>JAECXC010002572.1:0-1260522 GCA_018152125.1 Drosophila dunni | reverse complement strand
TGGTAAAATCAAGATTAATGCTCTAAATGTGGTGATTCCAAAATAAGGTCCAAAATCGTCTAGGACGACTAGAAACGCCAAAAAATGAAAAAATAAAAAAATTTAAAAAAAAATTTAAATTGTCGAAATCATAATTATTTTGAAGTAGAGTCAATATAAATGGTATTTCAATTAAAAATCGGTTGAGTTTTCACAGAGAAAATCAAGATTAATGCTCTAAATGTGGTGATTCCAAAATAAGGTCCAAAATCGTCTAGGACGACTAGAAACGCCAAAAAATGAAAAAATAAAAAAGGTTGAAAAAAAATTTTAAATTGTCGAAATCATAATTATTTTGAAGTAGAGTCAATATAAATGGTATTTCAATTAAAAATCGGTTGAGTTTTCACAGAGAAAATCTAGATTAATGCTCTTAATGTGGTGATTCCAAAATAAGGTCCAAAATCGTCTAGGACGACTAGAAACGCCTAAAAATGAAAAAATAAAAAAAGTTGAAAAAAAATTTTAAATTGTCGAAATCATAATTATTTTGAAGTAGAGTCAATATAAATGGTATTTCAATTAAAAATCGGTTGAGTTTTCACAGAGAAAATCAAGATTAATGCTCTTAAATGTGGTGATTCCAAAATAAGGTCCAAAATCGTCTAGGACGACTAGAAACGCCAAAAAATGAAAAAAAAAAAAAGTTGAAAAAAAATTTTAAATTGTCGAAATCATAATTATTTTGAAGTAGAGTCAATATAAATGGTATTTCAATTAAAAATCGGTTGAGTTTTCACAGAGAAAATCAAGATTAATGCTCTTAATGTGGTGATTCCAAAATAAGGTCCAAAATCGTCTAGGACGACTAGAAACGCCAAAAAATGAAAAAAAAAAAAAAGTTGAAAAAAATTTTAAATTGTCGAAATCATAATTATTTTGAAGTAGAGTCAATATAAATGGTATTTCAATTAAAAATCGGTTGAGTTTTCACAGAGAAAATCAAGATTAATGCTCTTAATGTGGTGATTCCAAAATAAGGTCCAAAATCGTCTAGGACGACTAGAAACGCCAAAAAATGAAAAAATAAAAAAAAGTTGAAAAAAAATTTTAAATTGTCGAAATCATAATTATTTTGAAGTAGAGTCAATATAAATGGTATTTCAATTAAAAATCGGTTGAGTTTTCACAGAGAAAATCAAGATTAATGCTCTAAATGTGGTGATTCCAAAATAAGGTCCAAAATCGTCTAGGACGACTAGAAACGCCAAAAAATGAAAAAATAAAAAAAGTTGAAAAAAAATTTTAAATTGTCGAAATCATAATTATTTTGAAGTAGAGTCAATATAAATGGTATTTCAATTAAAAATCGGTTGAGTTTTCACAGAGAAAATCAAGATTAATGCTCTAAATGTGGTGATTCCAAAATAAGGTCCAAAATCGTCTAGGACGACTAGAAACGCCTAAAAATGAAAAAATAAAAAAGTTGAAAAAAAAATTTTAAATTGTCGAAATCATAATTATTTTGAAGTAGAGTCAATATAAATGGTATTTCAATTAAAAAATCGGTTGAGTTTTCACAGAGAAAATCAAGATTAATGCTCTAAATGTGGTGATTCCAAAAATAAGGTCCAAAATCGTCTAGGACGACTAGAAACGCCAAAAAATGAAAAAAATAAAAAAAAGTTGAAAAAAATTTAAATTGTCGAAATCATAATTATTTTGAAGTAGAGTCAATATAAATTGTATTTCAATTAAAAATCGGTTGAGTTTTCACAGAGAAAATCAAGATTAATGCTCTTAATGTGGTGATTCCAAAATAAGGTCCAAAATCGTCTAGGACGACTAGAAACGCCAAAAAATGAAAAAAATAAAAAAAGTTGAAAAAAAATTTAAATTGTCGAAATCATAATTATTTTGAAGTAGAGTCAATATAAATGGTATTTCAATTAAAAATCGGTTGAGTTTTCACAGAGAAAATCAAGATTAATGCTCTAAATGTGGTGATTCCAAAATAAGGTCCAAAATCGTCTAGGACGACTAGAAACGCCAAAAAATGAAAAAAAAAAAAAAGTTGAAAAAAATTTTAAATTGTCGAAATCATAATTATTTTGAAGTAGAGTCAATATAAATGGTATTTCAATTAAAAATCGGTTGAGTTTTCACAGAGAAAATCAAGATTAATGCTCTAAATGTGGTGATTCCAAAATAAGGTCCAAAATCGTCTAGGACGACTAGAAACGCCAAAAAATGAAAAATAAAAAAAGTTGAAAAAAATTTTAAATTGTCGAAATCATAATTATTTTGAAGTAGAGTCAATATAAATGGTATTTCAATTAAAAATCGGTTGAGTTTTCACAGAGAAAATCAAGATTAATGCTCTTAATGTGGTGATTCCAAAATAAGGTCCAAAATCGTCTAGGACGACTAGAAACGCCAAAAAATGAAAAAATAAAAAAGTTGAAAAAAAATTTTAAATTGTCGAAATCATAATTATTTTGAAGTAGAGTCAATATAAATGGTATTTCAATTAAAAATCGGTTGAGTTTTCACAGAGAAAATCAAGATTAATGCTCTTAATGTGGTGATTCCAAAATAAGGTCCAAAATCGTCTAGGACGACTAGAAACGCCTAAAAATGAAAAAATAAAAAAAGTTGAAAAAAAATTTTAAATTGTCGAAATCATAATTATTTTGAAGTAGAGTCAATATAAATGGTATTTCAATTAAAAATCGGTTGAGTTTTCACAGAGAAAATCAAGATTAATGCTCTAAAAAAAAAAAATGTCGAATCAAAATAAAGTCCAAAATCATAAGACTAAAAACGCCAAAAAAATGAAAAAATAAAAAAAGGTTGAAAAAATTTAAAATTGGTCGAAATCATAATTATTTTGAAGTAGAGTCAATATAAATGGTATTTCAATTAAAAATCGGTTGAGTTTTCACAGAGAAAATCAAGATTAATGCTCTTAATGTGGTGATTCCAAAATAAGGTCCAAAATCGTCTAGGACGACTAGAAACGCCAAAAAATGAAAAAATAAAAAAAGTTGAAAAAAAATTTTAAATTGTCGAAATCATAATTATTTTGAAGTAGAGTCAATATAAATGGTATTTCAATTAAAAATCGGTTGAGTTTTCACAGAGAAAATCAAGATTAATGCTCTTAATGTGGTGATTCCAAAATAAGGTCCAAAATCGTCTAGGACGACTAGAAACGCCAAAAAATGAAAAAATAAAAAAAGTTGAAAAAAAATTATAAATTGTCGAAATCATAATTATTTTGAAGTAGAGTCAATATAAATGGTATTTCAATTAAAAATCGGTTGAGTTTTCACAGAGAAAATCAAGATTAATGCTCTAAATGTGGTGATTCCAAAATAAGGTCCAAAATCGTCTAGGACGACTAGAAACGCCAAAAAATGAAAAAATAAAAAAAGTTGAAAAAAATTTTAAATTGTCGAAATCATAATTATTTTGAAGTAGAGTCAATATAAATGGTATTTCAATTAAAAATCGGTTGAGTTTTCACAGAGAAAATCAAGATTAATGCTCTAAATGTGGTGATTCCAAAATAAGGTCCAAAATCGTCTAGGACGACTAGAAACGCCTAAAAAATGAAAAAAATAAAAAAGTTGAAAAAAAATTTTAAATTGTCGAAATCATAATTATTTTGAAGTAGAGTCAATATAAATGGTATTTCAATTAAAAATCGGTTGAGTTTTCACAGAGAAAATCAAGATTAATGCTCTTAATGTGGTGATTCCAAAATAAGGTCCAAAATCGTCTAGGACGACTAGAAACGCCTAAAAAATGAAAAAATAAAAAAAAGTTGAAAAAAAATTATAAATTGTCGAAATCATAATTATTTTGAAGTAGAGTCAATATAAATGGTATTTCAATTAAAAATCGGTTGAGTTTTCACAGAGAAAATCAAGATTAATGCTCTTAATGTGGTGATTCCAAAATAAGGTCCAAAATCGTCTAGGACGACTAGAAACGCCAAAAAATGAAAAAATAAAAAAAGTTGAAAAAAAATTTTAAATTGTCGAAATCATAATTATTTTGAAGTAGAGTCAATATAAATGGTATTTCAATTAAAAATCGGTTGAGTTTTCACAGAGAAAATCAAGATTAATGCTCTTAAAGTGTGGTGATTCCAAAATAAGGTCCAAAATCGTCTAGGACGACTAGAAACGCCTAAAAATGAAAAAAATAAAAAAAGTTGAAAAAAAATTTTAAATTGTCGAAATCATAATTATTTTGAAGTAGAGTCAATATAAATGGTATTTCAATTAAAAATCGGTTGAGTTTTCACAGAGAAAATCAAGATTAATGCTCTAAATGTGGTGATTCCAAAATAAGGTCCAAAATCGTCTAGGACGACTAGAAACGCCAAAAAAATGAAAAAATAAAAAAAAAGTTGAAAAAAATTTTAAATTGTCGAAATCATAATTATTTTGAAGTAGAGTCAATATAAATGGTATTTCAATTAAAAATCGGTTGAGTTTTCACAGAGAAAATCAAGATTAATGCTCTTAATGTGGTGATTCCAAAATAAGGTCCAAAATCGTCTAGGACGACTAGAAACGCCAAAAAATGAAAAATAAAAAAAAGAAAAAAAAATTTTAAATTGTCGAAATCATAATTATTTTGAAGTAGAGTCAATATAAATGGTATTTCAATTAAAAATCGGTTGAGTTTTCACAGAGAAAATCAAGATTAATGCTCTTAATGTGGTGATTCCAAAATAAGGTCCAAAATCGTCTAGGACGACTAGAAACGCCAAAAAATGAAAAAAATAAAAAAAAGTTGAAAAAAATTTAAATTGTCGAAATCATAATTATTTTGAAGTAGAGTCAATATAAATGGTATTTCAATTAAAAATCGGTTGAGTTTTCACAGAGAAAATCAAGATTAATGCTCTTAATGTGGTGATTCCAAAATAAGGTCCAAAATCGTCTAGGACGACTAGAAACGCCTAAAAAATGAAAAAATAAAAAAAAAGTTGAAAAAAAATTTTAAATTGTCGAAATCATAATTATTTTGAAGTAGAGTCAATATAAATGGTATTTCAATTAAAAATCGGTTGAGTTTTCACAGAGAAAATCAAGATTAATGCTCTTAATGTGGTGATTCCAAAATAAGGTCCAAAATCGTCTAGGACGACTAGAAACGCCAAAAAATGAAAAAAAAAAAAAAGTTGAAAAAAAATTTTAAATTGTCGAAATCATAATTATTTTGAAGTAGAGTCAATATAAATGGTATTTCAATTAAAAATCGGTTGAGTTTTCACAGAGAAAATCAAGATTAATGCTCTTAATGTGGTGATTCCAAAATAAGGTCCAAAATCGTCTAGGACGACTAGAAACGCCAAAAAATGAAAAAATAAAAAAAGTTGAAAAAAATTTTAAATTGTCGAAATCATAATTATTTTGAAGTAGAGTCAATATAAATGGTATTTCAATTAAAAATCGGTTGAGTTTTCACAGAGAAAATCAAGATTAATGCTCTTAATGTGGTGATTCCAAAATAAGGTCCAAAATCGTCTAGGACGACTAGAAACGCCAAAAAATGAAAAAAAAAAAAAAAAAAAAAATTTAAATTGTCGAAATCATAATTATTTTGAAGTAGAGTCAATATAAATGGTATTTCAATTAAAAATCGGTTGAGTTTTCACAGAGAAAATCAAGATTAATGCTCTTAATGTGGTGATTCCAAAATAAGGTCCAAAATCGTCTAGGACGACTAGAAACGCCTAAAAAAAAAAAAAAAAAAAAAGGTTGAAAAAAATTTTAAATTGTCGAAATCATAATTATTTTGAAGTAGAGTCAATATAAATGGTATTTCAATTAAAAATCGGTTGAGTTTTCACAGAGAAAATCAAGATTAATGCTCTAAATGTGGTGATTCCAAAATAAGGTCCAAAATCGTCTAGGACGACTAGAAACGCCAAAAAATGAAAAAATAAAAAAAGTTGAAAAAAAATTTTAAATTGTCGAAATCATAATTATTTTGAAGTAGAGTCAATATAAATGGTATTTCAATTAAAAATCGGTTGAGTTTTCACAGAGAAAATCAAGATTAATGCTCTTAATGTGGTGATTCCAAAATAAGGTCCAAAATCGTCTAGGACGACTAGAAACGCCAAAAAATGAAAAAAAAAAAAAAGTTGAAAAAAAATTTTAAATTGTCGAAATCATAATTATTTTGAAGTAGAGTCAATATAAATGGTATTTCAATTAAAAATCGGTTGAGTTTTCACAGAGAAAATCAAGATTAATGCTCTAAATGTGGTGATTCCAAAATAAGGTCCAAAATCGTCTAGGACGACTAGAAACGCCAAAAAATGAAAAAATAAAAAAAAAGTTGAAAAAAATTTTAAATTGTCGAAATCATAATTATTTTGAAGTAGAGTCAATATAAATGGTATTTCAATTAAAAATCGGTTGAGTTTTCACAGAGAAAATCAAGATTAATGCTCTTAATGTGGTGATTCCAAAATAAGGTCCAAAATCGTCTAGGACGACTAGAAACGCCAAAAAATGAAAAAATAAAAAAAAGTTGAAAAAAAATTTTAAATTGTCGAAATCATAATTATTTTGAAGTAGAGTCAATATAAATGGTATTTCAATTAAAAATCGGTTGAGTTTTCACAGAGAAAATCAAGATTAATGCTCTAAATGTGGTGATTCCAAAATAAGGTCCAAAATCGTCTAGGACGACTAGAAACGCCAAAAAATGAAAAAAAAAAAAAAAGTTGAAAAAAATTTAAAAATTGTCGAAATCATAATTATTTTGAAGTAGAGTCAATATAAATGGTATTTCAATTAAAAATCGGTTGAGTTTTCACAGAGAAAATCAAGATTAATGCTCTAAATGTGGTGATTCCAAAATAAGGTCCAAAATCGTCTAGGACGACTAGAAACGCCAAAAAATGAAAAAATAAAAAAAGTTGAAAAAAATTTAAATTGTCGAAATCATAATTATTTTGAAGTAGAGTCAATATAAATGGTATTTCAATTAAAAATCGGTTGAGTTTTCACAGAGAAAATCTAGATTAATGCTCTTAATGTGGTGATTCCAAAATAAGGTCCAAAATCGTCTAGGACGACTAGAAACGCCAAAAAATGAAAAAATAAAAAAGTTGAAAAAAATTTTAAATTGTCGAAATCATAATTATTTTGAAGTAGAGTCAATATAAATGGTATTTCAATTAAAAATCGGTTGAGTTTTCACAGAGAAAATCAAGATTAATGCTCTTAATGTGGTGATTCCAAAATAAGGTCCAAAATCGTCTAGGACGACTAGAAACGCCAAAAAATGAAAAAATAAAAAAGTTGAAAAAAATTTTAAATTGTCGAAATCATAATTATTTTGAAGTAGAGTCAATATAAATGGTATTTCAATTAAAAATCGGTTGAGTTTTCACAGAGAAAATCAAGATTAATGCTCTTAATGTGGTGATTCCAAAAATAAGGTCCAAAATCGTCTAGGACGACTAGAAACGCCAAAAAATGAAAAAATAAAAAAAGTTGAAAAAAATTTTAAATTGTCGAAATCATAATTATTTTGAAGTAGAGTCAATATAAATGGTATTTCAATTAAAAATCGGTTGAGTTTTCACAGAGAAAATCAAGATTAATGCTCTTAATGTGGTGATTCCAAAATAAGGTCCAAAATCGTCTAGGACGACTAGAAACGCCAAAAAATGAAAAAAATAAAAAAGTTGAAAAAAAAATTTTAAATTGTCGAAATCATAATTATTTTGAAGTAGAGTCAATATAAATGGTATTTCAATTAAAAATCGGTTGAGTTTTCACAGAGAAAATCAAGATTAATGCTCTTAATGTGGTGATTCCAAAATAAGGTCCAAAATCGTCTAGGACGACTAGAAACGCCAAAAAATGAAAAAAATAAAAAAAAAAGTTGAAAAAAAATTTAAATTGTCGAAATCATAATTATTTTGAAGTAGAGTCAATATAAATGGTATTTCAATTAAAAATCGGTTGAGTTTTCACAGAGAAAATCAAGATTAATGCTCTAAATGTGGTGATTCCAAAATAAGGTCCAAAATCGTCTAGGACGACTAGAAACGCCAAAAAATGAAAAAAAAAAAAGTTGAAAAAAATTTTAAATTGTCGAAATCATAATTATTTTGAAGTAGAGTCAATATAAATGGTATTTCAATTAAAAATCGGTTGAGTTTTCACAGAGAAAATCAAGATTAATGCTCTATAATGTGGTGATTCCAAAATAAGGTCCAAAATCGTCTAGGACGACTAGAAACGCCAAAAAATGAAAAAAATAAAAAAGTTGAAAAAAAATTTTAAATTGTCGAAATCATAATTATTTTGAAGTAGAGTCAATATAAATGGTATTTCAATTAAAAATCGGTTGAGTTTTCACAGAGAAAATCAAGATTAATGCTCTAAATGTGGTGATTCCAAAATAAGGTCCAAAATCGTCTAGGACGACTAGAAACGCCTAAAAAATGAAAAAATAAAAAATTTAAAAAAAAATTTTAAATTGTCGAAATCATAATTATTTTGAAGTAGAGTCAATATAAATGGTATTTCAATTAAAAATCGGTTGAGTTTTCACAGAGAAAATCAAGATTAATGCTCTTAATGTGGTGATTCCAAAATAAGGTCCAAAATCGTCTAGGACGACTAGAAACGCCAAAAAATGAAAAAATAAAAAAAAAGTTGAAAAAAATTTTTAAATTGTCGAAATCATAATTATTTTGAAGTAGAGTCAATATAAATGGTATTTCAATTAAAAATCGGTTGAGTTTTCACAGAGAAAATCAAGATTAATGCTCTTAATGTGGTGATTCCAAAATAAGGTCCAAAATCGTCTAGGACGACTAGAAACGCCAAAAAATGAAAAAAAAAAAAAGTTGAAAAAAAATTTAAATTGTCGAAATCATAATTATTTTGAAGTAGAGTCAATATAAATGGTATTTCAATTAAAAATCGGTTGAGTTTTCACAGAGAAAATCAAGATTAATGCTCTTAATGTGGTGATTCCAAAATAAGGTCCAAAATCGTCTAGGACGACTAGAAACGCCAAAAAATGAAAAAATAAAAAAAGTTGAAAAAAAATTTTAAATTGTCGAAATCATAATTATTTTGAAGTAGAGTCAATATAAATGGTATTTCAATTAAAAATCGGTTGAGTTTTCACAGAGAAAATCAAGATTAATGCTCTTAATGTGGTGATTCCAAAATAAGGTCCAAAATCGTCTAGGACGACTAGAAACGCCAAAAAATGAAAAAAAAAAAAAGTTGAAAAAAAATTTAAATTGTCGAAATCATAATTATTTTGAAGTAGAGTCAATATAAATGGTATTTCAATTAAAAATCGGTTGAGTTTTCACAGAGAAAATCAAGATTAATGCTCTTAAATGTGGTGATTCCAAAATAAGGTCCAAAATCGTCTAGGACGACTAGAAACGCCAAAAAATGAAAAAAAAAAAAAAAGTTGAAAAAAAATTTAAATTGTCGAAATCATAATTATTTTGAAGTAGAGTCAATATAAATGGTATTTCAATTAAAAATCGGTTGAGTTTTCACAGAGAAAATCAAGATTAATGCTCTTAATGTGGTGATTCCAAAATAAGGTCCAAAATCGTCTAGGACGACTAGAAACGCCTAAAAAATGAAAAAATAAAAAAAGGTTGAAAAAAAAATTATAAATTGTCGAAATCATAATTATTTTGAAGTAGAGTCAATATAAATGGTATTTCAATTAAAAATCGGTTGAGTTTTCACAGAGAAAATCAAGATTAATGCTCTTAATGTGGTGATTCCAAAATAAGGTCCAAAATCGTCTAGGACGACTAGAAACGCCAAAAAATGAAAAAAAAAAAAAAGTTGAAAAAAAAATTTAAATTGTCGAAATCATAATTATTTTGAAGTAGAGTCAATATAAATGGTATTTCAATTAAAAATCGGTTGAGTTTTCACAGAGAAAATCAAGATTAATGCTCTAAATGTGGTGATTCCAAAATAAGGTCCAAAATCGTCTAGGACGACTAGAAACGCCAAAAAATGAAAAAATAAAAAAAGTTGAAAAAAAATTTTAAATTGTCGAAATCATAATTATTTTGAAGTAGAGTCAATATAAATGGTATTTCAATTAAAAATCGGTTGAGTTTTCACAGAGAAAATCAAGATTAATGCTCTTAATGTGGTGATTCCAAAATAAGGTCCAAAATCGTCTAGGACGACTAGAAACGCCAAAAAATGAAAAAATAAAAAAAAAAGTTGAAAAAAAATTTTAAATTGTCGAAATCATAATTATTTTGAAGTAGAGTCAATATAAATGGTATTTCAATTAAAAATCGGTTGAGTTTTCACAGAGAAAATCAAGATTAATGCTCTAAATGTGGTGATTCCAAAATAAGGTCCAAAATCGTCTAGGACGACTAGAAACGCCAAAAAATGAAAAAATAAAAAAAGTTGAAAAAAAATTTTAAATTGTCGAAATCATAATTATTTTGAAGTAGAGTCAATATAAATGGTATTTCAATTAAAAATCGGTTGAGTTTTCACAGAGAAAATCAAGATTAATGCTCTAAATGTGGTGATTCCAAAATAAGGTCCAAAATCGTCTAGGACGACTAGAAACGCCAAAAAAATGAAAAAAAAAAAAAAGTTGAAAAAAAATTATAAATTGTCGAAATCATAATTATTTTGAAGTAGAGTCAATATAAATGGTATTTCAATTAAAAATCGGTTGAGTTTTCACAGAGAAAATCAAGATTAATGCTCTTAATGTGGTGATTCCAAAATAAGGTCCAAAATCGTCTAGGACGACTAGAAACGCCAAAAAATGAAAAAATAAAAAAAAAGTTGAAAAAAAATTTTAAATTGTCGAAATCATAATTATTTTGAAGTAGAGTCAATATAAATGGTATTTCAATTAAAAATCGGTTGAGTTTTCACAGAGAAAATCAAGATTAATGCTCTAAATGTGGTGATTCCAAAATAAGGTCCAAAATCGTCTAGGACGACTAGAAACGCCAAAAAATGAAAAAAAAAAAAAAAGTTGAAAAAAAATTTTAAATTGTCGAAATCATAATTATTTTGAAGTAGAGTCAATATAAATGGTATTTCAATTAAAAATCGGTTGAGTTTTCACAGAGAAAATCAAGATTAATGCTCTAAATGTGGTGATTCCAAAATAAGGTCCAAAATCGTCTAGGACGACTAGAAACGCCAAAAAATGAAAAAATAAAAAAAAGTTGAAAAAAAATTTTAAATTGTCGAAATCATAATTATTTTGAAGTAGAGTCAATATAAATGGTATTTCAATTAAAAATCGGTTGAGTTTTCACAGAGAAAATCAAGATTAATGCTCTAAATGTGGTGATTCCAAAATAAGGTCCAAAATCGTCTAGGACGACTAGAAACGCCTAAAAATGAAAAAAATAAAAAAGGTTGAAAAAAAATTTTAAATTGTCGAAATCATAATTATTTTGAAGTAGAGTCAATATAAATGGTATTTCAATTAAAAATCGGTTGAGTTTTCACAGAGAAAATCAAGATTAATGCTCTAAATGTGGTGATTCCAAAATAAGGTCCAAAATCGTCTAGGACGACTAGAAACGCCAAAAAATGAAAAAAAAAAAAAAAGTTGAAAAAAAATTTAAATTGTCGAAATCATAATTATTTTGAAGTAGAGTCAATATAAATGGTATTTCAATTAAAAATCGGTTGAGTTTTCACAGAGAAAATCAAGATTAATGCTCTAAATGTGGTGATTCCAAAATAAGGTCCAAAATCGTCTAGGACGACTAGAAACGCCAAAAAATGAAAAAAAAAAAAAAGTTGAAAAAAAATTTAAATTGTCGAAATCATAATTATTTTGAAGTAGAGTCAATATAAATGGTATTTCAATTAAAAATCGGTTGAGTTTTCACAGAGAAAATCAAGATTAATGCTCTAAATGTGGTGATTCCAAAATAAGGTCCAAAATCGTCTAGGACGACTAGAAACGCCAAAAAATGAAAAAATAAAAAAAGTTGAAAAAAAATTTTAAATTGTCGAAATCATAATTATTTTGAAGTAGAGTCAATATAAATGGTATTTCAATTAAAAATCGGTTGAGTTTTCACAGAGAAAATCAAGATTAATGCTCTAAATGTGGTGATTCCAAAATAAGGTCCAAAATCGTCTAGGACGACTAGAAACGCCAAAAAATGAAAAAATAAAAAAAAGTTGAAAAAAAATTTTAAATTGTCGAAATCATAATTATTTTGAAGTAGAGTCAATATAAATGGTATTTCAATTAAAAATCGGTTGAGTTTTCACAGAGAAAATCAAGATTAATGCTCTAAATGTGGTGATTCCAAAATAAGGTCCAAAATCGTCTAGGACGACTAGAAACGCCAAAAAATGAAAAAAATAAAAAAGTTGAAAAAAAATTTTAAATTGTCGAAATCATAATTATTTTGAAGTAGAGTCAATATAAATGGTATTTCAATTAAAAATCGGTTGAGTTTTCACAGAGAAAATCAAGATTAATGCTCTAAATGTGGTGATTCCAAAATAAGGTCCAAAATCGTCTAGGACGACTAGAAACGCCAAAAAATGAAAAAATAAAAAAAGTTGAAAAAAAATTTTAAATTGTCGAAATCATAATTATTTTGAAGTAGAGTCAATATAAATGGTATTTCAATTAAAAATCGGTTGAGTTTTCACAGAGAAAATCAAGATTAATGCTCTTAATGTGGTGATTCCAAAATAAGGTCCAAAATCGTCTAGGACGACTAGAAACGCCTAAAAAATGAAAAAAAAAAAAAAAAGTTGAAAAAAAATTTTAAATTGTCGAAATCATAATTATTTTGAAGTAGAGTCAATATAAATGGTATTTCAATTAAAAATCGGTTGAGTTTTCACAGAGAAAATCAAGATTAATGCTCTTAATGTGGTGATTCCAAAATAAGGTCCAAAATCGTCTAGGACGACTAGAAACGCCAAAAAATGAAAAAATAAAAAAAGGTTGAAAAAAAATTTTAAATTGTCGAAATCATAATTATTTTGAAGTAGAGTCAATATAAATGGTATTTCAATTAAAAATCGGTTGAGTTTTCACAGAGAAAATCAAGATTAATGCTCTAAATGTGGTGATTCCAAAATAAGGTCCAAAATCGTCTAGGACGACTAGAAACGCCTAAAAAATGAAAAAAAAAAAAGGTTGAAAAAAAATTTTAAATTGTCGAAATCATAATTATTTTGAAGTAGAGTCAATATAAATGGTATTTCAATTAAAAATCGGTTGAGTTTTCACAGAGAAAATCAAGATTAATGCTCTTAATGTGGTGATTCCAAAATAAGGTCCAAAATCGTCTAGGACGACTAGAAACGCCAAAAAATGAAAAAATAAAAAAAGTTGAAAAAAAATTTTAAATTGTCGAAATCATAATTATTTTGAAGTAGAGTCAATATAAATGGTATTTCAATTAAAAATCGGTTGAGTTTTCACAGAGAAAATCAAGATTAATGCTCTAAATGTGGTGATTCCAAAATAAGGTCCAAAATCGTCTAGGACGACTAGAAACGCCTAAAAATGAAAAAAAAAAAAAAAAGTTGAAAAAAAATTTTAAATTGTCGAAATCATAATTATTTTGAAGTAGAGTCAATATAAATGGTATTTCAATTAAAAATCGGTTGAGTTTTCACAGAGAAAATCAAGATTAATGCTCTTAATGTGGTGATTCCAAAATAAGGTCCAAAATCGTCTAGGACGACTAGAAACGCCAAAAAATGAAAAAAATAAAAAAAAGTTGAAAAAAAATTTTAAATTGTCGAAATCATAATTATTTTGAAGTAGAGTCAATATAAATGGTATTTCAATTAAAAATCGGTTGAGTTTTCACAGAGAAAATCAAGATTAATGCTCTTAAATGTGGTGATTCCAAAATAAGGTCCAAAATCGTCTAGGACGACTAGAAACGCCTAAAAATGAAAAAATAAAAAAAGTTGAAAAAAAAATTTTAAATTGTCGAAATCATAATTATTTTGAAGTAGAGTCAATATAAATGGTATTTCAATTAAAAATCGGTTGAGTTTTCACAGAGAAAATCAAGATTAATGCTCTAAATGTGGTGATTCCAAAATAAGGTCCAAAATCGTCTAGGACGACTAGAAACGCCTAAAAATGAAAAAATAAAAAAAGTTGAAAAAAAAATTTAAATTGTCGAAATCATAATTATTTTGAAGTAGAGTCAATATAAATGGTATTTCAATTAAAAATCGGTTGAGTTTTCACAGAGAAAATCAAGATTAATGCTCTTAATGTGGTGATTCCAAAATAAGGTCCAAAATCGTCTAGGACGACTAGAATCAATATAAATGTATTTCAATTAAAAATCGGTGAGTTTTCACAGAGAAAATCAAGATTAATGCTCTAAATGTGGTGATTCCAAAATAAGGTCCAAAATCGTCTAGGACGACTAGAAACGACAAAAAATGAAAAAATAAAAAAAGTTGAAAAAAAATTTTAAATTGTCGAAATCATAATTATTTTGAAGTAGAGTCAATATAAATGGTATTTCAATTAAAAATCGGTTGAGTTTTCACAGAGAAAATCAAGATTAATGCTCTTAATGTGGTGATTCCAAAATAAGGTCCAAAATCGTCTAGGACGACTAGAAACGCCTAAAAATGAAAAAAAAAAAAGGTTGAAAAAAAAATTTAAATTGTCGAAATCATAATTATTTTGAAGTAGAGTCAATATAAATGGTATTTCAATTAAAAATCGGTTGAGTTTTCACAGAGAAAATCAAGATTAATGCTCTAAATGTGGTGATTCCAAAATAAGGTCCAAAATCGTCTAGGACGACTAGAAACGCCTAAAAATGAAAAAATAAAAAAAAAGTTGAAAAAAAAATTTTAAATTGTCGAAATCATAATTATTTTGAAGTAGAGTCAATATAAATGGTATTTCAATTAAAAATCGGTTGAGTTTTCACAGAGAAAATCAAGATTAATGCTCTAAATGTGGTGATTCCAAAATAAGGTCCAAAATCGTCTAGGACGACTAGAAACGGCATAAAAATGAAAAAAAAAAAAAAGTTGAAAAAAAATTTTAAATTGTCGAAATCATAATTATTTTGAAGTAGAGTCAATATAAATGGTATTTCAATTAAAAATCGGTTTGAGTTTTCACAGAGAAAATCAAGATTAATGCTCTAAATGTGGTGATTCCAAAATAAGGTCCAAAATCGTCTAGGACGACTAGAAACGCCAAAAAATGAAAAAATAAAAAAAGTTGAAAAAAAATTTTAAATTGTCGAAATCATAATTATTTTGAAGTAGAGTCAATATAAATGGTATTTCAATTAAAAATCGGTTGAGTTTTTCACAGAGAAAATCAAGATTAATGCTCTAAATGTGGTGATTCCAAAATAAGGTCCAAAATCGTCTAGGACGACTAGAAACGCCTAAAAAATGAAAAAATAAAAAAAGTTGAAAAAAAATTTTAAATTGTCGAAATCATAATTATTTTGAAGTAGAGTCAATATAAATGGTATTTCAATTAAAAATCGGTTGAGTTTTCACAGAGAAAATCAAGATTAATGCTCTTAATGTGGTGATTCCAAAATAAGGTCCAAAATCGTCTAGGACGACTAGAAACGCCAAAAAATGAAAAAATAAAAAAAGTTGAAAAAAAATTTTAAATTGTCGAAATCATAATTATTTTGAAGTAGAGTCAATATAAATGGTATTTCAATTAAAAATCGGTTGAGTTTTTCACAGAGAAAATCAAGATTAATGCTCTTAATGTGGTATTCCAAAATAAGGTCCAAAATCGTCTAGGACGACTAAAAAACGCAAAAATAAAAAAAAGTTGAAAAAAAAATTTAAATTGTCGAAAATCATAATTATTTTGAAGTAGAGTCAATATAAATGGTATTTCAATTAAAAATCGGTTGAGTTTTTCACAGAAAAATCAAGATTAATGCTCTAAATGTGGTGATTCCAAAATAAGGTCCAAAATCGTCTAGGACGACTAGAAACGCCTAAAAAATGAAAAAAAAAAAAAAGTTGAAAAAAAATTTAAATTGTCGAAATCATAATTATTTTGAAGAAGAGTCAATATAAATGGTATTTCAATTAAAAATCGGTTGAGTTTTCACAGAGAAAATCAAGATTAATGCTCTTAATGTGGTGATTCCAAAATAAGGTCCAAAATCGTCTAGGACGACTAGAAACGCCTAAAAAATGAAAAAAAAAAAAAAGTTGAAAAAAAATTTTAAATTGTCGAAATCATAATTATTTTGAAGTAGAGTCAATATAAATGGTATTTCAATTAAAAATCGGTTGAGTTTTCACAGAGAAAATCAAGATTAATGCTCTAAATGTGGTGATTCCAAAATAAGGTCCAAAATCGTCTAGGACGACTAGAAACGCCAAAAAATGAAAAAAATAAAAAGTTTGAAAAAAAATTTAAATTGTCGAAATCATAATTATTTTGAAGTAGAGTCAATATAAATGGTATTTCAATTAAAAATCGGTTGAGTTTTCACAGAGAAAATCAAGATTAATGCTCTAAATGTGGTGATTCCAAAATAAGGTCCAAAATCGTCTAGGACGACTAGAAACGCCAAAAAATGAAAAAAATAAAAAAAGTTGAAAAAAAATTTTAAATTGTCGAAATCATAATTATTTTGAAGTAGAGTCAATATAAATGGTATTTCAATTAAAAATCTGGTTGAGTTTTCACAGAGAAAATCAAGATTAATGCTCTAAATGTGGTGATTCCAAAATAAGGTCCAAAATCGTCTAGGACGACTAGAAACGCCTAAAAAATGAAAAAAAAAAAAAGGTTGAAAAAAAATTTTAAATTGTCGAAATCATAATTATTTTGAAGTAGAGTCAATATAAATGGTATTTCAATTAAAAATCGGTTGAGTTTTCACAGAGAAAATCAAGATTAATGCTCTAAATGTGGTGATTCCAAAATAAGGTCCAAAATCGTCTAGGACGACTAGAAACGCCAAAAAATGAAAAAATAAAAAAAGTTGAAAAAAAAATTAAATTGTCGAAATCATAATTATTTTGAAGTAGAGTCAATATAAATGGTATTTCAATTAAAAATCGGTTGAGTTTTCACAGAGAAAATCAAGATTAATGCTCTTAAATGTGGTGATTCCAAAATAAGGTCCAAAATCGTCTAGGACGACTAGAAACGCCAAAAAATGAAAAAAAAAAAAGTTGAAAAAAAAATAAAAGGGAAAAAAAATTTAAATTGTCGAAATCATAATTATTTTGAAGTAGAGTCAATATAAATGGTATTTCAATTAAAAATCGGTTGAGTTTTCACAGAGAAAATCAAGATTAATGCTCTAAATGTGGTGATTCCAAAATAAGGTCCAAAATCGTCTAGGACGACTAGAAACGCCAAAAAATGAAAAAATAAAAAAAGGTTGAAAAAAAATTTAAATTGTCGAAATCATAATTATTTTGAAGTAGAGTCAATATAAATGGTATTTCAATTAAAAATCGGTTGAGTTTTCACAGAGAAAATCAAGATTAATGCTCTAAATGTGGTGATTCCAAAATAAGGTCCAAAATCGTCTAGGACGACTAGAAACGCCTAAAAAATGAAAAAATAAAAAAAGTTGAAAAAAAATTTTAAATTGTCGAAATCATAATTATTTTGAAGTAGAGTCAATATAAATGGTATTTCAATTAAAAATCGGTTGAGTTTTCACAGAGAAAATCAAGATTAATGCTCTTAATGTGGTGATTCCAAAATAAGGTCCAAAATCGTCTAGGACGACTAGAAACGCCAAAAAATGAAAAAAAAAAAAAAAGTTGAAAAAAATTTTAAATTGTCGAAATCATAATTATTTTGAAGTAGAGTCAATATAAATGGTATTTCAATTAAAAATCGGTTGAGTTTTCACAGAGAAAATCAAGATTAATGCTCTAAATGTGGTGATTCCAAAATAAGGTCCAAAATCGTCTAGGACGACTAGAAACGCCAAAAAATGAAAAAAAAAAAAAAGTTGAAAAAAAATTTTAAATTGTCGAAATCATAATTATTTTGAAGTAGAGTCAATATAAATGGTATTTCAATTAAAAATCGGTTGAGTTTTCACAGAGAAAATCAAGATTAATGCTCTTAAATGTGGTGATTCCAAAATAAGGTCCAAAATCGTCTAGGACGACTAGAAACGCCTAAAAATGAAAAAATAAAAAAAGTTGAAAAAAAATTTTAAATTGTCGAAATCATAATTATTTTGAAGTAGAGTCAATATAAATGGTATTTCAATTAAAAATCGGTTGAGTTTTCACAGAGAAAATCAAGATTAATGCTCTAAATGTGGTGATTCCAAAATAAGGTCCAAAATCGTCTAGGACGACTAGAAACGCCTAAAAAATGAAAAAATAAAAAAAGTTGAAAAAAAATTTTAAATTGTCGAAATCATAATTATTTTGAAGTAGAGTCAATATAAATGGTATTTCAATTAAAAATCGGTTGAGTTTTCACAGAGAAAATCAAGATTAATGCTCTAAATGTGGTGATTCCAAAATAAGGTCCAAAATCGTCTAGGACGACTAGAAACGCCAAAAAATGAAAAAATAAAAAGGTTGAAAAAAAATTTTAAATTGTCGAAATCATAATTATTTTGAAGTAGAGTCAATATAAATGGTATTTCAATTAAAAATCGGTTGAGTTTTCACAGAGAAAATCAAGATTAATGCTCTTAAATGTGGTGATTCCAAAATAAGGTCCAAAATCGTCTAGGACGACTAGAAACGCCAAAAAATGAAAAAAAAAAAAAAGTTGAAAAAAAATTTTAAATTGTCGAAATCATAATTATTTTGAAGTAGAGTCAATATAAATGGTATTTCAATTAAAAATCGGTTGAGTTTTCACAGAGAAAATCAAGATTAATGCTCTAAATGTGGTGATTCCAAAATAAGGTCCAAAATCGTCTAGGACGACTAGAAACGCCTAAAAATGAAAAAATAAAAAAAGTTGAAAAAAAATTTAAATTGTCGAAATCATAATTATTTTGAAGTAGAGTCAATATAAATGGTATTTCAATTAAAAATCGGTTGAGTTTTCACAGAGAAAATCAAGATTAATGCTCTTAATGTGGTGATTCCAAAATAAGGTCCAAAATCGTCTAGGACGACTAGAAACGCCTAAAAATGAAAAAATAAAAAAAGTTGAAAAAAAATTTAAATTGTCGAAATCATAATTATTTTGAAGTAGAGTCAATATAAATGGTATTTCAATTAAAAATCGGTTGAGTTTTCACAGAGAAAATCAAGATTAATGCTCTAAATGTGGTGATTCCAAAATAAGGTCCAAAATCGTCTAGGACGACTAGAAACGCCAAAAAATGAAAAAAATAAAAAGAGTTGAAAAAAAATTTTAAATTGTCGAAATCATAATTATTTTGAAGTAGAGTCAATATAAATGGTATTTCAATTAAAAATCGGTTGAGTTTTCACCGAGAAAATCAAGATTAATGCTCTTAATGTGGTGATTCCAAAATAAGGTCCAAAATCGTCTAGGACGACTAGAAACGCCTAAAAATGAAAAAATAAAAAAAGTTGAAAAAAAATTTAAATTGTCGAAATCATAATTATTTTGAAGTAGAGTCAATATAAATGGTATTTCAATTAAAAATCGGTTGAGTTTTCACAGAGAAAATCAAGATTAATGCTCTAAATGTGGTGATTCCAAAATAAGGTCCAAAATCGTCTAGGACGACTAGAAACGCCAAAAAATGAAAAAATAAAAAAAGTTGAAAAAAAATTTTAAATTGTCGAAATCATAATTATTTTGAAGTAGAGTCAATATAAATGGTATTTCAATTAAAAATCGGTTGAGTTTTCACAGAGAAAATCAAGATTAATGCTCTTAATGTGGTGATTCCAAAATAAGGTCCAAAATCGTCTAGGACGACTAGAAACGCCAAAAAATGAAAAAAATAAAAAAGTTGAAAAAAAATTTAAATTGTCGAAATCATAATTATTTTGAAGTAGAGTCAATATAAATGGTATTTCAATTAAAAATCGGTTGAGTTTTCACAGAGAAAATCAAGATTAATGCTCTTAATGTGGTGATTCCAAAATAAGGTCCAAAATCGTCTAGGACGACTAGAAACGCCAAAAAATGAAAAAAAAAAAAAAGTTGAAAAAAAAATTTTAAATTGTCGAAATCATAATTATTTTGAAGTAGAGTCAATATAAATGGTATTTCAATTAAAAATCGGTTGAGTTTTCACAGAGAAAATCAAGATTAATGCTCTAAATGTGGTGATTCCAAAATAAGGTCCAAAATCGTCTAGGACGACTAGAAACGCCTAAAAAATGAAAAAATAAAAAAAGTTGAAAAAAAATTTAAATTGTCGAAATCATAATTATTTTGAAGTAGAGTCAATATAAATGGTATTTCAATTAAAAATCGGTTGAGTTTTCACAGAGAAAATCAAGATTAATGCTCTAAATGTGGTGATTCCAAAATAAGGTCCAAAATCGTCTAGGACGACTAGAAACGCCTAAAAATGAAAAAATAAAAAAGGTTGAAAAAAAATTTAAAAATTGTCGAAATCATAATTATTTTGAAGTAGAGTCAATATAAATGGTATTTCAATTAAAAATCGGTTGAGTTTTCACAGAGAAAATCAAGATTAATGCTCTAAATGTGGTGATTCCAAAATAAGGTCCAAAATCGTCTAGGACGACTAGAAACGCCTAAAAATGAAAAAATAAAAAAAGTTGAAAAAAAATTTTAAATTGTCGAAATCATAATTATTTTGAAGTAGAGTCAATATAAATGGTATTTCAATTAAAAATCGGTTGAGTTTTCACAGAGAAAATCAAGATTAATGCTCTTAATGTGGTGATTCCAAAATAAGGTCCAAAATCGTCTAGGACGACTAGAAACGCCTAAAAATGAAAAAATAAAAAAAGTTGAAAAAAAATTTTAAATTGTCGAAATCATAATTATTTTGAAGTAGAGTCAATATAAATGGTATTTCAATTAAAAATCGGTTGAGTTTTCACAGAGAAAATCAAGATTAATGCTCTTAATGTGGTGATTCCAAAATAAGGTCCAAAATCGTCTAGGACGACTAGAAACGCCTAAAAATGAAAAAATAAAAAAAAGTTGAAAAAAAATTTTAAATTGTCGAAATCATAATTATTTTGAAGTAGAGTCAATATAAATGGTATTTCAATTAAAAATCGGTTGAGTTTTCACAGAGAAAAATCAAGATTAATGCTCTAAATGTGGTGATTCCAAAATAAGGTCCAAAATCGTCTAGGACGACTAGAAACGCCAAAAAATGAAAAAATAAAAAAAGTTGAAAAAAAATTTTAAATTGTCGAAATCATAATTATTTTGAAGTAGAGTCAATATAAATTGTATTTCAATTAAAAATCGGTTGAGTTTTCACAGAGAAAATCAAGATTAATGCTCTTAATGTGGTGATTCCAAAATAAGGTCCAAAATCGTCTAGGACGACTAGAAACGCCTAAAAATGAAAAAATAAAAAAAGTTAAAAAAAAATTTTAAATTGTCGAAATCATAATTATTTTGAAGTAGAGTCAATATAAATGGTAATTCAAATAAAATTTCAAAAAAAAAAAAGGTTGAAAAAAATTTTAAATTGTCGAAATCATAATTATTTTGAAGTAGAGTCAATATAAATGGTATTTCAATTAAAAATCGGTTGAGTTTTCACAGAGAAAATCAAGATTAATGCTCTAAATGTGGTGATTCCAAAATAGGGTCCAAAATCGTCTAGGACGACTAGAAACGCCAAAAAATGAAAAAATAAAAAAAGTTGAAAAAAAATTTTAAATTGTCGAAATCATAATTATTTTGAAGTAGAGTCAATATAAATGGTATTTCAATTAAAAATCGTTTGAGTTTTCACAGAGAAAATCAAGATTAATGCTCTAAATGTGGTGATTCCAAAATAAGGTCCAAAATCATCTAGGACGACTAGAAACGCCTAAAAAAGAAAAAACAAAATAAGGTGAAAAAAAATTGTAAATTGTCGAAATCATAATTATTTTGAAGTAGAGTCAATATTATTGGTATTTCAATTAAAAATCGGTTGAGTTCTCACTGAGAAAATCAAGATTATTGCTCTTAATGTGGTGATTCCACAATAGGGTCCAAAATCGTCTAGGACGACTAGAAACGCCTAAAAATGAAAAAATAAAAAAGGTTGAATAAAAATTTTAAATTGTCGAAATCATAATTATTTTGAAGTAGAGTCAATATAAATGGTATTTCAATTAAAAATCGGTTGAGTTTTCACAGAGAAAATCAAGATTAATGCTCTTAATGTATTCCTCATTCACATTACATTATTCCTCTTGCACTAAAACCAAAAAATGAAAAAATAAAACCGATGTTTGCAACTAATAGGGGTGTTTCCAAGTTGTCTGCTATTCCCAAGGCTTTTGAGAAATTAATAACTTCTAAACTGCAACATTTCTGTTAAGATCCATGATTTCACCCTGCCAGCATGGGTTTGTGAAATATAGATCTACTACCACTAACCTGTTAGAATTTACATCATTTGCATTGAAGGGCTTTGAGAGAAAATTGCAAACTGACGTCATTTACACAGATTTCAGTAAGGCTTTCGACTCCGTTAATCACAGCCTATTAATACATAAGCTCAATCTTTTGGGTATTTCCTATAACTTTACTATTTGGATTTCAAATTACATGTGTTCTAGAACACAACATGTTTATTTTAAAGACACTTTGTCCAAATCTGTTCAAGTAACTTCGGGTGTTCCACAAGGAAGCCATCTTGGTCCCTTGTTATTTATATTGTTCATAAATGATCTTCCATCAGCGATCAGTTACTCTCGTGTGCTCATGTATGCCGACGACGTTAAACTCTGTGTTTCGGCTGCTGAGTCTGTTCTTGGGACCAGGTTACAATCTGATCTATGTAATTTTCAAATCTGGTGTCAAGCTAATTTTTTAAACCTTAACTTTAGTAAGTGTAACGTAATGTCCTTCAGTAGGCGTCTCCCTTTCCAAAACATTTACATTCTGAATGGCAACTCTCTTAAAAGAACTGAGTCGGTCACTGATTTGGGTATCCTTATGGATCCTAAGCTCAAGTTCGATAGGCATGTATTGTCAATTACTAATCGTGCTTTTAGTGTCCTGGGCTTCATAAAGCGCTGGTCGAAAGAATTTAACGATCCCTATTTAACGAAAACACTTTTTACTGCCTTGGTACGGCCTATTCTTGAATATGGATCATGTATTTGGTCACCCCAATACAGGATTCATCAGGATAGAATAGAATCTGTACAAAAACAATTTCTCCTTTTTGCACTAAGGTCTCTTAACTGGAATACTAACATACGCTTACCTTCCTATCGTAGTAGACTTTTATTAATTAATCTTCCTTCTTTGTCTGATCGTAGAACAGTGCTCGGTGTAATTTTTTTTACACAAACTAATCAATGGTGAAATTGATTCTTCAGAATTACTCAGCCAGATTAGTTTTGCTGTTTCGATTAGACCAACTAGAAACTTCCTTCCGCTATCTCTTCAACCTTGTTCTACCAACTTTGCTATCCATAATCCTTTCCGAGTCCTATGTAGTAACTACAACAAACTTTCTCGAGTTGTAGGTAGTTCTACTTCGACCCCCTTAATTAGAACTTCTCTTCTCCGCCACCTGTCTAGATCTTAATTATCTTAGCTTAATAATTTAAATGTATTGTATTTCGTTTTTAGTAATTTTATGTCTTATGTTATAACTAATAAATTCGATTCGCGTTTATCGCTAGCCGTACGTTATGCGGTGTGCCCCTCGGTCGGTTGGGCGGGAGGTGGCTGCATTATTTGCAGGGTTCCGCGCGCTAACAAGCACGTTGCTTGGTGTTGCTGGGCCACTTGAATGTACTGTCCCGTTAGTACATCAACGTCCATATATAAATGTAGTGATTCCAAAATAAGGTCCAAAATCGTCTAGGACGACTAGAAACGCCTAAAAATGAAAAAATAAAAAGGTTGAAAAAAAATTTTAAATTGTCGAAATCATAATTATTTTGAAGTAGAGTCAATATAAATGGTATTTCAAATAAAATTTCAAAAAAAATAAAAAGGTTGAAAAAAAATTTTAAATTGTCGAAATCATAATTATTTTGAAGTAGAGTCAATATAAATGGTATTTCAATTAAAAATCGGTTGAGTTTTGACTGAGAGAATCAAGATTATTGCTTTAAATGTGGTTATTCCAAAATAGGGTCCAAAATCGTCTAGGACGACTAGAAACGAAATCATAATTATTTTGAAGTAGAGTCAATATAAATGGTATTTCAATTAAAAATCGTTTGAGTTTTCACAGAGAAAATCAAGATTAATGCTCTAAATGTGGTGATTCCAAAATAAGGTCCAAAATCGTCTAGGACGACTAGAAACGCCTAAAAAAGAAAAAACAAAACAAGGTGAAAAAAATTTTAAATTGTCGAAATCATAATTATTTTGAAGTAGAGTCAATATAAATGGTATTTCAAAAAAAAATCGGTTGAGTTCTCACTGAGAAAATCAAGATTATTGCTTTAAATGTGGTGATTCCAAAATAGGGTCCAAAATCGTCTAGGACGACTAGAAACGCCAAAAAATGAAAAAATAAAAAAAGTTGAAAAAAAATTTTAAATTGTCGAAATCATAATTATTTTGAAGTAGAGTCAATATAAATGGTATTTCAATTAAAAATCGGTTGAGTTTTCACTGAGAAAATCAAGATTAATGCTTTAAATGTGGTGATTCCAAAATAAGGTCCAAAATCGTCTAGGACGACTAGAAACGCCAAAAAATGAAAAAAAATAAAAAGGTTGAAAAAAAAATTTTAAATTGTCGAAATCATAATTATTTTGAAGTAGAGTCAATATAAATGGTATTTCAATTAAAAATCGGTTGAGTTTTCACTGAGAAAATCAAGATTAATGCTTTAAATGTGGTGATTCCAAAATAGGGTCCAAAATCGTCTAGGACGACTAGAAACGCCAAAAAATGAAAAAATAAAAAAAGTTGAAAAAAAATTTTAAATTGTCGAAATCATAATTATTTTGAAGTAGAGTCAATATAAATGGTATTTCAATTAAAAATCGGTTGAGTTTTCACTGAGAAAATCAAGATTAATGCTTTAAATGTGGTGATTCCAAAATAAGGTCCAAAATCGTCTAGGACGACTAGAAACGCCAAAAAATGAAAAAATAAAAAAGGTTGAAAAAAAATTTTAAATTGTCGAAATCATAATTATTTTGAAGTAGAGTCAATATAAATGGTATTTCAATTAAAAATCGGTTGAGTTTTCACAGAGAAAATCAAGATTAATGCTCTAAATGTGGTGATTCCAAAATAAGGTCCAAAATCGTCTAGGACGACTAGAAACGCCAAAAAATGAAAAAATAAAAAAAGTTGAAAAAAAAATTTTAAATTGTCGAAATCATAATTATTTTGAAGTAGAGTCAATATAAATGGTATTTCAATTAAAAATCGGTTGAGTTTTCACAGAGAAAATCAAGATTAATGCTCTTAATGTGGTGATTCCAAAATAGGGTCCAAAATCGTCTAGGACGACTAGAAACGCCTAAAAATAAAAAAATAAAAAAGGTGAAAAAAATTTTAAATTGTCGAAATCATAATTATTTTGAAGTAGAGTCAATATAAATGGTATTTCAATTAAAAATCGGTTGAGTTTTCACAGAGAAAATCAAGATTAATGCTCTAAATGTGGTGATTCCAAAATAAGGTCCAAAATCGTCTAGGACGACTAGAAACGCCTAAAAATGAAAAAATAAAAAAGGTTGAAAAAAAATTTTAAATTGTCGAAATCATAATTATTTTGAAGTAGAGTCAATATAAATGGTATTTCAATTAAAAATCGGTTGAGTTTTCACAGAGAAAATCAAGATTAATGCTTTAAATGTGGTGATTCCAAAATAAGGTCCAAAATCGTCTAGGACGACTAGAAACGCCTAAAAATGAAAAAATAAAAAAAGTTGAAAAAAATTTTAAATTGTCGAAATCATAATTATTTTGAAGTAGAGTCAATATAAATGGTATTTCAATTAAAACTCGGTTGAGTTTTCACTGAGAAAATCAAGATTAATGCTCTTAATGTGGTGATTCAAAAATAAGGTCCAAAATCGTCTAGGACGACTAGAAACGCCTAAAAATGAAAAAATAAAAAAAGTTGAAAAAAAATTTTAAATTGTCGAAATCATAATTATTTTGAAGTAGAGTCAATATAAATGGTATTTCAATTAAAAATCGGTTGAGTTTTCACAGAGAAAATCAAGATTAATGCTCTAAATGTGGTGATTCCAAAATAAGGTCCAAAATCGTCTAGGACGACTAGAAACGCCAAAAAATGAAGAAATAAAAAAAGTTGAAAAAAAATTTTAAATTGTCGAAATCATAATTATTTTGAAGTAGAGTCAATATAAATGGTATTTCAATTAAAAATCGGTTGAGTTTTCACAGAGAAAATCAAGATTAATGCTCTAAATGTGGTGATTCCAAAATAGGGTCCAAAATCGTCTAGGACGACTAAAAACGCCTAAAAAAGAAAAAAAAAAATTAAGGTGAACAAAATTTTAAATTGTCGAAATCATAATTATTTTGAAGTAGAGTCAATATAATTGGTATTTCAATTAAAAATCGGTTGAGTTTTCACAGAGAAAATCAAGATTAATGCTCTAAATGTGGTGATTCCAAAATAAGGTCCAAAATCGTCTAGGACGACTAGAAACGCCAAAAAATGAAAAAATAAAAAAAGATGAAAAAAAATTTTAAATTGTCGAAATCATAATTATTTTGAAGTAGAGTAAATATAAATGGTATTTCAATTAAAAATCGGTTGAGTTTTCACAGAGAAAATCAAGATTAATGCTCTTAATGTGGTGATTCCAAAATAAGGTCCAAAATCGTCTAGGACGACTAGAAACGCCTAAAAATGAAAAAATAAAAAAAGTTGAAAAAAAATTTTAAATTGTCGAAATCATAATTATTTTGAAGTAGAGTCAATATAAATGGTATTTCAATTAAAAATCAGTTGAGTTTTTACTGAAAAAATCAAGATTAATGCTCTAAATGTGGTGATTCCAAAATAAGGTCCAAAATCGTCTAGGACGACTTGAAACGCGAAAAAATGAAAAAAAAAAAAAAAACAAAATAAGGTGAAAAAAAATTTTAAATTGTCGAAATCATAATTATTTTGAAGTAGAGTCAATATAAATGGTATTTCAATTAAAAATCGGTTGAGTTTTCACTGAGAAAATCAAGATTAATGCTCTTAATGTGGTGATTCCAAATTAAGGTCCAAAATCGTCTAGGACGACTAGAAACGCCAAAAAATTAAAAAATAAAAAAATTTAAAAAAAATTTTAAATTGTCGAAATCATAATTATTTTGAAGTAGAGTCAATATAAATGGTATTTCAATTAAAAATCGGTTGAGTTTTCACTGAGAAAATCAAGATTAATGCTCTTAATGTGGTGATTCCAAATTAAGGTCCAAAATCGTCTAGGACGACTAGAAACGCCAAAAAATGAAAAAAAAAAAAAAGTTGAAAAAAAATTTTAAATTGTCGAAATCATAATTATTTTGAAGTAGAGTCAATATAAATGGTATTTCAATTAAAACTCGGTTGAGTTTTCACTGAGAAAATCAAGATTAATGCTCTAAATGTGGTGATTCCAAAATAAGGTCCAAAATCGTCTAGGACGACTAGAAACGCCAAAAAATGAAAAAATAAAAAAAGTTGAAAAAAAATTATAAATTGTCGAAATCATAATTATTTTGAAGTAGAGTCAATATAAATGGTATTTCAATTAAAAATCGGTTGAGTTTTCACAGAGAAAATCAAGATTAATGCTCTAAATGTGGTGATTCCAAAATAAGGTCCAAAATCGTCTAGGACGACTAGAAACGCAAAAAAATGAAAAAATAAAAAAAGTTGAAAAAAAATTTTAAATTGTCGAAATCATAATTATTTTGAAGTAGAGTCAATATAAATGGTATTTCAATTAAAAATCGGTTGAGTTTTCACAGAGAAAATCAAGATTAATGCTCTAAATGTGGTGATTCCAAAATAAGGTCCAAAATCGTCTAGGACGACTAGAAACGCCTAAAAAAGAAAAAACAAAACAAAGGTGAAAAAAATTTTAAATTGTCGAAATCATAATTATTTTGAAGTAGAGTCAATATAATTGGTATTTCAATTAAAAATCGGTTGAGTTTTCACAGAGAAAATCAAGATTATTGCTCTAAATGTGGTGATTCCAAATCAAGGTCCAAAATCATTTAGGACGACTAGAAACGCCAAAAAATGAAAAAATAAAAAAAGTTGAAAAAAAATTTTAAATTGTCGAAATCATAATTATTTTGAAGTAGAATCAATATAAATAAGGTCCAAAATTGCCTAGGACGACTTGAAACGCCAAAAAATGAAAAAAAAAACAAAATAAGGTGAAAAAAATTTTAAATTGTCGAAATCATAATTATTTTGAAGTAGAGTCAATATAAATGGTATTTCAATTAAAACTCGGTTGAGTGTTCACAGAGACAATCAAGATTATTGCTTCTAATGTGGTGATTCCAAAATGGGGTCCAAAATCATCTAGGACGACTAGAAACGCCTAAAAATGAAAAAATAAAAAGTTGAAAAAAAATTTTAAATTGTCGAAATCATAATTATTTTGAAGTAGAGTCAATATAACTTATATTTCAATTAAAATTCGGTCGAGTTTTCACAGAGACTATCAAGATTAATGCTTTAAATCTGGTGATTCCAAAATAAGGTCCAAAATCGTCTAGGACGACTAGAAACGCCAAAAAATTAAAAAATAAAAAAAGTTGAAAAAAAATTTTAAATTGTTGAAATCATAATTATTTTGAAGTAGAGTCAATATAAATGGTATTTCAATTAAAAATCGGTTGAGTTTTCACTGAGAAAATCAAGATTAATGCTCTTAATGTGGTGATTCCAAATCAAGGTCCAAAATCATTTAGGACGACTAGAAACGCCAAAAAATGAAAAAATAAAAAAAGTTGAAAAAAAATTTTAAATTGTCGAAATCATAATTATTTTGAAGTAGAGTCAATATAAATGGTATTTCAATTAAAAATCGGTTGAGTTTTCACTGAGAAAATCAAGATTATTTCTCTAAATGCGGTGATTCCAAAATAAGGTCCAAAATCGTCTAGGACGACTAGAAACGCCTAAAAATGAAAAAATAAAAAAAGTTGAAAAAAAATTTTAAATTGTCGAAATCATAATTATTTTGAAGTAGAGTCAATATAAATGGTATTTCAATTAAAAATCGGTTGAGTTTTCACAGAGAAAATCAAGATTAATGCTCTAAATGTGGTGATTCCAAAATAAGTTCCAAAATCGTCTAGGACGACTAGGACGACTCTCCGTGAATTTCATTGAAATCGGTTAATAGACATCGAAAATTAAATTAATTTTAACCGATTGTTCCTATTGGAGCTATATGATATAGTAGTCCGATTCGAATGAATTTTGATCAATAGATGGGACACGATTAGAAATTGATTCTCTGTAAATTTCGTTGAAATCGGTCAATAGACACCGAAAATGTTCATACATTTTATTTCATTTCATGCATTTCGACCGATTGTTCCTATGGGAGGTATATGATATAGTGGTCCGATCCGTCCGATTTTTACAAATTATCTGCGTGCAGAGAGAATACACATCTGTACCAAGTTTCTTTAAGATAGCTTTAAAACTGAAAGACTAGTTCGCATAGAAACAGGCGGACAGACAGACGGATAGACGGATAGACGGACAGACGGCCATGGCTATATCAACTCGGCTGTTGATGCTGATCAAGAATATATATACTTTATGTGGTCGGAAACGCCTCCATCAATGCGTTACAAACTTCGTGACAATGACAATATACCCTCTGCAAGGGTGTAAAAAATGTGTATAAGCTAAAATTCTTGGATAGCAGAAGATGTAAATTTCTTTAAATGACAAAGCCAATGAAATTTGCTGAAATGGTCTAAAACAATAAGCAACCCTATATTACCACTTTTGCTTCTTGATTGTGAACCCATTTGAATTTGATTAGGTGCTTCTGTTGCTTTGCAGGTATCGCAGCTACGGATATAATTGCGTACATCGTTGCCAATCCTGGCCAAAACAAGTTCCTTCGCAGCTTTTCTATCGTCTTCTGCATACCACAGTGTGGTGAAATCACACTATCATGAGCTTGTTCAAGAACTTCGGCTCTTAGCCGTGTTGGAATCCATAATTTCCACAAACACCTAAACTTCTCTATGGCTAAAACTTCTGCCAAACATTCTCTTTCTGTTACGCTATAATTTCGTTGTGCGTAATTCAGTTTTTTGACTATTTTCAATATTTATTGTTAACTTTCCTTTGCGAAATTGTTTCGCAAATCGTACTAACACAGCTAAGTGAGTAGAAAAGCTCTCAGAGACTATACACACATCATCCAAATATCCAAACAAACAATTGCGAAGATCTGGAGGTATTATTTCGTCCTTAAGACGACACATCGTGGCTGGGGCATTCCATAAGCCAAAAGACATTACTTTAAACTGATAAAGGGGTTGGCCAGGAATAGTACAAGCCGTTAGTGGCCTTGCCTCTTAAGTTAATTCAATTTGCCAAAAAGCGTCCTTTAAATCTAGCTTAGTTAAGCCTTTCGTGATAAGGCCGTGCATACATAGGCAACTTAATTTCATCCGCAACTGTTTCTAAATTAGATATAAGCGGATTTGATTCTGCAGTACTATCGTTATCTGCGTCTTGTTCACTTAATTTGATCTTGGAGGGAGCATCCTAATGTTGTTGGATGCACCCTTTTGTCGGTTTTCCGAAAAACGCTTTATACAAGTCTTGCACTGAGGCTTGTATACATTTGGAGCACCACAACCGTAGCAAAATATGCGACGTTCAGCAAGACAATTTTCCCAGACATGTCCTGGAGTATCGCAGTTCCAGCAAACTATAGTTAACTGACGAATTGCATCAATCTCTGGTATCGTTATTTCATCCGGACCATTTTCTTCATCTATCTCATCGACTACATAGACCTGTCTCCTTGGTAAAGGCTATTTCGCCTGAGAAGTGACCTCAACATTGTTATTGGTTCCAGCAATCAAATTTTCGTACATGCGAACCAACTGTCGCAACTGTCCCACCGTCCCACCATGCACAGGTTGAAACAGCAACTGCTGACGGGTCTCCGGGAAAAGATTGTTTTTAAGGATTTCAACCAATTCTTTTTCATCTATTCTGACAGATGACTTGTCGATGAGAGACACTACGCCCTCATAGAAATTCGTAAAGGATTCACCGTTTTTCTGCTTCCTAGAACGTATTTCCTCTTTGTTTGCAAATGCTGATCCATAATCGGCATATTGCTGTCGTAAGGAGAAACAAAATTCGGGCCACGTGATACGCTCTGCCTTCTTGTGGTATCTCCAATACCAGTTTCTTGCTCTTCCTATGAACAAAACATGCATATGCTTACTTACAGCGTCTAAATCTCCATCTAATTATTTTCTGTTAGAACTTTTACACGATACACAAACTCGCTTACACTCAAGCCCTCTTCAGTACCATCAAACTGGATATTCCATTTATGCATTATTTGAGCTACTTTGCTGGGATGGACTGACGTATGGCTAGACGACGACAGCTGAGTTGACGGACGAGGTACAGCATGAGGAGGAGTTCGATTGCTCATATTCAAGGACGACAACAAACGAGTTACTGTTTGCTCAATCATGTTTTGAATGGTTGAGTAGTCAACCGGATCTTCTCGACGAGTATTCGTTGAGCGATAAGGACGACCTCTTCTCCTAACATTCATTCCTCTTGCGGGAGGACGATCATTGGGGTTAGTAACATTGCTGTTATCTAACTCCTCTAATGGCTCCTCATTCGTTTCTAACTTACGGTGTTCCCTTTGAGTATCTACATCTCTCAGAGACTTTACTAAGTTACGAGTCACTGCCCGAGTACTTGGACCTGGGGCTAAAGGATCTGCTCGCATCGCTTGAGGCGACCAACTACCTATTATTAGTTTCAAATCGTGCATTTGTACCAATGTATCAATTTGGACAATTATCATGAGTTTTTAACCAATCTTCGATACAAGTCTTGTGATAAATGTGTTTATACACAGATTGCGTATTGGTCAAAATCTGACAACAAATTTCGCAATTTCTCACGTCCTCAGAAAATGTGAAAGAGTGCGGAGGACTATGTCCTACGGGCATTTTCAATTCAATTAAATATAAAAATTAAATAATTTGAACAATTTGTATAATGATTAAAGATGCCTATAACCAATGATAATGCTGCATCGAAGAATAAAAAACAATTTTTTTTATTATTTTATCGAAGTTATCTAACAACCCAAACATGTGCTGTCCTACTTCGGCAGGGTATTCAATCCTAGCTAAATACGCAACATTCCAGAAGAAGAAGCACAATATTGGAAATATAAATGTTTCGATAAAACAAAAATAAACAAATAAGATTATCGAAGACAAATGAGCAACAATTATGAGTGTAGATCTTTATTCCGATTATTTTGCTGAACTGTTGATAAATATATGATAAATGTCTTGGTCGGCAGTGCATCCGATCTTAGCCGAATGCTAAAGTTCCATTACCTCAACAAATTAATTCTAACCAATGTCCGTAGCGCTGTACGCATCCAAGAAGATGCTCAGCTGCACATAGGGTCTCTCAGCCCGTCTAATGCATTGGATCTACATAGCGATTGTGCGTCCAACACTGCTCTACGGGGCTCTAATCTGGTGGCAAGGTACCGAGAAGGTAACCTACCTAGCCCGCATGGAAACAGTCCAGAGACAAGCGCTCCTCAGCATTACTGGAGCGCTCAGAAGCACCCCAACAAAAGCTCTGCAGACACTGCTAGGGATTGACCCCGTGAACCTGCAAGCCCGACTTGTGGCAGCGATGTCAGCCCAACTCCTCGCGGCACTTGGAAGCCTGACGCTGCAAGGTTATGCGCACAGTGAAACAGGGAGGAGCATGCCCAGGCACACCGATTATGTACTACCCAAAGACTGCCTAGATGTCAAAACCGGGGCGTTGCATATGGACACAAATGTATGCAATGTCAATATACAAGTAGATAGCCAAGCGGCAAATAAAGTTTATAATGTCGTCAACTCTTAGTTCCAGAACTGTCAGGGTGAGCAGGGTAGCATTATATGACTTATGCAGGACCAAGTCAGTGCACATCTACTGTGTTCAAAGCCACCAGGGCATAAAGGGCAACGAAGAGGCAGATACTCTAGCCAAAGCTGGCGTCAACCTCCCAGCGAGCATGGAAAAAGACGTCGCAATCTCATTGAGATCACTGCGAATTGATCTGGAGAAGAGCACCAAAGAGCGCATAAATCGCACGTGAAGAAATACTACGTCCTGTAGAACCACAAAAATAATGTGTAATGGACACAATGCCAACCTCAGTCTGTACATACTGCGCCTTCCGCGTAAGGAGTGCAGACTGTTGGTGGGCATTCTCAGGAAAATGCAGGAAATGCAAAGTACCAAATACTGCTGAAACCCTCGAGCACCTCCTATGCCATTGCCCCGCCTTAGCCCGTACTAGGCTGAAGTGTCTAGGAGCGCCACTACTACACTCACTCAAGGATGCATCCAAAAGAGAGCCCGGAGAGCTGCTGGCCTTTTCAAGCATTCTCGCATCCTGTCAGACTATGAGTAGCGGATCCTCCACGCACGGATTACTAAGGGCCATCAAATGGCCTATGCACTGCTCTCTGGAAGCGCGTCCGGCTTAACCTAACCTAACCTAACCCAACCTAATGTCTGAGTTTTAAAGAGGTGTGGCCACAATGTTATTGACAAAAGGATCTATCCTAGTGGCCCCAAAATGTTAGCCAAAAATCTAAGTGGATACGCCTTGAACGCCAGGGTGAGTCTCGAGTGACAATATTGAAGGAAGCCAAATACGAAATATTAATTCATTGATATGTGATACGATTACATTTGTATTATTTATTTAGTTATTATAGGATTTTATTCAAGAGCGTATATTTTAGGATTCAGTGGGTTAGCGTTGTTATTGTGCGGTTTTAATTTTTAATAAAATTTTTCTCCTTGTTTTTATACTCTCTGCAAGAGTATATTGGGTTTGTGCAAAAGTATGTAACAGGCAGAAGGAGGCGTGGCAGACCCCATAAAGTATATATATTCTTGATCAGCATCACAAGCGGAGTCGATATAGCCATGTCCGTCTGTCCGTCTGTCTGTCCGTCTGTCCGTCTGTCCGTCTGACCGTCTGTCCGTCTGTCCGTCTGTCCGTATGAACAAACAGATTTCAGAGATGGTAAGAGCTACAAGTTCGAGCTTGGTGTCAATCGATCACATATTTAGTCAGTCAATACAAGAATCTTTTTTTTTTTCGATGCCACGCCCCATTCGCCCACAATGAGCAAAAAACTAGACACACCTCGGAAAAAATCGGTGTTTTCGGCGAATATTTCAGTAACCATGGCACCTAGGATCACCAATTCTGGTATGGAGGTTCCTAGCGACAGTGTAATTGCATTGCCATTTAAAATTTTGGACTGCCACGCCCTTTTTTTCTCACAATACAAAACAATAATTCTCAACTTTAGTTCCTTTTTTAGACATTTGTTCATATAGTACACCATTGTAATTGTATAATTCGAGTCGAGGCTAACTATTTCAAACTATTCTTAAAAGACGCATTGAAATCGGACTACAAACAAGAAAACTAGAAGAGTTATAATATTGATAATTGAATGCCATATCAAGGTATGAGTGCAAGCGAGACAGAAACATACAAGCGTGATCAAACGTTTCTCTGCTTGTGTGGCGTCAGCGCAGCCCGCATACGCTAGCTGCGCCGAATACACACATACATACATATAATGTCAAACGTATGTGTATTCGCATACAAACAGCTGTTTGATTTTGCTTAGATTGTTTTTGTTTCAAGGTATTTTAACGGAAGTACTGCACATTGTAATATCTCGATACCGATTTTAATAATTTAATCGGGATTAAAATGCAGAGAGTATTATACGGTCGGGCGTGCTCGACTGTACTTTTCTTTCTTGTTTTTTTTTAATATATATAGTGCATGTAGGGCATAAGTAGAGAATATATTTATTTTACTTTAAATCATAAATAAACGAAAATTATTATTTTTTCGGAGTTTTATTTTCTGACTTTTAAATTCTTCTAAATATTTGTATAATTTTTCTTTCAGCGTGCAATAATTTTTTTTGTAAATATTTTTTTAACAAAAAAAATGTTTAATAACAATTTCTTTAAGTATTTATTTCATTCTACATTGTTTTCTTTGAAATACTTTTCTTAAAATTTTTATAACATTTTTTTTTTTTCTTTAAAAAATATATTTTTTGTTTTCTAAATATTTTCCAGCTTTATATTAAATTTTGCTTTACGGAAAAAAATTTTTTATTTTATCAAACCTAATTCAATTATAAAATGCAAACATAATATAACACAATACATAATCACTTACATGTGTTATCCCGCGCTGGAAAGCTTTCCATCGTGTGTTGTGCAGTGTAGTGTATTGTGCAAGTACCAAATGTTTTTTTTGTATTTGTATAAATATATTTTTTTTTTTCATATTTATTTTTATTTATTCTTTAGATTTAAGAATTGTAAACTATGGGTGTTTTTTTAATTTTTTTTTCATGCCTTTTTAAATTTTCTGTTTTTTTTTTTTCATTTTGGTTAACGTGAACAACAAAGAAAAAAATGTAAAAAAAATATATTCAAGCTCATGCACCCAATTACTTATATATATTTTTTTTCCAACAAAACTTGTACCACTGCCACCTGTACATATGATTAAATACACCGTCTTTTAATAATTGTCTGCTTCGTGTACGGCGGTGTATTTTTTTATTTTATTTTATTTTAATTATTAACGCAGACTAAGATCAGTCGCGAGTATTAAACAAAAATATGTTTATAAATATAATTAAAATTAATATTAATAATTTTTACAATGTGAAAATTTATTTTAACTGAAAAGGCTTAAAAAAAATGTAGTAATTTAGATTGATAAATTAATTAATATTTAATAGTTAATCTGGGGATAAAAAGTAATGAGATTGATCCAACATTTGTTGCGAGGGTTGGGAAAACCCCAGAATAACCCAACCAGATCAATAAAAATGTGTGCCAAAACTACCACGAAAGATCTCTGATTTAAAGGGACGGATGAATAGAAGAGATTCCAAACATACTGCCCATGGAAATCAGAGATTTAACGGAGTTGGCTGAAAAGTGAAGCTTTAAGTTGGAAAAGAGAGAGAGATGTATCAATTATTCTATAGTATTGATTATAATTAGCGCATAGTACCCGAAAACGATTGTGCAAAGCGTAGTCAGTAGTGCATGTAGTAAGAAATAAAGGGATGTAGTACCTGGTTGCCCTGGTTGGAATGTTAAAATTAAGGCGTTCTAAGAGGGATGGGGAGCAGATATCGCTAATTATAAGTTAATGAAGAAAAATAACTCCAAGAACTTCCCTGCGATTAATAAGGGACGAAAGATCGAGGAGTAAGAGCCTGTTGGTGTAGGATGGAAGACGAAGGTTAGGGTCCCAATTAAGTCCGCGAAGTGCAAAGAGTAAAAACTGCTTCTGCACCGACTCAATTAAATCTTGAGTATGAGCATGTTGAGGAGACCAGACACATGAACAATATTCAAGAATGGGCCGGACAAGGGTTGTATAAAGAAGTTTAGTGACGAAGGGATCATTAAATTCCTTAGACCAGCGTTTAATAAATCCAAGAGTGCCCTTGGCTTTATTAACAATTGTGGAGATATGATGTGTGAAACTTAATTTATTATCAAAGAGAACACCAAGATCTTCAACTAATAGTATGCGTTTTAAGGGTACATTGTTGATATATTAATTGGCTATGTAAGGAGTAACACTGTTAAAAGTCATAAACAGGCATTTAGAGAAATTGATGTGCAAGTGATTGGTTATGCACCAGTTGTGCATTGTGTTTAAATCATCTTGTACTAACGCATGATCCGAAGGGTTCTTATAAGATAATAATAATTTCACATCATCTGCATACATAAGTATGGGACAATGGTTTATAAAAAGATTAAAGAGTAAAGGTCGTAGGTGACTACCCTGGGGAACTTCAGAAGTAACAAACAGATTTGGAGATGGCTGATCTAAGCATAACCCTTTGGGTCCTACCTGTAAGATATGAAGATATCCATAGAAGAGTGGAAGGTGGGAAGCCTAAAATACTAAGTTTGTGTAAAAGGACGTTATGATTCACAGAGTCAAATGCTTTGCTAAAGTCAGTATAGATGACATCAGTTTGCATTCTATTAAGGAATGCCTCATTTATAAAAGAGGTAAATTCCAATAGATCGGTCGAAGTGGACCGACTCTTAACGAATCCGTGTTGGGCAGGGGAGATAATCGACTTGCAGAGATGTTGCAAACTCAAAGTAATTATCTTTTCGAATAGCTTAGGGATTGCGGACAACTTCGCCATTCCCCTGTAGTTGGATATATCCGACTTACATCCTTTTTTATGCAGTGGGATAATGTAAGATTCTATCCATAAATTAGGAAAAACAGAGGATTCTAAAGAGAGTTTGAAAAGAATTAGGAGAGGTTTTATTATGGAAAAACAGCACTCCTTGAGCACACAACTTGGAATGCTGTCAGGCCCAGAAGAGAAGGAAGACTTTAGGATGTTAATTGAGGAAAGCATGCAACTATCAGTAATGTGAGGTAAGAAAACAGAGTTAGTGGATGGGAGATTATAGGGGTAAGAGAAGTTAGTAGGCAAACTAGAGGTGTAAGTTGATTGAAAAAAGGTAGCAAAGAGATCGGAAGCAGCCGAGTCATCGATTATTTTACAGTAATTGAAAAAGAAGGAATTGGGTAAGGTACTAGATTTACGTTTAGAATTAACAAATTTATGGATGTATATACGTATGAAAGAGAAAAGAAACACAAACCCAAAGCGGCTGCAACTGTACCTGGGTACTTAAGCGTGGTTCTGGCCTTCTGACATCAAGGTAATCGTCCAAAGAAAAAGACCGAATTTGGCAAGATGTCTCATTTTATAGGCTCCCATTCCACGATTACCACTCTCAGATTGGAATTTTACCGATATGGACCTACGGTGCTCTTGCCTATCCGCATTATCCGCATTTCGGATAACACCGCTCTCTGCTTTATCTGCTTCCCCTTCTCTTCGTGTACTTGCACACTGCATACGAAAGCCCGATATCAATTTCTATCTACTCTTATTACTACTCTCATGTGCTCTTGCACTTAGTTTCCCCTCTTTTTTCAATTGTCTGTTCCCTTTAGTACTGGGAACTAGTTCGTAGCTAGTGAAATCACTACTTACTAGGGTACCACCATTACTTACTTTGCTAACCCCAAGCAATGCCTTTCATTATTTCGTTTCTTGTATGAAATGCCCGCAAAAAGGGTCAATCGCCACCACAACTTTTACCGCGAACTAGTGAAATGGGTACCCATGAAACGGCTAGTGCAATGGGTAGCCATGCCAGGGGTGGTGAAAAGAATACCCATTAAAGGGCTAGTGAAAAGAGTACCCATGGAAGTGCTACTAAAAAGAGTACCCATGAAAGGGGTGGTGAAAAGAGTACCCAAAATAAGAAAATTAAAATAGCTTTAATTTAATTTTTTTTTTTTTTTTATTTAAAAATAATTTTTTTTGTTTTTAATCAGTATCATTTTCATTTTTTTTTTTTTTTTTTGTTAATGCTTGTTGTTTAAAAAAATCGCTTCCTCTGCAACTGCATGGCCTTTCGCAGTTGTTCATCGGGTGATCCAATGCCATCAACCAAATTTATTGCATCTAGGAAAAAAAGTGAGGAATAAATTTTTAAATTAAATCGGCCATGAGTTATATAATACCTACCGAAAAATACTTCATAAAACATGCTCTCGTTTTTCAACGCAGCTTTGCTTTGAACGCCATCGACATTGTATGCTTATACCACAGGATTAGACAAAATATTGTTAAGATTTTCACCCAGTCATAATATGAATCCTAATCGCATCAATCTGTAAAAAAAATAGGAATTAGGATTTAAGAAACAATTGAAACTGTGTTTATACTAACATAAAGCTCTCGGTGTGTGTCGATTATTTCCATGTTAATTTAATTAGGGTCTTTCACGGTCTGAATTGGAAATTTTTTAGCCACTTTTTATCCCTTGTCCTTGCTGCTTTGTCATTCCTTTTATAGTGGCTGTCTGCTCCGAGGAAGCTTCTACAAGGACCTCTATTTTTTCCTGTGTCACTTTTTGGTCAGCTAAAGTTTAATATATTAAATTAAATTAAACTTATACCTCTTAAAGAATGAATTTCGTCCACAAGAATATCCAATTTTTCCTGCGCCACTTTCGTCTCGGCTAAAAAATAAGTAAATAAATTTATTAGATCATTTTAAATAAAATATTGTGGCACACTTACCACGTGACGAACGAACTTGTTCTGCTAGTTCGAAGACAAGTTGTTCAAGGCGCCCAATAGTTGACGAACAATTGCATTTAGATATTTGATCTGAAAATAAAAAGATTTAATACTTTATTTGTTTCTATTTATTCAAATTAATTAGCACAATTTTTGCACTTACGATCATTAGAAAAGTCCATCCGCTTTAATTTCCTTTCCGGACTGCACGACATTTTCCTGGAAATTTAAATTATTCTTAAAAATAATCACTCAGTTTTGATTGATATGTTAAGTCCAATTAAATAACACGTAAATATTTCAAAATCAAAAGAATAACAATCCACTCAATCTTCAATATGATGTAGTAAAGGCATTATAATAATATCATTCGAAAAAGGGAGAACGACCGTCTTACAAGTCAATTGACTTAATTTAAAAATTTCTTCAGATGGTGAAGGTTCTGCATCTGCTAGGTAAATACCTATGTCACAGGAGTTGAAAGGCTGAGTATAAAAGTTTCTGAGGTTCCTAAATCGCCTTGCTTTAAACTGTTCCACAGAGTCTTCCATAACTGATACTATAACTACAGGAATATCTCCTTCAATATAACAATAATTATTAGGTTCCTTTTGCAATAATGTGGTGCCTTTAAAAATTATATATTTATTACTCTTGACGGGGTCTGATCTTGGTAAGACTGGTGAAAACTTCTCTTCGTCTATTCTCCTGTGTATTTGCTGTAAAATGTTTGTCGGCTTTCGAACGTAACTTTTAATATGTTGTAAATAATTCTCGAAAGCATATGCGGAACCGTTAACTGGATCGCACACCTGCGTTTTTTGTACATGGAGTAAACTATGGACGTTATATGATACGCTATTTTCACCAAATATTATTGGAAAATTTTCCACAAGAAGCTGCAGCATGCGCAGACAGGTTTTTAAATTTGATTTTCTGCGGAATGGACAGCATTCTATACGCGCAATTCAGTAACTTAAACTCATAGTACTGGTCGTCAGATAGTTCATTTTTGAGTACGGAAATTCTTGTGTATAGTAAAAATTGCCTAAATTCTGTCGCTTTCTATTTTGAAAGTTCATTTAGGGATCTAGGCTTCCTTACAAATTCTCTTTGTATCTTTTTCCGTAAGTTAATTAAGTTTTCCGATATATTATTTTTTTGTTCTTTCATTAATTTAGTACAAGTTTTGTTATTTGTTAATCTGTCAAGAAATTTACGCATTACTCCCAAATCGATCAAATGCATACAATCCAATGGAATTTGGGTAACCATTTTAACATTCAGCGTTTTAAATGGTGTAATTTTTGTCAAATAGTGCTTTGAGTGGTGATCGGAATATTTTCTATTTTTGAAGTCCTCGTCTGTTATTAAGTCTCCAATTTCTGTTTTGCATGTTAATACACCATTTATTTTTTTGCCGACTTGTGTACATTTCGAACATCCATGCGATGATGTATGTCCAGGAGTCCCACTGACGTAAGCCCTAGCAGGAGCATCACAAACAATAGCTCTAAGTTGCACTTCTAAGTGCTTTTCACCTATATCAATTCCATTTTCCATCAAATCATTTTACTCGCAAATAAATGTTGTCATTACAATAAGTGGAGGTCAAAAGTTTATTAATTAGATTTTCTATGCCTATGTGTAAATAAAGACCTCCAACAATACGGGTTATTTCTGATTTTTTTGGCGAACTATATTTGTAGAATGGGGCGACATCTAAATTATGGCTTTTCAAAATTTTAACTAAGTCAATCGCGCAGTCACGCGTCGGCCTATGCTTTAGGAACCACAATTTTAATTGTTCATTTAAATTATTAGTTTGTTTTTCCTCAATTTGATTATTATTGTCACTGTCAATGTTTTTCAAATTTAATTCCTCCACTTCTTCCATTTTAGCTCCACTTTCGTTGTTATTTTTTTCTCCCTTTTCAGGCGTGTTTTCCACTGTCGCGACACAATTTAATTTGTTTTTATATTTTTCTTTCTGCTCCTGCTTCAGCCTTCTTAAATGCCTTTCACTATACATATTGTTTAATTACTGGTAAATGTTATTACTTGTTTTTCTTTTGTTTTAATTTTGTTGAAATGTTTACAATTTACGTGCACTTTGCTGCTGGACAACTTTACTTGCAATGCTTTGGTCAACCAGCGGACGCAACAGCATTCGAACATCGATGAAGAGCAGAAAGCATAAACGAAAAGATACGGTACTTGCATAAAAAATGTGTTTGTAAATTAGGAAAGAAACAGCGACAGAAAGCGAAGATTGTTTTTTCCTTCACCTATGCGCTATTTCAAAATACCAAAAAACATATGTGATGATAGTACCGCTTTTTATACCCTTGCAGAGGGTACATTTTTTTTGTCAAGAAGTTTGTAACGCATTGAAGGAAGCGTTTCCGACCACATAAAGTATATATATTCTTGATCAGCATCAACAGCCGAGTCGATATAGCCATGTGCGTCTGTCCGTCTGTGCGAACTAGTCTCTCAGTTTTAAAGCTATCTTAATGAAACTTGGTACAGATGTGTATTCTCTCTGCACGCAGTTCATATGTAAAAAGCAAATCAATTAGATTCGCCTTCAGTTGCGCTGCGTTTGTAGTCTAACAGGTGAAGTTAAATAAGTTATTAAATGCTTACCTTTCCTGGCTGATCAGCAACTCAAATTTGTTGGTCTGGAATCTTTCGATCTCGGCAGTTTGCACGTTGTTCAATTGCGTCATGTGACAGAGCTGCACACTCGCCTGCTCCAGTTTTTGTTGCATGCTCTGTGTGGCACTGTTGAGGCTATCAATGCGGTAGTTGTGCAACTCAATTACCTGGGAAACAAGTGCCGAGTTCAATTCATTCCGTCGCAATGTCTCGCCTTTGGTGCCAATCAATGCCATCACACGTTGTGATAGCTCCTTGTCGATTAAGGTGCGATGGCTCTTAAGTATGGGACTTAAATTGGACCACTGTTCCACCTGCTCAGTGTTGTTTGTGGGAGTGGCAGTTGAGTTGTTGTTGTTGCTGCTGCTTATGTTGGACACGTACTGCAAGATAAGCGTGACTAGTTTGAGATCAACTGGGAAACTTGTAATAAATTTTGTTTAGAACTGTGATAATCCCAATTGCTAACAGTTCTTGAAGTCTTTCCATTCACCCCTCTTCCCCAGCAACTTATCTTTGCCACCTGCGTCTTGCGTCCTTGCGTTCAGCGCTGTGATGGGTTTGCGAGCAATCAACTGCGAGACAGCGCCACGGCGGCCCAGACGCAGCAGCGTGGTCAGCAGCTCAATGGCCGTCATGCCACAGAGCTCCGACTCAAGCCAGTTGGAGATGACTTCATAGAGACGTGGAGTAATGGAGTCTAAACTGATCACCTCATTGTTCTACGACAATTCCAGCACATAGTTGATCAACTGAAAGATCAATTTCATGCAATATTGTTGATGTTTTCTTGTGTCTTCACTGGCATCGTTCATCTCACTACGTGCATCAATTGGCTGCAAGACAGAGACTATAAATAATGCATACAACTAGTAGTTAAACCCACTTACATTCAGCAGACGTTTGATGTCGTCAGAGAAATGCGATTGACTGAGCATCGCTCGATGCAATCGCGCATGGCTCTGTGCATCCAGCAGGAAGTCAATGATGTTACGCAGCTGTGGCACATGCCACTGCTTGAAGCAATCCTCCATGCCGGCAAAGGCTGTGCGCAGGAACATATGCAGTTCACGCTGCTCAAAGGTATGCACATCCTCCGAGATGATAATGAGCAGTTTGTTGGCCAACAGTCCAAAGTTTTGTATGCATCAACTGAAGCTGGAGATGTTGACACAGCGCAGAAAGAGAAAGAGCACCACAAAGTTCTTGTAGCAAAGATTCACAAGTATGAAAGCGCTAGTTGGGACTGTGAATATTCCACACCGGAGGCATAACACCAATGTGGGCACCAATGTGCCAAACAATGCAATGCTGCGCTGCAAGTGCACCAAAGATTCTTCAGTTTTTAGCAAATGATGTGCGGCCACTTGGGTGCTAAACTCACGCACATATCCAATCGATTGTGTCATTGCAGCATCTAGTAGCTGCGGCCCATTGTGGAATCGCCATTCTGATTGTTGTTGCTGGTTCTGATGCAGCTGCCGCCACTGTTATTGCCATTTGTAAGCGTATTGCTCTCACTATGCTGCCTTTTCTTACTCATTGTTCACCACGTTTTCTCTTTATTTATGCATTTCGTTAAAACTTCTCGTTTTTAAATGCAAAAAATTTTTTTGTTTACACAGCCGCATTCTTCAAAAGTTGTTGTCGCTTCGCGCTCGTAGAGATGGAATTAAAATCAATTTCAGCAACGATGTGCCGATGTTGTAAGACCAATAGCGATACATCGACATGAAGTACTTGTAAGTACAGATATACCAAATATACCAGATATTGCCAATGTGCAATATCGATACGACTTGCTTATTTATATATCGATATGTATGTTTCATTCATTTTTATCGATTATTGATATTATTTTTATACCCTTGCAGAGGGTATATTGTATTTGTCACGAAGTTTGTAACGCATTGAAAGAGGCGTTTCCGACCATATAAAGTATATATATTCTTGATCAGCATCAACAGCCGAGTCGATATAGCCATGTCCGTCTGTCCGTCTGTTTCTATGCGAACTAGTCTCTCAGTTTTAAAGCTATCTTAATGAAACTTGGAACAGATGTGTATTCTCTCTGCACGCAGATCATTTGTAAAAATCGGACAGATCGGACTACTATATCATATAGCTCCCATAGGAACAATCGGTCGAAATGCATGAAATGAAATGAAATGTATGAACATTTTCGGTGTCTATTGACCGATTTCAACCAAATTCACGCTATATGCATTTATAATCGTTCTTCGACTGTTGACCAAATTTCATCTAAATCGGACCACTATATCATATAGCTTCCATAGGAACAATCGGTTGAAAATGCTTAGTATGAACATTTTCGGTGTCTATTGACCGATTTCAACGAAATTCAAGAAGAATGTATTTCTCATTGTCCCCCATATGTTGACCAAATTTCATCCAAATCGGACCACTATATCATATAGCTTCCATAGGAACAATCGGTTGAAAATGCTTAGTATGAACATTTTCGGTGTCTATTGACCGATTTCAACGAAATTCAAGGAGAATGTATTTCTCATTGTCCCCCATCTGTTGACCAAATTTCATCCAAATCGGACCACTATATCATATAGCTCCCATAGGAACAATCGGTTCAAATGCTTAGTATGAAAATTTTCGGTGTCTATTGACCGATTTCAACGAAATTCACACAGAATGTATTTCTCATTGTCCCCCATCTGTTGACCAAACTTCAAATCGGACTACTATATCATATAACTAGCACAGAAATATTTGGTTAAAATAACCAAATTAATGCAATATACATGACTGCAAGGGTATTTAATCTTCGGCGAGCCGAAGATAACCGTTTTTTCTTGTTAAAAGTAATTATTGCTAATATTACATTCGACCGACCTGACAATAATAGTCGACCACGACTTACATACTACTGATTAATACTAAGCTTACACAACTAGCCTTGCTGGTTCCAAAACACTACAATATGGTAATTGAGTTAACTGACAATTATCTATGTATATCTGTAACTTCGTAACGATCATTATCAAATACACGGCTTATTTTATATGGGCCACGGTATTTTGGAGCAAACTTTTTATTAATACCTGGCGTTGTATCTACGTTTCTTATTGCTACAAAATCACCAACATTATATTTTAAAGGCAGTCTATGCTTTTTCTATACATGTCTTCATTTCGTATCTGCGACTGCAGAATTTTTTCCCCAGCTGTCTTCCTAATTTGTTCTAAATCTCTATGACCTACTTTATTAACTTTATCTTCCAAGTACTCCGCTAATTCATCCACAATAGGACCCTTTTGGGCAACTCCAAATAGTAACATACTAGGGGATTTCTGCGCACTACTATGTCCTGCATTATTAATAACATATTCTACTCTATACATAAGTTTATGCCAATCCGCCTGAAACAATGGTTCTGATAACTTTCCTAGCATGGGTGTTAGTACCCGATTTACCCGCTCAATCTGACCATTAGCCTGTGGCGCACCTGTTGCGACTTTAATATGCTCTATATCACGTTCAGTCAAGAAGGAACTAAACTCCAAAGAAGTAAAGCATGTGCCACGATCTGATATTATTCGTTTAGGGCGACTATAAAATTCAAAATATTTACTAAGTGCGTCCCTAGCTTCTCGCGTACTTGTACTGTTTGCTGGAAATAATTTTACAAATTTCGTAAATGCGTCGACTATTACTAACAAGTGTTTCCTTTTAGAATTTATGTTTGGCAAGGGTCCTAAATTATCTATATGGAGTGTATGAAAAGGCACACAGGGTTTGGGTATACTATGCAATGTTCTATCATGGATCGTCTTCGAGACAGAATGCAATATACAAGGTAAACAGTTCCTAATAAATTTTTCAACCTTACTACGCATGGAAGGAAACCAATATGACTTTTTTAAATTATTCACACACTTCTCCAATTTCTCATGTGAAATGCGATTTAATTGGTTTTCCATGCTGAAAGACACATACAGCCGTAACTCATCTGTTTCATTAATTTTGTAAACTATTCCATCTACTAGCTCAAAACCCAACACTTCAGCATTTTCAAATAAATCCCTAGTTTTTTCGATATCAGGATCTCTCATCTGTTCAACTTGTAGCAACAAATCTTGTAATGAATGCCTTTTCGCATAATACGATGTACAAATGGTTCTGTTATCGCACACCGTTGCGATCAATTATCGCATGCGATAAAAGTTGTGCTTACAATATTAGCATAGCAATCACCTTGCTATGCATGTCGACCAACTATGTTATAGAGCTTTAACATTTGTCTCTCTCGCAACATTAGTTTCATTAACACCTTCGGAACCACAAAGCCGAGCTTTCCCTGGAATTATGCCCTATAAATAAGCTTATGCACCTAGCTTCGTTCTCTTTGCTCTTTTGCTCTTTGCAGCACAAAGCAAGACAAGCCATTATATTTATATGTTTACATATGTATATATACATATATCTTCTAACAAAGGTGAACATTATTAATTCTCCTTGTATGTATCTTTAATCTACATACAAAATTTGCAAAGATATTTTCTTTTCTTTCGTTTGGTTTGTGTTTTTATATTCAAAACGCATAAACCCATTGCCGTTTGTTATCAGTAGTTACTTCTAACGTAACCGATAATGCAAAAGCAAAACCAACAACAATAACAACTAAACCGTGGCCTTGGCTTGATCAGCTGCAAGAAGCACACACAAAGTAGAAGAGTGAAATGACACAATAATAAAACGCTAGGCTTATCGTTATCGTGCGTACACTTATGAACATAAATATAGACGCACTCTAAAATAAGCAAAATGAAATGGTAACAAAAACATTTGAATTTATAAATAATTAATTTTTTTTTTTTTTTTTGCACATACACACAAACAAACACACCCATATATGATTAATCGTGGAATTAAAATAAGACCAACATATATATACCCTTACAAATTGCAAGCTACTTAAGAGTGGATATAAATTTATGTTAAGTAATTATTACAGTAATGGTCAATCTATTACTACAAACCTGAAGCCTGAACATTCTGGTTATGTGTTTTTTGTGAATTACATTAAGACATGAAGTATAATGCTGGAAAATATACCTAATTATAACGTTTAAAAATGACTTGCAAATTTTTTTAAATTTTGATTTCTAGAGGACATGGTGTTTGAATGAAAGTAGGAGTAACGATCTTTTGGTAAGGAGTCTTTACAAACTTTTAACCTTAAAGATTATGGTCGCGAAGGGTGAAGAACGCGGGTGTCGATTACCAGCTTAGACCTCTCTTCTTTTCAGTATACATTGGTGCGACTTATGACAATTTTGTTTTGTTTTTTTTTATTATTCAGTTGATTTAACATAATGTGAATTAGTTTCCGATAGGAATCCTAAAATTTTAAAAGTTTATAGTACAGCTATTGGGTAATGGCAACAAACACGCACCTCCCCAAACTGAGCTAAGGGTACCAGAGGATTACACCGTCTGTCTCTCAATAGCCCGAAAGCCAAGAATTATAATTTCCGTATTGACTTCTTGCTCGCTAAGTTGCTACAATTGTTTTGCACGCAGAAAGTCCAAATTGTATAATATGAACTTTCGTGTTTCTAACATTTTTGGCGGCCCCTGCGAGGCAAGAGCAACACGGTTGCCACATAAAACATTTGGCAGATTGCTTTCGTATGCGGACACTACAATCTACATCCTCCTTGGTGACACCAAGTACGCCTACTATGGGTAAAGTAGATACTAAGGATTCCTTCAACCACGCCTATCCCTACAAGAGTTCTCTATAACTTCCTTTATCCTTATATCCCCTCGGGATATAAGAAGCCCCTCCCCGGGCTTCTTTTCTTTCGTCCAAATCCCTATTAGTATGGTAATTGAGACTATAAGATGCACTATGCTGCTCACTATGAATTTTACCAACGTTCCCATTATGGCCATCATTAGGGGCTTTAATATGGTTCTCACTACGGTCACTCCTATGGGTATCAATATGGTTCTCACTACGGTCACTCCTATGGGTATCAATATGGTTATCACTATGGTCATCACTATGCTCCTCGCTACTGTCATTCCTATGATTATTGCTACATTTCAAGCTACGGTTCTCAGTACCGTTCTCAATTAATTCCGTCTGTCTACTTAATGCATCAACATGCGACATGTTGCTTCCATGTCTGTGTTCAAGACGGTAGTCATAATTTTCCAATTCTAAAGACCATCGAGCAATCTTTGGATTAATGGCTTTTTACTAAGGGTATGTACTAAAGAATTACAATCTGTCACTATTTTAAATGCTCTGTGTTCCAAATAAACCCTAAAACGACGCAATGCGTAAATAATTGCAAGAGTATCCAGCTCAAAGCTATGGTATCTGGATTCAGCTGCTGTAGTTTAGCCTGAAAAAAATGATACAGGATGCATTTTCCCGTCATCCTGTTTCTGCATTAATATAGCTCTCTATTGGGACTAAATATTGCTAGTACCGGAGGATTCGACAATGCCGACTTTAATGCATTAAAAGACTCTATTTGCTTATTGTTAAAAGGAAAAGAACCTCCATTCTTTAATAAATCCGTCAGGGGCTTGGCTATGCTAGCAAACAGAAATACAAAACGACGATAATATGAAAAGAGTCCTAAACATGAACGCAAGCTTTTCAAATTATTAGGCATTGGGTATTCCCTCAAAACCTCAAGGTGGGAATTATTTGACGATATACCATGTTTATTAACTCTATATCCTAGAAAGTCACATTCTTGTTGAATAAATATACACTTCTTAAGGTTTATTTCCAGATTATAATCACTTATTCGATCCATAAATTTACCCAAAATGTCTAAATGCTCCCCTCCTGTCTAAGTAGCCACTACTATATCGTCCATACAGGCAACTATTTTCTTAGCTCTAAACATAAATATAAATCTTTAAAAATAGCTGGGCCGCTAATTTCCGATAATTTCCGCCACTCTCTCTCTCTCTCTCTCTCTCTCTAATAATAGCTTAATCGTCTAGGTAAGCAATGAAAAGGAGTTGTATCAGTAAGTCTAATGGTCATCTGTTTTCCTGCATTTATTACATTTTTACGGGAGCTAGTCAAATATCTAGACCTCAACAATGCGGAACATTCTTCAAATAAATGTCTACCAAAACCTAATCCTACAATATATTCTTTGCTTTCATCTATTTCAATATTGGCACAGAAGTTTTGAAATTCGTTAGAGTGTGTCCTCGTTGCATACTATCTGTGGCGTATTGGTGTCTATGTGACTTTTTGAAATACTTCTTACATCTATATTATCGATAATAGTGGTGAACAAAGATTTAGTTGTATTACTCGTGCTTTTTATTTCATTTATGTAAACTAACTTAATATTCATCTTTCTCAAAGCATCAGGTCCTAATAGCACTAAAGCTGGTAATGTTCTTGAGCGTACTACAAAAAATTAAATTTCATGTGTCTTCATGAAAGAAAGAAAGAGGGCTGTCTTACAAAGCGCGGTTTTTACTTGGAAAACCTTGGTATGCAGCTCGTAACACCCTATATAAAAAAGCGACAAAATTTACCACGAGCACATTTTTTACTTGAAATTGCCAAAAAAAAATACGAAAGGATTCTCAACTGGATGCACAACCATCATCATCAGGTCAATTTGGAAACACGTCGGAAAAGAAAACAACTAAAAGAAGTCGATGTCAACTATGCCCAAAAACTGATAACAAAACAGGATTAGTTTGCGACATTTGTAATAAATATATATCTAAACAACATTCTAAAACTATTACTTTGTGTACAAACTGTCTGAAATAATTTATTTCTTTTTCCTTTCATTATTAAATACACTTTTTATTTAAAGTTTTCATTACTCATGAATATCTTTTTTGTTTTTGAATAAACGTTTTTTTTGAAGTTTTTATTATTCACATAAAAATAAAATAAAAATTTTCATAAATATATTAATAAAAAAATATTATAATGGAATAAATATATTTGGATTTTCATTTTTATTTAAGATACCCATTTAATGGAAAAAAACCTAACAGTAAAAATAATCAAAAACCAAGTATAAACCTTGAAAATATAGTCAAATTTGACCCGAAGTCCGTCCGTGTCAGTTAATTTGAAGACCGTAGGAAGGTTAATGAAGCTTGGTACAGATGTGTATTCTCTCTTCACGCAGATCATTTGTTAAAATCGGACAGATCGGACCACTATATCATATAACTCCCATAGGAACCATCGGTTGAAATGCTCAGTATGAGAATTTTCGGTGGCTATTGACCGATTTCAACGAAATTCACGGAGAATCAATTTCTAATCGTGTCCCATCTGTTGACCAAATTTTATCCAAATTGGAATAATTGGTGATTAAAACCAAATTAACGCAATATTTATGACTGCGAGGGTATTTAATCTTCAGCGAGCCGAAGATAACCGTTTTTTCTTGTTTTATATTAATATTTGACCTATCGATGCGTATTGTTACGTACGAAACTCACCAGACAAAAAGTGCCCGAAAAAAAAATATTTACGTGCTTCATTTGCATCATTGTAATATCCATTGCTGGGAACCAACACAGGTAAATAAGGTAATTGATATCTTTGGACAGTGTCCTTTCAGCATAAAAAATTAATTTTGCATGAAATGGCAAAAAGTCACTCACACGCCGTCATTTTGTAAACCATCGCTTGTGGGGAACTTTGTGCCACTTTTTGTGGGGAATCATGGGCCACCTAAACATGCACCTACACCCAAAAAACACAAAACGAGGAAATATTTAGGAATAATTCTATAATATGCAGTGCATGTGGTCGAGAAGTTCTTTGGTTTTGATTGGATTATGAGGGTGGCCCACGATTCTTCACAATTTTTTGAAATTTCATAAACCTTAATTTTTTTGTTAAGCAAAAACTAAACGATAAAAAATAATTAAATAAAAAACTGTTGTGGTTAGAAGCTACGTTTGTTCCTCTAGAAATCGTGCGATTTTTATGAAAATAATTTTTGCCTGCTGCGCATTTTTACCCCCTCGGCAAATCACGCGCATTAGGAGGATAAGGATTAGGAGAAGGAAAAGTACTCTTGCATAATAAGCTGAAGGATAAGGTGATGATTTTTTTTTTTTAATTTTGGCTGCTGCACATTTTTACCCCCTCGGCAAATTACGCGCAATACATTCAATTCCGCAGAGTTCCGACGAAGAGTATCAATGAACAGGTGGAGGAACTTTTTAATGAAGGAGAAAAAGGGCAAGAGGTAGACGGAGGATGAGGAGAAGGAAAAGTACTTTTGAAGCTCAAGGTGGTGAATGAGGTGATCCAGAAGTCTTTGTGAAAGATGCACTTTATTGCAAATAAATTTCACGAATGCAATTCTTTAATAAATGCAATCAATTGCATTCTTACTTTTTTTACTCAGCCCACTAGATTAAAGTTTATTTTTTTTTTTTTATAAATTTTCAATGAATACTAGATCTTTTTTTTTTTTTTTGACGTAAAGTTCTATGAAAACTAGATTAATAATGTGATTTTTGACAAACAATTCAAAGAGTAGTTGATTTAAAAGATTGTTATGACATAATTTTAAAAGGTAACTAGATTAAAAAACTCGGATTTTCAAGAACTTTTAAACCGTTAATTTTGGCGATGATGCCCATATATTAGACCATTACCGTTTTTGCAAGCTCTCCTGGCAAACCGTGGTTTTTCCATCGAAAAGCACTTGTTGATCCTGATCTGCTGGTTGCTTTTGTTCTTCACGTCGTCCTGTGACTGGAGAATGTCATTCCAATCTGAAGCGTCCGGTGGCCCCGCGAGCCATTTCCATTCGGATCCAATCCAGTCTATGCACCGTGGCCTGCACGTGACTATCTGTGACTGTGTGTGTGATTATGAGAGTATTGTGCGCTTTCGAAGTTGTTCCAGGAAAACTTTTTAAGCGATGCTTAAATTTTGACATCAAAATTTAGTTCGTTTACAAGTGGATTTGTATGGCAATAATTTGCTTTGTTTTGTTTTGTGGAATAAATATTAAGGTAGTCTGCATTCAAATTGATTTTTAGATCCCTCCGAATATCACTTTTATTTACGATTTACAAAATCTTGCAGACGAAGGGAAGCTGTTCTGGGCAACGAGCTAAAGCACAAAGCCGCTGTGTCATCTGCGTAGGTAGCAAGAATGTCTTTTCTGTTCCAAAAAGTCGGCATATCATGTGTATAGATGTTAAATAGTATAGGACTCAGTACATTTTCCTGAGGAACAATATGTCTGATTGTACCTGCACATAAAAACTTTTATCGCATAACCATGATTTAAGGACTTCAATCAAAGGCAGTTTGAGCAACAGGCCTTTATGCCAGACTCTGTCAAATGCTTGCTGAATGTCAAAGAAAACTGCTGCTCCATATTGTTTATCTTCGTTGTATACCACCCACAACACGATGCAATTGTTCAGTGGTGCCATGCAATGGACGAAAACCAAATTGAAAATTTGGAATGTTCCAGACGTATGTTCCGGACGTATTTAGGTTCAACATGAGTAATTTTTTAAAAATGTTCTCAAAAGTTGGAAGGAGACTTATGGGGCGGTACGAGTCTGTGAACATTACAATTTTTTCTGGCTTAAGCAGCATGATTATTATCCCATTTTTTTCAGCTTTTGGTATAGTACCCCAATCGAAGACAACCATTTTAAATAGCCAGCAGAAGCGCAACTCCACTCTTCAGAAGACATTTGACTACTCTACCACCGATTCCGTCATATCCAGGCGTTTACGCGGTTTCGTTTCTTTAATTTCATATTTGAGATCAGGTAAAAAAAACGTGAGTCTCGAGGATGTGCGGCGGTTCTCTCATTAACTCCTCAACGGCATCATCTACATGATCCAGAGGAGCAATACTAAATGGTGAAAATTTCGACTCTTAATCTTTTGCAAATAACTCGGCTTTTTCGCTGTCAGATTTGCACCAACTAGTCATTTTGTCATTTTGAATGGGGCTGCTTGTATTCGGTTGTCTTTTTACATTACTTGTCAATTTCCACAGATTATGATCCAAACAAAAATTCGGAGACGCATCTTTTAACATGTCCTCAAAATATCTATTCCGATTTAAATTTATGAAAACTCTTATTTGAGCAGCAAGCCGCTTCCACTCTCTATTGTCAATCGGGTTACCGTATGTAATGCATCGTCTTCTTAGCCTCCTCCTTTATCTTAACAGATATCGAGTCTCGTCACTAATATGTACAGACCCAAAGGACACCGAGGAGCAAGCTGTGTCCATGTCTTCAGTTGTTAGCAATGCAGTGTTATTTTGAACATGTAAATTAATAACAAGTAAGAAAGGCTACAGTCGATCGAGACGACTGTAAAAGACCCCGTACGCCCATAGTGTGAGCATTTGTATTTAATTTGAATTTAAATTTTAAAAAGAAATTTAAAAATTAAAATTTGTATGTACATTTTGAATTGATATTTAAAAAAAAAATTAAATTAGCAATTCTCATTGTCAGCATTCGATTCCGATTATTAGCATTTACATGTTATACATACAAGTACACATTCGTTTCAAATTATATGTATGCACATATATATGTATGTATTTGTTCCATTAGTCGTCCCACTGACGTCACACATTTCGATTTTGGACTGGAATTCCATTTATATTGACTCTAGCTCAAAATAATTATGATTTCGACAATTTAAAATTTTTTTTAACTTATTTTGTTTTTCCATTGTTAGGCGTTTTGTAATGGTTGCTTTCTTCGCATAAAACAATATTCAAATGGTTCTGTTATCGCATAACGTTGCGATCAATAATAGCATGCGATAAAGCTATGCTTGCGGTATTCGCATAGTTATCATCTTGCTATGCATGTCGACCAACTATTTTACAGAGCTTTAACATTTGTCTCTCTCGCAACATTAGCTTCGTAAATACCTTCGGAACCACCAATCCGAGCTTTCCCTAGAATTATGCACTATAAATAGACCTAATCTGTACGCATCGTCCACATCACTCAGTCTATCGACTGTTGCACGTGTTGGGAGAAAATATATATTTTGAAAGTTTAGTAGTGTAGAAGAAAAGAAAAAAAAAACATAAAATCTAGTGGTTCCATAATTACATTCTCCAAAGCAAAAGAAATTTGGCAGGATGTGTTAGTGCAGCTGATCTAAAAGACCAGTATTAAAGCCCTGGTTGTTGTTGTTGCCAAAGCCAAAAACTATAACCTATACAAAGAGTGTATAATTTTTAATAATTAAAATTAATATGTGGGCCTTGCCAGTTGCAACTACTTAAACAACAAGAAAGAAAAGTACAGTCGAGCACGCCCGACCTTATAATACTCTTTGCATTTTAATCCCAATTAAGTTATTAAAATCGGTATCAAGATATTACAATATCTATTACTTGCATTAAAACACAGTGAAATAAAAACAATCTAAGCATAATCACACATACATCTGTTTGTTTGTATGCGTATATATATATATATGCGTTCTTACATGTATGTATGTGTGTACTCTGCGGGGCCAGCGACTGCGGGCAGCGCTGCCGCCACACAGGCAGCGAAAACGTGCTTGTATGTTTATGTCTCGCTTGCACTCATTAGTGATATTGCGTTCAATTATCAATATTGTAACGCTTCTAGTTTTCTTTCTTTTAGTCCGATTTTAATGCACCTTTCAGGAATAGTTTGACATAGTTAGCCTACAATCGAATTATACAATTACAATTCTGTACTATATGAACAAATGCCTAAAAACGGAACGAAAGTTGAGAATCATTTTTATGTATTGTGGGAAAAAGGGGCGTGGCAGTCTAAAATTTTAAATGACAATGCATTTATACTCTCGCTAGGAACCTCCATACCAATGTTGGTGACCCTAGGTGTCATAGTTACTGAGATATTCGCCGAAAACATTCATCATTTGGGCGAATGGGGCGTGGCATCGAAAAAAAAAATTCTTGTATTGACTGACTAAATATGTGATCGATTGACATCAAGCTTGAACTTGTAGCTCTTACCATCTCTGAAATCTGTTTGTTCATACGGACCGACAGACAGACGGACATTGCTATATCGACTCGGCTTGTGATGCTGATCAAGAATATATATACTTTATGGGGTCTGCCACGGCTCCTCTACTCGATTTTCCGATGATCGATGTTTTTAAAAATGTTTCCTCCACATAACTTGTTGGTTCATTATGCAAAATTCATTCGCTTAATAATTAATGAACAAAATCTATCGTTTGTTCATTTGAGCCAAAAGTTTAATCGAACTATACAGTGACTTAAGCATTCAATTAAGCAGAAGACGTGGAGTGTGCTTCGTAAGAAATATTTCTACGTTTTTGTAAAACAAAACTTAAAAATATATATTATTTAGGATATTGGTGCGGGCAGGCAATGGACAAGTTTTTGGGAGATGTCAGTGGCAATGGTAATATTAACATTAAATTATATTAACATGCCTATGTATATATATATGTGCTATTTTTGTGTAGATCGGCAACCAATGGTGGACGTTGAAGAGAACGAACCACCTGTGAAAAAATGTCAAGGCTCTTAAATAAAGCTGCCACAAATAGTTATGCGTACCAGCAACATCTACTGAGAGTGAGAGGATGTTCAGCAAAGCTGGGCTTATTGTTAGTCAAAAAAATGTTGACATGCTAGTGTCTTCATTAATAAGAATGATTGGATCTCAAATGAGATCCTTTAAAATATAATTTGGTAATGTTTCCCATGTTTAGATTAACATTAAACAATAATATTATTAACACTTTATTGCAGATCTCAAACATAATTTTATTTAAGACCGATACTTATAATTAGACCGCGTACTCTAAAAAAGAGTAGAGGGGTCTATTAGGTTTTTCAGAAGCGAAATGTGCGTAACAGGCAGAAGGAGGCGTGGCCATAAAGTATATATATTCTTGATCAACATCAACAGTCGAGTCGATATAGCAATGTCCGTCTGTCTGTCTGACCGTCTGTCTGTCCGTCCGTCCGTATGAACTCCTGGATCTTTTAAACTACAAAAGCTAGAACCACCAAATTTATAATGAAAGTCCGTTATTATCTTACGCAGGTTAAGTTTATTTCAAATTTTTGCCACGCCCCTTACCGCCCCCGCAATGAGCAAAAAACCAGACACACCTAGAAAAAAATGTAGTTTTAGGCCAATAACTCAGTAACTATGGCACTTAGGAACACCATTTCTGGTTGCTAGAGTTGCTAGAGACAGCCTTAATGCAATGCCGCTCAAAACTTTGGCCTGCCACGCCCCCTTTTCTCATATAAGCTAAAAAACTTTCAAAATTTCAAGCCCAAAATTTTCAGGATTTAGGGCATTTAGTCAAATAGTACAGTGTTTATAATTAATTATTAGAAGAGAGGAATATCATATCAAACTATATTCCAAGCGGCTTTAAAATCCGTCAATTAACAAAAAAGTTAGAACGTTAGAAAGTTTATGTAATTTAGCTGCAATTTCGCCGCCTGTGTGACGTCAGCGCTGCTCGCAGACGCTGCGTCGCTGCGACGCTGCCGTGCCGACCAGTGCTAGGCACGCATACATACATATGTGCATACACATAATTTCAAACGAGTGTGTACTTGTATGTATGACATGTAAATGCGAATAAGCGGAACATGCTTGAAAGTAGCGCGTGGTGCGAATGGTAGAGTTACAGCGCGATGTGAAATCGTTGCCTGAGGGTCGTAGGTTCGAATGCTGGCAATGAGAATTGCTAATTGATTTTTTTTTAAATATCGATTCAAAATATACATATATATTCGTTATAAAATTTTAATTCAAATTAAATACAAATGCGCTTTATTATGGGAGTACAGGGTCTTTTACAGTCGGCTCGATCGACTGTAGCCTTTCTTACTTGTTTTATTTTGTTTTTGTTATTGGACCCAATATAATATAAAATATAATTTTATATTGTTAACAATATAAACATTGATTGCGTTTAAAAACAAAAAAAAAATTCCGATGTTTCATAGATAAATCGATGTTTTTGTTTGAGAAACATCGATGTTTCTCCAGAGCCTCTTAGGCTCTATGTGTTTTATGGTTAACAGTGTTGCCAACTTTTGTTGAGCAAAAAAAGCTGTGGGAAGTTACAAGAAAAATAACTGAAAATTTGGAGAAAAATGCTGATGTTTTAGGTCATCTTTAAAGGGTTTGTTTTTATGAAGTGTTTATTATATCTTCAATTTCACAGACATTTATGTACGCATCGTAAGTTTTCATTGATCCTATCATGTCTAAATACTTTTTTGGTAAGACGTAGTCGTCAAGAATTAGGTTTGTTTCTTTTTCAAATTCATAGCTTTGATATAAATCTTTGACTATATATTCTTCGAAGTCATCGATTTCGAAAATATTTATATTGGTGTCTCCAGGAATTATTTTGTCCTTTATGAAATTAATGGCCAAAATAAGATAGTTTAGTAAATCTGTGACGTTAGTGGAATTACTTTGAAAACATTTGTTGACTTTTTGCATTTCGCAAAGTACTGGTTTTAAGAATATCATATACATGCGATTGGTGTTGCCGAACATATCGCTTAATAATTCGGCCTTTAGACACTTGTCGACCTGCGCTGCCATTTACAAATTAAGCTTTAATTTATTCCATTCATCATCAGTACTGAACTATTTCGTTTTTATTCAACCACAATGAACAACTCAACACTGGATAAACCGAAAAAAATTACACAAAAAAGTGGAAAAAAGCAATTTATATTTAAAACAAGAAAAAACGGTTATCTTCGGCTCGCCGAAGATTAAATACCCTTGCAGTCATGAATATTGCATTAATTTGATTTTTTTAACCAATTATTTCTATGCTAGTTATATGATATGGTAGTCCGATTTGAAATTTGGTCAACAGATGGGGGACAATGAGAAATACATTCTGCATGAATTTCGTTGAAATCGGTCAATAGACACCGAAAATGTTCATACTAAGCATTTGAACCGATTGTTCCTATGGAAGCTATATGATATAGTGGTCCGATTTGGATGAAATTTGGGGGGGGATGGGGGACAATGAGAAATACATTCTGTGTGAATTTCGTTGAAATCGGTCAATAGACACCGAAAATGTTCATACTAAGCATTTTCAACCGATTGTTCCTATGGAAGCTATATGATATAGTAGTCCGATTTGGATGAAATTTGGTTAACAGATGGGGGACAATGAGAAATACATTCTGTGTGAATTTCGTTGAAATCGGTCAATAGGCACCGAAAATGTTCATACTAAGCATTTTCAACCGATTGTTCCTATGGAAGCTATATGATATAGTGGTCCGATTTGGATGAAATTTGATCAACAGATGGGGGACAATGAGAAATACATTCTGCGTGAATTTCGTTGAAATCGGTCAATAGACACCGAAAATGTTCATACTAAGCATTTTCAACCGATTGTTCCTATGGGAGCTATATGATATAGTGGTCCGATTTGGATGAAATTTGATCAACAGTCGAAGATGCATATAGCGTGAATTTGGTTGAAATCGGTCAATAGACACCGAAAATGTTCATACATTTCATGCACTTCGAGCGATTGTTCCTATGGGAGCTATATGATATAGTAGTCCGATCTGTCCGATTTTTACAAATGATCTGCGTGCAGAGAGAATACACATCTGTACCAAGTTTCATTAAGATAGCTTTAAAACTGAGAGACTAGTTCGCATAGAAACAGACGGACAGACGGACAGACGGACATGGCTATATCGACTCGGCTGTTGATGCTGATCAAGAATATATATACTTTATATGGTCGGAAAAGCCTCCTTCAATGCGTTACAAACTTCGTGACAAAAACAATATACCCTCTGCAAGGGTATAAAAAAATCCAGAATTCCCACTGCCCGCTGTTTTGGCATTTTTCCCGCAATTCGACTTTCAAAAAAGTCAGATTTGACGGGAAAGACGATGATTTGGCAACACTGATGGTTAGTGGTTGAACACTGCAACAAGCCAATGCTGCCACTATTTTCATTTCCAGTGCTAAAAAATTATGTTACATTTGTGGCAGTTAATTGAATTAAATAAAAGGAAAAAATAAAAGCAAAAAAACGAAGAAGAACAAAATTAAATGCCTTCATTGTAATATTAGCAATATTAGCCGACAACTTGACGGCAAAATCGTATGAAATTCTCGAGAAAAATAAGATGGTGGAACTACCGTTACCTCGGAACAAAAAGATGTCTTGGATGTGAAAGATGTGGAAGCTTTGATGCTGCCTTTTTCGGGCGACTTCGAGGAGGTTATGAATGCCTACAATGTTAGCCATATGAAGCGATTCATTTATGCTAAACGTCTATTACCGGATCTGCCCAGTTGTATATGCACAACACCGGTATATTAAACTGGAGTGACCTGCAGGAGGAGCTTATTCACATCTTTAGGCACAAAGTCTCATCTTGAGATGTCGGCAAGCAGCTTGAAGCGCGTAAAATCCAAAAAGGGGAGAGTGCGATGCGTTACCTTGTTGTTGCTATGTGCAGCATCGCCATGCAAGCTGAATTGGCAGTGAGTAATGTTGTTCAGTTCATCGTCAACGGACAGCAGGATACAACAGGCGCTGCAGCGGCTATGAGGTATTGCACCTTGTTGGATGAGTTACGTGAGAAACTCATCCTATATCATCATATATCGGCCCAAAACACCTCAAGAGCTTGTTTCAAGTGCTACAGTACCGAGCATCAATATCGTCAGTGCCCACAGAAGAACGTCAACACTTGCACCGTCACGTCGAAGGAAGAACCAAAGATGGGTGATGACTTTGAGAAGGGTACCACAATGTCGGATACACCCTTAATTGATTTATGAATTTTACCTGGTGAGCAGAGATGTAATGTTCGTGCTTTTATTGATACTGGTAGTCCTGAAAGCTTCCTTGATGAATCATTAATACCTAAAAATTTAGTGTTAAGATAGCTTTAAAACTGAGAGACTAGTTCGCATAATAACTGTCCGTCTGACAGATGGACATATATACAAGAATATATAGGCAATTCTCTAGTGCCGGACATGACATTCGTACGCATTCAAAGTAAATACAAGAAAAAACAGTTATATGCGCCTCGCCGAAGATTAAATACCCTTGCAGTCATGAATATTGCGTTAATTTGGTTTCAATCACCAATTATTTCTATGATAGCTAAATGATAAAGAATTTAGATGAAATTTGGTCAACAGTTGGAACTCGATTAGAAATGGATTCTCCGTGAATTTCGTTGAAATCGGACAATAGACATCGAAAATTTTCATACTAAGCATTTCAACCGATTGTTCCTATGGGAGCTATATTATATAGTAGTCCGATTTAGATGAAATGATGGTCAACAGTTGGAGAACGACTATAAATGCATATAGCGTGAATTTGGTTGAAATCGGTCAATAGACACCGAAAATGTGCATACATTTCATTTCATTTCATACATTTCGACCGATTGTTCCTACGACTTTTACAAATGATCTGCGTGCAGAGAGAACGATGTGTGCTTGTACCTGTACCAAGTTTCATTAAGATAGCTTTAAAACTGAGAGACTAGTTCACATAGAAACAGACGGACAGACAGACGGACATGGCTATATCGACTCGGCTGTTGATGCTGATCAAGAATGTATATACTTTATGTGGTCGGAAACGCATCCTTCAATGCATTACAAACTTCGTGACAGAAACAATATACCCTCTGCAAGGGTATAAAAACGAATGCAACAACATTTTTTAATTTTGAAAAATAGTGGATCTTATAGCTCTTGGTTAGCACTATAATTGGTGCTAAGGATGATTTAAGGCAAGTGTTGGTTTTAAAAATAATTACAAAAAACCAAGGGGTTTGCACGCTACAAAAACAGAAGTCGCTTTTTAAATTAACAGTTCAACCTCCGATTTTAGCGAAAGTTGTTGCCACGCCCCTTACCGCCCCCGCAAATAGCAAAAAACCAGACTCAGACTCGAAAAAATTTATGTTTTAGGTTAATATCTCAGTAACTATGCCACTTAGGAACACCAATTCCGGTTCCGGGCTCCAGGTTCCAGGTTCCTACTGACAGCCTTAATGCAATACCATTCAAAATTTTGAGCTGCCACGCCCTCTTTTCTCATATGAGCCAATAAACTTTTAAACTTCAAACCCGGATTTAAGGCATTTAGTCAAATAGTACAGTGTAATTAATTATTCGTTTAGAGGAGTATCATATCAAACTATCCTGCGCGCGGCTTTAAAATCCGTCCATTAACAAGAAAGTTACAACGTTAGAAAAATTATGTAATTTAGCTGCAATTTCGCTGGCTGTGTGACGTCAGCGATGCTCACAGACGCTGCGACGCTGCCGTGCCGACCAGTGCTAGGCACGCATACATACATATGTGCATACACATAACTTTAAACGAGTGTGTACTTGTATGTATAACATGTAAATGCGAATAAGCGGAACATGCTTGAAAGTAGCGCGTGGTGCGAATGGTAGAGTTACAGCGCGATGTGAAATCGTTGCCTGAGGGTCGTAGGTTCGAATGCTGGCAATGAGAATTGCTAATTTAATTTTTTTTAAATATCAATTCAAAATATACATATAAATTTTAATTTTTAAATTTCTTTATAAAATTTTAATTCAAATTAAATACAAATGCGCATTGCTGTGGGAGTACGGGGTCTTTTACAGTCGGCTCGATCGACTGTAGCCTTTCTTACTTGTTTTTTTTTTTTACTTTTTTTGGAGTTGTACATGAATATTGTACATATTGCATCGTTCATTTTACATTTTCCTTTTAGTCTTTAAACATAAATAAACATTAAAAAAGCTAGTTTCATTGCATAACGTATCTCTTTAAGAACATAAATAAAAAAAAAATCTGCAATAATAATGCTCAAAATATAACTTTTGCTCTTGTTCCGCTTTGAGTGTCACTATTCGGAGATGACTTGAATAAATGTAAAATGGGCTTACATTAGATAAATTTAATACATTCGTTATTGTAAAATGTAGTTGGCAAAAACCCTCTAGCTGAGGGTGCCGGCCGAGGCGATGCAGTGTCTAGCTAAGGCTGGGTCCGGAGTCTTGGCACGTCAAGACGTGTCAGGAGCCAAACCCAAGCCATGGCTAGAGGTAAGCCTGGCAGTAGGTATAAAATGTTAGGGGTGTCTACCTGAATAAATGAGCCGGGGAGGATCAACAGCAAGCAACAATGGAAAGTTCGCTAAAAGTTTTAGCCAGGGCTGGGATGTCAGCCCAAACGTCGGTGGGAGGCGTGTCCGATAACACCGGCGGGCACGGGGAGGAGAATTCCTCTCTGCATGTCGCCAGTGGTCAAACCTCAGGCTTGGAGGGAGCAGGCCAGGTCTGTTGTACAGCTAGGCCAGGAAACTGGCCCGCACGGGTACCGTAGTCGAAGCAGACTCGGACCTTGATAGTGTGGTGTCGGTTACGATGACCGAAGAGGAGAGCCTTCTGCGCTCCCCTGTACGCGGTTCCAGCTGCCTGCGTACGGAAGGGCCAAATCGTGCAAGGGAAGGCCTGAAGGCTAAGGCACAGTACAAAGCGGCTCTTAAAATCCAGAGCCGACTCCAAGGAGCAGTGGTCCTGTCCCCAGAGGACACGGCCAAACTGACCTGGGCGACGCAGCAGATAGAGGAGAGCCGCCGTCACTTCGACAAGATACCTCAGATGAAGGCATCATCGGGTGACTACGCAAATAAGGTGGAGGAGATGATGGCAGCGAAAAGGCAGCGTTCGACCGAGAGCACCGGAGCTAAGAAGGCCCCGGTAAGCAAACGGCAGCGTGGTCATAAATGCGCCATCCCTCGATCGAACAAACCCAACAGGAAAGCCACGATGAAAGAATTCGCTGAACGGCACCTCATCGTGGCTCTCATCGACAGGAGCGACGACAATGGCAAGATCACGGAGGAGAGGTGGAAAACCATCCAAGGACTGCTTGTCGGCCAGCTCATGGCGAGAATGGATGAGGAACCATGCCCACCTTTGACGGTGCTGGGTGGCTCAACGGGGCCAAGATTCTCAAATGTAAGGATGACCCGACGCTCAGCTGGCTGAGGCAAAAGGTCTCTATGATTGGTGAGGTGTGGGAGGGGGCCAAAATGGAGGTGGTATACAGGGATAATATCCCGTCGAAACCAAAGGCGAAGGTACTCTTCCCCATCCCTGTCAATGGAGAACAGTCGCTGAAGCTGCTGCAGCGCCAAAACAGGGACGTTCCAACCAGCGATTGGAAGGTCTTGCAAGCTGGCACCTTCTCCGCTGCAGAGAGGGGGTCAGCATGTCATCCTTCAGGTAAATAAGGAGGCGGAGGACCTGCTATACGCACGCTATGGCAAGATGGCATGAGGCGTAGGGTGCGTCTTCCTGCGTCTTAAGAAGCGACACCCGGAGGATAAGGGTGCGCACACTCTGGCAGCTGGGGAGGTAAAGAAGGACCTTGGCCTTAAGTCGACCTACATAAGAGTAAGTTGGCGTCGACGGAGCTCCTGTTAGCCTTAGAGCGAGGGTCCGTCGACGTGGCCTTAGTCCAGGAGCCGTGATTTGCGTCAGGCAATGTCGTGGCGGGGCTAAGGTCAACCAACTACAACATATATTACTCAGCAACGGTAAGCAAAACAAGAGCCGCCGTACTCATACGGAAAGGCATTCACGCTTATCTAATGTCCAATTACAGTACTGATGACCTAGCAGCGGTCCTTATAGAATGCGGAACAAAGCGCCTGATAGCGGCTTCATGCTATATGGCGCACGACAGGCCCGCACCCCCAGACGAACTAGAGAGACTATCCAGGGAGACAGTTTCCGGTACAGCCCAACTGATAGTCGGAACAGATGCCAACGCCCACCACAGCGTATGGGCGTCACCCGACACAAATATCAGAGGTGAGTCTGTCTTTGAATTTATACTTAACTCTAAGCTATACATTGCAAACATTGGGGAGGTTCATACATATGTAGGCCCCACCTCCTCCAATGCTCGTGTCAGACGCGATCATAACAAACTGGAGGGTCCTTGAAACACCCTCCTTCTCAGACCACAAAACTATACAGTTTGATTGTGACTTTAATAGCACTTCCAAACTCAACTCATACAGGAACACAAACTGGGTAGAGTTCTATAGGCAGGTTAACAATAGACTAGGGGCACCGGGAGAAATTGTGTCAGCATGCGACATAGAGTCATCTCTATCGTTTGTATGTAGAGTATAAGACCCTGCTCGGAATGTACAAGCGTAGTATTCGAAGGGCAAAAGGCATTCCTGGAGGAACTTCTGTTCCCAACTGGAATCGATGCCCGAAACAGCAAGACTAAAAAGGCTGCTATCCAAGCAACCGTCTGTTCAAAGTCAGCTGAGACTTGATGGTGGAGCCTGGACTGAGAGTAGTGAGGAAACTCTATATGCTCTTATGACCGCCCACTTCCCAGAATCCGTAGAGCTACCGTACGGGACGAAGCATAAGGATATGCGTTAAACATCAACTCCCCATGGAAATATTCTAATAGATCTCCATATTAGAAGTAGTGTAGAAGGGAGGCTGTCTACGCCTACACAACTATCACCCAGTTCAATCGGAGTGGTGAGCGGCTACAGTGGTTAGAGGCGTAATAGGGGCACTCCGCAAGGTGGTGTCCTGTCTCCACTACTGTGGAACTTGGTGGTAGACGAACTGATTAAGAGTTTTGACAGGGGGGCCCCGAAAATAACTGCCTATGCGGATGACATAAGCATAATTATTACGGGCGAAGACTCTCAGGGAGATTTGTAGATGGGCTAGCAGGTCTACATATAAATGAGGATAAGACGGACCTCATCCTCTTCACTAAGAAGTACAAGGTACCGCAATGGATCCCCCCGACACTAAACGGAATCCAGCTAGAGCCAAGTTCCCAAGTAAGATACCTAGGGACGATGTTGGACAGCAAACTCACGTGGAGGTGCAATGTCGAGGAAAGGGTGAAAAAGGCAACCGTAGCGCTGTACGCATCCAAGAAGATGCTCAGCTGCACATAGGGTCTCTCAGCCCGTCTAATGCATTGGATCTACATAGCGATTGTGCGTCCAACACTGCTCTACGGGGCTCTAATCTGGTGGCAAGGTACCGAGAAGGTAACCTATGTAGCCCGCATGGAAAAGTCCAGAGACAAGCGCTCCTCAGCATTACTGGAGCGCTCAGAAGCACCCCAAGAAAAGCTCAGCAGACACTACTAGGGATTGCCCCCCTGAACCTGCAAGCCCGACTTGTGGCAGCGATGTCAGCCCAACTCCTCGCGGCACTTGGAAGCCTGACGCTGCAAGGTTATGCGCACAGTGAAATAGGGAGGAGCATGCCCAGGCACACCGATTATGTACTACCCAAAGACTGCCTAGATGTCAAAGCCGGGGCGTTGCATATGGACACAAATGTATGCAATGTCAATATACAAGTAGATAGCCAAGCGGCAAATAAAGTCTATAATGTCGTCAACTCTTGGTTCCAGAACTGGCAGGGTGAGCAGGGAAGCATTAGATGACTTATGCAGGACCAAGGAGTGTTGGTGGGCATTCTCACGGGTCACTGTTTTGCAGCTGCGCACGCAATTAAGCTGGGCATCACCGACGATGCGAACTGCAGGAAATGCAAAGTACCAAAAACTGCTGAAACCCTCGAGCACCTCCTATGCCATTGCCCCGCCTTAGCCCGTACTAGGCTGAAGTGTCTAGGAGCGCCACTACTACACTCACTCAAGGATGCATCCAAAAGAGAGCCAGGAGAGCTGCTGGCCTTTGCCAAGCATTCTCGCATCCTGTCAGACTACGAGTAACGGATCCTCCACGCACGGACTACTAAGGGCCATCAAATGGCCTATGCGCTGCTCTCTTGAAGGGCGTCCGGTTTAACCTAACCTACCCTATTGTAAAATGTAAGAATAACATGTTTCCAAAGAGTTTGAGTTTTTTGGCTGTGGTTGACCTTTCTGGAGAAATGCCCATATATGTATAGTTTATGTCGTCGGAAACGCCTCCTTCAATGCGTTACAAACTTCGTGACAAAAATAATATACCCTCTGCAACGGTATACAAATATGCTGAGATTGGGAGGCGATGTAAATTGTTGTGTTGATGTATCTAGTTTGACATACCACCGAAAGGTCGCGGTGTCCCACGATTCCCTATGGCCCACGATACCCCACCTTCCCCTACTAAAATGGCTTTTTTGACAGTTTCATTTGATAGCGTAAGTTTCCTTTGCGAGTCGAAGGTGAACTCATGCAATGTAAAAATTGCCATATTTTAGTTTTTCTTTCAAAAAGCAAAAATTCAAATCAGGCTGCTGAAAAAGTGAACTGTGATTATAGTTTTGGTCAATTTGAGAGTAAAGGTGAACCAGGTTAAGCAACCAAAAGTTTTAAAATTAGTAAATTAAAAACTGATTCGAATGCACAGGAATGAACATTGAACTAAAAACTGTTTGGAGATATTTGAATAAGGCTGAATAAACCACAAAAAAGCTTTGTTTAGATGATACGAGGGGACTACCAAAAGTTCGGTAAGTTGGTGGTATTTTATAATTTTTTTGGAAATTTAAAAATGTCATTATTTTTGCTATGGTCTTGTGGTATTTAGTTGTAAGTTTAAAAAAAATCGGTTAGAAAGGAAACGAGAAAACGGAAAATAACTGAAGCGATATCAGTAGAAATTCCACCAGCGACGTAGCAAGAAATTCGATACTCAGTACTTTACGGCTATCGACGTAATCTCAAGCCTATGGACATTTTTAATGAGTTTCAAACTGCATATAAAACGGATATTCCATCTCTTAAGACTATTTGTAAGTGGTATCAAAGATTCCAAACTGGACATTTTTCCATGGAGGACGAGCCTCGCGATGGACGTTTAAAATCGTCGACCGATGAGACAAATGTGGCTCTGGTGAAGCAAAAAATTGAAGGAGACCCACGAATGACACAGGAACTGATAGCTAGTGAACTTGGCTTGAATGCTATGGCAGTATCACGAATTTTGAACAATGATTTGCAATACACGAAGAAATCTGCTCGATGGGTGACAAGAATTTTGAATGGCAGCCAAAAAGAAGCTATAGTAAACTTTGCTCAATATTTTTTAAGAAAGTTCGCAAACGGAGAATCTAGCAATTATAATATGATCATAACAGGTGACGAAGCTTGGTTTTTCAAGTATGACCAGGAAACAAAACAGCAGTCCATGGTATGGAGCCCGAAAGGAGCAAACCCACCTGTGAAAGCCAGGCAACAAAAGTCAGCAACAAAAGTCATGATTTCGATTTACTTCAGTTGATCAAAAATTGTTGCTGTTATTCCGTTAAATTCTTCTCAAACAGTTACTGCCAAATGGTATACTGAAATCTGCCTACCAAAAGTGTTCGAAAATGTGCTTGGAAATCGGAGAAACGAGGAACTGCGTCGCTACTTTTTACACCACGATAATGCGCCTGCTTACACGGCTGCAATGACAAGTAACTTCATAGCGCTTTCTGGCATTGAAGAAATTCGCCCATCGCCATATTCCCCGGATCTGGCACCTTGTAAGTTTTGGTTATTTCCAAAATTTAAAAAAAATTTAAGAGGAAAAGTCTGTGGTAACAATGAAGAGATAATAAAGGCGGTTAATGCAGAACTTGAGAAGCTGCAAAAACGCGACTTTGAGAACTGTTTTGAACAATCGATTTACAGGTTACAAAAATGATTTGAAATTAACGGTGACTATGTGGAGAAGATTAAAAAAAAAAAAAAAAATTTAATTTTTTTTATTCAATTTACCGAACTTTTGTTAGTCCGCCCGTATGCCAGTTAACACAGTGAAATCTCATGGGCCGAATTTCAATCTGTAAATCGCTTCTGAATCGCAACCAAATCAATCCATTTTTAAAGTGCATGCTCTGAGGATTTAAAAAATGGATGTCCTATTGTAACATCAAGCGTAAATAATTGTGGTTGAATAAACTACTTTCACAGAGACAAACTCTTAATTTGATCATTTACTGTCAACAGTTAGACCGTCTGAATAAAACAATCGCAGTTGCCATTCATCAGGATAACGCCAGGAGTCACACGTGCGAAGTTCTGGGAGCTCAATTGGGAGTTTCTTTTGCATGCACCATATAGTCCGGACTAAGAACGAACTCGCTGGTGAAATTTGTCTTTAAAAGAGGTATGCAAAAAAAATACTTTTCCGTTAATTCATTAAGCCGTATTTTGCACATATCAGGCGAAATTCATAGACCGAATTAGAACGAAAAAACAACAACTTACAAGAGATAGTTTATGGTTAATCATAATCGTCTTATTTTATTTCAACATTTACTTTATGTGGGCATACATTATGTGCAACAAGACAGCATATTACTCATTCAATCATCGAAAGTAGATGAAAGCAGGAAATTTGCAGCCAATTGCTCATTTTTTTCACATGCGAAGTACGCTTGCAGTACCAGGGCTTCTGAAAATCCAAGAGCCTTAAGCTGCAAAATAGAAATCACAATTTAAAAATGGCCGGCATCTTAGTATGATACGAACAAGATCATAACTGAGTGGATTACATTTATAGCATTGAGGCGAACGGTGAAATTAAATGTTTGGCTTACCCGCTCTATGGCATCTTGATCCTGTGGTGTCAGGCGAATCGTAGCCATAGTTTCCGACTGTGGGACATTCATCTCAGTGCTTATTGTTCTAGCATCGTCGTCCGGCGACGCAAGGTTAACTGGAGTATCCTCAGCTCCAGCTACAGACCTTCGGCCAACCTCAGCAGCTGCAGCAGTAGCTGTAGCTGTAACTGTAGCAGAAGCAGACTCATTCTGAAGTGTTAGCGATGAAAGGTTTTCAGTACGTGTTGTATTCGACTGAGTACGACCAAATCGTTGAGCGTTGCCTCCACCGACCTCACCTTCCAGGGGTTGGTTTAACATATTTAAAAAAGCATCCTGATTTTCCGAAATCAGTTGCAACAAAGCTGGATTTGTTTGTCCAATCTAAAAGAATGAATTAAACATCTTTCAAATCGTTCTATTGGGTTATGATCTTTAAACAAACCTGCTGCAAAACAGCATGTAAAAGATGTGGATTTTGATATATCAGAGAGCGCATTTGCAAAAACTGCGGTTGACTACGCAAAAACTCGAATGGATCTAAAATGTAATTCACATTAATTTCATTAGCCCATTGAGGAAAAACCAAAACTATCATTTACCAGATGTCGATTCGGTTTGCAGATCACTCAGAGATTCCTGACGCAAATTCGATGCTCTTGAATGATCCTCATCATCTACGGTGTTAAAGATATTGCTTTCCTGAGGAATACCCGTTATCAAATATTCCACAGCGCGGTCAGGGTTATAAAAGCTGGCTGCCATTGCCCGCTCAACCTGTTCTCTGGCATAACCCATTTCAACCATTGAGGCAACAGTACGACTATATTCTTCACCCATTACTAAGTTTGACTCTGCACGCGTCTGTAAAGATGCATTGGCAAGCTCACCAACTAAATCGATACTTGAGTAGTCTGTTGACGCGGCAGCTAATGCAGCCGGAATTGACGCCGTCGCCGGTTCGGTGTTCACAATGTCCGATCGTTCTCTGTCGGTAGTCTCGGCAGTCTTTCTGTTCGTACTTGGTTCTTTTACAGGCTCCGTTGGATTGTTTTCCGCCTGCGACTCATCAACAGAGGATACTTTGGCTGCTGTCACTTTCGGTACATCACGTTCCTGTTGTGCGCCAACTGTAGTTGCCGCTGTGCTTGTGGTGCCTGTGTTACTGCTTGCACTAATGTCTCGTGTTAGCATAACCACTATGAACTTCTTTTCATCCACTTTGTATGAGCTAATTGTTCGGTCATCTGTTAATATGACCCCTTTACCAAAAAGAATGCATTTTAAATAATAATTTAATTATCAATATAGTTTCGAAAATTATGGTTTGGTTATTTTAAGCTACTTAAAATCAAAACATACCAGCATAAATTAATTTTTGTTTTTCCACAACGTACTCTACGCCGCGATCGTTGAATATTTGTTTTTTGAGTTCTAAAACCTATAACGGATATACAAATTAAACGCTTTCTTATGTGTATGTACATACATACATGTTATTGCGTGTAAATACATACATGCGTACATTAATTCATATGGGCGAACTTCACGATACACTCATATGTATACGTAAGATATTAACAAACTTACCGTCTTTTCCGAATCAAAATCAATAGTGAATGTTTGTTGTTGTAGATTTTTTACGGTTATAATCATTTTGAAAAGTAAAATTAATAAGTATTCTGTGCTATTCTTTAAATTTTCTGCTTTGCTCCCAGCCTTCTTACAAAAATGTTTGTCATCGACACTAGGGATGATCAATAGTTTACAAATATCGAACGAAATGAATTTCAACTTTTGTATTTCAACATATCGATATGTATATTCATATCGATATCTCTACATTTGTGAACACTCAATAAATTGGGCGAAACTATTTTTTCAATTTTTGATAAAAATGTTAGGTTGAATAAAATTAGTCAAACGTGCTATAATTTTTTTCAGACCAATTAAATATTTGCGCCACATAGACACTAAATTCGAAATTTTTAAATTCTTTTAAAATAAGAAATATGTTAATTTGTGCCGAACACATTCACTTCAACTAACTTAATAACAACTCTCTTATTCTCTAGAGAAATCATGAAAAAAGAATTTAAATAGAGAACTAAATTTTTTCGACTTTATTAATAAATTCGCAAACCTGATTTTTCTCAATATTATTAAATTTATTTATTACTCTTCTCCTAAAAAAAAAGAAGAATAATTATTAATCTTCCGAACTCATGAATTGAAAAATTCTTTAGCATTAAAACGAAAAACACAAGATGTGGCAGTGTATCCCACTATTTCAAATTTTGTACCATTCCGATTCGTTCCTCAAATATGCGCTCAGTGTGAATATCAAATATTTTTTTGGAATGCCTATACATACATACCTATATTCACGATTGTTTTAATTTAAACTCAGCGATTATCGAAATGTGGGCATTTTGCACATGCGCATGGCATGTGCTTCAAGTTGCAGCTCCATCCATTGCATGTCAGGAGCAGAAAAGCGTATTGCAGGCCATCATCTCGGATTAAACAATGGTTCGCACATTGCAAATGTACACAAGCTAAGATCTGCTCACGTTGGGCAAATTCCATGTCATTTATCCGGTCAATGGGGAATGTCCGTCATGCAACTCCGATTGCCAATGCACTTTTCTTGTGTATTTAAAATGTATGTCAAGTAGAGTTTAGCTATGTTTAATTTTACATGAAATTAAGTTTTGAAATTTTACTAAAAATAGGAAATCCTTCTAAATTGGATTAACAAATATTTTTCAAGTGTAATATATGTAAGTAAATTCACTCGATATGTGTCGGCTAAGACAGCCAGAATTAAGAGTCAGTGCTTTTGCATTAATCTAGATTTTGTTGATATGTATTTTAAGTTATTACATATTTTTATTCGAAAGGAGCAAGGACTTGCTTGGAATTACAATGAGAATTCATTAAGAGTATACAATTTTATTTTAATTAGTAGTTCTTAAAAGTAAATAAATAAAACTTATTATTTTTAGGCGCTTTAGGCAAAGTCGCTTCATACTTGAATAACATTTATTAAATTGCGTCTTAATTTCCATAATCGTACGGTAATTATATTTTTAACGAAAGATTTGGAGCCAAAACTATCTATTTATGCCCCATTTGGCTCCATGGCAATTTACAATTTGGAATTTTGAAACTGGTACATTTTCATCCACAATAAATTGTTTTAACCTCATTAAGTCCTACTTCGAAATAAGTTTTATAAAATCTAACTGGCAACTAATTAATTAATTCATTATTTTTGGCACCTTTTTAATGATATTGGCTCTAATTTAAATTTGCTTTATATCTTTGTGAGTGTTTTCGATTATCACTTAAGTCAAAATAAGTAAACATATTGTTAAACCAGTGTGAAAGGATACAGTTGACAAGGCCGACTAAAAAAGACTTCATAATCAATGAAGGGTGCGTTTTCCATTTAAATAAGCACACGACCCTTGCAAGGTGTATAGTTTCACACTGCAATAAAGAGTTATAAAGAATTATTTTGAATTTAAGAAACAAGAGGAGCTGAAACTGTACATCATATTTATATATATATATATATATATATGTGTATATATATTCGGTTGAGATAACTTATAAAAAATTAGTTTTCAAACGATTGCTCGTACGGAGCACATATAACCATGGGATATAGAGATAGAGCGATATAGTCATCCAATCTGCATCTTAGAGCTGAGAGATTTATATGAAAAGAAATAGACGGACTTGGCTACATCGGCTCGCCTGTTGATGGTTATTTAGATCATGCATACTTTATGGGGTAGTCCTCGACGCCTTCCATGTGTTCGTGACAAAACATACAACGCTCTGTATGGGTATCAAAATGTATTAAATACTAAACATGTTAAGGAAAAAACAACCACAGTTTGGCAACCCTGAGGGGAGCTTCTTCGAAACTCGAACGTGATTCCTTTTTGACAGTCTGGCAACTGCTGTTTACTGTCATTCAAAAGATTAAATTTGCTAAATACCAAATTGCGCATGCCCCAATGTTTGTTCTCAAATGGCACGAATTATACAATACAAAATAATATTTTTTCATTCACTGCTAACAAGTGCAAATAAAAGTGTGAATTTATTGTAGAAATGGTTAAATGAGTTTAAATTAACAAAGGTTTCCGTTAACGACATAAAATATACAATACATTGTACAGAATTTCATTAAGAACTGTAAGTTGCCAAATAAGCAAATCCATTACAAACTATTTAATTGTAATACAAATATATATCAACAAATTGTCGAAGTTTATAAAACATGTAAACAGATAACCCGATATAAACGTTCAAACGGAGAAAATAATATTAAAACAACCAAAGTTAATCAATCTGATCCGTTTAGTTAAAATAATTTGTGTTGCTCTATCTTGCTGTCTTTAAAGAACATACATATATTAAAGTTCCGCTTTTATTTTTATTTTTTATATATTTGCATGTGTATGCTTGCGCGAGTGTGTGTGGTTGTGTGTGTATGCGTTTGTGGAAATTACAAATAAACGAGTGTCCGTACATATGTGTGCGTATAAAGTTGTGTCTGTGAATTGAGTGTATTCGATGCATCGATGTACGCATTGAAGGAAACTTGGCAGATTCCAGAAAGTATATATGTATGTATGTATGTACATTTGAACATATGTACGTATTGTATAAACCAACCGATAACCGCAGAGTCAAATTGATCTCTCAACATACATACATACATATGTATGTATGTATGCAGTCGGATCATTTTACATATGTATATGTATGTCAGATCAGATAAACCTGCCATAGGGTCTTCACGATGGAAATTTAAGAAAAAATAATAAAATGATTATTGAATCGTCGTAACAAAATCCTAAAGCACGTGCTTATTAAAATTATTAATACAACGACGACATTTCAATTAAACTCGAATTATTTTTGTGACTTTAGATTATTGATTAGAGAATTGGGTTAAATCTCAGTTAAATTACAAACATGGTGGCAAAATGATCATTAAAGAGTTTTGATACTTCCAGAGAATATGTTTTGATATCACGGGGACAAGGCTAAAAGATGCCAAACTCTTTCAACAATTTCAATTGTAATCTGAAGCAGCAGAATAAAGGGCAAGAATACAGCAAGAAAAAGCATATCTTGGAAGACTTCAATGCGAGCGAAGCTTCCACAGTGTTGGCCTGAAGGTGGAGATATACCCTGTAAAATATGACGGTATGTCGCATTTCAAATGTTCTATGATAGTTTCCCCCCTAGTCATCTCAGATGAATATTTCATAATTATTTCAGCACTATGGACGGGATGAGGGCGATGCTTTATCCACTGTCGGAGGACCAATTAACAATAGCATCATTTATAACTATGATGGAGCTGATGACGCTGGCTCTGTGGATTGGGGACGGTGTGAAATACTGGACAGCGGATGTTACAATCAAAATCAAAACTACCCCCACTTGGAGGAGGATTATGTGACAGACTCTGGGGTCGGCGATGGTAATACGGGTATAGCCCCTGGTGACTACTGGGATCAAAGTATTGCTGCACCAAATGAGTATAATTATGGTTATGGCTATGGCTATGGAACTGGTTATGGATATGACATCAAATCTGAGCAAAATGAATCGGAATCAGCGGAGAGGGCTGAGGTAGTGGCAAGGAGACATCAACAACAACACGAAGAAGAAGAAGCAGGTATGTTCGTGAGAAGAGACAATAGTTTTGGTGTCCGCTTGCCTGCCGCGCCTGCCACATCAGCATGCAATGCAAAGTATCGAATGTTGCCACAAGCAGTTGCCTACCAGAATGCTCACAATGCTCAATACAACATGAATGGGGGCGTGTCGGGGCATACTGGCTATGCAACGAATGCTGGCTTAATTGACGAACGCATTGGCAGTTTCATTAGCTTGTCAGCAGCGGCGCCAATGCGAATGTTGCCCCATTCAACACAGCATCAGCAACAACGGCAGCAGCAGCAGCAGCGACCACATTCCTCACAACAATTATTTCAAGATGGCAACAATGTGATCACCACTGACGCCTCCGGCAATGAAAATATGCCCTACTATGATCACACAACCGATATTGCAACTGGGACCAGTAACTATGATGTCTTCTGCCAAATGGCCAGACCATATACCTCGATGCTACCGCTTGATTATTCCGACTACTCCGACTACGGCTGTCAACCGGCAGACAATTGGTCAACGTACAGCGATACACCGCCAATGAGCAATGCTCAACATAAGCTTCAGCAGCAACGCAAAATATCCCTCATGATGGCAATGACAACAGCCTCTGTGATAGCCTCTGGTGAAACCAGAGTGCCGTCGCAGCAACACTCACGTTCGGTGTCGCAGCAACGCATCACTAATTATCCAGTCTCGACCGCAGTCTCCGCCTCTACATCAATCGCTGTAGCATCAGTAGCTTCGGCCCCACTTGTGGACGCCATTTCGACATCATCCTGTTTTGAAAGAAATATTAACAGCAGTTATTTATCAAGTGTACCATCAGTGACGTCATCAGCCATAAGGTCATCGACTGCGACCACAACTAGGAAATTGCCAAAACGTTTACCATCACCACAGTACAACAAACAAACAACATATGCATCTTCTTCATCGATATGTACGACTCAGAATGCTAAAAGTTTAACCACAGATCCATCTTCACCACTTACGTTCACCAACGCCGCCTTAATCCTGCCACTGTCTGAGAAAAATCATCGCCCAAAGCAGTTACCAAAGTTGCCAGTGGCTAAAAACTGTCTCACAGCAAATGCCAATTCAGTTCCTATAACTATTCCAAAATTATCAGAGGGGGCATCAATTTCATCTACAATAGAAAAGCATTATGATTCTGTCATGAAACCAGCTGATATAGTACGTTTAAAGGTGGAGCAAGAGGAGCTGAAGGATGATAAAACATATGCGACATATTCCTATGGCCAGTCTAAAGCTATCGACTCATCATCAGATTTCCATAATGTAGATTCACCTTTGTTATTTGATGACATACAACATGTAGCTGTTAAAAGTAGGCAGAATTCATTAATATCAACATCAACCGCTCCTGAATCGTCAACCCAAATGGCAGTAATGGAATTCGAACCCGCATCCGAATCCGGATCCAAATTCGCATATAAATCTAAGCCAGAATCCGAAATTGAATCTAAAACAACGGCAGCCCCATCATCATCAGCATTTGACATGTCGGAGTATCTAAAGCCTTATACATTAGACCCAATTAAATATTGTAGCGTTAGTGAAAGTGATTACACTTTTAGCAACACCACCGTCATTAATACCACCACTACCACTACCACCACAATCACCACCGCAAGTGATCCATCCTTGGGCTCATTGAAATATTCAATGCCATCATCATTGGAATCGCATTTGGCATATTCAATTACAACCTGGACCACTAGTTCAAACAATACTGAAACGACTTTGTCCAGTTATCGAGGTGCTACTGTTGCCGTTGTGTCCACACCAGCACACAGCCCAACGGCTTCGAGATCTGAATTGGTCATAACGCCGTTGAGTGACACTTCGTCCAACTTGTCGGGTTTATTGAGTAAGACGACATTGGATGAGTCGAAAAAGAGCTCTCAAATAGTGTCGGCCAGTGTTGATCACGATAAAGTCACAACTCCAGTATTGAGTAGCGTTGATAACATGTTCACAACAATTGTTCTTGCTTCAGATCAAAAGCCCGATATCGTTTCAACATTAAGTTCAGATCACCATCACGATAATGCAAAATTGGCAACAGAATCTGATTCAACACAATCCTATTTTGATTATATGAAAAGATTTGAACTTCCGGATCTGCCGCCTATACTTGATATCTGTAGTGAATATATTGATCAAACAACTGAAATAAAGTCAGATACATGTGCAGCAGATACAGGTGAAGATACTACCACCTTATTGATGATTTCCAAATTAAACAACAATACTGCAATAAATACGAGTACAATTGCCACGTCTTCCTACACAATAGTGAGTGACCTTGATGAATTTAAGCCAACAGCCTCAAACTTTAGTCAGAACAACTATGAAGAGAAAATTGCTAGCGAAAGCACGCCGTTATTGCCGTTCATAGTCCCCATGATAAACGATCTGAAATCGGACCTTAAGCCAACATTAGATCTTCAGCTGGCGTCGGACTCCTCCCTGCCGTCGGCAACAGCTGAAGCTGAAGCTTTGCCAGTATCAGTATTACAAGAATTACCAGAATATCTATCAGCAGCTCAAAATGTGGAGACTTCGGTTTGTGCTTCTGCCTTCGATGATAGTTTTTACGATAGCTTTAATGTTGATTTGTCAGCTCTGACAGCCACAATATCTCAAATCGAGACCGAAACATGTCCCATAACAACAGCAACATTAACCACAGCTACTGTCAATGCAAATGCCAATGATTTGATGAATTTAAATCAGACACTCACAAATACTCAAATGAAGCAGAGCTCAGAAACAGCTACAGGACTGGGTGGATATTATAAGCCACAGGTACAACCGCAGTATTCAGGTGTTCAGTCATTGGGTGCTGAGGTAACCCCGAGCAATCAAAAAACAAAAGTCACCTCTGCGGCGAGCAGTGTTTTGGGTGGTTTATCCAAAGGTATTAAAGGTGGCTTGGATGGTGTCCTCAGTGGCGTTAGTTCAACCAAAGAGTCAAATGAGACCAAGAAGAGTTTTGGTTTCGGCTTGGCATCAAAACTTGTGCCAAATGTGGGCAATTTACTCTCTAGCTCCAGCAAAACTGGTCATGAAGAGAACATTATGCCGGATAATAGCTTATTGGCTGCAGCACCACCAAAGGATACAGCAGTTTCCGGCTACGAATACGATACCATTGACTATATGGCAGAATCGCCGATCAAGCACAGCCGAGGTTCAACAGATTTTGGAACATTTTCAACAATTCAAACAAATTCCGAATATGATTACCAAAATTTCCCCGGCGAGGCCTTAGGATTAAACGATGAATGTGATTATAGTGACTATCCATGCTATCAAATATCTAGTCAGGACTATTTATATAGTGATTCCAATAAAATGAAAGACCCTGATGTTCAAAATGTGGCCATGACTCAAGCCATGACCCTACCAAGTCAAAATTGCTTCAGCGTTGCTCCCATTGAAAGTAACACCGAAAAAGCACGGACGACGGGCGGCAAAAAGCCAACAACCGGCAGTGGAGCCTCGGGGGGAATGTTTGGCAGTATTTTCGGAAAGGCGGCAGCTGCGGTTCAGTCGGCCACTCAGGCAGTTAACCAAAGTGCCTCCTCGGTGGCTTCGGCAGTGGCACAAAAGGCATCCGGGCCAACAACTATAAAGCCAGCTGGATCAGCCGATCTATCTGTAAATTCCACAATAAACTCTATGAACGAAACTATAGCAAGCAGGGTAGCAGGAGCGGAGTATGAGCAGGATTACCAGGATCATCATTTATTAATGGCCCAACACGACCAGGAATCATCATTATCTCATCAATATGTCAACTCGAGTGATGATTATGCAAATTGTAATACGCACGCAGAACTTGAATATGATTTGCCCCGGAACGAAAATATATATTATTCAGATGGTAATTACGGACAAAAATTGCTTCCGACGGTGCCGTCAGCAGGATCCACCGGCAAAAAACTGCCCACGATTAATGGTAAATCAGGACTGCTGATTAAACAACAGCCAACAGAAATAATTGATGAAGAGTCCGATGATGATATCATTAACGATGCATTTATTATGCATCGCCAATCTGAGATCGAAAGTGAGCAGAATGATTACTATCAGGATCAGCAGCAGACGACACCGTCCAGTCGGCGAGCGAATGATTATTATGAACACGTTAACACGAGTTATGATTATCGGGAAGACTTTTTCAACGAGGAGGACGAGTATAAGTATCTGGAGCAACAGCGGCAACAACAGCAGCTACAACAACCCTCATTAGACTACATCGACGATAGACAGAACGATAACGAAGACGATGACGATGACTTCTTGGACGAGCATTATCGAAGTGATGAAGACGATTTGGGCAATTATCTAGACGAGAGTTCGAGCGGGAGTGTTGGTGTTGTCAATGGACGAAAGTCCCATTTAATTGTTAGCTCCACCAACACCAACGCCATAACTGAAGCCATTCAAGCGGGGACTCACACGAATGTTTCACCAAAATTGTCTGGTTGTCATCAGCAAATCAAAAAGCAAGACAGCATCATTATAGAAGAGGCTGATTCGATTTTGGTCGGTCTGGACGATTATCATCGAGTTGCAATAGCTGCAGCTACTCAAAGTTCATCCGATAAAGAGGCTGATGAGAATGATCAGTTGTCTGACTTGCTACCTGTGCGTACAAAGTCCCAGAAGAAAAAGAAGGTCCTTGTGCGGGGCGAGACAGAGGAAGTTGTCAGTGGACATATGCAAATAATACGAAAACCAGAAATTACTGCCAAACAACGCTGGCACTGGGCCTACAACAAAATTATCATGCAGTTAAATGTAAGTACAAATAATTTAGATTACATTAAAGTGTTACAGTACATAGATAAAATCGAGTAAGGCTACAGGTAAAATAAGTACGAATATGAAATTTTCGACCGATTGTTCCTATGGGAGCTATAGTTACCCGATATACATTGAACTTCGTGAGTATAGTTACAATCATATATATATTCAATTTGTGCGTGTTTGGTTGCAATCGTTCTAATAGTTCTAAATGTTTTCACACAAAACACCTATTTTCGACTAATTTGTCTTTTGGGAGCTATAGGATACAGTTGTCCGATCCGAATGAATCGTGGATAATAGTTATAGTGAAAGTTTCCAATTTAATTAATAATTTGCGGGGTCGTGGTCTAGCTCTAGGTGTTTTTACAGAGTGACGGACATCCGGACATTGCTATATTGACTCGACTGTTGATGCTGATCGATAATACTTTATAGATCCCTGTACTCGTTTTAAGTACTGTGTCTAAAATGGAGAGAAAACACAGTCGGGTAATTCCAACCAAAAATTCTTTACACTTTTTTAATACCTTGTACACAATTTTTCGGTTTAGTAAACGTGACTATTTTAAGTTTTAGGTTGCTCAACCTTTTTGATTTTAAGTGTAACTATCGTTACTTATTTACAATTGTTTAATAACTTCTGTGTATTGTTATATAAGCTATAAGTAAACATCTAATTACTTCTGCACACCTAATGTAAATACTTAGGCTTATGTTCAAATCAAACAACTATGTCTGTGGGATTTTTCTCCAGAATTGGCTGAAAATATGATGTAAATATGAATTAATATAAAAAAACTTTTGCGTTGACCAAGGAATCTTAATGAAAGACATACAGAATACATTGTCAACAATATTTCATCCAAATCAAATAACGAGAAACCCAAAGCCTCCTATTCGACTATATAAATCTCACTTGATTAGCTTACTTGGTCAGCCTAGTTTATATGACCTCTTTATTATATTTGAGTATGGGGCTTCAATATGCTGATGCTGACACTATTTACGAGTACTTTGAGATGCTTGCAAATGTTGAACTCCTATAAATGGCGACACTCAGTTGTGGTTTTTTAAACAGCCAAACTGTGCGACAAAATAATTATTAGTTGTGAGTAGTAATGAAGAATACATAGATCCTCATTACTTTGCGAGCACAGTTATAGTAAGTAAAAAGAAAGAAAAGTACAGTCGAGCACGCCCGACCGTATAATACTCTCTGCATTTTAATCCCGATTAAATTATTAAAATCGGTATCGAGATATTACAATGTGCAGTACTTCCATTAAAACACCGTGAAACAAAAACAACCTAAGCAAAATCAAACATCTGTTTGTATGCGAATATACATACGTTTGACATTATATGTGTGTATTCGGCGCGGGCAGCGAACATGTGCTTGTATGTTTCTGTCTCGCTTGCACTCATACCTTGATATTGCGTTCAATTATCAATATTGTAACGCTTCTAGTTTTCTTGTTTATAGTCCGATTTTAATGATCCTTTCAGGAATAGTTTCATATAGTTTGCCTCCACTCGAGTTATACAACAAGAAAGAATGCTATAGTCGCCTCGCGACATTAGGATACCCGTTACTCAGTTTCAATATGTTATTAACAATGGTGATTGATAAGATAGCTTGGCAAACATAACATTTTCATACAAATTCATGTTTAGAGCATAGTTTCGACCGATCGTTTCTATTGGAGATATATGATAAGTAGTCCGATTTGGATCAAACTTGGTCAGTATATATATATTACTGGCAGATGTATTCTGTGCGAGTTTGATTAATATAGCTTAGATAATGCAAAAGTTTTTCATTCTATTTCATATTTGGAGCGTATTTTTTACCGATCGGTCCTATGGGAGCTATACGATATAGTTGTCCGATTTGTATCAAACTTGTTCAGTACATCTACTTCCCAGATAGCATAGCTAACAAAAAAGTTTTCTATACTAAAACATTCTAGTTTTACCTGTACATTTACCTTTATATGAAGATAGAACGTCCTAAAGTGGCCGTGTCAAAAACAAAAACAAACTTGTACTGCTTGGGTATTGTACCTTTCATTTGCGACCCCTATCATCATTCTAGCTCTTATAGTCTCTGAGATCCTTTTGTTCATACAGACGGACGGACGGACAGACGGACATGGCTATATCGACTCGGCTATTGATGCTGACCAAGAATATATATACTTTATGGGGTCTGCCACGCCTTCTTCTCCCTGTTACATACATTCCAACGATTACAATATACCCTTTTACTCTACGAGTAACGGGTATAATTACAATGATGTACTATATGAACAAATGCCTAAAAACAGAACGAATGTTGAGAACTATTTTTATTTATTGTGGGAAAAAGGGGCGTGGCAGTCCGAAATTTTAAATGCTAGGAACCTCTATACCAAAATTGGTGATCCTAGGTGCCATAGTTACTGAGATATTCGCCGAAAACAGCGATTTTTTCCGAGGTGTGCCTAGTTTTTTGCTCATTGTGGGTGAATGGGGCGTGGCATCGAAAAAGAAAAACAAGAAAGAAAAGTACAGTCGAGCACGCCCGACCGTAGAATACTCTCTGCATTTTTCCCCGATTAAATTATTAAAATCGATATCTAGATATTACAGTGTGTTGTACTTGCATTAAAACACGTTGAAACAAGAACAATCTAAGCATAATCACATATACATCTGTTTGTATGTCTGCGAATACACATACGTTTTACAAAATATGATGCATATATGTATGTATGTGTGTATTCGGCGAGGCTACCACACAAGCAGCGAAAACGTGCTTGTATGTTTCTGTCTCGCTTGCACTTTTACGTTGATATTGCGTTCAATTATCAATATTGTAACGCTTCTAGTTTTTTTGTTTATAGTCCGATTTTAATGCACCTTTCAGGAATATACAATTACAATGCTGTACTATATGAACAAACGCCTAAAAACGGAACGAAAGTTGAGATTTATTTTTATGTATTGCGGGAAAAAGGGGAGTGGCAGTTCAACATTTTAAATGGCAATGCATTTACGCTGCCGATAGGAACCTCCATACCAGAGTTGGTGATCCTAGGTGTCATGGTTATTGAGATATTCGCCAAAAACACCGATTTTTTCCAAGGTGTGTCCAGTTTTTTGCTCATTGTGGGCGAATGGGGCGTGGCATCAAAAAAAAAAGATTCTTGTATTAACTGACTAAATATGCCATCGATTGAGACCAAGCTCGAACTTGTAGCTATTACCACCTCTGAAATCTGTTTGTTCATACGGACAGACAGACAGACGGACAGACGGACATGGCTACATCGACTCGACTTGTGATGCTGATCAAGAATATATATACTTTATGGGGTCTGCCACGCCTCCTTCTGCCTGTTACATACTTTTGCACAAACCCAATATACTCTTGCAGAGAGTATAAAAAGAACCCGAACACTGAGTTAATTCAACATGTACTGGAATATTGTCTCAGAAATCCTATCGTTCCTGCATGCATGCTTCTATCTTTTACAAACACTTAACAAAAGCAGAATAGCTTCACGTCGCACAGGGTATACGAGTACTGTAACTGAATTTACACTAAAACTATGTGCTTTGCTGTTTGAGCGAAGCGTGCACGTTTATTGATAAGCTGACACACTTAAATGGTCGTTAATAAGATAATTATTTACACATTGTGCACATATAGTATACATAAGTATGTAAGAATGCGTATTGGCTTTTAGATATGCAAATGTGCTCCAAGTACACAAAAAAAATAGAACTCAGTTGTGCGTTGGTCTAGTAATGAACTTATTAACCGGATTGTTTGTTGATCCAATGGGGCAGCGCTCAATTAAAAGTGAAAACTGTGAAATACTTCAGCATTACGAGGACAGCTATCCAGTCATGGCTTCTCCATCAGTGGCAGACCGAACCCGCAAGCTTAGTTACCTTCTAAAGCATAAGGGGGAAAATGTAACTTCCTTTGTAAGTTTAATTGTTGTGTTGTTTATTTTCTCTATCCATTTGAATACCCGAAAATAATAACGCAAGTAAAATGTGTGTAACAGAAGCATGCTTTTCCGATATAGCGGTGTCTGTCCGTATTAACACCTGAATCTTCTAGACTACAAGACCGAGAGACACCATATTTGGAATGTAAGTCCGTCTATAATGTACGCAGACTAAGTTAATTTCACTGGGGAGACAAGTAACGGTCATCTGGACCGAACTTGGAGACCGCTATATCGCTATTACGTACATTTCGCTTCTGACAAAACTAATTGACCGCTGTACTCTTTTTAAGTGCGATCCAAATCGGAAAAATATATCTATAGCGCTTACAATTTATATTGGTTGAATTAAAATAGTTAGTATTAAAATAGTATACAATTATAATTATAATAATTCAATACCGGCACATTTATTTTTAGACCCCGTACTCTAAAAAAGAGTAGACGGGTCTATTAGGTTTGTCAGAAGCGAAATGTGCGTAACAGGCAGAAGGAGGCGTGGCCGACCCCATAAAGTATATAGATTCTTGATCAGCATCAACAGCCGAGTCGATATAGCAATGTCCGTCTGTCCGTCCGTCCGTCCGTATGAACACCTGGATCTTTTAAACTACAAAAGCTAGAGCCACCAAATTTATAATGAAAGTCCGTTATTATCTTACGCAGGTTAAGTTTATTTCAAATTTTTGCCACGCCCCTTACCGCCCCCGCAATGAGCAAAAAACCAGACACAACTCGAAAAAAATGTAGTTTTAGGCCAATAACTCAGTAACTATGGCACTTAGGAACACCATTTCTAGAGACAGCCATAATGCAATGCCATTCAAAATTTTGGCCTGCCACGCCCCTTTTTCTCATATAAGCTAAAAAACTTTCAAAATTTCAAGCTCAAAATTTGCAGGATTTAGGGCATTTAGTCAAATAGTACAGTGTTGTAATTTATTAAATTAAAATTAGGAATATCATATCAAACTATATTAAAAGCGGCGTTAAAATCCGTCAATTAACAAAAAAGTTATTAGGTTAGAAAGTTTATGTAATTTAGCTGCAATTTCGCCGCCTGTGTGACGTCAGCGCTGCTCGCAGAAGCTGCGTCGCTGCCATGCCGACCAGTGCTAGGCACGAATACATACATATGTGCATACACATAATTTCAAACGAGTGTGTACTTGTATGTATAACATGTAAATGCGAATAAGCGGAACATGCTTGAAAGTAGCGCGTGGTGCGAATGGTAGAGTTACAGCGCGATGTGAAATCGTTGCCTGAGGGTCGTAGGTTCGAATGCTGGCAATGAGAATTGCTAATTTAATTTTTTTTTTAAATATTAATTCAAAATATACAAATAAATTTTAATTTTTAAATTTCGTTATTATATTTTAATTCAAATTAAATACAAATGCGCATTATTATGGGAGTACGGGGTCTTTTACAGTCGGCTCGATCGGCTGTAGCCTTTCTTACTTGTTTTTTTTGTTCCCAATTTTCACTTGTTAATTCGATTTCCTCATTCATTCAGATCAAAGTTTAATTCCTTGTGTCAAAAAATTTATTAATTTTAAAATGAAAGTTTATCAAATTTTGTTAATCGTAGTAATAGTAATTTAACCATTTTCTTCGATAATCGTAATATAATTCGATTTAAATGTTTTTTCTTTTTTTGGGTAGCTTGAGCAAACATATTCTGAATGCTCTTCATCTATTTTCTATTTTAGTTCAACTCACTCAGAAGACATTTCCTGATAACATAAACATACTAAATTTTATTCAAATTAAATGTTTAAATTCAAAATATGCTCTTTATATGAATTAGTATGAAACGTTTTAGTGAATCTTAAAAAAAACGACAAAGAATACAATAGTCGCCTCGCGACTTTAGGATACCCGTTACTCAGTTGGGTATGATAATAATATTTGTACAACCGTTTAGGTGATGTATAAGATAGCTTGGTCAACACAGAACGTTTTCATACTAATTCACATTTTTAGCATATTTTTGACCGATCGGCCCTATGGGATCTATACGATATAGTTGTCCGATGGATCAAACTTGGTCAGTATATGTACTTCCTAGACATGTACTATCCATGTAATTTTGGTTCAAATAGCATAGCGAGCAAAAAAGTTTTCTATAGTAAAACATTCTAGTATTACCTGTACACTTACCTTTATATGAAGATAGAACGCCCTAAAGTGGGCGTGTCAAAAAAACAAAAAAAGAAGCTCTGCTTGGGTATTGTACATTTTATTTGCGACCCCTCTCACCTTTCTAGCTCTTATGTCTCTGAGATTCTTTTGTTCATACAGACGGACGGTCAGACGGACATGGCTATATCGACTCGGATATATATATATATATATGTTACACACATTCTAACGATTACACAGAGTATACTCTTTTACTCTACGAGTAACGGGTAAAAAAATAAAACATCTGGCGTACATCATCAGGACGATGTACGATGTTATCTTAAAATGGTAGTGCCACTTTGTAAATAAAATATTATTATTGGTTATCATGAAATCGAAATGCAACCATAGCCATCTATTCGGGTTTCGATTAAATCTGTGAACTTTGGCCGTGTCACGAAAGTCACTACGCTCATCTCTTATGTATTTGTGAAATGATTAATGTTTTGAATGTGTTTATGTTGAACTGCTAGTGCCCAAAAGCTTGTTAAGCTTTCCAAAAGCTTTAACCCGCGCAACAATTTCGACAATGTTATAAGCATGCGCAGTCGCAGTCGCCAGACTATTCTGTCTCTTTCGCTCGCCCACAGTTACTTTGTTATATACCGAAACTTTTTACTCCGCGGTGTCGCTATCCCTGTTTGTTGTGAATTGAAAGTTCTGAGGGAACTACTGTAGAGCATGCATACACACAATCCAACGAACACATACCAACACACAGCCGTTTTGAGAGAACAACATAAAGAGAACAAACATAAATAGGACCCCGAATACATAGGAGCAGCGAAAAGCAAAAAGTAGTATACTTTTCAACGTTTTTCGGTCGACATCAACTCGGTGCCTGTAGTATTATTTAATGGAGTAGGCTTCGCTTGCTTATTAAAATAAATTTCAATATAAAGTTGTGCAGGAAGCAAGAAAACCATTCAAAATGTATCAGCCGATTCTATAGTTTAAAATAGCACATCTTGTAATGCGAACATTTGAGAATTTTTGCGAGCAGAATAGCAGAATAGCAGAACAGAATATGTATACACAATTCTGAAGTAATGTTCACATGTCTACACTTAAAGGAAACACTTCCAACCCAAATAGCTAAATATAATCTGGAGGGACATGTTAAATTAGTCAAACATGTGGTTGTTCTTGCTAGTTCATGGTTTAGAGGAACATATTTGTTTGATTAGTTTAACAAAACATTTTTCTTTGACCTTATAGGAAGTGTGTGTATGCATAGCATGTGTATACGACGTGAAAAATACGCTGTCTAAAACAATTTGAAAAAAGAAAAAATATTGTGAAAATTATTGCAACGAAATAGATTTTTCCGTTTGACGTCGAGCTTTATGTATGTATTTGGTGTTAAGTTACAATTGAATATATTTAATGAACAACACGCATTCAGGTCAGAAAATAGCATTCTCAAGATGTCGATAGTACCATCTGCATCGGGATCTGTCGCGAAAATGCCATCGTTGCCAACAACGCCAACCCGATCGCCATTTACTGAACGCCAGATTCTGCAAGAGCAGCAGCAACAGCAGCTGCAACAACAACATCCAAATTCCCAAATTACGCCCAAAAATGAGCAAATGTATAGCGTGGCTGCGAATGCTCTTCAGAGTCAGTTCAAAATAAAGCAACAACTTAAGCAACAGCAACTGCAGCAGCAGCAGCAGCATCACCAACAGCAACAGCGATCGTCCGTTGCGGAGCAAGTACATGAGATGTCACTCTTGTTGCCCGAAATTCCTAGCCAATTGTCCCTAATGCAGCCGCGGAACATCGAGGGAAGTGTGGCAAGCATCGGAGACAGATACCATCAGCAGCATCGGGGTCAGAGCCATTTGGCTTCCAAGCCAAAGACGTATGCACAAAAGCCGCACAACAAATCGCAACTTAGTTTGGTCAGCGATAGCTTGGCCATGTCCAGATCAAATGTTGCTAATGGTAGCATGTCTTCAATTCGCAGCGAACAGCAACTGTGCCATTTATACAATTCGCAGCAGCACTCGGACTACATCATATCAGATTATATGGAGAAGATAGCGACACGTATTAGTTTACTAGAAACGGAGCTAAAGTTTGCATGGCGTGCTCTCGATTTGTTGTCCAATGAGTACGGAAAAATTTGGACGCGGTTAGAAAAACTGGAGAATATATCGGTGGAACAACAATCGGTTGTGGGTAATTTGATGGAGCTTATCGCTGCAGCTAAGCAAAATCAACAACAGTCCGATTTGAGTATAGATCTAAGCGTTAAATCTCCATTTGATGGATTTCTACCTGAAATGCAATCCAACATGGATCAGGAAGTTGTCCACAATCCTGATTATCGTCAGGTATTGTCGGACGCAAATCGCGGTCCGAAGGCGTTAAATGAACTGAGCAGCATGGAATTTATTCTAGATGGTCATGATGACTATGGTCATAGCTATAATGGTGATGTATTTGTGGATGGTCCTGAGCTCGATCTGGATCCCAGTAATAGAAATGAACGCGACGCAATTTTCATTTCATATGATGATGAGGTGGATGATCAAGGTCTTGTTGTGGTTGAGGAGCGTTCAGAACTAGCTCCATGGCTGTCATATGGATGCGAAAGTCCTGTGGGGGTGCAACATCAAACTGACTCACGTGAAAAACTCTACTCCAACACGGACCTCATGATGTACGAGCAGCAGCAAATAATGGCGAACAATGCACGTGTGGAGCTACTAAAGGAGTTTCTTAATGGTCAACGGATTCTCGAACAAGTGGCTTCTGTTTCCGCATCCGTACCTACAAGCTCCAGCGAAGGCTTACGGATTTTATCCCAAGAAATCAACCCATCTCAATTATCGGTGGAGAAATCAAATATTCCATTCTGCGATTTAAAACCGTCAACATCGGCCTCAGCGTCAGCATCAAATAATTTAAATGAGCTCGATGAACTTATTGACGATGTTCAGTTTTTTCGGTTAGCGGCCGTTAAAACAGGTCAGGGTGGGATAAAAGTAGAGCCGATAGAAGATACTGGGGGAACGAATAAATGTATGGAACCAATAAACGAATTAGAATCTGAATCAGCACAGGATTGTGAAATGAATGAAAACTTTTACAAGAACCTAAACGAAGCATATCGGGAAAACAATCTAACATCGGAACTATCAAATATGGAGCGTCTACTGCTACAATCAAAGATTACTCACGAACATATCATTGCTATACCTTTGTCTGGTGGTCGCGTTACATCTTCCTTAATGATGATTCATGAGGGGAACGAAGAGGAGATCTCGGAAACCAATAGGAATCGATCCTCGCAGCTGACTGATTCCAGTAAATCCATACCAATCAACTCTGATTCCACTTCTGGAAATCAATATAAAACCAAAGAATCGCGAAAACATCGCAAAAAGAATCATTATAAGAATGAAATGGATATGATAAACAATTTAAAGAGCATGCTTGCGCAAGCATCGAATACGTCAGGGTCTACCACCGAACGAAATCCAAATGATGATTATTTATACGATTCGATGGGTTGGGACCAGAAAGATGCAGAATCATCTTTTGAAAATGAACGCTGCCTTTCACCAAAAAACCAAGACCATAACCGGGAGGACTATCGCATGCAAGATGATAAATCAGGTTTTTACGATGGAAATGTTGCGGTTCTTGACTGCATGACCGACGTTATGATAAGAGAAATCAATAAAATCAACGATTTACAATCATTGTCAGCTTCACAGATTCTTAAACTCCGACAGACAATACGCTCTGAGCAGATTTTTTTTGAGAAACTCAATCAAGTTGATAAAAACCTTACCCTGTTGTTGTTGAATCCCGTCACTATGGCCGAAGAGTTAAGACGTCTTCAAATTCGCGGAGTCGATGACAAATTCGATATAGTTATGAAGAAATTTGATAAGAACATTGCCACCCTTAAAAAGCTTGTTGGCAATTCCTTTGAAGAGTACAAAAAAAAATCGAAAAAAATCTCATCAGTCCCGGAAAGGAAAGGAACTCGAGTACCTTTAACGTCATCTCACAGAAGTGAAGTACCTGCCAGCACAAATCCATTAGAGACGTCCCATATGTTGGTTCAAGGGGATCTTGTTGAATCATCTGAGAATCAAAATGATTATAGTGCCCACTTGCTGCGCAACAATTCAGATCTTGATGAGCAATTGAAGCTACTGGAAACTCAAGAGATTGAAATAAATCGAAAGAAAAATATCGAGCAAATCGCTATAAACCGTGGAATCCATGGCAATGAAATTGTAAATGGGAGCACAGATAATCAAGCTTCATCGCTTGGTTCTATCTCAGCAAATATATATAATGAGGACGAGTATATTCGATCTTTGAAAAAAAGTTTGGAACGTCATAATAGCATGTTATTCCTGCTTCATTTGCAAAATCCGGATAAGCATAAAATGAATTCGAATTTGGATGAAATTCTATTGGGTCCAAGTGGAACGAGTCCGCCACCACCAGCGCCCAATGATAATGTTTTCCAGGATGTCTTAGACATAAGTGGTAGCGATATATCAGCAAATCCTTTCTATGTTGATAACCAATCGGTCGAATTGCTTCATTTACGAAGACAACAGCAACACCCACACAATTTCTCACCTCGACAAGCAAAATCCGATTCTGGATTGTCCTCAATGAGTGGTTGGTCACCTAATTCTCCGGTGGCAACACACAATGGCAATGCATCACTTAATAAATACAAGGATCTTACCTTGGAAATGATTCAGATGCTGATTGACTTGCGGTCCGCAGGTAAAACTATTTCTGCTCCAAATGCAATTAAGCCAGAATCGAATTCGGGCAACGATTACATATTTTCCGAAGAGAACTTCAACTATATTCAAGAGCTATCGAAAAATATACCGATCTGTTCGGCTTACGAAAACAAATCCATTTTTAATACAAGCCCAAATGATAGCGAATTGCTTGAATGGGATCAGCAACGAATTAGAGAGCCCAGGAGAGAAGCCAGAAACGAATCCGAGAAACAGGAACTGAGAAGCGACTTACGCTGTTCGCTTAATCAAGACATTGACTTTCAAAAATCTGTTGCTGCTCCAAGCCGCATCCCAGATCTTTTGAAGAATGAAATGCAGGAACAAAATCAACACGAGCAATCAAAAGAGACAGATGCCAACGAGCTGGTCTATCCGGGCATAGTTCAAAGCGTAAATTCAGGATACCAGCAAACAGATGTTGGGCAAAAACGAAAACCCTATTTGACAGACCGTCTCGTATACTATCCAACATCTAACAGTATAGCAGACTACAACAGCAGTAATAATCTGAATTATCTTGGCTTTGAGCAGTATGGAAATGGTCAGAATTTGAACAGACGAAGCCCGTTTAGTGCCGTGACGCTGCATCATCAACCACAAACATATAAATATCCCGAGGAGTCATCCTTGACATTTCAACATGAAATGGATACGACTCAGCCCCAGGTACACTATAAGCGAACTGTTAAATCGATTGGATCGTCTAAGGATGAGTCGCTAATCAAACGGGAGGAGAACCATTTAAAGCAATCTCAAGTGCCGTCGTCCAAGTCACCAAAGGTATGGAACAAACTGAGTAACCTTCTGCCAGATAACCTAAAATTAAAGCGTTCAATAAGATATAATCGGTCGCAGTCCTTACCAGGCGGCGACACTGAAAGAGAGGAGGATGACGCTCAAGGAGAAGTGGAAGATAGTGACGGGCCGCCCGTTTTAAGGAGAACTAGAACACATGCACGCGATCACAACAATACTCAGCTCTCGAAACGTATTCAAAAACTACCAATGCGGATAATACAACGTGCAACAGGTGCTCATAATTCACAACACGGTTCATCCACAAATGATGCACGTCGCGAGCAATCAAAGCATTTAAACAAGAAGCGTTCGTTATCTCTAAAAATGACCAGTTTTGTGCAAAAAGCCAAATCCTACAAGCGTCACAGTTTTGGTCTAAGTCATTCCGATCCAGAAATTGATATACCCAATTCATCGGAAAACGACGATTCGGCAACCAGCGAATTTGAGATCAATCAATCTCAATATGAAAAACAAGCAATTGACCAAGACTCGGATAATAATGGTAACAACACTTTTGAGCATTTTCAAGATGTCGGTTATAATGAGACTTTAGAAAAAGATCGAGATTCTGGCTGGACTAGCTTAAAACAAGAAACCAATCTATTTGCCGTCGTTGGCGACTTGAAAAAATCAAACATTATCACAATATCGCCCACATTTTCAGCTCTGTCTAAAGCTCAACAAGATACTGAAGTGGATGTGAAAGCGAATGAAGAAGCTGAAGTTGGTGAAATAGAGAATGTCATCAAGAATGCGGAGGTATTACCAGAGATATTCGTGGAATCTGAAACGTTAATAAACCGCTATTCCCCATATCCATATGAAACCCCTGACACTGCCTCCGTCTCAGCATTATCAATGCCATGTAGCACCTTGTGCAAGTCGGGGTCAATTTTTGCGGATGACGATGAGAACAGCGCTATATTGGTCCAAGGGTTGCCTACTCCAATACCCTCACTTTTGGTGGCAATGAACTGTACAGAAACTACTACATCTACAACTACAACCAGTCCTACAATTGTCTCAAAGCTCAACGGACACTATCGAATGGGACAACAACAACAGTCATTAGACATTCCAAGCGGTCTTGGCTTTGGTTCCAGGGATGACGACGATAATCGCAGTCAACATTCCGGGCGTACACTCTCGTCATCACGTCGCCAAAGCACAGAGGATAGCATTGACACGGATGACGAATATTTTTGTTATGAACTACGACAGCTTGAGGAACTTGAGCACGAAGCACAGGCACTGGCTTCGAGCGGTGCAATGGGTGGTGTGGAAGAGGTTGGGGCGCAGGCGCAAGCGGAGGCCAAGGCATCAGGTGCCGACAACGCTGTGCTTTTTTCACAAATTGGACAGTTAGTAACCAGCGGTTATTGTGACTACAATTTCTATCCAGCTACTGAAGAATATCCGCAAACTGATTACGCACCGGATGATAGTTTTAAAGACAAAATGTCCCAAGTGCTCAGAGAGCTTAAGTGTGTGGTTAGACTGGAGACTGACGCTAACGAAGAACTGGAAAATGTTGTCAAAAAGCAAAAACAGCATTCACGAGCAACTGAAAGATTTGCCAAAGTCTCTGACATGCATAGCGCTTGGCAAGATGTTAACAGTGAGTTTAATGTACCCAGTTCCGATCAAGAGGAAGCTCCTGAAAAGGAAACTCGACACGATCAAACAAATAGCGATAAACATTCAAAACGATTTAAGAAGAAAAGGCGAGATAGAGCTAAATTTAGTGATAATCTCAAGAATGATTTACAATTAGATTCAAGTTCCTCGTATACATCGGATGATGAATATAAACCCAAAATCAAATCGAGCGCCGGAATTGTAAACCAGATGGTTCAGCCCTCAGAAATTACACACAGTGATCAGGAATCATCGAGTGCCACGTCAGGACCCGATACTCCTGGAGAATTAAGTGATGACATAGACTTGCACAATCATGAATCCACAAGCGCTCCCGACAATTTGGAGGAACCGTTGGTTGTAAATGCCGAGCTTATTGAAAACCCCAACCAATTATCTCAGAGTCCACCGGAATCCAGTTTAACCCATGACCAAGAACAATCTAATAAAAAATCCAACGAAATTTCAACGGTCGAAAACTCAATATCCCTTGAAAATATTGATAGCAGTAGTCCATCAAGAGTTCCACTTAAGCTAATTAGTCACGATTCAACCACAAGTACAGAAGGCGGTCAAGTGGGGGCTTCCCTGAACCTAGGAAGTAGTAAATGGAAGTTACTAAAAACCCTAAAAGAGCGTAAAATTGAGGAAAAAAACAATCTGGATAAGGTTAAAGAAGATGAGTTGACTAAAGATAAAGATAAGGTAATTGGTTATGTAATTTCTACATTGCCTTCAATCATACAAATAATTTTTTAAAATCATTATCATGCATTAAACTAAAACTAAAGATTTTTGTTCTCTAAAAAAGAGAAGAAAACCGAGAATATTTAAACTTTTTTATAAAAATGTCAAAAGTTGTGAAATTTGTGAGACCGTTGATCTTAAACTAAAACAAGAAAAAACGGTTATCTTCGGCTCACCGAAGATTAAATACCCTTGCAGTTATGAATATTGCGTTAATTTGGTTTCAATCACCAATTATTTCTATTGTAGCTATATGATATAGAAGTCCGATTCGACTGAAATTTGGTAACAGATGGACACGATTAAAAATTGATTCCCCGTGAATTTCGTTGAAATCGGTCAATAGACACCGAAAATGTTCATACATTTCATATAAATTCATGCATTTCGATCGATTGTTCCTATGGGAGCTATATGATAAAATGGTCCGATCTGTCCGATTTTCACAAATGATCTGCGTGCAGAGAGAATACACATCTGTACCAAGTTTCATTCAGATAGCTTAAAAACTGAGAGACTAGTTCGCATAGAAACAGACAGACATGGCTATATCGACTCGGCTGTTGATGCTGATCAAGAATATATATACTTTCTGTGGTCGGAAACGCCTCCTTCAATGCGTTACAAGCTTCGTGACAAAAACAATATACCCTCTGCAAGGGTATAATGATTAATTTAATATCGATTATTTTAAAATATAAAAATTCATATATTTTAAAATGGTATATATAATTCTTAAAAACAATCAAAGTTGTATTCAATACTGTGTATTTAATAACTTAACTATTAAGTTATTGATAACGAATACTTTTGTATTGGAATGTATTCAAAATACATAAACTGAGACAAAACAAGAAAGAAAAGTTCAGTCGAGCATGGCCGACCATATACTACTGTCTGCATGTATTCCCGATTATATGATTATATTAATCAAATTGGTATACTGCTATTGCAATGTATAGTACTTTCAGTAAAACAAAAAAATTATATATGTACAATACTATATTGGTCGAATCTGATTAACCTGATAATAGCATTTTTATTGTTGTTATAACAAGACCAAATTAACTGAATTCATTTAAACGAGTACTCAAAAGTGCAGGGGTCTTTTGGGTATGTGAGAAACTTTCAGGCAGACCCACTTCATATTATTTCAAATAGTTGCAACACCTTATAGCGCTCCGGCAGATTGTGAAAAAAAATTAGCACGGCTAATGTAGATAAACATTGATTTAACTCTTCTCTTTCGACCACGTGTGCATTTATTTATTGTCAACTATGAGCAGTCGACACAAATAGAAAAACAAATTAAGTAAATGTAATTAAAATAACAAAATATTTAAAAAATATGATAAACATTAAATTTAACAAGTAAGAAAGGCTACAGTCGATCGAGCCGACTGTAAAAGACCCCGTACTTTCATAGTAATGCGCATTTGTATTTAATTTGAATTAAAATTTTATAACGAAATTTAAAAAATTAAAATTTATATGTATATTTTGAATTGATATTTAAAAAAAATTAAATTAGCAATTCTCATTGCCAGCATTCGAACCTACGACCCTCAGGCAACGATTTCACATCGCGCTGTAACTCTACCATTCGCACCACGCGCTACTTTCAAGCATGTTCCGCTTATTCGCATTTACATGTTATACATACAAGTACACACTCGTTTGAAATTATGTGTATGCACATATGTATGTATGCGTGCCTAGCACTGGTCGGCATGGCAGCGACGCAGCGTCCGCGAGCAGCGCTGACGTCACACAGGCGGCGAAATTGCAGCTAAATTACATAAACTTTCTAACGTTCTAACTTTTTTGTTAATTGACGGATTTTAAAGCCGCTTGGAATATAGTTTGATATGATATTCCTCTCTTCGAATAATTAATTATAAACACTGTACTATTTGACTAAATGCCCTAAATCCTGAAAATTTTGGGCTTGAAATTTTGAAAGTTTTTCAGCTTATATGAGAAAAGGGGGCGTGGCAGGCCAAAATTTTGAATGGCATTGCATTAAGGCTGTCTCTAGCAACTCTAGCAACCAATGGTTGTTCCTAAGTTCCATAGTTACTGAGTTATTGGCCTAAAACTACATTTTTTTTCGAGGTGTGTCTGGTTTTTTGCTCATTGCGGGGGCGGTAAGGGGCGTGGCAAAAATTTGAAATAAACTTAAGGTTAAGTGCGTAAGATAATAACGGACTTTGATTATAAATTTGGTGGCTCTAGCTTTTGTAGTTTAAAAGATCCAGGTGTTCATACGGACGGACGGACAGGCAGACGGACATTGCTATATCGACTCGGCTGTTGATGCTGATCAAGAATATATATACTTTATGGGGTCGGCCACGCCTCCTTCTGCCTGTTACGCACATTTCGCTTCTGACAAACCTAATAGACCCCTCTACTCTTTTTTAGAGTACGGGGTCTAAAAACAAAAAAAAAGTTTTTAAATTGACAGTAAAATTTAAATTTAACTTATTTAACTGGGGAAGTATTACAAAAATTAGTAACATTAAGAAACGTTGGTCCAACGTTAAATGGGTTAAGAAAACCCCAGAAAACACTAATCAGACCAAAAAAAAAAAAAAATTCAAATCGAATTTTAGTAACGCTGTGATCAACTGTAAGGAACGCAAATACTAAGTACTACGACATAACTTAAAAGGAAAACAATACTATACAATACGCTCAGCTAATACTCCATGACTGAATACAAAATTATTATTTTTGACCGATTTGTCCTATGGAAGCCTTAGGCTGTTGTTATCCGATCTGGTGAACTTGGTGATGATAGTTATATGATACCACACAAGTATGCATTTATGAACAAACGAAACGGATTTGTGGTTGTGATTGAATAAATTTCGCTTTTAGTGTTAGGTCATCAGCGTGTTGCAAATAAACTTTTAATATTTTGCCAGTCATTTGAACTATTCAAGTGAACTATATGGAATATTTTGCAGCTGGTTTATTTAAAAAACACATAGATGTGTGCTACTATATACTATAAACCTTGTTTATATTTGCAGAATGGCACTGGGACTGGTGACGTCGGATTACGGTCAAATGGTCATCCAGGTGATAACCCATTCTACAGCAATATTGATAGTATGCCGGACATTCGACCAAGGCGCAAATCCATTCCCCTTGTCTCCGAATTGGTAAGTTTTGTCATATATTTTATTCATTTTTATTTTGGTCTTCAAATTTTATAATTTTTGATTGATGGTTTTAAAAACACTCACATACTGAATTCATTATCTGCATACATACATGTATACAAGTATGACAATAAGAAACCCCCTTTTTACGATGTTCAAATATTTATTTTCATTCGTGACATCGAAAATATTTAAACGGATCGCAGGTGCTCAAGGTATAAACCGATAAAGATTCTTCTAGTATATTTTCCGTTTGTTATTTAATAATAATTATATTCACGCAAGCGTCGCACATATATGTACAAATTTACAAACTTTTTTAAAATTTACCTAGTATTCTCATTGTGCAACGATCTTAATTTTAATTTGTTTACTTACGCATAGTAGTGTGCACTACACAAATCATTAGTAGTAGTACTAAATTTAGGCATTCAGCATAGAAATTTTTCATTGACAAAAATGATCTTTTTAATTAAGTCGTAGTGCTAGATTTAGACGTAGTCGTGTTACTAATAAAAGAGAGTATTCAAAAGTAGGCTTTTAAATCGAGTTTAAAATATGATAAAGGTCTTCTACCCAGGAATTCCTAAATTTTAAAAATAATTAAACCCGAATTATAACTTTTATTCTTATTAATATAGTATTTTATAAGGTTGTCTCATATTGAAGGGGTTCTGCACTGTAGCTTAAACCAAATTAGACATGAGTTTGAAGCAAGCTTCCTGTAAATATACAGACATTCCGAGAAATAATAAAATCTCTACATAAAGTATAAAAACACTTTATACTATACTTGTAGATCGTTGGCTTAGTGATCTTAATATTAATTCGCATTAATTAGCATTAACTATTAATTTCATTCTCTTCTAAGTAACCATTTATAAATGATTTATTTAGTAGTATGCCTCAAATATAACGGATTAAGTTTGTTTCAAAGCTTAAAAATATGTAAATTTTCACAATTTTTTTATTTAATGTCTTACGCAGAAATATTTATTATTAAAAAACGTTTGAATATCCATCGAGGCGGGACCCATTGCGTAGTTAAGATTTCTTATGATAGGATCATCTTAAATTAAAAAACCAAACATTTTATGTTAGTAGATGCTTGAATCTCGTATTTGAACGAAAGAAAACAACAAAAACTGAGAACTGCAAAGTTAAATTTCCAGCAAATATATAAATATACACAGGTTAATTGTTCCAAACTTGAAAAAGATCTTTTTGAGAAATCGTGTTAAACGACCTGAAAAAGCGTTTTTGAGAAAATAGTGATAAACGGCGACGCGTCAGGATCGTCTCCAAATTTTGGAAGAATGTAGTAAACATAAATTATTTTATAAGCAAAAAAAATTCAAGTTTTAACAATTATGAAACCCACTTAACCCCTTAAGCTAAAATTGAACTATTTAAGATCTTTCTTTAATTAAAAGAACTCTAGTACATACGGACATTTAAGAATCGCATCAAAGTTCAGAAAAACGCTTACAATAAGTGCATTCAAACTTTATATAAATACTTATATAAGGATGTTGCCTCAGTAATTGCCGAGAAAATTCTAAAATTGATATTTGTTTTTTTTTTTTTCTAATGACACTTAATAGATGTAAATGTAATCTTGCTTGAAAAAGAGTTTCTCAAATTTTCGTTTGTGGTTGCTTTTTTTTTGCGGCATTTTTAGTTTTGAGTCTAGAAAGGAGCACTTTCGTCATATTTTACTTTATTACATGAAGGAAGCACGAAAAGCATGACAGTGTTAAAATTAGTTTGACAAGTTCCATAATGGTGATTTTCCCCCCAAAGTAAAGTTGATGATGATCATGTCAAAGCATTAATCAAGGAGATTCTTCGTACAAGTGTTCGTAAGATTGAAGATAATCTTAAAATATCTGCACCGATAGCCAGTTTTCAAACAATGGGTAATGAACTCGTAAAAAAATCTCGTTATTTGGATACCACATGAACAGAAAGAAATTCACTGAACACCAGGAATTTGATTAATTTTTTAAGAGGATTTTTACTGGCGATGTAAAATAGATTGTTCTAAATGACTTCAATATAAAATGATTATAGTGTTAGAATGATGAGCCAGCACAAAAAAATGCATAAACTTATTCATCAAAAGAGGATTATTCAGCCAGTTTTAGGCAATTAAAAGGACGTCACATATTTGACGCTGTTTCTAAGAAACCAATTAAATCAGATTAAATTGGATCTATTGTCAACAACTCTTCAAATTGAATGCTACCATCAACGAAAACTTTAACTTAATTTTTAATTCTAACAAATTTAAAACAATGTATTTAGTCTTTATCGTTGCAATTACTTATTCAACTACCAAAAAATATCAGCAAGAGTTGCAGGAAATTTAACTTTTGGATTTATAACGTATTCTTAAATTAAAAACTTATTAATAATGACAGTTTAATGGAATAGGAGAATTTTAAGGTAATTGAGTTAATTGGGAATCCGTTTTTCCCAGGTAATGATTGGGCTGAAAATCGGCAATTTGCGATATTTCTTGTTTTTGTGATCAGAGTTCTGAACTATTTTAACTAATCGCATTGATTAATTAATTGCACCAATTCACAGAACGAATCGAGTGCATGATTTTAATTAACACTTAATAAACTTATTCAAAAAGCGAGTAGATAGTTATAAGTAAAAATTAATATATTATATATTTAGTTACCGTTACAGTTACAGTTATATAGTATATACTTACATTATCGTGCACTTTACGCCTTTAGCTTTAGTGTATTACAGTAAAATAGAAAGTAAAACAAAAGAAATGTTTTTTTATTTTTGGATTGCGTTGATATATTTTGCTTGCTGCTGCTTCTTCTCGTTCCTTTTTATATAAACTACATTCACTATAAATTAAGCTCGCATTGAGTTGCTTCAAATTGTTTCGAATGCCAACATTCGTTTTATTTAATCTTGTTAATAAATTGAATTTAATACTATTGAACTCCGTCTATGTGCATGTAGACAATGGCTGCTACAAAACGGAATGCTGGACTTACCTCCGCCGTCCCACGAGCCACTCTTAATGATGAGGAACTGGTAAGATGAAGTCATCGATGTACATCGAGTATCTTTAATCGAACACTTTTTTACACAGAAAATGCACGTCTATAAGAAAGCCCTGCAGGCACTGATCTACCCGATTTCGTCTACCACGCCACATAACTTCGTGCTCTGGACGGCCACATCCCCAACCTATTGCTACGAGTGTGAGGGATTGCTCTGGGGAATTGCACGACAAGGCGTACGATGCACCGAGTGCGGTGTCAAATGCCACGAGAAATGCAAGGATCTGCTAAACGCAGACTGCCTGCAGAGTAAGTTGTTTCCGCCTCCGGGTGCACTACGCCAAGACAAAGTTCACAAACATTATTTGACCATACTCAAAAAGGGCCGAAGGATTTGCCAAAAAAATAAGCTTAATCCGCATAGCTACGTACCCGTATAAGTCTGTATACCACTTGCGTCTAAAGGACTATCAGAGCTAAATCATATAATCAAATAATCTCCAAAATATCCAACATGATTTAATATTGCTTGCCCCAGGACATTGCAAGATTTTTTGACCACGTGCTCTAAAAAAGAGTCAGTTCGTCAAAAGCGAAATGTGCGTAACAGGTAGAAGGCAGCTTTTCCGACCCTATTAAGAATATATATTCTTGATCAGCATCAACAGCCAAGACGATATAGCAATGTCCGTCCGTTTATCTAGACTATAAAAGCTAGAGCAACCAAATTTAGAATTAAAGTCCGTCTATAGTGTACGTAAAGCAAGTTTATTTCAAATTTTTGGCACGCGCCAAACTACAACTTGCAAACTATCAGAGCAATCTTAACACAGTACGTGTATGGTATCATTATAACTATCCTCACCAAGAAAATGGCTTATTTGTATGGCAACAAGAAGGAAAAGTACAGTCGAGCACGCCCGACCGTATGCTTTGATTCCCGATTAAATTAATTAAATCGGTACCTAGGTATTTCAATGGATAGTACTTGAATTAAAACACGTTGAAACAAAAAAATCCAAGTGTAATCAAACAATGTTTCTGTTTCGTTTGAGCATTGGCTGGGCGCTCATATACAAAGTTTGTATACAAAATAAGAGTATGTATGTATATTGGGCTTGTGCAAAGTATGTAACAGGTAGAAGAAGGCGTGATATATATTCCTGATCAACGTCACAGGCCGAGTCGATATAGCCATGTCCGTATGAACAAAGATACAAGAAATTTTTTTTTTATGCCACGCACCATCTTCCACAATTAGCCAAAAACTAGACACAACTCGAAAAAAAAATCGATGCTTTTGGCGAAAATCTCAGTAACTATGGCACAGAACACCAATTTTTTCGAAGTAATTCTTCATTTGCATTATTTAGCGACACGAAGTATTGTCTAATTGGAAACAATTTTGAAAAAATATTGTTTTTAAATAAAAATGGTAATGTGTAGAATGAGTTATGTATGTCTATACTGACAAATATATGTATATGTGTGTTCGATTATGCTTAAATTTTAATTTATTTTTAACGTGTCCTAACACAAGTACTGTACATTCTAATACCTGGATACCCATTTTAATACAATCATATAACCAGGAATAAAATGCAGAGTTTATAATACGGTCGGGCGTACTGGAGGCTAACTATATCAAACTATCCTGAAAGGTGCATTAAGATCAAACTATAAACAATAAAACTAGAAGCGTTACAATATTGATAATTGAATGCAATATCACTAATGAGTGCAAGCGAGACAGAAACATACAAGCACATGTTCGAACGTTTTCGCTGCCTGTGTGGCGGCAGCGCTGTCCGCAGACGCTGGACGCGCCGAATACACACATACATACATATATGCATCATATATTGTGAAACGTATGTGTATTCGTTTGATTATGCATAGATTGTTTTTGTTTCAATGTGTTTTAATGCAAGTACTAAACATTGTAATATCTCGATACCGATTTTAATAATTTACCCGGGAAAAAAATGCAGAGAGTATTATATGGTCGGGCATGCTCGACTGTACTTTTCTTTCTTGTTTTCTGTTAAAGTATCTCAATAAAAATGTTCATTTATGATTATTTTGCTTAATGCTTAAAAAAAGTCAAGAGCTATTTGTAATTCTGTTTCAAAACCCAAGTAATTTATTTACTTTTTTAACCAGGGGCCGCTGAGAAGAGCTCAAAACATGGAGCCGAGGATAAAGCCAATTCCATAATAACCGCCATGAAGGATCGGATGAAGCATCGTGAGCGTGAAAAGCCGGAAATATTCGAATTAATCAGGTAGTTATCAGGTGGTATTACCTAAGCGGACGGACTCTGTTTGGCTGGTGTGGTCGTTTTCACCAGCAACCACCTGTTTTAGATGAATTACTTCTGTTGGTTAGAAGTCTGTAAAACATATTTTAGGTCTTTTTGGGATTATCAGAAGATTTGTATGCTTATATTGTTTGACTCAACGTTGCCTAATATATTATAAGTCCGTTATAAACCATTTGCTATAACCCTACTTTAATCCAAACCAATCGTACCCACCCATATATGAATCTATTTAGAGCCGTGTTCAGCATCGAAGAGAAGAGTCACACCGGCCACATGAAGGCGGTGAAACAGAGCGTTCTGGACGGCACCAGCAAGTGGTCGGCGAAAATAGCAATAACAGGTTTGCACTGCCCGCCATCTCCCCCCTCCCCAAAAAATTGCACAACTTAATCAATAAAGCAAACTACATATATATATAAATGTTGATTAAACACTGCTCATTAGGGTAAATATGATCACTTGTTCTTTTTAAAATTAGTTCGCTCAGATATAATTCAAGGCAAAAAAATTGCGATCAGCTTGTAAATGAAATAACAAAAGAAAACTTATCATACATTTCAATTTATGAGTTCTTTAAGAGAGATGAATTAAACTTGCTGCGTTTTAAGATATTTGATAAAGGTCATTTTAAATTTACCTGTTGAAGTAGTTGAGCAAAAGAGCATTTGAGCATAGAATAACTCAACATAATGAGTCAACCTTTTGAACTAAAATCACATTCTAATGAGCAACTCAACATTAATACATATCATATCATATCTATTAAAATGTGTCTTGATATCCTATTTTTTACTTATGCTGTATGTATGTATACTGTGAATGTGTGTGTGTATTTTGAATACTAACATTTATATCGCATACTGTGTACAATAATCTAATTGAATCTACTTTAACATTAATATACATACTAAGCAAATAAACACAAAATATATATATATATATATATATATATATATATATATGAGTGCGTGTCTGTTGTTGTTGTAGAACTTATGTATGCATGTATGGATAGTTTGTACATAAACCACACATACACAAAAACAGAACAGAAAACAACAACAGCTTTCAAGTGTAAGCAAAATGTTCTTACACTCCGAAAGTTAAAACTTTGGTTTCGCTCAACAATTATATCTTAAATAAGTCATTTAAAATAATAATACTTAAATTTTTTTGCAGAACTAGTACTTAACTTGTACAGAATGTAGTGCCAATCTGTGGACATTTCAAGCACCTTTTTCAGGTCCAACAAAATTGGATTTGCTTAAAGGACGTATTGTTGTTCCTAATTTTTAACTCCACCCATTATTAATTCTTTTTATACCTCAAGACCATGACAGATTACCTGACATAGAGACCAGAATCATTCATCGTTGCTCAACTGTAACATTTTCAAAATGTGTTTTTTTGAGTTAAAATATGATCTAAAATCATGTACAAATAAAAAAAATCTAATCTTACTTTCTGCTATAAAGTTAGTAAAAAGGAGTTTTTAGTTTTTTTTTTTTTTGGTTTCGGAAAAATCGATTTCTTTCATTAGCACTTAATTTTCACTAAACTATGTATGCATATTGTGAAGTGTAAGAAACTTGCGGGAAGGAGTCGCTTCAGATCATATGGCTTTTTGACTTCGTTGAAAGATTTCGTTTTTGGACTCCGGTTCGGGCTCCATATAGATTCATATTCCTTTACTATTTAAACCAGCCAAACCCAGAAATTGCATAAATGAGTAGACGAGTATAAATATGCTTAGTCTTAAGCACCCACTGAATTTTAAAGTTGAAGTGGTCTTTTTCTTCGGTTATATGGTGATATGGTGAAAAGTAAAAAATTTGAAAATGTGAATATTTGATTAATTTAAGGATGACATTCGGTGTGGATCCAGATACACACATAGATTCATTAGAACAGGCTGAGCACGCAACTGTAGAGGGAACATCTAAATGGTCATGCAAACTCACAATTACAGGTACACAAAGGCAATTCCCATTGGATAATAGTTGAATACTGTTTACTCTTGATTTTTATATATAGAAATATACCTATAATTTATTTCAAGTACTTTTGGTTTATTTTTTTCTTAACTTACCGATAAAGTAATGGGTTCATGACAACCTCTTCAGATATTTAAAGATATTTGTATACTACCCTAATTAAAATGATGTTAAAATAATAATGAATTAAACTGAAAATTTTCTATAATTTATGATCATTGATTAAAATCTTGTCAGCAACTAAATCACTGAATATAAATATCTTCCAATCTGTAAATACTTTACGTAATGGCTCAAAAGCTTTTATTTGAATAACAACAACAATCTCAAAAATTCTTAACTATTGTATATAAACTTAAAATTCTGTAAATCTAAACTTTCCAATGTTTTCTAAAGTTTGATTATTTCAATATATTTTGCTTTCTATGATCACAACATACTTAGAAGATTTTTGACACCCTCGTTTGCAACAAGCCCCACAAAATAAATTACTCGTACACTCTACCCCTTAAAATAAGATATCAACACTAAATATTAAACCACAAGTACTTAATTTTAAACACAAATGGTTCTATGCATCCCTTTCAGATGTTTCTTACATGGTTACGCAATTATCCAAACGAATCAATATAGAACAAGTCCGAACGCTCAAAGGACTGTGAATATCTAATAAATAGTTTAAAAAATCTTATATCGCCTATGCTCAAAACAGCTAATCTGATCTGTGTCGATGCTGTACGGTTAAAATATAACATAATGATAATTAATATCACTTTGATTAAGACATTTTTGACAACGATTTAGCGTTTTTAATTAAGGTAAACAACATACAGATTTTAATTTATTATCCACACAATTTTTTTCGCGTTCTAACTTGCTGAATAATTATGGAGCTAACTTATATACATATGTATGTACACATTGACTTCTATATACATACATGTATATAAACATCTATATATTTGTATATACATATGCCTGCCAGTCATTCAAATATACTTTATGTGTGTTGCTCTATGGATCTGCGTTTATTTTCAATGTATATACATATGAGATTGGTTAATCCCTTCTCTTGTATATACTGAAACTTACTCTCCACCTAACTGACAAAATATAATTAGCGAGAAAAATAGCTTTATCATATCATATGCCCCTCGTTTAAATTTCATATTTATACCTGTTTATATATACAAAATAATAAATAAATTAATAAAGTTCATTTTATATGTAAGTGTTATTCCAGTTGTTTAGTCAGTTGAGTCATTTTTTTTATCTTAAGCTTTTTAAGGCGCACTTTACATATAAGATATTTAACGACACAAACTGGATTGATTATGTTAACAATGACGCGGAGAACAGTCGGTAAGAGTCCGTCAAGGAGGGTAGAAGAAAGAGGACTGTAGGACAAAATACATTTTGTACAAAAAAAAGGCATTTAAATAGTTATGTTATAAATACTTTACTTACAAATACCACCAAAAACACAGCACAAAACCATGCAAGCTAGATATTTTCTTGTGAAACCAGTTAGCGTTAGCACTTAGTCGTCTGAAAATATCTGCACCTACATATATGTAGAAGTTTTTTATTGAACTGAGGAGCTGGATATTTTCAACGGCATGGAAGCCTCGGCGAATCGAGGATATGTCTTTTTACTCTCTGTTTGTTGTTTATGTGTACTATTGAATTTTGAACCGATTCTTTGCACAAGTATTATCTATCATATATTTACTAATTCTAACCCTTTAATTTAAGCGGATTAATTTTTTTTTATTGCTTGAAATTGATAATGCAAGCGATTTTTCTGACACCTTTCTGATCTTTTAATAAAATGTCTTTAAGTTTAGATTTTGTGTTTAGTTGTTTTTTTAGTTGTTGTCCACATCACTAAAACTTCGTAAATATGTGTTGTAAATAATAAAAATAAAATATCTATTTTCACACATTATTTGTGCCGTTGCAAAAATTAACTAATTTGAAAGTAGTAAAAGTGATTCTAGACAGTGCATAGTAACTGGTAACTACTAACTAGTGACTGTCACTGCTTGATCATTTTTATTTGGAGATGTATTAAAAAGAACAATTAATAAAATTAAAATTCCGTTTTTTTCTCTTCTTCTTTCTCCCTTGATCAAATAAAACTGAACATCAAATGAATCGAAATCAAATATATATATAATTGGAATGCTATTTTTTAAAACGAATGCACATGCAAATCTCGTAATGGTTAACTTCGTTTCAAACCTAAACAAAACAATCCTCTCACACGCACACACACACCAACACGCACACACACACCAACACGCACACACACACAAATCCACATACTCCTATTACATTTTAATCTGAGTTTTGTTAATTTCCTATCTTTAAATTTCCTATCTTCTGTATATGTTTATAAATAAAATTAATCTACTACTTTACCAAAACACTTGTCTAAAACTCTACCCCAATAACAATATCAATATCCCAATGACAACAACAACAACAACCACAACCAAAAAAACACAACAATTTTACAATGTGATCGGTTGGTCGGCCGAACAAACCCAAATGATTCGGATTTGCACGATAAATTTCTTTGGGGTTTGTTTGCTGTTTTTTTTTTTTTGTCGCATTCTGTTTTTTTTGCGGTGTTGAAACGAACGAAATACCAACCGAAATATCAACCGATCGGATCAAACTGTGCAGTGATTTGTGCTCAAGGCCTGATAGCGAAGGATAAAAGCGGTACGAGTGATCCATATGTGACGGTGCAGGTTAGCAAGGTGAAAAAGCGAACGCGCACAATGCCTCAGGAGCTCAACCCTGTGTGGAACGAGAAGTTTCACTTGTGAGTATTCCTTTCAATCAACGTTCTTCCATTCTTTTCTTGTGTACCGTTCAGTCGCTAATAAATCTGTATGTATATATGTACCTATATGTACGTACGTACACTTTCCCACATTCGCTGCGTGTCAACTCTCACGCAAAAATAGAACTCACGATCTTATTACACGCACCCTTTCTCTCTGTCTCTCTATCTATTTCTGTATTTGTTTATATTCTTCTTATTCTTCTCGTGACTGTGCTTATTCCTCCCTTTCATTATCCTACTTCAGACCAACCCGAAGACTAGCCCATATGTAATCCATACGTGTGTATATTAACTGCCCAGACGTACTGGCAAAGTACTTACTAAAACATAAGTATAAGTGGATTTATGTACAACTGCAAAAGAGTTTGTTTTAGGACTACAAATAAATTCTAAACGACATAGCAGTTATTGTAAGCTCTGAACAATAATTATTTTGTATTGTTCACTATACGTTCAGTATTCGATCGAAATATAAACTATAGTGAACGAAGGAATCCGATTTAGGTTCAGTTGTTTAGTTTATTAGGTAGTTCCACTCTAGTTCCGTGGATCCCATTCTATATATAGTATATTTATTTCGATAGATTTTCATATGCTCTAGATGTTGAACAACAAACTTTTATTTAACACGACATGAATCAAATTTAATCATATACCAATTTAAATAACAAATTGCTACAAATTGTATTCACAAAGTGGATGTGGATTAATACTGTCAGATGTAAATTCGATGTAATATTCTATGTATACTGTTGACAGTTAAATTTTTATACCCGTTACTCGTAGAGTAAAATGGTATATTGTAATCGTTGGAATGTAACAGGGAGGTGGCGTGGCAGACCGTATAAAGTATATATATTCTTGATCAGCAATAACCGAGTCGATATAGCCATGTGCGTCTGTCTGTCCGTCCGCCCGTCTGTCCGTCCGCCCGTCGGTCCGTCTATATGAACAAAAGGATTTCGGAGACTATAAGAGCTAGAGAAATGAAAGGGGTCGCCAATGAAAGGTACAATACCCAAGCAGTACAAGTTAGTTTTTGTTTTTTGACACGCCCATTTTAGGGCGTTCTATCTTCATATATAGTATAGAAAACTTATTAGCTATGCTATCTGAACCAAATTTACACGGGTAGTACATGTCTTGGATGTAGATGTACTGACCAAGTTTGATCCAAATAGGACGCTATTGTAGTATAGCCCTCATAGGAACGATCGGTCGAAAATATGCTCTAAACTTAAATTTGTATGAAAGTGTTCTGTTTGCCAAGCTATCTTATCGTTCACCACTGCTAATAACGTATTGAGTATCGGGTATCCTGAAGTCTAAAGTATCCTAAAGAATGGAACCAAATCTTAGTAACAAATCCAAATTAACAAAATTATTAAACCGAATTATTTGTGGGTTAAAAATGCTACTGTGGTACTGTGAAACAAACTTTGAACTTTTCAGAGTGCTTGTATGGTGCACTTATGCATTTAGAGTGCTCGTGGCATGAGGCTCTGTGCGATACAGACAAATAATACCTTGAGATATTAAATCGCCTCATCTTGGAACAGGGCATATCTGCTAGTTTATCGAAACTCTAAGTTACATTTATGTGGAATGTTATCAACAGTGCTCGGTTTTAATTTTAACTCCTATCTAATTTACAATATATGCATTTATTATCAAGATATTATCTTGCACCTCTTTGTCACCCACATAATTGTTTAGTCATATAATTGTTGTTATTGTACAAAATCAACCAGGAAGTCTTGCCGAAAAACTTAATTTTTGTTACCCGTCTCGATTTGCATCATCTGAGAAAGTAAAATCTTAAATCAAAATGCGTTAAAAACGATTGATTTCCAGAAATGCAAACTTTATTATAACAAGAAAGAAAAGTACAGTCGAGCACGCCCGACCGTATATTACTCTCTGCATTTTTTTCCCGGTTAAATTATTAAAATCGGTATCGAGATATTACAATGTGCAGTACTTCATTAAAACACCGCGAAACAAAAACAATCTAAGCAAAATCTGTTTGTATGCGAATATAAATACGTTTGACAATATGTGATGCATATATGTATGTATGTGTGTATTCGGCGCGGCCAGCGTCTGCGGGCAGCGCTGCCGCCACGCAGGCTTGTGCTTGTATGTTTCTGTCTCGCTTGCACTCATTAGTGATATTGCGTTCAATTATCAATATTGTAACGCTTCTAGATTTCATGTTTATAGTCCGATTTTAATGCTCCTTTTTAGGATAGTTTGATATAGTTAGCCTCCACTCGAATTATACAATTACAATGCTGTACTACATGAACAAATGCCTGTAGGCGGAACGAAAGTTGAGTTATTTTTAGGTATTGTGGGAAAAAGGGGCGTGGCAGTCCAAAATTGTAAATGCCAATGCATTTACGCTGTCGATGGGAACCTCCATAGCAAAATTGGTGATCCTAGGTGCTATGGTTACTGAGATATTAGCCGAAACACCTATTTTTTCCGAGGTGTGTCTAGTTTTTAGCTCATTGTGGGCGAATGGGGCGTGGCATCGAGAACAAAAAAGATTATTGTATTGACTGACTAAATATGTGATCGATTGACACCAAACTCGAACTTGTATATAGCTCTTACCATCTCTGAAAACTGTTTGTTCATACGGACAGACAGACAGACGGACATGGCTATATCGACTCGGCATCTGATGCTGATCAAGAATATATATACTTTATGGGGTCTGCCACGCCTCCTTCTGCCTGTTACATACTTTTGCACAAACCCAATATACTCTTGCAGAGAGTATAAAAAAGATGCAGATATACTCAGTACCTTTTTTGTTATTAGCTTAAACTACTTACATATCTTCAACTATTTGGCACTTGATTTTTGGAACACATTTAATGATTTTTAAAAGGATTGGGAAATTTGTCTGCCTATTATAGTTAACTGATGACAATAAATGCCTAACGAGTTCAAATTCAAAGGGTTTCACTTTTTTATTGCTTTTTTCACTGTTAAATATTCGATGTGAATGCAGTTGACATGGTTAACACCCTGTCTTAACGGGTATAATAAATAGCAGTGTCACAATCCAGCAGATTTTTACAAACATATTAATGTTATAAAATAAATGGTTATGCATAAGAAACTAGTCTCATATTTAAACTTACTCGAACTAATTAGCTAGCTGAATTTATTAGCTGTTAAAAACCCCAAAGTACACTGGTTTACGTTTTATTTAACATTGCATGCTTCGAAATATTTATTTTTGTGTGTGTTCTTCAATCCTTTAAAAACGAGTATTTGAAAGGGAACCTTAACTTACTTTTTAATAAATTCCAAATGAACTTTTGTGTGGAATACATATAATTGTTGTACAATGGAATGTGCAGCGAATGCCACAACTCTTCAGATCGTATTAAAGTTCGAGTTTGGGATGAGGACAACGATTTAAAGTCAAAACTGCGACAAAAATTAACTCGCGAGTCGGACGATTTTCTTGGCCAGACTATAATTGAGGTGCGAACACTCTCAGGCGAGATGGATGTTTGGTACAATTTGGAGAAGCGTACGGACAAGTCTGCCGTCTCCGGAGCTATACGGCTGCACATTTCTGTCGAAATCAAAGGAGAGGAGAAAGTAGCGCCTTATCACGTCCAATACACCTGCCTGCACGAGAACCTCTTTCACTATTTGTGTGAAGAAAATAGCGGCATGGTAAGCAATTTCCATTTATTGTCTGTTCAAAAAGGACAGATCTGCACACACCTTAAAGACACAGTTGCGGTATTACAGCTTTACCAAGAAGTTCGTAATGCGTATTAGACCTGATTGTATTTTATACATATTAAAATCATGCATATACATTATGATAACTCTGACTGAATTTCGATTATATATATATATATATGGATATATACATAATGGAACTAAAAAATGTTTGTTTTAAATGATTTAAAACTTATCAAAAGTATTTAAGTATATTTAGATTTTAACTAGATCTGCCTAGTTTCGAAAAATACAGTTTACGAACGAAAAGCGAGAAGAATAAATCAAGCCCAAACACTACAATTGTAATTTTGAAACTTAAAAATATACAGGTTAAGTTGCCCATACAAAAAGGCGATGACGCATGGAAGCTGTATTTCGACGAAATTCCAGAAGAAATAGTTGACGAATTCTCAATGCGTTATGGAATTGAGAATATTTATCAAGCGATGACACATTTCCACTGCCTCTCCGCGAAATACTTGTGTCCCGGTGTTCCAGCCGTAATGAGCACATTACTGGCCAATATCAACGCATATTACGCTCATACAACTGCCTCGTCAGCTGTTTCTGCAAGCGACCGTTTCGCGGCTAGCAACTTCGGAGTATGTATTACCAATGCCTAAAAATCGAACAGGTTAAATCAAAAAACAAAATTGTTTTTTGTTTCTTTTCGACCGTGTAGAAGGAAAAGTTCGTTAAGTTACTGGATCAACTGCACAACTCACTCAGAATCGACCTATCAATGTACAGAAACAACTTTCCCGCCTCTAGTCAGGAGAAACTTATGGATCTGAAATCTACTGTTGATCTCTTAACCAGCATAACATTCTTCCGCATGAAGGTGAGTTGATTAGTACCACTAGAGTGAAAAAACTTAATCCTGTTATGGGGATACCTAACTTTGTTCTGTCAAAAAATATTAAACGTCCAGTCAAGATAAGCGCAGTATGACCAAATCATATTGTTAGAACCTGGTTTAACTGATTGCTCTGATTTTAAACAAAAAGATATTTAAACAAGTAAGAAAGGCTACAGTCGATCGAGCCGACTGTAGAAGACCCCGTACTCCCATAATAATGCGCATTTGTATTTAATTTGAATTAAAATTTTATAACGAAATTTAAAAATTAAAATTTATATGTATATTTTAAATTGATATTAAAAAAAAAATTAAATTAGCAATTCTCATTGCCAGCATTCGAACCCACGACCCTCAGGCAACGATTTCACATCGCGCCGTAACTCTACCATTCGCACCACGCGCTGCTTTCAAGCATGTTCCGCTTATTCGCATTTACATGTTATACATACAAGTACACACTCGTTTGAAATTATGTGTATGCACATATGTATGTATGCGTGCCTAGCACTGGTCGGCACGGCTGCGTCGCAGCGTCTGCGAGCAGCGCTGACGTCACACAGGCGGCGAAATTGCAGCTAAATAACATAAACTTTCTAACCTAATAACTTTTTTGTTAATTGACGGATTTTAACGCCGCTTGGAATATAGTTTGATATGATATTCCTCTCTTGAATAATTAATTATAAACACTGTACTATTTGACTAAATGCCCTAAATCCTGAAATTTTTGAGCATGAAATTTTGGAAAGTTTTTTAGCTTATATGAGAAAAGGGGGCGTGGCAGGCCAAAATTTTGAATGGCATTGCATTAAGGCTGTCTTTAGCAACTCTAGCAATGGTGTTCCTAAGTGCCATAGTTACTGAGTTATTGGCCTAAAACTACATTTTTTTTCGAGGTGTGTCTGGTTTTTTGCTCATTGCGGGGCGGTAAGGGGCGTGGCAAAAATATGAAATAAACTTAACCTGCGTAGGTTAATAACGGACTTTCATTACAAATTTGGTGGCTCTAGCTTTTGTAGTTTAAAAGATCCAGGTGTTCATACGGACGGACGGACAGACGGACATTGCTATATCGACTCGGCTGTTGATGCTGATCAAGAATATATATACTTTATGGGGTCGGCCACGCCTCCTTCTGCCTGTTACGCACATTTCGCTTCTGACAAACCTAATAGACCCCTCTACTCTTTTTTAGAGTACGGGGTCTAAAAATTAAAGTAAAAGTAATAGCAATAATAAAATAACTAAAATAACAGTAATACCATTTTAGATATTACCAAATTTTTAAAAAGAAGCAAGTGAGAAAGGCTGCAGTCGAGCAAACCGACTATAAAAGACCCCGTACTGCCATCGTAGTGCGCATTTATATTTAATTTATATTATTATTTTAAAACGAAATCTAAAATTTTTCAAAGTTTATACATATTAACATTTTGAAATGAAATTAAGAAAGTTAAACTCTCATTGTCAGCATTCGAACCCGCGACCTCAGACGAAGGTTCCAGAATGTGGTGCAACTCTACCAGGTGCACCATGCCTCACTTTTAAGAATCTCCCGATTATCTGGATTTATATATTATAAATTTTTTTTATATAAAAAAAATTAATGAAATGGATGTCTGTGCCGAGATTCGAACCGTAGACCCTTGGTTACATTCAAGTACGCAAAATAATACCACCCATCTCTACCACTGGGCCACTCTTCGCTTATCAACTAGATCGTTCAATAATGTAGGTAAACACTGGGCCACTCTTCGCTTATCAACTAGATCGATCAATAATGTAGGTAAACATAGAGTTATTCGTTCTCAGTCTACCACGTTTACATAAATAACAATTATTGGACATAGTTTTTTGTGAGACAGTATTTTTATTTTTAAAACTACATAAGTACGTCCGTCCTTACAAGAAGGGAAAGTACAGCCAAGCACCAAGCGCCTTTAAAATACTCCGTTTTTTTTCCCGATTAAATTAACCAAATCGGTATCCAATGGATAGTACTTGTATTATAATATGTTAAAACAAAAAAAAAACAAGTATAATCAAACATACATCTGTTTGTTTTTATACAAATACACATACGTATGTGAGTATGGAGCGCGGCCAGCGTCTGAGGACAGCGCTGCCGCCACACAGGAAGCGAAAACGTTTGAACATATGCTTGTATGTTTCTGTCTCGCTTGCGCGCATTGAGTGATATTGCAGTTAAATGCCTTAAAAACGGCATGGAAGTTTACAGTTTACAAGGCAGATCAAAATTTTGAATGACATTGTCAATGGCATGTCTCCAGGAACCTGCACACAAAAATTGGTGCTCCTAAGTTCCATAGTTACTGAAATATTAACCTAAAATTAAATTTTTCCGATGTGTGTCTGGGTTTTTGCTCATTGCGGGGGCCAGTGTTGTCGAAACTTTTCAAGCAAAAGTAGATGAAGCGAGCGCTAAAAGTAGCAAACTTTCTTAAAAAATTGCTGAAAAAAGTAGCTAAAATGAAATTAGTTGTTTTTTTAAATAAAAATTCAACTTTTGTATTCCAAGGTTGTTATTATTGCATCGATGACCACCAACTCACCATTTTCAACGCTATCGTTTTTATAATTATAATTTCTAATGTACTTTGCTGGAGCATTATAAGCGAACTCCATATCTATAAGTCAAATCTTGTCTATCAAAATTTGTAGCTTAAAAATTGACGCTTGCAAAAAGATATTAACTTTTTGTGATCGTTATCGATAAAAATATCGATGCAATACACTTTGCCATATGGTGTTGAAAAATTTCTCTCAAAAATAGTTTCGAAACTAACAAATATACAAACAATTCCGATATTTGTTCACTTTTATTTCAGCCAATTTTAACTTTTGTAAATAGCTAGATTTGTAGCTAAAAGCTGTTTTAAAATTTTTGTAGCAATAGGCCTTAAAAAGTGGCTAGATCTAGCTACAAAGTAGCTGATTCGGCAACACTGGCGGGGGCGGTAAGGATCGTGGCAACAATTTGAAATAAACTTGATCTGTCTGACATAATAACGGACTTTCATTCTAAATTTGGTGGCTCATTTTTGTAGTTTAAAATATCCAGGTGTTCATACGGCCAGACGGACATTGCTATATCGAATCGTCTTTATAAGCTGATCAAGAATATATATTTTATGGGGTCTTCCACGCTTCCTTCTGCCTGTTGCGCACATTTCGCTTCTGACAAACTTAATAGACTAAAAAGCGAAAAGGTCAAATTCCAAAGGAAAATAATTGGAAAATTGTTTGGAAATATATTTTTTGTCTTCTTCTAATACTAATCAATTTAAAAACCAGATCACGCGGGAAACAATTTAACGAGCAACCCTGATAGCACGCGCAAATAGCGTGAGACTTGTCTTGGTTCGTATTCGGGCGAGCAAGTATTGATATGTCTGCATACTACGCATTAAGTTTATATTTTTTTAAAGAAAGAAAAACACAAACGGAAAATGTCAGTTTTAGTGTGTGTTTCTTCGCTTGCACTCAATTCTCTTTTGCGCTTGCGTTTACGCATTGCCTTTGTTGTTTAACTGTTTTGTTAACATTTGTTTTTGCATTTTTCGCGAATTTTGATTTCGAGCATATTTGCTTATATCGAAGCAAACTTGTGCACTCTTATTTTTTTTTGTTTTCACTCTAATATTGCAAGAGTTATTTGAGTGAAATGGGCTGCTGCAAAAACTCTTGCAATTATGGTCCATTTCGGGACTGTGACCAACCGAATTATGTGCACTGTTGGCTTTTGAACATAAAATGGGCTGGTCTGGTCGCCCGGATGCTGGATCTCATCTTTGTTAATGATTCATCCAGTGTCGTCACTAGATCCTCTCCTGTAGTTGCACCTTAAGATTCTCATTTTACTCTTGAACTGTCTTTGTTTTTCACTAACTTAAACCATCCTCCTTCTTCGTTCTCTTCCGATTCGCGCCGTTGCATTCGCAAAGGAAATTTTTCTTTGTAAAATCAACTGGTTCTTGCTACCAACTGGTCTATACTATACAGAATCAATGATATTAACATAGCTGTCGGGTATTTTTACAACATTTTCAATACAATCTTTGATGTCTGCATTCCATATAGTGTTGTAAAGTCCGTTTCACCTTGGTTTTCACCAAGACTACCCAACTTAAAAAATAAAAAATTTAAATTTTTTAAAAAGTTTAAGCAGACAGGTTATAGCTTAGACTTTAGAATAATTTAAAAAGTAAAAGCACTCTTTACCATTCTTAATTGTCAATGCTATGAAAATGATCTCGTTTGTTGCAAGACTCAATTTGCGCTTGATCCTAAACTATTCTATAACTTTGTTAGTTCTAAACCTAAATTTACAACTTTTCCCAATTATTTCTTTTTCAATTCCAGTAAAGTAAGTAAGGACTCGGCTGCTTCCGATCTCTTTGCTAACATTTTTCAATCTACTTACACCTCCAGTTTGCTTACTAACTTATCTTTCCCCTATAAACTCCCATCGTCTGCAATTATCTCTCCTGCCCAACACGGGTTTGTTAAAAGTCGATCGACTTCGACCAATCTATTGGAATTAACCTCTTTTATAAATGAGGCATTCCTTAATAGAATGCAAACGGATGTCATCTATACTGACTTCAGTAAAGCGTTTGACTCCGTTAATCATAACCTCCTTTTATATAAACTAACTATTTTATGTTTCCCACCTTGCCTACTTCTGCGGATATCATCATACCTAATAGGTAGGACCCAAAGGGTTATGCTTAGGTCATATCTAAATCTGTTTAATTTTTACTTCTGGAGTTCCCCAGGGTAGTCAGCTAAGCCCATTATTTTTTAATCATTTTATGACATTTAACAGGGTTACTCCTTACTAAGGGCACTCTTGAATTTATTAAACGCGTGTCCAAGGAATTTAACGATCCCTCCGTCACTAAACTTCATTACGTATCCCTAGTCCGTACCATTCTTGAATATTGTTCATGTGTCTGGTCTCCTCAACATGCTCATACTCAAGATTTAGTTGAGTCGGTGCAGAAAAATTGTTTACTCTTCGCACTTCGAGGACTTAATTGGGACCCTAATCATCGCCTTCCATCCTACACCACAGGCTTTTACTCCTGAATCTTCCGCCCCTTGTCAATTGTAGGTAAGTTCTTGGAGTTATTTTCCTTCATAAACTTATAGTTGGTGATATCTGCTCCCTATTCGTTTTAGAACGCCTTAATTTTAATATTCCGACCAGAGCAACCAGGTACTACATCCGTTTATTTCTTCCTACATTCGTGAAATTGTCGTGTATGGTGCCATTAAAACTATTCTTAGCATGTTTGATCTGGGTAGGACAACTATAGCCTATTTCCGCTAGATTTGGCTTATTTTCCTCTAGCTAAATGGCAACACTGCGAACGGCAATCACCACTAGAGAGCCATCAAACATGCTTATGACTCGAACGCTTTGTACTGAGAAGACGGCCTGGCAGGTTGCGTCGAGTGCACGTTCCTCTACTTCGAGAGCAGATCCAGTTTATTTCAAATTATTCAAACACCCCGTATCGTCCCAACAAATTGTACAAAACAATTTTCCAATTACCAAGATTTGGAAACGACTATTATAACAATCTTCACCCATAGTTTCCATAAGATAAATCGAACAAAATTTAATATTTGTGTGGAAAGTACGATCCTGAAGGAGTACGTTGTCTTTTACGGTCGGCTCGCATTCTTACATGTTGATATTACGACTAAAATCAATGTTTATTAACTGCTCTGCTTTTTATATAATTATTATTTCTTGCAATCTTTAGGTTCAGGAGCTTTCCAGTCCACCAAGAGCAAGCACTGTCGTCAAGGATTGCGTGAAAGCTTGTCTTAGATCTACCTATCAATTCCTTTTTGAAAACTGCTACGAGCTCTACAACAGGGAGTTCCAGGTTTGCCTAATCAACTATACAATACTTTAATATAGAAAATATTCACTGTTTTCGTCCTAGGTGGATCCAAACGAAGCTAAACGTGATACCGACGATCATGGACCAAAACTAGACAGCGTTGACTTTTGGCACAAGCTCATTGCGCTAATCGTTTCAGTTATTGATGAAGACAAGAATAGCTATGGAACTGTACTGAACCAATTCCCCCAAGAGCTTAACATTGGACAGGTAGTACTAATAATTATAAGTCTGTTCTTATATACATAAGAAAGAAAGAGATCCAAACCCAAAAGCATATCAGATTTCCCGCCAGATCTAGCTTTTTCAAAAGTGCAATTGCGGCAAAAAATCAAAAGCAGCATGAAGCGAAAAATCTATTTTATCTAAATTCAGATTAGATTACACGTCAATTTCCAAATATTTATACAAATTAAGTTAAAAATTAAATAAAAAAAAAGCTAAAAATGTTTTGAAAATGTAAAATAAGGAGCATCACTTTAAATTTGGAGTATTTATACCAAAACCCAAGCAGTGAAGTTAGTTTTTGTTTTTAGACACGCCCACTTTAGGGCGATCTATCTTCATATGAAGGTAAGTTGACAGGTAAAGCCAGAATGTTTTAGTATAAAAAACTTTTTTTTAATCTTAACCAAACTTACACGAATAGTACATGTACTAAATATATAACTATATCGTATAGCTTCCATAGGACCGATCGTTTAAAAATATGCTCTAAACATGAATTTGTATGAAAATGTTCTGTGTTTGGCAAGCTATCTTATTTGTAAACCAAGCAATTGCACTAATATTATCCACATAACCCATTGTTGATAACATATTTAAACTGAATAACAGGTATTCGAAAGTCGGGTGCCGACTGTAGCATTCTTTCTTGTTTTGAACTTCAAACAGTATACAAGTATAACGCTAGTTGAATGTCATGACTCTTGTGCAATGGGAAAATTGTGCGAATTGTACCCTTGCAGAGGGTATATTGTTTTTGTCACGAAGTTTGTAACGCATTGAAGGAGGCGTTTCCGACCACATAAAGTATATATATTCTTGATCAGCATCAACAGCCGAGTCGATATAGCAATGTCCGTATGTCCGTCTGTTTCTATGTGAACCAGTCTCTCAGTTTTAAAGCTATCTTAATAAAACTTGGTACAGATGTGTATTCTCTCTGCACGCAGATCATTTGTAAAAGTCGGACAGATCGGACCACTATATCATATAGCTCCCATAGGAAAAATCGGTCGAAATGCATGAAATGAAATTAAATGTATGAACATTTTCGGTGTCTATTGACCGATTTCAACGAAATTTACAGAGAATCAATTTCTAATCGTGTCCCATCTGTTGACCAAATTTCATCCAAATTGGGCTTCTATATCATATAGCTACCATAGAAATAATTGATGATTGAAACCAAATTAACGCAATATTCATGACTGCAAGGGTATTTAATTTTTTATTGTTTTTTTTTTTTTAACATTTTAAGTTTTGTTATGTTTTATTCATACTGGACAACTATATATAGTTGTCTATATAATTCGTAGCCATAGTCGATAACAAATTTCGTCTATATAAGATAGTGTGGAAAACTGTTTTGTTATCAAATCTATCGTTATCAAACATACAGGATATCAACACATTGACCAAATTGAATTCAATTTTATTTAATTCAATTACATATTTGTTATTAAGAACTTTTCTTGGTTATATCGTAATAACAATAAGATAAGAAGAAACTTAATTGTATCATTCCTTCTAATTTATTCTGCCTATTAAAATGTAAAAGGCTATCAAAAATAAATGTAATTTCTTTGTTGATATAAATTGTTCATCGAATTGGTTTTGTCCACTCTCGTTTTTGCAGTTATCGGCAGCTACGATGTGGGGACTTTTTGCGGTGGACATGAAGTACGCTCTGGAAGAGCATGAGCAGCACCGTCTTTGCAAATCCTCGGCGTACATGAACTTGCATTTCCGTGTTAAGTGGCTCTATAGCAACTATGTGAAGGAGGTGCCTCCCTATAAGGGAGCAGTACCTGAATATCCCGCCTGGTTTGAGCCGTTCGTGATGCAGTGGCTAAACGAGAACGATGATGTCTCTTTGGAATACCTTCATGGAGCATTTAATCGGGACAAAAAGGATGGGGTAAGATTTTTCTTTGTGGTTCCCATCGCATGCATGTATGAAAATGGTTTTTCTATGTCATTTATGATTCAGTTCCAAAAGAGCAGTGAACACGCTCTGTTTTCAAATTCGGTAGTTGATGTATTTACACAGTTGACGCAATGTTTCGATGTTGTTAGCAAGCTCGAGTGTCCAGATCCAGAAATTTGGAAACGATACATGAGGCGTTTTGCTAAAACAATCGTAAAAGTTCTAATTGCTTATGCCGATATTGTGAAAATGGAGTTTCCCGAGCATATGAGAGACGAACGGATTGTAAGTAAAGCCAATAAAGATCATAATGATCCTGTTGGCTACCGAAACCATCCCATAATGGTACACATTTATCTTAAACCCTAAGAGCCGATTTTTCAATGTCAGTATAAAGGCCACAAATTAGAACTGAGTTAAGAACGATTTCCTTTTTTTTAGTTTTATATAACTAATAAATGCTTTCGAGTATTTCATCTGAAAGTTGATATTTAATTCTACTTTCATAATAATGGTCACTATACATTGGGCATTGAAAAATCGTCCAAGTGTAAGTAATTTGTGTGGAGTGAAACTGATTTTCTTTCCAAAATAGGCCTGCATTTTAATGAACAACATTCAGCAGCTCAGAGTTCAGTTGGAAAAAATGTTTGAGTCCATGGGAGGAGACAAGTTGGAGGAGGACGCAGCCAATATACTGAAAGAACTGCAACAGAATCTTAACTCGGCACTGGATGATTTAGCATCACAGTTTGCTATTAGGTAAACACACAAGTGACTTTCTCTATCTTTAATGAAGTGACTAAAACTCTCCCTAAAAAAACAGCCTGGAGCCACGTATAACTCAATCGGTGCGGGAGCTGGGCGACATGTTGTTGTCCATTAAGGGAGGAAGCGGAAATCTAACAACCGGAAATCAGGCTGCTCAACGAAATGCCGTTGCGGTGGAAGCGGATGATGTGCTCAGACCTTTGATGGATCTACTCGACGGTTCCTTGACGTTGTACGCGCAGTCCTGTGAGAAGACGGTACTCAAGCGCTTACTAAAGGAACTTTGGAAAATTGTTATGCGAATTTTGGAAAAAACTATTGTCTTGCCGCCAATGACTGACAAAACTGTAAGTGACAAAGTAACGACAAACCATTTCGAACACTGCCGTTGGCGTTGCAGTTGTGTAGACTGTCAACTTGAAAAGATTACAGGGTATTTCAAATTCGAATTGTACGTAACGGAACGATTGCAGAGTATCCTACCCCACTTTATCAGCATCAATAGTAAAGTCGATAAAGCCATGTCCGTCTGTATAAACAACAAGTAAGAAAGGCTACAGTCGATCGAGCCGACTATTGAAGGCCCCATACTCCCATAGTAATGCGCATTTGTATTTAATTTGAACTACAACTCTATCAGTTGCACCACGCGCCACTCCACTTAAGCATCTTCAGATTATTCGCATTTACATGGTATGCATACAAATACACATTCGTTTGAAATTATATGTATGCAAATATATATGTATGTATTTATAGCATTGGTCGGCACGGCAGCGTCTGCGAGCAGCGCTGTGTTTCTAAGTGTCATAGTTACTGAGATATTCGCCTAAACCTCCTTCTGCCTGTTGCCTCAAAGCTGTCCAAATTAGACCAAGTTTACTCAAACATTATTTTATCGTGTATAAATCTTATAGGGGTTTAAACTGCGTGTACACTAATTTGTGATAACATCCACTAAACGTAAACTTTGTTTGTATGTGATCATTTGTTCATAGTCGCTAGATCTTATCTTAACAAGAAAGTAAAGTACAGTCGAGCACGCCCGACCGTAAAATACTCTCTGCCTTTTTTCCAGATTAAATTATTAAAACCGGTATAAAGATATTACAATATCTAGTACTTGCATTAACAAAAACAATCTAAGCATAATCATACATACATCTTTTTGTCTGTATACGAACACACATACAAATGACAATATATGATGTATATATGTATGTATGTGTTTATTCGGCGGACATGTTTCTGTCTCGCTTGCACTCATACGTTGATATTAGGTTCAATTATCAATATTGTAACGCTTCTAGTTTACTTGTTTATAGTTCGATTTTAATGCACCTTTCAGGACAGTTTGATATAGTTAGCCTACACTCGAATTTTACAATTACAATACTGTACTATATGAAAAAATGACTAAAGACGGAACGAAAGTTGAGAATTATTTTTATTAATTGTGGGAAAAAATGGTGTCATAGTTACTGAGATATTCGTCGAAAACACCTATATTTTCCGAGGTGTGTCTAGTTTTTTGCTCATTGTGGGCAAATGGGGCGTGGCATCGAAAAAAAAAAGATTCTTGTATTGACTGACTAAATATGTGATCGATTGACACCAAGTTTGAAATTGTAGCTCTTACCATCTCTGAAATCTGTTTGTTCATACTGACAGACAGACAGATGGACATGGCTATATCAACTCGGCTGATGCTGATCAAGAATATATATACTTTATGATTTTAAATAACGGGGTGTTAAAAGTCGATTTTGCTTGAATGTTTTTATATTATCAATTGTTCAACAAATAAGCATGCCACTAATCGCAATTAATTCCAAATCCCAATGCAAATTTAGATGATGTTTAAGCACTTGACTGATAATGCAAAAAATTTGGCATCAAATGCGAAAATCGAAGACATGGGGCGATTGTTCAAGTCGCATATGGCCGGGAAGCCAGACGTTAAAAGTGCCCTTAGCGGTGTAATGGATATATCAAAAGAAGTGGAGAAGAACCTATCCCCAAAACAATGTGCCGTTCTTGATGTTGCCTTAGATACAATCAAACAGTATTTTCATGCCGGTGGCAATGGACTCAAGAAGACCTTTCTTGAGAAGTCTGCCGAGCTGCAGAGCTTGCGCTATGCACTCAGTTTATACACTCAAATGACGGACACTTTAATTAAAACATTCATATCAAGTCAAGTTCACGAAGGTATCTCTATGCTTATATTTTGTTCTGTCAAGTTTCAACTAATATAATTTTACTGCAGTTGACCCTGAAAATGCTGATGAAAGTGTTGGCGAAATTTCCGTGCAAATTGATCTTTTCTCACATCCTGGCACCGGAGAGCACAAAGTCAACGTTAAAGGTAAATCAAGTTCGTGTAAAAGTAAAGGCCAGCACGCCCGACCGTATAATATTCTCTTTACTTTATTCCCGATTATATGAATATATTATTAAAATCGTTATCCAGATATTACAATGTATAGTACTTGTGTTCAGTGTTGCCGAATCAGCTGCTTTGTAGCTAGATCTGGCCACTTTTTAAAGCCGATTGCTACAAAAATTTTAAAACAGCTATTAGCTACAAATCTAGCTAGTTTCAAAAGTTATAATTGGCTAAAATAAAAGTGAACAAATATAAATTTGTTACTTTCGATACTTAATTTTAGAGAAATTTTTCAACACCATTTGGCAAAGTGTATTGCATCGATATCTTTATCAATAACGATCACTCAAAAGTTTAATATATTTTGCAAACTGCAGCCTCAAAGTTAAAAATGCCGAAAGAAGTATATAATCAACTATTTTAAATTATGATTTACAAGCTTTGACTTATAGATATAGAATACGCAGACACCGAAAATGTTGTTTCGACTATAACGGCTACTAGAAAAGCTAATTGTAAAAGCGATAGCGTTGAAAATTATGAGTTGGTGGTCATCGATAAAATAATAACCACATTGGATTAAAAAAGCTGCATTTTTATTTAAAAAAAACTGATTGCATCTAACATTTCTCTACATTTTTCCGCTATTATTGAAGAAAGTTAGCTACTTTCCGTTGTAGCTACTTTTGCTGAAAAAGTTTCGGCAACACTGCTTGTATTAGAAAAACAGCGTAAACTAAAAATTACCAAGAATAATCTAACATAAATCAGTTTGCCTGTATGCACATACATATAAACCGTTCCACATTATACGTATGCACATACATATGTATGTATGTATATCATTGGTCCACACGGGCGTTCTGCCAACCCACAGGCACCGAAATCGTTCGAACATATGATTTTACGTTTCTGTCTCGCTTGCACCTATGCTTTATAAAGCGTTTAATTATCAATGTTGCTACGTTTATAGCTTTATTGTTTATAGTACGATTTTTATGCAACTTTCAGGATAATTTGATATAGTTAGTCTCCACACGAATTATAAATTACAATACTGTATGGTAAAAATGGCATTTATGTTTAAAAATTATTTTATTTTATATGGCAAAATGGGGCGTGGCAGCCCCATTGGCGATCCTAGGTGCCATAGATTACTGAGATATACGCCGAAAACACCGATTTTTTCCGAGGTGTGTCTAGCTTTTTACTCATTGACTGACTAAATATGTGATCGCTTGAGACCAAACTCGAACTTGTAGCTCATACCATCGCTGAAATCTGTTTGTTCATACGGACAGACAGACGGACATGGCTTTATCTACTCGGCTTGTGATCAAGGATATATACTTAATGGGGTCTGCCACGCCTCCTTCTGCCTGGTACATATTTTTGCACAAACTTAATATACTCTTGCAGAGTATAATAAAGAATTAAATAGAATAGATTGGATATACATATGTATGTTAAGCTGTTGGTATATTAGTTCCTTTTACAAAAATTATTGCTATTAAAAATACACTCTTGTCGCTATAGTTGTGGCAGCCAATGACTTGAAATGGCAAATACCGTCGGGAATGTTTAGGCCTTTTGTGGAGATAAATCTCATTGGGCCCCATCTGCAGGATAAGAAAAGAAAGTTTGCAACAAAGTCAAAGTCAAACAATTGGTCCCCGAAGTATAACGAGTCGTTCAGCTTGTAAGTATACTTTATAAAATCATGTAAATACATGTTAAAAAATGGTTTTTCCATTTTTTTATAGTGCCATCGGCAATGAGGAACAACTGGACTTTTTTGAGCTTCACATTTGCGTTAAGGACTACTGTTTTGCCCGCGACGATCGTCTGGTAGGCGTGGCAGTAATACCTCTAAAGGATATATCTGAGAAGGTAGTGCACACTAGTCCTAATGGTCAATAACCAACTCATTTTGTAAATTACAATTCCATTGCTTTCCAGGGCTCCGTCGCATGCTGGTTGCCCTTGCAGCGCCGAATTGAAATGGACGAAACTGGTTGGACGATATTGAGGATATTGTCGCAGCGCAATAATGATGAAGTGGCCAAGGAATTTGTTAAGCTCAAATCGGAAATTCGTCAAGAGCCAACCATGGGAACATAAACCAAACTCTCGAACACTCACATACATATTAGAAAAAAAGAAAAGCAAACACACATTGAAGAAATGTAATGCGGTTACCCCAGACTTATTTGAAATTATACAAATTGAAATAATGATCAGCATTAACACAAATGCATATATAACAATACATAAACAATACAACTACTAAAGTACTATGATATTATTTGACGCTCCTGTTGAAGAAGTTTGTAACCCATTATAAATACTAAATACAAAATTTATAAAACTAGTCATATTTACATAAATACATTGGTATGCATGTAATTTCCTTGAAATCAAATTCTACTTCCCAAATCAACCGGGAAGTTTCTCTCTCACATTCACTGTATATTTCGAATACGATTTGTCATCAACGCACATTTCTAGTTTTGTAAATAATTAAATGTATAAATATAATTTCTATTAACATACATTTGTTTAATATAATTCATATGCATAAGTCCGTGTGAATAATTATATTTTAAGAATTATTTAATAAATATAGCTTATTATGGAACAATTGTCAAATATTATAAATCAATCTTTTCCTCACCTTGGACGATCTGTTTGTTTATTTATCAATTTATGGTCTAAAGGGGTCTAAAAAAGACAATGTACATTGCTCTGATTTGGAAAAGTTTTAATTTAACTTATTGTTTCACTGTTCTGTTGAATTATTTGAGAAAAGTCCGGTTTCCCACAGACTAGAGCTGGATTGTGTATATCGATGTAATATCGATACGCGAGTGTTTAAAAAAAATTTTAAGAATCGATTATTTTCCAAGCTGTTAGTTTGGTGGATTTCTACTTTCGAGTGAATATCAACTAGAAACGCGTGGGATTGGAACATTTACAAAGAGCGCATTAAATAAATAGGAATTAAATCGATAAGAAAATCTAATAAACATAATATTTTGCTTACTGCGATTGAACAAATGTGTCACAATAATATTAATTTGCAACATTAATATTTATTGTTTTAATTACTTATTTTAGACTTTGGATATAATATATGCAGTAATATTTTACTAAATAATATTCTTTTGATAAGCGGTAATAAACTAATCTCGAAATAAAGTTTTGTAAAATAATATTATTGTAGAAACAAAATGTTTCCAAATAAGTTTTAAACGTAAATGCGAGTAGACTTTCACTTAACTATTTATTTTTTCGCATGATTTTGGCTATTCCTTAAATAATTTGTTTACAAACATTTTTAAATTTCTTTTAAATAAATAATTTATTTTCTATAAGCAAATTGAAATATTCTTCGGATGAGTTGATTAAACGATTATATGGACATAATTGTAATCGAATACATAGTGGTATTTCGTATATACTCGATAGTTATCGACTTCTATATGCGTCGTACAAGTCACACGTAAGTAAATAACGCTCATCATTAAATTACACACTCCGTCAGTTGATTACATACAAATATATTTTGTGAGTGCCAACACTGCGAATAGTTGTTAAAAAGCTGTGAAAGATCTGAATTAATACTTGTAATTTCGACTAGTAATTTGGATTAAATAAGTTTTATATAGATTTCATGTGTTTATCGCAATACACTAAGAAACAGTAATTTTCCCCCTGTCGATATTGTGGCCATTGTTAATGTGTATGTGTATATGTGTGCCTATGTTGCATGTGGTGCCAACAGTGTACTCATTGAATGGGCTGCCAACGTTTTCCAAATAAATAGTTGCTTAAAAATGACATGAAGTCGAATAAAGGTACTATATTTGGTCCGTGTCATACATATTTACATACATATGTATGTGTGGTCACACATTTACTAGGTGCAGCGCCTGTAATTAACAGATATTAAACCGTGTTTTTTGTTTAGCAATAGTATTGATAAATCGATATTTAGTTGTTGAAGTTAAATTATTTTTATTGAATAATCGTTGTAAGGCACGGTGACAATATTACATATGTTTGTATGTACATATGTATATGGATTTATGTGCATTTCAAAAAAGTGTGTTGGCTTTCAAATTGTGATCGCATTTGTAGGTTATGTCTCCTTATTCTTGTTCCGCTGGCGCTATTGTTCCAATTTTTACAGTTTGCACACATTTCAATATGCATACATATACTCATTTGATGCTGCCTATGTGCGTGTGATAGACAATAAAAAAAAAATCTTAAGAAAAATTCGGTTGTATTTTTGTTTAGTAGACATTGAAACTGAATCGCAGTTGCAGTGAACTCAAAGTCAAATATAAATAGCGTGTTAAAAGTGACATATCTCTCTTACTCGATTTCTAGCAAAAGAAGCTAAGTAAACATACTCAAGAGTTGCTCAAAATGACAGACTCGATGAAATTTGGACCAGAATGGTTACGCAATATGTCAGCGGAGCCCTCAGTCGTCGTCGGTAGCGGCAACGGCAGCGGTAGCAACAACGTGACTGCGACTGCCCTGCCCGCTGGAGGCGGCGGCGGCGGAATACACAGTTCACTCTCCTTACACAGCATTAGTGGTAGTGGCGGCGCCGGTGTTAGCAATTCACTGGCCAGCCATAGCCAGCAAACGGGTGCAACCTCGTCGCGTAACTTGTTTCCAGAATACCGATATGGACGCGAAGAAATGCTATCATTATTCGATCGGAATTGTCTCCTGCCGCAGATACTGCCTTCATTCAAGAAGCTCTTTGTCGACAAAGTTCAATATCCACTGGCTCTGACACCTAGCTCTGAAGATGAGATGAGCACTCAGAGTCCGATCGGAAGTAGCGTAAGTATAATTTTTAAAAATTTCAATATAATTTTTATTTTTCTTGTTGGTGTCGTATCACTGTACCACATCACTAAATGTCTCTCTTATTCAAGTCTCGCCGGGGTTGGCTGCAGCTCTCGGCTGGTGGCTTTGGCATATCCTCACGCGGCTCGTCCCGGGGTGGAACTGTGGATCGGGGTCGGATGCGAGGTAAGTCGGTATATCATCCGATATATCAGAGACCAGGCGCATTATATGACGACAACTTGTCAGGTTCACCGATAAAGGTATGACTGAGCTTACATTTGCAAACAGAATGTCTGATATTTTTTTCTTTTATTTGACCATTTAGCCGGACCGAAATTGGAGTGAACGCAATGGCATTGGGGATTCCCAAGCTGTCGGAATACAACCCGTGGTCGCTTCCGGCGGGCTAGACTGGAACGGAACACCCAGTTCTAGTCCACGCAAGGAGTTCTCCAGTCACAGTCGAAACATGGAGAACTGGCGACGAAATAGAAATGAAGACGGCTCTGGGGATGGACCAACTTCTGGGAATCTGGCTGGCATTGAAGCTGCTGGATGGCGCAGTGGCAGCGCTTCTGGCAGTGCCAGTGGTGCAGGCGGCGGCATTGGCATTGGAGCCCAGCGTTGGGGTAAATAACAAAGAGGAGTGAATGAACTATCAGTTTGACCAGATCTTATGTTTTTATTCAGGGCGCTCAACCAGTTGGCGTGACGAAGAGAATCTTGATGGAGCCAGCTCAAGTTTTGGTGGCACAACAGCAGCCGGTGTTCAACGTTCGATTTCAGTAATAGGCACTGTGAGCACAGAACGGGCCAAGATCCCGGGATCGGTGTCCGGCCTGGGTGTGGCAAGCAGTCGACAACCGGGCTCCAAATGGACTGGGAGTAATCTAAAGGGACACGTCGATGGCGATGATAATTTACCGGAATGGGCTATGGAGAATCCATCAGAAATAGGCGGCACCTTTGACTCCAGTGGTGCCTTCCATGGCGAGATCAGCGAATCCGATTCTCAAGCCTATGGCCCAATTAACAACCAGAATAACGAAAGTAATTCCCAGAAGCTTTCTGATCCAGAGAAGGAATCTGATGGCTTCGTTTCAAAAGATGAAAAGATGATGTCTTCACAAAAGCAGCCGACGGATGGCATTGAGCTTGAAAGCAGCTTAGAGAAAGAGTCAAAGTCTAACGAAATCCCAATACCAAACCCAATTTCATGCAGCAACAACAACAACAATTTCAGTAAGGTACTGGGGAATGATTCAACTTCAGAGAAGCCAGTGTTGAGTGCTTCTCAGAAGTCGTCTATCCATAGTCACGGCGACATCTCAGATCGCTTCAAGGAGGTGGCAAACGAAGTGGAAAAGCTTATAATGGACGATGATGGGGGTGACTGTGCAAAGGATGGCGTTCCATCGGAGCCAGTAACTGCAAGAGCCGGCGTTGGTAGCAGCAGCAGATATAGACTGCCAAATGCGGTGGCTAGTGGTGCACAGCTGCAGCAGGGGGAAACAGGAGGACCGCTTATAAACCAACATGCGGAGATCAACAGTGGAGCAAAAGCAATGCGTGAAGATATGTCACACAAGCCAATGCCGTTCAGTGAACAACTGATGAACATGCAGCAGCATCATCTTCAGCAGCAGCAGCATTTGTCGGCAGTCCTGCCACCACACATGATTAATGCCAATCCGAACGATTTGTGGTTCTACCGCGATCCCCAGACAAATGTCCAGGGACCTTTTAGTGCAATGGAGATGACCGAATGGTATCGAGCCGGCTACTTCAATGAGAATCTATTTGTTCGTCGCTTCTCGGACAGCCGCTTCCGACCCTTGGGCGAGCTGATAAAGCTCTGCCATGGCAATATGCCTTTCACGCACAGCCATCTTCTGCCCACCCCCATGGACCTCGACAATCTGCAGATCAATCTTACCCCACGCAAGCCATCTGCAATTAATCTGCCCTTCGCCATGCCTGATCAGCAGCAACATCGGTCTGCAGCCGGCATCGATGAGCAGCTTAAGGCCTGTGTGACAGCGGCTGCGGATTCGCTAAGTGCCGCTGTTAAGGGACATATGAATACACATACTATGGACACAACGTCCCATATGCTATCGATGCGCTTTCAGATGCTGCAGGATCAGTACTTGCAGCATCAAGAGTATCAGATACTCTCGGAGCTGTCCAAGAACGAGTGCTTCCAGCGCCTCGATGCTGCTCAGCGTGAAGCTATTGTAAGGGGCAAAGTACAGATGCTTGTGCTCCCAGAGTACTTAAGTAGCTTCAGTGGATTGAGCAATTCCCTGGCTGCTCTGAATCCCATTGCTGGCAGGCAATTATATGACGCCATCGCTCAGCAGGCAAAGAAGCAGCAAGATCAGCAGCACATTTTCCCACCCAATGTGGATCAACGGGCGGGCAATGCCGGTATCTTCTTGGACGTCAACAACTTCATTATTAATGCCCAACTGATGCATCAGCAACGAGCTCAAGATCAATGCCAGCCTCAATCCCAACATCAGCCTTCACTCCATGTCTCCGAGCAGGTGCCGCAGGTGCTGCAAGTCGTATCTGACCCAGATGCAAAAAAGTTAGGCAGCATGCCCAGCACGGACATTGATTTGTTGAACGAATACAATCTGCGGATGTTGCTCCGCGGACCGACGGCACAATCAGCAAACAATCAGGTTCATCAGCCGCAACCGTCGCTGGTGAAATCGACTTCTGGTGTTGACTTTCTGACCGAGTCCCAGTTGCTTGCGGCACAAATGATGCCGATTTGGCCACCTCAACCACCACCTTCGCAGGCGGCTCAGCCGTGGCCTGCGATGCCGGAGAACGCAAAGATTACCTTGTGGGACGTGGCCACGTTGGAGGAGGAACAAAACCAACAGTTGCTACTCCAACAGCAGCAAAAGCGTCATCTTGCTGCTGCTTCGGATAACTTGGACTTCGATGGGGGAGCAATGCAGCAGATCAACGATAATCGACACACTTCGGACGAAGAGCTGGCCATAATGCAGGATGGGCAGCAGGCAATAACCAAGGGGCCAAGCCTATGCTCGGAACCAACCCCTCCACAAATTGAACCCCAGACTCAGGTGACTCCAAATCATTCAAGCTTTAAGCAGGCCAACAAACAACAACCAGGTCATAAACATCAACAAGGAAAACTTCAGGCCGAAGATGATCGTCGCCGTGAGCAGGTGGAAGAGAAAAAACGTCTAAAGGAAGAGCGCAAGCGCCAGCAACAGGAGGAGGAGAAACGTCGCGCATTGATTGCCGAAGAGGAAAAGCAACGTCAGCACCAGGAAGAAACGGAGAGACAGCAGCAAATCCAAGCTCAACGTCGCAAGGCCCTCTTGGGTAGTCAACAAACGTCATCCTCGGCCGCAGCTGGGGCTGGAGCTGCATCTGGTCCCGCAGGTAAGAATCCATCATATACACTCATTTCCGTACTTATCACGCAGCTTAGAAATTGTGTACATGTGTAAATAATATGCAGGAAACTAGCTCGAACGACCTGACTATAGAAGACCCCTTACACATTCTCCTCTGTATTTTTCCATAGTACGATTTTTCGTTTAGTACATTATCTGATCCGATAGACACTGAATATAAAATTATTATAAATATCTGAGTACGGGGTCTTCAACAGTCGGGTCGCTCGACTATTGCCTTTAATGCCAATTTGTGTGAAGGCTATTAAAACTTATTGTGTGGCAGGTGGATACACAAGTGGAGCGGGAAATAAGTCGAGTGGTGGGAAGATTGAGCAGCAATCGGGACGTGCTCATGGGACTTCGATTGCACCGTGGTCTTTGCAGTCCCCGGGTGTGAACACTGCCGCTCCAGGATTAGCCGAAATACAGAAGGCGGAGAGACGCGAACGTCGTGCGGATCAGCAGCGTCAGCAAGAGCAGCTGGATAAGCAGATGCGAGCGAATGCGGCGGCCGCAGCCGAGGCAAATGACGCACTTCTCAAGTGGCAAGCTTCACCTGCTCCGGCACCAGTGATGAGCCTTGTTGATATCCAAGCGGAGGAGGCCAAGCGTCTGGCTAACGAGATTATGGAGCAACAGCGTCGCCGAGAGAACGAACAGCAACAGCAGCAACAGGCTACTGTGTCAGCCAGCCTCAACGCATCCTCCAGTGCCATGTCGAACATCTGGGGCAATGCCAACAAGGCATGGAGCGGAGTTGCCACTAATTCCAACTCAATTGCGTCTAGCACCAACTTGTGGGACGAGTCTAAATTTGTTGGTGCTCTGGCCACTACACCCACTCCCTCAGGTAGTGCTAGTGGTGGACCTCAGCTGGCTACGAGCAAACAGCAATCCCAATTGCAGCTCAAACAGCAATCTGGAGCGGCTCTCCCGTCGCCTCGCAATCTGCGCAAGAGCCAAACGTTGCCAGCGATGCAGAATGTGTTGTCGAAGAATCCTAAAGCCGTCAACATTCAGCTACAGCAGCAGCAGCAACTACAGGATAAAACCAAGGTCGTTCCGAACAGGGCATCTGGCAAATCTGTGTCTGGAGGCGACGACAAGAAGTCTGGTTCTTCATTCGTGTCCAAATCCTTGCAGCAGAGCAGTGTCAGCGAGTATGAAAACGAGTTTACCGTTTGGTGCATGAAGAGCTTGGACAATATGTCGGCTAAAGTGGATGGTACGTGTATTCATTTAATGGAATTTCTGTCTCTCGGGAATATCTTAAAAATCTCTTCTATATATAGTACCAACTTTTGTGGCCTTCTTGCAAGACCTTGAAGCACCCTACGAAGTAAAGGACTATGTTCGCATATATCTTGGTAAGTTGCTAGTAAAAAATATCACGAGACCGTTTCTGCGACCCAAAAACTCTATAAATAGACTTGATCAGCATCAGCAACCGACTCGATATTGATTTTTTCGTCAAAAAAAATTCAAAACGCTGTCAAAAATTCAAATTTTAATATTTTTTATTTTTTTTCGTTCAAATTCAGAACAGAAAATATTTTTTTTTTTTGATTTCGGATGAACGGTTCACCTAATATCGTGTCAAATACGAACGTCCTTTCTATACTCTGCAAGAGTATATTGGGTTTGTGCAAAAGTATGTAACATGCAGAAGGAGGCGTGGCAGACCCCATAAAGTTTATATATTCTTGATCAGGATCACAAGCCGAGTCGATATAGCCATGTCCCTCTGTCTGTCCGTATGAACAAACAGTTTTTAGAGATGGTAAAACTACAAGTTCGAGCTTGATGTTAATCGATCACATATTTAATCAATCAATGAACAATGAACAAAAAACTAGACACATCTCGGAAAAAATCGGTGGAGGTTCTGGTATGGAGGTTCCTAGCGACATCGTAAATGCATTGGTATTTAAAATTTTGGACTGCAACGCCCCTTTTTCCCACAATACATAAAAATAATTCTCAACTTTCGTTCCATTTTTACGCATTTGTTCATTACAATAGTACAGCATTGTAGTTGTATAATTCGAGTGGAGGCTAACTATATTAAACTATTCCTGAAAGGTGCATTAAAATCGGACTAAAAGAAAAAACAAGAAAACTAAAAGCGTTACAATATTGATAATTGAGCGCAGTATCACTAATGAGTGCAAGTTCATCGAACGTTTTCCTGTGTGGCGGCAGCGCTGCCCGCGCCGAATACACACATACATACATGTATGGACACATATAATGTCAAACGTATGTGTGCATTCAAACAAACAGATGTATGTGTGATTATGCTTAAATTGCTTTTGTTTTAATGTGTTTTAATGCAAGTACTATACATTATAATATCTCGATACTGATTTTAATAATTTAACCGGGAAAAAAATGCAGAGAGTATTCTACGGTCGGGCGTGCTCGACTGTTCTTTTCTTACTTGTTTTTTTTAGGGTGCCTTTGAAATAGTGCCTAATTTCTGTCTGTGAACACCACTTAACCCCTTAAGGAATGTTGTGCTATATAGTACTTAGCCTTAGATCAAGGGCAATTTTTTCGAAAATTTGGGATTAGGTGATTTCACAAATTGCCTGTACAAAATGATTCTGTACAACATCCACAAATTTAGTCTGTATAGGAACGCTATATCGTTTAGCTCCCATAGGACAAATCGGCGTATGGAAAACTTCCTACTATACTGAGTACGGGGTCCTTCAGCTTGGTCGACAGACCTTTGTTAAATATAATTTTTTATACATTCAAATATTTTAAATTTTGTATGAGGATGACAACAACAACGAAGTATACCATGGTAATTCTTAGACCCTGTTCTCTAAAAAAAAGTAGAGGGGTCTATTAGGTTTGTCAGAAGCGAAATGTGCGTAACAGGCAGAAGGACGCGTGGCCGACCCCATATAGTATATATATTCTTGATCAGCATCAACAGCCGAGTCGATATAGCAATGTCCGTCTGTCCGCTGTCCGGATGAATACCTGGATCTTTTAAACTACAAGATCTAGAGCCACCAAATTGGGAATGAAAGTCCCTCTATATGTCAGGAAGCTTAAGTTTATTTTTAATTTTTGGTAGGCCCCCTACCCCTACCCTAAAAAAAATTTTTTATTACACTACAACTTCGAAACTATCAATGCTATCGTGAAATTCTACACAGTAGGTACCACTATAACAATCCTCACCAAGTTTCATGAGGATCGGACAACTATAGCCTATAGCTCCCATAGGACAAATCGATCAAAAACAAAAAATTTGTATGAAAACATGTACTATTTGCTAGCGATCGCAACCAAACTCACACAGAATGTGTATATAATAATGAAAAGTATCCTCACCAAATTTGTTCCAATCGGACAACTACAACATATGAAACAAATTGGCCAAAAATGTAAAAAATTGTAATTTATGTGCACATGCTTGAAGAATCAATGTTTATCTACTTAAGCCGTCCTAATTGTAAACTGGTGTGGTCCAAGTGAAAGACATGCATAACAGATACATGAGGATACATGACACATTTATTTTTTTTCTTTGTTCTATAACAAAACATTATATGAAAATGCAGATAATCTGATGTATGAAAATGTTGAGGCGAGGTGCACATGTTAGAGTTGCGGTCTGTTTAGACACCTGCGTCTGATACCGCAGGTTTGATTACAGTCAGAGTTTCTTATTTATTCAATTTCCGATTTAAGGGGCTTTATACAGTTATCATTTTTACCAAACTGATTGTTTTTTATCTTAAAATATACCTTGATACATCTAGGTGTTTTAGCTGAAGTATTAGGTTTTGACCACGGCACGGGTTCTTATGGATTGCGACACTTTAAACGCGGTTTTTTCAAAACACGAGCTTGCACGTCGATGTACATGATAACTTGAACTTGTTTGATCTGTGATCTTGTTTGATTTGTAAAATCAAAATACCAGCACAATCATCTCAAATATATTTTGTAGAAATTAATCATAATTAATTTTTTTTTAAATCGATTTTTTTTTTTTTTTGTGAGTTCTCAATATTTTAATGCGGCGAACGATTGATTTCTAGAATGAATAATGTCATAATTTGTAGGTGAACATAAAATATTGAAACAAAAAAAATATATATATACAAAATCCATGTTGTGCGGCTCAAAAAAAAAAAATACTATTTTGAAACAAAAAAACAAAAATTGCAGCTCGGCTGCTGCAGTATACGCCTACCAGCATTCGAATTCAAAAAGATCTTTAACTTGAGAAATACTTAAAATTATGTTCTAAAAAATTTGTGGCATTCTTAAAGGTCTATTCCAACATATTCTGGAACAAACAAATATTTTTTTTCCACATTCTACATGTATCGCTAACCTTAAGTTATTATATACATACACCGCAAAGCTCTTTTTTCAGAGGAGGTTGCAAAAATCGCCTACAGCGTCCTCGAAAAAATAGTTTGTTCAAGTTATTGAAGGATAACTACAATAAAACTTCTGATGAATACAATTTATAAATCTCTTCAGGATAAATCCCAGAAATCCCACCTGTTTTGGGCCTCATAACTCCATAACCCTTTAATATAAAATAAACAAATTAATTTGTTTTTTGTGAGTTCTGCTTGCAACTAGATATTAAAATTTAACAAACCGCCAACAATAAGTGCAATTTTTCAATTTACAGGTGAAGGCAAAGATTCAAGTGACTTTGTAAAGCAATTTTTGGAGCGACGTAGCAAATACAAGAGCATGCAGCGAGCTCAGAACGCACACAACGATGACATGTGTAAGCCGGCACCGGCAATCACACCGTCTAGCAACGATAACGGAGAAAACAAGGTGAGTTTTTGCTCTCAATACTGTATTCATGTCCGGTGATTGATTGATTTGTTGTCCGTTTTGTTAGAACAAACAGAAGAAATTGAAGAAAAACAAAATGACAAAGATGGACGCTCGGATTCTTGGATTTTCGGTAACAGCCGCCGAAGGTCGAATCAATGTCGGAAGTCGGGACTATGTCGATGGACCGTAACAAAAACAATCACCTATAGGAGCACAACTTTGATCACTTTACCGACAGTTAATAGAGACGTGAATAAATCTGAAATAAATCTGAAATTTATAGGATACAAATGGATGTGGCAATAAATGGCGCATATATGTGTATACCCCAAAAGATTTGCTTTTTCGCTGGGATTTTGAACATAACTATTTATTCTATTTTAGTTGAACTGAAAAAATATAATGTTAAAAAATATTCAAAATAGTTAATTTGGAGAATAACTATAAATTAATTAATACAAGAGATGGAGGTGTGATCGACGCACAGTCGATAGTGCTATGTCATTCTGTAAAATAAATTCAAAGAAAGCCAGAGAGATCCCAAATGCAACATAAAATTTCCGAGCAGCACATTTTTGTTTTATAATTGGGCCACGTCCCCTTTAGGGCATTCTGCGTGCAAGAAAAGGTAAAACAGATAGCATGTTTTATAAAGAATGCAAGCTTTTCTGTTACGTATGATATCTGAACCAAATTCACATAGAACGTGATTTGCAAGGCTCTGGACCAGAGTTTTACCCCTACCTTATAAGAGGATCTTTAGCTTTTTTAGCATCACTCGGTCGATAGTTAAGTCCAAAAATTAATTTATATGAAAAACATGTATGTATATTTAATAGGCTATCTTAAAGCAAAGACGTTGCCAATAATATAATCGTACTGGCCAAGATTCGTTTATCGAATAGCTGGCATAGATGCAATTGGTCGAAAATTTGTTTTAAATTGGCATTAGTATGAAAAACCTTAAAATGTTTATATGTAAATAAACTAATAAGAAAGTCTACAGTCGAGCGAGCCGACCGTAGAATACTCGTTCTTATTATAGTATAAACGAAACGTTTTCCAATATAAGCAATTAAAAAAGGCTACAGTCGCGCGAACCGACGGTGAAAAACCCCGAACTCCCTCTAGTGCTTGATACAAATGTCCAATTTTACGACCGCTTTGGAAGCTATACGCAATAGTTGTTCAATCTGGATCAAACTTGATGATGAAAGGTATAATTGAACCATAAATATATTGTAAAATTTGGTCACGATAATGCTAGTCGTTTCGAATTTATGACCGTAGATTTTTACAATTTGCGGCGATGGTAAGGGCCGTGACAAAAATTTTAAATAAACTTGACCTGCGCAATCCATTTACGGTCCAACTTTGGTGGCTCTAGATCTTTTAGTTTCGAAGAAGCAAGTGTTCAGACGGACATCGCTATATCGACCCGGCTGTTTAAGCTGATCAAGAATATATATACTTTATAGGGTCGGAAAAGCTTATTTTACCTGTTAAGCACATTTCGCTCCTGACAAACTTGATAGACCGATTTGTCCCAAGAGATATAACGTATAATATAAAGAATAGAATTCAGACAAATCTTATTAAGGGCACGACAGTTAAAGTAGTTTCAATCGCTATATCGACTCTTCTGTTAGTGCTGATCTAGAATATATACATATGTACTTTATTAAGTTACTCGTATTTCGTTTCTTACAAACTGTACACTTTTTGACTATGGAATTTATGAACTACATCTCCCGCCTCCATCGCCAAAAAGATTTCTTTAATATTGTTATTAACTCCAGTAGATTTGTTGTTAGTCATAATGCAACTATATCATTCTGTCTTTTGTTTACTAATGTCTGAAAAACAGCATTCTTAAAAATGCAGTGAATAATAAACTTTTCAGAATATTTAAATATGACTACTTAACTATAACTATAAATAAATATGGGTTTTATCCATAACATTAACAAGAAAGAAAAGTACAGTCGAGCACGCCCAACCGTATAATACTCTCTGCATTTTTTTCCCGGTTAAATTATTAAAATCGGTATCAATATATTACAATATCTAGTACTTGCATTAAAACACATTGACACAAAAACATTCTAAGCATAATCACACATACATCTGTTTGTTTGTATGCGAATACACATACGTTTGACATTATATGTGTATTCGTGTAGCGAAAACGTTTCTATCTCGCTTGCACTCATTAGTGATACTGCGCCTTGTTTATAGTCCGATTTTAATTCACCTTTCAGGAATAGTTTGATCACCAGGATCACCAATTTTGGTATGGAGCGTTCCTAACGACAGCATAAATGCATTGGCACTTAAAATTTTGGACTGCCACGCCCCTTTTTTCCACAGTACATAAAAATAATTCTCAACTTTCGTTACGTTTTTAGGCATTTGTTCATATAGTACAGCATTGTAATTGTATAATTCAAGTGAAGGCTAACTATATTAAACTATTCCTGAAAGGTGCATTAAAATCTGACTATAAACAAGAAAACTAGAAGCGTTACAATATTGATAATTGAACGCAATTACTAATGAGTGCAAGCGAGACTGAAACTTTTCGCTGCTTGTGTGGCACTGGCCGCGCCGAATACACACATACATAGTACATGTATGAACACATATAATGTGTATTAACGTATGTATGTGTATTCGCATACAAACAGATGTTTGTGTGATTATGCTAGATTACTTTTGTTTTAATGTGCTTTAATGCAAGCACAAGATATTGTAATATCTTGATACCTATTTTAATAATTTAACCGGGAAAAAAATGCAGAGAGTATTATACGATCGGGCGTGCTCGACGGTACTTTTCTTTCTTGTTTTTATTTGGCACGGCCACTTCAGGGCGTTCTATTTTATGCACAGGTATAACTGGAAATAATAGCAAGTTATAGTATAGAAAACTATTTTGTCCGCTGATAAAATGAATTATTTATGCAGAATACATTCGTCAAAAATATAATCATACTGAACAAGTTTCATGCAAATCGGACGACTATATCGTATAGCTGCCGTCGGAACAATAGGTCTAAAATATGATGTATCCAGAAATTTTCTGTGATAACAAAGCTGTTTTGATCAAACTCACTTGGTGCACATAACCTAATCGATTGCACTATTATTACTAACATGTCCCATTGTTAATAACATATTCAAACTCAGTAGCGGGTATCCTAAAGTCGGTCGACGACTATAGTACTCTTTTCTTTTCGGTTCGATTGTTAAAACATCGATTACTGATTAGGTGAATATGCAGGTATTGCTGTAAAATCTTTTGATAGCACTGTTTTCAAGAGTTGTATCCACCGACGGTAACTGCAGATAAAATATGTAACTTAGATATGAAATGGACTGAAGCCGCTATTTCTGTGAACCCGTGGTAATTTTGGTGGATATTTGTTTTTTTTTTTATTATGTTTCTCTTGCTTTTGTTACACTTTGATAAACTTCGTTTTGCGTTTGCGCTTTAACACCATATGTATCGAGTTTTGAAACTGTATTAATGTTAGCGCCAAAAGTATATAGCCAGAAATGTATATGTGTGCACCTATGTGTGTTTTTGTATGTGTATGTATTTGGTGTCAGTAAGTAGCGAAGGGTGTGAAGGTGATGCAAGATGTTGCAACGGGTATAGCAAAACCCAATTGCCAATTTACTGACTAGCGCATTTTACTAAGCATGAGAAACATCTGACAAATAAGCAAAAATATATTTAAAAATAAAAATTGTTATACATTGCTTTATATACATTGTTATATATTGCGATACATTTTATTTGTCTGGAAACTGGGAAAGCAACGAATGCGTTTACAGCTCAACAAGCAGCAAAATTTCCAGCGGGGGTTCAACACCTAGCCCCTGGCGGATATACACTCACACACAAACACACTCAAGGCATAAAAGCAACGGGGGAAAAGAGGATAGAAGACGAACAATGGCCGTCTCATTGTTTTGGTGACTGTTGGCGCCTTTGTTGTGTTGCTGCCATTATAATTTGGTCTTTGTTGAGTGCATTTGAGCGCTCGAATTGTATACATTACTCAATCCAATAAACAAATTAACAACTTTTGTCCTTTTCCACTGAACTGTCAAATAATACAACACGGCAAATGGCTTTAAATAGTAACTCACCATCAAAAATGTGTGCGAAAACAGCCGATTTGCCAAATACATACATATGTGCAATGTATTCACATTTAGTAACCATTCCCTCAATTATATATCATTCATATTTTGTACTCATGTAATTATGTAAATATATGTGTGGGTTCCCGGACAAATAAAATAAATACATTTCGAGTATATACTGCTAGTTCAGAGCTTTAACAGATAATAGTCGCCTCGCGACTTTAGGGTTCCAGCTACTCAGTTTTCACATGTTATGTTAATTATAAAGGATCATGATAATAATATTAGTAGGATCATTCAGTCGATTGATTCTAAATCTGCAATTTTTTTATAAATAAACCATCTGAGAAGTTATCCATACAATTTCATATTTTCAACCAATTGTTGTATCGTATACAATGGTCCGATTTGGATCAGTATGCTAGTGTTGTTTTTATATTCTCTGCATGAGTATGTATGTAACAGGCAGAAGGAGGCGTGGCAGACCCCATAAAGTGTATATAGTCTTGATCAGCATCAATAGCCGAGTAGATATAGCCATGTATGTACGTCTGTCTGCCAATATGAACAAACAGATTTCAGCGATGGTAAGAGCTACAAGTTCGAGCTTGGTCTTAATCGATCACATATTTAGTCAGTCAATGAGCAAAAAACTAAACACACCTCGGAAAAAATCGGTGTTTTCGGCGAATATCTCAGTAACTAAGGCATCTAGGATCACCAATTTTGGTACGGAGGCATTTGTTCTTACCATACAGTATTGTAATTTATAATTCGGGTGAAGGCTAACTATATCAAACTATACTGAAAGGTCCATTAAAATCGCACTGTTAAAAAGAAAACTAGAAGAGTTACAATAATAATAATACAATAATTGGATTGATAATTGAACGCAATATCAACGTATGAGTGCAAGCGAGATAGAAACATGTTCGAACGTTTTCGCTGCCTATGTGGCGGCAGCGCTGCCCACAGACGCTGGACGCGCCGAATACACACATACATATATATATATATATCATATATTGTCATTCGTATGTGTATTCGCATACAGACAAACAGGTGTATGTATGATTATGCTTAGATTGTTTTTGTTTCAACGTGTTTTAATGCATGTACTAGCCACTGTAATATCTCGATACCGATTTTAATAATTTAATCGGGAAAAATCGCAGAGAGTATTATACGGTCGGGCGTGCTCGACTGTACTTTTCTTTTTTTGTTTTTTTTATACGAATTTATCCTGTGTAAGTTTTATCAATATAGCTTGGTAATCCGAGAAACTTTTCATACTAATTCAAATAACAAGTTGTTATTAACAACTTGATTTTCGGCCGATTGTGGCTAGAAAAGCAACTGTACAGCTGGTATAGCTGGAAATGTCGTCGCTATTAGCTCAAAAGAAATGAGTCGTACAAGCGCTCAAATTAACTCAATGAATAATTGAATGGGGATTATTAGGTTTGTCAGAAGCAAAATGTGCGTAACAGGTAGAAGGAGGCTTTTCCGACCTCATATACATACATATATTCTTGAATAGCATCAATAGACGAATTTATATAGTAAAGTAGGGGCGATCCCTATAAACTATTTTTATAACACCAACACTTGGAAATAAATAGAGCTATCGTGAACATACCTTATGTGTACGACACAATTATAACTATCCTCACCAAACTAAGTCTGGATAGCACAACTATAGCCTATAGCTCCTTACAGCTCATAATATACAAAACTATTTCTATACCCGTTACTCGTAGAGCAAAAGGGTTATTGTAATCGTTGGAATGTGTGTAACAGGGAGAAGGAGGCATGGCAGACCCCATAAAGTATATATATTCTTGATCAGCATCAATAGCCGAGTCGATATAGCCATGTCCGTCTGTCCGTCTGTATGAACAAAAAGATCTCAGAGACTATAAAAGCTAGAAAGATGATAGAGGTCGCAAATAAAAGGTACAATACCCAAGCAGTACAAGTTTGTTTTTGTTTTTTGACACGCCCACTTTAGGGCGTTCTATCTTCATATAAAGGTAAATGCACAGGTGAAACTATAATGTTTTAGTACAGAAAACTTTTTTGTTAGCTATGCTCTCTAAACCAAATTTACACGGATGTAGATGTTTTGACCAAGTTTGATACAAATCGGACAACTATATCGTATAGCTCCCATAGGGCCGATCGGTAAAAAATACGCTCCTAATATGAAATAGCATGAAAAACTTTTGCGTGAACTAAGCTATATTTATCAAACTCACACAGAATACATCTTCCAATAATACATATATATTGACCAAGTTTGATCCAAATCGGACTACTATATCGAATAGCTCCCATAGGAACGATCGGTCGAAAATATGCTGTAAACATGGATTTTTATGAAAATGTTCTGTTTGCCAAGCTATATTATCTATCACCATTGTTAAATACATATTGAAACTGAGTAACGGGTATCCTATATCCTATATCCTATATCGATATAGCCATATCCGTCTGTCCGTCTGTCTGTCCGTATGAACAAACAGATTTCAGAGATGGTAAGAGCTACAAGTTCGAGCTTGGTGTCAATCGATCACATATTTAGTCAGTCAATACAAGAATCTTTTTTTTTTTCCGATGCCACGCCCCATTCGCCCACAATTTGCAAAAAACTAGACACACCTCGGAAAAAGTCGGTGTTTTCGGCGAATATCTCAATAACCTTGACACCTAGGATCACCAATTCTGGTATGGGGGTTCCTATCGACAGCGTAAAAGCATAAATACATAAAAATAATTCTAAACTTTCGTTCCGTTTTAGGCATTTGTTCGTATAGTACAGTATTGTAATTGTATAATTCGAATGGAGGCTAACTATATCAAACTATCCTAAAACGTCGCATTGAAATCGGACTATAAACAAGAAAACTAGCAGCGTTACACTATTGATAATAGAACGCAATATCAAGGTGTAAGTGCAAGCTAGACAGAAACATACAAGCATGTTTTTGCTGCTTGTGTGGCGGCAGCGCTGCCCGCAGTCGCTGGGCTCGCCGAATACACACATACATATATGCATCACATACTGTATTTCGTATGTGTATTTGCACACAAACAAACAGATGTATGTGTGATTTTGCTTAGGTTTTTATACCCGTTACTCGTAGAGTAAAAGGGTATATTGTAATCGTTGGAATGTATGTAACAGGCAGAAGGAGGCGTGGTAGACCCCATAAAGTATATATATTCTTGATCAGCATCAATAGCCGAGTCTATATAGCCATGTCCGTCTGTCCGTCTGTCCGTCCGTCCGTCCGTCCGTCCGTCCGTCTGTATGAACAAAAGGATCTCAGAGACTATAAGAGCTAGAAAAATGATAGTGGTCGCAAATGAAAGGTACAATACCCAAGCAGTACAAGTTTGTTTTTGTTTTTTGACACGCCCACTTTAGGGCGTTTTATTTGCATATAAAGGTAAATGTACAGGTAAACGTAGAATGTTTTAGTACAGAAAACTTTTTTGTTAGCTATGCTATCTGAACCAAATTTACACGGAATGTACATATCTAGGAAGTACATGTACTGACCAAGTTTGATCCAAATCGGACAACTATATCGTATAGCTCCCATAGGGCCGATCGGTCAAAAATATACTCTAAACATGAATTTCTATGGAAATGTTCTGTGTTTGCCAAGCTATTATATCCATCACCATTGTTAATAACAAATTGAAACTGAGTAACGGGTATCCTAAAGTCGCGAGGCGACTATAGCATTCTTTCTTGTTTTGTTTCAATGTGTTTTAATGAAAGTAAAACACATTGTAATATCTAGATACCGATTTTAAAATTTTAATCGTGAAAAAATGCAGAGAGTATTCTACGGTCGGGCGTGCTCGACTTTCTTTCTTGTTTATAAAATTTTTACTGAGGAATCTTAACCAAACTCACACTATGGTATATACAATATGCTCGAGTTTGGTCCTCAAGTTCTTAATATCAAAGAACTCAACCAAACTTCGCTAAATACAGTATTTTACAGAAAATTTGCACTAGAATATTATAAGCACGTGGTAGACTGTTTTAATCTTGAACAGCGAATATATCATATATGTACATCAGAATCACATCAAGGCTATCATGACCACCTCGCGAACAACACTCCGAACGCTATTTTCAGCATGTATTTTCAATCCTATCTCCTTATCTTCCCTAGGTTGGCAAATACATAGGTAATTGTGAAAACCTGATAAAACCCAAACTGTTAGTTTTATGACAAAGAGCCAATGTCAACGTTCATTAGATTTGCTATTATCTTTTAAATATTTAAATATAACTAATCAGAAGTTCGTGCCTCAAATTGAGATTAAACTAGTAAGAAAGGCTAAAATTGACCAAAATCACTCTAAAAGAGCCCGAACTCATTCCATTTTGTTCGACTGAGATCGCTCAGTCACATTAGACATTTTCGATTGATTTGTTATATAGGATATAGTTCTACGTACAGAATAGACGAATGTTCATTCTTAATTTAGTGGCTTTAAAAGCCACCTATGTTCTCTGAGATCCAGGGGCTCGTACGAGTGGAACCAATAATAGTAATACGTACAGCGTACAATGTAAGTGCATTATTGCACTAATATTTGTATTATAAAATAAAATATAAACCCTCAAATCGGGTATTTAAAAGTTACGAAGAGTGCTTTTTAAAATTGTATATAGTCAATTGTATTTAATAGGGTTTGAAACTGAATTATGGTTTTTGCACAGACATACATACATACAAATGGAGCCGGGAATCGTATCATTGGCAGAGTAAAAACGTTTTTATTGTCAACAAATTGAATTCTCTAATTGAGTTATTAGTGCTTCAAAACGACGCAACGGCGACAGATGTTGTAACAGCATCAGATGTAACCAGATACCTGCAAATTATCTTATTGAGCTGGTTATTCTCGCCTCGTACAGGGTGTAAGGCTGCTTCGGTTGCTGACTCTTTCTGGTGGTGGTTTTCGAGCTTACACTGATAGAAATAGAAGAAGACTATGTTCTAAAATCGAAAACACGTTATAAAATGTTGTTCTAATGATCATAAGTATACGAATCATAAAATACTTATTCCTGAAAAGATTCGCATATTCATAATATTCAAGTGGTATCCAATTAAGCTGACTTAAAAACGAGTGCAGGGTCTATTAGGTGTGCCTATGCGAAAATTTTTATATGGATCGGAGTTCTATATCCAAAGCTAATATAAAGCAAGGCTTAGTTTTCAGAATGTTGATGCTCAAACCTTTTTTTTCAGTGCAATTGTTCAAACTTCTACTCTATTGGTCACATTATATTTCTAAGCCTCGTACTTTTAAATGGTCGGGAGTGTCAGCGAATAATGTACTTAACAGACACCAAAAAGTACATAAAACCCAAGTAAAATATTCCCTACTAAATGCCTTACCTTTTGTACCGGGTCTTTTACAGTCGAATCGCATAACTTCAGCCATCGCTAGTCAGTCTCGTCATATTTCTTTTCGAAGGAGCATTTGCAAAAAGGTGGCAAAAGATCAAAAATGAATAAACTAAAAAAGCAAAAGAAATAATTAAAAGTTTACTCATTTAATGCGCTTAGCTACCAGTTTTCAGCTATGTTTAATATGTATGTATGTAAGTATATATGCAGTAATTCGCGCAAATTGTTTGAAAATCACCAGTCCCTAAGGAATTGATTTTCATAACGAGCTTAAGTCAGTCCAAGGAATACAAGTGGGACAATTGGGTAGTGGGATGCGGGATGTGGGATGTGGGAAGTGGGCGAATTTCTAAGGGTTGTTGATGACGCCAACAGCTTTTCTTGCTCATTTGCTTTGACCGCGATGAACGGGGAAAATGTGAAAAACTTGCCGACGGGAAATTGTTAAACGGTATTTAAACGTAACGAACAGTTCGGGGACCTGTACTGGGACTAGGATTGCGACAAGAACAGGAACTGGGACTGGGAGGGCTAATCCCATGGCACACGCACACAACAGGAAGCAACCACAATAATTTGTTATTTCAAGAGTAACAGAGGGATACAAGGACACGCCAACAACAAGGCGTATCAGCGCTTCAGAACTAAAAGGGACACGAATGAAATAAATGAAATGATTAGACAGTGTCTCGTTCGATGAATATGGATGTCAACGCCATTGTTATTATACATACACACACAGACACACACACACACAGACTCACATTCAAAGAAGGTAAGGCTTCCTCTTTAACGCCAAGGATTAAATCCACTTGCAGGTCCCTGTAAATAGCGTTTAGTATTCGTCTAGTCGATCCGAATCGATCGTTTCTATGGTAGCTTTCTGATATAATAGCCCGATTTGGCCAGTTTATGTTGAGTGTAAACAGTAAACTCAAAAGTGGTTCACACTTAAACTACAGTTTTATGCTTTGTGGAGAGTAATAAATTATGAATTTCATGTAAAGTTTCTTTGGGTAGCTCAAACAGCTAAACACTAAAGTTTATACATTTTGATTGCCGTGTGAATTTGAATCAGTAGAACAAGTTTTTCATACCAAGTTTAAACAATGTAGATCCAAAACTGGTGGTGGTGGAATAAATGTTCTTACATAAAGAAGACTAGGTATTTAAGATTTTATTTCAAAACGGGGTGTAAGATGGATCGAGCTAGGATATAAATGCGATAAGTTTAAATTGAAATAAGTTGAACCAACTTGGCAATCTTGATCGCTTCTTCAGACTTAAGTCTTATCGACTCGATTGCATAACCATTGTATTTGCAAGGAATTAAAAATGAAAAATTCAAATTATAGAAAAGAACAAAACATAACCCATATACCCGAGATTCATGCTTGATTGGAAAAAGATACCTTGCTGGGTACTTATTATGATTAAATTCACAGTTACTTGTAATCTCTTTATTGAAACAGGAATCAAAACCAGTGGGAATAAATAAGCCCATTGAAGCCCGTTAAGCCATACAAGCCGTAAATGAAGAGCTTCTTCAACAATGCTCAAAGCCAATTTCACCACCTCAGCACGTGCTTAGCTCCGGTGATTTCTTAGGGTCAGACTGACTTTATTTGGATATTCGCCTTGGCTTCGAATACGCTTTTTATAACGACAAATCGTATTTCCAGCATAATTTTCAATTTTTAGACCCCGTACTCTAAACAAGAAAGAAAAGTACAGTCGAGCACGACCGACCGTATAATACTCTCTGCATTTTAATCCCGATTAAACTATTAACATCGGTATCGCGATATTCCATTAAAACACAAAAAAAAAATCTATGGAAAATCAAACATCTGTTTGTATGCGAATACACATACGTTTGACATTATATGTATGTATGTGTGAACATGTGCTTGTATGTTTCTGTCTCGCTTGCGCTCATATCTTGATATTGCGTTCAATTATCGATATTGTAACGCTTCTTGTTTTCTTGTTTATAGTCCGACTTCAATGCGTCTTTTTAGGATAGTTTGATATAGCTAGCCTCCACTCGACTAAACAAAAAGGGGCGTGGCAGACCAAAATTTTAAATTTTAGTTACTGAGATATTCGCCAAAAACACTTAGTTTTTTTCTCATTGTGAGCGAATGGGGCGTGGCATCGAAAAAAAAAGATTCTTGTATTGACTGACTGAATATGTGATCGATTGCCACCAAGCTCGAACTTGTAGCTCTTACCATCTCTTTATGGTGTCTGCCACGCCTCCTTCTACCTGTTACATAATTTTGCACAAACCAAATATACTCTTGCAGAGAGTATAAAAAGAGTAGAGTAGAGTCTATTGGGTTTGTCAGAAGCGAAATGTGCGTAACAGGCAGAAGGAAGCGTTTCCGACCCTATAAAGTATACATATCCTTGATCAGCATCAACTGCACTCTGTCTTTCCGTCTGTCCGCTGACCGGATGAACACCTAGATCATCGAAACTACAAGAGACACCAAATTTGGAATAAAAGTCCGTCTGTATGTCAGCCAGGTTAAGTTTATTTCAAGTTTTTGCCACGCCCCCTACCGCCTCCGCAAATTGTGAAAAACGACATAACTTGAAAACGACTGCAGCTATCAGGACACGATTCACACAGTATGTGAGTGGTGCTATGATAACTATCCTCAACAAATTTGTTCTGGACGACTATAGCCTATAACTGTCATAGGACAAATCGGTTAAAAATTGCTTATATGTATGTATGGAAACCTCGCATTCGAAAGAGTACGGAGTCTTTTACGGTCGTCTCGCTCGACTGTAGCCTTTCTTACTTGTTTCTCAGTGCATTCAATCATTTACACCATTTGTACCCATGTACATAATGGTAACCTTAAATTAAGTCAATGTGTCTTGCTTTGTCTGTCTTCTTCCAGCTGCCAAAGCCAACCGCAGGGAAAGAAGGAGACAGACAGACAAAGGACAGTGTAAGTGGTGAGTTGAGGAACTTTGAGGGTGAGGATCAAATGTTTTGTATGTGTGCATCTTTGTGTGTGTGCATATTTTTAAGTGTGTGTTTACTTATCTTATTACCTATTGATTGTGGCTCCTTTAGTGATATACCCATTTGATTGAGTCTCGATTATAGATCAGGAGTGAAGAAACTGACGCCTCTTTCTTTTTCATTATATCTTTCTCAATCTCTATTTCTGTTTCTGTTTCTGTTTCTACTTCTATTTCTATTTCTCTTCTACTTTTTTTCGATCTGATACACACAATTGATTGCCAATAGGTACACTTGATGACTTCTCGAATTTAAGGGCAATATAATCCTTAAACAACAAATTTATCAGCAAATTGCAATCGCATTTAAATGTGTGAAGAATCTTTAAGTTCCTAGTCAGGATGTGGCTTAAATGGTGAGCAAGGGAACGCAGGTGCGCCCAAATTGAGGTTAAAACATCGCAATGTACAGGCAATTTACGAATTTCTGATTTTTCTTAAAGGTGGACTATATCGATTAAAAATAATCAATCATAAGAGGTTTTTATTTTAATTTCTTTTATTAATTGATTTCTGCGTTTTGGAGTTAGTTTGAGTCCGAAAGAAATTTTGCAGAGACCCTAGCTAAAATCGATATTTTTTAGAACCCGCATACTCTAAAACAAGAATGAAAGTATAGTCGGCACCGACCATATAATACTCTTTGTTTTTATTTCCAATTAAATTAATTAAATCGGTATCCAGGTATTACAATTGATAGTACTTGTATTTGAACACGTTGAATCAAAAATACAAAACAGACCATATTTGAACACACAAATATTTCTCTGTAAGCTCAAACATATTGGTTTGACATTATATGTATGCACATACATATATATGTATGTATGAATTGGTCGGCAGCGCTGCCGGCCGGACATACGGATATGGCTATATCGGCTCGGCTTGCGACGCTGATCAAGAATATGTTACATACATTCCAACGATAGAAATATACCCTTTTACTCTACGAGTAACGGGTATAAAAATAGGGTCTATTTATTTATCAGAAGCGAAATGTGCGTAGCAGGCAGAAGGAAGCATTTCCGACCCCATAAAGTATACATATTCTTGATCAGCATCAACAGCCGAGTCGATATAGCCATGTCCGTCTGTCGGTATCTTCTAAATTCCAAGAGCTAGAGCCACCAAATTTAAAATGAAATTCTGTCTTTATGTTAGGCAGATTAAGTTTATTTCAAATTTTTGCCACGCCCCCTACCGCCTTAGCAAGTTGTAAAAAAACTATTTTTACATAACCTAAGCATAAAAAATATTAGAGCTGTTGTGATAAAATTTACACATTATGTGTGTGGCACTAATATAACTAGCACAAATCGGTCGAAAATTAGTGATTTTCCAGAATATCTTACAAAATGTTTATTTTAATTTATTATTATAAAAAAATATATCTAAGCAATAAAAATAATTGCTCAATAAGGAATAAGGAGTTTTTATTTAGATATTTTGCGAAAGTGGATATGAGTTCCATAGAATCATTCCTTAGACGCATCAAAGATCCTTTTATTTGAAACACTTAAGTATTTCAAAAGAAAAATACAAAAATACACTTTCGAAAATAAGAGATGAAAACAAATAATAATAATGAAATGCAAAATTTGGTCTGGCTTTCCTAAACGATCCCTAATGCGAAAATGTTTACGGCTTTAGAAAGAAAAAGAAAACACAAAACAAAAAAGAAGAATAGTTACCACTAAAGCCAAAAGGATCAATCTGAAATTCATAGTGTTAATCACTTTGCCTGGCAGTCCAGACCTATGGCCAGCCCAGCTTTTCTTGCAATTGCACAATATCATTCAAAATACTTTGCCTGCCTTTGTTTTGATCCTGTTCTGTTTCCGGAAAACACTTAAAGTGCTAAATATATTTTGCCAGGAGTCGAAAGGATTTAAATTTTCTTAAAATTGGTTTATTTCATCCAATTGTGTGTCAAGAAGAACCAGGAAGCCAGAGAAAAATCGAACCCACTTCAAATTGTACCTAACATAATATTTTGAAATTTCTTGAACATTATTTTAAATGAACAATACTCTCATTTAAAGGTGAGATCAGCTCGGAATACAAGAACACATTTTGATACCTGTTACTGGTTCAATAAACGGGTATACTATAATCTTTGGAATGTTGGTAACCTGGAGATGGATGCATGGCAGATTAAGTCAGGTATGGAGTGTAATTTTAAGATGTAATTTTCTATACTAATTAATAAATAGATCTAAATTTTAGCCTATTCAGGCTTAAGAAGCTAGCTTAAGCTTAAGAAGTACGATTACATTCTTATATCTTGACATTGTGTGATTGGTGAACACAGTAATTTTGTTACTAATTCATATTTCGATCTAAATGTTCAATTTAAGAGTTGTATATATAGTATATTTATTCTCTTGACTTGCGCTCCCTTTAAAATTCGATCTACACAGAAAAGCCAACAAAAAAGTTTTCTTTTCTAAAACATATTTTCGTCTGGTTAGACCTCGTACTCTAAAATAGAGTAGTTTACCTTTTAATAAACGTCGAACGGTCTTTAGTCATTTATCTTTTATTTGCGGACTCTCTGGCCTTTCTAGCTCTTATAGTCTTTGAGAACGCTTTCTATATACAGACGAATATGGCTTTATCGAGTCGGGTACTATTGCCGATAAAAATATATATAATTCATGAGGTCTGACAAGCCTCTTTCTTTTTGTTACATGCATCCCAACGATTATAGTATAGACTCTTACTCTACGAGTAACGGGTATAAAAACAAATACCAGGGCTTTTTGGAGTTTGAAACCTGTTTCGTAAAAAGTAAGCGAGGAGTAAGTTTGTATGGTCCGCATTGTTTAGGAGTAAGTATAACGGCTATATCGATAAAGAAGGCGCACAGCACAAAAGGGATAGCGATGAAATAAAAAACTAGCAATAAACAACAACATCAAGAGCCATTTCAATGAAGGAATTCTATTGGCAAGTAAAATATCAGGCTAGCATCCCTTATGAAAATGCACCAATCACAGCCGAGCACGCAGCATACACTGCTAGGCGGAGCTGCTGTTTTACGGGTGCTAATACGGGACACTCTTTACTGCGTATGCGTGCGAGCGAGCGAGTGAGAGCAGTAAAGGCAGAGACGTCTGCTGGTAGACTGAAGCAGTCTCTTTCGCTCGCTTGCTCGCTCGCTCACTTCACTCAGCTAAGCGAAAGGAATTTTCGCTTACTCACCCAGACCCAGTTCGAGCTCAGTAGCGACCACACGCACGATTTCATCAAGCTCCAATGCTTGTGGAAGTCACTCGCGTGCAAAAAATACTTAATACATACAAACCTTTGACTGTGCTGCTTGTTTCTCTAATCGTTCGATTAATCGATGCGAGCGCTTGTGTGTAAACCAGTGTGAACCCCGTGGAAACTCGGATATAATATTGGTCAGTGTTAGTGATTTGGTAATTATAGTGATGCCTCTAAGGTATGAGTTTCAAAAACACAAATATAAATAGAGCTTGTGTAATTCAAAACGCTTTTCGAATCAATGCAAATACGGAGCACAACGAATTCGCATACATGCATTTCTTAACTATTTAACGGAATATTTAAATGGAAACGTAAAATATTTAATTTTTCGACGAAATTTCTATTCTGATCTCGATAATAATCAAACTATACTCGGCTAAAGAAAATCTGCAATTAACCTACTTCTGACATCGTTTAACTCATGTTACCACGGAATCCCGGATTCCTATTTACTGTGTATGTATGAATGTATGTATGTATGTTTGCAAGTACATATGTAAATATATATTTACATGCACTTAAACCGCATGTAAAGTATTTATCTATATCGATATAGATTTAGTGAATATCATTGAAACATGAAGCACCAGCAAATAAAGAGAGACATTAATCTATGAATTAGTTTTCTAAAAAATAAGCTAAAATAGTAAAAATGGCAAGCGAGTCGAAATTTCGTATAATACCAATACATAAACTGAAGCACATTAAGTGTATCGGGTCGGGGGTGTAATTGGGTATGATATATGGCATAATGTGTCAAATGATGTACATTACACGATGAGGTAATATGCTTTTAAAATAATTTAAAATATTGAAAAATCTTAAATAAAGGGCATTTCGAAAACAAATGTCGTGAAAAAAACCTGATCTTAGAACTGATTAATTTGGTTTCGAGGAAACGAGGTAAGGAGTACCTGCTGACGGGTAAATAAGATTTCAAGACTGCCAAATTGAAAGATTACAATTATGTTTCCACACAAAATGTTATGAAATTAAGAAATAATGAAAACTTCGACAGCCCTATTAAAACTCTTGAAATGGAGTTTCTTTTTGAATAGAAATTTTTTTCTTGCCTTTTATTTGAAAAAATTGGAGTTATATCCAAATCATATATATGAAATCTGTGGTTGACTCGGCCAATCTTGGTAAGAATATTTACAAAGATTTTTTTTCAGTTTGCAAATATTTTTAATAAATACAATTTTAAACTTGGTGGCTCTACCTTTTATAGTCTCTTCGATCTAGGTATTCATAGGGACAGACAGATTGACAAATATTTTTATATCGACAACACAACCATCTGTCAGTTGCGCTCCACTTTTTTTTTTTGACAGACTTAATTGATTCCAGCAGTACGTGGTCTGAGTTATCAAGGCAAAATCTATAACTGTAACTATAACGTTTTTTTCGTGCAGTGTATACAGGGAAGAAGTCTCTGCAGCACTCTCTGTAGATACGAGTCAGTCGATGTGTCAATTGGTCTATGTAGATGTTGGGATGTTGGAATAAAACATTTGTTTACCACACCTACATAACCATAATATATTCTCAAATTTGTGCATACAGAAATGCACACACAGACATTTGAATATACACAAATGTTCAAGCTTAGCAACTCCTCAAACTGACGGGTCTACCCTCGAGGTCTGAAGTTTGTTTTTATTATTTCAAGCATGAAGACGAGAAACACGGCCAACTCTTTGCAAGTGACATCAAGTGGAGCTCTCATTAACATAAATACCGAAGATCAATACACCGAACAAACTTTGGACTGTCTTCGATTCAATTGAAAGTTATCGATATCAACGGACCCCACATAAAGTCTCCGTCCTACCCTCCCCTTCTCCCATCTCCGCTTATGTTATGGACCAACTCTCTTCCGTAGACCCATGATATTGTTTGGTAAACATTCATGGTTCGATTCACCAAAATAGCCGATACCTATAACCTGTTTTTTTCGAAAAAAAAAAAAGGAAAATAATTCTGTAGTAGAATTCACTCGCGAATTAGGATACCCGCTGTCAGTTTAAACATGTAATTTAACATACAAAGGGGTTTGAAAATAATATTAGAGTAATCATCCAAGAGATGGCAGCTATAGAATATAGTAATCCAATTTGAAACATATGTACTTAGTCAGTAAGTTAATATTATTGGCAATTGTGAGTATTGCATTAAATTTAAATATAATTTCAGATTTTCACCATACTTTCACATTCTGTGTACATCATAACTTAAATATCCTTACCAAGTTTAGTTTAGTCCGGGTCGGACAATTAAAAAAAAAGTTATAATCAATCAGATAAAGTCATCCAATCCAGTCATAAACGAGCTCGGATAGAAACTGATGGAGAAATTCACACAGTATATGTATATTGTGGATTTATAGATTCCCGAATCTCAAGAAATTTAGGACTGAAATTGACTTTACAGTTATGAAATATTTATTTAAGCATAACGTGCAATTTACATCCAGATAATTAAGGTATTATTTAACGCTATTATGAAAATGGGTTTTAAAATATTGGGTAGGCGTACAGTATTCTGCTAGTGCTAATCAAAAATTATATATTTTTCGGAGTTGGGGATGATCGCTTCTTTTTTTTGGAGCAAAATACTTTAAATGGAACTTGTAGCCAACAAAACATTTATTTTCATTACTCTCCTGAGTAATGAAACTAAAGAGAAAAATTGTTAATTATAAGATGGAATCTGTGGGAATAATCTTGAATCATTTTCAATATGAGCTTACAAATCACAATCAGATTTCAGTGACTGGTAAGTTGTTCATATAGGTCTCGATTCGGACAACTTCTAATAACATATAGTAAACAAGAGTAAATTCTGTTTTCGGGAATACATAAATATTCAGTTAAAAAATTCAGGTCATATTATCTCAAATTGCGACTATAAATCCCTTTATCAAAATTTGAAATCCTGATTTTAAGATATTTGTATACTAAATACATTTTAAATACAGATAAATTTAAATTGATTTTTAAGTTATAAAAAGATAATTCAAATTTGATAAGTAATCAAATTATGAACACTAATATATATATGTATTTCAAACGTAAAGTAAGAATGCAGTTCTTGACATTACTTATTTAATTAGACCCCGTACTCTAAAAAAGAGTAGAGGGGTCTATTAGGTTTGTCAGGGGCGAAATGTGCGTAACAGGCAGAAGGAAGCTTTTCCGACCCCATAAAGTATATATATTCTTGATCAGCACCAACAGCCGAGTCGATACAGCGATGTCCGTCTGTCTTTCTGACTGTCCGTTCGTATCCGTTATCTTCGCGAGCAGATCAAGTTTATTTCAAATCGTTACCACGCCCCTTACTGCCCCCGCAATGAGCAAAAAACCAGAAACACCTCGAAAAATTTATGTTTTAGGCGAATATCTCAGTAACTATGACACTTAACAACACCAATTCTGGTGTGCAGGTTTCTAGAGACACCCTTAAAGCAATGCCATTACAAAATTTGAGCTGCCACGGCACCTTTTCTCATATGAGCTAAAAAACTTTTAAACTTCAATGCCGTTTTTAACGCATTGAATCAAATAGTACAGTATTTGTAATTTAACATTCGTTTAGGGGAATATCATATCAAACTGTCCAGAACGTGGAATTAAGAAAATTAAAAAGAAATTTATCACGTTACAAAGATTTAATTCAAATTAAATAAAAATGCGCATTACTATGGGAGTACGGGGTCTTTAACACTCGGCTCGATCGACTGTAGCCTTTCTTAATTGTTTTTAGAAAGAAATCAATTGTGAGTTCGAAATGTTATATGATATTTTTAGGTCCCGTACTCAAAAAGTGTAGAGTGGTCTATTAAGTTTGTCATAAGCGAAATGTGCATAACATGCCGAAGGAGGCTTGGCCGACGCCATTAAGAAAATACATTCTTGATCAGCATAAACAGACGAATCGATTTTGGATGTCCGCCTGCCCGTCCGTTCATATGAACACCAGGTGAACACCTCAGAGACTAAAAGAGCTAGGGATATCAAAATTATTTCAAATTGACTCCACGTCCCCTACCACCCACGCAAATTTCAAAAATCTATTTTTATACACCATAACTTTGAAATTATTAGAGCTATACGGACCATTCCATTTACATATTGTGTGTGTGGTACCATTATAGTTATCCCTTTTAAGTTTGATGCGAATCGGACTATAGCCTATAGCTATGAACAAGCTGTTTGAAGACAAGTATTGTTAGTTGAGCTACCGCAACCAAAATTACACTGTATGTGTAATTCACGGATAAAACTATCCTCAATTGGTTTGGTTCAGATCGGACAAATATATCCTACAGCTCCCAAAGGACAAATCGATCGAAAAATAAGAAAAGTGCTAAATAGGAGGACTGGGTCTTTTGCAGTCGTCACGTCCGACTGTACCCTTTCTCACGATTTTATCACAGTCTTTAACAAATATATCTATCCTTCTTTTTCATTTCAGAAATTTTTGAAAATCACTTTGTAGAGCATTGAAAATGATACATTAGCAAATGGGAAGAAGTTGAATTTGCAGATGGCAAACACGGATTTGGCTCCATCGCAGGCGTCCCCTTCCCCATCCCCCTGCGACTACGAGTCGCAGACACAGTTGGTCATATCAGGTAGATGCGGATCTGGATCTTCACCAAAGCCGCATTTTTTGACGGGCTCTTATGCCATTGGTGCTGGAATCACAACAGACACGCCGGTTGCAGTATCACTTCCTGCCCCCGTTCCAGTTCCTGTTCCAGTTTCAGTGCCAGTTCCGTCTGTTGTCTCCGCGCCTCGGCAGGCTACATCGGCTGCTTTGGAGCAGTATCGCCTGCAGCTATACAACTATGCTCTTAGCATAGAGCGTTTGAGGTGCCCCCAGTATGGAACAATGTCGGGTACAGCATCGGGAGCTGGATCGGTAACGGGATCGGCTTCCTTGGTGATGCCTCCTTGGCTCCATCCTTACGGCCCCTGTGCAGGAACCGGAGTTGGAGTGGGAAATCGGTTGTCGGCGCTTTCCACCATCTCGCTTTTTCCGCAATCTCAGCGCATTTTTCAGCCCGAAGAACCGAAGCCACAGCACAGTTATATTGGACTCATCGCAATGGCCATACTGAGCTCATCGGAGATCAAGCTGGTGCTCTCCGACATTTACCAGTATATATTAGACAACTATCCGTATTTTCGAACACGTGGTCCCGGCTGGCGTAATTCCATACGTCACAACCTATCACTTAACGATTGCTTCATCAAATCGGGTCGAAGTGCTAACGGCAAAGGTCACTACTGGGCCATACATCCGGCCAACATGGACGACTTTCGCAAGGGTGACTTTCGGAGGCGCAAAGCGCAGCGCAAGGTGCGCAAACACATGGGATTATCCGTTGACGACGCCAGCACCGACTCGCCCAGTCCGCCTCCCTTGGATCTGACCACTCCCCCGCCAGTGCCAGGGCCGCTGGGCTCGGCACAGGCCTCTCTGCAGCTGGCAGCCCTCAACTATCCCTACCAGCAGCACTACATTGGCCAGTTCTTTGGACGTCAGCCTCAATGCGCAGCCACAGCGACGACGACCGCAGCAGCGACAGCAACCGCGCTGCAAAGACAGCAGTTACATGCGGAGCAAAATACTTTGCAGGCGCTGGAGCCTATCTATCAACATCATCAACACCACAATCATCATCACCATCATCATCAAAATCAACATCATAATCAGCAGCAGCACCATCAACAGCAACAGCTGCATCATCATCAACACCATCATCATCATCATCAGCACATTGCTTACATCAACTCGACCACAACAACAACAATTGCGAATTTGTATTCGCAGACGCGTAAACGTCAGTTTGATGTGGCTTCCCTGCTGGCTCCGGACGTGCAGATCGTGGACATTGTGGAGGAAGAGGACGAGGAGGAGGTGGACGAGGGGCCGGGTGCAGGACTCGAGGGTAGAACAACGACACAGACACAGCGCACGGTGATCACGAAGGTACAGGTGCAAAAGCAGCAAACAATTCATCACGAAGTGCTTGTAGAGCAGCCGAGTTCTCTCATTGGCAAGACGATGGAGCCCGAAGCTGAAGCTGACATCGATGTGGATGGTGATGTTGAGGCGGAAGGTGAAGCGGAAGGAGAAGGTGAAGTGGATCATCATTTAGTGCTCTCTGCCACGGACAATAACTGTTACCGTACTGACTCCTTTGACGCGGAGGAGCAGGACCAACAAAATTTCTCGGCTTGCGCCTCTCCAGCCTTGGGAGGCAGCTCCGCCGCGAGCAGCAGCCAGCATGACTCAAACTCTTTGGAGGAGTGTCCCACAGTGGCAACGCCTACAGTGGCAGCACCAACATCTCCGTCTCCGTCTCCTTCAACGTCCACATTCACCTCGCCATCAACGCTACCATTCGGTTTGCCCTTGACACTGCCTAAAACCTACGATCAGCACATACTCAGCAGATACTACGGATCGTATATGGCAGCTGCCCGACGAGCTACCCTGGAAGCTTCCCGAGCCCAGTCAAAATCCATTACGACGCCCCCCCCGCCGCCTAAAGAATTGTTACCTAATAAATTATAGTCAGCCTAGGGTGGGATCTCTCTCACACCAGCTCTCAGCCCACCTAGCTAGGAATTTTGTTTGATACATGTCGAAATATGTTTAGTCTACTGTATCGCCGAGCAGTCCACCTCCAGTCAAAGAGAACACTTGTAACTAAAATTTAAAATGTTCGTTTTAAAAGTAATAAATATTAAAGTAATGTTTTCAACACTGTTTTTGTTCACCAAGAACTAAATATATTTCAGAGTCCCGATTTGAAAAGTTGTCCAATATGGTGTATTGACTCCGACATCTTTTAAGTATTCATTCATCACATGGACCTTGTGACATGTATAGTTGTCATGATGGCTATAAATATATGTCCAACAAGAAAGAAAAGTACATTTAAGCACGGCCGACCGTATAACATCTTTTGCATTCTTTTTCCCGATTAAATTACTCTTCATTGTGATATTACAATGTATTGTACTTGCATTAAAACACGTTGAAACAAATACAATCTAAGCATAATCACACATACATCTGTTTGTATGCGAATGACAATATTTGATGATACATATACGTAATACGTATATGGTCTCTGCAGACTCCGCCAACGCATCAATCGAATTGGACTTGAGTTTCTCATGCGTTTGCTGCAATTCCTGCGACAACAACACATTGGCTGCGTCCAGTTCGCTCACCTGATCCCGCAGTGCGTCTAACTCCAGTTGATGCCGTGCCTGCTAATAACTTAACTTGTCCGCATACTGCAGCTCGACTCGTTCTAGCTTGTAGGCAGCCAAACCCGTAGACGCTGTGCTGTCCACACTCGGCACCGACTTGCGAAAATCATTTTACAGCTTGCGGCAGCACTCCGCGGCGTGTTCGCGTATCTTCTTATCCTTGGCGGCCTCGTTTACGGCTTCTTCGATGTGCAGCTCTAGTTGGCGACGTGTTTTATCCGATTTACGCAGTTCGTTGCGCAAACTGTCATTCTTCTGCATGGCATACATATGCATACATATAATTTCAAACGTATGTGTATTCGCATACAAACAATGCAAGTGCAACCCATTGTAATATCTCCATACCGATTTGAATAACTAAATTGAGAATAAATTGCAGAGAGCGTTATACGGTCAGGCGTGCTCGACTGTACTTTTCTATTTATACCCGTTACTCGTAGGGTAAAATAGTATATTATAATTGTTGGAATGTACCAAGGAGAAGGAGGCGTGGCAGACCCCATAAAGTATATATATTCTTGATCAGCTTCAATAGCCGAGTTGATAGAGCCATGTCCGTCTGTCCGTCCGTTTGTCCGTCTGTATGAACAAAAGGATCTCAGAGACTACAAGAGCTAGAAAGATGAAAGGGGTCGCAAATTAAAGGTACAATACCCAAGCTTGTTTTTGCTTTTTGACACGCCCACTTTAGGCCGTTCTATCTTCGGTCGAAAATTTGCTCAAAAAATGAATTTGTATGAAAAACTTTTTCGATAAACAAGCTATATTTATCAAACTTACACAGAATACATTTGCCATCAATATATACATACTGACCAAGTTTGATCCAAATCGGACTACTATATCGTATAGCTCCCATAGGAAGGATCGGTGTAAACATAAATTTGTATAAAAATATTCTGTTTGCCAAGGTATCTTATCTATCAAAATTGGTAATAACATATTGAAACTGAGTAACGGGTATCCTTAAGTCGCGAGGCGACTATAGCATTTTTCTTGTTAATATACATATACTATTATCGATTTTACAAGTCCATTGGTTAGACGAATTTTATTTTTTTTTTATTTTTTAATTTAAAAGCTCTTTACAACTGTTCTTAAGCTTTTCTTTAATATACCATGTTTTCAAACCACATCAAAGACTCACACCATTTAATAGAAATACAGTTTTTGTCTTATTGTGGAATCACATTTACCTTCCACAGCTATTTATATCCAGTGCTGCAAACCTCTGCGATTTGCAAACTGAAATGAGCCTACGTTCTCTTGAAGTAGTGAATTCCAACCGTATTTCCATGTGCACTTGCTTAAGAGTGACGGTTGAATTTGACAGTCTCTTTTAAAAGTTAATACGAACTAGTAAGAAAACCGATTATTCTAGTTCATATTTTCACACATAAATAAGAAATTTCTATGTGAGATATAGGATATACATAGTTCTCCAACCCAAATAAAACTTGGTGAGGATAGTTTTCGGTCACAATAGCTCTAGTAGTCACAAGCCGACTCGATATAGCCATGTCCGTCTGTCCGTCTGACCGTCTGTCCGTCTGTCTGTCCGTATGAACAAACAGATTTCAGAGATGGTAAGAGCTACAAGAGTTGGTGTCAATCGATCACATATTTAGTCAGTCAATACAAGAATCTTTTTTTTTTTCGATGTCAAGCCCCATTCGCCCACAATTTGCAAAAAACTAGACACACCTCGGAAAAAGTCGGTGTTTTCGGCAATTATCTCAGTAACCATGGCACCTAGGATCACCAATTCTGGTATGGAGGTTCCTAGCGACAGTGATAATGCATTGCCATTTACAATTTTGGACTGCCACGCCCCTTTTTTCCCACAATACAAAACAATAACTCTCAACTTTCGTTCATATAGTACAGCATTGTTTTTGTATAATTCGAGTGGAGGCTAACTATATCAAACTATCATAAAAGGATGCATTGAAATCGGACTATAAACAAGAAAGCTATAAGCGTTACAATACTATATTGATAATTGAACGCAATATCACTAATGAGTGCAAGCGAGACAGAAACATACAAGCACAAGCCTGCTTGGCTGCAACTCTGCCCGCAAACGCTGGCCGCGCCGAATACACACATACATACATATATGCATCACACATTGTCATTCGCATACAAACAGATGTTTGATTTTGATTAGATAGTTTTTGTTTCACGGTGTTTTAATGGAAGTACTGCACATTGTAATATCTCGATACCGATTTTAATAATTTAACCGGGAAAAATATGCAGAGAGTATTATACGGTCGGGCGTGCTCGACTGAACTTTTCTTTCTTGTTTTATTTGCATTTTTCGCTAAGTTAGCGCGTTTTCCAACAGCGTGTTCTCCAAGCTGCTGTGAGTTGAAATGTTTTATAGTAAAAGCACTCCTGGAAAAAGAAGACATCGATTTTACGATTATATATCCCGGTTCTGAACCTGGTTAAAGACTTCAACCAAGTCTAAATGGAAATAAGCTAATACAAAAACCCTAGCTAATAAATGCACCAACTACAATCTGCTCTGCTTCTTTTTGTATGAATATAACAGTGAACTCTGGTATGGGTTGCCACCTCATAAAAATAAATTTATTCGAAATATAACAAGAAATAAGCGATATTTTCGGCTCGCCGAATATTAAATACCCTTGCGCTCATGAACAATGCGTTAATTTGGTTTCAATCACCAATTATTTCTATGGTAGCTATATGATATTGATGTCCAATTTAGATGAAATATGGTCAACAGATGGGAAACGATCAGAAATTGAAATCGGTCAATAGATACCGAAAATGTTCATACATTTGCATGCATTTCGACCGATTGTTTCTATGGGAGCTATATGACATAGTGTTTCGATCTTTTCAATTTTTACAAATGATTTTTACAAAAGTGCAGAGAGAATACACATCTGTACCAAGTTTCATTGAGATAGCTTTAAAACTGAGAGACTAGAGACATGGCTATATCGACTCGGCTGTTGATGCTGATCAATAATATATATACTTTATAGTTTTGGGAACGCCTCCTTAAATGCGTTACAAACTTCGTGACAAAAACAATATACCCTCTGCAAGGGTAAAAAAAAATCATTTTCGAATTAAAAAAAAATATTTCCTTGAAGTTATTATTAGAAACAATTTGCCAAACTTCTTTATAAAAAGTTTTCGAAAACTTTTAATAAAAATTTTAGTTAAAAATTTTCGAAATTTTAAAAAAAAATTTGTAATGCTAATTTTAATTAAAAATTCTCAAAAACTTTCTATAAAGAACTTTTAAAAATTGTTTCTAGTAATAACATCGGAAAAAAATTTGTTTAATTCGAAAAACTATTTATAAAAAAAATAAGAAATAATAAATAAATTAAAACATTCGTTATCTCGTTAATTTAAAAATAGATTAAATGAAAAGACTTAAGGGTCATAGTATTTTTACAATACAGTTTATATAGTATTTTTACAATACAAAATATTTAACTGTAATATCTGGTTGAAGTATTTTTCATGTAGTGAAATCAGTGTTTGATGACAACTCTGTACACAGCCGAGTTTTCAACCTTAAAATTTGTTTCTTGCATCCTTAATTCCCAAGGCTTTAATACCCATTAATAACCCGTTAAGTGTGGGTATATTGTCCTAACTTTACTTTATTTTTATATTTTATTTTTTCCTTGAACATAAAAAGTCGTTAAAAACCATGCTAAATTAATTTTACCAGTTCCAATAGGCTAGATATAAATTTTAAATTGCATATGCCTTTAAAATATATAGACATTTTAAAAAGTTTTTTTTTTTAAATTAGACTGATATATTGATTACATCGATTTCTTTGGATTCTTTACATATGCTTTTTATCAGATGATTAAAAGCTAAATTGTGCCAGTGCAGCTAATTTTACATCTCAAACACATTGGATCAGGTTTACATAAGTCAATCATAACCATAAGCAATATAATAACAAAATGAATGTCTGAAATTGGCTTGTCACAGATTATTTGATCATATTTTATCACAGATGATTTAAGTTTAAGCTTCTATATCAATTATCCATTCCAGTTGAAATCCGGATTTTGGGCGTAAGATTAAACATGATATTTTGTTTTCTGTGTATTCGCGGATCGGTTAGTTTAGACCAAGTTTCTAAGCATGAATTTGAAAAGCCAAGCATATTTATGTACAACAATACATAAATATGCTGTGTGTATAAAAAATAAAAGTAAAGAGTTGATTTTCTCACGTCACATACAGTGGTGCTTGTGTGCATGTGTAGAAGTGATAGTATACTCTCATTTAGTGGGCTAAAAATGGCCGTAGCATTTAATTGCGACAATGCATGCGATAGGCGGAGTTTGATGATTTTCATAAGTCAACGATTGGTGTATGAAATCGTGTGAGCTTCTGTCATTGGTTGCTTTCCTTACGCGGTTGACATGCGTCTCGCTCTCGCTGTCTTTCCGTCTCTATGTCTCTCTTATTTTGTGCCACTCTCTTTTTACAGAGAGGCACATACTTAAGAGAATCACGCCAGCATCCGAAGAAAGCCGAAACGGATGATGTTCCCACAGCGAGACCGAGACCGAGACCGAAACCGAGATGGCAAACGAAGCAATAACCGCCGAATTAAGCAGCCGAGTGGACTTCCTCAGAATCTCTTAGATTAGTTTTGGAGCCAAAGAGCATCCCTCGTGCACTCGAACAGCTCGGCTGCAGTCTACTGAGTCTGTTGTAGCTGAAGCTAAAGCCGTTCGTTCGTTTGTTCGCTTGTTCGTTTGTTCGTTCAAGGTGGAAGTGGAATCCAATTCAATTCAGTGACAATTGAACATTGCCACGTTGTGGTAGTGGTGGTGGTGGAGGTTAGCTTTTATCGCCGTCGTCGTCGTCGTCGTTGTCGTCCGCGTCGCGTCGCCGTTACAATTGTTGTCGTTGTCGTTGTCGCTGCCGCAGTTGAAGCCGATGCCGCTGCTGCTGCCGCCATCGCCGTCATCGTCATCGTTTGCAGTCGTCGGTTGCCTGTACTGTGTTGTCTGCTGTCCATTTCCCAGTTTCGGACAAAATTATCAAATCTAAATTTGTTTTCTTCATACTAAATAAAAAAAATAACGCGAAACCGTTAAACAAACATCACAGTTATCGATCATAACGATATTTAGGTCATTCGAGATGTGCAATAATCGAACAAACGTTAACGCGCGTTTTTTACTGCAATGGAATAACGTGAGCGTTAGTCTCATTCTTTTAAACTAAAACAAAAATTAGTAGTGCAGAAAAGGAGAAAAGAGACAGATAGAGAGAGAGAGAGAGAGAGACAGAGGGAGAGAGAAAGAGAGGGAGAAAGAAATAAGTCTCGGTCTCGACTCTCGGTCCACGAAACTAAATTTGAACTGGCAATGAAAGGTTAAACACTTATCACCACAAAAACTAAAATGTGTTTTTGTCGTGAACACGAACACGCGAGCGCGGACACGAGCATGAGCACGAGCACGAGCACAAACTGAGGGAATTGGCGTTTCTGGCGTTCAATGCTCACATCGCTGAAGATCGGGAGATAGAAATGTGATTAAACTGACACACACACACTCATAGAAACACATATCGTTCTATATACAAATTAGTTGAAACGCGCGCAAAGTGAGATGTGACCCTTAAAAATGTATATAGAATTTCTTCAAGTGCCATATTCAAGTTTAGATAAATTCTAGAGTTAAACATTCAAAAGCTAGTCAATTAAAACAAAAACACATACTCACAAACGTGGAATAACTGTTTAAACAAAGCTCAAGTGGCAAAGGTGAGTTTATTTACCAGATCTATTTGTATTCCTAAGCTAAATATAAATATTTTCAAAATTAAAAAAGTCAAGAGACTGTTACTGTAATTGTTTTTTTAGTAGTAAATCTTAAAATACTATGTGGAAAGACACTTGGTTAATAAGAAACTTTAAAATACTATTATTATACTGTAAACGATTTCAAATGAATATTTTGAAATTTATGTAAATTTGATAAGCAATTTAAATGAGCAAGTTAAATACCAACATCAATTCTAATTCCTGAAATTAAATTGGATTTTAATCAAGAGTTGGTCTAATATATTTGCTTTGAGTATTTCTATTATAATTAGGAATTTGTTTAAAAAACGCGTACATTCGAATTTACTCGACTTAGATAGTTTGTTTTGATGTTTTAGTTTGATTTTGATTTGGGTCGGTAATTCCAATTTTTTTCTGTTTGTATTAAACCCATCTGATTTTGAGGGTTGTTGGTGTTTCCTAAAACTAAGCTTTGAACCATGCGGCCCTAACGACTATCGTAATTTTAGCGCTTTTCTTTCTGTCTCTTTCATCCTCTTCGGAATCGCCACTTGGCACTTGCCACTTGCAACTTGCCACTTGCCACAGGCACCGTAAGCTGCACACAAGCATTCGATGCGACAGGTGCTTTTGCCACGCACACAGCTCTTGGCAGTACTTCTGGCCTTACCCCACCACATCCCCTTCCCCGTCCAGGTCCACCGTTCCCGCTCTTGTTCCTGGTCCAACTTAGATCATGAGGAGATGGGGGCGGCAGTAACACCAGAGAGGGAGAGAGAGAGGTGGAGAAATGGAGAGACTGGTTTTTCTCTAATTGCCGATCGCAACCCGAAGGTTTGTCGACCGTTTTCCGAGTAATCCGACAGTAAACTTGATTCGCGACTCTCCTACATGTGTGTTTGTATGTTTGTGTGTGTGTAAGTGTGTGTGTGAATGCACCTTTGTACGCATACAGATGTACTCAAATATGTATATTAACTTTGTTTCATTACTCTCGTGTCTAGTTTGAATTGTTATTGTTTTAGTATTTTTTTTCTTCCATTTTGGACGAGTTTTTAATCGATTTGAAAGAGGGATGGAGTTGTGGAGGGGCTTGCGGAAGGCCAGCGTAGCAAAGCGAAGAGGCTCCGAAGTGCAAAACATATCTAAGAGCCAAGTATCGAAGTATGGAATCCGCATTGCAAGCCATCGCTAGTCGACCACTGATAGAACGAACGGTTTTGGAATTTTGTTTGGTATACACAATGCAAGCCATTTCCGGAAGAATTGATCACTTATCAAATGCATAGTCGGACATACCCCATTCGCATGCTATAACCGCCTACAGAGTAGTCCATCACCAGCTACTTCATGTTCATCGGCTCCGTTCCGATCCGATCCACATGCAAATGGGCTTCGTAGTGTTCCTAATGATGTTACTCCATACATGTGTCATGAACATAGCATTTGTTATTTCCTTCGAGGGGTCAGAGCGGCCAGTCTCCCAAGCGATTGTCCGCGATTGTTCGATCCAAGAGTGTCATCTAGGAACGCCATAAATTGCAGACCTGGCCAACACATGTACTGACTCTCCCATCCTTTCCCCGCCCCACTTGATTGTAATACGAGCCACGGTTACTTCAAAGAGACAATCAAAGCAGAACAATGAAGTATATTCATAGACAGAGAGACAGAGAAAGAGAGACAGAGAAACAGAGAGAGAGAGAGAGAGAGAGAGCGAGTGATTGCGTTGTCTTACAGAACTTTGTACACGTATTTAGAAAAGTTGTTGGCTTTGCGGCAAAATCCTCTAAAGGAAGTCTCTAAAACGAGAACGACAGTGACAGCAACAAAGTGAAAACAGATATAGAAACAAGAATAAGCATTTTAGTGCAAGTCCAGGAAATACCAAGAGATTTAGAAAAGTTCTATTGAACTTTTCTTTCTAATGAGTACTCTTGAAATCTTCTCGAAATTTCAATAAACACGTTAGTACACAGAAAGACAAACGCATGCACGCATGCACACACACACACGCGCTCACACACACACACACACACACACACACTCGACTGCACTCATTAAGCTGAGCAGAGGGGCTAGAAGGGGTATGGACTGATATAATGACAGGTTTTTATCCAGTTCTGGGTAGCGAGTTAAACTGGACAACTGTGATTAAACAAAATATAAAAAAAAAATAATAGTAAAAATGATAACACAAAAACAAAGACTTAGACGATCCTAGTTTTGTTTTCTTTACCTATCTATCTACCAACTTCAACTAGTCTCTTTAAAATACCAACAAAATATGGCTTTGGCTATATATGTCTAATTTTCCTATAACTATTTCATCCTATCCTTTTTGTCGATTAAATAGGGGATAAAAAAACATATAGTTATTCTTGCCTGAACCTTTTTTCCTTCTATCTTTATCTGTTCAGTTTTTTTAATTTCTATTTTATTGAAATCATTTTAATTTTTTTTTATTTAGGTGAGTTATTAACATTAAGTATTAAGTATTATGACCCATAATATAATTTTAACTGTAGATCCCATCTTATCTAATTTTGTAGAACTTACTAATGTTGAAATTGGTTTTTGTGAAAGCAATTTAAACTGAACAAAATTCTATCAAACTACTAAAATAAAAAACAAAATATTTCTTAAAAGCTTTCTTTGTTAAATACGATTAAGATTGGATCACTGAAAGACTGACACTATCCCAACAATGGATACACAGAACTGAAACTCTTTTTTGTCCTCATTCAGTCCAAAAATTATTTACTTGAAACATGTGTACTTAAATTAAGTATTCTCTGCTTGGCTTTGAGAAAGAATACTTTGGAGTAGTATCAGAACTAGTTGTGATCGTTTTTTTTTCAATAAGTTTACTTAATACTTTATTTAATGACTCTGATTTGTATTTTTGCTTCGGCCTGATCACTTTTTCCTCCTATTTGATCACTTTGAGGCAGCAAGTGTTAATTCAAAAATTGTCGAAAGTCGGTCCGTTGACTGGATTTGTTACGCGTAACGCATAAATAAGCAATGTCTGTGAGTATGATCGTGTGTGTAAGTGTGTGTGTGTGTGTGTGTGTGTTTTAGCTTGAATATTGCGTGCACAAGAGTCTATTGAGAAAATACTGCGAAAACGTGTTTTGGAGTAGATAGATAAAGCCGAATCTGAATCGCGGCGCCGACACTCCGGTCCAGAGACAGTGACAGTGACTACAACGTGGAGGGATGGGAACGGGGATAGGGATTGCACTGCTGAGAGGATGGGGAGGGAGTGGAGGACGGGCACGGTGACGGTGACGGGTACAAGAGGGGTGCAGATCGAGACTGCAGATCGCTTCGGCTTGGAAGCGGGAGACGAATGACGTCGGAATGCGAATGTGCGCGATGCGAAACATGGAAAACTAGTTGCTGTTGTGTGTCGTTGTTGATGTTGATGTTGCTATTGCTGATGCTTTTTAGACCCTGTACTTGCAGCTCAACTAAAGGGTCTATATAAATTCCAAATTCCCAAGTGTCAAAATATACCTTAATACTTTCCCATAACAAATTACAAATGGGTTGCTGTTCTTTTTGCGGTAAATTTGTTTGTGCTGTAATCACAACTTCAATTCGTGGGCATTTTGTTGCTTAGTGCTTTTCATCATTAACATTTTATTTAATCCTTTTTTCTTAATTTGAATTTTTGCATTTGTGTTCGGTAATTAGGTCAAGTGTTCGAAAACTAAATTGATTTAATGGGCGGACTATTTTTAGTACTTTTTTCTCAAATTTGGGGAAGTTCAGACCAGTGCGGGGTCACTCGCAGTGGGGTGCACTCAAAGGCTGTTTACTACTAGTGGTTGTTGTTGTTGTTGTCGTTGTAGTTACTGCTGTTGTTGTTGTTGTTGTTGTTGCTGTTGCTGTTGCCGTCCTCGCAAAAATAAACACACTCAAAATAACAACAGGTGAATGCGAATACGAATACGAAAACGCAAAAGCCATCGCGAATACAAGAAATCAAACCTCGGCGCGTTCAACATTGTTGTTTCCTGTTTTTGCTGCTGGAGCTGGGCTAAAGCTGGACTCTGAGTTGCAGTCGGAGTTGGAGCTGGAGCTGGAGCTGGACCAAGCAAGACTTGAAGCTGGGAGCTGTGGATGGTGTTTATCATTTTCGAGACATACGCACTAAGTCGATCTCTTCGATCTTAGTCTGTATGTCTGTCTGTCTTTCTGTCTGTCTGTATGTCTGTATGTCTGGTTTTCCTGTCGTGTCTTTAGCAAACGCATGTGATATTACTTGGGGTCCATTCACACAGTCTATACTCCCGTTCTCCGTTCTCCGATCCTCATTGCCAAATCCTATTTACCATCATGGCTCTCTTGTATTTTGTCTTATATAAATACCTAAAAATTATGTAAGGATAAATGTATCAGATTGTTTAAATCTCATATTAATTTATTTAGTACTTAGTTAGTGCACAGATGATCAGAAGTTATTATTCCATTGAGTAGCGAAATGAATATATGTAAGTACAACAAGTAAGAAAGGCTACAGCCGACTGTAAAAGACCCCGTACTAGCGAGTCCACTGTATTGGAATTACTGTATTGGCAATTATTCCATACAAAAGTGAAATTTTCGACCGATTTGTCATATGAAAGCAACAGACTATAGTTGTCTGGTCTAAATTGAACTTAGTGAGGATACATATGGTAGGGTTTCATTATACACATAATATGTGACTTTGTTACAATATCTCAACTAATACTACATGTCTTTATACAAATGTACTATTTTTGATCGAATTGTTCTATGAAATCTTTAGGCTATAGTTGTCCGATACGGATAAATGGATAGGATAGCTATACTGGTATCATACATATAGTATGTAAAATAGCACAATAGCTATAATAGTTTTCAAATTATGGTTACGTGAAAATAGTTTTTGGCATTTTGCGTGGCCGATAAGAGGCGCGCCAGCAATTAAAAATAAACTTAATCTCCTCGGGGAGGAGACGGACTTTAACTTGGGGGTTCTAGCTCTATGGTCTCTCAGATCTAGGTGTTTATAAAGACGCACGGGCGGACAGACAGGCAGACGAACAGACAGTCGACTCTACTGTTGATGCTGGTCAATAATATATGTATATACGTTATGGGGTCAGAAAGTCTCTTTCTCAGCCTTAATAGACCTCTCTACTCTTTTTAGAGTACGGGGTCTGAAAAGGGCTAAATAATTCATATTTTTCTTTTAATTGGCTGTAGATATAAAGCTCAAAATCAAATGTTTTGCATATGTTTGATGTTTTCGATTTCGAAACGCTACAAATTATTACAATGGACTGATTTGTCCCAGTGATGAGTGTCTCCTAATTGAAACTCAATTAGAGCCCTACGATTACAGTTCCTTAACACTCGTGGGTATCTCAATAACAGTTTCAACGCCTTCCTTTTGTGTTCGGCTTGCTTAAAAGCTGGAAACTGCAAATTTTAATGTTAACTCTGGGAATGAACAATGGGCCCATTGTTCCTTCCTACTTGTAGTACAAAATAAAGGGTGCACAAAAAACCCCGATGAGCTAACAAACAAAGTGTCTGTTTGCTTGAAGTTTGCTTAACAGAGCAATTAGAACTCTCGATTTCAGAATACCCTACAACTTTGACTTGTTATACCCGTTACTCGTAGAGTAAAAGGGTATTCTATAATCGTTGGAATGTATGTAACAGGGAGAAGGAGGCATGGCAGACCCTATCAAGTATATATACTCTTGATCAGCATCAATATCCGAGTCGATATATCCATGTCCGTCTGTCCGATTTTGTTTTTATACCCTGTAAGGGTGTATTCGGTTTGAGTGAACAAGTCTGTCCGTCTGTCCGTAAGTTTGAACGCCGAGATATCCGAGATGGTAAAAGCTACAAAGACCAAATTTGTTACAAAGACTACTTTAATGTGCAGGTAGATCGTGCTAATTTAATATTATTATAATATAATAATTTTTGCCACGCCCCCTACCGCTCTTGTAAATTGTAAAAAACATATTGAAAAAGCGATAACTTGAAAACTAATTAAGCTTTCGAGATTATATCCATACCAAATTTGGTTCGGATCGGACAACTTATAAATTTTTAATGAGCACAAGCTACGACACTAAATAATCGATAAGTGCATTTAGTAAGCTGTTCAGCTGTATCTATACTACACTAATCAATTTTAGTTCAGATCGATAAATTCTATGATGAAGATCTTATAGACCAAATCGGTCTAACATTTGTCATTCATAATAAATAATGTGATGATTAAGACCGTACACGGTTACTAGGGTGTTATCCCATGTGACAGTCTCAAAAATTATTTATTTTATTGGGTGTGGAAATGTTTTTGAACCCTTTGTAATAGATGGATTACCCGACTGACACAGCAATGTTCGTATGACCACCTGGATCTCAGAGACTGTATGACATAGAGCCACCAAATTTTCAATAAAAGTACATCTCCTTCGAGAGCAAATCTAGTTTATTTTCAAATCAATAGACTAATTCAGGCTATATACTTTATGTACATATGGACAGACTAAAACAAGGTTTCCAACTCTCATTTAGGCATTTAGAATAATTTGTTGTCAACGTTGTCAAGTTTTTTTTAAAGCATCTGCTACAATCAAAGACATCTACATACACCAAAAAGTATTTTATTTTATAATTATTTTATCACGACCCCATAAAGAATGTATCCTCGATCAGCATTAAGTTAGCTGTAATATTAAACTATGAAGACAAATTGAATTGAAACTGAATATGCTTATTTCTTTTATATAGATCGAATTGAATACAATATAGAAAAGAATTAGTTTGTGTATAGCGATAATTCCACGTTTTCTTTAACCGGGAATGGAATAAATATTTTTATTTCCGAGATCAATTTAAGAATTTCGTGGATTTAGTCATTTTCTAATTTAATACATCTAGAATGAGAGATATTTACTGATATGTTACAGGTACAGGGTCTATTATGTAATTCTTTACCATACTCGTAAAGGTATTTATAATCTAATGTCGCATTCGTTCAGTAATGGAGTAGGGAGAGGGCTTAGTCGGGAGTATTTAAGTAAAAATCATGTGTATTGTTGATGTTGTTGTTGTTGTAGGTGTTTCCGATGTTGTCTGCATGTGGTGGCCAGATGTGACTCAGATGTAGTGTCATTATCCCATTGTCAAACGTGTCTCAGTTTTTTTGTCTTTTTGTCTTGCGACGATAATACTTTTCGCTTCCTTTACGGCGCTTTGCCTTTTGGTCTGATCACTCAAAATGAATATTTTTTTAACACACACTGAAGGAATGTACCCATTGATGAACAGTAACGTAATAAAGAACGAAGAACTTTCTATTTTATAAACAAATATCGGATGGTATGAAAGTATGAAGTTCTCTTGCATACACATACACATGTCAATAAAATAATGGTCAGAAATCTTAAGTATTAGAGTGTGATTTTAGACCTCGTACTCCAAATAGGGAGGCACATAGTAAACTTAACTTTATTTTGTATTCATACATAAGACGTCACAACCTTTTTTTTGCAATTTAATTATATATTAACTGTATATAATCAGAGTGCGGATTAGAATGGGAGTCTCGACTTTCTGTTGACGGTGATGGGATCTGAGGAGTGTTCTATTTTAATGTCAATTCCAGCCAGCTGACCCCAGGGAGTTGACCTTTGGCCGCTTGAGCTCTTGGCTAGGGTGTATAATGGCCTTCAAAGTACCGAAATGCGATACGGGCCACATCTCTAACCTGAAACCAATGCTCCAATAAGACAAAAAGGAGTTTTAACACTTGCAAGCCGAGGATTTAATACACTAGCCCCTAACAATTGGTGCAGTATATTTGTACTAATTTTATGGATAACTATACTAAATAACTAGTATACTAGATAACTAAATGCAAAAAATTCTGTCTGTATGTTTAAGCAGTCAATAAATTACTTATGCATAATATATGTAGTAATCCGATTTTGAATATTACACGATCTTTGAGTGCTTGGTTAAGATAACTCAGAAAACACAAAATTTTTTCAAACTAATGCATACTCTAATACCAGGTTCATCATAGAGTTTATTATATTGGGTCTACTTCGATGACTGGTACAAGTCGTGACAAAATTAGAGTACCCTCTGCAAGGGTATAAAAATGTCATCAGCTTTCTTCTGTTCTTTGACGCTTCGCGACCCACGCACTGGCAATACAATTCTGGAATTGTGGTTGGGGATTGCGTCGGATTTGGGTGGTATTTGGGCCGGCTTTGGGTTGAGGTGGGCTGGGATGTTGTGGATTGGGTTTTGTGGCTATCCCATATTCAGAATATTGCTAAACTCAAAGAGCATTTAATATTCATTGATTGGTCAAGTGGTCACATTTCGAGTAATTCAAGACCAATAAATGCAGATGTGTCTTTTCGCAGCTGCCTCACTACATTTGTCACATAACAGACTTTATTTGGACTACCCATAATGTAAGCTTGTAAAGTACCAGTCTGCTTTCATTATGAACAACTTGAACCCACTATGGAAACAGCTTTAAAGAAAATATTTTTTGTACGTTAAAATGCTTTACGTATGTATGTCCCTAATAGTTCGATATAACAATGTCCATTTGTCGGTCTTTCCGTATGATCACATGAGTCACATAAGTTGCAAATTGTGAAAAACTATTTTTACATCATTATATTAGTTGGAAACCACTACTATATTTTCACCATATTTGGTCCCGATCGGACAACCGCGTTGGGCCAATCCTTTCTTACTGTTTATACCATAATTGTTGGAATTTGTTATAGGAAGGAGGAGGCGTGGCCGTAGCCATTCCTGTTCGTCCGTCCGTATGAAGTAATGGATCTCAGGGACTATAAGATTTTTGACTCACATACTTTGGAATGTTTTTAGACCCTGCAATCTTAAAAAGATTGGAGGGGTCTATTAAGAAGCGAAATGTGCGTAACAGGCAGAAGGAGGCGTGGCCGATCCCAATAAATATATATATTCCGTCCGACCGTATGAGCGCCTATGAATGTATGTATTTTAAACTACAAGAGCTAGACCCACCAAATTAGGAATGAAAATCCGTCATCTCCGCCGCAATGAACAAAAAACAATATCTTAGGAATACCAGGTTCTTAGAGAACTTGTAATTACGAATTACGAAAATAAAACAGTTGCCAAACTTCAATGCCATTTTTAAAGCATTTGTTCTTATCGTACAGTGCAGTAATTTAAAACTCGTTTAGAGACAAATAGTATCAAACTATTCTGAAAGCTGCATAATAATCCAACGATTATCATGTGAGCTACCACATAACAGAGTTCATTTTAGCGCAATGTCAATGCGTGTGTGCAAGCGAGAAAGATACATTAAAACATATGTATATCGAACTTTTCCGCTGCAATTATGGCGGTAGTGCTGCACGCGGACGGTGGTTATTCAAATATCAAATTATAATTGAAATACAAGGCTTAATATTACGAACAAATTTATTGATGTGTGAGGTCTCATGTTCGAATTCTTCCGAACATTGCGTTGTTAATTTACTTTTTTGAATTTTTATTAAATACAGTCATATTTAAATGTTATATGTACATAGATTCATATGTAAGTATGAATCACTTTGCTTCTCTTTTTATACTCTCTGCAAGAGTATATTGGGTTTGTGCAAAGTATGTAACAGGCAAAAGGAGGCGTGGCAGACTCCATAAAGTATATATATTCTTGATCAGCATCACAAGCCGAGTCGATATAGCCATGACCGTCCGTCTGTCTGTATGAACAAACAGATTTCAGAGATGATAAGAGCTACAAGTTCGAGCTTGGTGTCAATCGATCGCATATTTAATCAGTCAATACAAGAATCACGCGCATTTGCCTATAATGAGCAAATAACTAGACACACCTCGGAAAAAATCGGTGTTTCCCGCGAATATATTAGTAACCACGGCACCTAGGATCATCAATTTTGTTATAAAGCGTTCCTAGCGACAGCATAAATGCATTGGCACTTACAATTTTGGAATGCCACGCCCCTTTTTTCCACAATACATAAAAATAATTCTCAACTTTCGTTCCGTTTTTAGGCATTTGTTCATATAGTACAACAAGAACACATATGATGTTAAACGTATGTGTATTCGCATACAATCAAAGAGATGTGTTTGATTTTGCTTAGATTGTATTTGTTTCAACGTGTTTTAATGGAAGTACTGCACATTGTAATATCTCGCTACCGATTTTAATAATTTAACCAGGATTAAATGCAGAGAGTATTATACGGTCGGGCGTGCTCGACTGTACTTTTCTTTCTTGTTTTTCTATGTTTGTATGTAAAATGCGCACTACTTTGAGTACGTGGTCTTGTCTAGTCGGCTCGCTCGACTGTAGCCTTTCCAAATTGCATTACTTACAGAATATATAAACTTTATGGGGTCTGCCACGCCTCCTTCTGCCTGTTACGCACATTTCGCTTCTGACAAACCTAATAGACCCCTGTACACATTTTTAGAGTACGGGGTCTAAAAACTCGCACAATAATTAAAACATACTGACCTAGTTTCAACCGAATCGGGGTACTATATCGTATAGCTGACAAAAATGCGTTATAATTACAAATGAAACAATTATTCTTTAACGAAGCAATCTTAATCATACTCATTGGTGTTCATTCCCTGGAATATTTGGGCAATCATATTTTTATCAAACCCCATTGTCAATTACATATTAAGGGTCAGCAACGGGTACATAAAATTAGCGAGCCGACTACAGCAATATTTCTTGTTTTCTCATGCCTTAACGCTATAATTATGATCAAAAGCTTGCTTACTAATACTAGAGCTTATACCGCATGTTAAACGAAGAGTTTGTTTATAACTGAAAAAGTATCAAATAGTGCATTTAATGTGGCTGGAAAATAAATTTCTAAATAATTTAGTTTATATGCGAGTAAAGAAGTGGTTTTAGATCTTTATTTCGAGGCGGATTAGGATTAGTCAAACCAATCAGACATTTGTCTGTGCACTAAGACAAAAATCAATACGACTCTCAGTCACATTGACTAACGGAAAACATACACAAATCTTGGGTAACATTAACATTACATTGCACATTTCCGAGCCGAGCAACCTTTCATCCCAAACAATAAGTTGACATAATACCCATAAAACCCGGTCTTTCACAGTTGTCAATGTGGAACACACACAATAGAACGCGACAAGTGTAATAATCGCCTCAACAAATGATTCCCTTCCTGTCCCTTTGCTCCGCTTTCCCATCGCGCCCCCTTAATGGTCCTGACAATCCCCATTATCTGTCGCAGAAGGGGGAACAGGGTATTTGATTGAAGTCTACAGGTTTCGATAACCACAAAGTTAAAGTTAGCGACAAGACTGTTAGATACCCTTAAAAACTATTAAATAATCTGTAGTTTTCCGATTCTATTCATTTTAATCGGGATGTGAGGAACATTTTCTTAAACAATATAAGTATAAGTCAGATATGAGTCCCACGAAAAGTTTAATCAACATTATTTAATCGAGGACTAAAAATCAAATAACAGAAGACATTTAAAATCTATACAGGACAAGCTTGTAGTTTAAAATGTTAAGAGAAAAGAACATAAAATAAATGTAAGTAATATTACTTCTTGTTATTTCGGTAGTACAATTGTTGATTAACATCAATTTCCTATTAGTTTATGTAAGATCTTATTGACTTCTTTAAATCCGTATAACAACAGACACATTATCACATACTACTTATGGCAGTGACTTTCGTGACAAAAAATAAGTGAGCTCTATAATTGGGTAATACAATTCGGTCAAAACTTTAACAATATGTGTACAACAATGTACATATGTAAAAAATCTGTTAGTTATTGTCAGTCATCTCAAAAACCAATAATGTTGTTGTACTTTAAAATACCATGGTGACCTTTTCATTAAACAATGTGGAAATAAAATGTTCAAAGCTGGAGTTTGAGGCATTTTTGAAATGAGCATGTGCTAATGTTGCACAAAAGCATAATACTCTCTACAGCAAGGGTGTAACAAGCTCAAACACACACACACACATATCACATAAAAGGACAACTGAGCTTCTTTCTTTGCACCGGTCACCGCGTATTTAAGATGTGGCAAAGTGTAATGCAAAAATGAACAAACATAAACAGGCATAAATAATGGATGTCGTGGAGTAACCCCATCTAGTGGTGAATAATGATGGATTGGACTGTTGTCCACAGTCCATAGTCCAGATCCACGGTTCACTCGACCTTTTGTTTGCGCCCTTTTGACCAAACAAGTGCGCCATCGGCTCGCCATCAGAATCACAGGAGACAAAGCAACAGACGAAAGTCGGAACAAAACCGTCAGTAATAACAGACCATAAATACAAATGGTTCCTTTGAACTGCGATTTGCGAGTGCCAGCAAAGTGCTATTGGATACGGCCTTAAAGCCCCATCCCTATCCCACTTTCCAGCCATCCCCCATTCACCACTAAGGTCACCACTTTCAATGCATGCATGCATGTACACACGGAAAAAATGCAGTTCGAACTAGTAGGAAAGGCTACGTTCGAACACAACAAACCAATTATGACTATTCGCCATACTCGTTATAATAAAAAAATAAAATAATCATTACATTTAAAATAAAACTCTATTCTATTACTTTAAAATACACAATTTAAGCTCGAAATTTAGATCCCCATCCTATTATTTTCTCTCAGTGTATGAATGACATATACATCAAATACATAAGTATATGCAAATTAATGTTGTCGTAAGCAAATAATTAATATAAAATGTATGCACATTGATGTATATATTGGGACAACAGCGTTTGAACCCTGTTTGTTACAAATAAATATGCCAAGAAACGCCTAGGCTGAGCTCGCACGACTTCAAAATGCCCAGGCTTAGCCCCAGGCCCGGACGCACATTAAAATACAACACACAATCGAACAAATATGCTGCAAGCAATTTGAAAGAACAACATTTTGTTTGTGTCTGTAGACAAGATGACATACTGTATTTATGTAACCCATTCCGTTCAGACTGCTTACACGACAACAGTTCAGGGGTCTATGTGGCTAGTCAGAAGCGAATATATTGAGTGTAACATTCTAACAGAATAGATATATATTCTTGATCAGCGAAGTCGATGTAAGGTTGTAAGTCTGTATAACATTAGAGTCCTCCCAATTCTACAATTCTTACTAATTCTTCGTGAAATTCTTATGTTGATAGGTTAATTGAGAAAACTTTGGTGAAACAAACCTGTTTATATTGATTCTTGCTAGCTGCAGAACTGTCCAAGTTATGGTGTTATAAAAATCTTGTTTACATACTATGGTTGGTACAGGGAGCGTTGAATAAATTTAAAATAAACTTGATCTTTTGAACGCATTAAAATACTTTAATGTCAAGTTTTGGTATTGCAAATTGCGAACCGACGGGGAGACTTACAGTTGGACATCAATAAGTCGACTTTCCAGTTGATGTTGTTCAAGAGCAGAGCCAAATATATATATATACTTTAAGCGGTTGGAAAGGCCTCCTGCTGCCTGATACGCACATTTCGCCTCTCCTAGACTCCTATAAGCCCAAAACGCTTACAAACAAAAAACTACGTAAGTAGGTGCTGATATTCACTGCTAATATCCACTAAACTTTTTATAAAGTAACAGGCAAGTTCAGTCCAAGTGTCTATTATCATACGATCAGTCGAAATTCAGGTGTCCTGAGGATAATTGGCAGCAAAAACGATTTGTTATTTGGCATAATTTCCAAATATTTGAGTAAATATTAGAAATATGGGGATTCGGATTGTGTACGTGAATTTTGTACTACCCGAACCCAATAAGCTCTATTACACTTCGATGGAGTGAGGTTGAGTGACGAGGGGGAGTGAATGAGGCGTGTCCTTTTGGTAGATTGGTGTAAGTTTGGTTTTTTAACTTCTCATCGTTGTCGGCGTCTGGACAGTGCAATTTGCAAAGTGGTAATCGGCCTTCTCGGCTAAGTACTGCAGTCCATTAGATTCATTCCATTCGATTCCTTTCCGGTCGGTCCTTCAGCCGATCAAATTCATTTTTAATGCCAGCACGTGCGCAAACATATGAAGCCCAGCTATTTCCAAAGGCTCGTAAACAATATCAAGAGTCAATGGTCTCGACCTGGAACAGGACCTGGATCTGGATCTGAATGTGGGTCTGAGTGGTTGGGTTTAAATTTGGGTCTGACCAATGGAGTGGGTGCGTTGATTCCTTGTGACGAAATGAGGAGTTCAATTGAAAATTCATTATTGCGGCGGGAATTCGGTGTTTCTTTTATGCCCTGTGCACATTAAAAATGCACGAAAACAGGGTATTTTTATTTCATCTTGGACACAATGTATGCACTCAGGGTCTGTAAGGTACAGAAAAAGTAACATAATGCCGTTTGTAGTGCTATTTATGCTTATTGTAGAGACGAAACGAAATATCCAATATTTAATCTATAATTACATTTATTCAAATACATATATTTAATTAGATATAATTTATATATTTATTCATATTCCACACAAACTGCTGTCAGAAAGAATTAACTTAAATTCAGTAACTTAGACTCGGTGCGACTGGACAACTATACGTAGGGTATCTGGTAGTTGAGCTTTCTGCTTCTTATACTCCTTATATCTTGCGGTTTCTGTTGTTTGTTGCCATGGTAAAAAAGGATGAATAATATTTATTTTATTTACCTTGAGACCACTACAAACACAAGTACAAACACACACAGCTAGAAACATACACATACGACACGTATGTTTGTATTTTTTGTTATCCTTATATATGCAAACATACATGCACAAGTCTACGAATGTGCGTGAAAATATTGAACTCAATTGAAGGCAATTCCAAGGGTTGACGATGGTGATGTTTGTAAGTATGATGAAGGATTCAGAAGTTTAAAGATTGCAAGCGAACTGTTCTTTAAGTTTAAAAGTCGACCACCCCTGCTACCCTGCAACCCCGCCACCCTCAAACCATCCATTTGTTCCGGCTATGGGAACTCGCTACTGGCGCGTGTCGGTAACAACCTTTATTTTAAGCACACCACAGCACCCAGCACCGTATCTCCCCTCGAGTCCCCTTACCTTCCTCATGGTCTCTTACTCTTTCCGTTCGGAAGTTTATTAGTATTACAGACAAATTGTAGGCACTTGCTTCGACAGCTGATGATAAATGGCTCAAGTAACGGCAAATAATGAAAATCATCTAAAAAAGAACACAAAACAACAAACAACAAATAACAAGCAGGAAATAACCCCAAAGTTTTGATACGTAAGAGTATAGACACATTACACTGATCGGTACTTAATTTCGGTTTGTTCACCTTATAAAACCTTCCCTGACTAGAAAGAGAACACTTTTTAAATTCGATAGTATTACGGACTAGACTCTTTATTTAAGACAGTTTATTTACTCGAGCAAGTCGAATGTAAAAGACCCCGTAGTCCTTCTAGTGCGCATTTTCCCTAATATTCAACAGATTTTCACTATGGGAGCTATAGGCTATACTTGTTCGATCCAGATCAAAATTGGTAAGGATAGTTATAATGATACCATTAGTCTACATGTTTTCATACAAATGCCAAATTTTTCGACCGATTTCTCCTTTGTGAGCTATAGGCTATAGTTGTTCGACCAGGATCAAACTTGATTAGGTACAATGTACAACGGTATCATACACATATTGTGTAAATTTGGCCACGAAAGCGCTAGTCGTTTCGAAGTTATGGTGATGTGAACATAATTTTTGGTGTGGTATAGTTTCTAACAATATACGGGGGCGTAAGGGGTAAATTGGTGAGTCTATGAATAGTATTGGGTATAAGTAGTACTGATTATGCATAGATCTGGGTATGCACAATAATGGGTATGTGAAGTGCTGTGTATGTGCAACGTATGTAGTACATACTATGTACATTACTTTGTATGTGTAGTTGTGTATAGTTTATTACATCCCAGGATTCGAGTACACGTCATAACACCCTTCTTAACAAATATCAATATTATCATAGTCGACAAAAAGGGAAGACCCATTGAAGTGAATTTTCGGAAGCTATTTGCAAGTGTTCAAGATAATATTTGATTTGATATATGTATAAGTAAGCGTGCTTGTGTGGAGCTTGTACGCGGGTGAGTATGCGTGTGTGTGTTTGCCCTGCGCGGATGTTCGAGGCTGTCATTGCTTGTGTCGCGTCTACACATATGAGTATGAGCGTGCATGTATACAGAGAGTGAGTGTGTGCGCTCCAGAGTAACGGAAGTCATCATTATAAATAAAATGTTTAGTTCAAAGACAAAAAAAAGGAAAAACAAGGAAAAATTGTATATTGGCATCGCGACTTTACGATACCCGTTACTTAGATTAATATGTGATTAACAATGGGCAATGACAATGATAATTAAGCAATCGTTCAGGCGATGGACGCTAATTCACATTTAGCTATAGGATATACTAGTCCTAGTTGGGTGAAACATTAACATTAATATTCCTTAAATAGGATTTTCTAATAAACATAATAGCTTTAGCTTTTTAAGCATTGCTTGAATTTAGAACAACAAAAAGCGGGTGTGTCAAACAAAAACAACAAATTTATACTGCTTAGGCATTATATAATTCATTTCGGACCTCATAATCTTATCTAGTTATTATAGTCTCAAAAATCCCTTTGTCAATACTGACAGCTTATACTCTATTGCTCAACGAGTAACGGGTATAAAAATCATTTGTTGTTCTTGCATTACTTGTTGTCGGTGTCGTCGAGTATTCTCTATGCTTACCACTCCCCCTCCCGCGCCACTGTTCGCATCCCATTCCCTTTTCCCGCCCACATCACAGTTCTAGTCCAAATCCCTTCTCCTGTCCCCAGTGAATGAAAATGCATTAAAACGCGAAGGCTATCCTGAATTTCCTATACCCTGCCCTAACACTCTGTACCTAAACTGATTTAAATATAGTTCTCTTAATTCAAAAAAATGCAAGTCTAGATTTAAAACAACAGGTAAATTCAAGAACAAAGTGCCTCATAAATTCTATTTTATAATTTGAATATGTTAACATTAGATAAAGTATAATTGTAAAATGGGGTTGAGTTCAAATCGGTTGAAAGATAAGTGTTTGAACATAGCAAAATAATACTGTTGTAAAAAAATATATATATTGTTTTCTTTCTAAGTCTTCAATTTTTTATATGCAAGAATAATTAAATACTTATATTTAATTGATATTTTTTTTAACGAAAGGAACTTTAGGTCTTATATAAAGAACAGTAAGAACTTTAGGTCTTATATAAAGAACAGTAAGTTTCGAAAATTGTTTAAGAAAATAAATCTAAGACTTTAAGAACGAAAAAACAATCAGGAATAGGGAATTACATATATATTCGAAACTAATCCAAAATTGATCGTAATGCTCAATAAACAGTAATGGTTTTCTTACTAAATTAATTTTGATTCTTGGAGCTATACTAAGGGTTAAATTTGACTCATTAAGTTACTCTTATTGTTTCTGATGGGATAAACTTATAATTGATTATGTCACCGCTGTTAAATCTTATATGAACAAAATTATCTTTCTTTACTAGCACTGATAATAGGTTAAAGGGTATTCCATTGGCGAGTAGTGTGGACCAGTGCACTCTGGTTTTATTTAAGAATATACCATAAATATATGCTAGAAGAGGCAGCCCTCAACAAATTTGCTGCCTTATGAAATAGTGCAAGTGGCAAAGTCCACTGTCAGATCATGATCTGAGCAGGACGGACAGAAACGGAAGCACAACCGAAAGATTTTGCTAAATATAAATTCTCATACTCGCTATACTCGCATATGCAGATATTTGCACTTCTCCGGCAAAAAAGATTTCAAATGACAAAAATACAATAACAACTATAAGTCTACAGTCGACAGAGCCGACTTTAAAAGGTCCCCTACTCGTTCACATGTATCTTTTTCATATATACAAGCAATTTTCGACCGATTTGTCCTATGGGAGCTACAGGAGTAGTTGCCCGATCCGGACTAAATTTGGTAAGGATTGTTATAACCCCATGCATAATGTGCTCACGATTGTTCTAGTAGTTTTCATGTTAGGGTGTTATTTGTCACACAATTTAATTGAGTAAGATCTGCCTGAAATATTGACGTACTTTCCATCGAAATTTGGTGGCTCTTACCCTAATAGTATCTGATAACCTCTGATAATGGACAAAAAAGCGGTTATCGCAATATCGACTCAGCCCTTGGTAGTGTTCAAGTTAAATATGTATAATATATATTGTATATACATTTTCTGCCTGTTACGGCATTAAAATTAGGCTGATTTGTTGTTAAAGTAATATTTCTGTAGGTATAGTAATAGCATAGTATAGTAATAGACTTTATGGGTTCGGGGAAGATGTTGTTTCCATAGAATTCACAACCTGCATAGTTTGAAAATAATAATAATAAATAGTATATAATTCAGTTAAATTTCATAAAGTTAATAATTATTGGAGGTTTTTCACTTTAAATTCAGGCTTACAACAGCTTGTCCACGTCTTCTTCACTTGACTTTCCGACACACTCTTGTCTTCTTATCGATTACCTATTGTTCTTATCGATTAACAATATTTTACGATATTATCTAACATATCTTAATATCTAGCATATTCCTACATTTATATTCATTTACAATTTCAGGATGTCTGGAAAACGCAAATCACCCCCAAATAAATTAGACGCTGATTCAAATAGTTCTCAAGGATTGGAAGCAGCTCCTTCTGTAACTTTGGAACAGTTGAGCTTCAATCTAAACGAAGCTGCATCACCGGAAGCGAAAGTGCAACAATATTTTCTCATTGATTGTAATAAAAATATTAATAATAATAATAACAATAAAAGTAGTAATATTAATAGTAGTATTTACAACAACAACAACAATAATAATAATTATAATAATAATAATAATAATAATAATAATAATAATAACAACAATAATAATAATAATAATAGCAATAATAATAATTACTATTACGATGAGAGCGAGCCCCAGGAGTGCACTGTGAGAAATCCCGTTTGTAATTCTAGAGCTAAGTTGGCTGCAGTGGAGATGACGGACGAGGGGGGTGTGGAGGGGGAGAGTATTTTGGGACTGGAACTGGGATTGGGCATGGGACTGGAAATAGGAATGGGTATGGGACTGACTATGGTGCCCTCCAGCGACTGTGAGCTAACGGATCTTGAGGGTGCTCCAAATAGCAAAAGTCCCAGCACTAATTCAAACGAATCAGATAGTGAAGCCGTTGAAAATGTAGGTAGCACTACCAATTATTAATACTAACTAGTAATCATTAAGCATAAATCGTTTGTTTAGTCAAGCAATTACAGACAGCTACTTGCAACGAGAAAACGCACAAGGAAGTCATCAAAGTTGCGTTCTGTCAAAACCGGCATAAAGCCAATAAGTCCGATCCTTGAGACTCACCGATCTACAGATAACTCCAATAAGACTCCGATAATCTTGCAACAGGACAGGAATTCACCCGAAGCTCTTTCGGAGCCATTGGGGCCTGTTCACATGGAGGACCAGACCATCGGAGACTCCGATTCGCCCTTAAATAGGTTTTCCACCGAAGAAACTCTATCCGAATTACCACTCATCACGCTTCCAGCCCAAGTATCTGAAGATTTCGACAGAAAAATAGTTTGCCAGCAAAGTCCTTTGTTAAAGCCCATGAGGTAAGTAGCTTAGATAAATGTAATTGACAACATTAAACGGTGTAATATAATTCGGTAGTTTTTTTGGGAAAAAACTAGAAAAGAGGCACTAGCAATGTTCTCGAAGGTTCGCTTGTATTACAGTTTAAATAAAAATATAATTTTAGACAATTTTTTCGAGATGCCGATAAAACTAAACTAATAGTAATGAACTAAAATTAAGTAATAGTAGTGTTTATTAACTGTTCAAGAGGAAATTTCTGCATGATGCAATATTCAGAACAAAGTTCACACCACATTTACAAAATCTTAAGGGTTTTGCTCTTACAGCCATTAAATTGATTTATCACCTGTTTTAATTTTATCGTAAACAATTTTGGTTAAGCTGGTTTGATACAATAAAAGTACTCTGTGAGTTTGTTTTGAATGTTTTCAGAATCAAAAAAATCTTAAAACTAAGTTCACATTATTCAGTTGTAATTGCTGGCCAGTTGGTGTAAAACAATAATTTAATCATTAATCGAATATTTAATCATATGATTAATTTAAGCTGACCTATTATTAATCGCAATTAATCGAATGAAAATTAAAGTATAATAATAATATGAAAACAAATACAGTCGAGCAAGTCAACTGAAAAAGACCCCGTAATCTTTCTACTGCGAATATTACCATAAATTTATGAAATTGTCGACCGATTTGTCTTATGGGATATATAGGATAGTTGTTCGATCTAAACTAATCTCATTGAGTATAGCTATTATCATGAAATACACATAATGTGTGAGTTTAGTTGTGATAGCTCAACTTCGTAGAAATTTCTTATTTTCGACTGATTTGTTGCATAGGAACTATAGGCCGGTCCAGATCAAATTGGTGAGGATGGTTACTGCTACCGTAAATAAATTATGTAAATTTGGTCACGATAGTTAAAATAGTTTCCCATCGAAGTGAAAATAGTTTTTTACAATTTACGGGACGGTAGGAGGCGTGGCCCCAATTTGTAATACATTTGATTTGCTCGCGAGGGAGGCGGACTCATTCCAAATTTGATGCTAATCAATGATGCTGACCTGTTATGCAGAATTATGCGCTATGCCTAAAAAATATTCTTTATAAAATAAGGAAATAATAAAATTAATTTAATTCGCTTTGATAAAGAATTAATTATAAATTTCTAGAATTAACTGTATTCTTATTTACGATTACGAGAAATATTACGATTAAAATATTTCTTAAGTCTTATAATGATAAAATATCATTGCCATATTTCTAGTGTGTTCTCAAATGTTAAGAATATTTTACTTCGGTCAAAATATAATTCTCGTTAGAATATCTGAAAATTTGTAAAAGATATTTTGTTAGTGTCTAAAAACATTTAAGTAACTGGATGCATTAGAAAGTGATTATTTTAATTATAATCACCCAGCCAACGACCTCAAACAGGTTCTCCAGTATTGGCTCCATTTTGCTTCAAAAATGCTCCTTCAATGGAGAGTTATCCACCAATCGGATTAGGATTTTGTGGATATTGAAGTTTTGTGGCCGTAATTTGTAACCTCTCTAACTATATTCACCATTTCCGTTCGCAGTATTCAATTATTTAGCATCAATCTAAAGCCTAAACTGACATTTGAGGGAAGTAAGGCATAGCGGCCTGGGGCGGGGCGGGCCAAGGGTCGAATGGATTTGGACTGGGCGTGAGTCTGGGCCGGGGACTGATGAGCGGAAGGCCCGGCGGACGTGCCACAGTGCACAGTACCCAAATTATAGTACACGGAAAGAAAATCGTTGTAAACTTTAGTACGAATTCAGAATACAATTCTTAAATTAGAAATGAAGCTACGGTGATGGGTAATTGGACATGGAGTGTTAAATAATTTATTCTGAACTGGTGATGAATATATTTAATAAAATATTGCTTAAAACCATAAGTCTGGTCTTCCGACGTTTTTTAAGGTAAACGCTTAAATTTTTGTAGTTCTCACGAAATTGAACAGTTTCATTAATTTGTGTAACTTGCACCACTGTTCAGACATTCGAAATTATTGGTAGTTTTCGATTGGGTGTATATGTGTGTGTGTTTAACAAAGTTTGGTTGGACAATTTTCCAAGAGGAAATCGTAACTAATACTGTAATGAGTTTCAGAATTGTCGAAATAATTTTAAAGGAAACGATTCCATGCAACAGACCTTTGACTAATGACTCCAATTGAATTCCTTACAGAGAGCACATTTCACTGACAACTGGAAATCAAATGCATCGAACCCACGAGAAGGATCGAAATGTCTCTGAAATGATTCGACATTTGCAGCTTATTCGCAGTCAATTGATAACCCAGGTAAATAATAACTAAATATTAAAATATTATTTAATACCACCATATAAATGTTAAGTTATATTTAAACTGAAGAAATGCCCTTATTGAATTTTAAGCTTTTTACCTAAACACGTCCTTACTCTTGTCTAGTGAAATCCATTTGCGTCTTTTTCAATATTTTAGATAACAACCAAATTCAATAAAAGGTATAGTAGTTCAATGCCCACTTATTAAATACTTATCGCCGATTGCTCCTTTAAAACCTTTAACATAGTGGGCGTGCAGGCCCCATAAAGTATATATATTCTTGATCAGCATCAACAGCCGAGTCGATATAGCCATGTCCGTCTGTCCTTATGAACACCTGGATATTTTAAACTACAAAAGCTAGAGCCACCAAATTTGGAATGAAAGTCCGTTACTATGTCGGGCAAATCAAGTTTGTTTCAAATTGTTGCCACGCCCCTTACCGCCCCGCAATGAGCAAAAAGCCAGACACACCAGACACGAACAAATTTATTTGTATACCCGTTACTCGTAGTTTAGGTTAATATCTCGGTAACTATGGCACTTAGGAGCACCAATTCTGGTATGTAGATTCCTAGAGACAGCCTTAATGCAATGCCATTCAAGGCAGAAGGAGGCGTGGCAGACCCCATAAAGTATATACATTTTTGATCAGCATCACAAGCCCAGTCGATATAGCCATGTTCGTTTATCTGTCCGTATCACATATTTAGTCAGTCAATACAAGAATCTTTTTTTTTTCGATGCCACGCCCCATTCGCCCACAATGAGCAAAAAACTAGACACACCTCGACAAAAATCGTTGTTTTCGGCGAATATTTCAGTAACCATGGTACCTAGGATCACCAATTCTGGTATGGAGGTTCTTAGCGACAGTGTAAATGCATTGCCATTTAAAATTTTGGACTGCCACGCCCCTTTTTTCCCACAATACAAAACAAAAATTCTCAACTTTCGATCCGTTTTTAGTCATTTGTTCATATAGTACATCATTGTAATTGGATAATTCGAGTGGAGACTAACTATATCAAACTATTCTAAAAAGACGCATTGAAATCGGACTACAAACAAGAAAACTAGAAGAGTTATAATATTGATAATTGAACGCCATATCAAGGTATGAGTGCAAGCGTGACAGAAACATACAAGCGTGATCGAACGTTTTCTCTGCTTGTGTGGCGTCAGCGCAGACCACAGATGCTGGCTGCGCCGAATACACACATACATACATATGATGTTAAACGTATGTGTATTCGCATACAATCAAAGAGATGTGTTTGATTTTGCTTAGATTGTTTTTGTTTCACGGTGTTTTAATGGAAGTACTGCTCATTGTAATATCTCGATACCGATTTTAATAATTTAATCGGGATTAAAATGCAGAGAGTATTATACGGTCGGGCGTGCTCGACTGTACTTTTCTTTCTTGTTAGACCGCGTACTCTAAAAAAGAGTAGAGGGGTCTATTAGGTTTGTCAGAAGCGAAATGTGCGTAACAGGCAGAAGGAGGCGTGGCCGACCCCATAAAGTATATATATTCTTGATCAGCATCAACAGCCGAGTCGATATAGCAATGTCCGTCTGTCTGTCTGTCCGTCCGTATGAACACCTGGATCTTTTAAACTACAAAAGCTAGAACCACCAAATTTATAATGAAAGTCCGTTATTAACCTACGCAGGTTAAGTTTATTTCAAATTTTTGCCACGCCCCTTACCGCCCCCGCAATGAGCAAAAAACCAGACACACCTCGAAAAAAAAATGTAGTTTTAGGCCAATAACTCAGTAACTATGGCACTTATGAACACCATTTCTGGTTAGAGTTGATAGAGACAGCCTTAATGCAATGCCATTCAAAATTTTGGCCTGCCACGCCCCCTTTTCTCATATAAGCTAAAAAACTATCAAAATTTCAAGCTCAAAATTTGCAGGATTTAGGGCATTTAGTCAAACAGTACAGTGTTGTTATTAATTAATAAAAAATTAGGAATATCATATCAAACTATATTCCAAGCGGCATTAAAATCCGTCAATTAACAAAAAAGTTAGAATGTTAGAAAGTTTATGTAATTTAGCTGCAATTTCGCCGCCTGTGTGACGTTAGCGCTGCTCGCAGACGCTGCGACGCTGCCGTGCCGACCAGTGCTAGGCACGCATACATACATATGTGCATACACATAATTTCAAACGAGTGTGTACTTGTATGTATAACATGTAAATGCCAATAAGCGGAACATGCTTGAAAGTAGCGCGTGGTGCGAATGGTAGAGTTACGGCGTGATGTGAAATCGTTGCCTGAGAGTCGTAGGTTCGAATGCTGGCAATGAGAATTACTAATTTAATTTTTTTTAAATATCAATTCAAAATATACAAATAAATTTTAATTTTTAAATTTCGTTATTATATTTTAATTCAAATTAAATACAAATGCGCATTATTATGGGAGTACGGGGTCTTTTACAGTCGGCTCGATCGGCTGTAGCCTTTCTTACATGTTTTTTTTTTAGAAATCCAAAACATTTGTGTCACAAGACTCAATCATTGCTAAATATTGATCAATTTCACAGACATTTTTTTCTCGATGAAACATTTTCGCCAAAATGTAAAAAGTTGCTCTACTAAAATAAAATCTCACAGGTGAACCGATGCACTCACAAGATTCGTGACCCTATCGGACATGTGGTCAAACAATACGTTCCGCTACTCTACTTTTCCACCACAGTAATTCCCTTTATATTTGGGTTGAAAATTGTGTAGAATCGAGTTGTAACGACTCCGCTTAAAGACACCGAACGGGTACAACGATCAAAGGTCGATGGCTTGGTGGATCCCCATAAAAGCTTCTATTAAACGATCAGGTTGAAACAACCCAGGCACCTAGTGACACCTGAAGTTGCAGAAGTACTTCAAAAATTGGTTCTCTTCCGCTTCAACGAGGAGAGTTTGTCTAACTTCAAATCACGTTTTAATAACGTTTTGTTACCTCATATTGCGTCACAATAGTGACGATAGCTAAGGGCACTTTTTACATAATTTATGCATTTTTCACCAGCTGAGTTTTGAATGTCTCCGTATGTAAATGGAATTGAATTCAGGTCGTACATTAGCCTGTCCTTTGAAACCCTTATCGAGTGAGCGCTCCTCATTTGTAATGCAGCTCAGGACACAAGGTCACGCATCAGTCACTCACCCTGCCATTATAACAAAATCTTTGTCAAGCAGCCTTCTGCCTTTAGGAGACTAATCAATATTGAAGAGCCGGCACGTAAGCAAAGCTGCATCACATTTAAATAACAACTGGAATTTTTGAAAAAAGTACAAAAAGCATTAACATCTTACGTGCCGTAAGACATTTGTTAGATTTTAGTTAAACAAATTAGGAAAAATTAATTAGAAATATAACTAGAAGAAGCAGCTACGGCTCTAGCAGTCTTAGAGAAATTCTCAATAGTACAATTTTAGTTAACTTTTAAGTTAAAGTTATCCAACCCTAAAAAAATTGGTCTGTGTGTCAAAGTCACTAGATTTTCAAGAATTACTGAAATGGGACCTATCTAATAGTCATTTAATTTGGAAGTCTAAATAAAATTTTTTGAAAGAATAAACAGGAAATATTCAAATTCAAGATTTAATCCACAATTGCTCTAGTTTTAAGGTCGTTAAGGGATGTGTTTACTCGAAAATAATAAACATATCGATTTATCAAAGTATAACTAAGTGGGGGTTTTTTGAACTAACGTCCAATTGAAAAGGGAATACTAAATACCTGCTTACTACCGGGGATTACAAGAAATATCAATAGTTTTGGAGTGCAAAATATTAGACTGGTATTCTCTATTAGCCGAAGGAATTGGCAAAATAAACATGAGCAGGTCCTTGGACTTATGGTTTTCTTACACAATGAAGTGTATGTATGTGTGTTAAATGAATGGCTTTATTCTCTGGCTTTATTATATACATACTATATTTCATTCTGCTGTTTTCTATTCATTACATTTATTTTGCATTTTCCTGGCTTTGTGTCAACACAAAGTTGTATTATTCTGCTTTCCCTTTATTTTCAGCTTTTCTTTCATTGTATATTTATGTTTGTTTGTGTGTGTGTGCGTGTGTGTGTGTGTGTGGTCGTCTCTCTGTGCATTCTGTTCCATTCTGCTCTTGTGAATTCTCTTTCAACATTTTTTTTGTATCATGCTTCAATTTCTTTTGCGTCGCTTTTGTGCTATGTTTGGCATTCAAGTTTGGAACAATAAGCTTTCCTTTCTGTTTTCCCATTTTCTCCTCTACTATTCCTTCACACTCCTTCTCCCCATCCGGTCCTGGCCATCGCCCCACTGTCAGAAGCTAACAGCCTCGGACACCAAAGATAGATTCAGTTGGCTTCATGTCTGACTCTGTACCTGTATCTTTTTATCTGTTCAAATTGTATCTCCCCTCTGATGATATGCTAACATTAACACAGTTGTAGTTTCCAAATTGTTTGAGCAGTGCAAAAATTATATATAGTTCGCGATGATCACCAAATTAGCCAGATCGAAAAAAAGTAAACTTAACAAAATAGTGAATTTTTAATTTAACCTTTTTATGTCCGTTACTTGTAGAGTATAAGGGTATATTGTAATCGTTGGAATGTATGTAACAGGGAGAAGCAGGCGTGACAGAACACATAAAGTATATATATTCTTGATCAGCATCAATAGCCGAGTCGATATTGCCATGTCCGTCCGTATGAAAACCTAGATCTTTTCAGATACAAGAGCTAGAGCCACTAAATGAATGAAAGTCCGTCTATATGTGAGGACGGTTGTTTGCTTTTTTTTTTTTTGGAGCGCCCACGCCTCGGCAAAGTGTAATAAACTATTTTAATTACACTGCAACTTACAAACTATCAGAGCTATCGCTGCCAAATTTACACAGTTGGTGAACGGTACCATTACCATTATGTTTGATCAGGATCGGACAATTATATAACCCCTATCGGAAAAAAATAGAAAATTTGTACGAAAACATGTAGTGTTATTAAAGCTATCGCAACCAAACTCATACATAATGTGTATGGTAGATCGGACGACAATAGCCTATAGCTCTCATAGGACAAATTGCTTGAAAATTGCTTATATGTATGGAAAACATCGCACTAGAATATGGTGGATCCAGTTCTTATAGTCTCTGTTATCATAAAGACTTGGCTGTTAATGCTGATCCAGAATATATATACTTATTGGGGTCGGAAAAGCGGTATTCGGATTACTTTCATTTCATTTAAAATTTTATTACTCTTTAAGAATGTATTTTAGGTGGAGAAGATAACTCAGACTCTGTAGAATTTTAGTAAAAAGTAATCTCAAGGAATGAATAAATGATTTCTACGATATCCACAGCAATGTTGCCGTTTCGGCTTATTTTCGGCCAGATCTGGCTTATTTTCAAGAGCGATTGCGGATAAAATTCGGAAATTGCGGATAGCGGAAAATCTGACTTTTTTAAGAATCGAAACAGCCAATTTTTAGTTTATTTACTATAATATTTCATTTTAGTTGTCATAATAGTTACTCAAATACCGATTAATTTACAAAATAACAGTCTGGCAACTATTTAAGTCTTACATCACTAATTTCTGCAATACTTCTATTTCTAACCATCTTGTTAAAATATAAAATTTTTGCAATACTTCCACTTCTAACTGTCTTGTTGAAATAGATTGTCTAATTGTATAAATGCCTATAGAAAATTAAAAAAAAAAAAATTAGAGACGTCTGGCTACAGAACTGTCTGATTTAATCAGATTTAATCATTTAATTTAAATCAATGTATGAAGTTTTAATTTGTTTTGTTTTCCTTATATTTATCATAAATATGAAATCTTCTTAAAAATATATGTTTTTTATAATATAAAACCTTTAAAAATTATCAGCTTATTTTTCAACTATTTTTTCTGGGATTCAGTTTTTTTTTTGCTAATTCAGCTCATTTTGCTAGGTAAAAAACGGCAACACTGATCCACAGGCTTTCTGCAATATGGCTCTTTTGATTTTATCTGATCTTATTTTAATGTTAATATAAAACTTCGTTTTTTTGCTGTTGAAATTAGAACCAATTTATGTCCCTCGTAAATTAAGATATTTAGTGTTTTTAAGAGCTTTATATTCCCGACGCATTTCTGTGACATAAAATTATCTCAGTTGATGCAAGTTCCTGTGATTTAGGTATTGAACATTTTAATTCTGTTCAAATAATTTGTAATTTCATATTTTAAAGCTGTTATTGAATGTGAAAGCCTATACCTATGTTTGGGTACACAAAATGGCTGCTTATGGAATGGGATTGTCATGAGTTTTAATGACGATGCATCTCATAGAGTCGAGTTATTTTTTCGCCATTCAGTCATTGTTGAATATGGAACTCGTTCATTATCGTTGTGATGTCGTCAAAGCAAAGCTCAACCCGCTTAAACAGCGACAATGACAATAAGTTTGAGTGAGAAGCGGATTCGTGAACGATGAGTACGCACTTTACCTAACCTAATCGGCTTGAAATCACGCTAATGTGATGCTTATCTGCAAGATTTACTGAACGGAGCGGAATGACCGACTACGGGTCCGAATTTCAGCCCGAGCCCGGGACCGATGCCGAGTCCGCAGCTGATGGATGACGAAGCTGAAGATAGCATAATGAAAATTCTGACACAATCTGCATTGCACCCTGGCTTGACTAGACTTTTCCTACCCGTTATGCTATTCCCACTTATCTACTTACCCCTACCGACGTATACCCCGGCCACATACATAAGTGGAAACTGCCATGTTATCATTACAAAAACATTAACATACTGTATTAACATTTGTACCTAAATAAAATTCTTCAACCCTGTAGAGTCGAATTTGAAAAACCGAAGGATACACTTAAAGTGGCCAACTTTGCAACTGGATATAATCCGCATTGGTCTATTTAGATTAATTTATTGTTCCCTACCTAGGAAAAATAGCTTTGATTGCAAGCGTCAGATGAACCACATGTATTAAAACAAAGAATATATTTTTCAGAGTAAATATTTGTGCAATCACATTGATATGCTTTCTATTGGGGTAATTCTTGTTAAGAATTAACATAATTTATAAAATTCCAACACAAAACACAAATTTCAATTTTCTTTGCCGTACATGGACTTGTTCACAGTCACACACCCACAAATGTGGGTTTTAGCCATGTACACAGGTGTGCACTGTACAGGTATTAACACATACATACATACAATAAAATCATGTTCACTTGTAGGGCACACTTACCTAGTATGTGTGTGTTTCTAACCCACAAAGCAGCAGCCATGTTCCCAGAATACATGTAAACAAACCCACGTAGTATATATGTATGTGTAGAAGTATGTGTGAAGTATGGTAACATCGTCCTGCCAATAGAAAACAAACACATTTTGCCGTCTCACTCAACTGTCTTCTTCATAACACTCATAGCAGACGCGTGTGTCTATGTGTATGTTTAGCTATACGTATGGCAACGTGCATTGTGTTGGCTTTCACTAATACAAGCGGACGCACATACACGCATACTAAATAAGAAAAGCACGTATATACATACATACATATTTAGGTACAAGCACTTACACACTTACTTACATACAAATGTATGTATGTGCATTAAACAATGTTCCATAATGCAGGTACAATACCGTTAGAAGTTTAATTCTCTAATGGTATCGAAGCTATGGTCTCTAACGGTATTGTACCTGCTAACTCATTACCATATAACCGTTACTCGCAGAATATATGTAAAGTGGGAGATCGGGACGTGGCCAATCGAGAAAGAATATTTTATTATATTTATGTACATATGTATGTATATGAAAGCCTATATCGCTATGAGAGCTAGAGGCAGTGCTGCCAACTATTGAGGGTGAGAAAGCTAGAAACAGCTAGAAAATTTTGAAACATCAAGAACAAAACGAGTAAGAAATGCTACAGTCGACTGAGATACAGTAGTGCGCATTTGTATTTAATTCAAATAAAAATTTTAAAATGAGATTTAATAAATTAAAATTTTATATTTACATTTTAAATTGAAATTTAATTAACAATCATTGTCAGCATTCGAACCTGCGACCATAGACGAAGGTTACAGAATGCGCCGCAAATCTACCAGTTGCACCACGCCCACTTTTAAGAACTTTCCGATTAACTGCATTTACATTTTTTAGCTTTTTGTAAAATACGAAACGGCTGTCTGTGCCGAAACCGCAGACCTTAGGTTTACATTGAAGAACGAAAAAAGAATACCACTGGGCCACACTTCGTTAAATAATAAGGTCGTATAATAATAAAGATAAACATAGAGTTGTATATTTTCTCTCTACCACTTGTATATAAATTACAATTATTGAACATGGTTTTTTGGCGAGGAGACAGTAGTTTTTACAATGTGCGGGGTCTGTAACGGGCGTGAAGAAAGAAAAGTACAGTCAAGAGCACCCGAAGAAAAAAAAAACGAAGTTTAACCGAACATAAATCTGTTTGTCTGCATACACATACAAATTCATTGAAGTTATATGTATGTATGCACATATGTAAGTATTTATGTATGTATAGCATTGGTCGGCACTGCCAGCGTCTGCCAGCGAAACCTTTGAACATATGCGCGAATGCGCGAATGCTTTGATACTACAGTTAAATAATATAAACTTTGTTACGGGATAGCTCTCTTGTTTATAGTAGGATTTTTATGCAACTTTCAGGATAGTTTGATAAGATATGTCTCCAAACAGGTGCTAACTTTAACAAATGCCTTAAAAACGACATTAAAGTTTGAAAGTTTTTTAGTTCTTTTGAGAAAGGGAACGTGGCAGGTCAAAAGTTTTAATAGCATTGAATTAAGGCTGTCTCTTGAAACCCAATTGGTAAAGGAAGGCGTGCAGACCCTAAAAAGTATATATATTCTTGATCAGCATCACAAGCCGAGTCGATATAGCCATGTCCGTCATGTCCGTCCGAACAAACAGATTTCAGAGATAGTAAGAGCTACAAGTTCGAGCTTGGTGTCAATCGATCACATATTTAGTCAGTCAATACAATAATCTTTTTTTTTTCGATGCCACGCCCCATTCGCCCACAAAAAGCAAAAAACTAGACACACCTCGAAAAAAATAGTGGCTTTCGACGAATATCTCAGTAACCATGGTACCTAGGATCACCAATTATGGTGATCTAGGTTCCTAGTGACAGCGTTAATGCATTGGCATTTAAAATTTTGGACTGCCACGCCCCTTTTTCCCACAATACATAAAAATAATTCCCAACTTTCGTTCCGTTTTTAGGCGTTTGTTCATATAGTACAGCATTGTAATTGTATAATTCAAGTGGTGGCTAACTATATAAAACTATTCCTGAAAGGTGCATTAAAATCGGACTATAAACAAGAAAACTAGAAGCTTTACAATATTGATAATTGAACGCAATATCACTACTGAGTGCAAGCGAGATAGAAACGTTTTCGCTGCCTGTGTGGCGGCAGCGCAGTCGGCAGTCGCTGGCCGCGCCGAATACACACATACATACAAGTATTATGAACACATATAATGTGTAACGTATGTGTATTCGCATACAATCAAACAGATGTATGTTTGATTTTGCTTAGATTGTTTTTGTTTCACGGTGTTTTAATGGAAGTACTGCTCATTGTAATATCTCGATACCGATTTTAATAATTTATTCGGTATTAAAATGCAGAGAGTATTATACGGTCGGGCGTGCTCGACAGTACTTTTCTTTCTTGTTTTTCGATATTTTTGTTTTTTTGCGAAGTGGCGTCATTTAGACACTTTTGCCGGCATCCACATTTTTGTAAACCCTAAAACCTCTCTTAAGACATGTCGATTTTTTCGATTCTAGACCAACAGCAGAATAGCTGTATACATGTGAAGGTCGGTTGAATCGGCTCGCCAAATCATACATTACAGTTAAAGCTTTTATTAGAGCAGGAAACAATGTAAGCGCGTGGAAATTAGATTACTATACACATCGGCTGAATTTTTACCAAATTGAATTACTACACCATATTGCTGATATGAGTATTATAAAGTATATGAATGATATTAGAATCGAGCTTACTTTGTGCATTTCTAAATACACTTACAGGAGTTTGATTGAGTAGTTTTTCTCAACAGATAATTTGCTTACTGAGATTGTCGACTTTTGTATTCCTAATTCTAGTACAAAAGTGTGTCCAAAAAGAATTTTATTAAAGTAAAAATACATATAATTGTGTTTATATATATTAACTTGCATATACACAGGGGGTCAACGCATATGTACATCAGCAAATCACACCGGAAATGCATTAAAAAATTTTTCCTGAAAATATTCTAATATTAATCAAAATGCGCTAACCTTGCGATGCCAACGCAGACAACGTTGGCCTCTCATCGGGAACGGGGCTGAGAGCCAGTATAGGAGCGGGAATAGGAGCGGGAATGGGAGAGGGAATGGGAGAGGGAACGGTTGTTCCAATCGCACTCACCAGTTTTATTTTTAAATGCAAAATTTATGAATGAAAAGTCTTATGCAAATGCAAATTGCAAATGTAAAAAGAAAATGTAAAGTCACATTGTGGATTGTTGCCAAGAAGAGTTCGGAAAATCCGTACTGTTTATTTAGATCAGATTATCTAAATTAAACACTCCTATTCTATTCCTATTTTTTTCGAATACCTAAAGCGGAAGTATAGAAGTCAATCACGTGAAAATCCCTTAACCAGGGACGATAGTGTTGAGATCTTACAGATCTCAAGAAATACAACCAGTGACTGAAGTGACACATAAAATAATCTAAAGTAGGGACGAAAGTTTAGGTGTATTTCTTAAAACCTTCGACGATTCTACGATCTAAGAAGTATTTTTCAAAGGTTTTATGTATGGGTTCCACAAACATATAAATTCGTTTTAAAATAATTTTAAAGTCAATATGACAAACTTGCATATACATATTAATAATGTTAATACAATAATAATAATATTAATACAATAAGCATACGAATAATGGAATTTTCTTCATCTCAAGCGCAGCTACAAGATACACTTATATGTATATATATATATATATATAATAATATGTATGTATTGAAATCCGAAAATCTCATAAATATAGATGAGCACATATGCATGTACACACTTTTGCTTATATACATAACACACACTTCGATACATATGTTTGTACGTGTATGTACGTAGAAAGAAAATACAATTTATGAACCGTCCAGGTTTTGGATGTAGGCGTTTCCCATTGATCGACTCGTCTATATTTTATGCGCTCGAACGCAGAGAAATGTTCAACACATCCATAAATGTCATAAAATTCATAAATTTCTCGCGGAAATGTAAATGCCTATTTCTACAAAATGAATTAGGGGACCGACTTTGAACGTTCGTCCACTACACTACACGACTATTGTTTTATTGGGACTATTCGCTATGATCAGTTTATTTCGAGTTTTGACACCCGCACATGAACTATCTTCGACTATAATGATAGGTGCTCCTGACCAAATTATCGAGTATTGGGTATAAAAAGCCCAGCTACATCTAACCAAGAATTTAGGCTTTCATTTTGGTACGGTTAGGTTTTAGACCCCGTACTCTATTAGGTTTGCCAGAAGCCAAATGAGCGTAAAAGGCAGAAGGAAGCGTTTCCGACCTCATAAATTATATAAATTTTAAAGCCGAATAGCGATATAGCGATGTCCGTATGTACCTCTAAAAGTCCGTCCGTATGAACACATAGATCCCAGAGACTATAAGAGCTAGAGCCATCCAATTTCGAATGAAAGCCCGTCTATTTCGCGAGGAGGTCAAGTCGCCTGTTGTGGAAAACCATTTTAATATTGCTACATCTTGAAAACGACTACAGCTATTGAAACTAAAGTCTGTTATTTTGTGTATGGTACCGTAATAAATATTACAAACTTTCGTCCGGATCGAGCTACTATATCCTCGGTCGAATCGGTCGAAAATTTATTATTTGTATAGCAAAATGAGCACTAAAAAGAGTACGTGGTCTTTTACAGTCGGCTCTCATGGCTTTAACTTTTCTTACTTGATTTCTGTGTAGATGCAGACGGGATACCAGACTCGTCAGACAAAAACCGAAATAAAACGGATTCAGTTTTGGGAAAATTTGGGAAAAACAACAGAACACTTTCCATTTAAAAACAATAAACAATACTATCTGAAACCCTTTGGGAAGAGGGGAGAGGCGTGACTATCTATCTCAGTCACTCGATAAATACTAGGTGAGAATGAGGTGAGAAATGTTTTCATATTGCAAGGGTGACGACGGTGCTCAAGATTTAGATTAGAATGGATGAGATCAGAATGAAAAGTCTATCCGATTTTATTATTAGAAACAATGACATTACAAGAGATACTGAATATAAAAGCAAAAGATCTACATGCCTAAGTGGAGAGCTCAATAAATATATCCCTAGCGAGACATTACATAGGAGTGTATCTAAGATAAGTCGAGAGATCCGACGGTTCGATACCCTTTAACTCACTCAGAAAGCGAGAGATTCAAATTATGATTTTCAAAAGATCTTTACTGCTGTTTTACTGTAAATTGGCGTTATTCAAAATGTTAGTTCTTCGTTAGTATTCAATAATAACAGAAAAATTTCTAAAATTCAGATAAGCGCAAGTACAAATATAGTTTAATACTTTCAATTATAACTTAATTCGTTATCCTCTTTTCACTTTCAAAACAATGTCAATTAAATTTTGCTAGCTCCCATGACTACATTTTATTAATAAGATATAATATTTAAGGATACCAAAAGTTCAAGTGCTATACACATTCTAATAAACTTTGTTAAAAATATGAAAATATTTTTTAAATAAAGCAGTAATTTAAAATTTGGTTCGTTTAATAAAATTATTAATTTGTAAAGAGTTCGAGTGTTTCGTTTTTGATCTGTTGATGAAGGTTGTGGTTATAAATGTTTTGGAATAACAGAGGCAAGAATTCTCTAAAAGATTTTAATCCTTACCAATGTTATAAATTGTTTATAAAAAGTAATTCTAACGGGGAAAAATGGTTATCTCCGGCTCACCGAAAATTAAATATCCTTGTTGCTATGGTAGCTATATGATACAGTAGTCCAATCTGGATGAAATTTGATGAAAGCTTTGTTTACAACCCCACAACTTTGAAACGACAAGCGCTATTGTAACCAAATTTACACAATATGTAAATGGTACCATTATAAATATCCTCATCGGTCATTTGATCTGGATCGGTCAACTATATAATATGGCTACCATAGGGCAAATCGGTTAAAAATTAAGGTGAATGCGCTCTTGAAGGAGTACTGGGTCTTTTACAGTCGTTTCGCTCGACTGTAGCCTTTCTGACTTGTAGCAAAATGTAATTTTGTTTTTTGCAAAAAGCCGGCGTATCGGGCGAACTACTTGAGGTCTGTAGGTTTGTGGATTGACTTGAGAGTACACACTGAAACCACACTTAAACCAAATGAAGTGTAACTGTAATTGTGTGTACTCTGCCCTGTGAAAAGTATTGATGTCCTTAAGGGATGCTGAGGGATGAACCGATAAAGTGGCCACGCGTTCCCTGCGTACGATGTACGGTAAAACCTACATAATTGTAATTATGAGCGAATGGTTTTTAAAGCCTCCGAATAATCACTAGATTTGCGAAAACTTGTAACATTTGGATATTTAATGCTACAAATCTGGTATTGGACGGAGTAATAGAGAGAGAGAGAAAGGAAGTGGGGCAAAAACGAAGGCTGAGGCTGAGGGTGGTAAAGTCAGCAAAGTTTTAATGGTCGTTGGCTCCGACTCAACACAGGACATCGACTTGTGTGCATAAGTAAGAAACTTTTGGTATGAGGCAATAGCTGGTTAATTAGCCATCAACGTCATAGCCCATTCCAATCTCATGGCTCATGTAAAGCCACTTCCGGTCCCAAAATTGAGCCAACCCTGAATCTAAGCCAAGCAGATCCAAGCATAGCCTTAATTGCAATCAATTCCGAAAGGTGATGCAGATGAACCAACAATTGAACCTGTATTCGGTCATGGACATGGGCCTGGCCTCTGCTAATCTAAATCTCCTAAAATCGTAAATAAATGTGTACTATCGACCACAAATGGCGCCGTTGTGGCGACAGACAGCTGTACAGTGAGACGCAGTCGGGAATTTATTTTCTACTGAGTGCATAAGTATATAGTATATAAGAACCTGTACATAAATTTAAAGTCGATTGAGATTTTATTCACCGACTATAACTATTCAAACTTAATCAAAAACATTTTTAAAATTTTACTTAAATATATCAAACTTTCTCGATTCTAGCTTTTTTGAATCCAGACACAACAAGTAAAAAAGCTACAGTCGAGCGAGCTGACTGTAAAAGACCCAGTACTCAATCTAGTAAACATTATATCATTCAAATTTCCCATTTTGACCGATTGTCCAATGTGAGCTATTGGCTTAAGTTGTCCGATGCAGACCAATCATGGTAAGGATAGTTATAATGGTACCAATAAAAAAATACGGACGAACAGACAGACAATCATTCCAAAATCGACTCGGCTAATCAAGAATATATAAAATTTATGGGGTCGGACTCGCCTCATTCTGCCTGAAGGGCACATTTCGATTCAGACAAACTTAATAGACCCTCTCATCTTTTTAGAGAACGGGGTCTTAGAAAGAAATCAATTTGATTTTTGGCGTATTTTGCGAAAACTAAGTGACAGCCGTTCCTATGCCCGCTCAATGCTTTAATTTGATTACTTTCGATTCTGGGGAGTAGTGTGGGGCTGAAATCAGGTCCGTAGAGATCAAGGGGAGAAAGGCGCGTGGCTTGCACATGGGGAGCAGATCTGGTCGCGATGCTTTTATTGTTGACGAATGTTGGCCCCTCGGTAGTCTGCTGCTGCTGCTGCTTGCCTTGTCTTGGTGCTTCACTGTACGATTATGATGACGGTGATTATGCAAGCGATGGGCGAGAGGTGTGGGTGTTGATGGTTTATTTTCGTTTTGCCTTTGTTCTAGAAAATTTGGATATTTTGTCAAAAATTTTCAGAGTTTTTATAAATTATTTCTCGGGGAAATCATAAATGTTATATTTAGACATGAAGAATATTTATAGTGATATAATTCTGACAGACTCACGCGCATGGAAATTAAATTCGAAGTCGACATCGACAACGGCATCGTCATCGTTTTTGGATTTTGAGTTAGAAGTGGAAAGGGGAACAGGGACAGAAATAAAAGGGATGGGGAATGAGATGAATTATGGAATACTGCAAAGGAAGCTGTTGCCAATGCTTTCCGCTTTCTAAACACACCCACACTCACACACACACACACACACACACACACACACACACACACATGGAGCAACTCCCAACTCTTGGCGTGTGCCCATCTGACAGTTTATAATTTAGATACGCGTAGTGTTATAAAGGGGAACGAGCCCGAACCCAATAGATTTATAGCAAAACAAATAATTCCCATGTATTTAGTGTGGATTGTTCCTGCCGTTCCCGATATTGTTGTGACTCCTAATTTTACCTGCAAACAGAAAGAAATTAAGGAAAATCAGGTCTTTTTGGCTGACCGAAGATTAAATACCCAGTCATGCTTATTGCGTTAGTTGGTTTCAATTACTCGAGAACACAAAAGTTTTCATACCAAGTATTTCCAACCGATTGTTGCTATGGGAGCTTTATGATATAGTAGTCCGATCTAGATGAAATTTGGTCAGCAGATGCGGAGTGGTTGCAACTGCATATTAAAATTTGGTTGAATTGAGTTGAAATCGTTACGGTTGTATCTATGACAGCTATATGATATCATTTCATCATTTCATTTAAAAAGGTTGACCACGCCTCCTTTAATGGGATAAAAGTTCTTAATTTATACAATATCAGATCGAGTACTTTTGTAGTTAGGCGTAGATAGGTGTAGTATCCTGACTTAATTAACTTGGACTTAATTGAGCTTTGGGCTATAGAACCAAATTTGATCCGCATCATACAAAGATTAGAGGCAACTGCAAAATTTGGCTTATTTGTCTGACATTACATGCCAAAATATAATTAGATTTGGTCTTAAGCCTTGGATAGACTAAGTGGAGTTTTACTTGATTGAAGATTATTAATTCTTATACTAAGATAAAGTAGACTCGTTTCATCGTTATGTTATGATGTGCTAAAATGTCTTCATTTTAAATTTTGAAAATCGACAATTCCTTAATGAAATTTTGTCGGATCTATTTTTAAATCGTCATTATACCCTTGCAGAGGGTATATTGTTTTTGTCACGAAGTTTGTAACGCATTGAAGGAGGCGTTTCCGACCACATAAAGTATATATATTCTTGATCAGCATCAACAGCCGAGTATATATATATATATATAGCTCCCATAGGAACAATCGGGCGAAATTCATGCAAATGTATGAACATTTTCCGTGTCTATTGACCGATTTCAACGAAATTCACAGAGAATCAATTTCTAATCGTGTCCCATCTGTTGACAATTGTTGGTGATTGAAACCAAATTAACGAAATATCCATGACTGCAAGAGTATTTAATCTTCGGCGAGCCGAAGATAACCGTTTTTTCTTGTTTTTCTATGTATTCATCTCTGTGAAGTAAAAAGCACCTGTTTTTGTCCTCTAGAAAAAGAAGTTTTAATTTGCCCTCGAGGGTTGCTGCTGCCCCGCTCACTCGTCGTATCCGCCACCAAAATTTCACAATTGTCAAGTGCCACAGTGTGAAAATTATTGGACATTATTGTAGAGCGTGAGGTAATGGATGAAGATTGATGAGCCCGATTGATGATCGTTGTTATCCGTATCATTGACAAACCAGAGCAGAGCTCACTGTACAGTGAACTTGAACGCATGCGGGATGTCTGTGTGTGTGTGTGTGTGCGTGTGTGTTGTCGTGGATGTGTGGGTGGGTGTGGGTGCGTATATTTGCGGTGTGTTCTATAAACTTTTGTGATCCAAGCGATTAAAGTACGTGTACAACATAGGCAGTGGTGGCCGTACAGTGGACTGACTGTTTAGGCATCATTTGTGCTCCCATTGTGTGATGGAACAAAGCTGCTTGCTCCCAGCACTCTGCTGCCGCTACTTTGGCAACAAAGTACGACAATGAGCTTCTAATTTGAATGCTATATTGTCCTTTGTTGTCCCAGATTTAATCATCTCATCAGGTTTGTTATGGCATGAGCATGGGGCTGGCTGCTTTTCCCATCATTAGAGTTGCCATTGTTTTCAAATATTATGAATAGAAGCTCAAGTTCCTGTCCTATTCTTTGACATCAAATATATATGTATAAATACAGTGTACACTGCGTATGTTGGAAATGGCGAGAGTGCTTCCTTCAGAGGGTGGACTAATTTTGTAGGGTACACTGATAAAAATCATAGATTGGAAATTAAGAATATATTCGGACAATAAGTCTGCATTATGTTAACATCACCTACACTGATAACTCGAATATAAATAGATTTTTAAACTCTGGAAAAATAGTCTTTGTTTCCCTCGTTCACTTTTTAGACCCCGTACTCTAAAGAAGAGGAGAGGGGTCTATTAGGTTTGTCAGAAGCGAAATGTGCGTAACAGGCATAAAGTATATATATTATTGATCAGCACCAATAGCCGAGTCGATAAAGCCATGTTCGTCTGTCCGTATGAACACGTGGATCTTTTAAACTACAAAAGCTAGAACCACCAAATTTAGAATAAAAGTACTTTATTATGTCAGGCAGATCAAGTTTATTTCAAATTGTTGCCACGACCCTTACCGCCCCCGCAATGAGCAAAAAACCAGAAACACCTCGAAAAATTTATGTTTTAGGCGAATATCTCAGTAACTATGACAATTAAGAACACCAATTCCGGTATGCAGGTTCCCACAGACAGCCTTCATACAATGTCATTCCAAATGTTGAGCTGACACGCCCCCTTTTCTTATATGTGCTAAAAAAAACTTATAAACTTCAAACCCGGATTTAAGGCATTTAGTCAAATAGTACAGTGTTTGTAATTAATTATTCGTTTAGAGAAATATCATATCAAACTATCCTGAACGCATAATTAAAATCCGTCTATTAAAAAGAAAGTTATCACGTTACAAAGTTTATGTAATTTAGCTGCAATATCACCCTCTGCGGAAGAGCGAGACAGAAACATACAAACATGCGTTCGAATATTTTCTTTGCCTCTGTGACGTTAGCGCTGCTCGCAGACGCTGCCGTGTCGACCAGTGCTTAGCACACACATATGTGCATGCACATAATTTCAAACGAGTGTGTACTTGTATGTATAACATGTAAATGCGAATAATCGGAGGATGCTTGAAAGTGGCGCGTGGTGCAAATGGTTGAGTTGCGACGCCTTGTGGAATCTTTGTCAGAGAGTCGTAGGTTCTAGTGCTGACAGTGAGAATTGCTAATTTTATTTTTTTTAATATCAATTCAAAATGTACATATAAATTTTTAATTTTTAAATTTCGTTATAAAGTTTTAATTAAAATTAAATACAAATGCGCATTACTATGGGAGTACGGGGTCTTTTACAGTCCGCTCGATCGACTGAAGCGTTTCTTACTTGCTTAATTGAACATTTTAAAGAAAATAGCCAATGTATAGATAATCAATTATCGCTGTACCGATGCGAATAGGAATAAAGCCAGTGGTCTATTATTTTCCGTACTGCGGAATTTATTCCTCCACGAACCGTCTGCAACTCTAATACTATAACGAATAATGTTTTTATTTATTTTTTATTTTTTGTTTATGTTGAATAGTTGATTTATATAAATGAAAATTTCAGAAAGTAAATATTATATTAATCAAAATTACATTTTTTTTATTAAATTTTAAGTAGAAAATATAAGTTCAAAAATGAATTTATCTTATTTATTAGTTTTGATCTCATTTTAAAACTAAGGGTATTTAAAAAAATATGTTTTACGTCGCATTTGAATTTTTTGAAATCTCGATTTGTTCGCCCTTTTCAATTAATGTGTAGACCTTACCGTTATACCCACTTTTACTATTCGTTTTTGAAGAGTGTATGGCTCGAACTAATATGTGATCGAATGCATGTGATGGCACAAGCTCGGACACGTACAGGACAACGGGGAACATTACGAAGGGGAGGATTGAAGGGTCGTGAGGACAGGACACATGGAACAGGGAACTGGGGATTAAAAAGTTATCAGAGTTTGAGAAACAGGAACTTGTTGCAACACACGGGCAACATCATAATTTGTATGAGCCGTGTTTTCAATTCAAATTTCAATTTCCCCAATTTGTGCCCGAATTTCCTGGGCCGGGAAAAGGACTGTACTACGTCGTTCGTAGCTCGTCTCTCGACCTTAGTCCTCCGTAGTCGCTCTGGTTCTTCCGTTTCCCCATTTCTCCGTTCCTCCGATGTGGAAATAACAATTCCCTCCGACGTCTGACGACATGTGGAAACGTCGTCAACGTCAGCGTCAGTGCGAACGTGAAATAACTTGTAATTGAATTGACGCGAACGCAGGACGCAGGATGCAGAATGCAACAGAGTCGTGGAGTGGGTCGAAGTGAGGGGAGAAGGAGCCAAGCAAATAAAGAAAAACAATTACCTTGAACGCACTAGGCGGTCCGTGAAGGAGACAAAGAAGGAGACGCAGAAAGAGACGAAGATTGAAACAGAGTTCCATTCAGCAAAACACTTCTTTTCGCTGTTATTGTTTCCCCTCTTTCCGCCTTTCTCGCAATCTCCCTTTCACCCCTTACCTTCGTGCTACTCATGCCCTCCCCTTCCCTCTGGCATACGACTTTTGCTTTGGAGACCTTTGCACTTGACATTGGCCACGCAATAGGAGGGCTTTCTGGAGTGGGAAACTCCCACTTAATGGCTTTTTTTTGCACTCGGAGTGGGCATTATAATTAGAATAAAGCCAAAGTCAAGTGGAACAACGCCGTGTGGTCCAAGCCGTTCCTGCCATTCCATCCCTTGCATCGGCGTCTGCATGCGCTTTCGCTGTGGTCCGTCCCTTGATAATATTATTATTTCGTGTAGTATTTCGCGTGACTCAATGACGTCACGTGCACCGTCGATCTCAAAAGGCGAGTATTTCGCAAAACTCAATTGTACTTGAGTCTTCGGTCTATCTTCCTCACATACCCTCTACCTTTCTTTCTCCCTTTGGTCCTTTAGGATCACGACAATATACAATAGACTAGATCCCTATACAGAGAAAAAAAACTAATTCCATATATAATACACAATCAAATTTATTTATTGTTTGATACAAAAGAATTTGTACTTTTTCTTCATACTAAAAATACATCTTCCTTTGAAGAGTTCCACAAGTAAATCCTTTCTCTCTCTTTCCGGCGTGTAAAAATTGGTAAAACAATAAATAATTATGATAAATTTACTATATATTTTGAAGGATGGTAGGCATTATTTAAAAAAAATTAAATATTCTGTATTAAATAACATAAATAAACAAATTGTTTTAAAGCGTTTACTTTTATTTTATTTGTAACTTAAACAATTCCGGAGTTTAAATTAATGTGAAATATTTTTATAAAAACACTTTGTTTTCAGAGATTTACGTGTATTAAATTACAGTTTACCGCTAAGGTCTAGAGTTTCGAGTGGCTTAGATTTTTTTTTATTTTTCTACATTATATTTATTACTATATAAATTTCTTTTAACAATTTAAAGAACGATTTATATTTAATTAGTATGCATTTTAAAGCATGAAAGCCGATAAACCTTACAAAGCGAATTTATCCACCCAATGAAAATGGCTGAAATTGGCACACACCCACACTCCCAAACACCCTCTCACACATACACAGAGACACACACACTCGCACAGATGTATTTAAATCAAAGGGACCTTCTCGACAAACAAAAACAAGTAAAGAACTGAAAAGAACTGAAATTCGACATCGGCAGCAAAAACGAGCAGTTTATTATTATAATTGAGTTGAACTCATTTGAATTTCACGCCACTTTGCATCTCAATTGAAATGAAAATCTGAATAATCAGTTTTGCATTATGTTTTATTATTTCATTTGATGAATTACATATTTTTTTTTGTTTTGTTGTTTTATTATGTGTTGTTTTGTTTCGAGTCCTGCTCAATTCCAAGCCAAAACGGGGCCCCAAGGGGCGTGGCAGCACAAACGAAGGACAAAAGTGTTGGCAAATTGTAATTTGCAAAACTCCAAATTTCAAAAAGTATTAATAAATAAAATTTGCGACAATTATCTCTGAAAATATACAGGAAGAAATAACCAGAAGTAAATTTGTTGGATATCATATTTATTGTAAATATTAAGATTTTTATTTTTGTTATATTAATTATTATTATATTTTAAGAGATCCCTATTCTTTGATAGTATATTCCAATAGAAAACATTACAAAATAAATACTTTTTTTTTCCATAACACGTTCAAAAACTAATGCATTTTCAATAATATTTACTATATACACAGAGAAAAATTGTACTTAAACCTAAACTTAAACTTAATCCAGAAAATATTTCTTAAGCGAAGATTGGAAAGCTGGAATTTAAAATATTGTTAAGAATTTAAATGAAAATTAAACGTATATTTGTAAACTTGTGTATACAATTTAATTTGAGATTCCAAACACTTCTTTTTTTTAAATGTCCCCATACAATTGCTTGTCTTGGAGATACTTTAAGATTAATTTAAAACAAATTCGTCTTGAAATTAAGCGAGTTAAATCCCTTTGAAAGTGCTCAGCTGCTTGAAAAGTGTGCGACAGAAGCTTTTGTAATTGATTTTTTAATAATACGTAAAAATAAAAAGGCATTAACGGGACTCAAACAAAATAACAAAAAAAAAAAAAAAAAAAAAAAATAAACAGTAAAAATGCGGTGAAAATCCACGGGATACAGTCAGCTAAGGCAATGTAATAACAATGACGTATTATTCAAGAAAATTGATGAATATCTTGCTGGAAGTCGGACCAAAAAAATGGCATTCATTGACAGTATTAGAGGCCGTCCCCATGTCCCACCTCCCGCACACCTTTACCACCACCATCTGGGAATACAAATACGCTGAGAAAAAATTATGCTGTCTTACTTTAGCAAAAAAATTCGGATAATAAGTTAACGATAAGTTTAGCATAAAATTTCATGTTTTGTATGAATTATTTTCTACATAAGGTACTACACAAAGTGCTCCTATGTACATCTACACAAATTGACTTGATATCGGCTTATCGGATTACGATATTACAGGATATAAAAGAACAAAAATTAAGTTTAAGCTTAAGCTATTCTGGCAAGATAACTGAATTCTACAAATATAATAGAAACTGTTTTATAAATTCTCGTGTCAAAGAATGCATTTCCTACTGTTTTTTCAGTGTAGACATAGGGAGCAGACGCAGAACATCCCCGCACTACTCACCCCTTCACCACACCCTGTGACGACCCGTCGACCCACTCGAGTATGTCAATGGAGCGATGACACAGCGTGTCATCGGTGTAATTTTGAGGCACGAGGAAAGCCACAGGCCGAAGGCGCGAATACCTTTCGGCGGATTTGTAGTTCCCCGGGGATTGGTGTATTTATTAACGGTTTCTCTTACCGCTTTGGGCAGTGAGACGGGGGGAGTGACAGCGACAGTGACTGTGACAGTGACATTGTCTGTCGCTGCTGACGTTGGCATTAGAAGCGGCCAATTGGGAATCGTTGTTTAACAACTAAAGTCGCTGGTGCTTAAACCATTCTTGCGGATTGCTTTAGTTTAAGCCATGATACAAGGGGACGTCGATGATGACAACATCGTGACGTCACTGAAGCATAAGCGCTTTATTCTTATCGAAATCATTATCAGATTCTGTCGAGGCGTGCCAATGAATTTTAATAGCATTCATAGCCAAATTTTTGTCGATTTTTGCTGACAACTTTGATTTCACCCTCATCATATTCTATCCTATATTTATATATGTATGTATAATATTAAGTTTTCTTCATACTCCTGCTAAAGTCTAATAACTTCTGTTCTATACCTTGTGCAAGTAAAGTAGACATACAGTCAGAAGAGTGGTCGTTTTTCATAAGTATATATGTTCATGATTAGCATCCGAGTCCGAGTTTACCTGAATTTTATGGACGGAATTTTTATTGTTGATGTTACCATCTATTCCAGGAATATTGTTGATAAACCCTAAATCTGCGACTTTATATTATACATATAAAAATAAAAATCCTTTCGAGTTAAAACTCAATTTGTTCCCATCCAAGTTGTGCAATAATCAAAATTTTGAATAAGTTCGTAGCCTAGATATACTTAAAGGCTCACGGATATTCCTTCTCTTGAGTATTTTGAATATTTGAAGACTCTTGGCTTATCTGTTCATACATTTTTAACAGGCACAGCATAAAAAGAAACGTCAGTTAAGGGACGCAACACGAGAGTCTTAAAAAACGAATGCATGATAGCTTTCTTAGTGTCACCTGGCCCTCAGCTGATTCACGACTCGCGCGTCAAAAGGTCGAATTGCTTGGCATAGGCAGGCTGATGGGAGAGAAAGAAAGTGGATGTGATAAATATACATGTATGCGGTATACCCTAAAAACAAATAAAGAATGCTATAGTCGCCTCGGGACTTTAGGCTACCCGTTACTCAGTTTCAATGCGTTATAAATAATGGGATATAATAAAACCATTACTTCACTAGTGAGATTAATTAAAATAATCACAATATTTATGTTATTGGCGAATTTATTTTATGTAGGTTTTTTTAAGGATAGATTGAAAATCACAAAAAATTTTTAAACATATTTCTATTTAGACTAAATTTTTGACCGATTGACAGACTCTGAAGCAATTGATATATATGAAAGATATATGTATATTATATAGACATATCTGACTCGCTTGCGCACACGCATAAATAACGCGCTCAAATATAATCTTTGTTATGTGTTTTCTTTCTTGAATAAAGTCGGATTCTTATGCAACTTTCATGATAATTTTATATAGTTTGTCTTCAAACGAATCTAAAATGTCAATACTATACGATGCGAACAAATGCCTTAACAACGGTACGCAAATTTGAAAAGTTAATTATTTCTTATGGGAAAGTGGACATAGCCGTCCAAATTTTTAGATGGAATTACATTTAAGCTATCTCTCTGTACCAAAATTGGTTTTCCTAAGTGCCATAGTGACTGTGTCTGGTATTTAGCTCATTGTAGACGAATGGGCCGTGGCATAAAAAAAAAAACAAGTAAGAAGAGTACAGTCTAGCACGCCCGACCGTATAATACTCTCTGCATTTTAATCCCGATTAAATTATTAAAATCGGTATCGAGATATTACAATGTGTTATACTTGCATTAAAACACATTGAAACAGAAACAATCTAAGCATAGTCACACATACATCTGTTTGTTTGTATGCGAATACACATACGTTTGACATTATATGTGTTCATACTTGTACATATGTATGTGTGTACTCGGCGCGGCCAGCGACTGCGGGCCCGCTGCCGCCACACAAGCCGAGAAAACGTTTGATCACGCTTGTATGTTTCTGTCTCGCTTGCACTCAGTAGTGATATTGCGTTCAATTATCAATATTGTAACGCTTCCAGTTTTCTTGTTTATAGTCCGATTTTAATGCACCTTTCAGGAATAGTTTGATATAGTTAGCCTCCACGTGAAATATACAATTACTATGGTGTACTATATGAACAAACGCCTAAAAACGGAACGAAAGTTGGGAATTATTTTTATGTATTGTGGGATAAAAGGGCGTGGCAGTCAAAAAATGTAAATGCCGATGTATTTACGCTGTCGCTAGGAACCTCCATACCATAATTGGTGATCCTAGGTGCCATGGTTACTGAGATATTCGTCGAAAGCCACTATTTTTTTCGAGGTGTGTCTAGTTTTTTGCTTATTGTGGGCGAATGAGGCGTGGCATCGAAATAAAAAAAGATTCTTGTATTGACTGACTAAATATGTGATCGATTGACACCAAGCTCGAACTTGTAGCTCTTACTATCTCTGAAATCTGTTTGTTCATACGGACAGACAGACAGACAGACGGACAGACGGACATGGCTATATCGACTCGGCTTGTGATGCTGATTAATAATATATATACTTTATGGGGTCTGCCACGGCTCCTTCTGCCTGTTACATACTTTTGCACTAACCCAATATACTCTTGCAGAGAGTATAAAAAAACAAGTAGGAAAGGCTACAGTCGAGCGTGCCGACTGTACAAGACCCCGTACTCATAGTAGTGCACATTTTACACACAAACATAGAAAAAGAGGTAGCAGAGTTATTTATACTTTAAAATATAAATTACCAAAAATTACCATTCACCATATGCACCATGCCTCAATATTCTAATACTTTTGACTGCATATACATATATTAATTATATAATATAACAATTGTATGTATACCGCAGACCTCATGTACCTCTTATACATGTCCATCACTGGGATCAACCCTGGTTTACAAATAGGACAGCTTAAGTAGATAATCATTGATTTAACACTTTCTGCAATCACGTGTAAATAAATTAAAAATTTTATCATTTTTAGCCAATTTGCTTCATATGTTGTAGTTGTCCGATTTGGAACAAAATTCTTGAGGAAATTTCCTTTATACTTTTTTTATACTTATATACACATTCTGTGTGAGTTTGGTTGCGAACGCTTTGCAAATACTACATGTCTTCATACAAATTATTTGTTTTTGATCGATTTGTCATATGGGAGCTATAGTTGTCCGATCTTCATAAAACTTGGTGAGGATAGTTATAGTGGTACCATACACCTACTGTGTAAATCACGATAGCTACGATATTTTCGAAGTTGTAGTGTAATGAAAATAGTTTTTTACAATTTGCGGTCCTGACCAACCTTATAAACCCCTATAATCTTTTTTAGAGTACGCGGTCTAAAAAGGATTCTTGTATTGACTGACTAAATATGGAGTCGATACCGACTTAACTTGTAGCTCTTACCATCTCTAAAGTCTGTTTGTTCAAGAGTATACTTTATGGGGTCTGCCAAGCCTCCTTCTGCCTATTACATACTTTGCACAAACCCAATATACTCTTGCATAGAGTATAAAAACTAAAAGCAATTGTAGGACGTACATTGCTATATCGACTCGGCTGTGGATGTTGATTAGGAATATAGTATATACTTCAAGTGGTCTGCAACGGCTGCTGTTGCCTGTTGCATATAGTACATTCATTCCACCGACCATAGTATACATACATACCCTTTCACTCCATGAGTAACGGGCATAATAAGTATGTACAATGTATGTATATTGTAAAGTTCTATTCACTTTACACGGTAGACACAAACTGGATACAGTGATGACCCGATAGAGTATTTTATTTCTAATGCTGTTTTGCTTTTGTCTTTAAAATTATTTATACTGTTTTTGGTCGAGAGTCTTGTTTAGAGTTTTGGAGATCAAATGTAGCACATTATTTTTTAGTGAAATTTTTCTATCTCTCTGGATTTTATTTTATATTTCATTGTTATAAATGTGTAATTTAACCGCTTTATTTGATGTTCACTGTACACATGTTGACGTGCCAAGTTTTTATCTTCATCTGTTCATGTATTAAACATGTACACTTTGTGTGCATCTACTTATGTACAAGTATGTGTTTGCATAACATTAAAATCACTTGCACAATGTATACACACACACACATTCATAAATATGCGTGGTTTATCTTCATTCATTGTGGCAGAGTGCGAGTGCAATGGGAATATTTGTGAGCAATTTGCGGCAAAGTCCTCGGTCTGCCTTCTTCCCTTCTTTTTGTTACCGTTACTGTTACGGTTACTTCTCCCTGCTGCTACGCCTTTCTCTGCTCAACTGCTTTTGTTGTTGGCTTTCGTCAATGAATATAAGATGAGTGTCGTCGTTCGCTCGTCTGCGCTACTTTATTACAGCCGATCCACAACAAAGCCGATAGAAAATTCTCTCTACCTCACTCATTCCCACTCCTTTCTCTCGCTCTCTCGTTCTCTGTGTCATTTTTGAATGTCCACTTGAAATCTTATTATTGTGTTGCATTTCGCGGCGTTAATGATGTGCCTCAGTTCTGTTTGTTGCCCTTGTTTGCCTCCTCTTCCTAACACAGTTCTGACTCTCTTGCACCTGTTGGGTTATTGCTGTGTAACTTTTTAGTATAGCGGGGGCACTGAAAGAGAGCACAACTAAAAGCTCTGCGCTAATGAGATTCCAGTTCTCGAAGGAAATGCACATAATTACCATTAACCCCACTTACCTCCCCACCCTACCTTTTCAACCACCACCAAGTTCAGCAAGTCGAAGAAACCGTCACTCACAAATTTGTGTAAATGTGTGCATATGTTTATTTCTCTTTATCTACACACACATTTACATGCACATGGATCGTTTTGTCGCGAAAAGGACACTTAATCAATTACGAACCGTTCTTTGATGTTATGTTTGTAAGTACAAACATACATATACATATGTACATACACACGTATGTATATATGTATGTACATTTCCTTTGGATCACTGATACATTTTTGAAAAAAGTTTTTTTCTGAACAACTCCCCCACAATGTGACAAATTATAATTTTTTTAATTATAAGTAAAAATCATTAACTATTAACAACAATTTTATAACTATTTTCAATAGTTAATTAAATTAAATCACAGGATTTGAAACACCATGACCATTGCAGAATTTTAGATATTTTGACTAAATTTAGTTTGGATCGGACAAATGTCAACAAATGTCAAAATCAGTCAGTTACGAATCATATCGGGAAATTCGAAATCATTTCAAATTCTATATGATTTTATATATGAGACTGTTTCGGACTGAATATGAGTTGAAAGGTTATTTTTGAAATGTTGAATATAATGCAAAATTGTTAGACCACGTACTCTAAAAAAGAGTAGAAAGGTCTTTCAAAAGACAGAAAGCGGCGTGTCCGACCTCATAAAGCATATATATTCTTAATCAGCATCAACAGCCGAGTCGATATTAAAATGTCTGTCCGTCTACCCATATGACCAACTGGATCTTTTAAACTGCAAGACCTAAAGGTACCAAATTTGGAATGTAGGTTAAGGTAGGTTAAGTTTATTTAAAATTTTTGCCACTCCCCCTAACCGCCCACGCAAATTGTAAATAAGTATTAACGTTTCACTACAACTTCGACACTATCAGAGCTATTAGAGAAAATTTACACATTATATGTATGCTTTCATTATAACAGTCTACACCATATTTTGATCCCATAGGACAAATCGGTCGTTTTGCTATCGCACTCACAGATTACGTGTTTATCAAAGTTATAACTATCCTCACCAAGTATAAACCAGATCAGACAACTCAAATATGTAGTCGAGCCGACTGTTAAAGACCGCGTATTCATTTCCGTATTGCGCATTTTACCATTGAGATAAGCTATTTTCGACCGATTTCCCCTGAGGCAGCAATGTGATTCAGTTGTCCGATTTGGTCGAGACTTGGTGAGGATAATTATAATCGTTCTATACACACAATGTGTAAATTTGGTCAACTTTAGTAGTTTCCTAGTTAAGTCGTTATGAAAATGTTTTTTTACAATTTACCAGAGCGGAAAGGGATGTGTCAAGAATTTAAATTAAACATGATCTACATATTTATAGGCATTCCAAACTTTGGCTCAAGTTCATAAAGAGTCTGAGTTCCTGCTGTTGATGCTGATCACTCCTGAGAGTAACGTGCACTCTTTGACAAACCGAATTGACCCTTGTACACTCTTATTTAAATAATTTGTAAGAAGAAAATGAGATAAATGGTATGTTCCAAACTCCGATTTAAAGTTTCAGTACTTAGAAAAAATACGAGTCGTAAATGTAGAAATTTAGTTGATCTTGTATTTAGATAAATTAAGTTACTGAGGAACAGCATATGACATAATTTTCGGATCATCATCATTATTTTTCTCAGTGTGAGCAGTAAGTTTAAACAAACTAAACTGAACTAAACAAAGAGTGAAATGAAACGGAATATTCAAATGAAGAAAGACTTAATAATCAAAATACACAAAGCTCTGAACAATACATGGGGAGTATGGGTTGAGAAGGAACGAAGGAAGCGGGTGGGTAGGCTTGGGTGGCTGACAAAAGTAAACGAAGAGGAATAAATAAGCAAAGACAACACACGCCCAAAACGAAACGAAAGCAACAAAAACAAAGACAGGACGCAAGGCAAACAAAATAAAATAACAAAATAAAACAATCAGGAAATTGTCCTTTGATCTTTTTGGTCGTACCCATTCCACACACCCATACACACCACCACCGATACCAACAACAACAACAACAACAACAGCTACAACCCAAAATCAACGTTGTTAGCGTAATTTTTGACGTATTTGTCGTTGTTTCTATCTTTGTTGTTGTTGTTATTGTTGCTGCTTTTGATGCCATAACCGAAATTAACAAGTTAAGTAAATAAAACAAATGAAATAAAATTAAAACGTAACAAAATCACATCAAACTCATCAAAGTAATTTCTGATTGAGATTTGCAGAGAAAACAGAACACGGCACTCCCCTTTTCATTCCACTTCTCCCACACCTTGCTCCACCTTCCACTCCCTGCTCACCCAAAAAAGCACCTTCCACTGTGCTCACCTGTTTCTATAATTTACATCACACGTATTTAGACCATGCAGGCCACAATATATACGAAGTCCATCAGACATTCTGTACTTAAACTATAACTGTGCTAAGCAGGACGCACAAGTTTATCCACTAAATTTGGAAATATCTCTGAAAAACTCTTTTTTCTTTTTTATACTCTCTGCAAGAGTATATTGGGTTTGTGCAAAGTATGTAACAGGCAGAAGGAGGCGTGGCAGACCACATAAAGTATATATATTCTTGATCAGCATCACAAGCCGAGTCGATATAGCCAAGTCCGTCTGTCTGTCTGTCCGTCCGTATGAACAAACAGATTTCAGAGATAGAAAGAGCTACAATTTTGAGCTTGTTCTCAATCGATCACATATTTAGTCAGTCAATGCAAGAATTTTTTTTTTCGATGCCACGCCCCATTCGCCCACAATGAGCAAAAAACTAGACACACCTCGGAAAAAAGTGATGTTTTCGGCGAATAAATCAGTAACTATGGCACCTAGGATAACCAATTTTGGAATGGAGGTTCCTAGTGACAGCGTAAATGCATTGACATTTAAAATTTTGGACTGCGAGGGAGGAGTAGGACATGGCTATATCGACTCGGCTATTGATGCTGATCAAGAATATATATACTTTATGGGGTCTGTCACTCTTCCTTCTCCATATTACATACATTCCAACAATTACAATATACCCTTTTACTCTACGATTAACAGGTATAACTATGACATATCGCGCTCAAAATTGCCGTGTAAGCTTATAATAGACCTACCTGTCTACAAAAAAGTTTGTTGCCTTATGTGATCCGGAGGTCGTTCTATTGAATCAGTCTCGTTCATATTTGAGCAGAAGGTATTAAGTTGGTGAAAAAATCTATGTTTTTGACGAATATCTCAGTAACTATGCCTATGGGATAAAATATATCGATTTGTCCTGAAAGTTGCATAGCAATTGGACTATAAACAAAGATATAATTGTGCGTGTGTGCAAGCTTGACTGAAATATAAGAACGAAATTTAACGAGGCATAGTAGCATCAACAGCTCAGATGATAAAACGATGTCCCTGTGTCCCTCCGTTTGTCCGTCTATCTGTTTGAACAGCCCGATCCGAATCCGTCTACTTCGCGAGATCGCGAAATAAAAAACAAACTTATACTGCTTGGCCATTTATCTTTCATTTGCGACATCTTGGGAGTTTCTAGCTCTTATTGTCCCTGAGTCCTTTGCTCATACAGACGGACTGACATGGATCTATCGCCTCGGCTGTTCATGTTGATTTATATTTTATGGGGTCTGATACGTTTGCTTCACCATGTTATATAAGGTTGTCAAAAAAGTCTTGCGGTTTTTTTATTGAATTTTCAATTGTTCATAAAATTGGTTATAATAATGCGATTTCAGTCAAATATGCGCCGTTTTGTTCGATGACGAGTTCCCAACGAGATACCAACTTCATAATGCCCCTCTTATAGAAACTCGATTCCCTATTGTCAAAAAACTCGGAGAGCCTATTTTTACAGGACTCTCTTGTGGACAACTTCCGACTACCAAGCGCGTTCGCCATGGACAGAAATAGGTGGTAATCACTTGGTGTGAGATCCGGACTATACGGTGGATGCAAAAGAACTTCCCATCCGAGCTCCCGGAGCTTATGGCGCAAAAATGTTTTTTTGCGTCAAGTCGTGTGGCACCCATACATCGAGCTTCTTTTTGAATCCAAGCTCCTTGAAATGGTTTATAACGGTTTGATGACTCATGCCTAGCTCTTGGGCGATGCTACTTTGCCGGTCTCTTTCGATCAATTCAGCGATTTTATCGCAATTTTCAACGACAGGCCTTCGGACCGTGGCGCTACTTCGATCACCTCTGCTCCAGAACGAAAACGTTGAAACCATCGTTGTGCGGTGGATATGGAAACTGTATCGGGTCCATAAACTGCACAAATTTTATTAGCTGCATGAGATGCATTTTTGCCTTTATCGTAGTAGTACTGTAAAATATGCCGTATTTTCTCTTAATTTTGCTCCATGCTTGCGACGCTATAACTCACGAACGATTAAAAACAAACAACAATTAATCAAACACGTGTTAGAGCGTGAAAAGAGTTTTCCAAAAAGCTTTAGCGTGAACCGATGCGACGAATACAACTAGAACTACGCGCTTGCAAAGACAAACTTGCGCAAATACCGCAAGACTTTTTTGACAAGCTGATATAAAATCCAATGATTATACTATATTCTTTAATCTTTAAGTAGTAAAAAGTTGATAAATCCTTTTTTTATACCCTTGCAGAGGGTATATTGTTTTTGTCACGAAGTTTGTAACGCATTGAAGGAGGCTTTTCCGACCATATAAAGTATATATATTCTTGATCAGCATCAACAGCCGAGTCGATATAGCCATGTCCGTCTGTCCGTCTGTTTCTATGCGAACTAGTCTCTCAGTTTTAAAGCTATCATAATGAAACTTGGTACAGATGTGTATTCTCTCTGCACGCAGATCATTTGTAAAAATCGGACAGATCGGACTACTATATCATATAGCTCCCATAGGAACAATCGGTCGAAATGCATGAAATGAAATGAAATGTATGAACATTTTCGGTGTCTATTGACCGATTTCAACCAAATTCACACAGCATAGAAATAATTGGTTAAAAAAACCAAATTAAAGCAATATTCATGACTGCAAGGGTATTTAATCTTCGGCGAGCCGAAGATAACCGTTTTTTCTTGTTACTCATGAGTAACGGGTATAAAAACAGAAAACTGAGCTTACCTTTGGAAACAAAGATATGGTAATCAAAAAGTTCTGATAATATATTTGGCCAAGAATGACTATTTACAGAATGAACATAACATAAACGTTTTACTTACAAATACAGACTAAAGTTTAATTTTAAATCCGATTCTGAAAAATACTACCTTGATCACTCGACATACTTCTGTAAGCATAAGAAGAATATTTATCACGTTTATTAAGATAGCACCTCAAGTACAAAAAAACTTTACTCTTTAAACATTTGAGTCCTATTTGAAGTTAATAAATCATGTTTTGGGAACAATTCACTATTGATTTGTATAATCTGAGGCTCTAAAATGCTTTTAAATGCTCAGGCATTTATTTACCAACTTTGTAACATGGGCTATGTTTGCATGAACACTGCTATATGAGTACATATAATATACAGTGTTCAATGGGCTGGGAATAAATATGAATCTAGAATAATCAAGTCTAAAACAAATCTACACAAACTTGCATGTTTGACACATTTGGTAATAGTCGAGGGCATTGTCAGACTTCTCCCATACAGAGTCAGATAATCTCTCCACAATAGTTCTTCCTCATGCTCGTACGCAATTATCGCGGAGTGGGTGTTTGTATGTACTAGCATGTGATATCTTCACTCATATATATATATATATATATATATATATATATGTATATAAATATATGTGTGTATGTGCGCTCCTTCACATACATATTAACATACACTTTTCTGTTATGTACCTAAGTTTGTGTTTATTGTGTTACATACAAGTACATATGTACATACATATAAGTATATGTAAGCTATTCCCGCTGGCCAACCGAAACTAAATGTGCAGTTACAATGGCAAATTATTGGAGAGACAATTGGCTGAAGCAAACGAGGCATTAACCACCGCTGCTGCTGCTACTGCTACTGCAGGCAGCTTTGTATGTGTGTATATGTGTGTGAGGGTTGCCTCCGTCACGACGCGACGCATAGCGTCGATGCACGATAAAGGGAGGAGCTTCACATTCAGTTCAAACTTCGTATTGCTCGGTTTTCTATTACACAATGCCCTTTGTTCGTACTGTTCCGTTACGTTGTGTTGTCGTCGTTGATGTCGTTGACGCCGTTGTCTGCGTTGGCGTCGCCTTTACATTCTATTGATTTTTGAACTGAATGGAAGTGAAGCAGTAGCAACGGCAGCGGCAGCGAGAGCAGCAGCAGTCATATTTTTGTTTTTCTTTTCGGATTCAACATTAATATAAACAATATACATACATATGTACTTATGCCAGTCTGTGTGTATGTACGCGTATATAATAATACACATACATATATATATATACCTATGCATATGCCAATGCACAATCATATACTGAAACAGGAAGACAACAAGACAATCTAACAACCACTACCACACACATACTCACCTACACATATAGACAAGCAATAATGTAAGAAAGAGAGAATGCTCTTAACAATATGTTTATGTGGGTATGTATGTGTATGCGCAACGAAGCAGTGGATGCACGCCCCTCAGGTTTCAAAGAATTGTGCAAATTGCAAACTTCTGGGACGCAATATTGTGCTCTCTTCCTCTCTCTGCGCATAGGTACAACATTGTCGAAACCCACACACACGTACATACTCACACAAGCACAAAAATCGTGCGCAAGCAATTACACACTGAATGGTTCTGACGTCACAATTTTTCTTCGTTTCCAATTGTTTACACTCTCTGTAGAGCCCTGCGCACTGCGCAAGATGTTTGTTCAACGAAAAGTCTTCTGTGCTTGCACGGAGTGGAGCAAACTAAATGTGTTCATCCCGTTTGGGCATCAGTTCTCTGCGATGCGTTGATGCTAACAGTAAAACCGAGTACGAATAAGAAAAGCGATTCGAGTCGTACGAATTGCTGGTGCGTCTAAAGGAGCTCTGCAAAATCGTGAATGTAGCGAAAAGTAAGGAAAAGAAGATGTGTAATGTAAAACGTAAACGTTTTCGCTGTCTCTTAAGCTGGGACTATTAAAGACCTACGTCATCTGTCGGTAACGGTAACGTTTACGGTATCGGTTCGGTGTCGGGAGTGCTCGCTACTCACACAGCCTCTGCCTCTGCCTTTGCCGTTTGTGGTATTGTGTTAGAAAAGACAAAAGCGAGTGAAACGAAAACGAAACAAAATGATAGCATACCGTTTCAGCCAATCACGCGAAGAGCTCTTTACTGTTCTCTGTTCACTGTTCAGTGTTCAGTGTTCACTGTTTTCTGTTCACTGAGTCGCGAAGTCCAAGTCGTCGTTGTCGACAAAAGCGAACACAATTGACGGTTTCGATTGGAGGTTTGGAATAACATCCTTCTTCTGGACTTTGGACTTCTGCCTCTCTCAATATACATACCCGTACATATATGTATGTTCGGGCGGGAATCATTTTGTCATTGCACGCCCTCTGACTGTATGCTGCTGCCGGGTCCTATCTACATGAACCGCCGGAGTTTTTAACAAATTAATACTCAGTCAAATAAATGAACATCTGAATAAGTACATACATACATTTGAACAGTGCTGCTTATAAAACATAAATGGTGAAAAATTCTGACAAATCTGAAAATAATGAGACAATCAGTCAATTCATCGCTCAATTCAAACTAAACTACATACAGAAACAGTGCTAGTTTCGAAAACTCTTAAAAATGAAATTAGATACTCGATTGACTTGCAAATTAAAAAGTTTGTCAATAAGTTCGGTCATCAGAGAACACAGAAAACAGTGAACTCAACTGCAAACTACCCTGTGTGGCTCACCTTAAAGTCCATTTATAATTTAAATTATCCGGCGTTAACACCGTTTTGACACCGAAAATAATTGATACTAATACGGAATCGCGAATTTGTATGTGTTACTAGAACCTACATTTGAGATCCCGTACTCAAATAGAAAGCGGGGTCTAATGGGCTTGTGAGAACAGTCAGACAATAGTTGAAGTGCCTACAGACCGAGTATATATGTATTTCGAATTATCCCGAGTCAGTTTATTGATTAAGAAAAGATTCAAGCTATTTCAACCATTTTATGACGCATATGTAGTGAACAATGAACAAGTTAAGACCATATCCGAATAACTCCTGGGAGTCTAATCGGCCTTTTTCCCCAAATTTTCAGCTTTTTTTTCTTGTAACTCCGCACTAAAAACAGCTTTTTTTGCTCAACAAAAGTTACCAACACTGTTTAAAATGAATCTTGGGATATTAAGTGGAACAAATTCAATTTTATAAGATTTTTGTCTCGTACTTTATTTTATTGAGAATTATAAGTACCCAGCGTACTTCGCGAATTTTCAGCTCAAAACTCGTCAACTGTGATTTAAAAGACAGATTACGGAGGATATCATTTGCTCTGCCGATAATTTATTATTATTTACATAATAGTCTATAGAAATTTTGTTTGTTTCACAAGTGAAATCGGGAACCGAAGATTTTTTAGTGATGTGTTGAGGAGCGATTAGGAAAGTGTAAAATTTTCGTGTCTTTGATAACCGACCCGCTCTCTTTTCTGCAGCAATTTTTATTTTTTCCGAGTCGCATTTTTGAACCCTTGGAATTTTGTGTCGATCACTTTTTCGGTCACCCATGCCGTCCGTCCGTATGAACACCTGGATCTTTTAAACTACAATAGCTAGAAGCACCACTTTCAAAATTTCAAGCTCAAAATTTTCAGGATTTAGGGCATTTAGTCAAATAGTACAGTGTCGTAATTAATTAATTAAAATTAGGAATATCATATCAAACTATATTCCAAGCGGCGTTAAAATCCGTCAATTAACAAAAAAGTTAGAACGTTAGAAAGTTTATGTATTTTAGCTGCAATTTCGCCGCCTGTGTGACGTCAGCGCTGCTCGCAGACGCTGCGACGCTGCCGTGCCGACCAGTGCTAGGCACGCATACATACATATGTGCATACACATAATTTCAAACGAGTGTGTACTTGTATGTATAACATGTAAATGTGAATAAGCGAAACATGCTTGAAAGTAGCGCGTGGTGCGAATGGTGAAATCGTTGCCTGAGGGTCCTAGGTTCGAATGCTGGCAATGAGAATTGCTAATTTAATTTTTTTTAAATATCAATTAATTTTTAAATTTCGTTATCAAATTTTTATTCAAATTAAATACAAATGCGCATTATTATGGGAGTACGGGGTCTTTTAAAGTCGGCTCGATCGACTGTAGCCTTTCTTACTTGTTTAACAATGAATTTATAACAAAAAGTCAAAGCTAAATAACCTATAATTTACTTTGCTCAGCATTTCATTTAGTAGTTATTTTGTTCGTGGACGATATTTTGAATAGTATGCTTCAGTGGCTCCATTGAAACTATTCTAATTCATTTGATCTTTGCTTGAACGGCTACATTCTTTACGAACTTCTTTGAACATTAGTTTGGTATAAATCATAAATTTGCAACATTTTTCATTCCGTGTGGTGGATTCCCTCTCGTGGTGGAGGTCTTGGGACCCCGGCCCCATGTAAATCCGGCCCTGTTATGAACATAAGGATCTCAGAGTCTATAAGAGCTATAAGGGCCCGAAAGTCAAGATAAAATACGCAAGCAGTACAAGTTTGCTTTTATTTTCTGACACTCCCATGCTATCTGAACCAAATTTACACGGGCAGTACATGTCCACAAAGAACATGTTTCATCCAAATCGGTCAAAATATGAATTAGTATAAACAACTTTTGTGTTTATAAAAATATAAGATATATAGATGTTAAACTCGCACATGACACATAGGATAAGATTTAAAATATACTGACCAAGTTTGATCCAAATCGGATAACAGGATCGGATTGTACAGGTCGAAAATATGCTTTAAGCATGAATTTCTATGAATATCTTAAATTTTATCTTATCCATCACCTAAACGATAGCATTAATATTATTATCATACCCCATTGTTAATAACATATTAAAGCTGTGTAACGGGTATCCTAGAGTCGCGAGGCGACTATAGTATTATTTCTTGTTTCAATTTAATTCCTTTGATTACATTTTTGTACTCTCTGCAAGAGTATATTGGGTTTGTGCAAAGTATGTAACAGGCAGAAGGAGGAGTGGCAGATCCCAAAAAGTATATATATTCTTGATCAGCATCAACAGCCGAGTCGATATAGCCATGTCCGTCTGTTTCTATACGAACTAGTCTCTCAAGTTGTAAAGCTATCTTAATGAAACTTAATACAAATGTGTATTCTCTCAGCACGCAGATCATTTGTAAAAATTGGATAGATCGGACTACTATATCATATAGCTCCCTTAGGAACAATCGTTCGAAATGCATGCAAATGTATGAAATTTTTTGTGTCTATTGACCGATTTCAACCAAATTCACGCCAACCAAATTTTACCAAATTCACGCATTTCTAATCGTTCTCCGACTGTTGACCAAATTTCAACATTCAATTTCGAAATTCAATATCATTTAGCTAACAAAGAAATAATTGGTGATTGAAACCAAATTAACGCAATATTCATGACTGCAAGGGTATTTAATCTTCGGCGAGCCGAAGATAAAAGTTTTTTCTTGTTAGACCCCGTACTCTTAAAAAGAGTAGAGGGGTCTATTAGGTTTGTCAGAAGCGAAATGTGCGTAACAGACAGAAGGAGGCGTGGCCGACCCCATAAAGTATATATATTCTTGATCAGCATCAATAGCCGAGTCGATATAGCAATGTCCGTCTGTCAGTCCGTCCGTATGAACACCTGGATCTTTTAAACTACAAAAGCTAGAGCCACCAAATTTATAATGAAAGTCCGTTATTAAGTCAGGCAGGTTAAGTTTATTTCAAATTTTTGACACGCCCCTTACCGCCCCCGCAATGAGCAAAAAAACCAGACACACCTCGAAAAAAATGTAGTTTTAGGCCAATAACTCAGTAACTATGGAACTTAGGAACACCATTTCTGGTTGCTAGTGTTGCTAGAGACAGCCTTAATGCAATGCCATTCAAAATTTTGGCCTGCCACGCCCCCTTTTCTCATATGAGCTAAAAAACTTTCAAAATTTCAAATTCAAAATTTTCAGGATTTAAGGCATTTAGTCAAATAGTACAGTGCTTATAATTAATTATTCTAAGAGAGGAATATCATATCAAACTATCCTCCAAGCGGCGTTATCCGTTTATTAACAAGAAAACTACAACGTTACAAAGTTGATGTAATTTAGCTGCAATTTCTTGCTCGCAGACGCTGCGACGCTGCCGTGCCGACCAGTGCTAGGCACGCATACATACATATGTGCATACACATAATTTCAAACGAGTGTGTACTTGTATGTATAACATGTAAATGTGAATAAGCGGAACATGCTTGAAAGTGGTGCGTGGTGTGAATGGTAGAGTTGCGGCGCGATGTGAAATCATTGCCTGAGGGTCGTAGGTTCGAATGCTGGCAATGAGAATTGCTAATTTAATTTTTTTTTAAATATCAATTCAAAATATACATATAAATTTTAATTTTTAAATTTCGTTATAAAATTTAAATTCAAATTAAATACAAATGCGCATTATTATGGGAGTACGGGGTCTTTTACAGTCGGCTCGATCGACTGTAGCCTTTCTTACTTGTTTTTTTTTTTACTTTCATTTAATTTTAATGTATTTCATTTTTACAGCTTAAATTAAACTGTTAATTATATTTTCAAATTGAATTATAACTTAAGTTATAATTGATATGGGAGGCAAAGCGGATCAGGATTCGAACTTGTCACTTGCATGTAAAGTTATTGACTATTTGTGACAAGACGTCAGCTTAGATTTACAGCTTAAACAAAAATAGTAGAAAATGTTTAAATCCGAAAAAGAGACCAGTTTTTTTACTTCCCTCTTGTCTTCAATCCTCTTAAGATAAGTCTTGGACTTCTTTTAGTCTGTACTCGGAGAATCTATTAGTTATTTTTTAATAATCTTGTGATCACGTATTGATTCGCTGCTTTGTTGCAGGCCCAGTTTGAGAGCATGACGGACATTGATGCAAGTATTCAGCAGCAACAGCAACAGCAGCAGCAGCTGCAGCTACAAAACGTGCAGCGAATGCACCAGGAGAACTGTTTACAGGAGCTGCACCAGCAGTTGAGTGTTCAGTTCGGCACCGGACGCTTTGGAGCGACGCTTCGTCAGCAGCAACAGCAGCAGCATTTTCAGGAGGTCTCTGGTGGGGTGCCCAATAATTTGATGCCGTTCTTGCCATTCCTGCGCCCAGTACCACCAGTACCGTCAGTACCCAATGCTGCCCAGCAGCTGGCACACATGGTTCCGGCTCATGCGTCTCTCTATGGCCAAAATCACAGTTCCAGCCACGCCCACTCACACGCCCTTGTACACGGTCACGGCCATGGCCATGGCCATGGTCACGCCCATACCCACAAAATGGCAATGCAGCCAATGTGGCCCACAGCGGCGGTTGCTGCGGCGCACATACAAGCGGCCCTGGCGGCAGCGGCTGTGGCCGCAAACAGCGCCACGCCCACGCCCACCACCTGCAGCAAAAACAATAGTAGCAACAATAATAACATTAACAACAGCAACAACAACAACAACAAATCTCCGATTCACGCTTTGGAAATCACTGAGGGCTCACTTGAATCACTTGCGATAAGAGCCGCAAATGAACCAGAAAATAGTTCGTTAAGACCAGACTCGCCAGCGATACTAACCTACCACAACACGCCCCCTGACTCGCCTACTTCTCGCACAGCCCAGCGAGAGAGGGAGAGGGACAGGGAGCGAGAACGAGAGCGGGAGAGCCATAGCGCTGAGGAGAGCTGCATTTCCGTGAATTTTCCGTTATCACCAGCGGAGCAGCAGAGCAAATCGGAAGTTCAGGGCTCCGAAATGGATGCCCCATTGAACCTATCAAAACCGAAGGGTTCTCGGGGCTCTTCTCCAATCGGTTCATGCCAGCGGGACCAACGGGATCGCTTGACCCCGATAGTGCCCAGTCCGCCTTTAAACTGGCAGCAACTAACACAAACCACATCAGTTCCAGTCCAAGTTCCAGTTCCCGTTCCAGTACCAGTTCCAGCCCAATCAGCCCTACAGCATCAATCGTCGCCATTGTTCGCTGATGTCGAGACGAGCTTTCTGCAAAATCGCGTAAGTTTTAAGTTTTACGGTTCGGAACAAGTTCAAATGGTTGGGTCACAAGAGGAACAAATAAAACTATTTATTCGTGAACTATAATTTTTATACCCTTGCAGAGGGTATATTGTTTTTGTCACGAAGTTTGTAACGCATTGAAGGAAGCGTTTCCGACCACATAAAGTATATATATTCTTGATCAGCATCAACAGCTGAGTCGATATAGCCATGTCCGTCTGTCCGTCTGTTTCTATGCGAACTAGTCTCTCAGTTTTAAAGCTATCTTAATGAAATTTGGTACAGGCCTGTATTCTCTCTGCACGCAGTTCATATGTAAAAATCGGCCAGATCGGACCACTATATCATATAGCTTCCATAGGAACAATCGGTTCAAATGCTTAGTATGAACATTTTCGGTGTCTATTGACCGATTTCAACGAAATTCACACAGAATGTATTTCTCATTGTCCCCCATCTGTTGACCAAATTTCAAATCGGACTACTATATCATATAACTAGCATAAAAATAATTGGTTAAAAAAACCAAATTAATGCAATATTCATGACTGCAAGGGTATTTAATCTTCGGCGAGCCGAAGATAACCGTTTTTTCTTGTCTTAAATCATTTTTAAACACAAACATTTTCAAGTATTTCCCTCTTTCTGACCCGATCATTTGTTTTAGAACAAATTCAGCTTAATGAACTGGATCATTCGCGACCTTTCAACAGCCGAGCTATATTATAGCAATGTCCGTCTGTCTTTTATCCTCTAGCTGCACTACGACAAATCTGAACCTTTCTTGTTCTATGTGTTTCTATGTGCCGTTATATGGTATAGTCGGATCGGACAACCTTGTCCTGTAGCTCATATAGCTAAATGACATAAAAAAGGACCAACAACGAGTACAGGGTTTCTTACAGTCGGTCCCCACGGTTGTAGTCTTTCTTTCGACTAGTTTTTTTCAGTGTAGTAGTCTGATTTTTATATATTTAAATTTATTTTCAGGGTCGGTTGTGGAATGCCAGTTGTGGCGCCGTCAGTGAACCCTGTAATCCCAATTTGACGAGTGGTAGCACCAGAGTAGGCAGCACTCGAGCAGGCAGATCGAGCCGCGATTCGATCAACAGCTGCGGGACCAGCTCGGAGAGATCAGCTGTCCTGGATGCAGACTGCCATGGGCATGGTCCATCTGCCTCCCAAACCCAGTCCCAGTCGCAATCCCAGACACACCCAAGACAGGGACACGTGCATAGCAAGCCGCATATTAAGAGGCCAATGAACGCCTTTATGGTTTGGGCCAAGGACGAGCGACGGAAGATCCTGAAGGCTTGCCCGGATATGCACAACTCGAATATATCCAAGATACTGGGCGCCCGCTGGAAGGCGATGTCCAACGCCGACAAGCAGCCCTACTACGAGGAGCAGTCGCGTCTTTCCAAGCTTCACATGGAGCAGCATCCAGATTACCGCTATCGCCCCCGCCCCAAGCGCACCTGTATTGTCGATGGGAAGAAGATGCGCATTTCTGAGTACAAGGTTCTCATGCGAAACCGGCGTGCCGAGATGCGCCAGCTGTGGTGCCGCGGAGGGGGAGCTGGTGGGGGTGGTCCAGGAGGCGGTGGTGGGGCTGTTGGTACTGGTGCCCCCAGCACCTCATCCGCTGAGGGGGCATCAGTGCAGGCAGCGCTTACCGCTGCCGCTGCCGCCGCTTACCATTTGCAGGAGATGAGTCACGTAGTGGCGGCGGCAGCGGCTAGAGCCGAGGAGTGCGGAACGCCGCCAGCCGGAAAAATGAAGATCAACGAGCCCGGAGCCAGCTATTATTATCCGGCGGAGAGTCTTTCGCCTTCGGGCTTCTCATCCGAGGACATGGAAATGTCCTCGCTGCGCGACATGGACGAATAAGTTTGAAATGCGGAGAAACCAAGGCACAAGCAAAAATAAGCACTTCCATTACGTCATCTTCCACTGGGTATTGGGTGCACTCGATCTTGTTGTACCCTCTCTGGCTTTACTTTGTAAATAATTCAGAAAACAAGCAAAAACTACCATAACTTAGACTAAAATCTGTGTATAGTTATTTAAGTTTCAGTTCAAGTGCCATTACATACACACACACACACACACACACACACACACACACATGTATATACGTTTGATTTTTGGAAAGTGTTTCGTAGTCGATAAGCATTGTTCCAACGAGCAATCCCAATTTTTGTGCCATTCACGCACCAATGCCATAGCAAGATACATACATACATACATATATACATACATACATATATACGCAATTGACTAGTAGAATAGTTAGTAATTTTGGATTGATCCGGAATTCCACACATGCATAATTACAAATGCATACATACGTTCGTATATATATGCATATGTGTGTATTTTCGGATTCTTTTCCGAATTTTTGTAACAATGTCTCTTAACTCTAATCGTACGCATTTTAATTCATTTTAATTATCGACTGAGTATCGACAAAAAGTATAAACTAAAAATAAAGAAGGAATGAAAAAAGCAAACAAAGCTAAATAGAAACAATACAAGTAAATAAATTAGATATTAAAGTAAACATATATACACAACCACACACACACACGCACACATGGTCGCTTTTCGGCATCGATATCAGTATCGATATTGATATCGGCATCGGTTTGGCTGTCCATCGTGCGAGCAGAATTTCTTCACACTTTCACACATGCATACACGTACACGTACACGTGCACATATACATACGTATCTTTGTAGATACCAATATAGATTTAGTAATAGAATAATATGCCTAACTCCGATAACCCAATTAAAGTCGCTATTGAATTAAAACAAAAGACGAACGCACATTTACGCTAGTGACGAAATCATATGTACATAGAGTAGTACAGTATGTTTCCATGTACTTACATTCATACATATGTGCATAATTATGATATGCAGTGTTAATCCGTATCTCCGATCTGTAATACATAGATTTGCTTAGGCTAAATATCAAAATTAACGAATTAATGAAAGGCAAAACAACACACACCAACAAACAAACACCCACACACACACACACATACATAATTACGTGCTTGCTGCTGCAGTGTTGTGCACAATTTGACCCACATGCATACATTTAGCAATACGTCACAACACACACAAACACACACACGCACAGCCCCACATCCTGTGCGAATCATTGCATTAAATTTATTCTATTGCGTATGTAAATACTTAAATAAATACGAATGTGTATGTACTTTGAAAGTACTTATTAACCACTCACTTCTATGGACACATCTTATTATTCACTGCTTCCATGGCTAGTTACATATAAACATTGTTGTTTTAATTCAACATGTAATAACGGTTGTGAAAATTTTTGATTCTTTTGGCTGCCGCTGGAGAGGCACGGAATTACTTTAGCAGTACAGTCACTCGCAAATACAGTCAAATATAATAACAACACTTATAATTTTCTTTAATTGCAGTTTTCTTAGTCCTGATATTTTAAACTTAAAAGTTAATATTTATAAAATGGAATTTAAAAATATATAAAAAACAACAAGAAACTTTGAACCTCAAGGAAGTGAATCTGTTTTACAACATCTAAAAAGTATGCAACAGTTCTACAATGATAAATTTTTGTTTTTGCTACTACCCGCTAGGTGCCGCATTTAGTTTTTTTTTGTCAATTGATTAGCGCCATCTATCGTTTTTACGCACCCGAGTGAATATTGGAATTATAGCTCAACCACTACTACGATTCGGAACATTATGACAGACATTATTAAAACAATGTATATATGTGAAAAATTCATTGTTTACATGAGAGAAAATATTGATTGAATTTGAATAAAACATCAAAGTTTAGTAAAATAGATCAAATGAACTTAAGTCGAATCAAAGCAACCCTGATTAAAAACCTGATATTTTCACACCAGTCGTCATATATTTTCCCAGTAAAAATACGGTCACCCATATTGGGTCGCTGCTACTTCTAAGTAATAAATAATCTGTTTGACCAACCGTAATAATTTTTTTATTCGATCCACTATTGAAATTTATTTCGATACTATACGATATTATACGGTACTCACATCGATGAACGTCTTTTCAAACCGAAAGTCTAAATTATGAATGAAAAATGAAATATATATGCATTTGAATTATTATCGTTGGTAAGTATCACAGGGACAGAAATTAAATAAATGATGATATGATAAGGCAGAAAACTGATTTAACCAAAATATCAACAGATTGCTCTTATCGATTATTATTCATTATTAACATTTCAAACTTTTATATTCGATGATTATATACTCCATTAAATACATTCATCATATTTACTTATGTTTTTTGTCAAATACAATTAGGTAACAAACTTAAATTTAAAATTAAAATACTTTTATTAACATTAATAATAGTGACAGCAACATATATTTATCAGCTGTTTATAGATACTATAATATTATTTCGATACTTTTCGTACAATCTTATTTTCATTATGATAAAAAATCAATGAAGCGCTTTTTAAACCGAAAGTCAAATTTATTATTCATTTTCTTTAAATGTTTTATACATATATATTTTTTTACGTATATGCATTTGAATTATTATCACAAAATATTAAAAAAGATTCCACAACTGGAACTTTTGGTAAGTAAGAATTGCTCCAAGATACGGAATGACTGAGATTGACAAAGTAAGGGAAACTTGAAATGTATATCTTAGATGCTTACGGTAAAAACTATATAAAATTTCCAAATCAACTTCACATTGAAATTATGTCAGTTTGTAACATTTAATTGCGCAATACAAAAAAAATTGTTCACTGAAAGGGCTCATTTTGTCAATTAACTAAAAGAAATAAAAAAAATATATAACGTTACCTCCGACAATTGTGATTTTCTTTAGATTTTATACAGCAGGTACGAAAATCTTCCATTAGTCAATTCATTTTCAAGAATACCATTATTATAGCGCACACAGTATCTTCGAAATATATCGATAATAATAATTACAGCAACACTGACATTTCGATTAAATAGCGATATTTTTGCAGCTATGAATCGCACATCCCCGTATTAGAAAATGGCGAATTGTGTTGAATTCCTTTAAGAAAAATAATTAATTCGGCACAACAATAAAAGAGTGTTATTGCAACAGAACTTGAGTTGCTGAAGTGCTAAAAGGCAACGTCGGAAAGTAAGGACTGAAAATATTGGTTGGATAAACGCATTTATCTAAAAGTGTGCATGTGTGAGTGTTGGCCCAAGTGTGAGTTGTGATCCGTGGCCAGTAGATTTTTTTTGTTCATTATTATAAAGCTGCAAGCATACAAATCATGTGTTGGATAAGCGCCTTAACTCAAAATACAAAATATTTAATTATGTATAGCGTAAAACAAAGAGTATAACATTTTAGTGTACTTCAGGCATATGTAAAAATGTGCATGTGTGTAAGACTGTGTTCATAAGCACTAAGCAAACATAGATGTATATGTATATATTTACATATTTATGCATAAAAGTGCTAGCATGTGGAGAATACAGCATGTTTACAATGTTATTTTTACATCCATTACTTTATATATATAAAAATATGTTTTATAAGTTTCTTTGAGCATCTAAAGCTGTGCTAATACTATTTAATAATGTCAATGTGTGCGTTTTTTAAAATTGATCATTTGAATTGTTATCCGCAGCTAATGCTCCGATCTAGATCTGTTTGCTTAATTGAGCGAGCAACATCGTAAGTTGTTTCTGCCGTTCCGTTCCGATATTTGGATCAGGTCGGCTTGATTTTTTTGGGATATATATAAATGAACCAAAACCAAATCCAGCAATTGACCTTACACCTATCTCAGGCACTTGATCAAAACTATGATGTAAGTGTAGTACGAAATGAAATTCTTTAAGATGTGTGATATAGTAAAATCCATAATTATTTTGAATATTTAAGGTCGTTAATATGGAAGCGGTTCTCTCAGTTATCTGTGCACTGGAAGGGACAACAATCACTAAAGATCAACTGGAGGCCACCAGATTGGCCAAATATATAAATCAGCTGCGGCGCAGGACGAAGAACGAACAGTTGGCCCGTCGAGCTAAATCGCTTCTTAAAAAATGGCGGGAAATGGTTGGAATTCAGCAGACAAACGATTCTCAACCTCAACAGCAGCAGTTACAGTTACAGTCGCAGACTCCTTCATCACAACAAAGATCGAAATCTGATAACGATGTTGTAGACACATCATCAATACATCAATACTCTATGCTGCCTTCTTCCTCACAACAATATACACCTACACAATATGATATATCGGATTCGCACTCAAACATCGATTCATCTCAAAATCAGCAACTTCAAACAACAACATTTCCAAGCTTGTTATCGCATATGGAGAGTGATGATACAATGGTTAATCACTTTGGCAAGACGGCAATCAAACACAAGCCTCAAAAAACAAGCACATTTATTAACGAGCTTTCTTCTAGTTCTGTGTCAAATTTAGCCACTGCACCTAACGATCAATTAAACCAGGCATCCATTGTGATTGACATTGTCTCGGATTCCGATGATAATGATCATAATAATGACAATGCAGGAACTCAAGCAGTTCAGAAGTTTGGAAGCTCATCATCGTCTCTAGCACTTCCTGCCATGCAGTATCCAAGGCCCAAAAAGGTCAAAAAGGACAAAAGGCGTAAGGAAAAGATCCAGAATTCATTATTCAGTTTAAAAGAGGGAAGTTCGCAACAACAGTCGAAAAGTGTCTACAAGTCTCTTACAGATACAAATTGCTTTCCCGTTAAAGACGGAAAAGCTCCAAGTGCTTATCCAACTGACTCTGGTAAATATAGTTTTATATACTGATGAAGTGGTTGAAAGTTATGTTATTGACGTTTTTATTTGTAGAAATTCTGTCACTGTCGAATAGCTCTATGAGCTCAATTCTCTCTGGAGATCCTCTGTCAGGAAACTCACAAAGTAAACAGCGCACATCAGATTTATCCTTCGCAGGCAGATTTAAATCTGTTAGCCAAGCGGATACCTCAAATGTAGATATTTCTGCGGTACTGACAAATGGTGTAAAGACGGTCAGCCGTATTAATGAGAAATCAAATGCTGACCAACCGCTACCGATTCGACAAATGTATGAAGAATACATAAATAATGACTCGAGCACTTCGTGTAGTCGGTTATCACCATTCGAGGAACTGGAAGCAAAACAAAGTCAGGGCCAAAATCATAGTCAGAGTCAGAGCCACCATTCAAAGTCATTTGTCGAACCAAATAAGCAACAAGTACCGAGACATTTAAAGTCAAACGATAGTCATTCGTCGGAGTACCACGAGAGCCTTGTGTCTCAGGTCCCAAAAAAGCGCGGTCGGAAAAAGGGCTCAAAGGGCGTGGATTCGGTAATTGCCAAGGAGTCTAGATTGTCCCAACAAATTCAGTTTGGTTCGGGCGTGAAGAAAGTGAAGACCACAAAGGAGCTCTTCAATGAAATACAAGGACGTAAAATGAGTAATTCATTTAATCGCTCCGAAGCATTTTCAACATCAAATAATCTTTCAAGTTCTTCCATTCATCGAAGTCGTGAATCGCGTTCTTCTATACCAAGACCAACTTCATCGTGCTCTGGTATGTACTGCATGTATTTAATTTATTTATATTCATATATATATATTCAACTATTTATATTGTTAACAACTTCAGAAACATCTATACACTCTCCGCAAATATCGGAAGCTTACTCATCCAATATGGCTTTAAGTGGAATTGAATCAAAATTTTCCAATAATCTTGAAGGTGAGTTTGGTCTTCTACAGACTGCTGAGTAGGGGTGGATGGGGTCGAAAATTATAGCTTTACACGAACTCAAACCTATAATTCCTATCTGAATCAAAAATAGTAAGGATAAATAAAACGGCGGTATACACATGATGTACCAATTCGATAAAAAAAAAACAAAAAACTTATATTCGGTCAATTCACACAAAAAGAAGAAATAAAGCTAGAGTCTCATCACGACTTTCCGATACCCATTACGCATGTTAATATGTTAAAAACAATACAAAATCTTTCAGTGAGTTTTATTAAGTAACAGAAAATTTACATACTAATTAATATTTAGAGCGTGAAAAAGGCTAATTGTTTCTATCTATGGTAGCTATACGATATAGTTGTCCGATTTAAACAAAACAATGTATGTTATGAACGAATATAATATGTGTGAGCTACGTAAGGATTGCTTGGTCAACGCAGTTTATCGTACTAATTCACATATTTTGGTCAGATAGAAAGTTTTTAATACTAAAATATGTTATTTTTATAGGTCTTTTCCTTTTGAATATATAAGGTTGTCAAAAAAGTCTTGCGGTTTTTTTTATTGAATTTTCAATTGTTCATAAAATTGGATATAATAATGCGATTTAAGTCAAATATGCGCCGTTTTGTTCAATGACGAGTTCCCAACGAGATACCATCATAATGCCCCTCTTACAGAAACTCGATTCCCTATTGTCAAAAAACTCGGAGAGCCAATTTTCACAGGACTCTCTTGTAGACAACTTCCGACTACCAAGCGCGTTCGCCATGGACAGAAATAGGTGGTAATCACTTGGTGCGAGATCCGGACGGTGGATGCAAAAGAACCTCCCATCCGAGCTCCCGGAGCTTCTGGCGCGTCACCAAAGATGTGTGTGGCCTGGCGTTGTCCTGATGAAAGACAATTCGGCGTCTGTTGATCAAAGATGGCCTCTTCTGCATGAGTGCTGCATTCAAGCGGTCCAGTTGATGGCAGTACAGGTCCGAATTGAGCGTTTGTCCATAGGGGAGCAGCTCATAGTGGATGATTCCCTGCCAATCCCACCAAACACACAGAAGAACCTTCCTGGCCGTCAATTCGGGCTTGGACACCGCCAGGCAGCTTCACCGCTTTTCGACCACGACCGTTTGCGCTTCACGTTGTCGTAAGTGACCCACTTTTCATCGCCTGTCACCATCCGCTTCAAAAACGGGCATCAATACGGGCAAAAATGTTTTTTTGCGTCAAGTCGTGTGGCACCCATACATCGAGCTTCTTTTTGAATCCAAGCTCCTTGAAATGGTTTATAACGGTTTGATGACTCATGCCTAGCTCTTGGGCGATGCTACTTTGCCGGTCTCTTTCGATCAATTCAGCGATGTTATCGCAATTTTCAACGACAGGCCTTCGGACCGTGGCGCTACTTCGATCACCTCTGCACCAGAACGAAAACGTTGAAACCATCGTTGTGCGGTGGATATGGAAACTGTATCGGGTCCATAAACTGCACAAATTTTATTAGCTGCATGAGATGCATTTTTGCCTTTATCGTAGTAGTACTGTAAAATATGCCGTATTTTCTCTTTATTTTGCTCCATGTTTGCGACGCTATAAATCACGAACGATTAAAAACAAACAACAATTAATCAAACACGAGTTGGCGCGTGAAAAGAGTTTTCCAAAAAGCTTTAGCGTGAACCGATGCGACGAATACAACTAGAACTACGCGCTTGCAAAGACAAGCTTGCGGAAATACCGCAAGACTTTTTTGACAACCTGATAGAACGCCCTAAAGGAAGCATTTTATGAAGAACATACAGTTAGACACAAAAGTGTTTTTACATGGGAAAAAAATATATTTTTTTTCTTTAACAAAAAAAAAAAAAAAAAAAACAAACATATAATTATATTATATTTTTCAAACTGTTGTCTTACAGTAATAATAATAAAAATTCAAAAACTATTAGCATAGGCATAAAAACAATAACTAAAAACGAATTTAAATTCAAGTGACACGAAAGTGTTTGCACACGTGATATTCTTTATTTAATTTTATTGCTAAATTCGCATTTACCGTTGTTTTCGGCGTTTTCAATGTGCACAGCTGTGGCTGCTGCTATGTTCCAATGAATTTCATCACATTTTGAGAGAATTCATACACATTCATTACATTTTTGAACATTTTGGAAAGTTGACGAAAATCCAACAATTTCGACCAGAACGCTTGCCAGGGAGCTGCAGGAAGAATGTCATATTGACATCATCGAAAACACAATGGATGCCAAACAGTATTTGGAGATCTTGCGCACGCATCTAGTGTCCAGTGCCCGCAAGTTTTCATTTTATAGGGATGGTAAACCAACATTTAGGTTTTACCAAGATAATGACCCCAAACACAAAGCCAACACAGTCAGGTGTTGGCTTCATTATAATTGTGCGAAGGTGTTGGATACTCCAGCACAAAGCCCCGACCTTAATCCCATAGAAAATCTGTGGGCTGATCTTAAGAAATGGCAGCCAAGCGAGGTCCAACAAACAAAACAGACCTGAAGACATACATATTGGTGGAATGGGAGAAGACACCGGTGGAATATATCCAAAAACTTATATATTCCATGAATAGACGGTTGGAAGCGGTCATTGATGCCAAGAGGTGTCATACAAAATAAATAAATTGTTTTAAAACTCCATAATTAAAAAGAGTACATGTTCAAGAACACTTTTCCGAACACATTAAATATATACAGTGAATGCACTACTCGCGGACAGCTCGCTCAGGCGGACAGCTACATTAGCCGAACGAATTTTAAAGTTTTTTTTTGCAGTATTTTCGGACAAAATCCGTTTACTTAGGTAGACATCTCTCTTGGGCGGACAAAAATACTGGAACCGTGGCTGTAAGGCCAATGGAGATTTCACTATATATTCTTGATTAGCATTAATATTAGAGCCGGTATAGCAATGTGCTAATTTTCCGACTAATTTTGGAATAAAAGTACGTCAATGCGTATTCTTGATCAGCATCAACAGCCGAGTCGACATAGCCATGTCCGTCAGTTTTTATGCGAAAATGTCTTTCAGTTGTAAAGCTGTATTAATGAAATTTTGTACAGATCTGTATTCTCTGTGCACGTAGTTCATATGTCACAATCGGCCATATCGGACTACAATATCATGTAGCTCACATAGGAACAATTGATTGAACATTTTCAGTGTCTAATCGTTCTGCGTATGTTGACCAAATTTCATCCAAATCAGACTACTATATTATTAAGCTACCATAGATATGATTAGTGATTAAAGCCAATGTAACGCAATATGCATGACGGCAAAGGTATTTAATTTTCGAAGAGCCGAAGATAACTATTTCTTCTTGATACAAATTGTTTTGTTTTTTGCATTCTTGTAGATACTGGGAATACTGATAGCGACACGATTACGTCGGAACCATCGCGTGATAGCATAAAGTCTGGCGAAAGGAAGAGGACTCCGTCTTTGGACAGCATCAGTAATTCGTTTCAAACTTGTTCGGTTAAAAACGCGATCTCGATGTCCACTGCCATGCATAACACCGACGTGACAACCCAATTAATGCATCTAGTAAATAGCTTGAGCAGTCCGCTGAGTGTCAACGATGCGGAGCAATTGTATCAGTCCCAAATAGTGCCATGTACCTGTGTGGTTTTGGAAGAGACCCAAAATGGTGCTGGTGGTCACAGCGAATTGGGGGATCGATTGGACAATGATACTGGTGGTGATCTGAGCAAAGTTAAATCCAACGATGAAAGGGACCCAAGTCAGCGAGATTCACAGATTGATGAGCATGCGAAGTCCCTAAATAACAATAAGTCTACAGCAGAAGAGGCGGCACTTTCATTGCCGAGAAAACCCAAAAAGTCAATATTTGATTTGGACTTCGATGAGGATGAGGATCCTTTGCATGCGATCATTAAGAGCAAATCGCCATCGGAATCGAGCTCGAATCCACAACGGGTTATTTCCAATGATAACGATAATGATTCAAAATTCGTTCCTTCGATTGATGCCAATAACCTCGACCTGCAGGCAAGTGTCGGCGATAATCCAGATGACAAGGATGACGAAAATGCTGATAAAGTGCCAGTGACGTTGTCCATATACACGGTGCACGAGGATCCAAACTGTGTGGCAAAGCAGAGGTTCACTGTGCAGACAAACAACGTTACAAATTATCATATAAATGCCTTACACAACTACTATGTCCCAAATATTAATGGTAACTGGAATAGCATTGAGACGCCATTGATCACGGAATCGTCTGTATCGGTATTTTTAAAAGAACTGGACTCCTATGAGGTCAGTGACGGCGGTGATGTAGTGCCCACATACGGTTCTTTGACATACGATCGTATACCAAAGGATTTGAGTTTTCTCAAGTTTGCCAATCACTGCGAAAGGAAATTTAAAAAATCTTTTATACCTCCTTTTCTGGGTGTTGCTAAATGTCTCCCGTCTTGTCGACTGGCGAAGAAGAAGGCCAGCGCGTTGTCCGGTGTAATATTCAAGTCTGAACCGGAAACCAATACTGCAGCGGTTACAGAAGATTCGAGTCCACTGAGAGTTGATGTTTATGGACACGATAACGTGGACAGCAATGAAAACCAAATGCCAGATAATACCAATCTCAGTTGCAACTTATTGCAAATGGTCAATAATAGTGGCAATGCTCCAACATGGCCAATCGAGGATGACCATCATAGTAGTCGAAGTCGCAGAAGCAGCAGCAGCAGCCTTTGCAGTAATTCCAGTTTAAAAATCACACAGAATTCAATAAACGAGAAACTGAGACATCAACGAGCTCATATAGAACGAAATGTAGTCGAGCGCAATCGAAAAAAGCGTAGAAAATCAAGTAAAGTAACAGAAAACTTAGATGGCACTGCCGCAAAACCACGTATAAAACGTATCAAGATTGCAATCAATGGAAATGTAGCTACGCAAAGGCAAATATCGCTCGTCAGCAGCGATGACGATGACGATGACGAAAAGCATGTGGAGGACAGTGATCAGAGCGATATTGACAACACCTCTTATCTGAGATCCGATGCAGCTAGTAATGTTGTTACAGCTGCTACTACTACACCTAGTGGTAGTGGTGTTGCTGCTGCTGCTAGCGAAGATGATGAACAGGAGTCGCTTGAAAGCAGAAGCCAGTCAACGACAATTGATGGGGATGAGGACAAGCATATGGAAATTGAAAATGATATTGAAAATGATAATGAAAACGAGTATGATAACAGCAACAGTAATGAGGAGGAGGAGTATGCAATCGTGCAAAGGCCTTTAATGGGTGGCAGCAACAATCACATTGTGCTGACAATTAAGAAAACGCCCAGCAAAATAAACTCACCGGTTAACTCTATGTCAGCCACATCCCCAATTGTGTCCCATTCGAGCATTGAAGCCGAGACTGCTAAGTATATTAACTTTAACAATGTTAACAACAACAACTGCAACAGTAATAATGATAACAATAATGTTAACAGTAGTACTGTATCAGAAATGATCACGGCATATCAGAATCAACATCAGTTTTATAAGCTTTCGTTGGAGGCGATTTCATCGTGTGGCACTAAAGTAACTGATGATCCGACAATGTCCAATACCTGCCTAAATAGGTATCACAAATGTTGTCGTTATCGCTGTCGTCGTCATCGTCATCTTCGTCGTTTCCGTCACCATTATCTTCGCTCAAAAAAGCACCAAAATTGCCAAAAGGAATCCATAGATATTGAACTGAAACATTTATTTAATAATAGCAATAGTAATAATAGTACTGCTCGAAGCAATCAGTCAGCGACAAAAGCTCATCGAAAATTGTTTTTCTCCAATGAGTTGAATCGAGAAGATAACCTTGGACGAAGACAGCGAATTATTAATTACAGCAGCAGTAGCAGCAGCAGTTCAAATTATGACGACGACGATGAAAGCGATCAGGAAAATCTGTCGTCGTCGTCAGAGAAAGCTTTTAAAAAACATAACTTTGCAAACGACTATAAATTAAAGATTGAGACTGAAGCGAGCGTAGCTAAACAGGAGCGGGACCAGCAACAGGATTCACACTTGACTTCTAGTGACGAAACCGTGGATGACCAAGAACTTGATGAAGATGATGATAATGATGATGGAGATGGAGATGATTATGGTACAAAGTGCGATACAACTCAAAATGAGTTACCCTTAAACAACAGAAACAATGGCATGCTGCCGTCATTCAATTCAATTTACGATGAGCATCTGGTAGACCAAAATGTTGACCTAAATTCAAAACCAATCCTGGCAAGTGATGTTAGAGTTATCACAACGCCGGAAGCACTACAAATTGAGAATTGTGATGATGTTAATAGTAGTAGTTTATGCTCTAATAACAATAATTTAAGTTTAAGCAAACCACATAATTTAGCTTCTAACTTTAACAATAATAATAACAATGACACTGAAGAGTTGGAAAAGTGCAATCCACACATTGAATATAGAACTGGAATTCGGACTGTTGTTGACTCGAACTCGAGCAATTCCCGCATCCAGGAGTTTAAGGAATGGCACCAAGTTCTCCAGCTGCATTCATATAATAATGAACCACTGATAGTTTTGCCATACGTTGTGCTTGAATAATTTCAATTTTCAATTATAATTTTAACAAAAATACAAAATGGATAAAGAAATTACAATTTCTAATTTGTTGGAGAACTTTAATTAAAAAATTTTCAATTATTTGCATTATCGTCGTATATCATCTCATCCAAGGTTGAGTAAAATTTTTATGATAGGATGTTATTAAATACTATTAGCATACAAAATAATAAATCCTGTTAAGAAATGCCTGAAGTGAAAGATATTCTATAATTACAGCTAATTATAGAATAAATATATTAATTTTCCTGTCAAATCGGTTTCAATTTAATTAATTTCAAAGAAAAATGGAGTTGCCGCACGTTATATACCACATTTAAAAGCTATCTGTCATCATTAATATTTGTAAACATGAAATTTATGCCTTTGTTAAGTTCTATCGTTGATCATTTTTTCGCATCTTTATAGTTTTTATTATTTACATATATTTACGCATATATGATTCAAATGAAATGTACATGAAATGTAAATAAATAAGTTATATTATACGAAGAATGTGTTTTCTTTTGGATTCCTGTAAAGTTGAAATAGTTTCCTTTTATTTCCTTTTAAATTACAAATGAAGTTTGTGGATGGCTTCAAATACTGAGCTCATAAGGTATCAATTAAATCAGCACAACAAGAAGATATATCCTACCCATGTAAGTATATATGTATTTCCCTGACCAGCGTTTGTTGAGGCGAGAAGACGAACAACGAAAGCCGATGTGTTCTGTTCAAACGTTTATTTGCGACTAAATCAAATAGCATAATTCTGTTAGTTAACATGCGTACCAAATTCTGTTATGTACGCACAAACACATGATAATGTAATGTTAAACAATTACATGAGTGCATTGCTATTTTCAACACCCTTCCTCAATGCGATCATGCTTACAAATTCAATTCAAATTCAATTTTTCTGTTAGTTTTGAATGCTTCTGTTTGGACAGACTCTTGGTTAGAATGTCCGCCGTCATTTCATCCGTCGGAGTATACTTCAGAATGATTTGGCCATCTGTCACCGCTTGTCGAAGAAAATGATATCGTATATCAATGTGCTTCGTCCTTGAATGATGCACTGGGTTCTTCGCTAGTTCCAGAGCTCCAAGATTATCCCCGTTTCGCAAGGTAGGTGTGTCTTCAGTGCCGCATCCAAGCTCGATGATAAGCCTGCGCATACAAATTGCCTCTTTGCATGCTGTTGCCATCGCCATATATTCAGCCTCGGTGCTACTGAGGGCAACACTTCGCTGCTTTTCCGATTTCCAAGAAATCGGACCACCTGCTAGAAAATATACATAACCAGTATACGATTTGCGGTCGACCTTGTCGCCGCCCCAATCAGCATCAACGAATCCTTCGTATGGCCCGCCGTCCTTCTTGTAATGAATCTTAGCATTCACACTGGACGACAGATACCGCAGGATGTGCATCACACCTGCAAAATGCTCACTATGAGGATCTTTACTGGCTTGCGCCAATTTTGCCACTGAGTGCAAAATGTCCGGTCTGGTCGTCAAAGCAATCCACATCAGCTCTCCCACAGCTGACTGGTACTTGGTCACATTGACCCTTTTGCAAACGCTGCTGTTGCACGTGACCTGCTGCCCAGCGTCTAAAGGTGTTGCGGCTGGTCGACAATCTTGTATCCCATGCTGTCGCAGAAGATCCTTGATGTACTGCGAGTTACTCAAGCTGATTTCGTTCAGATCAGTTTTACGTTCGATTTCCATTCCTAGCTGGCCCTTTGTCAACGCAATCAAATGAATTTGAGATGGCTGCCTTGATGTTGACTAAATCCTGCTCAGATTTACAAGCTATGAGGAGATCATCTACATACACTAGTATTAGTGCTATGCCGGCTCTGTCAATGGATTTATATAAACATGGCTCGTTGTCACAAGGAGTAAAGCCAAGCTTTCTTAATACATCATCCAGTCTCGAATTCCATTCCCTTCCTGATTGCTTCAAACCGTATATGGCCTTTTTCAACAACAATCCTTTGGTTTGCTGACCCTTTTCGGCATGTCCCTGTGGTTGCATCATATAAACAGTGTCTCGTAAATCGCTGTTTAAATAAGCTGTGCAGACATCCATCTGGTGCAAATGAAGCTGCAACTGTGCCGATAGCGCCAATATAAATCGTAAGCTCTACAGACGACAAACAGGCGAAAACGTCTGGTTGTAGTTTATCCCATACTGTTGCGAACAGCCTTTCGCAACTAAACGCGCCTTAAAGCGCTCAATACGGCCATTGCCATCCTGCTTTAGGCTATATACCCATTTGCAGCCAATTGCGCGCTGCCCTTTGGGTACGTCCACTAGTTGCCAGGTTTGATTTCTGATCAGCGCTTCATACTCGCTGTCCATTGCTGCACGCCACTCTGTTGCTTGCGCACTACCCATTGCTTCCTCATAGGATGTTGGTACAGCTACCTCTCTAGTAACAATAGCACGCAGTACATTATATTGCTTCCTTGGACGACCGGGAGCACCAGTCCTTATTAGCCTACGACCAGTTTCTGCGTCGTATAAGCGATACCCCTTTGCCTGTATCGAGTAGCCCACCATACGGTTTTCCTTGCCCTTGGTTTGGAACTTGCCTCTACGGTGACCCTTGTCCAGTGCTACTGCAATGGAACCAAAAACTTTTAGGTGACTGATATTTGGCTTCTTACCAGTCCACGCTTCCATTGGTGTCATGTCTATCAGTGCCCTAGTGGGTGCTCGATTCCGTAAATATACTGCCGTATTAATTGCTTTGGCCCACAAAGACTGATCTAATCCAGACTTCGCCAGAAGACATCTTGCTGCCTCCACCAGCGTCCTATTAGCTCGTTCTGCCACACCATTTTGCTGTGGTGTGTATGCCACAGACAACTGCCGCGTAATTCCTTCTTGCCTTAAGTAGTCATCAAACGCCTTGTTGATATACTCTCGACCGTTGTCGCTGCGAATAGCTTTGATCTTCTTTCCTGTTTGCTTCTCCACCAGCTGTTTGTATTCCTTAAATTTTTCAAAGACCTCATTCTTGCCTTTGAGAAAGTAAACAAACATTCTCCTGGATTTGTCATCGATAAACGTCAGGAAGTATCGAGAGCCCGCCAAAGACTTCGTATCGAAAGGCCCGCAAACATCACTGTGCACTAGTTCCAGCAGTTCCTGCGATCAATTTTCGGATGCATTTGGAAATGGCTGTACGTGGACCTTGCTAACCATACATGTCTTACATGCATTACTTGGCCAATTTGTGGTTTTTTCCAATCCGCGCACCAATTGTTTCTTTGCAAGTTCCTGCAAAGTCGCGAAATTCAAATGGCCATATCTGTTATGCCATAACATTCCATCGGAGTTAACAGAAGCATAACAGCTGTTACGTTGACTTTCAAATGTAAACAAACCTCCAGTGTTGAGAACTTCCAATATGCACTTCCCGCGCATATTGATTTTTGCAGACTTTCTGGTAAATCAAACGGCGCAATCGTTCTCCACTGCCCGGCTCACCGAAATGAAGTTGCACGTTAGCTCTGGTACAAACAGCACAGTTGTTAATGTCAATGGTCCATCCTTCGGGTTTAGTGCCACTATGCCCTTGCCGGCTGCTTGCATAGTTCGTGAATCCGCCAAACTGATATTTTCGGTGTGGCTTTTCAAACTGGTAAACATTTGTTTATCACAGCACATGTGGCTTGTTGCTCCACTATCCAGATACCATTTGGACTTACCAAAACTATTTGAAGTAAGTGCATTAAGCAATCCAAAGTGATTTTGCTCGTTGACCATACTTAGCACGTTTCTAGCATTTTCCTGTTGTCTTTCAACATTGCTTCGACAATTTGCTTTAATGTGAACTTCTTTCCCGCACTTGAAACAAACGATCTTTTTTCCCTTTTTGCTAACGTCGCTTTTACCGCTATTTTTCTTTTGCCTTGCCGAAAATGCCTGTACGCCGTTATCGCAATTTTCTGCATTCTGTTTTCGCTCTCCTTCTTTCAGCTTGATACATAAAATTTCGTACTCTGGCAAACTGTCGCGCGTCTCAATGGCGACAACGAAATTATCGTATGTTTCTAGAAGGCTCGACAGCAAAATTATGACCTTGAGCTCATCATTTATTTCTATTGAGACTCCCGCCAATTTATCCACCAGATCCATGAACTGGTTCAGGTAGCTTGTTATGCTTTGTCCCTCTGCCATTCGCAGATTAAGCAGCTTCTTGTACAGTGAAACTTTCCGCACGGGACCACTTGGCTGATGGACCTCTTGTAGTTTTGTCCACGCTGCATTTGCCGTATTGCAGCTCTTTATGTAGCCCAACTGCGTGACTTTCACGCTCAATGTGATCGTCGCTAGTGCCTTTCGAGCCAAAGCACTCCAGTTAACGCCTTCTCCGCAATTTGTCTCCACCAAATCCCCCAACGTAACTTCCCATAGCTCCGAATGCACCTACACGCTTCTCATTTGGACGCTCCAAAAATCATAATTTTTTTCATCCAACTTATCGATGTGATAAAGAGAATTCATTGTACACGTGGTATAATGACCGTCGCAAATATCTAAAAACCGCAAATGTCTCTAGGCTCGTAGCACTACCATTTACAAAAACGCAAAAACTCCAGATCCTCGTGATCTGGGCCCATAACCTGTTGAGGCAAGAAGACGAACAACGAAAGCCGATGTGTTCTGTTCAAACGTTTATTTGCGACTAAATCAAATAGCATAATTCTGTTAGTTAACATGCGTACCAAATTCTGTTATGTACACACAACCACATGATAATGTAAAGTTAAACAATTACATGAGTGCATTGCAATTTTCAACAGCGTTATCATTCAATGCGAAATACCGATGTCCGTCTGTGCAACCATTTGTTCTTTTAGACAGTAAACCAGTCAATTGTGTTTGAAAGTATTAATAATACTTTTGGCCAATGGTATCTACATATATGTTGTAGTTGTCTGTGATCCAAAGATTCATAAAAAGATTGACAACTTCAAAATTGAGGTCCAAAATGTCGAAAATGGTAGCACAGCAAATCTGGAAGACCATGGATGATATATGTAAAGTCAAGGAAATAAAAACAAAATATATTCATAAATTATTGCATTTCGTTTATTTGATTTCGATTTGATTTTTTTGTTGGTTTTAATGTTATGTATTTTTGGGTCAATAACCGCAAGTGTGTGTCACAATTCATACAGATTGGGGCAGACTCAAATTTCGAACCAGGAGGACGACCTTTGCTGAATATAGTGGATGTTAATTGAGGATGCCGGCAGGGTCGTTCAGATGGCACGCATATTTTGGGTTGCCTCCGAAAAGAATTTTGGATGAATGGATTTTGATTTGGATTGATCGATCGTATTGTCAATGAATATATATATACGTACAAGTTGTGTATAAACGTTAAGAAAACAAATGTTGAAATGCGAAATAACATTGTACATCTCGCTTAAACGTAAGTTTGTTGTTTTGATTTACTTCTAAAAATAGTATAATAGTTGGGCCATGATTGGGTTTCATGGGTACCCTAGGAAGGGTTCCCATAATTGAGCTTAACTTTTCCTATTTCCGCTTTCGTTCATATTCTGTTTTCTGATTCCGTTCGTTTTGATTTGGGATTTAGATTTTCTGTTTTTCTGAATTTAAGATCAAGACTTAGTGTCAAATGAAATGTATACTTAATAAATGATATCTAATTATGAGCAGTCTAATTAAATTCGAGTGATTTCCGTAGTTAGGCGTCAGCACTTTGAACATTCACCGAAAATGCACACAAGCTTTCGCCCTTCTTGGCAACCGCCTTGGCCTGATATTGACCAACATCATCCAGTGTGCACTTGGTAATTGCGAATGCATAGCGATTGTCATCCTTGGTAAATGAGTATCTAGTCCTTGACTCATCGATGGGTTTGCCATCCTTAAGCCAAGCTAGGTTTAGCAGCTCGCCATCGAAATCACACTCGAATTTGGCATTCTCTCCCTCCGTCACGGAAACGGATATTGGGAATTTAAGAAACGTTGGCTGCTTGGCCTCATCGCCGGGTACAGTGACATTAATTGTGCACGTACTGAACGATTCACCAGCATCGTTAAAGGCCTCGCAGGTGTAGGTACCACCGTCCTCGGGGAATATTTCGGCGATCTGAAGGCGATAGATGTTCGCCTCATTTGTGTACTGGAAGTCCTTGCTGGGCTTAATCTCCTTGTTGTTGTGCAGCCAAACCACATCGAAGTGCTCAGCTCCAATGATCCTGCAGGCCAAGGTTACTGCATCTCCATCCTTCACGAAACGTGATTCCAAATGGCTAACTATCTTGGGTGGCTTGTCGCTTCCAGTGGCCACACGCTTGCTCGACTGTTTGTCCAGAACTAAGTGAAATAAGGAAAAAAAGCTACGATTAAAATTTGTACGCACTTTGGGCTGGTAGTCAGGCGGGGGCCGACCTGTAAAGACTACAGATCAAAAACTAATTTTTTCCATTTACCAACATCGGCTACTTTAAGTTTTAAAACCAATTTATCTGCTTTAGATTTGTTAAAGAAACAATTAAACAATGAGTTTTTGACAACTTACGCTTAACCGTTAGCTTGCACTTGGTTTCCACAGCACTGATTGAGTTTGTGGCTGTGCAAGAGAAAACACCTTCATCTTCGGGGAAGACCTCGTGGATTGTCAGTGTGGCGATGCCGTTCTTATACTTCAGATCCATAATTTCCGAGGATGAAATCGACTTTCCGTTCTTGGACCACGTGATCTGAGGCTCTGGGTCGCCTTTAACCTGGCAACTCAGGACCAATTGCTCGCCATCGCGAATGGTCAAATCATGGAGTGGTTTTGTGAATTCCGGCTTGCACATTAGGGAATCATCGGGAGGAACTACAGGTGAAAGTTGTGATAATGATTAATGAGTATAAATTAAGAAAGTGTATGGGTGTGTATACGCACGAATTAATTCTTTTGTGGCACTACGAGATCTGGATGGACTGCCTGGGGCCTGTAAGGAATTGGCCGCGTATTTTTTCTTCCCCGAAATGCTGTTCTGAGTGGTTGAGGAACTGTTTGTGCTGCTGCTGATTGTCGTCTGTAAAGTCAAAATTACTGGTTACTTTCTATTTGCCAATCATACAGAGCATTAGTTAAATGTAATTTGTGTTTGTAGCAAATCGTTTGCTATTTATATGGAAATGCTCACCCTTCCATCGGACGTTGTTCTGGTACTAGACGAATTTTGCGTATTGCTCGTCGACGAAGATGATGACGAGGTGAAGTGGCGGGCTGTGATAATCGGTGGAGGAGCCGGCTTCATGTGTTGCTCAATATACTTGCGATCTGTGGAAATAACCCCAATGCGAGTTAGAAAATTGTTTGCATATAGGGCGATGTGGTGTAAATGTGATAGACATAATGTGTGTAACGAATGTTAATAATAAACAGTCCTTCAAACAGGATTCAGGACGAATGCAACGAAATTATAACATATTCAGATTGGTTGGAAGGTAGAACTAAATAATTGAGGGAAGTGCAATACAATCTATTCAGATTCAGTACTAATGCATTTTTAGTAAACCGAAGTAGGTATTGGGGATTGGATTGCGATAGGGTGGGACTGGGAAAGGAAATGGGAATGGGAATGACAATGGAAATGGATAGACTTTTAAGCATTACTTTAACTGTTGTGTTAACATTTCAGTGGTTTAATTTTTTGGTGACGTCATAATAATTGAACAATATTCGATTTCTGCTATGCAAATCGGGCTGTTATAATATTTTGGAAGATTAGCTATATTACATTCATTGTTCTTCAAAGTTTACGGTTCAAATAATGTTTATTCGGTAGTCGGGTATCAGTTCAAGTTGTTAAAACTCAACGTGTAGGGGGGGAGGTGTAGGTGCATGCGTAATAGTTAACGTTCAAATAAATTTAAAACTTGTTTTAATAATAATTAGACTAGTGTTACTAGATTACAAAAAATTACCTCCTGAGTAAAGGAAATTGTGGGCAAGTTCAGCCTGCTCAGGCGTAACCCATTCTCCTAGGAATTATTATTGTTGAATTAAAAAAAAGTATATGTATTTTTATAAATGTGTGTAAATAAATAAATAATAATTATACAAGTTTTTAATGAAATAATCCCACACCATTCAATGTACGGAAATTCAGATAAAATTAGACCCCTGATAATTCAATACTGGGATAATTCGTATAATCGCTAAACCTCTTATTTCTCTTATTTTTGGTCCCTTCAAAAATATATTATGGTTTCCCTTTTCAATTGAATTTCAAGTTTATTCGATTGTTTAAAAACAAAGTCTGATTTAATTTGTAAAATAGAAAATTTTTTAATATAGTAATCTAGGTAATATAAGTCACCGTTTGCATTTCCCTCGTAATATTCTTGGGGTCCTTTGGAGAAATAAATTATTAAAGGTCTACCTGTATAAAATTTAATGGAATGGCTAGATAGGTAAAATACAAGTCCAGTTGTGGCATTGAAATATAGACAGATTTGAGGCTACTTCAAATATGAAATAATTGTTTTAATAAGATCACAAATCTTAAAGTAATGAGGACTAGGAAAGTAGACGCAATTGTGTAATTTTTAGGTATAAAGAAAATAAATAAGAAATATATAAATGTTTGCGTTTCTAAAAAAGTACTTGTAAATTCTATCTATTCAAAGGAGTAGGTTTTTAAGTTTGATCACTGTAATGGATTAACAAACATACCAAATACTTTTTTGGCATTTGAAAACCTTTGGAAAATTCTAATCCGGTGATGGTATGAAATAAATCAAATGATAAGCATGAATACCAATAGACTTACCTTCCACAATAACGACACACTCAGTTTCATCGGTTCCATGACAATTGGATGCCTTGCAAGTATATTTGCCTGAATCGGAGGGCTTGCAGTCGATGATCTCCATGGTGACAACACCATCAGAATGAGACATGGCGTACTCGTATTTGCTGAGCTCACGACCGTCCTTGTACCACTTGACAGTGGGCACCGGCTTGCCGCTGAGACAGCAGAGGAGCTTACAGGTGTCACGGGCTTGCATGACGCGGGGACGTAAGAGGAATGTAAAACTGGGAGCCGACTCCGATTCCTCCTGCCAGAATGTGTAGGGCAGGGGTTCACGGCGGCGAACAGGAGTCGATTCGGTACGATATCTTGGCTGTTCCTTTGGCAGTGGGTGGACATTAAGGAAGACGACCTCCTCTCTGGAGCCATAATGGTTCTCCGCACGAATAATGTACTCGCCACGATCATCGAGTTTCACACGATTGATAATAAAGTAATAATCATCGCCAGCATAGCGCTTCATAAACTTAACACTCTGTCTCAACTCGATGTTATTGTGGGACCAGGTGAGCGTAGGTGTCGCAATTGCAATGCAACGGCAATAGAATTTCACGCTCTGTCCCTCGTAGCAGAATTGCGATGACGGGCGAATGACAAATCGTGGAGCGGCTTGACGGCGATCAAAGACAGCGTCGTGCATCTTATATTTTTCCATGAGTAATTTACGCAGCGATGAATATTCGGATAAGCGACCAATTGGCAGTAGGTATTTCTCAAAGTCTTCATACTTCTTGCGCAGCTTTTCGCGGTACGCCAAATAGCGATCGCGTGCGATCTTCTGCGTTAGCTCACTGTGATCACCTGTCAGCCAGGGATGCAGTAGGCATTCGTGTGCTGTCATTCGTTTCTCCTTGTTGGCCAACAGCAGTTTCCTTATGAAGTCTTTGCCCTCTTCAGAAATATGCTTAAAGGCCTCCACATCGAAGTCCCAATCACATGCCTTAACATTCTTCAATGTCTGCACATCATTGTCACCGGCAAATGGAGAAAGTCCGCTCAATCTACACAAAGGAAAGTAAATGGGGGTTTTAAAATAGGGCCAAAGTAGTGTATTTGGTTAGCCTGCATTTTCCAAAAAACTAGCCTACTAACTAGGCAAAGAATGTATTTAATTAAACAATTTCAGATTTTTTTGCATCTTAATGCTGTCAAATTCTGATTCATTTAGCTGCGATTTCTGATAATAGAAAATACTTACAACACATAGGCAAGTACTCCTGTTGCCCACATATCGGTGTAGAATCCAACCGGCTCACGGTTCACAATCTCCGGAGCGGCGAATTCGGCTGTTCCTGTCGTGATCTTAACCATCTCGTTTGGATCTAGTCTAGTGGCCAGGCCAAAGTCAATAAGCTTTACGCTTGTACTGCTGCGAGTCTGGCACATAATATTCTCCGGCTTAATATCCAGATGAATGATATTTTTCTCATGCATATGCCTGATTCCCTCGCAGATTTGTCTCATGTAGTTGATAACTTCCGCTTCCGTCATTACGTAACCTTCCGCCGTAATACGCTCAAATAATTCTCCACCGGATAAGCTGCAGCAAATGAAATAAAAAGTGGTCAATTATATTACAATTGCACAATACATGACGAAGATGGACAGAGCTTTAAAGTCGATTACAACAATTTGGTTATTTTTGTACTTACAATTCGAGTATAAGAACCATTTCGTCATCGTCTTCGAAGGCATCATGCAAGTTGATTAGTTTTTGATGATGCAATTGATTCATAATGTCAATCTCTCTGCGGATCAGATCCTTTTCGACCGTATGGGATACGGGAATAAATTTAGCTGCAAAAATATTGCCAGTACTGCGTTCACGGCACCGATGAACGACTCCAAAGGCGCCAGTTCCGATTTCTTCAAGGATATCGTACCTATCGTAGACACTTTGCTGGGAGATTTCAACAGGCTGAGGTACAAACTTCGAATAGATGTCAAAGACATAAGAATCGTAATCCTTAATTGGTCCATCGGCTTTGCCGCGTATTCTCTTGCCATTCTCATCCAGTTCCCATTTGCGTTCGGTTGGTTTCTTTTTCATGGATTCTTTGGTCTTTATCAATGTGCTGATTTCGGATGAATCTGAACGACCATAGACATTGTCGGCAAATATACGGAAATCATATTCCTTGCCAGGTGTTAAACCACTAACTGCCATTGAGGTAAATCGTGTGTTACCCACACGTATCCACGATGACAAAGGATGCTCACGTCGCTCCACGAGGTAGTTTGTGATATCGCTACCACCATCCCAGACCGGTGCCTTCCAGCTGAGAGACAGTGAATCTGTACCAATGCTCTCAACCAATGGGAAACGCGGTGGATCTGGTCGGTCACTAATTTGAACTTGAATTATTGCAGTATCGGAGCCAAGCTCGTTCTCTGCCGTAATTCTATACGGTCCCGAATCTAAACGGGAACCATCGCGTATGGTCAAAACCGCGTGACGTTCCTTTACTTCAACGTTATAGTGTCCACCAGATTCAATGTTTTCGCCCTCGCGAACCCAATGAATACGTGGCTTGGGGAATCCAGTGAAGGGTATTTTAATCACAACATTTTCACCCTTATCAAAGTAGGCGGTATCTCTAAATCTTGGTGGTACATTCAGTTTTGGAGCAGCTGCAAGTGTTGAAATGATTATTAGCATCAACAAGATAATATTACGATTAATATGGGGCTTTAATCTACAATTTTCTGAAACTGTCGTGGTCACAATATAAAAATTCACCACACAGAATGATCCTATTCTCAATCCTCTACCTCCACAAAGGAAACATGTGAGAATAAGCCAACAAATTCCCAATAAATTTAAGGTACTTGGATAAAACTAATAGCATATAACTCTTATAGGGATAATTGGTCCAAATCAGTAATAAGTATTCCAAATTTGGTATGAATATATTAGCTATGTTAAGGAACATTTAATCACTGATTAGTGTGGGTTTGTCGACTAGCTCTTTCTACAAGTTAAATAAGGTCGGATTTTGGTAACACTGATTCGGTCTTGGTATGTGTTTAATTCCCATCGGATATAGATGGAATGGGAGAGTGAAAAATACTTACTCATAATGGCAAGAGCAGCACGAGTGGACTTAGCTCCAGCCTTGTTGACAGCACGACAGACATATTCGTCTGCGTCCTCGCCGAATACATCGTTGATGTTGAGGAAGTGATTATCACCCTCTGAATAGATGTGATAGCGAGCTCCGTTTGTGATTTCACGAGCTCCCTTGTACCAGGTAATAACTGGTCGGGGTACTCCGGTGATTGTGCAGGTGAATTGGGCATTGTGGTTCTGAATGCAATTGGCATCGCGAACGGGTTTCACAATAATGGGAGCGGTTGCTGCCTTTGGATCGATTATTTTAACTGGCTGAGAAGCAGTTGATTCCTTGGAGAGACCAGCAATGTTTTGAGCAAAAATACGGAATTCATACTGACGGCTCTCGATAAGATTATGACAGTTAGCTTGATTTGGTAGACAAATAATAGGATTAACCCGTTGCCAAGTTTCACTGCCGACCTCACGCTTATCAATCCAATAGCCTTGGATATGAGCACCACCATCGGATTCAGGTTTCGACCATTCTAAGTGGACAAAGTCACCACCGATTTCAGTGATCTGTGGAATGCCAGGCGGTGAAGGCGGGTCAATCGGTGCCTTAGCACGAATGGGATTCAAGCCCTCCAAGGGCGGACCCATTCCATTTTCATTGACAGCCATGACACGGAATATATACTCTTGGTTCTCAATCAGTCCCTGTACATTAAATGATGTATCCTTGCAGGTGCTAGACACTGTTATCCAATGTGGCGACGATATATCCTTTCGTTCAACTACATAGTGTGTAATCTTCAATCCACCATCGTATGACGGTGGACGCCAAGTTAAGGTGCACGAATGCTTGTTGATCTGCGAAATTCCCATTGGTCCCGTCGGCTTCGAGGGCAGTCCTGTGATGTGAACATCAAACTGTCCAGTAGCAGCACCCGAGTCATTGCTCAGCTCAATTTGATAATGTCCAGCGTCATTCTTGACTATATCCCGTATAAATATTGCAATATAATCGTCAAAGACATTATATCGGAAGTGTGAATCGTCCAAACTATCGGCAATATTTTCATTGTTTCGTGTTATGCGAACATTCAACGGCTGATCGCCCGAATAGTAGACCTTGATCTTTGTATTATCACCCTCGGGCAGATAGAGCTCGGTGGGGCAGCGGTTGATTATTGGCGGGGAGCCGACCTTAAGATATCCCGATGTGTGTACAAATCCCAGTGAATTGATGGCCTCACAGGTGTAATCGCCATCATCACCGGACTGCACATTCGATATGTGAAGACGGAAGACACCATCCTTGCTATCGCAGGTGTAACGTCCTCCACTCATCTGGATTTCTTTGCCATTACGTAGCCATCTGGCTGTCGGACTAGGCTTACCGGAAGCAGCGCATTGTAAGGTAAAGTCCTTACCGCATGGGGCAACCCTATCTTGTAGTCTGGTTATCCAATCGGGCTTCTCGCCACCCAAAACCTCGCAGACCTTAATGGGCATAGTGCACAGACTAGGCTCGGAGCGACCGGCAGCATTCATCGCAAATATGCGGAATTCATAGTCACCCATTTCAATGAGATTAATGACGGTAAAGTCGGTATCAAGCACATTGTAGTCATTGCATTTGACCCAAACGGCACCGCCAATATCACGTCTCTCAATTATATAACCAGTGATACGGGATCCACCATCACTGACCGGTTTCTCCCATTTCAAATCAACATAGTTCTTGCCGACCTTCGTCACCTGCGGTGTACCTGGTGGGGATGGTACATTGAATTTACCCTTCAGCTTAAACCTTAGCGACGGTGGCGATGGCTTGCTAAATCCGGCTGCATTCTTTGCCTTGATGCGGAATTCGTATTCACTGCCATTTGTTAGATTGTATAGTTGATATTTAGTGTCCTTGATGAGATACTCATAGGTATTCCATGATGAATCATTGACAATGTCTCTGTACTCGATTTGATAGCCTTGAATGCGCGATCCACCATCGCTGGCTGGTCGTGACCATGTCAAGGTTACATTTCCAGAGTCCCAATCAATCACCTTTGGCTGTCCAGGCTCATCGGGTACGGTAAACTGATGTTTGGCCGTAATTGGTTCACCCAAATCCAGTGGATCAGACAACCCGTATTGATTCTCCGCTCGTACACGGAAGTGATATTTGTGATTTGGCTCCAAGCCCATTACATCGTAATGTGTGTTACGTACAAAACTGCTGACCTTCACCCATGTACCACTGTTGTCCAATTTCTCCACAACATAGTTGGTAATCGGTGAGCCGCCATCGTCGAGAGGCGTTTTCCAGGCCAGCGTGCAGGTGTCTGGCGTAATGTCGTAGGCATTTAGTGGTCCCTGTGGTGGTCCAGGTCTATCAACCACTGTCACATGGCATGATGCTGTATCGGAGCCCTTGACGTTCGTCAGGGTGATCGAATACGATCCGGTTTCGGATCGCTTGGCACACTTGTTTGTATACACCGAACTATAGTCATCAGTTTCGAATCGGATACGTTCATCAGTCGCTACTTCCAGACCATTTATGCTCCAGGTGGGTGTGGGTCTTGGATTGGCATGGTAAGGCACCGTGATGTGGAATTCCTCACCAGCAATTACAGTCATGTCACGTATAGATAAATCAGAAGTTATCTTTGGTACATGCGGTGGTCGGCGGCAATAAATAAGATCACTTGAGGCACTATATGGCGATTGACCCGCTGCATTTACGGCAGCTACTCGGAACTCATATTCCGCATTCTCAATTAAGTTGGGTATCTTGCAGTTAAGATCTGGACAGAGTTGGTGAACGGCCTTGGTCCATTTCTCTTCGCTCAAAAGACGCTTCTCGATCACATAGCCGGTGATGGGTGATCCACCATCGTGCTTGGGCTTAGTCCAGGCGATCGTTATGCTATCTTCGGTTGAGTCGATGCCCCGTGGAATTCCGGGAGCATTGGGTACATCGAATGGATGTCGGGCCCGTATAGGCTCTGAAGTATAGACTGGCTCTGATTGTCCATATTTGTTTTCGGCAAACACACGGAATTCGTACTCCTTGTTAATGGTCAAGTTGCGAACTCGCACAAATGGTACAGTGCAATAGCTGCTGACCTTGGTCCACGTGGAGGAGCGTGCATCCTTCTTCTCGATTATATAATTCTGAACTGGCGAGCCACCATCATCGCGGGGCGGATTCCAGTACAATGTCAACGAATCACCAGCGAATTCATCAGCTCGCAGATTTGTCGGTGGACCAGGTCTATCCAAAACTTTAACGTTTATGGTAGCAGTATCGAAACCAGACGGGTTTTTAAGTTGCAAGCGATATTGGCCCGAGTCCGAACGCTTTGAGTTTTTCACCACAAATGAGGCTGCCTCATCGGTTAGACGCTGGTGCACGCGTTGATTGTCATCATCGAGGACAGTGTCGTTGGAGTACCAGAAGGCAGTAGGTTTGGGGAAAGCCACATAGGGTACGTGAATGCTGAAGTCATCACCCGCACGGCAAATTATATCGCGGACTCCGCCCAAATCCATGCAGGGCTTATTTGGCTGCTCCTCAATAGTTATCGGCTGTGATGGCTTCGATGGATCGGAACGTCCAACATCGTTCTCCGCAATAATACGGAATGAATATTCCTCACTTTCCTTAAGATTCGGTACTGTGAAGACTGTGCCACTGATTGGCAGGTCATTAACAGGACGCCAATCCTTGGAGTTCTTTGGACGAACTTCAACATAGTAGCCCTTGATTTTAGATTTACCATCGTGACGTGGTGGACACCAGGAGAGCGTTACACTATCCTTTGTAATGCGATCGGGCTTAGGTGGCTCCGGTGGATCGGGACGATTGCGTTGAAGCTCGGCTGTCATTGGATCTGATGGTTTCGATGGTTTTCCAGGACCAGCCTCGTTAACCGCTGTTACCCTGAACTCATAGCGACCACCTTCACGAAGATCGGGTACGGTGTAGCTAGTATTGGGTGTAGGATAATTATTGCACTTAATCCATTCACCACCGCGTTCCCGGCGTTCCACAATGTAACCAGAAATGGGTTTGCCACCACAATAATCTGGAGGATGCCATTCCAAGGATGCTGAATTTGGTGTGTAGGCCACAACTTGGGGTTGAGTGGGTGCGCCTGGGGCATCAAATGGTGACTTAGCCACAACAGGTTTACCTTCCAGAGCATCCGAAACACCATGAATATTTTCAGCTCTTACACGGAATACATACTTCTTGCCCTCAGTCAGACCCTTAACCGTATAATTTGTTTTGGGGCAGTAACCGGGTACGGGCTTCCAATCGTCCACACCAAACTCACTGAATTCAATGATATAACCGGATATATCACTGCCACCATCATCTTTTGGTGGATGCCATTGCAGGGAAATGTGATCGGGAGCAGTTTCAGTATAGGTCAATGGTCCTTCTGGCGGTGATGGTTTATCCACCACAATTATTTCAATGTCAGCTGAATCCGTGCCAAATTCATTCTTGGCACTAACCGTATAGAAACCAGAGTCATCTCTGGTTGAGTCATCAATGCGGAAAATGGTCCGCTCCGAATTTGTATCGTATGAGATTTTCTTTGTTTCGGGCAACTTGGTATCACCGCGTTTCCATTCTATTGTCGGCGTAGGTGCACCCGATATCGGTATATTAACATTAACTGGTTCACCGGCTCGTACCTTAATTCGCCTGCCCACCAATCCATCCAAATAGAGTCTTGGCTTCTCGCGCATTGGACGCGCAGCGAATGTCGATGAAGGCTCCGAGGGCTTACCATTTCCGGCCGCATTGACTGCGGAGATTCTGTACTGATATTGATGATTGGGTGAGACCCTATCATCATTAAATTCTGTAGTCGGTACCGGTTCGCCATTGATCTTGATCCAGCGACCAGTATTGACATCTCGGCGCTCGATATCATAGCCTAGAATTGGAGAACCGCCATTACTTATGGGCTGCTTCCATTTAATTGTGATGTGATCCTTGTCGCTGTCGGATAATTCTGGTTTTCCAGGTATTCCAGGTACCGTATATTGATTTTTGGCAACTACCGGCTGTTCGGATGTCAATGGATCGGAACGACCCTGTAGATTTTCCGCCATCACTCTAAATTCGTATTTTGTGCCTTCAAGAAGTCTCGGGACTACAGCATGGTTATATTTGGCGTTCACATAGCTAACGGCCGGGACCCAGCCACCACCATGGGTCAGATCTCGCTTTTCAATGACATAGGCTGATATTTCAGAGCCACCATTGTCTTTGGGCGGTTTCCAGGAAATAGTTACGGAATTGGCTGTGATCTCCTCGTACTCTAGTGGGCCGTCTGGTGGGCCCGGACGGTCAAGGACGATCAGCTCAAAGCTACCTTCATCGATGCCACTGTCATTACGCAGTAATAGATGGTAAATTCCAGAGTCGGAACGTTGGCAATTAACGGTATGGACGACAGTGTGATGACCAATTGAGGTGATGGTCGATCGCTCATTTGATTTCAATGGATTAGACTTGTGAGTCCAAATCGCCTCAGGCGCTGGTTCGCCAATGAAGTCAATATCGACATGGAAGATGAGTCCAGCCTTGATGCGAACCTCCTGTAATGGGGTTATTATCTTTGGTGCCAAATAACGTGGCTTAGCCATTATCATATCAGAAGGTTCCGATGGCTCGGATTGTCCCGCTTGATTAACGGCAATGACACGGAACTCATACTCTTGTCCCTCAACCAGTTCGGGAACTAGAGCCGTTGTTTTATTTGGTGGTACATGAACCACATTAATCCAGTAGGGACTACCCTTTTGCTTCTTTTGAATGATGTATTCTGTTAGAGGGGCACCACCATCGGATTTGGGTGCTGCCCATTGTAGATCGACGTGATCGCGATCCCAGTCAGTAACTACTGGTTTACCTGGAGCATCTGGTTCGTCGAACTCATTCTTGGCTATTATACTCTTCGACGCCTCCAAAGGTTCAGATTCGCCGATTGCATTTACAGCTTTAACACGGAACAAGTACTCCTTATTATGAACAAGTCGAATGACATCATGTACTGGATGTGTGCTCATGCCAGCATCTGACCAGGTGCCACGAGACAAATCCATTTTTTCAATAATGTAGTGCAAAATGGGTGAACCACCGTCATCGTCTGGTATCTGCCAAGCGAGATGGCAGCCATCCCTGGTTATCTTTGTGATATCCAGTGGTCCCTTTGGAGCTGATGGTCGATCCAAAACAGTTGCATGAGCTGATGCATCAAATGAGCCGTGTTCGTTCTTCAATATTAACGTATAACGACCTTCATCACTTCTCATGGAAGTAGGAATTTCGAAAGTGAGCTCATTCTGGAAAAGATTCGATTCGATGCGGGGATTCGGTTGAATCTCCTTGCCGTTATACAGCCATTTGATGCTGGGCTTCGGTGATGCCTCAATGGGAAGAGTCCATCCCAATCGCTTACCAGCGTGTACGGTTATGTCGTTCAACAGAGACTTATCAAAGTATGGGGCCAGGAAACGGGGCTTGCAGATAATGGTAGCCGATGGATCAGATGGATCGCTTTGACCCCCACGATTCACTGCAACTACACGGAATTCATATTCTCCTCCCTCTGTTAGATCGGGAATATGGGCTTTTGTCTCGTCACCGGGTACAGTGGCAGCGTTCTCCCATTGCCCGAACTTTGGTCGCTTCTCAATAATGTAGGAGGTAATTGGTGCACCTCCATCGCGTTTTGGTGCCGCCCATTCCAGATCGACAAAGTTTTTACCCCAATCAACAGCCTTGGGCTGACCCGGCTTGTCCGGATGTGAGAACGGATCCTTGGCTGTAATGGCCTGTGTGGTTGCCAACGGCTGTGATTGACCCAGTTTGTTGACGGCCCTAACTCTAAAGTTGTAATCATGGTTCTCAATTAGATTATCAGCACGAATCTCAGTGCCGGCACATTCGCCGACTGGCACCCAACGCATGGCTTCATTGTCCATTTTCTCGACAACGTAATGGGTTATCTCAGAGCCACCATCGTCCTTGGGCGGGCGCCAACGTAGTGTTGCGGAGTTCTTGGTCACTTCATCGCCACGAAGTGGTCCTTCTGGTGCGGTGGGTACATCCAAGACTGTCACTTTTACAGTATGCTTATCGAAGCCATTTGGATTACGAGCAACCAGTGTGTACGATCCTGTGTCAGCTCGCTTGGCATCAAGTATACGCAGCTTGGTGCGATCGTCAAAGCTGGAAATCTTAATGCGATCGGTATTTATGATCATATTTTCATCATGAGTCCAATCCTTGCTTGGAATTGGCTCACCAATAACGGGCACATCAAATTCAACAACATTTCCGGCCCGCACCTTAATGTCGGACATGAAATTTCTATCAATTTTGGGTGCCAAATTCTTGGGTCGTGCAACATGAGGCTCCGTTGGATCACTAGGAATACCTGGTCCAGCTTTATTAACAGCTCTCACACGGAACTCATATTTGACACCTTCGATTAGGTCGGGCACATGACCGCTGGTTACGTCACCATCGATGTCTGCACACTTCTCCCAATCGGGCGAGTATTTATCACGCTTTTCAATAACATATCCGCTAATTGGTGAACCTCCATCACTTTCTGGCCTTTTCCATTCCAGGTCAACGAAGTCTTTGTCAAAGTCCTTGATTGTTGGAGTTCCTGGTTTAGTGGGTTCATCATAGGGATTCTTTGCCTCAGTCGCATGAGGAGTAGTCAGAGGATCTGATGTGCCTTGACGATTCTTGGCACGAACTCTGAACTTATATTTGTGTCCTGGTGTCAGACCCTTAACCTGGAGGCTTGTGGTTGGTCCGTCCGTCTCTCCCGCCGGAACCCAGCGTCCAGTTGCCTCATCGAGTTTCTCAACCACATAACTATCAATAGGCTGACCACCGTCATCATCAGGCGGACTCCACTTCAGTGTGCAGCCGTTAGCATGAACGTCCTCGACCTTGAGCGGTCCATTTGGAGGCGAGGGCCTATCAATGACAGTTACTTTAACTGTAGCGCTATCTTCGCCATTCGCATTTTCTGCATGTACTGTGTAGAGACCAGAATCGGCACGGGTTGAATTGGTCACCTTTAATTTGGTGTTGTAATCGATGTGTGTGACCTTGGCATTATCTTTCGTATAGACCTCTTTGTTTCTGAGCAGCCATTTTGTTTTAGGTGCTGGCTCACCTGATACTTTACAATCAAATACAAAGGCCTGTCCGGCCTTGATTCGAATTTCAATTAAGTTCGAGCGATCAATTACTGGGGGCTTATTGCGTGACTTGGCCACAATTGGTGGTGTCGCATCGGATGGTTCGCCTGGACCGGCAGCGTTAATAGCGCTTACACGGAACTCGTAGGCTTGACCCTCGGTTAAATCGGGAACAGTGGCCTTGCATTGATCCGCGGGTACTTCTAAGGCCTTCTCCCATTGTCCGTACTTGTCCTTCTTCTCTACCAGGTAACCAACGATTGGAGAACCACCATCATTAAGGGGCGGCGTCCAAGCCAAATCAATATGATCCTTATCCCAATCTGTGGCCCGAAGATTTTCTGGTTTGCCTGGCTCATCAAATGGATTTTTGGCAATAATCGATTCTTCGCCCACCAATGGAGCGGATTCACCCTCGGCATTTACAGCCGATACACGGAATTTATATTCATTGCCAGGTGTAAGGCCGGTGACATCAGCTTGAGGCTCCGTAGAACGGGCACAAGGCATCCAGTTGCCGGTTTCGGGGTCTAACTTATCAATTTGGAAGTATTCTATAGGTATACCGCCATCATCGCTGGGACGCTTCCATTTCAGATGGCAACCTTCCTTATGCACATCCGAAATCTGGAGTGGTCCGTTAGGTGCTGTGGGCTTGTCCGTAATATTTACATTAATCAGGACACTATCCTTGCCAGAGCTATTTGTGGCTGTCACCAAATATTCTCCGGAGTCGGCACGCTGAGTCGGACGGATAACCAATTTAGTATAGTAGTCTGGTGTTTCAATGGTTGTATTCTTTCCTGATTGTAATGGATAGTTGGAGAATTTCCATTCAACTTTGGGTGCTGGCTCTCCAGTGATATTAGCGTCTAGTTTAAGGGCTGTTCCAGCGGATATGGTAACATCTCGAAGGTTTCTTCGGTCTATTTTCGGAGCTAGATAACGTGGTTTCGCTATAAAAGTCTTGCTGGCATCCGATGGCTCCGATTGGCCACCCTTGTTTAGGGCAATCACACGGAACTGGTATTCATTTCCTTCGATAAGTCCATTAACTGTGGCTACCGGTGTCGGTGAGTCCGTCTCCAGGGCTTTCTCCCAAAGAGGACTGTATTTGTCCTTCACTTCAATAATGTATCCAGTTATGGGAGAGCCTCCATCGCTCGCTGGTTCTGGCCATGCCAGTTCCACCTTATTTGCAGTCCAGTCTGTAGGCTCTGGTACTCCAGGCTTCGTGGGAGCAGCTAAAAAAAGTAGAAGGAGAGATTTTGATTATATATATTTATGTAATAATAAAACAAGAAAAAAACGCTCTTTTTCAGTCGACGCGCCTTTCTTACTTGTTGTACCCGTTACTCGTAGAGTAAAAGGTATACTGTAATCGTTGGAAGATATGTAACAGGGAGAGGGCTATATTTTTGAACAGCATCACTAGCCGAGTCGATATAGCCAAGCCAAGTATGAACAAAACGATCTCAGTGGTCGCAAATAAAAGTTACAATACCCAATAAGTACAAGTTTGTTTTTGTTTTTTTGGTAGTAGTAGGTAATTGGTAGTAGTAGGTAATTGGACAGGTAAAACTAGAATGTTTGTAGAACTAGAATGGAAAACTTCTATGTTAGATAGCTGATATAAAATTTACACGGATAGTATATGTCTAGGCAGTACATGCACTGACCAAGTTTTCTCCAAATCGTACAATTATATCGTATAGATGAATATGAAATAGTTTGAAAAATGTTTGAGTTGACTAAGCTATATTAATCAAACTCACACAGAATACATTTGCCAATAATATATACATACAGCCAAGTTTGATCCAAATCGGACTACTATATCGTATAGCTCCCATAGGAACGATCGGTCAAAAAAATAAGCTCTTAACATGAATTTGTATGAAATGTTCTGTTTGCCAAGCTATCGTATCTTTCACCATTGTTAATTACATATTGAAACTGAGTAACGGGTATCCTAAAGTCGCGAGGCAACTATAGCTTTCTTTCTTGTTTTTATAATACATTTTGGTGGTACTTACTGAATGGATCCTTAGCAATGATTGATCCCAAAGTTTCCAATGGTTCCGATTCACCTTCTTTGTTTACAGCCTTTACACGGAATTTGTACTCATGACCGGGAATCAAGCCATCAACAGTCATTTCCGGCACATCACTCTTACCAACAGGTATCCAAGTGCCAGTATCTGGATCGAATTTCTCAACCAGATAACAATCAATTGGCTCACCGCCATCGTCCTTTGGCTTTTTCCACTTCAATTTGCAACCGTCCTTGTGAATGTCAGAAACTTCCAGAGGACCTTCGGGCTTGCTAGGCTTGGCTATTTTATATGGGTTTTTTGGGGGTTTAGTTACATAAGTGCTATTTTTAATATTCTTACCATACTTACTTATTATATTAATTTGGAATTCAACTTGATCTTGGCCGTAAAGATTGTGGGCAACAATCTTGTATAATCCAGTATCCTTGCGTTCTGGATTGTTATTAATGTATTTGGTGTTGTAGGGAACATTTTCAATGCGGCTTGCCGACGAGGGATAAACCGATTTTCCATTTTGACTCCAACTAATTTCGGGAGCTGGTTCACCGGTTACGTTAATATCCAGGAAAATTGGCTCACCAGCTTTGACATTATAGGTACGCACATTGCGTCTATCAATTTTGGGTGCAACTGTTTAAATAGTTTGAAAATGCATAAAATTCATTAGGAAAACTGTGCAGATCGCAAAAACTATAAAAATCTCAATAAAATGATGATACATGATGATGTTCTTACTAAATTTCGTATTCATAAAATTTGAATGAATAGTCCACTTACGCTTTCTTGGCTTCGTAATGACTGTTCTGCTTGCATCAGATGGTTCACCAGGGCCAGCAGCGTTAACTGCCTTAACACGGAACTCGTATTCACAGTTCTCGTCCAGGTTGGGCACTGTAGCCTTACACTCTTCACCAAATGCAGGTGTCGGAATTTCAGCACCTTTGATCCATTTGTCTGTGCCCTTTTCACGCTTCTCAACTACATAACCAGTTATGGGAGAGCCGCCGTCATTATGTGGTGGCCTCCAAACCAAATCAACACGATCCTTGTCCCAATCGACGGGCTCAGGAGTGCCTGGTTTACCGGGCTCATCGAATGGATTTTTAGCGACAATAGATTGCTCACCGGTGAGAGGTTCCGATTCGCCTTCCGTGTTCACGGCCAGCACCCTGAACTTATATTCATGACCAGGCTCCAGGTTATTCAGCTCCGCGAATGGTTCCTTAAAGCGACCGGACGGTAGCCAACGGCCCGTCTCCGTATCCATTTTTTCAACCACATAGTGTTCAATGGGAAGTCCGCCATCATCGAGGGGTGGATTCCACTTTAATTTGCAGCCCTCCTTGTGGACATCTGTGACACGGAGTGGGCCTTCCGGAGGTGCCGGTTTATCCAGTACAGTTACTTCAAACGAAGCCTCATCGTGTCCAGACTCGTTTTCGGCCTTGATTGTGTATTTGCCAGAATGCTTTCGCTTGGCAAACGGTATTGCCAGTTTTGTGCGATGCGCTTCCATATCAATATTGTATTCATCGTCTTCGATGCGAGCTTTGTTGTGGAACCAGCTCTTTGTTGGAGTCGGTTCGCCAGAAACCTTAATATCATAGCGAATGTTTTGACCAGCCTTAATTGTAATATCCTTAATGTTGGTTCTATCAATTTTCGGTGGTGCGAAACGATCCTTGGCTATCATTTGGTCCGATGGCTCAGACGGTTTGCTCTGGCCAGCCTTATTGACGGCCTTGACACGGAACTGATATTTGGTTCCTTCGATAAGATCGTTAACACGAGCCTTGCACTCGGGTGTGTTTGTTTCCATCACCTTTTGCCATTTGCCGTTATTGTCCTTCTTTTCAATTACATAACCTGTAATAGGAGCACCACCGTCATCCTCTGGGCCACGCCATTTAAGGTCAGCATGATTTGCGGACCAATCGGTAATTTGTGGTTTACCGGGGGTATCGGCAGCATCGTACGGATTTTTAGCAGTTGTGGGCGTGTCGGTGGTCAAAGGTTCCGATTCGCCCTCACTGTTGACGGCCTTAACTCGGAACAAATACTCCTTGCCCTCGGTTAAGCCGGTAACATCAGCTTCGGGTGTCTTAGTGGTTAGAACAGGAACCCAACGACCTGTTTCAGTATCCATACGTTCGACAACATAATGCTCAATGGGTTCACCGCCATCATCCTCTGGTTTCTCCCATTTCAAGTGCACACCTTCAGCGGTTACATCGGACACGGCCAGTGGACCCTTGGGTTTACTGGGCTTACACAAGACTTCAAGTTCAACTTCCACTGTATCGACACCGGAATCATTTTTGGCTGTCACTGTGTAAATGCCACGATCGGCGCGTTTAACTTTGGGCATAATAAATGTAGTTTTGTATTCCTCATTTTCGATTTTAATCTTGTCGCTAGTCTTGATCTCGGCACCATTATAGGTCCATGTGATCTTAGCGGGCGGCTCTGCTTTCACGGCTGCATCCATGTGCAGCATTTGACCACTTCGCATAATCTTCTTTTGCAAATTCTTGCGATCAATATGTGGCTTCAAGAAACGAGGCTTAGCCACAACCGATTTGGATACATCACTTGGCTCACTTGGTCCGGCTTTGTTAACAGCAACGATACGGAATTCGTATTCGTGCCCTTCTTCCACTCCTGTAACGGTACCCTTGGTCTTGTCCCCAGGTACGGTGCCCGCATCAACCCACGCTCTGCCGGACTTGTCGCGCATTTGAATAATGTATTTCTGGATCGGAGCACCGCCATCGTTTTTGGGCGGATCCCAAGCCAGATCCACGAAATCCTTATCCCAATTGGTAGGCTCGGGGCGACCAGGCTTGTCGGGTTCATCAAATGGATTTTTGGCGATAATCGGTTTATCGGTTTCCAAGTCCTCCGATTCGCCCTCCTTGTTAACAGCGCGTACTCGGAACTTATAGGGCTTACCCTCATGCAAACCAATAACCTTTGCCTCGGGCTCAGAACTTTTGCCACATGGAAGCCATTGTCCGGTATGTGGATCAAGCTTTTCAATCTCATAATAATCAATTGGAGCACCACCATCATCGTCTGGCTTCTTCCACTTTAATTTACAGCTGTGCTTCGTTATGTCATTTACTTCAAGTGGTCCCTTGGGCTTACCCGGTTTACCTAGGACGGTTACGTCCAATTCGGCGACATCCTCGCCCACCTCGTTAGTGGCCTTGATTGTATATTTGCCACTTTGTGGACGTTTGGCACGCATCACAAAGAACTTCGTATTGTAGTCAACATTATCAATTTTAATGCCCTCCTCGTCGCTGACCACGGGTAATCCATCAAATAGCCACTCCACCTTTGGAGCTGGCTCACCCTTGATGTTTATGTCCAAGCTGATCGACAATCCTGCTTTCACAACAACAGGCTTTAGATTCGTTCGGTCGATATGTGGCTTAACTGTGGACAAAAAGTACAAACCAAAAAATGTAATTGATTGTAATAATAAAGTAATGCATAACTACCCAATATATAAATTATTTTTCAATTTATTGATAAATAAATAAAAACTAAAACTTACGGAATCTCGGTTTGGCTGTATGCCAGTTGGTTTGCTCAGATGGTTCGGATGGACCAGCTTTATTAACAGCGCGAACTCTAAACTTATATTGTTGACCTTCTTCCAGCTTTTTGACGACACCTTTGCAAATGGGTCCATCGGTTTCCGCGGCTTTAACGAATTCTCCCGAATCTTTGTCCATAACCTCAATAATGTAGTTTGTGATTGGCGAGCCTCCATCTCTTATAGGTGGCTCCCACTTTAATTTAACATGATGTTCGTCCCAGTCCTCGAGCTCTGGCAGGCCAGGTGGGGCAGATATATCGAATGGATTTTTGGCTGTAATTGCTGATTCGGTCTCAAGGGGCTCCGATTCACCTTCTTCATTAACAGCCTTGACCCTGAACTGATAGCGATGATTTGGCTCCAATCCCTTCACGTCGATCTCGGTTTTTTCTGGATCAACGGAACCAGCTGGTACCCATTTGCCAGTTGCAGTATCCATTTTTTCGACAACATATCCGGTAATGGGAATACCTCCATTGTCTTTTGGCTTTTTCCACTTCAACTTACAGCCTTCCTTGTGGACGTCTGATACCTCCAGAGGTCCTTCAGGCTTCGATGGTTTATCCAGTATAGTGACCTCCACTTCGGCTTCGTCAACGCCATTAATATTTTCCGCACGCAATTTGTAGATTCCACTCTCCTTGCGGGATGGGTCCAATAATGTCAGCTTTGTATTGTAGTCTTCGTTATCCAATCGAGCCTGTCCACTGGGAGTAATTTCTTTCTCCTTAAAGAACCATGTGAGAGTAGGTGCTGGTTCACCCTTGACATCGACATCAAACTTAACCGTTTGACCAGCGCGCAGCTTAATCGGCTTCATTTTCTCACGATTTATTGTTGGTTTGACTAATGAAGTTTTTTAATTAATTGCAAACAATACAAAACAAAAATATAAAATAAAAATACGAAAAAAGTGAGTATTAAATTTGTAATCAAATTCATAGTTAAAATAACTAAGAGCGATAAAAGCACATAAAAGAAAATGGCTTGGCTTAACACAAAACATAAATAAGCGTTTCTACGAAAAGATAAAATAGTATTAATTTGCAAAATATCGAAAAAACTCCGCATAATTAAATTTGTAGCTTGGAACTCTTACGATTTCTTGGTTTGGCCAAATGAGGATCTGTGGCATCGCTTGGATCACTGGAACCGGCCTTATTGACCGCACGGACCCGGAATTGATACTCGTTTCCTTCGGTGAGACCATCAACCGTTGCTTCTGGTGTGGGTGTCTATATAAATTAGAAAAAAAGCAATTTGATTGGTGTATTTAGTCATCTTTGCAACAGTTTGGTAGTAATCAGCTCAGGTAATAAACAATTCAAACGCCACGCTTAATATTGTCTTACTTTAAGAGACACAAGTAAGAAAGCAGTCGAGCGAGTCGACTGTAAAAGACCCAGCGAACTTTTCTATACATATGAGCAATTTTTAGCCGATTTGTCCTATTAGAACTATATGCGATGGTATTCTGATCCGGATCATACTTTTCAAAGATAGTTTATCATAGTACCATACACATACTGTGTGAATTTGGTCCTGATAGCTATTTCGTTTTTTACAATTGGCGGGGCGGTAGTGGCGTGCCAAAAATTTGAAACCAACTTAATCTGCTTGATATCTCTAGCTCTTATAGTTTAAAAGAACCATTTCGCTTTAGTCAAACTTAATAGACCACTCTACTCTATTTTAAAGTATGCGGTCTTAAAAGAAAAAAAAACTTACATTCGTGGTGAGCACCTCATCCCAGATCGGTGAGAATTTATCCTTCTTCTCAATGATATAACCCGTGATTGGTGCACCGCCATCGTCCTTTGGTGGTTCCCACTTTAATTTAACCATATGTTCATTGTAATCATCAATCTTGGGAGTACCCGGCTTGGTGGCAGCATCGTATGGATTTTTGGCTATTATGCTGCCATCGGTCTCGAGGGGCTCAGATTCACCCTCCTCATTAATGGCCTTGACCCGAAACTGATACTCATGACCTTCCTGAAGACCCTTGACATCAAGTTCGGTATCATTGCCCGAGGTTCGACCGACTGGCACCCATCGACCTTGTTTTTTATCGAATTTCTCGACCTGATAAGCCGTAATGGGCTTACCACCGTCATCTTCGGGCTTTTTCCATTTAAGCTTACAGCTGTCTTTGGTAACGTCTTTGACCGCTAAGGGACCTCTTGGCTTTCCAGGTGGTCCCAAAACGTTCACTTCAACGGTGGCCTCATCCGAACCATGTTCGTTCTCGGCCCGAATCTTATATATACCAGTATGTTTTCTCACAGCATCTATGATTGAAATCTTAGTGTTATGCGGAATATTTTTAATCTCTGTGTTGCTGGGCAGATCCTCGGGTTTGAGTTCCTTATCATCCTGATACCATGTGATTGTTGGTACTGGTTCTCCTCGCACGTTTACGTCGTATTTGATTGGCTTTCCGGCGCGGATCAACAATGGTTTCAAGTTGGTTCGGTCAATGCGTGGCTTCACTGTAGGGTTTCAAGTAAAAGTATTAGTAAAACAATTTTTGGCTTAAAAATTCGATTGTCGCACTTTGATGGACTGGGACCTTTTTACCTAATAACATAGATTTCTTTATGAAGCATGATGTACTTACATTTTTTGTACTTGACGATCTGAGGCACACTTGCATCCGATGGTGGTGATGGACCAGCTTTGTTGACAGCAATCACACGGAACTCGTACTCCCCGTATTCCTGGAGACCAGCAACGGTGCCTTCCAGTTGATCGCCTGGAATTTCGATAGCCTTTTCCCATTCGGGCTTGTTTTTGTCCTTCTTTTCAATGATGTATTTCTGAATTGGAGCTCCGCCATCATTATTAGGTGGAGTCCATTTAAGCTTAACACTCTGGTTGTCATAATCAATGACTTCGGGGGTACCTGGCTTGTTTGGCTCGTCGAAGGGATCCTTGGCGACAACGCCAACAAGTGTGGTCAATGGCTCTGATTCACCCTCCTCATTTACAGCGGATACGCGGAACATATACTCCGAACCAGGATTAAGGCCGGTAACATCAAAGCTGGGTGGCTCTTTTTCACCCGGAGATCGTCCAACCCTTACCCATTTGCCGGTCGCAGTATCCATTTTTTCAACGACATACTCCTTGATTGGTACTCCGCCATCATCTTCGGGTTTCTTCCACTGGAGCTTGCAGCCAGTAGAAGTGACATCACTAACCGCCAGGGGTCCTTTCGGTGAGCTGGGCTTACCCAGGACCACCAATTCTACAGTCTCGCGATCAATTCCATTGCGATTCTCTGCCTTCAATGTGTAGAATCCACTGTCTTGGCGTTTGACATTTGTAATTACGAAATCGGTGTGATAATCAACCTTCTCGATATTAATGCGATCTCCCGTCGTTAGTGGAATATCGTCTCGCCAACTCCAGGATAGCTCTGGAACTGGTTCTCCGCTCACATCCACCGACCACTTATGGGTACGTCCACTCTTAAGAACAATTCGCTTAAATGTCGATCTGTCAATTTGTGGCTTGACTATTGGTTAGGACGACAACAATACCCAAAAATAGTATTAGTTCAAAATACTTACAATTGCAATGTAACAAAATCAATAATTAAAAATAACGCATTTTCTTACGTTCTTATTAAAAGCATAGTGGCAGTATTAAAGCTGTTGCGATATTCTGTGAAATGAATTGATTAAGCCTAAGCTGTGAGCTCAAAAACTGTTGCAATTTAAAACGGAATGTGTTAAGCCAAAGCCATGTAGATTATATTAAATGTGCCTGGAAATAAAATAAGGAAGTTACTTACGGTTCTTGTGCTTGCATAGATGATTATCTGTTGGCTGTGATGGCTCCGAGGCTCCGGCCTTATTGACTGCACGAACTCGGAACTGATAGACCATTTTTTCCTTCAGACCCTCCACCTTACACTCGGGAGTGGGATCTTCTGTTTTGGCAACTTCAGTCCAGGTGGGTGAAAATTTATCCTTGATTTCGACAACATAATGGGTAATGGGTCGTCCACCATCCGATGGTGGTCTCTTCCATTTGAGCAGTACACTCTTATTATCATAATCATCGATTACAGGCTGACTAGGGGCAGATGGAGGATCGTATGGGTTCTTAGCCTCAATAGCATCGGTTGTCTCAAGTGGCTCCGATTCGCCTTCCTTATTGATGGCCTTGACACGGAACTTGTATTTCTTGTTTGGTGTAAGACCCTTAAAGTCGAATGAGGTCTCGTCTGGACCGACTTCTCCTGCCGGTATCCAACGACCAGTCTCCTCATCCATCCGCTCAAGGGCATAACCGGTGATTTCACAGCCACCGTCGTCCTGGGGACGCTTCCACTTCATTTTAATGTGATTCGCACGCACCTCTTCGGGTTCGAAGGGTCCACCAGGGGCCAGTGGCCGATCTAGGACCACTACCTGGGCTTCGCTCTCAATAGTACCCGAACTGTTGGTCAACACCAATTTATATTTGCCGGTATCCTTGCGCACGGATTTCTTAATTGTAATCGATGAATTGCGCTCGAGCTGCTCAAGACATATGCGTTGATTGTCAAATTTAATCGGTTGAGTGTCCTTGACCCAGGAAGCTGTTGGCTCCGGTTCACCATCGTATTTAATATCATATCGAACAGTCTGCCCCTTTTTGACCGTAATATTCTTGAGGCCATCACCAACCAGGAACGGCTTGACGAAACGGCATTTGGCAATAATGGCCTTGGTCTTGTCGCTGGGCTCGCCAGGTCCCGCACGATTAACAGCACGGACTCGAAATTCGTACTGCTGGCCCTCTTTAAGGTTATCAACGGTTGCCGCTCTGGCATCACCGGGTACTTCTTTGCCGGCCACCCAATCGTTAGAGAACTTCTCCTTGTATTCGACAATGTAGGATGTTATTGGATCACCGCCATCGCTGTCGGGAGCCTCCCATTTAAGATCGGCATGATCCTTATCCCAATCGGTAAGATCCACTTCTTTTGGTTTGCCGGGCTCATCCCATGGATCTTTGGCAAGTATGGAGTTCTTGAAGGTGGCCGGATCGGATGGACCAATTTTATTGACAGCACGCATGCGGAATCTGTACTGCTTCTTTGGCACCAAATCTTCAATTTTCTTCAGACATGGCTCACTTGGTAGAACCTCAGCGACAGGCTCCCAGCCTTGTTTTTTGCTCAAATCCTGGCGCTCAATCACATACTTCATGATCGGACTACCACCATCATCGGTTGGTGGTTTGAACTTAACAACACACGAAGTCTGATACACATCTGTGACATCCACATCCTGTGGTGGTTGTGGTACATCTTGGCAAATAATGTTCACATCCTTTGTATCTTCACCCTGTCCATTCGATATCTTAATTTGATATGGTCCCGATAGGTCTCTGGACGGTTTCTTAATCTTGAACGTGACCTTGTCATCGGTAATCGCAACTTCGACATCCTTGACTGGCAATGGTTTTCCATCTTTTATTAACTTGGCCTCTACTGGAGTTTGTTTAGTACCGCTTACTATAAAAAACAAAATCAAATATTTACATGTAAAAATTTCAATTGATGTATGTTGAACAGAATTATTAGATGCATACCTTTGAATGGCACTTCAATGATCACAGGGGCACTTATTGGACCAGCAAACTCATCGGGGCAATCAATATTGGGTCTACTCTCTCCTTTCCGAACCGAAAGTTTACATACCGAACTCAGTTGACCCGATTCGCAGGTAATTTCACCCACATCGCCCAGTTCCAGACTATTGAAAACCAATTGGTGTTTGCCACCGCCCAAGTTTTTAATTTCAATACGTTCACTTGGCACTATTGGCTCTCCATTGAACTTCCAGTCGCATGGGGCTGTCTGATCCTGCAGCTCTACGTCCAGGACTAGCTTCTCGCGTTCCACGGCATCGGTGTCCTTCAGCTTCTTGTTAAATCGGTTTTGATCTTAAAAAAGTTTGGCATTTTGTTAGAGTAAAGGTTAAAGTTAAACACAAGGTCACACACATATAAACTTCAATATGTATGCAGACCCGTAAAAAGCAAGAAAAACATAGCCGGGCTCTTCCGACAGTAGGATACCCTGTAAAAATACAGGGATTCTGCTTGTTAAAAGTCTATTGGATCAGCCAATGTCTAATGCTAATCCAAATAATTTACTAGAGTTGATAGGATAGACGGATAGATATAAACTACTTGAAAAGAAACACTCATCGTATTTGAATTGCCATATAAATGTCTTAACCGTTTGTGAATTGTAGTTATTCTTATGTAAAATCAGACTGAGAGTATAAGTTTTTGCAATGAGAACTGCTTAAACTTACAGTTAATGATAATTTCGGCCTCAGTCTTATCAGCATTTGTGGTACATTTGAATTGGCCAGCATCGGTCACCTTGCAGTCTTTGATAACAAGCTTCCGTTTGCGGCCGTCCTTGATGATTTGCATGCGTTTGTCTGGCTTGATTTCTTCATTGTTTCTGAACCATTGGACATCACCTTGTGCATCATCGATTTCACAAGCCAGGGTCACAGTGTCCTTCTCAATGCACTGCTGCGATTTGAGGACCTTGACAAATTTGTATGGATATTCGACGACAGTTAAAGCACATTCGGTTTTATCGGGTTGCTTATCCAATTGGCAGCGATATTTGCCAGTGTCCTCAAGTATCGACTCTTTGATAATGAGCTTAAGATTGCCATTGATGTCCTTGGAGATCAAGAAGCGTGGGTCATCCGATTCAATCTTTGTATTGTCCTTGAACCAATGCACATTTGCCATGCTGCTGCTAACGGCACATTCCAAGGTCGTCTCATGCCTTGTGAAGCCCTCCAACTTCTTCTTCAGGGGCTTGGTGAAGGTGTAGGTGGGATCTGCTTCCTCCACATTGAGGAAGGCGGTGCTGGAGACACCTCCAATTTCAATTGTGTATTTGCCAGTATCCTCGACCTTTGGCGTCGTGATTATCAGCTGATATGTGTCATTTTCCTGCTTGAACTTAAATTTGCTGCCAGTGAACACCTCCTATTTTGGGTTTGGGACCCATTAATATATAAAAGTCATTAAAAATAGTACAACAACATTATAAAGTTATTTTAATTGATTTTTTAACTAACATTTGAAACCAGTAATGGATTTGTAAAATTTAAACTCTATGTAAATTTGCATCACTGACATTAAAAAAGAAAAACAAGCTTTAAGTTTACAGTCGAGCTTACCCGACAGTAGTATACCCTGTGCCTCTTTTGAAAGCTTTCAAATCTTAACTTCCTTCACCTTAAATTCCGACACGTGTATCAATTGTGCCTAAAACTGTTAGAAGTTCCTTCTGTGGCATGGCAAATCTTATTATTTATAGACTTATATTGTTTACAGAGTAATTTCACAATTGACTTGACACATTATAATTTTTTAATATTTTTCATTGAAAAAAAATCCACGACAAATAAAATATTAAAAAAAACCATTGGAAACTTTAAATGTGAAAAAGACAATTTAAAGATTAAAGCCAGTTGTGCCTCCAAAAAGACAGGAGTTTAAGATTATTTTTTATGGTGTCGGTGTCAAAAAAGTGTCTTTGGGTCACAGGGTTTCAAAACGTAATATGACTTTCAAGTGAGCTTTGAATACTTACATCCTTGCGGAATAACCATTTTGGCTTGCAGTTTGGTTTACTGAATCGCGCTTCAAATACCACTTTCTTATCCTTTCCTTCCTTTGCAAATTGATCGATTAGTGGACTTAGGAACGACTCCACCTTCTGTGCTCATTCAGTGAATTTGGAGTTGTTGTTTTAATTGTTGTTGTTGTTTTGAGATTGGTTGAAAATTGTTTTATTAAGCGTTGTCAAAAATGGGTAAAGATTTTAAACGACAGCAAATTCCATAATCTACTATTATTGCAAAGCATTTATGAAAAATAATTAGAATAATATATAGAACACATATGTATGTTCTGTGTGCTAAATATTATATGCTTTGATATAGTATGTGAATAACGGTAATATTGCATTAGTACCGATTAATATGTTTAGATAAGTATGGCAGAAAAATAATAGAATTGGAAAACAGATACAGATACAAATCAAATCAAAATTCAAAATCTATATTTTGATTGGCATTTTGATCGATAACCTGTTTGTGGTTTAGTTAAGAGCAGTAATTTAATAAAAAACGGTAATTACAAGTCTTCTTTCTAGATCAGTTAAGACCAGTTAAGAGTAAGTAAGTAAGCACAGATTTGTCAGAGCAAAGAGATTTTCAGTGTAGACACATACACAGAAGATACACAAATATCTGTTAGTCAAAAATGGAGATTCTGTATTATACTACTTATAACGATGAAGAAGTATTTATGGTCAAAAATGAGAAAACAAAATGCAAATATGTTAGCACAAAGCCATAAAGCTGTCTGGTTGAAAAAAGTAGTATATAGATCATTGGTTATCCTTAACGTAGGAAATCGACAAAACTTGACTCCACACATATTTTAAATGTTTGACAACAGAAATACAAAATGTATAATATAATAATCATTATATATGTTGAGTGTGTCCGATTACAATAAAACCAGTGCAAAGCGTTAAGATACGCCGTAGTGTATCCCGTTTCAAAGAGTACGCATTTTAGATAATACGTTCGTGGTAAAGATACAAAAAATTGCACATGTTTGAAAATTACTTGTAGAGCATCCAAAGTCGCCAAAAATCAAGATATACTGGAAAATGTATAATAAATGTTTACACACAATATCGATTATTGGCTGCTAAAATTGCCTTTTAGGTTATACGTAAGTATAAATCATATATAGATATATATAAGAAAGTATCTCAGAAATATTAAAGAGCGCACCTCTTCACGTCGAAACGGATGCAACGTCGGCCAATCGGGGATCAGCTCAGCTAAGGATGGCCTACGAGATGTTGGCGCCTATATTGTATTACACGATATAATGATGTGATCATCATAACACTATTTATTCAATTAAGTAATTATCTAAAAATTATATTTTTAACCCCGTTTTTTATTGCTTCTCAACAGCATTTAAGATCTTCAACGCTATAAATTTGCAACTTAAAGTTGATATTTTTATAAGAACTTGTGGAAAGATATATTACTTGAATATTGCGAATAGTCAAACTATTAAAAGTTAAATGATAACGTGATATTACTTTTTACGCGTGAATAATTAGTTTTCCACATGCCAAATGCCAAATTACTACAGTGTCGTTATATGCAGTAATGTGGCAAGTGTCCAAATTATTAAAGCAGAATGCAATTCTTAAATTCAATTTCAATTTCAATTGTGATTTGAATTTGAACTTGAGTTTCAGTTGCAGTTTCCTTACCCTTTCGACTTTCTTTAAAGCCGGCAATGGTTTTTCAGTTTCTTTCAGGTCACCCCAATTAGGGTCCTGTTCGTCTTTGTCCCATTTTTGATAACGACGTTTTTTGAGCATGGCACGGAAGTCCATTCCACTTGAGTCCGAGACATACAACTGCATCTCGGCGGAGTCCTCACCGTGGATATTTGAGACAACAACTTTATATTTGCTCTCATCGTTCGGTTTGCACTTACGCATACACAATGTGATCGTGTTCGTTTGCCCATCGGTAAGGAATTTATAACGACCGCCCTCGAGAATTTCGGTGACTCCCTTGTAGAACTTAAATGTAGGCGCTGGATTGCCTTCAACACCAACCGTAAGGTAAGCGGTCGAGTCTGTGTGTTTCCATAGTCAAATGTAAAATATAATGTGGTTGGTTGTTAGTTACTCATGCAAATACAGATAGGACTGTAGTAGACTTTGTATGTGAAGTCGAGTGATCCGACTGTAAAAGACCCCGTGCTCATTATAGTGAGCCATTTTTCACATAGCCGATTTGGTGTCCGATTTGGAAAAAATTGGTCAGGATAGTAATAATGGTAACATAGGAGCATATAATGTTGAAATTTGGTCTGAAAGTTCTCTTTTTTGAGTACGGGGTTTTAAAAAATTGATATTAATTTCTGTTCAGGGAAATATAATTTGTATTTTCTAAAAAGTAATTTTGTTCCTGACACTTTTGCGGGCACATAAATATCCTGTAATCTCGTAAAATTCGATGAAATACATAAATGAAATTGGAACAGACATAAGTTATTTCGATTTTGATAGAGAGTGTTGCTACATATTATATATCTGTGATTCTGGGACTTAACGATACATGACACCGGTATGCCACATTCAACAAAGTATAGTCTTTGGGTTGATACATACCTTCGACCACGGAATAGGATTCCTGTACATCGGTAATTGATGGTGGTCCACCATCACCGACATCGCGGAGGGGCGTGGAGGGCTTGTTTATGAGATCCTCCAAGTCCTGTACACTTGGCCTACGAACATCAATGGAGGGACGTCTCCGCTTTTATGGGTAATCACAATCACAATCACGATGACATCAAACACATTTATGGTGTTGGACAAAATCAAATTGAACATGGAAATCAGTCAGTAAGTTAATGTATTGTGGGTTTAGTGTTATTTAAAGGTAAATACATTAAGATCTTATTAATTAATGAATCGAATTTACACACTTGTCAAAAATACGTATAGCATACAAACGGAAAATATATTAAACACATTCATACTGCATTCTGCAAACTACGGAGTAGGGTAAAGGTATTCAAATGTTTCAAATGCCAAATTACCGAACTTGAACAACAAACTACAATACGATAATAAATAATAAATATTTATAAATCAACACTCTACTTATTATGTAATTGTTAAATAAATTACAGTTAATTCATAGATAAGAGCAGATTATAAATTTACATAATGTATTATTAGTGAACATGATAAACGAATGGATCACATTTGAGTTTTCAATTAAATTCGACGTTCTGCTCTTTTTATAAGTATGAAGCTGAACTACCGAACTCGTCTACTGATTGATTAATTTGATTATGTTTAAGTACTTAAGTGTATGTTTAAATTAAGTTTATAATTATAGTTAGTAACGGGCTCCCCGATAACCGAGCCTGAATAAAGTACCATTAGCAAACATATTTAATTTGTTATTCTTGAAATAAGTTTACACATTGCTACCCTTGTAGAGGATACTTATCGAACTCTTTTGGCAATGACCTAAACATTCCAATTAAACTTGGTTAGGGACAAATACGGGACGCAAAAAATCTTAAGCGCAACGAAAAAAATTACTCCTAAATGACTCCGGTAAAGTTGCCAGACTTTTCAAACGATTTAATGATTAAAAAAATATCAACCCATTCGTAGTATAATTTTATTTACACAAATGTCGTGACTAAAATGCTTAGGTCAATCACAAATTGATTTATATACACGAGTTTAAATGCACATACAGTTTGCAGTCTTCAAACAATCGATATTTACAACTTAGCACCTGAGAATGTTATATACGGATTTTGAGAAACCAGAAAATACAAGAAAAGATAACTCAAGCGAGAAACAATTGAAAGTAATGTATGTAAACGTGATGGTTTCATCACGATTTAAGACCTGTTTTGCATCCCCCATTTCGCCTGGTCTCTGTTGTTTTTGCTATCAAGATTTGAAATAATAAATTAGTTAAATTACATAATTGTTAAAAAAGGATTAAATATTTCTATTTAAATTCTAATACACTTGTTCACTTTTCCTAGCCTTTATAAGCTCAGCTTTACTTTGAACATATTCCGAGTATACCTCTTAAAGTACATGCATAAAATCTATTCCTATAGTGGACGATATTGTGTGTATGTCAGTTAATCACCAAATTAAATAAGCCACATCCTTTTAGGAAAAGTACGAAAATATAGTTAAAAACCGCACTTTGTTTTTAAATTCCAAGCTTTGTTGCGAATAAATTGAATTCAGCACAAAATTTGCACAATTTTTTGCTTAGCTGCTGTATTCATCAAATGTTTGCCTGCATTTTTAGTCGTCAGGCAGCTAAGCAAACCTTGTAATGATGTGGTATACGTTGTATGTATTAAGTATTCGCTGATTGGACCATGGACTTAGTGGTTCTTTGGGAATGATATTGTTAGTTGACAGTAGATGTTTGTGTGAAAGAGTATATTAATTTTAACTAACTGTTTGTTAATTTAATTTCATTAAAATACACTACAATAATATTATTTACTAAAATCTACTAATGCTTGTTGTGTATACTGCTCGTTATAGGTTATATATGTTTTGGTGTGTTATGAGTGTGATTACCAGGGCTGTAAACCGTTTTAAACTTAAGCTGTAGTTTATTGTTATCTTAATATAAATCAATCAAATGAGTTTAAAGGGTTTGATCGTTTTGCAGCCCTGTTTGTTACGAGTAATTTGATTTGTAGTTTTCGAAACCGGAACTCAATAGGGCGGCTCGCAAATCGAATGCAAGTACTTATAATAGTATGTGCAGGGATGTGAGCTTTGCCGAGCAAGGTTTGTTTCACAAGGAGTTTGTTTTGTTAAAAGAAAGATCAAAATCAAGATCAATATAAAGATAAAGATAAAGAGAAATGCGACCAAAGTACTACGGAAAAAAACGAATTGGATAAAGCAGAGCCAACTCTCACCTGTCCTTCACCAACCTCGCCTGGCCTCAACAACTGTAATATTTGTTTTTAAATTAAATTTGATTAAATGCTATACAACGTTCAATTACATCTTGATTATTGGAGAACTGAGACAGGTGACTGCATACACAATAATCATGAAGGTGTGCACGCATGAGTGTGTCTGTGTGTCTGTATGTGTGTGTGAGTGTTTTGCGTGTGCATGAGTGTACTATTCTTAAGAAATCTACCTAAATAGGCTTCTACATTTTTTTATCACATATGTCTAACGATTGGCAGTTAAATCAATTCCAAATTCGATCATTTTATTCGAAGCTTACACAATTACTTATCCAATAGTTTCATCTAGTAGTTGAATTAGACGATTTCGAAAACCTTTTATAAATGCTATATGCATGGATCGATATGCACACGATTATCTCTTCGCTCGCGGCACACACAACTGAATGTTTGCCTTTTGGCCTAGGGACCGATTTCTCACAATAATTATAATGATAATATATGCATCTCGTCAATTGTATTGCAGCCGTTCACTTCGATCTAATCTGATATATATACAGTGCATACATACTATATATGTACATATGTGAATGTATCAGTATATACTCTACATGTGCAATAACAGAACTGTCTGGTGCAATTCAGATTCAGATTCAGATTTTGAATCTGATTCTCATTCTTTGTAAATGTATAGTAAAATGCGTCTAAAAAAAAGAAATAAAAACAAAATATGAATGCCAAAACTTGAAGGGCAAATAGAGACGAAGATCGGCTAATGTACCAAATATATCTGGGCATCACATAAGCTCTTTTGGGGTCTATACGTAGCTATTTTTACTCACTTCGAATTTACAAGAGTTAGTGATTTGGTCTATATATAGAAAAGGCCATGTACACAAATCTTTGCTACATATTGAAGAAGTATGTGACACTGACATACAAAATTCGTTTGTGTATTCCAAATCAAAGAACTAATGCTTAAAATCTCATCAATCCATATGAAAAGCATGGTGTAATATCCGAGTCTAACTTATTTTGTCTTAAACTTTTAAAATATTTGTATACCTGTATATTATAAATACTTAAACGATATTATGATGTTGCCCTGTTCGAAATATTTATAGATGTTCAAATAAACGAATTTGCCAGCACTCAATTAATATCGCCACAAAAAGCTTTAAAAGTGACCACTGTGCGAACGATAAGAACGGTAAATTTTGGTGTCTTACCCGTGTATCCATGACTTCGCCGGGGCGGAGTTTCTTCTGTGTGTGTGTTGATTGGCAACCATACATATTGAAATGTTTATATACGAGCATATGTATGTGTGTGGGCGATTGCATATGCATGTGCATGTGCATGTGGGCGTGTATATTTCATGTATTTGTATGTAACCGAGAAGATGGTGGGTGGTTGTAGGCAAGGGGTGCGTGGGGTCGTTTTCGTTTGGTTTTGGTTGTTTTCGATGTTGTTGTTGTTGTTGTTGATCGGTAGAGTTCAGTTACACGGGTTGCAGGTGGACAATATATTGGTTTTGTTGTAATGGTGGTGGTGGTGGTGGTGGTGATAGTTGTTGTTTTGTTTAGTTTGTGGACAAAATTCATACCGTGGTACATAGAAGGGACACAGGAAATACATATGATATTAGGTACAATTTCATTACTTTACACTTAACACAATTAAATTCAAGCAATCTGTTAATTACAGTACATTATTACTTTATATCGAGTGTGATGTATATGTATGTGTAAACACTGATAAAAACTTTTAAAATATCAAGAAATTCAGCATTTAATTTAATATCAAACACATGTTATATTGCTTTTAACACGATCTCCTTAGAAAAGTATTACCAAAAATTAATACATTTATATTTTTAGAATTAAATTTTTATCAGCATATCTATGTTTGTATGTGTTTATGTTCGTGCGTGTATACGTATCTGTTCATACATATATGTTCAAATGTTCCGCCTGTTAAATATCGTTCCACAGACTTACTTAGTATCTGTACCTGTTTCTGAGTCTTTGAGCAGCAGAAAGATCATTAAGTACTAAGTACTAAAAGCAATTTGTTCTTTAAAAATTATTATTTATGCACAACTGTATTTAATGGTGAACTAAGTATTGACTCACTATCACTACCATAATTACAGCTACACATTCAGGTAATTGTAAGCTAAGCTGGGTAATTTTCTATGTTTTCTATGGGAACTAACATATAAGACTAACATATAAAAAATCTTCGAGTATGTACATTTGTTTCGGTAAAGTTAAAAAAGCAGGAAATACCAAATGACTTGGGTAAACAATTATTTTTATGTACATTTCTAAAGCACACATTTGATGAAAGGTTTCTTACTTCAAGTGAGGACGACATGATTTAATAATCTCAATAGTTAATAATTTCTATGTGGTTATACTCCTAACCATACACTACAATTAAGTTGTGTATGGTTAGTGGTAATACTTTCGTTCTTTTGTTGAATTTTTTATGTAGCTATAACAATTTTATAAATATTAGCGATATTTTCTGATATCGGAAAAGAATAAATGTCGGGAATCAAAATGTTATAGATACATATATTAGGCTTGGAAACTTTACTTTTGAGTTGATTATCAAATTTTGATTTAATTTTCACATTTTCTGTTTAAATATCGCAAATCTACTAAATTCACAGCTGCCATATTTATTTGAATCAGGTAATTAAAAATAAATTCCAAATTCCTTGTACAGCAAATAGTGATCTCTATTATTTGAATCCATAGAGGCCATATTTGATACACTTGAACATCTGAACTAGGAGAGAGTGGGAAATTTACCTCGTCGTTGATGATCAGAGACGGTCGTCGGCCCATGTCGGCTGGTGGGATTAATGAACCACGTCGGCTTGGTGGCTCTGGGGCAAGCGATGGGCGCTTCTCCCTAATCACCTCGATTTTCGGTGGTTCACCTGGAGCGGGTGGCTGCATCTTGGGCACTTTAGGTTTGTCCTCCTGCGCGTAAGAAACACAATACATACAATATATTGTTTTGTTTTTTTAAGGGCTGAATAAAGATAATGGATGTAAGAACTTTCCGTCTACTCTTCCGTGGAGAATCAATCTCTTACGAATTGCCTTGAGTACGGTTGTATTAAATGAATATATGTATATTTATGATCGAGATGAGGATTAATATAGAAGCCAGTTAACAATCCAGTTTCTAACAGTTCTTTATACTGAATTTTTCAATATTTGCGATATGTTTGAATATATACACATATGTATTGCCTAATCAGTAATAGATAATAGCTTATCGATTCACAAGGTGCCTATAGTAAAGCAAAACTTGTGTTCTCCCTCTTGTATGTGTATATGCAGACATTATGGATTCGATTACGAATTGGACTCTGCATACAGATTTCAAAATAGATTACATACCACGACGGTTAGATTAAAGGTGGTCGCCATATTGATACAGATTCGATGTTCCTTTTTCTCGATAAGTTTTTGATATTTCTTTTATTTTATTATTATTCATTCACTTAGTTACATTTCGAATTTTAATTTCTATTTTCTACTTCGTGGTGTGTGTATTATGTGTATTTAGAAATTTTTTCGTTCACGTTAAGCAACAAATATGAGTTTATATGTGTGCATTTATGTGATTCAAACCGTTTGTCGTGAAAGACAAGATGAGACAGACATCAAACATTCGGACTGCCATACGATATAGTATAGTTCATATATTTTTGACAAAAGATGTTCACACATTAAAATATAAAAATATAATTTTATTTATGTATTTCTGTGCATACATATAAATTCATATATATTTTATATACATATATAAATAAGAAAATAGCCTCCTATTTCCCGAGCAACACACATATAGTAAGTTTAAGAATTTGGTATCAAAACAATTCAGTTGTGTGCGTGTTTAAACAAGTTAGTTGCATAAGTATAGATATAGATTTGTACAATCATGGAAAGCAATATTAAGTATCAAGTGTCACATGAAAAACTTACCTTGGCCTCATCTACGGACAGCTTAACTTCAGGTACTTCCGGTGAGTTAATGACTGGAGTGGATTTCTCGGGTTTACTCTTATCAATATCGACGCGCTCATAGCTCTCTAGCTTAGGGCGCTCGTAATCATCCAAAATTGTGGGTATGGGTTCGGGTTTTTTCAGATCTGATATTTTTGCTTTGCTCGCTTTCGTGGGACTGAACTGTTCCGTCACATTTGCCTGAACCAATTCAATCAATAAAAAGTTGTAGGCGTTAAAAAAGATTGCACAAAGTTTCGCATTGAAACAGAAGCGCACATGCTAGAGACGAAAGCAGACCGAAATTGCACACAGCTAGTGTTATGTGCTAAATAAATATTGGAACAATTCGACGGACCAAGTTTGCTATATATAGAAATAAATTTAAAGTCCGCCCAAATAAATTGCAAAAGGTTGATTTAAAAACTAACCAAAACCATTTTAACATAATATCAAATTAATTGGACTTGAAGACAATTTTAAAGAGTGATCTGCTGATTTATCAGATTACTATATATCAAATTGTTTGATAAACAAGTCGTTATAACAGTTTAATATTTTTTTTTTATGAATTTGCAAACTGGTTCTTTTTTTTACCACAAAGTTATATTTTTAGATTAAACATATTATAAATAAATAGTATATGCACATACATACATATATGCTTAAATGTTTTTTAAAGATCAGCGAAGAAAATAGATTCAGAGACAATAGATAAGATTGTAAACAATAGAATAGAATAGAGTTTAGCATACAGATTCAAGAAAGACATTAAGTTTTGAAGATAAAGTTCAATTTCCAGAGATCCAATAAACTATGTAAGCCAAATAAAACGTATACGGGGTTATCGACTAGTAGTTGAAATAGTAGAAAATAGATGTGAATATAATAAGAGAAAATAGAGAAATAAAGAGCAAGTCAAGAAAGAAAGAAATTTTGAAGATGTAAATAGTTTTAAAGAGATCCAATAAACTATGTAAGCCAAAGACAAAGACAAGGATGAGAGAAGAATACAGAGAGAGACAGAGAGAGAGAGAGAGAGAGAGAGCGAGCGAGAGAGAGAGAGAGGGTGTAAAGCCATGAGCTTCGATAACAATTTTACCTTAATTAATTGTTTAGCTTGTTGCGGTTCAGCTTGTTCTTTAGCGTCCTTTATAACGGGCTTCAGAACTACACCAAGGAAGGACTCGTTTTGAATTGGTTCCTTGGTCATTAGGCTTCTAACGGACGAACGACGTCGTTGCTTTATAATATCCATCAGTGATGGTTTACCGCCCTGAGAGGAACGCATTACAATGACTTATCATAATACTTTTTAAGGATTTTTTTTTTCAGTTTGAGAATTCTAAGACATACAACCATACTTTATCTTTTTCTCGATGAGAAAATGGGTCCGCCCTATGTCATTCTTTTTGATGGGTTAATCAATTTAATTCATTATCCTGTACTCTTTTCACTTATTTTGAATCGCCAAAAAGAACAGGTTTTTAAATGGTTTAGAAATATACTTGAAAAGAGTATGGACAGGTCCAGGCTCTCGAAAAGACTTTTCTCTAGGATTGAGGATCAAAAAGGAATTCTTACCTCTGTTGGTTTCTCAGCGTCTTCTTTTGGTATATCCATCTAATTGATAGTAATAACATGCGTATGTTGGTGTGTGTTGGTGTTACAGATCAGGGATACAGGTTCATAAAGGTGTGGGGAGAGAATAGTATTTTGGTTAATATTGCTAAATTGTATGTCTTGACCACATTTTGTCACTTCTGATGTTTTACAAACTTTAACATTTACATTTATACATATATACATATTTATATTCACACATGTCTGGACAACTCACCTCTGGTTCAACAATTACGGGCTTAAGCTTAGCGCCGTCTCTAGTGTCCTCCTCAACAGGTAATTTACCTTTGCCAACTTTGAAGCCCTTTGGTTGCTCCACTGCCTCCTCCTTTATTTCACTCTTCTGTAAACCGATGCAGAGACATTTACACATTTAAATACAGATATAGACGAAAACTAGTAAGAATGGTCACAGTTAGGTGAGTCGACTTTTAAAAACCCCGTACACGTTCTATATACATACATAATATATACATATATATATGCAGATTGATTGTTATGTACATGGTCCCATTGTATTGATAATATTTGTGGACACTTATAACAAGAATTAAAGTACAGTCGAGCTGTCCCGACGCCAAATCGGGTCCCGATTTGAAATAATAGTTATCTTCACTTTGCGTTTTAAATCAATTGTATCAGAAATCCATAGATTTTAGTAAACGCAACTCGACAATAAGGCTGAACAGCTGAGCAAAGTCACTAATCGATTATTTATCGATTATTGCTTAGAATCAAAACTAGAAAGTAAACTTTATCTGCCGAAATGTAGTGCTTCCAGCTCACAACGTTTTCGCATACAAATTACGTATTTTCGGTTAATTTTGCTTATGACAACTATAGGATATACCTATCCGATCCAGACAAAAGTTGGTATGAACAGTTATCATGAAAATTTTCACATTATATGTGAATTTGGTCGAGATAGTTTCATTAGTCTTGTATTACAATTTGCGGGGGCAAAAGAGGGCGTGGCACACCTGCACATAGAATAGCAATATACGAAATTTTGTGCTTCTAGCTTTTACCATCTCTGAAATCTTAGCGTTCATACGGACAGACATAGCGCTAAGGCTTCTTTGCACAAACACAATATACCCTCACAGGGAAATGGGCTCTGAAGTATTGGTGTACAATGAAAATTAAAATCATGCTACCCACCTTAGGGAGTCCATTATTTTGCGTTGCGTTTTCTGGCTGTTTTTTCACAGACTCTAAAACTGGCTTATCCATTTTGTTGGGTATTTCGAGTTCCCGAGTAAAGTCAGTTGGTGTGAATTCAGACTTCTCGTATTTCTCGAGCGTAGGTCTTTCGTAATCTGGAATTTCGGGTAGCTCTTCATACTTTGGCTTGGCTTTTGGCTTCGCTTTGGCCTTGGGCTTAGCGGGTTCTGGCTTTGGTTCCTCTTTTGGCTGTGCGATGGATGTTTTTCGCAGTTTCGGTAGCTCTTCGGCTGGTTTTGGCTCTTCAATTGTCTATTTCGGGCGGAACGATCAATGGAACGATCACAGTACAAAACGATTTAGTAATTCAAATAACTAGCTGTTAACAATTTACTTTTTCACATTTAGAGAGTTTAAATGCTTATTTTAAACAATTCAAAATTGTTAGACATAGTTCAGTTGATAGATAGATAAATAGATACAGATAGAAGGTAAATACTATACAGAGTCGACAGAGCAGAAAAAAAGATACGTTTAAGATAGATAGATTAATAGATATGTAGCCACATGCAGAAGACAAGAGATAGATAGTTCAACAGATAGATAGATTACATATAGTTACCATCGATAAAAAAGCTTTAGACAAACGCTATATACATATCCATATGTGTGTTCACTGTGCACATAAAAAAATGTAAGCCTTTACTCTTGGGTTTTAAGTTCGAGTTAAGGTTATATATATTTTTTTTTTAATTTGGATAACAACTCAATATATCCTTGGTAAGACATATGCATATGTATATAATTTCTGAAGACGTAGTAAATGCAAGAAGTTGAAGAATAAGAAGCAGAAGTTTGATATCGTATATTCGAGAAGCCATATATTGGTGCTGTACGGTTCCATGTTCTTATATGGCCCGGTATGGACTGTTTGGACAGTTCTCAGCTCACCTTTGGTATGCGACGCTTTTCTGCTGGCTTCAGCTTCGGAATCTCTTCCTTAATGGCTTCAGGATTTTTGTTTGCATCGATTTTTTTACTGCTAATATTATCCTGTGTCGGAATATATTTATGTTTATGTTTAAAGTGAACTTTTAAAGCTACACAAGTGCTTATACATTACCATTAAAAAATTGACTAACAGATACATTGTATTTCTTATAATCTATAGAATAATCCGAATAATTTCTAGTAAACATACCTCCAACGCCTTCTTATCCACAATTGATGATCGTCGTGATTCTGATGTGGATTCGACCTTTTTTTAAACAAAACACAGAACATTTTTTCACGTCTTTTATTGGGGGAGATTCATGTTTTCTTACCGCAAGGGACGATCTTCTTGACGATACCTTTGTGTCCTCGACAAGGGCTTCTTCGCTCGACTTGATGATGGATTTACGCCGTACCTCGGATGTGGATTCCTCTTTCAGGGACACAATACTGGCCTGATCAGACATGATCACACATGCAACGCACAAAGAGACATTTAAACATATAACAAATACATGAGTATGAACACGGTTTGACCAATTTATGGAATTGTATTATTTCTTGTAGAAAGTTAATTAAAGTATAGCGAGTCTTGATTTTGTAAAATCGATTTAAATAAAGTTTCCCCACTATCAAAAAGGACCTGTTTAAAAAAGTCCGTTCCGATTTCAAGGCAGAAGTTTTTATATTATGCAGTAAACCTGATCTGAATGGATCTTATTGAAACGAATAATTTTTCTTTCTTATTCTGACTATTAAATAGTAGGTATAATTATTACGTCCCCGATATGTCGATCATAAATACATAATTGAAAAATATCGGTATGGGAACATACCAATATGTAATTAATTAAGAGCTCACCTTACGTTCCACCTTCTTCAGAGCAATTTGGTCTGTCGTTCCTTGCTATAAATGATAAGAGCTCTGATTAAAACCTCGAATTTACAGTACATTAGTTTAAGCAACGTTAACACAAAATTCAGCATGCCGATTAGATATAGTGCGATTTGTTTGCAATTGTGTGTTTTGTTTGAGTGAAATTCTGCTAATTGATATATCCAAAGTTTGATCGAAAGGCTTCTTTCTATACAGGTAGAATTAATTGGTCCTTACCTGGGGTGTTTCTTCTGTTATATCGTTATTAGTACTTGGCTCATCTTTGGACGGCTTTTTGAGTTTATCTTTCTTCTCTGCCTTAGGACTTTCTTTAGGCTGTGCTTCTTCTGTCTTCTTTCCAACAGGTTCTTGTTCTTTTGGCTTCTCCAAAGCCTTGGATTTTGGAGCTTCTTCTTGCACTTTTTCAGCTATCTTCTTATCAGCTTGTTTAGTTTTCTTCTCAGCTGCGAGACTTCCGTCTTCCGTTTTCTTTTCAAAAGGTTCAATTTTCTTTGGCTCCTCCAAATCCTCGGATTTTGTAGCCGGCCCCTCATGTGCAGATTCAGTACTTTTCTTTTCTGCTGGTTTAGTCTTCTTCTCCGCCGTGGATATTTCTTCTGGCTGTGGTGCTTCTTTCTTCTTCTCCACAGGCTCTTTGTCCTTTGACTGCTCTGAATCCTTAGATTTTGGAGCTTCTTCTGGCACTGTTTCAGCCTTCTTCTTTTCTGAAGGCTTAGTTTTCTTTTCTGTCTTAGCAATTTCTTCAGGCTCCGTTTCTTCTGTCTTCTTTTCCACAGACTTGGCCTTCTTCTCGGGCGCAGAATCTTCTTTTTTCTTTTCTTTTTGATCCTTTGTCAATTTTGCGTCAGTGGGCTTTTCCTCCTGCGATTTTTCTTCAACTTCATTTGCTTTTGACTCGGATTTCTTCTTGGATTCACTGTCCTTTGTAGAAATCTCAGTGTCTTCCAGCGATTCTTGTACCGGCTCTTTCACTTTCTCCTTTTCTTTTTCTTTTTCTTGAACCTTTTCTTCTGGCTTCTCTTCTTCAGCCTTTGTTATTTCGAATGTGTGTGTATGTGTAGTGTTTGTGTGTGTGTTTTTATTGTTATTGACAAAATCATTGCATACAAAGACATAATGTTATTGAGATAAATCATGATTAGTACATATATATAATATTTTTTAGACTACCATAACACGAACCCAATTTCATTAGAAATAAAGTTCTGGATATCAGTCTCAAGCAATACAAAACTATATCAGATTAATCTAGGTTTGAATTACTTGTTTCAAGTCCTGACTTTATTAACAACGATTTTGATTTTTTACTCTTTTTTCAACTTTGATAAATCGTGTGAGTGTAGTCTCAAGTTTTGTAAATTATTGTTAAACATGAACATTGAAGTTTTAGTACTTAAGAAATGCTATAATCCGAAGAATGAATAGTTGACAGTTGACAGGGAAATTCAGAAATTCAGTTGTGAAGAAAACCGAGCAAATATCGGTAAATTCTGTTCAATCTTTAAGATTGTTTCCATTGAAAAATATAAATTTGTTTATTTTCGGTGCAGCTCTTGCAATAGTTTCAATAAAAGTGAGAAAAGAGATAGACTGAGAGAGAAAAAAAGAAACGGTAGAGAAAAAGAGTGGTAAAGTTAAGATAAAAAACTATCCTAGTTCTGGGTCATTGCAAACCTCATGTTGAGTAAGTTTGAATGGCGACAATTGCACTCCGAAGATGGTTTTCGGTTCATTCGATTTCAAAGTATCCGGTTGAGTTCTTAAGTTTGGATTTCGGGGTTTGAGCTTAGGAAGCTGGTACAAAGTCACTCCCGTCTGTTGCTAAAATGGTTACATCTAAATGTGTTAACATTTTTGCCTAATATTTTAAATATAATAACAAATGTGTCCAAAAAACAAATGGGATGCAGTGCATTGTACTGTGATCAAATTAATATCATTATACACTAAGTCTCCAATTTGAGTTTTAGATAGCTAAAACTTGGATCTAAATGTGTAGTTAATTAGGGTCGATATACCCTCAAGTCCTTTACATATAGGGTAACTCTCAGTCGCACAATCCCGTGCATGAATGTTTGAATGTTTGTATGTACACTGATAAAAATATAAATGTTATAAAATCAAGAATAAGCAATACTACTCTTATGACACCACTTTTAACCAGATGATAGTTGTGGTAGGTGTAGTTGTCCACTGTATAACTTCTTTAGTTATGACCGCTATAAGAGTTTGATTTCTCTTTTATATTTTTTAATTCCATGATTTAAATTTAAACTTTGAAAAAATCTTGAATTTGGAACATTTTATTTTAAGTGTACACTTAAGTAAGTTTCTCAGTGTATGTGAACATGCAAATTCAAATGGCGGTCACAACCTGATGACCGTTGGCTTGTATCCAGAATGAGTAATAGCTGTTTTTAAACGGATTTTGAACTTTGAAATAATTTGCAGTAAGAAATGGGCACTACCCAGATATTTTGTAGAATAATTGGACTAACCGTTGTGGAAGTGGACACTTTCGTTTGAAGCTTAGTTTGTGAACTCTGGGAGTTTCTCTCATCTATGCTCAACTTTCTTAGTTGAGCTTGTTCCTGTTGCTGCAAACTAGATGCGATCTGAATGTTGCTTTCAGCTAGAATCGATTGCTGATCTTTGGTAACTATTTGCATTTTTTGATTAGCAATCTTAAGTTTCTCGACTTGAACAGATGATTGTTGAATTATTTGTTGCTCTTGTTCTTGTTGCTCAACAGATTCAATTTGAATCTGAATTTGATTTTCAGTTTCGATAAGTTCTTTAGTTTCGGATTTCATTACCTTGCGTTTCTTTTCGGCCTCTTCCTTCTCCTTTTCCTTTTCCTGCTCTTCTTTCTTCTTGTCCTTCTTCTCTACGGTGATCTTGCAGGTAGACTCGTCCTTGCCGGCCTCGTTTGCCACAACGACCTTGTAGTTAGACGTATGTTCCGACCTTGCCGAGCTGAAAGTCAACCTAGCAGTCGTGCCATCGAAAGTAGTAGTTATGTCCTTCGTTTCGCGGATGAGAGTACTTCCCTTGTACCACTCGATCTTGCATTTGCGATCAGATTGCTTCAGGCTGATCAAGAGCTCAAAGGTCTTTGATTCGGTGACCTTTTGGTCCACCAGCTTACGACTGATCTCAGGCTTTGTGGGCTTGCGCTCCTCCTCTGGGATGTCAACAAGGTTGACAACCTGAGAGACGGCTTCACCCTTCTCATTGCTTGCTACCAATTTGTAAGCTCCCTTGTCGCTGTCCTCAACCTCATTGATCTCCAGTTTGACAGCGAATTCACCTTCCTTGGTTTTTTCCACCAGGTAAACATGTCGTTTGCTCTCAACAACCGTATTGCTCTCCTTGAACCATGTACACTTAGGTTCGAATTTCGATGCAACGGTACATTCGATCACGACAGTACGCTTCTTGATGATCTTTATAATTTTGGGCTTGTCCTTTATAACAGGTACAACTAATTGGATACATAAAACAAAATTCGAATTAGAAATATGTCATACTCTATAGAGCGAACCGTATGTTTATAGTATAAAAGGCTACAGTCGGTCGAGCCGACTGTAAAAAACCCTGTACTCCCATAGTAGTGCGAAATTTAATTTAATTAAAATTAAAATTTTAAAATGAAATTTAAAATTTAAAATTTTATATTTACATTTTAAATTGAAATTAAAACAAGAATCAAAGTACAGTCGGGCTCACCAGATCGGAAGATACCCTGTGTTAAGTCCGGTCCTGCCTTGAGATTATAGAAATCTTCAATTTGCGAGCTAAATCAATCAGAAATCCAATTGATTCTAGTAAACGCAACTCGAACAATACTGCTGATCAAAGTCACTTATCGATTATTTAGTATCGTGGCTTGAGCTTGTAAGAAGCTTGTATTTACATTCGATGTTTAGAATAAGTTTGTTATTATCGATTAAAATTAAGTATTGTTAAGCGGCACAATGTTAGTATATTTTAGTATTTTAAGATCAGCTGAACGCGTTATGACGTCGCAGGGAAAATGGAAGCTGGGCACACTTTTGCGGCTTGCCGTTCTCATTTTTCACCGAAGCCCAATCGAACAGACGCAGAAGACGATACTCTAATAAAATCCATTAAAAGAACTGCCGCCCGAGTATTAATCAACCGATAGGTTTCAGTTTATAAGCTCTTTCTAAAGTTATCGATAAAGAATCGCTTAAATTAACTATCGATAGGTAAATCAAAACAAAACGCGACAAAGCAAGAAGGAGAAGATGCGCGCTCTATCTCGCTTGCACTTGCTTACACTATCTTTATCTTTTTACTCTCTGCAAGAGTATATTGGGTTTGTGCGGAAGTATGTAACAGGCAGGAAGAGGTGTGGCAGACCCCATAAAGTATATATATTCTTGATCAGGGTATAAAAAAGACTAGAGGGGTCTATTAAGCTTGTCAGAAGGGAAATGTTCCAAGTTGGGTGGTTGTTTCCCCAGTTGATCGGTTTTGGATGCAACAGAATTGATTGCTGATAAAAACAGCAGCCAGATTATACTCAGTTGATAACCCGCGTTGAAGCTGACACCAATAAGGCGTACTGTAGATACTGCAAATGCAGTATAAACTGAAAAATTGATCATATTCATATATTTGTCCTGTTTTCTGTCCTTCGAATGAGACTTGAAGATTATTAGAAAGTGAACAAAAAAGAAAAGTACAGTCGAGCACGCCCGACTGCCGCCACACAGGCAGCGATAACGTGCTTTTATGTTTCTGTTTCGCTTGCACTCATTAGTGATATCGCGTTCAATTATCAATATTGTAACGCTTCTAGATTTCATGTTTATAGTCCGATCTTAATGCTCCTTTTTAGGATAGTTTGATATAGTTAGCCTCCACTCGAAATATACAATTACAATGCTGTACTACATGAACAAATGCCTGTAGGCGGAACGAAAGTTGAGAGTTATTTTTAGTTATTGTGGGAAAATGGGGCGTGGCAGTCCAAAATTGTAAATGCCAATGCATTTACGCTGTCGCTCGGAACCTCCATACCAGAATTGGTGATCCTAGGTGCCATGGTTACTGAGATATTCGCCGAAAACACAGATTTTTTCAGAGGTGTGTCTAGTTTTTTGCTCATTGTGAGCGAATGGGGTGTGGCATCGAAAAAAAAAAGATTCTTGTATTGACTGACTGAATATGTGATCGATTGACGGCAAGCTTGAACTTGTAGCTCTTACTATCTCTGAAATCTGTTTGTTCATACGGACAGACGGACATGGCTATATCGACTCGGCTTTTGATCCTGATCAAGAATATATATACTTTATATACTGCCACGCCTCCTTCTGCCTGTTACATACTTTTGCACAAACCCTTTCAAGGAAAGCCATTTCAATTTTTACATTTTTAAACAATATTATAAATTGATCCCGTTAAATACTTCCTGCTGAGTTTTCATTTTCATTTTTAATTTTTTCATTACCCAACAAGATTATAAACTGAACCCAGTGCTGAATCGAATCGAATTTAAACATGTTTAAAAGGTTCGAGCCCATGATCAAAACCTTTTTAAGGCGTCTAAAATTGTCACACTTATTATAAGACATATTTAAATACTTACTTTCAATATTTAGAGTGAGATTGGCGTTCAATTCGCCCAAAGTATTCTTGATGTTACATTTGTAGAGACCGGAGTCTTCTAACTGAGGATCGATCAGTTCTAATTTGATATAGTACTGATCTCCACGCTGTTCCATGGACATTTTCAGTTTACTTGTCTCCTTAATGACCTCTCCATTGCGGAACCATACGATATCGGGCTTTGGATCAGCCTTAACTTTGCACTCCATTATGACAAGTTTGCCATTATTTTCAGATATAATGCGGGGCTTTTCAATAAATGTTGGACCCTCACCCTCCGGCTCGGGCTCAGCTTCAATATTGAGATTTAAATTGGCATTAGATTCGCCATATTCGTTCTTCACATTGCATCTGTAGGTACCACCATCAGTTGCCCCAGGATCCTATGTATTATAAGTTTTGTTATATTATTATTATGCTATATATTGTCCAACTTATTCATTAGAATTTTAATGTAAAATAATTCTTTTGAAATAACTTTTTTTTTATTCAATTCCGATTGCAATATTTACCTTAATCTCCAAGGTCAGTTCGTAGGTGTCCTCAGCAATGACAGTGCTATTGATCTTGATCTTTTTACTCTTCTCCACGAGATCCTGTCCTCTGAACCACGTGACAGTGGGCTCAGGCTTAGCCTTGCACTTGCACTTCATGGTTATGAGAGTTCCGGTTTCATTTGGTATTATTCTGGGTTTCTCGATGAACGAGGGTGCAAATCCATTCGCATCATTAGCGCCTACAGAGTTAAATTAAGAGTGGGGAGATATACATATGTAGTTTCTTGCTGTTTATCGATAAATGTATTAAATTTTAATAAACTAGTAACTTTTATATAAAAGTTTATCAAGCAAAAGGCAGAAGGCTTTGTTAGTACTGAATATGACGGTCGTTCTAAGAAGTGCCATCTTTAATTACCCAAAGCTCTGTCAATAAGCAACTTTAGTAGTCTTGGCTTATAGCTAATTTCTGTAGGTGTGTGTGCGTGTGAGTGAGTGAGTGAGGGAGTGAGGGAGTTTGTGTGATGATATTCAATAATTAAAAAACTTAGAGTAAGCCATCTATAAGATTAATTCTAATCTTTTGTTGTAGGAGCAAGACAGAGAAAGAGAGTAAGACAGACTTAGTGTTGTCCTGTGATTGGCACGTTCAGCACATTTAGGTAATACTAGTAGTAGTTGGGTAAATTATATATTTGGGTTGAAATATACCTTGAAAGTTAAGCGCTATATTCGCATTGCTTTCCCCATACATATTAATCGCATTGCATCTGTAGTTGCCTCCATCTTCTTTGGTTGGACTTTGTATCTCGAGGGTCAGGATGTAACTATCTTTGGTAATTGCCTTGCGGGTCATTTTGGTTCTCTGGCTGTCTGTGATCTGCTTATCTGAGCAATACCAGGTAATATCCGGTACTGGATGTGCTTCCAGTACACATTCCATTATCAATATATCCTCTTCTTGTCTTATCGTTGGTTTTTTCGGAAAACGCGGCGACTTTCCGTCCGGAATTCTGTGTAAACGGAAGCCATTAAATGTTGTTTTCTTTATTTATACTGTATATGTTTGATTTTTTATTTGTATATTATATTTTGGTTTTGTGTTCTGTTTTTCATAACGGATTAAACGTTTTTGTATTGGCTTACTTTTTGGAGCCGCTTTCGAAATTTAAATTAATTGTTGCCACGCCCGTGCCATGCTTATTTTTGGCTTGGGCCCGATACTCGCCCTGATCGCTCGAGACAACGCTGCTAATCTCTAATCTCGCCATATGATATAGTTTCTGATCCAGAGTTAGTGACATTTTGTAGCGTTTACCCTCGCTCAATACAGTCTCGCCGTGGGACCTTATTTAAGATCGTAAAAGTCGTAGAGGAAACGGAGGAAATAGTTATTACACAGTATACATAGATCAAATTGAATGTCATTCTGATCTGCGCGTCTCATTTTTCTTAGAATTTAAAGAGAGAGAGACAGAGAGAGAGAGAGAGAGACTTCATGCGGATACTTATGGGTGCTTAGCCGTACCATGTGACCGTTGGTGTTGGATCTCCAACGCATCTACATTCAAATGTTACATTTCCTCCATCCTCGCTTTGGCATATCACGGGACGCTCGGTAAATGTCGGTCTAATTCCATCGGAGCTCTCCGGCACGGGTGCCTCGTCGCCTATGAGGTTGAAGTTTCCATATTACACACAGTTTATTATCTCATATAATATAAAATTTTTAAATAAGATCTAGCTAGACATAGCGTCATATAGTTGACATTAATAGACATGTATATCATATATATTATTTTCAATTTATCATTAATTAAGATTATTTAGTCGCTATATTGCAGTTCACATTAATGCTAAACAATTATTTAAATAGTCACATCCAATTGCGGAATTTTTATGTGGAAATATTGAGCTGATAGTTTCAAACTTTTTTCCATAAAATTAATTAAACATTTAATTTGTCAGATTTACAAACTTCCGAAAAATATATCAATTTGTTTCATTTTCTATACGCCCTTGGGGAAATAGTTAAACTCCGATATAAACGAAATTTGAAATTAAATAAAAAGTATTGTCGGTCTCAACAGACAACAAAAAAATATTTAAAAAATGGTTTTATTTAAAATCAATATTATAAATAATATTTAAAAAAAAAAAATGATAATAATAAATGGTTTCAAATTTTTAGAAATTATGAGATTTTGGACATTGTATAATAGTGGTTCATTATACTATTATATATAAATTTATACACACATATATGAAGCTATTTGGACGTTGATGTACTAACGATGTACTAACTGTACATTCAAGTGGCCCAGCATCGTGCTTGTTAGCGCGCAGAGCCCCGCAGACAATGTACATATGTATGTATTATGGATGTATAGTACGACTAAAATTATTGATATGCTTTAAGACTTCTCACAACAAGTAATTATCTGAACAGCCATATATTTGTACTGATTTACAGGTAAAGAAACAGATTGATTAGATGCTTTCCCTAATCGATTTTGATTTATTTTAGATTTGACAGTGACTCCATTTAAAGTTCTAAAATAAATACTTATTAGTTGATTTTTGTTTAAAACTTCCAGTGTGTTTGTTTATGGAGTATGTTGGGTGTATGTGAGAGCTAATAGTTTAGTAGGCATTTTATTTTAAACAATCAATTAGTTTATAAATTAAATTAGTTTCATCGCGGCATTAGACACATGAAAAATATAATTCCAAGTTGACGAAGCTTTATTAAAATTGTTAAAAATAAATCGACAATGGCATTTAGGAGTCACATAAGCTTAAACCTTCAACTTCAGTTTGGACAACATATTTAGGTGCAAACATAACTTGTCAAACTTAATCGGCTAAAAGTTTAAACATGTGTGATTGTAGCATAATGAGCAAAAAGCTCGCGATCATGATCACCGTCACTTACTGTCAAAGTTGAGACTGATCGTCGCGTTACTTTCCCCCAGCTCGTTCTTTGCATTCACTTTGTATTTGCCAGCATCCTCAACTGTAACATTTTGTATTTCCAGTGTTGCAAAATACGAGTGGACATCCTTATCGATGGTTAGCTGAAAATCAAAATGTTTGTCGACAATTAAATATTTTAGTCATTTTCATAGATGGTAACGATGATCAGACAGATCATTATTAAATGGACCACTCGAATTTTTCTGAGACTAGTGACACCCATGTCACCATGTCACATGTACGTAAATTATTATATTTCGACATGAGCTAACTTTTGAAAAGTATTTAAAGGTTATTAACCTAATTTTCTGCATTTTATGGCATTTTGCCGTCAATTTCACAGTGAAAGTTTTCACGCTTGTCGTAATGCACGTGAATGAGTACTGCATTTTCACCACTTCAATTATTTCAATTCTCATTTAAATAGTTTTAACCATAAAAACCGAACGGAAACTTATTACTGCCAATAATCAGGTGAGGATTTATAAAATATCGGAGATTGTTAATTTTGTAATTTTTGCTAATTTAACAACGAATTAGTAGACCTACAAACCCTCTGACTTTAGCGGATCACAGCATTTGTTAGGAAGAAAAGTTATGTGGTCCATTTCTCCCTGAAATTTCGAAAAACACTCAGTACTTTTGCAGTCGACTAAAGCCTATCTTACGTGTTCTTAAATCAAATTTAATTTTGAATAGTTTTTAAATCGGACTTACCTTGTGTCTGGATGACTCCTTAACGGGCGTACCATTATGGAACCAGGTGATAGTCGGTAGGGGATCAGCGGTAACACGGCATTCAAATAAAAGCCGTTTTCCATCTTCTTCCTGTCGTATGGCGGGTTTTTTCGCGAATGTCGGCGCGATTCCGTCGATTTGTCTGGAACATTTACGCAATAATTAAATAAACAATTCAAAGCAATTTATCTAATCTTCAGCATGCATAAATTATACAAAGCATTAGCAAATAAAAATATTCAAAGCATTAAAAATATACAACATTTATTTGAAGACAGATACAAAGTTCATTTTTTAATTCAAGACTTTTTGCAAAATGGTAAATCGGTATAATTGGATAACATAAGGCTACATATTCTTCACTTTGACAACAGAATTGAAATATAGCACAAGAAGGACGAACATCTCAGTTTAACGTTGGGCATAAAATAGACATAAAAGTACAATCAGTCACTTTTCAAAAAAAATAATCATTAATCACTAACCACTTCCCACGACTCACCTTGGGTCTTCAAGAAGCGAAAACTTGCCCACTTGTTAGAAAAATGTTACGATTAAAAGATTAAAAGATGGTAAAATTGAATTGTAATAGGCATTTCAGATATAGTGTTTTACTACAATAATATTTCTTAATTCAATTTAACTTTCCAATATTTTGTGGAACAGACCAGAGTGGTATCTAGAGTTCGGAAGTTCCTCAAAAGACTAAATTGTAAGGCAAATTACTACACTAGAGAGAGGGTCTACCAACCTACATATCTAAGCTTAATATATTGCTGATAAATTAAATTTAATTAGCAAAAGCATAAGCAAAAATTAAAAATAATTAAATTTAAATGAATACTGCTTACTTTTCTTTGGGTTCGTCAGCGGCTAAATTATATTATTTTTAGAATGATGAAATACAGAATACAGAAATGAGGAAAGAATTTAATTTAAAACAATTACAAATGTAAATCTAAATTAATTAAAACTACTAACTAAATATTAAAACATATATTATTTGATTCAGCTGTAGAAAGTTATTAACTTAATAAAACAAATAATTTTTATTTTCATTTTATATTTGTATTTAAATTTAGGAACCTAAATGCAGTTTCAGTTTGAATTTTCAAACTATTGATTTAATTGTTAATTGATTAACTAATAGAAAGAAATACTAGTTATTCCATTGACTATCGTCTGAATGACTTTATCTACGCGTACTTGATCAACATTTTCTTTTAACACCATGTTCAAATAATAATAGAAATAATAATTCGTGGACTTACGTGTGAAATTTAAATTAATGGATGCGGATACTTCGCCCGACTTGTTCTTAGCCTTCACCTTGTAAAGGCCCGCATCTGTTTCAACTACGTCATCGAGTTCTAATACTACCGTAAACTTGTTATCCCCGATGGGCTGGATTTTAAATTTTGTTCGGTCATCCTCTGTTAATTTGTTGTCACTACGAAACCATTCGATATCGGGCTTCGGGGACGACAGTAGTTGGCATTCAAATATCAAACGATTGCCGTCATCTTCTTGGTGCAATTGTGGTTTCTTCACAAAGCTGGGAGCGAAATCTTCAGCCACCCCCATGCTGAGGGAATTCACTTTTCGTCTTCAACGGCTCAGGCTCTTAAATTCTACAAGCAAAGTTCCAAACAAAAGTCATTTAGAAGCATACAAAAAAAAGAGAGGTCTGCATGTTAATATCAAACTTTAATTTTAGTTTGTGCCTCTGAACTAAAAAGTGCAATTAAATATTTTTATGTAGTATACTTTCAACTTATTTTAAATCATTAGTTTATCTTTAGTACGTCTTCCCGCAAGCTAGTATCTTTTGAAAACAACCTTTGGGGATCTACTCGAATCAGGTGTGTAGGCCAAAGTGTCGTCACAGTGAGCATATATTTTGGCGCTAGTGATTTGATGCGAATTTCAATATTTATGTTTTTGTCCCTCCCTTGTTAAGATTTGTATTTTACAGCTAACACCTGTTGCCAGAGGTTTCCGTTCACATTTTAGTAAAATGTTTTGTTTTGACAGTTGTAAACATCAAACATTATATATTATATACTGTACAATATATATTTGAGGAAGTCTACAGTTGAGCGAGCCGTGCGCACTTCCATACATACAGCAATTTTCGACCGATTTGGCCTATATTAGCTATATAATATAGTTGAGCGATCCAATTTTGATTTGAACTCTTTCTGAGTATGCTGTCTAAAAATAATATAGACCGTCTGTCCCATTTTGCGTTAGTCATGTGCATAGATATACAAATATATATGTAATGATTTTAATCCCGAGTTTCCAATCTGTATTATAATACAAAACATATATTTTATTTGCATGCAAACAGTGTGCATACGAATGCGTAAAAAAGTATGTATATGTACTCAATAACGACAGTTAAAGCATTGCGCACGACTCATCAATATTTTGGAAAATGGAAATTTGATCGTTTGCCTCGCTGCTGGCACTAATTTTTGAACAGAAAAAAAAACACAAAAATTCCCCACAGAAAACTGAAAATTTTTAATGTGTTGCCCGATTTATTTTTAGTCATTCGTAGTCACCGTTTGTAGTTTGTATATACACACTTATATACAAAATACACAGTCACAGGCACAGGCACAGGCACACACACACACAGCATACACTCTTGTGTGTACATACGAAGTGAACATAGAATGTCATCCGTATATATGTACAGAAGTACACATATGTACATGATAGTATGTACGTTTTTATAAAGATGTACAAAATGTACCACAAAGTTCAAGTTTTTTGTATAAAAACATACGTATATCTATGCATAAGTTATGTGTGCCAGCGTTCGTAAAATCATTATTGATCATTTCTATATTTAATGTCCGATTGTCAAGAGAAGCACACTTGATTGGAGCTATTTTTGTATTGAACTCTGTTTGGAGCTAATACGGAATATTGGCGAATGGAAGTTTGTAGGGTACAAAATTAAATTCCAGTAAAAAATTATTCGCGTTTTGGAACTTTATTTGCTCACTGTATGCAAGGAGCTGTATAATTTACACTATGCAACTTGTATATAAGCTTGTGAAAAGTGGAGACACCAAATATATGTATGTAGAATACAGATATAGAACACGCACACACACACAGACGGACACACTCATACACCCAGCAGATACAATATCTTCATAATGTTCTCCATTTTATTGGCAACGAAGCAACATTTTTCGGTAAAAGAACGAACACACACACATGCACATATACAAACACACACCCACACAGACACACACACACACACACACACACACACACACACACACACACACACACACACACACATACAGAGAGACAGAGATACGTATCTATGTATCTGCATTTCTACTGACTGAGTTTTCATCACTATTTATTTTCCTTTTTATTTTCATTCAAATGAGCCATTCTATTTTTAAGCCCAACAACCGTTACACAATTCCACGAATAGCCGCAGCTGTACATATTTAACTGAACGTATGTGTATTTGCGAATACATACTAATACGTATACGTACACGTATACGTATACATATATGTGTGTATGTGTGTGTATATTTGTGTGTACATATTTAATAGGTTCCTTGATATATCCATTTCGATATTCCATTTCGATATTCGGGATTATTTCAATTTGATCACTTCAATTGCACTTTCACTTCAAATAATCATAGTCACAGCTTTCTCTCTCTCTCACACATACACATAGTGTGTGTGCTTTATGTACATATTACGTAGTATGTACCGTTTGTATGTGACTTAGTTGATACGTACAACTATTCTAGAGATAACACAGGGCAAGACACACAGCACAATAATTATCCTTGGGTGGAAACGAACGAAGCGAGCTCCCCGAGTGTTAATCTATTACTGAACTTTACCGATCCGACTGAACCGATCCGACAGCACTGGGTCCAAGCAGACGGCGGGCACCGACACTTGCGTCGGCATTAGCTTTTCCATCTCAGCCAGCTTTTGTCAGTGCTCAGTTCTCATTGCTTATTCCCATGCTCACTATACTCTTGCTGAAGGTATTTTTATTTCGTCACATTGAAGGAGGCGCGGCAGAGACCAAATAGCATCTACACATATACATACATATATAAATATTCTTGATTCTTGATAAGTAAAACTTTATTTAAAAATCAGCCTAATCGAATACGAAGTCGAGGAAACAAATTAAGATATTGTATGCATTAGACTTGTACACTCATGGCCAAATTAATAGGTGTGACTAAAAGACGCTAACATATGGTAGAATAATTATGGTATGGCAACATATCGATGGGCGAAATAATTTTTTTTTAGATATTTCAACACTATTTAAGAAGGAAATAGGTAAATCCCCCCAAAAAGTTTACTTGCTAAAAAGTTTTGGCTGTTATACTATCTACACCCAAAATTTGACCTGGACACATTAATAGGTGTGTTTTAGTAAACAAAAAAATATTAAAATATTAAAGAGTTTTTGAGTAACCAAAAGGTATTATTTATATTGAATATAATTAGATTGAAGCATAAAAATATTTATTTGGAACATTTTAATAAAATTAGAGGGGTCATGGAGGTCACTGCAGTGATAAAGAGAGAAATCTCGTTCTTAAGCTTCCTGAAGAGGGTAAAACTTATAAATGCATTGCCTCACTAATGGGTTGATCAGGGAACTTCGTTAAAAATGTCCTTAAACCAAAAAAATATAAAAGACGCCGGCTGTCCGTCGGAAAACAACCGTTACAGACGATTCCCGTATAGTCAACTTGGCTAAAAAGGACCTTTTTAGAGCTTCTAGAGCGATTGGCAGCGAAATGGGCAATGTGGTATCAGCACAAACTGGTCGTCGAAGGCTATTACCCTCGGACCTATCTGGAAGAGTAGCTCGCAGGGTTCCTCTTCTCCGTGGATCAAATATTCAGAAGAGGAAACATTTTGCTCAAACTCACAAGACCTGGTGTGGCTTAGAGGGAGAGCGTAAATGGAGGAACATTCTCTGGAGCGATGAGACGAGAATAAATTTGCTTGGGAATGACTCAAATAGTAATGTTCGAAGACCAAAAGGCAAAGATTTCGATCCTTGGTATGCAAAGAAGACGGTTAAGCACTTAGGAAGCTGCATATTGGTTTGAGGCTGCTTTTTATGGCAAAGTGTTGGTCCAATTCATCGAATTGACGGCATCTTGGACAGATTCCTGTATAGGGAAATGTTGGGTAGTGTTATGCTACCATATGCCGACGACAACATGCCTCTCAAATGGAAATTCCAACAGGATAACGATCCTAAACATTGCTCCTGAGTAGTTAAGGATTGGTTTCATAAAAAAAAAATTGAGGTTTTTGATTGGCCAAGTCCGTCTCCAGATCTCAATCCAATCGAGAACCTTTGGGGACACCTTAAAAGGGATATTTCCAAGACTAGCTGCTCCAATAAGACCCAATTATGGGAAAATATTCAGAAGGAATGGTACAACATTAGTGTCGAAATGTGTAGAAAGTTATTATCCTCTATGCCCTAAAGGATCTGCAAAGTCATTGCGAATAAGGGCGGTCATACTGGGTATTAACCACATTCATCGAAATATATATTAAATATTCCACAATATATCGGAAATTTTAATTTTTAGACCCCGTACTCTAAAAAAGAGTAGAGGGGTCTATTAGGTTTGTCAGAAGCGAAATGTGCGTAACAGGCAGAAGGAGGCGTGGCCGACCCCATAAAGTATATATATTCTTGATCAGCATCAACAGCCGAGTCGATATAGCAATGTCCGTCTGTCCGTCTGTCCGTCTGTCCGTCCGTCCGTATGAACACCTGGATCTTTTAAACTACAAAAGCTAGAGCCACCAAATTTATAATGAAAGTCCGTTATTATCTTACGCAGGTTAAGTTTATTTCAAATTTTTGCCACGCCCCTTACCGCCCCCGCAATGAGCAAAAAACCAGACACACCTCGAAAAAAAAATGTAGTTTTAGGCAAATAACTCAGTAACTATGGTTGCTAGAGACAGCCTTAATGCAATGTCATTCAAAATTATGGCCTGCCACGCCCCCTTTTCTCATAAAAGCTAAAAAACTTTCAAAATTTCAAGCTCAAAATTTGCAGGATTTAGGGCACAGTGTTTATAATTAATTATTCGAAGAGAGGAATATCATATCAAACTATATTCCAAACGCCGTTAAAATCCGTCAATTAACAAAAAAGTTATTAGCTTAGAAAGTTTATGTAATTTAGCTGCAATTTCGCCGCCTGTGTGACGTCAGCGTCTGCTCGCAGACGCTGCGTCGCTGCGACGTTGCGACGCCGCCGTGCCGACCAGTGCTAGGCACGCATACATACATATGTGCAAACACATAATTTCAAATGAGTGTGTACTTGTATGTATAACATGTAAATGCGAATAAGCGGAACATGCTTGAAAGTAGCGCGTGGTGCGAATGGTAGAGTTACGGCGCGATGTGAAATCGTTGCCTGAGGGTCGTGGGTTCGAATGCTGGCAATGAGAATTGCTAATTTAATTTTTTTTAAATATCAATTTAAAATATACATATAAATTTTAATTTTTAAATTTCGTTATAAAATTTTAATACAAATTAAATATAAATGCGCATTATTATGGGAGTACGGGGTCTTTTACAGTCGGCTCGATCGACTGTAGCCTTTCCTACTTGTTTTTTATAAATTTGCTGGGCACACCTATTAATTTGGCCACCAAAATTTGGAGTATTTTGTGAAATATGCCAATATTAAATTAAACATTTTTACTTTAACTAATTTTTTTTTGTTATTATCATTCTAAGATATGCCTATTTGTTTATACAATTTGATTTTTTAAGTTACATGAGAAAACATAGACGTCATTACCTTTTAAAGAAAACAAAAATTTCACACCTATTAATTTGGCCATGAGTGTATATGCATTGTATCAATAATTTGTTATACCCTTGTTTTTGGCGCGCAGATCCAATTAAGTGTATATATTTATAAAACTTCTATATAACATTGTGTTTTTGTGTTTATTTCGTTCATAGTATATAGTTATAGTATATATTGACCAGATGACCGATTAATGCTTACAGTGCTCTGTAAGCGTATCAAAACTTCGGCTTTTCAAGGACAGTATTCCTTTTAAGTTCTCGTTCTCTCTCCCGAATTCTCGCTCTCTTCGGCTTGTGGAATTTGTAAATTGCTCGATAAAATGGAAAACACACTGAATTTTTCAGAAAATTTAACAGAATGCGAAATATGTACAGTGTCTTAATTCTAAATTCAAACACTCAAAATTAATAAAAACGAAAATATATGCCAAAGCTAGTTAACTGCTTGACCCACTGAATGGGAAAACCTTTGTAACTGTGGGTCCAAAAATAAGTCCCATAAACAATGGGAAAATCACAGACATTTTGTTTTAAAATACTTTCTAATATTTTGCTCACCTATTGTATATGAATAATGACATAACAATCACACACAAAAATACAAACACAACAGTATGTGTATACATATAAAAATGTATATATAATTCTAGAATAGAAATGGGGTTATTTATAGCAGCAAGTGCTCATTAATTATAACATTTTTCATGAATTTCTTTTAGTATTTTTAGTCTTCGACGTAAGTGTTGTTTAGCTTATCTGCTAAATAGCTGATTGATTGGTTCAATTTTTTTTATTTTCTTAGCATAAAACTATCCTAAATGTATAATGAATAGTTTAATTTAGAAAATAATTAAAAGAATGAATTTTGTTGATTATTTAACTCTGCCTTATGTGGGAAAGTGAAGAACAAATAAAAACTTGTTTGTATTTCCGACCCCTTAAATTATATCAATTCTTGATAAGCGTCAAGATATATAGCGCTGATATAGGGATGTTCATCTTTCCTTTCGTATAAAACCCTGGATATTAAAGATTATAAAGACATAACGCCCCAATATATTGTAAAAATCCATTTGCATAACATAACGTACCATAACTTAAAAACTCCCAGAGCTACCATGACTATTTATACCATACATATGGGACCATTGTAAATATCCTCACACATTTTGGTCTAAATCCGATAACTATGAATATACAATTTTCATAGCACAACATTTTGTTTGGAAAAATGCGAATAAGAATGAGTACTGGTTGTTTTGCAGTCGGCTCGCTCGAATGTAGCTCTTTATACCCGTTACTCGTAGAGTAAAAGGGTATACTGTAATCGTTAAAATGTATGTAACAGGGACAAGGAGGCGTGGCCGACCCCATAAAGTAAACAAGAATCAAAGTTCAGTCGGGCTCACCCGACCGTAAGATACCCTGTGGGAAGTCCGGTTCACTTTGCGTGCTGAATCAATCCGAAATCCAATTGATTCTGGAAAACGCAACTCGAACGATATAGCTGATTAAAGGCACTAGTCAGTTATTTATTATTTAGCTCACTATAAATAACTCGGCGTTTATACGAATAGACAGACGGTCAAGGTTTGCTCGCTCAAAACCCTATATACCTTCACACGGTATAAAAAGATAATAAATGTTAAAATTTTAAAACGTCCAAGGAAGAAGTTCCAATATTTCTAGTAGTTTCTATGAAAAGTCATTGCCCACCACCGAGTTCGCCGATTAAAAAACTGTTTTGCAGGGCGAAATAAGTTGTATGGAACAATAAAATGCAAAATAAAATTTTTTTTCTAACTTTTGAATCTTTTAAACTTTTAAATAAAAAGAGAAAAAGAGTAGTCTATTAGGTTTGTCAGAAGCAAAGTTTATATATTATTGATCAGTATCAACAGCCGTGTCGATATAGCGATGTCCGTCTGTCCGTCTGCTCGTATGAACACCTGGATCTTTTAAACTACAAAAGCTAGAACCACCAAATTTAATCAAACAGATCATGTTGATTTCAAATTGCTGCCACGCCCCTTAACGCCCCCGAAATGAGCATAAAACCAGACACACCTCGGAATATCTCAGTAACTGTGATACTTGTTTTATATACATTTGCTTAACAAGATCTTAATTCCTTCCTTAATGTGTACATTTGCAGTTCCTAAGCTTTTTCCAGTTTGTTCGTCTTTTGGGTACACTAAACCATTTGGGTACCCATTTGTCTTGTACTCATTTTCTAAAAGCTTAACCGAGACACAAACCCAAAAGCAATACTGCTTGCCTGTCGGATAGCACACTAAATATAACAAGAAAGAATGCTACGTCGCCTCGCGACTTTGCAATCGTTTAGTTTACAAATAAGATAGCTTGTCAAACACAGAACATTTTTATACAAATTCATCTTTAGAGCATATTTTCGAACGATCGTTCCTATGGGAGCTATTCGATATAGTAGTCCAATTGGATCAAACTTTGCCAGTATGTATATATTATTGGCAAATGTATTCTGTGTGAGTTTGATTAATATATCATACTCAACGATAAAGTTTTTCATACTATTTCATATTTGGAGCGTATTTTGACCGATCGGCCCTATGGGACCTATGGAGCTATATAATATAGTTGTCGGATTTGAATCAAACTCGGTCAGTACAGTAACAACAAGTAAGAAAGGCTACATTCGAGCGAGCCGACCGTAAAAGTTCCCGTACTCTTTCGAAAGCGAGGATTCCATACATAAGAGCAATTTTTAACCGATTTGTCCTATGAGAGTTATAGGCTATAGTCGTCCGATCCAGATCAAATTTGGTGAGTTTGGTTGCGATAGCTCATCTAAAACTACATGTCTATAAAAAAAATTTCTTTTTAATTCGATTTATACAATGGGAGCCATAGGTTATAGTTGTCCGATCCGGATCAAATGTTAGAATGGTGAGAATAGTTACCACAGCACCACTCACGTACTGTGTAAATTTAGTCGTGATAGCTGTAGTCATTTCCAAGTTATGTCGTTTTTCACAATTTGCGGTGGCGGTAGGGGGCGTGGCAAAAATTTGAAATAAACTTAACCTGCCTGACATACAGATGGACTTTCATTCCAAATTTGGTGTCTCTAGCTCTTATAGTTTAGAAGATCCAGGTGTTCATCCGGACAGCAGACAGACAGACAGAAGGACAGACGGACATCGCTATATCGACTCAGCTGTTGATGCTGATCAAGAATATATATACTTTATGGGGTCGGAAACGCTTCCTTCTGCCTGTTACGCACATTTCGCTACTGACAAACCTCTACCCTATTTTAGAGTACGGGGTCTAATAAAGCTTTCTATACTAAATAATTCTAGTTATACCCGTTACTCGTAGAGTAAAAGGGTATATTGTAATCGTTGGAATGTATGTAACAGGCAGAAGGAGGCGTGGCAGACCCCATAAAGTATATATATTCTTGATCAGCATCAATAGCCGAGTCGATATAGCCATGTCCGTCTGTCCGTCCGTCCGTCCGTCCGTCCGTCCGTCCGTCCGTCCGTCCGTCTGTATGAACAAAAGGATCTCAGAGACTATAAGAGCTAGAAAAATGATAGTGGTCGCAAATGAAAGGTACAATACCCAAGCAGTACAAGTTTGTTTTTATTTTTTGACACGCCCACTTTAGGGCGTTTTATTTGCATATAAAGGTAAATGTACAGGTAAACGTAGAATGTTTTAGTACAGAAAACTTTTTTGTTAGCTATGCTATCTGAACCAAATTTACACGGAATGTACATATCTAGGAAGTACATGTACTGACCAAGTTTGATCCAAATCGGACAACTATATCGTATAGCTCCCATAGGGCCGATCGGTCGAAAATATGCTCTAAACATGAATTTCTATGGAAATGTTCTGTGTTTGCCAAGCTATTATATTTATCACCATTGTTAATAACAAATTGAAACTGAGTAACGGGTATCCTAAAGTCGCGAGGCGACTATAGCATTCTTTCTTGTTTTACCTGAACATTTACCTTTTTATGATACTTTTGTTCATACAGACAGACTCGACTCGGCATTTGATGCAGATCAAGAGTATGTATACTTTATGGGGTCGGCCACGCCTCTTTGTCCCTGTTACATACATTTTAACGATTACAGTATACCTAGTATAGTATAATAAGGCTGAGTTAAATAACAAATAATATTCATTCCTTCAATTTTAAAAAAATTTAATTATGCATAAATTGACGAAAATGTTGATCAGCTTAAAAGCAACCTCCATAATAATTTGCATAGTTTATAACAGGTACAGTAATAAGTTAGAATAGGCCGAATTGATCGAATTTGTTGAAATTTTTACCATTACCTGCTATCCGCAATGTGATTTCATGGGAGTTTTAGAGTAAAATATTTACACATGCTTCTCAACTACATTTTCTAGAGTTTAATTGAAGCTTTTTTATTTTTATTGAATACTTTTTGTTTTCAAGCACAATTTAAGGCCAAAATAATTGCAAAAAATTACATTTGACATTTCAAAGGTCCCAATTTTAGTAAAATTTGTTGAACATTAAAATCAATAAAGGCCGACCGCGAGTTTTAAGCGACCGTGCCACGAGCCACCGTAGCTAACTTAGTTACAAGCAATCGCAACACTACGCCAATAAAAGCGGCGAATATTTTAAATTTAAATTCCAGTGAGTGGACACTCCGTCGCAGTATCGGCCTTAAGGTCAAGGAAAGGAAAAAACGAAACTAAAATTAATCGGTTTGAATCAGACGGACGATCGTGACATTGGATTAGGGATCCCTCAGTCCAATCGCCAAATACAGTGCAGCAAACAGTTAAGCACTATTGGAATACCCCTATTCCACCTACAAAAATTATGTTGTTCAACACTAGATTAAGTATTTTTGTAATATATGAAGTCTGGTCATATTGATGATTTTTGATCTCTTTATATTTAGTTGCGGTTGCTGCTGTTGCCAAGTAAAAGTTATAAACTGAAATATAAGTAATTTAAAAGGTATATTCATTTAGACTGAATTCATATTCAGGTTTTCAATAGGTTATGGTCCCAGTCCATACCAAATAAATGAAAATAAGAATTTTGATTCGTTCTAAAATTAAACATAATTGTGAAATTCAATTCCGCGTGCAAATTTGTTTTCTCGTTTCGTTCTTCTTCCTTATTCATAGCTGTGTGTGTGTGTAAAAGAAGTTTAATTAAAACGGAAAAAGCAAAGTGCAATATAAAGCCTTTTGACGGTGAAAAGTACTCAATTTGGAAATTTAGAATGAGGGCATTATTTGCAGATGGGTTTAAAGTTATTGATCAACAGATGCCCAAAGTAGTTGATATCTCTTGGGAAAAGGCCGAGCGATGTGCAAAAAGTACGCTCATAGAGTATTGAGCGTTGCGCAAACGTTTACTCTCACTAAAATTATCGAGTGAGATGGCATTGCTGAGCTTCTTCAATATCTTTGATAAGTTAGTCAGTGAACTGTTAGGTGCCGTTAAAAAATTAGTAGAATTGCTCACGTTGGCTTCATCTTACAACGGAGTTATCACTGCAATAGAAACGCTATCAGAGGATAACTTAACATTAGCTTTTGTGAAAAATAGGTTGTTAGATCACAAACTTAAAATCAATAATGATAATAGTGATACTAGTCGAAAGGTGATTAAAGCAGTTGTGCAAAATAAAAGCAACCACAACTTAATATGCAAAAATAAAATATAAGAGATCAAGAGATCCTATTTGGTAGCCACCGCAATCTCCAGACATGAATCCCATTGAAAACCTAGGAGCCATATGAAATCGCAGCTTGCGAAATACGCGGCCCCTTTAAATGGCATGATGGGACGCTACACGCAAAGTATGCCAAAACGCATAAACAACCTAAAAAAAAAAAAACAAGAAAGAATGCTATAGTCGCCTCGCGACTTTAGGATACCCGTAACTCAGTTTCAATATGTTATTAACAATCGGTTATGAGGATAATATTAATCGTTTAGTTTACAAATAAGATATACGATATAGTAGCCCGATTTGGATCAAACTTGGTGAGTACATCTACTTCCTAGACATGTACTACCCGTGTAAATTTGGCTGGCATAGCTAACAAAAAAGTTTTCTATACTAAAACATTTTAGTTTTACCTGAATATGAAGATAGAACGCCCTAAAGTGGGCGTGTCAAGAAACAAAAACAAACTTCTACTTATTGGGTATTGTACCTTTCATTTGCGACCCTTTTCTAGCTCTTATAATCACTGAGATCCTTTTGTTTAAACAGACGGACGGACGGACAGACGGACTGGCTATATCGACTAGGCTGTTGATGCTGATCACGAATATATACACTTTATGGCGTCTGCCACGCCTCCTTCTCCCTGTTACATACATTCCAACGATCACAGAATACCCTTTTAGTTTACGAGTAACGGGTATAATTAATAAAAATGTTTGTTTAAAAATATTTGCAATGCGAAACTGTTTAAGATCTTGATTGGTAAAATTCTTTCAGCTTATCAAATGTCTGTAAATTTGTAGATAAGAGACCCAAATATTTCACTAACAAATCAAGACTCTGGTCGTAAACATGCATAAAGCAAAAAGATAATACAGACCGTTAAGTGAGAACATTGAACATGTGTAATAGTGCGTCAGTGTATATATACTTTATGTGGTCGGAAACGCACATATTCTGCCAAACCTAATAGACCCCTAACATTATCTTGAGTAATAATTTTTTTAAAAATGACGAAAATTTTGGCAAAAAGTGGAATTATTTTTTAACAGTTACCTGACACGAATATTTTATTTTAGTACAATATTATTTGGAGCATTCAAAAATCGTATGAGTATTTGATTTGGAGCAGTGCGATTTTAAGCCTTACATCTTGTAACATACTGCCAATATTGTACCAAATAATGGAAAATAAAGTAAGAGGTACATATATAGATTTTTCAAGTGGTTAATTAACGTGTATTAACATAACTGTTAACGAATTCTTAATGGTTAATATGTATCAAATGCAATGGTATTGGTCTTATTGCCCCTTTTCGATAAATAGTCCTTGTGAAGACCCCATAGATTTGAGCCATGCTGCAAGTCTAAGCCAATTTGCTGCAAAAATGTCCCAGAAAGTGAACTGGGAGTATCGAGGACTCAAACAAAAAGCGAATTAAGGACTTTGAGGGCTCCCTCAATATTTGTTTAAACATCTGCAACAGAATTGCCTTAAGGTTAAAACAAAATTTGTTATTTTAATATGAATAAAATACGTAGAAATAATTTATATATTTTAGAACTCTTTTATAAACATAACTTTATTTTCAGTGGTGGCAGTCCGTAATTAGACCCCGTACTCTAAAAAGAGTAGTCTGTCTGAAGGGAAATGTGCATAATAGGCAGAAGGAAGCGTTTCCGACCCCATAAAGTATATATTCTCGATCAGCCGAGTCGATGTGGCAACTTTAGCCTATAGCTCTCATAGGACATATTTATTTTTACAGTCGGCTCGCTTGAATGTAGCCTTTCTTACTTGTTTTAACAAAGTATGTCGTGTGCTGGCTCTTTAGAGTCAAAACGTCCTTTTTGCCGTGATTAAAAGTTGTTCTAGTGGTGCAATTGATTAGAGTCAAATAATAAATCTTGAAGTCAACTTGAAGCTTAATCGCAACGCTAAGGACCCTTGTCCCAGCTTAGTTGGGCAAACATTTTAATGAAGTTGCTACCAGGCAGGGAGATATGAATTTAAACTTTATATGAATACTGAGAATCAGCAATATTGACACAGTGGTTGCTACGAGAGCCCAGGGTTAAACGACTTGTATAAATATTGTATTGCAGTTTATTACTGAGTCCTGAACCCTTATGAATTTATTGTATTAACTCTCATACCACAGCGCAATAATATGCTGATGACGTCACAATTTACACTAAGGCTCACTATAATGAGTAATGAGTGGATAAGCCCTGAAAAACAGAGCATTAAAGTCTGGAATTGGGGACCGTAAGATTTATAATGTAACAAGAAGAAATGGCATAGCCGCATTGCGACTTTAGGATACCCAGTATAAGGTATAGGTTTTCGATATGAATCAAACTTGGACAAACTATGTGAATTTGGTTCAAAATGTTATCTCTACTAATACTTTATATTTATCTTAGCATGGACAATCAACGCCCTAAACTTGGGCATTTGAGTTTACCCGTTTGATATATGAGTAATGGGTATACAAATAATTGATTTCGAAATTAGAGATCTAGAATATATTACCTACCGTATGAAAAGCTATTGTAATATAGCCGACTGTCAAAGGTTCCAATGATAGAGGTTTAGAAACTTATAAGCAGTTATAGACTGAATGATCCTTTGGCAGCTATATTGTATGATGGAAGCATCGGATTCCTACAAAATTTAGATAGTGTACATGATTTCTTATACTTATCACTGTTCTGGAGCGATTTGTCACATATGCGATCCAATTCAATCCAATCCAAATATTGTCAGTATGTGTGCTTGACCCAATATTCCTTATATCTACATTTATGTGTGAAGCTGTTGTAAAATTACAACATATATGGACTTACATTTAAAATTTAATGCTGATCCAAGTGATTTAATTAAATATTTAAAAATTTTAAGATATATATCATATATATATAGTATTAAGAACACACAGTTTGAGTAGTGACTGGTGAAATCCTTGGGCGGAAATTTACATATGCATTTATTCTACAACCTCGAGGTTTACGAGTAGTCAATATTCAGTATATTCAAATTTCAATTTTAAATATTCAATGATTTCAAGTATTCAGTTAGAGATATGTAAATTCGATTTTTTGGATTTGCTGCCGGATTTGCTGTTTAGCGGTCGATATGAAATATATGATTTGTCGATTCTTAACTAAAGTATCCCTCGGTGACCCTAAATGACCCATCCTAAACCCAAGGAGAGTAGAAGCATGAGGCGAAAAACTGTTGCTTCCCATGACTAGTTCCATGAGAATTGTGGGTGCTATGGGCGGTGTGGGTACCGCCCCCGGGAGCAATACTGCTGGCCTGAGCCTGGGCGGCTGCCGCAGCCGCGTAATTGTAGCTCATGTGGGCATACGACGGCATCGAGGGCATCGAGGGCGATATGCTTTCCCCTCCGAATCCCGATCCAAGGCCGCTTTGACTCGGGCTACAAGTCCCCTGGCGTCCCTCCAAGCTATGCGTCGTCGATGGCGGCGCTGGTGGTGGTGGCGGTGGTGGTGGCGGCGGTGGTGGCAGACCATATGATGAAAGAACCTCATATCCGGCTGCATTCTGATTTGGAGTTGTATTCAGATTAGATGCTCCGCTCGAGGAGGCATTTAGGGTTGGACTGCTGCTCACATTGGAGCCATCGTTATTGGACGCGCCAACGCCCAAAATGTGGTGCGGAGCGATGGGCGGTGGGCGCAGGGGCATGTGACAGGGATACATGGACGGGGGTGTGAGGTCCCGCTGTTGCAAAATCGGGGAGGGAGGCGCCAGCGGTCCCACTGTCGGGTGACTAAAGCCAGACATTGATGAAACCGAACTGAAATGGGACAAATTGAAACATTAACATCAATCGGCTAAAAAATTCCTTAATCCACTCAACATGCAAAAAACGTATGAAATTTGAATTTTACATTATAATAGATAATAATAAATTATAGATAATAAACTTGATATCGAACCGTAAATACATATAAATAACTCGAATTCATGACATGAAACATGAATAATTAAAACTCTAAATCGTCCGATCCGGACCAAATTTAGTAAGGATAATAATTTGTAAATTGATTGAGGTTCGTTTGTAGACCTCGTACTAAAAATGAGTAGAGGGGTCTATCTAGTTCCAGAATCGAAATGTGCGTAACAGGCAGAAGGAGTCGTGGCCAACCCTATAAAGTATATAAAGTCGATATAGCCAGTTTTCGATGCCACGCCCTATTTGCCAACAAATGGCCAAACACGAGGCGCAGCTTGACCAAAAGAACGTTTTGCCGAATGTATCAGTGACTATGGCACATAGGAATAACAATTTTGGTACGAAGGTTCCTAGATACAGCATAAATGCATGTCATTAAAGCTTTTGGGCTGCCACGCCCTCTATTCGATAAATATAAAATTAATTTTATATATTTCTTATATATTCTCATTGTAGTGTATTGTTATTTGAAATTCATTTGCAGAGAAACTATATCAAAGTATCCAGAAAGTTGTGTAAAAATGCGATTATAATCAAGAATGTTAGAATGATATGTGAATATCATTTCACAGAGAGTATTATACAGCTGGGCATGCTCTATTGTACATTTCTTTCTTGATCATATATTTTCCTCTCAAACTCATAGAAAATATTCTTGACTTTGCCAAGAATCAGACGGCTATATAATATGGCTCGAGTAGAAGAGCTGGTTAAGAGTTAAGCGATAGATTCAGTGCTTTGCATTAACTCCTTACTTTGATCGGACTTTAATATACACTATACACTATACACTATGCCGTATACTCACCCATATCCCTCACTCATGTCCCTCATGGATATGGCATTGTGATGCATGTTGGAGTACATGGCACTCATGGAGCTGCTGAAGCCACTGTTGAAGTTGAGACGGGGTGATATAGACTGGACGAGAGTGTGAGCCACGTGGTGATGTTGGTGCTGATGCTGATGTTGGTGCTGATGTTGATGTTGATGTTGCAGCTGATGTTGATCGGCAATTCCCAGACCAGGCGAGCATGCATTACCCACGTCCTCATTTATACGACCACCTCCAAGGCCGTGGGTACCAGTGCGAGTGTGTGTATGTGTGTGAGTGTGTGGGTGTGCACCGCCAGAACTCGAATGATGAACATCCGATGCTTCTGATGATCCGCCAGTTGGCGTAGATATTGGATTTGGCGAAGATACTCCATTCAGAGCGCCTATCGACACATAAAAAAATACAATCATTTTTTCAACCATTCCAGTTATACATAAAATACTTTAAAATATTAAAAACAAAATAAAACAAAAAAAACGTTTATCTTCGGCTCGCCGAAGATTAAATACCCTTGATGTCATGAATACTGCATTAATTTGGTTTCAATTACCCGTTATTTCTATGGTAGCTATATCATATAAAATATGAAATTTGGTCAACAGATGGGACACGATTAGACATTGATTCTCCGTGAATTTCGTTGAAATCGGTCAACATACAGCGAAAATTTTCTTACTAAGCATTTCAACCGATTGTTCCTATGGGAGCTATATGATATAGTAGTCCAATTTGGATGAAATTTGGTCAACAGTTGGTCAGAGAAGGATTAGAAATGCATATGGCGTGAATTTGGTTGAAATCGGTCAATAGACAACGAAAATGTTCATACATTTGCATGCATTTCGACCGATTTTTCCTAAGAGAGAGACTAGTTCTCATAGAAACAGACGGACAGACGGACATGGATATATCGACTCGGCTGTTGATGCTGATCAAGAATATATATATATTTTATGTGGTCGGAAGCGCCTCCTTTAATGCGTTACAAACTTCGTGACGAAAACAATATACTCTCTGCAAGAGTATAATGAAGTATATTTATGTCTGAACTGGGATTTTAAACCACGAATTGAATTTGATTATTTGTACTTACCGCTTGTAGGACCCACCAAGAGCGCAGAGCAACCTCCCAGGCTGTTGGGGCTATCGGTCATGGATGCGGGAGCTGAGGTCGAGGTTGAGGAAGAGGTTCCATTTGTACCAGTGGAGTTGGGAGTTCTTCGCTGGTTTCGTAGCTTCTCCTCACGACGCCACTTGGCTCTGCGATTGGAAAACCATACTTGTATCCTCGCCTCTGGTAGCCCAATTTTACCCGCTAACCGTTCCCGTGCGAACACATCTGGATAATGTGTTCTCTCAAACTCTGAAAGCAGAACAGTAAAACAAACCTTTGTAAATATCCGATAGTTTTGAGTACTTCATTAGTTTTTGTTTAAAAAGTATCCACAATGACTATTTATTGTGATACCTTCTGTTTCATTAGCTCAACAAATTATGTCTGTTCATCAATCAGTTTTATACCGATTACTTAAACTGACTGTAGGGTGAAGGGTAACTTTCAGTCGTTAGTTGGCTTGAAGTGGTTCATACCTTTTTCCAAACTGTCAATTTGGTCATTTGTGAATGATGTTCGGTTCCGTTGCAGTTTCCTCTTCAATATTAATCTGGCTTGATCATCCTCAGTAGTTCCGATATTGGAAGCTCCGCCATTGGAATTGTCCCCTTCCCCGGAACCGGTTTCATCTGATTGGTGGCCATCCAGTTCTGAAAATGATCAAAATTAAAAAATTACTTAAAGCGAGTCAAAACCATTAGTAATTTATTGCCATAATTCTATCATAATAGTATGCGATTTAAAAAGTGCTAGAGATGAGAAATGCATATTCGTAGTCAACCTTCCAACTTTAACTTCGACATTCACATCGACGAGTATATCCACATCAAAGAGGCCGCGCAGGCCACAAACTTGTCACTTTTGATATAGCAAAGGTTTGCTATACATGTACACGTATACTTGTGTGCGTTTGTGTGTGTATGTGTGTGTGTTCGTGTGTAACTGGCATTGAATATTAGTGGATGTGACAGAGCAAATAGATGCTGATAGCTCTGAGACATGCCGCAGGTTTTGCGGGCCCAAGTCCAGTCCAAGGCACACGTCACTTGCCAAATAAACTGCAATGTGCTGACAGGCAACAACAACGACAACAACAACAAAAAGAATACGACATCGAAATCAGAAACAACAACAGCAACAACAGCAACAACACCAATAGCAACAGTAAAAGTAACAACAAAAATAACGACAAACAGACAGCATAGACGATGACAAGGGAATGTGACTGAGCGAGAGTTAGACAGAGACAGAGACAGAGACAAAGACAGCGGCAGAGACAGAGACCGTGCGAGATAGCAACTCTCTCCCTCTCCCACTCTTACTCTTCCTCTCTCTCCTCTTTCGCCCTGTTATGGCGTGGTAAAATACATTAGAGACAAAACTGATAAGACGACAATTGTAGCATGAGGTTTACGGCTGCGATATACGATTTTATAAATATGTATTTTGTGCTTTTGCTATTTATGCACCCCATCTCAATCGTGCATATTTTCCAACCATACACCTCACCACAACCCTGTCAGGGAGGACGACCGCCACCCCCACAGTTTGGCGTTTAATGAAGTGTCATCGCCTGTAAAATGAGTCTCTAAATCGCATTAAAGCAACTACACGGTTTAGGGTAGACCTTGTCAAGTACGACAGCAACTCCCCACTCCTCCTTACCCCTACCACTACTACTACCGAGGCAGTGCTAAGGCAGAGTTTGTCCCGTTATCCTTGCCTTGCCCGAGGCTGCGGATTACACAGTTACAGTTACAGTTACAGTTACTTGTTCTGACGTGTACACAGACACACAACACACACATTTGTATGCATGTTCGTGTGTTTTGTAGCCTAAACAAGCGTGTGGTTTAGACTACACTCACTGAGATTTGTTTTCGTAAACTTTGAGCTCATGTGGTTAAACTAATTATACGATCCTGGAATTACATTGGCACCACTGGCATACATGGGATAATTTGGGCCATACGAATCGAAATTCTATAATCACCATTTTTTTTAAGTTGTTGTAACGTGTTCTTATGAATATGTAATTTAAAATTAAAGAATAATTTCCATAATACCATAACTTAAAAACTGATGATCATATTAAAACATTTTGTTAGCTCCAGATCGGACAACTATATCCCTAGCTCCAATAAGAAAAGTCAGTCGAAAATTGTCTGGAATGGAAAAATGTGCACTAAATGGCTAAATCCGTACGAATCCATCCTACATTTCAATTATAGAGGTTTTTTAAAGATAACGCAACTTCTCAGTGACACTTTGATTCTTGTCTTGTATCACGGAGTCTTGATCAGTATTTTCAGAAAAGCCTCAATTGACACTGATAGAAATTTAAGGTGTTTTCTCCCTCATGTCCACGAATGAGCAGCACCTCTGTGAGACAAATCAGAGATGGTTTTGGCCGTGATTCAATTTTATCAAACACACGCACGATTGACTCAAAATACGAGTGCTACTGTCGCTTATGTTAATGTTTTTAGTTTTTATTATACCCTTGCAGAGAGTATAATCGTTTTGACATTCAGTTTGTTATGTAGCGTATAAGGAGAGAAGGAAGGTCCAAGCTGGATCAAGTATATGTAAAACATTTAGGATAAACAAAGATAAGCATAGTGAGAACATTAGTTAAATAAACAAATTTTCTGTGTACTGAGCTATCCCATCCATATTCACACAACACATTTCAAATGTCACTCTAGGCTAAAATCATACAAAATGAAACTATATCTTATAGCAATCATTGGATGAAATACAATTCTAATAAGTACTCCAATTGGATAATTGTGATAATCTGAAAGAGTATAAAATCTCTGGCGTTACAAAGCTAGCCTGTTTTGGTTTCTTCATTGGAAAGTATCTGCTATTAACATACAGTGGAAGTCCAATGTGTAGCACCTTTTCCGTGCTTCGAGAGGATTTACAACGAGTATTTTATTTTATTTCCGAACCGAACCGAGCGGAGAAACTTTTCGTTCATGCGTAAATCCAAAATGCACGTGACCAGACGCTTCTTTTTTGATTGGCCTTGACAGCAATTCCTGATTTCCCCAATCCCCCAAAAATGTTATCGCTAAGGGAAATTATTCAGTAGAAAGAGAAAGAGGTATCCCATTGATGTGGTATAATATGAATGTGTATTTAATAAAACTTGATTGCGTCCAAGACAACTCCAAATTCGCATTTGAGAAATTGAGAATTTAAGACGTTTTGAGAAATACATGCAAGTTGCATTTAGTAAACAGATTTAATTGAGATAAATCTCGAAGTATATAATGAATAATTATTAACAATTTGAGTTCCTAGTACTGATAAAAAGAGATTTGAAATTTAGATCTTAAAATAAAATAGAGTAGCATTGTCAGTATTTTAACATTAAGGGTGAGTGTATTCTGTGTGAGTTTAACTGAGATTGTTCGGTCAGCGCAAAGTTTCTCCTACTACTTTTGACCTATTCTATCTACCAAAAGTCGTCCGATTCGGATCAAGCTCGGTCCCTGTACTTTTAGGACATGCACTACAATAACAAAGGTAGCAAGTTACCTACACTAAAACATGTTATTTTTATCTCTTTAACGTTTGCGTGCACAAAGTCGTCCTAATGTGTGTGTGTCAAAAAACAAGAAAAAACTTGTTGGACGTTTCATTTGTGGCCTCTCGGACTTTTCTAGCTGCTAGCTTTGGTATCCCTTTGTTTATACAAACGGACATGGCTTTATGGATATATGGTACTTTACTCTACGAGTATCGGGCATAAAATCATCTGATTACATCCAGAATGCTGAAAATATTAAATATTTCCGAAGTTTCTTTCGGTTTTTCTGTCAACACTCACCTTTTTTTAGCATCACATCATCCTCGATGCTGCAGTTGCTCAAATGGACATTGGGACCTCCAATGTTGGTTAGATCATTCGGCGGACTTAGTGGATGACCTTGACCGGTCCCTGGAACTGGACCCGGGCCGGTGCCTGCACCTGGGCAAATGCCTCCATTGGTGTAACTTGCGAGAGATAGACCCTCCGGAGAAGGAGGAACTTGAGCGGAGTTCAAAGGAGCTGAATACCAGGAGGCCGCGGAGTAATGACGAGGTGGCCAGCTCTGTTGCTGCTGCGTCTGGGGCTGCTGCTGTTGGTGATGTCCATGGAGAGCGTGATTGGAATGGGAATGGGGATGGGGGTGTGGACTAAAGTGGCTGGGTACACTTGTGATCAGCTGGCCATGATTACCACTGAGGGCTGCCGTTGTGTCCAATGCTGGAGCATGTTGAGTATTCAGAAGACGAAGCTTCTCGTAGATAGACTCCTGCTCGCTTCCCTCCCCGGAGTTACTGGCACCCCCGCTCTCAGACGAGTTCAGAGGCGTTGCTGTTTGGACCAAATCATTTGCTGAATTCGAACCGGCCCCGTTGGCCACACCCAGAGTGTTACTGTTGCTACTGCCAGAACTGTTCCCGTTTCCGTTTCCGTTACCATTTCCACTTCCATTGGGATTTGTGCTGGAATGGCTGTTCGTAACGGTTGGTCCAGAACTTTGTTGCTCCTTCTGTGCAGCCAAGTTTCTCAAGACCCGATTAATCGAGGAAACCTGAAAGCATAAAAGTTACCATGTTTTAAAACGATTCTTGCAGCCAAAATGTCATTGGTTCAAATGCCAACCAGTATGAAAGACTACAGTCGAGCGAGCCGACTGTAAAAGACTCCGTACTCGTTCCAGTGCCTTTGTCTTATGGGAAATATATGCTACAGTTGTCCGATCCGGATCAATAGGGTTGGATAGGTAAAATGGTTCCAAACACATACTGTGTAAATTAGGTGTAAATTAGTAGGTACCTGTTTCCAAACATAGTTTTAAGTGAGCTAACTACAGTTTTTTACAATTTTCGGGACCGGTAATGGGCGTTACAACAATTTGAAATAAAATTGATCTGCCTGACGTATACACGGACTTTCATTCCAAATTTTGTGGCGCTAGCTCTAGTTGTCTACAAGATCCAGCTGTGCATACGGACAGACGGATGGACAGTCGGACATTGCTGTATCGACTCGGCTGTTGATGCTGAGCAACCCACGCCTCCTTCTGCCTCTTACGCACATTTCGCATCAGAAAAATCTACTCTCATTTAGAGTAAAAATGGCTCTCCAAGCATTCACTCAAAATTTGTTAAATAAAGTCAACCGTAAATATAGAATTCAAAAACTGACGTGGCTAGTACATGACAATTATAATAATGTAATTGATTAGGTGTTAATCACTAAAAAAAATTGATTAAGATTGAAAAACAAAAGATTTTCATAAAATGCATTCCTTATTTTGGACCGATTGTTCCTGTGGCAGTTTTACGATATATTTGGTAGTCAAATGTGGATAATAATGGTTTAGTTTGTTTGAGTTCTGTGTGAGTTTTACTTTGAAAGCTTGGAGAGTCATTTGTTGACCCCGTACTCTAATAACCAGTAGAGGGGTCTATAAAGTTTGTCAGAAGCGAAATATGCGTAACAGGCAGACGAAAACGTGGCCGAACACATTAAGTATATATATTCTTGATCAGTATCAAAAGCCGAGTCGATATAGCGATGTCTGTCTGTCCGCTGTCAGGATGAACACCTTGATCTTTTAAACTAATTTGGAATGAAATTCCGCCTATATGGCAGGCAGCTTAAAATTATTCCAAATTTTTCCCACGCCACCTACCGCTCTTTGCAAATTGTAAAAAATTATTTTCATTACACGACAACTTCCAAACTATCAGACCTACCGTGACCAAGTTTGCACAGTACGTGTTTAGCAGCTTTAAGCTATCCTCACCAAGTTTGATCGGATCGGGCAGCTATAGCCTATAACTCCAATAGGACATAAACTAGAAAATTTGTATGAAGACATGTAGTGTTACTTGACCTATTGCAACCAAACTCATACATTATGTGTATAGTATCATTATAACTATCCTCAACAAGGTTTATCCTATAGCTCTCATATGTATGGAAAACTGTAGATGGAGTACAGGGTCTTTTCAGTCGGCTCGCTCGATTGTACCCTTATTCATTCTAATTTACGTTTTATTTTTTTTACCGATTCTGGAGAAAAAAGTCTATAAATATAACTTTCCGTCCACATAATTTCCGACATACAGCTGCGAGCAAAAAAATAGTAGTGGCTATTTTATATTTATTCAACATATAGAAAATAGTATATTTTGTTCAATGTTTTGGGGTTTTTTGATGCAAGTTTGTTTTTGCGGTAGTAAAGGTGTAGTTTCAGAAAAAAAATCAGGGGTCCTTTATCCTTTTTCGAAAATATGACATTTTTAGAAAAAAATCCTTATTTCTTAACGAGCAAAATAATAGTAGTGATTTTTTTTAAGTTTAATAAAACCACAATTCGGAACTTTTATCACAAGAAAACTTTTATAAATGTAAGATCCGGTAAATATTAACCAATTTAGGTTAAGTTGGATGATCTTTGGTGGCAATTACAGGTGAGCGGCCCCATGACATGCAGTCTACTAAGGATTAACTTTTTTAATAAGCAACAGCCATCCTTGAGCGGTATACTTTAGTCCAATGACCTACTTTGGTTGTTGGATTCGGGGTAGGCACACTAGTCTACATATCGGAACACATATTTTATATTGGGGGCACATCTGGAGCCTGCGAGGGTCACTCTATTAGTTCTACCCCAGACTTCTAAAAGAAATTTTTCCCAACTTGCTGTTTGTTTGGGGTCGTAGTCTTGTTCAAAGACTCCAAAATGGGGAATCTCATCCCTGGCGTAGAGTACACATGATTTTTCCATGATTTAAAGGTATTCATAATGATCTTGGACATCTTGGACACGATATATCGACCAAGCTCCAAAGTACGAAATGTATACCCAGTCCGTAACAATGCGTTTTTAGATATTAATTAAATATTTATTGTGTTAGGGCACCTATTCCGGGTTTTTTGGTCATTTAACCTACAACCGTGATCCCTTGTATAAGAGCAATTCAGTTTTTGACCCATCTGACCACTGTTTAATGGGCCACTCCGCTCCTGGCCGATATTGGGTAATTTAGGTGCATTATAAAATACTCAGTTAGTTGGTTTTTGGTCTTTCATAATATATTGGGAGATTTCCGTATGCTATAAATAGTTAAAATATCTTCCTTCATCATTAGCGGTTCTAACCAAACCTTGAAAGACACTCCCAGTACTTCCTGGGTCACCCTAGTGGATCCCAAAGGAAGCGGATTTGAAGATTCCGTTGTAATTTTTTATAATTTTTACTAAATTTTTCGCGTTTGCCTGCTGGTTTCTATCTTATATTGGGGATAGAGAGTCTGGTTTGGAGGTACATCCATATTGTTGCCATTCTGCACAAGTTCTGTCCTTGGAATCGAGGATTTTGATTTCCTTTTCCTTGATCCTTTTTCAAGGAAAGTGGGCTTACCCCTGCCGGTTAAAGCTACTTATTTATAAAAATGTAGTGAAATTTGTATTGTAATCTCTAGAAATTCAAAACAGCCTACACAAAATTTAGTTAAAACTCTAAAGATTTGGATTTTTTGCGTTTGTAGCGTCGCCACTACTATTATTTTGCTCCCCCGAAATTGGTCTTTTTGACTTCAAACTAAATTTGTAAAGTGGTACAAGCTTAAAGTGCCGTTTTAGCGAATTGGACATGTAATACATATATTAAATAAGCTAAATAAATTTGATTTATAAGCAAATCAGACTGGTATCATGCGAAACCACGACCAAAATGTTGACGATATCAACCACTACTATTTTTTTGCTCGCAACTGTATGTGTCCTTTGGCTTACTTGTTTGAATTAAGAAACTAGAATAAATTAAAAATTATTTGGTCGGAAACGCCTCCTTCAATGCGTTACAAACTTCGTGATATATATGTACATAAAAGCTCTAACTTTATATGATTCAAAATAATTAAAACTCAAATATCCGTAGGCAGAAATTACAGCTAAGTTCGCTAATATTGACGCGGTCGTAGGTTAATTCCGTGCACCATTTTTACGTATAATATTCTTCACAAGTCAGGATTTGCTTGAAAATAGGTCGCACAGAATCAGTTGTTTAAAAATATTCTGAGCTTTTAAATAAATGAATTTAGCACACTTCGGATAGAGCTTAAGATGCAGAGTAAAAGGTTTTAAAATCATCTCGCTCCACCTCCACCTACACACAGACAACGCCACCACCGCCACCCGCGACAGCAGCTGACGCTAAATTCTTACGATGCTTTTTTTAATCTCTGTTTTTTCCATTATTATTTTTTTTAGGCAATGCCTGCGCATGACAACGCTTTTGAAATGATTTTTAAAGGCAACGACAAAACTAACGGGAAAAAACAACGGCTATGGCTGAATGGGCCGAGTGAGCGAGAGAGCCGACGAACGAAGTAACAGCCGAGCAAGCGAGCGAGCGAGCTCACGAGCGAATAAACGAACGAACGGCCAAGCGAAAGAACGAAAGAACGAAAGACCGAAAGAAAGAACAAAAAGAGTAAACATATAAATGAACGAGTAAGAACAACAGGGAAGAGTGCAGTTAAGTGGAAAAATTAGGCAGAAATGTCCTTTCGGGGGAATGAAAACCGAACGTGAACGTGAACGCTTGATATAAAAACCTACGTGAACACATATATTGAAAAATAAAATGAGCGTCGTCACTAAAAGTCTTATACACACACACAAACACAAAGGCACATAAACATGTACGTGTGTCCCTCGATATCAGCTAGGGAAAGGCAACAATGGCTAGGCACAGTGGTGGCAATGCAAATAAGTGCACATGCATACATATAATTATAGCACAAAGTTTATACACTGTTAAAAGCCCTGTACTTAGTCCGTGCAGAATATGAAAAGTGTGAATAGGTTAAGAAGTTTAGAATGTTTTGAAGTTTTATATTTGTATTAATATTTTTGGGATTTGAGAAGCTAACTTGATCTTAAAGTCTACAATCCAAACAGACTGTTATTGCTATAGAGACTGGGCTGTAGTCAACTGCAGCCCCTGATATAGACTGTGTACCTCTTTGTTTCACACCGGGTCTAAAAATAATTAATTACAGTGAGCGTTAAGGCGCCATCTAGCGTTACTAGCTTGTAAACTTGTAAACAAGTTTGCTTCCTTGTTATAGGGTTCTGGCAACAGTCACTAAAGCCATCCTTTTGATCACTAGCGACTTCAAAACTTGTACCTTGTAACGTGTAGGATATATATGGGTACAAATTACTGCGTGCGACATTATCGAGCATATCCATAAGCTAAGCACTAACGCTTTCACCCCTCGGCGAATTTGCCACAATTCCAACCAGTGCCACCCCAGCCGTTACAAAAGTCTAAGGACTGTTTCCGTACGTCCGACCGTTTGTCATACCGTCCCACAGTCCTACCGACCGACCGACCGACCGACCGACCGACCGTCCGTCCATCCAATCGCTCCAGTAGTTCGTTCTGAAGCCAAGCTGAACAAAATTTTGATATCCCCCTGCGCGCGAATTTCAACGCTTAACGCTTTGTGGTGGCAGCCCGTCTTTGCCGGGTCGAGCCCTGTGCCTGGGCTGTATTTATTTAATATTGTACGTTTTTCATATATTTCTAGCACTGATTTCCCTTTTTGTCGTTTAATGTGCATAAAAGATTTTCCCTTCCATTTGAATGAGCACATTTTCCACACAACTGTCAATGGGGAAATGTACAGCGCAGGCCATTGGCATCGCTGTCACAATTTATTTTGTTTCTTTGCTTCTTTTCTATTCTTTTCTTTTTCCTTTTTTTCGCCGTACTTAATAAACAATAAAAAAATGGTAATGCTAACTAAAAGTGAAAATGAAAGGAAGCAAACGGAACAAAAAAATGGCGTCGAGAATACAAAAGATTCAAATGGCGATAAAATTCGCACAGCACAAAGTGATGCCTAAATTATCAATAAGACGATTCCACCAATCACTCTCTTAACAGACCACAAATTCTTAAAGTAAGACAAACGGGCATTACCATCCACGCTGTACGCAGTACGCATTACGTCGTTAAACTGTCTAACATCGATTAAAGCTTCTCTAGTATTTGAACGGAAATATTTTACTGCACTTGAAGATACTTACACTAGGAATATTGTCATTCGTGCAGACATTCTCCTGCAGCAATCTGTCCCGGATTTCCCAGGCAAATATGCTTGGACATTCCCGTTTGTATTGTGAAATTTTACTAACGACCTCTGCAGTGGCAACTCTAGGCTTAGAGCCTCCAATAGCGCGTGGTCGAATACTTCCTGTTTCATAATATCTGAAAAAATCCATTAAATATATCAGTAAATACAATGGAATACTTCAATTATTTGAAAATTCGAATTGACCTATATGAAGTTAAGTAAAACTTGAATCATATTTTTATTGCTATCCCTTGATTATATGTTTGCTTACTAACTGTTAGACTTTTGCGCACAATTAAATTTAATTTTAATTGTTTTGGCACTAGATTGTTCCCTCGATAAAGGGGTTTGAAATAAATTAAAAAATACTCGAATTTATTTTAATTAAACAAAATTCATCTCAATAATTTTTTTAATCGAATTCATGAATTCGTCACTAGATTTATTTTGGTTTTATATTATTTTCAAAATTGTGATAAATTTGCCGTATACAGTGGCTCTACAATTTAATTTTGATGCCAGTTCAAAAGTATCAGATTTGATACATAATTCTGCAAATACTTTATGTAGATATAGCAGGGATTGGTACTCACCTGCCTAAAATTTTGCTAACGCATCCATTGGACACCTGAAGGATCCGCGATATATCACAGGGTCGAGCTCCGGAGTGGGCTAGCTCAACGATTTTCTGTCGAGTCGAGTCGGGTAATGGCCTTCCTCCCACAAAGACGCCACCCAGTTGATTAACCCCACTGTGACCTGAAATATTCCAATTATGTGGGCGATAACAAAAGATTCTGATTCCATTACTTTAAAGTTAACAGCTCTGCACAAGGGCATTGTCGCAAAAGGTAAACCTCTATTAAAGCGCTTATCATCAACCTAGTGCAAGCTGAACAGAGCGAGTAATACCAATAAATGCACTAAGATGTATCTGTGTGTATGGTTGTGTGCATATGACTGTCTTAATTCAGGCTATGTACAGTCCCTTGCAACGTATTTTCATCAGCCCCTGCAAGTCACTGTAAACAACTCAAAACAACTTAAATTACCATCGTACAACAAAAACTTGTAAGAAAGGTTTCAATCGAGTGAGCCAATTTTCGATAGATTTGGTATTAAAAGTTGCACTTAATGAGCCTGTAAAGTCACGATAGCTTTAGTAGTTTACAAGTTATGGAGTTATGAATAGGTTTTTATTCCCTTGCAGAGAGTATTATGTTTTTCTCACGAAGTTTGTAACGCATTGAAGGAGGCTTTTCCGACACCACAAAATATACATATTCTTGATCAGCATTAACAGCCGAGTCGATTTAGCCATGTCCTCTGTTTCTATGAGTACTAGTCTCTCAGTTTAAAAGCTATGTGGCTGAAATTTGGTACAGATCTGAATTCTTTCTGCTCGCAGATCATTTGAAAAAATTATGTATATAGCTCCCGCAGGAACAATCGATTGAAATGCTTAGTATGAACATTTTCGGTGTCTATTGACCGATTTCAACCAAATTAACGTAAAATGCATATCTAGCCGTGTCCCATCTGTTCATCAAATCAAATTTCATCCAAATCGGACTACTAAACAATATAGCTACCATGGAAATAATTGGTGATTGAAATCAAATTAACACAATATTCATGACTGCAAGGGTATTTAATCTTCGGCGAGCCGAAGATAACATTTTTTTCTGGTATTACAAAAGGATCGTGATAAGATTTTGAAATAAACCTGATCTGCTCAACAAATATACGGAGTTTCCCTCGATAATTAATGGGTATAATTATCGCAATTGTCAAGTATGAAAATATTCGAAAATGGTCGATTCTAAGAATCGTTTTCTAAAAAGCTGCTGAACATTTTAAAATCTTGAATTAAGTATTAGTCTTCTCATGGTTTTGATAATATAAGCTTAAAAATCCTGTCAATCTATGTATTTGGTATTTCATTTGCATAAACTTGAAGTTCCACCAGAATCTATGAATGTATCAAAATAATACGCTTACTAGATAATACTAGTTAAGTAGATCTGCAAAATCAACGTAAGTTGATTCACTCCTATTGTTTCAGTCACATCTATTTACCCTTTTTTTTGTTCACTTCAATCAGTTCTGGGCACAATACACCCAAAAAAGAACAAAGAAAGAAAAAAGAAACAAAGTCAAACGGTCAGATAAATTGGTTTTGAAAAAGGTTGCACTCAGAGCTGAAGTCAGGCATGGACTTGAAACACATTTCCTAGTATTGATTGCGACAAAATCCCTCCAAAATCTGCGTATCAATTTAATTCTTAGTTGCAGCCAGTGAAGCATCAAAACGGCTGCCACTTTCGGCCAGTTATCGTCTGCTTGGATAAAGATAAAGATTGGGGACCGGCCGAGGACTGAGAACTGAGGACGGTGGACTGAGGACGAAGGTCGAGAAAGGGCTAATTCCTAATACGAGCACGGTTCAATTCAGTTGAATTCAGTTTCAACTACTAGATACTTGTTCGAGCGTTTCTCAGTTAAAGTGGCATCAATTGCCGAGTAGATGACAATGATAACATTCTTCTCTTCTATCCGTCAATATGTCTATCTCTCATCTATCTATCTATGTCGTCAATCAACATTGTTCGCTTTCCATTATCTACTGAAGCATCATTTAAAAACTCTTGAACTTTGGTCATCCCGTCAAAATAATCCTATTAAATTGTCAACAAAGTAAACAACTTTTTAAGCCACTTTCTTGCTACTATGAGTAATTAGTGAATAAGAATTATTTTGTACTTCTTTGGAAAAACTAAATGACAAAAATAAATATTTCAGCTCTTAAATTTCCCTTACTACTTTCATTATTTTAAAGATAGGGTGTTTATAGTAATTATAGTGGCTGATTTCAGAACAACTCAAGCTAATTCATAAACTAGGAAATATTTAAGTAGCCACAGTTCTTACCAATGGATACTAACTTGTTTTATTACTCACGAAATGACTCTTTTTTCATGTATTTGCATACTGCCATTAAGTTACAAAAAATATGTACTTTAATGGTCTGAGTTCTTGATCATAGCACCGATTTATTATTTGTAATTGTGTACACGGAGAATGACTGTGAACCCGGGAATGACCTCTTCTTGCATACTCCGTGAATGACACTTCACATCTGTATTTCCATTCACATGTTTGTTTAATTGTGACAACGCTAAAATGAATAATGCAGTAATTTACAAAAAAAAAAAAAAAAAAGTGGAGAGAAATGTAACAAGGCGAAACAAACACAAAAGCGTGAAAACATCTTGCCAAAAATGGGATTAACAATGTAATTGCAAAACACAAATCAGAGTTCGGCAAACAATGGAGTTTAGTGGACCTGGCTTTGCCCGGGTTCCTGACCAGGGGCGATCAGTATAACGAGGGTGAGTAACGAGTCTAGGATCTCCGAACTTCGAGCTCCGAGCTCCGAGTCCCGAATACCACAATGGATGCCTTAAAATCCGCTAAGAGGGCTCATTTATGTAGCTGATGAGCGGTCGCAGGGATGAGAGCGAAGCAAGGGGAAAGGGGAATAGGGACGTCTGAGACGAGAGAGAGTGAGGAAAGGGAGGGACGGTGAGTAAGAAGCAAGAATACTTCAGTGGACGCTTTTGTTTGTTGTTTTTCGACTTTGGCTTTCAACATTGTCGATAATTGTTTTCATTTGTAACGACACGAGGAACACGGATCCTTCAAGATCATTATTATCGATGGAATATAATTGTATTGATCCACACAAACTCGCACATTCTCGCACACAGACTCGGACACGGAGACGGAGACGGAGACGGACACGCACACAATGACACGCACATAACTGAGAGTACTTAACAGCACAGCGGGTGAATGGTACAAAAGAGAGTCAAAGGCCGATGAAAAGACAGGGGGTGGGGAGGGGGTACCCGAATCGGCTGCATTCTCTTTGATTCTTGTGTGCATTGTCCGCAGTGGACTTTGATCAGTTCGTCTCTGGTTTATTTTATTTTTCTTGTTATTTGTTCCTCTTGTTCTTATTCTTCTGCTGCCGTGTTAAGCATAATTGGCAGCATCTGCAACTGGAGTCATCCACTCCGCAATGCACAATGGAGGACACTGAATGCACAATGGAGAACACACTCGCACATAATTAGTGGAAAAATCAATGTCAGCAACAACTTTTCGCTATTTTCACACATAGAAATGCCAATTTTTCACTTAATTTTGCCGTCCCTGGACAAAAGTCGAGCAACCCCATGTGTGTGTGTGTGCGCTAAGCAAATGACTCAATTAAATGTGTGTGTGCGTGTGTGTGTTCGTATCACGTCATGCTCTCTCTCTCTCTCTCTCTCCTTCTCTATCTGTGGTGTTGATCTTCTTTTTATATTTTGACACATAATTTGTGTAAATCAATTAAATGTTCTGCTCTGCAGCTAAAGACTTTAAAGACCCTGTACTTACGCATTACAAAAGGTCATTCATTTTGATCATAACAGCATTTCAACAACTTATTCTTCAATTTCAAAGGAACAAAGTGACATCTAAATCTAAAGTGTTTAATTAAACACAACACACAAGTTAAATTAAAAATTAAGTTGAAACTTTAATTAAATCTGAACATCGGGATGTTATACTCATTTGTATTCTCTAGACAAACCTTTGAGTTCAAAGCTTTGATTACTCTAAATAAGATCTTCGCTTTAGTTGTACTTTAGTACTAAACTTTTAAAAACTGATTAATTGATATATGTATGTATATTCATTCGAGATAAAATTAGTTAAAAATACAATTATGTGATTCCCATTTCAAGAATGAAAATATTTGACATCACCAATTATTTTATTACATCAGAGTCGGTAGGTGCTCGGTCCTTCCATGTCCTGTGATCCTTCTATGGCCCTGAGCTTTGAAATTATCGGTACAGTTTTAGGAGCCGTAAGAAACAGAGGACAACTTTTTGCTTTTTTGCTAAGTACCGTGAATTATCGCATTATTTTTTGATAATTTTTACCAAATCAGATACTGCCGTAGAAAATCGAGGATAATAACAAGAAATAACTAGAAAATGGACTGTCTTCAGCACACCGAAGATAAAATACTCTTTCAAACATGTACATATATTCCCTTAATTTGGTTTTAATTATCAGTTGTTCCAATGGTAGCTTTATGGTATAGTAGTCCGATTTGGCCGATTCTAACATATGAAATTTGATCAGCATATGGGGACTTATAACATGTGATCATACGTATTTTCATGTTAACATATGAACTGTGGGCAGAGGAATACACATCTGATCCAAAGCTGAGAGACAAGTTGCCTAAAAACAGACAGACGGACACAGGTCGGCTGTTGATACTGATGAAGAATATACATAATTTATGGGTCGGCCACGCCTCCTTCAAACTACGTGACAAAAACACACAAATTAAGGAAATCAATTGAATTTTTAGTTTGTGTTCGAATGAAAAGTTGTTTGATTTAAGAGAATTATCTGATTCTCACAACGCATTTTAATTGTTACCTAAAATTACCCTATAATTTAATATGTAGTTAAAACATTATTAATTCTACCTAATGTTTGGGTAAAAACAGGTACTACTATTAGAAAACGGTCTACAGGGTATCAAATCTGCAAAGGAATCGACTCTTTGTCGGGTCCCTTGTTTTCCCTGTATAGTTTTATGAGGATGTAGTTTGGGGAAAAGGAGGATGAAGGTGAAGGTGAAGGTGAAAGTGCAACATACATTCATCATCTGTCAAGTGGTAATAAGTTGTTGCAAAGTACGAGGATGTGGCATGCGGCGTTGCATGTGGCGCTGTGCTTGCATCAGCGGCTTCCATCGCAGAAGTTGCCGCCTTTCCGCTCAGTCCTGTGGCACTACCCACACTTAAGCAGGGTAAATTTCTCATAGCAAGGACATTGTCTATAAGAAAAAGAAGAAGAGCAAAGTAAACGCAAAATAATCATCACAGCAACTATATCGTACACATACACTGAAACAAACAAAATCCTAAAAGTTCTAAGCTCCTTGAGTTCTTCTGTTTGAGTTAAAAATTAAATAAAAAATTAACCTTTGAGTGCAAATGTGTCCCTTAAATATTTTATTAAAGCAAATTGTGTTTGCTCATCTCGATACAAAAAAATATTTGTTTTAAGTAGTCGATGGACTGATAATTAGAATTAAGATGTTATAAACTCAAGTATTAATCTTAACGAATAATTTACTGAGAAATTCGCAAGTTTCTTGATGTGATTTTTATTATTATTCAGACAATTATAACTGCCAGATTGTCATCGCTAAACCAAATAATTTGCTAAGAATGATTTGTTGTAATTTGGATTTTGCTGTTTTTCTTAAATTAACAGTTCGAACTTCTAATTAATCCCGGCCTTTAAAAACTCAGTGCTCCCGTCGATGTTTTTGAGCAAAAATGGTAGGTTTGGGAACAAACTCTTGTTTTACAAATATTTTTCTTATTCAATGTATTAATTCTTTCAGTTCTTTTTATTAATAATATTTGGGAAGTAATTTTAAATCGATTTTGATTCGATTATACTTCTCTTTTTTGTCTCTTTTCTGACAAATGAAGATACCAGATAATAAAATTAGAAATAATAATAAGACTCGCTGAACATGCTTTTGAGTAGTTCTGTCAAATCCCCATTAGAAAGACTTATTTCCCTCATTAAACCATTGTATAAGTATTACTGGAGTTATAGATATTATATTGAAGTATCTAGCTTCGTAAGACTCCTGTCAGTTAGTTCTATATTTGAATATTGATTTCAAATATATTTCGATCTATAAAATAACTAATACTTTCGTCACTAGCGTGTTACAAGTTCACTTATTTATTCAGATGAGTTTTTTAGTTTGTTTTTACTACTAGCGTGGATTGCTGAGCCCAGTTAATAAATTGTAGTTCATAACAACTGATTACAAATCGTTGAAGTCTCAAATCTTCCGTTGACTGGTCATTTGATATCTATGATTTCCTTGGCGATGAGTCTGGACTTGATAGCAAGACTGAAACATAGAGAATACATGTATAGACTACGTACCTTTATGATTCATATCATCCAAGGTGGGCATCCGATCAATTATTGCACCTGCCGACCAAGGGACTGCCCCCAAAGAAGCCGGCGTCGGTTGCAGGGTAAACATAGTTAAAGGCGAATTTAGATGATATAACGGTACTAGCTGGACGGTTTTATTTCTTCTTTCTGCTCGGTTCTTGAAGTTCTTAGAGTTCTGGATCGGAATCTCGGAAGTTTTTTATTTTCACTTTTCGATTTTCGCTTTTTTGCTTTTTATACCGACAACAAAGACGAATTGAAAATCCCAGGGTTCTCTGCAGGCGGTGACGATTGCATGCAGCGCATCAAAAGCCGTCCCGAGCTGACTTTGGGGAATTTACACAGATGGTTCAGCTAAAGGATTGTCGTTAAATACACTCATACATATACACATTAATATACATGTTATTTTTGTTTGTATTGTAAATTCTTTGTTTTGCTTTTGTCTTAGTTTCCTTGTTCATTTCATGTCGTTCACTTTTCATAATTAAAAGGGCATGCAGGGCCCATTATCAGCTCCGTTTTTAGACTGCATTTATCACGTTTCCACTTTGCATACGTATTCCACAGACGAATTCCTTTTTGCACTCATACTTCTTGTTTCTTCTTGCACCACTCTTCACTAAACTTTTTCATATTTTTAAAAAATGATCTTTACACACAGATTTATGCATATATACATACACACATACATTTATATATATAATTTTTGTAATTAAGAACTACACTAGTTGTTTTGAAAGCTTAGATCGAACAGTTAACCGAGTTGAAGCCGTCGGAATGGAGCTACAGTAAAGCACAAGCAACAGTGCGAATGCTAATGCCAATATGACTGTCACACATTCTGTACTCTGTACTTTGGCCAGGGCTCAGACCAAGCGACTGAGGCACGCACAATATGTGGTGGTTTAGCGGGCCTCTGATTGGCCCGTTTCTGTGTGCACTCACCATCCACTTGGCACAAGTCGATGCTGATTGGCAGCTCTCTGTCAAGCTGATTGCCGCTCTCGTTCTTGCTCTCGCTTTCGCTTGGTTGTGCGTACAGTGCAACTATATGTGCAGACACGACTCGGACCTTGCCAATACTCTAGTCGTCGTCTGTAACCACGCCTATGCTATGCCCATCTTACAGCTAAAAAAAAAGCACAAGTTAAAAAAATATTTTTGTTTTTTTGTTTCTATCGTGTTTTGTATTAAAGTAGAATAAATTAAAAAATATTTTTATATTTAATTTTAGGCACAGGGATAACAGTTGCGATCTTATAAAATAGCAAGCATTTAGCCCGGAAAGGAGCGGCATTGCATACGCAAATACATACAAAATTTATATAAATGTGCGTTTGTGCCAGTGTGTGTGTGTGTGTGTGTGTGTGTGTGTGTGTGTGTGTGTGTGCATGTGTGTTTGTGTGTATGTGGGTGAGGAACGGAACTTGCGTTGGGGTAAACACAAATTCTATTTGAATTTCCCGAATGAACAGGCGAGTTAGTAGCATTCGCCCAATTGAATTGTTTCATTCCGATACAATAACCACTACACTCTTCCTCTTCCGGCAACTACCCGCACGGCTTCCGTTTCGACAAACAGAGCAAAACACGAACGAGAGCACGACTGCCAACACGAGCGAGGACGTGGACATGGACACGAAAGGGAAGAGGGTAGAGAGCTCTTCACTCCTCTTCCACATCCCAGGCGTGGGCGTACAAATTTCGTTTAGTTTTTTTTTACACAGGCTCAGACGCCAAGTTTGCACGCGGACACACCCACATAAACATTTACAAACACAATCACAAACACACACACATACACATACACATATGCATATGCATATACATGCAATGCTTAACATGGCGTATGAGTGCATAGGTTGTCTCGCTCTCGCCTGTGCGCACTTCCCTGTAAGGTCCACAGCAACGCAAAAGAGACGGCGGCAACTGCAGAAAGCAAGAGCACTTATTCAAATCCAAATGCTTAAATATTGTGCACAAAATGTTTACAAAATGTTTATGGAAATTGTTACAATCTCCGTGTTCATATAATCTCATTCAGAACATAGGTCACCTCGATTTCAAAAGAAATATATGTTAATTGTTAGATATTGCAAAAATGATTATTCTCTTATTAATAATAGTATCCATAGATGACTTGTTTGTTCTTTTATTTAACCCATTTACCCCCTTTTTGCCAATTGGACTCTGTTCCCAATTGTTCCAATACAATCCAAGTTTATTGAGTTCATTTGCGAAGAGATAATTATGTATGTATATAGACACTGAAGCAATTATTCCGATTATAAATTCAATCGCAATTTGAGTAATTCAGCTCTTAAGAACAGAGACACGTAGGGATTGAAAATGCTATATCGACTTGCCTTTGGATCAGCATTAACAACCGTTTCGATATAGCGATGTCCGTCTATCCATCCGTCCGTCCGTGTGCCTGTCCGTCCACCTGGATCTTTTAAACTACAAGAGCTAGAGCCGCAAAATTTGGAATGGAAGTCCGTCTATATGTCAGGTAGGTTAAACTTATTTAAAACTTTTCCTCGAGCCCCCTACCGCCCCTGCAGAATGTAAAATACTATTTTCATCACACTACAACTTTAAAAGTATCAGGTCTATCGTGACCAAACTACCTGAATGGTATGACCTCACAGTGTATGTATGTTACCATTACAACTATCCACACCAACTTTTATCCGGATCGGACATATATAGCCTATAGGTCACATAGGACAAATCTGTCGAAAATTAAGGAAAACGCGCACTAGGAGGAGTACGGGGTCTTTTACAGTCGGATCGCTCGACTGTAGCCTTTCTAAGTTGTTTTTATATTGAAGAGAAGTTCTTAATTTAAGACCATTATTTTGCTTTAACTTTAGTGCCTGAAAGCCCTTCTTGCTTTTGGAATTTTAATTTGTAAGATTAGATCAAGATTAGCGAAAATATGCATCTTTTTCAATATCCAGTGTTATAAAAGACAAAGGGACTTCGGCGTGGGGCATGGCGGGGTGGGATTACCAAGGTTAACAGACAAGTATTATTTAAGTAAATCTCTCTCTCTCTCTCTCTCAGGAAGTTGTGCCCATACTGCCTGAGACACGTGTCAATGCTATAGCAAAGGATTTTCCGCATGAGATTCAACTGCATCTGCTGCTGCTTCTTCTTCATCTTCTCGCATTTTTCTTTGGGTTGAGGGTTTTCTGAAATTGCCTCGTGGACGGTTCCGGGAGTAGATCCGCCTCCTGGTGCGAATGGGGTGCATAGATTCGCGCCAATAATTATTAGCAAGCAAGAAGGAAGGAATTATTTAAAGCTCTCAATCCCGAAACTTGGATACAAACGTATGTATCATCCATGCTTGTGGAATATATGGAATCGTTCCAATGTATTTTACAATGGACAGAGGCGTGGCAGAGCCCATACATCAAAAATCTTGATCACCGTCAATAGCCGAGTCGATATGGCCATGTCCCTCAATGCCCGTCTGTCCGACTATGTAAACAAAAGGAATCACATTTTATGTGTATGGTACCATAATAACTAGTTTCACCAAGTTCCGGATCAGACCACTATATCTTATAGCTCCTTTAACTGATGCTATTTTTATAAAATAAAAAGAATTTTTGTATACATTTCGCCTAACTACAAATTCTCCAAATAATACAAATGTTTATTAAAAATAAATGCGATAATAAAAGTTAAATTAGAAAATTCTATCCCGAAATTCCCTTGATTTTTAGATATAAATTGTTTTGTCCAGTCCACTACCGAATTAGCTAAATGTAATAAACTTTTTCCACTACACTACAACTTCGAAACTATCAGCTATCGAAACAAAGCTATCGGGACCAAATTCAGACAGTCCATAGAGCCAATTAGTCGGACATTTGTATGAAGACATGTATTGTTAGTAGAGCTACCACAGTCAAACTCACATACTATATATACGGTACCATTATAAGTTTGATCTGGATCGGACGCCTATATAACATAGCTCCTATAGTGCAAATCGATCGATAATTATGGGAAAACGCACTAGAAGGAGTAAATAGTTTACTACATGGGCTGAAAAGTCTTTGGCCTGGCAATGAAAAAAGGAAATTTTGAATGAAAATTTGCCTTTATTCTTCGACATGATCTCCATCTAGAGTAATGCATTTAATGTAACGGTCTTCCAACATCTCTATACCGCTCTGATAAAGCGATTCGTCAAGTCCTTCAAAATAGGCGTTTTTTCCTTTTTGACCTCTTCATTTGTGAAAATCTCTTACCAGCAAGCCACAATTTAAGTCAGGGAAAGCGGTAATAATAGCTGGGGCCAAATCTGGCGAGTACGGTGGGTGAGGGACGATTTCGTATTGCAATTGTTTAAATTTTTCGGACTTATCGCGAACTGAATGTGCCGGAGCGTTGTCTTGGTGAAATGACATTTTTTTTTTCTTCATGTGAGGGCGTTTGACCTTGACCTCGGCATCCAATCGGTCCAATAATGCACAGTAATATGGTTTATTGATTGTTTTACCATGTTCTAGGTAGTCAATGAATATAATTCCATGTGCGTCCCAAAAATACTGGCCAACACCTTGTCGGCTGATTGATGCGTCTTCGGGCGCTTCAGACGACTTTTACCTGGCAACAACCACTCAGCAGACTGTCGATTGGATTCAGGTGTGTAATGGTGAATCCATGTATCATCCATGGTAACAAATCGGCATAAAAACTCTTTCTTATCGTGCTGGAATAGGGCAGATTTAGCTTCGAAAGTTGGATTCGATTCTCTTTTGATCGATTTTGAGAAAACGCGGCACGCATCGCGCGCATAACTTTCGCATATGCAAATACTCGTGTATGTCATGACCCATACGTTCTTTTGAGATGCCAATGGTGTTAGCTAACTGATGCAACTTAACATTTCGGTCACCCAACACAATATCATGAATTTTTGCGAATTTTCTGGAGTTACTGCCTCATTTGACCTTCCGGAACGAGGTGCATCATTGGTGCTCGTACGGTCACGTCGAAATTCAGCAAACCAATATTTTATAGTCGGATATGCTGGGGCAGATCCTCCGTAATGTTTCTCAAGCCATTGCTTCCCTTCAACGGTGTTTTTCCCACAAAAAAATTTTTTAATCAAAACACGAAATTCACTTTTTTCCATAGTAAACAAAAATAGCAGAGGTTGCGTCACTTCAAGATCAATAACTAACGAACGGCTTGATGGAATGTCACCAAACTTTGACAATATTCTAGTTAAGAATGGTACTCTATGGCAAACATACAAATTTTATGTTTGTGACGCATACTCTATGTCAGGCCAAAGACTTTTCAGCCCATGTAGTATTATGACAGTTGCATCCGATTATTGGATTCTGTAAGACAGTAAAAAGTGATCTAAGACACCAAAATTCAGTATATTTTTTTGATTCGTTTGTTTATTTTATTTAATATTTTAGAAGTATACTCATACTTTAAGATGTGGGGTTCAAAAAGTTAGTTAGACCCCCTACTCAAACTACTGCGTATTTTCCATTCAATAGGCATTTCATAGACCGATTGAAGTTTCCAAGTTGTTATGAGAATGGTTTATTACATATTCCGGAGGCGGTTGGGGGTGTGGTAACAATTTGAAATAGCATTGATCGGCCTACACTATAAGCGGACCTTCTTTTCAAATTTAGTGTCTCTAGCTCCTATACACTCTAAGATCTAGGTGTTTAAATAGACTGGCGGACATCGGTTTACCGTCCCGGCGGTTGACGCTGGTCAATTTATGGGGTCTGTCACGCCTCCTCTCTGTTACACACATCTCAATAAACTCCAAAGTTTAAAAACAAAAACTTGAAGCACTAAAAAGCTAATAGGTTTAAAAAAATATATCCAGTCAGAAACAAGAAATTGTTAGGATTAATCAGCTGCTTAAACTTCGATACTTTCTGCTGTTAAGATTGTCCCATAAATAATCGTATGGTTTTCTAATGGGCGTGGCATTGCCGCCTGTTACGGAACAGAGTGGGGACGGAGCGAGTCTAATACGGTGAAGATTACGATTCGATTACCGTTAACTGTTGCGTCACTTGGCTCTTACCTCTATCTGCTGCTTTTACCGCTTTTTAGCTTGTAATCAGTGATGTCGTCTTAGCTTCCGATTTCTGTTTCATACTCCTGGCGAGGGCTCTAACTTTTTGTCGCGAAGTTTGTAACGCATTGAATAAGGCGTGGCCGATTCTTAGCCTTGTTCTTTATTTATTTAGTATAAGATCCCGTCTGTAAACCAACTTACATCTAGATGTGACCACTATATATAGCTACCACTATATATAACTACCATTGAAAATACTCGCAAAAAAACCCTTTTGTGTTATTTAGTAGTTGAAAGAAAATTGATGCCAAATGCATGACTGAAAGGGTATTTAACCTTCGGCGAGCCGATGATAATCGCGTAGTCTCATCTTGTTTTTCGACATTTTCCCAGAGCTCGATAATTGTAATTATTCAAATCAACTTTTTATGATTTACTCTGTTATGTTACACTATGAAGTATGTATTATAACTTAATGTTTGAAAACTTAATAAATGTTGGCTTTTTTTCAACAAGATCTGGCCTTTTTTCGCGCAACACTGGCTGTAATTTGAGCAGCAGCATGCGAGTGCTTGATAGGGTCGCTCTCTGCGAAAAGTCCTGTGTGAAGTCTTGCGAGTAAGCGATAAGGACATCGACGCACTGCCCCATTATTCAGCTATGGTGCGACACACACGCACAAATACACACACGCGCGCACACACACACACACACACACTCACACAGTCTCATGTAGACACAGAGAAAGCGAGTACAAAATATATTTCACACCAAACTTATTTTTATTTTACTTCGGCATTGTACACATGGCAAAATGCGAACATGAAACGCTCTCGATTTTGGCTTGACATGTATTTATTCTTAAATTAAGAAAAAACAGATTTTATGTTGTAATTATTATGTTATTCAACTTGTACTGAATAATTGAAACCCCAATTTATTTATAATCACTCCTTAAAACACAATTTGTTACAAATATCAGTACTTTAAGCGGGTATTCCACACGTTCGACATGATTTCGAAAATGTTTTTTACTGCTCTTTTTCAATGAGACCTGTGAACAGAACAAATCAAAAAGACTTTAAATGGTTAGCAATATGTAGTTAAAGATAGGAAATGATTCTGTTTACAAAACTATTGATACGGACTAATCAATCAACGATGTCTGGTTTAACGCCATTTTATCTTTCTTAATATGACACTTTTAGATGTATAACTAGACCAACAACAAAACAATCTTTCTCTCGCTCTCGCTCTCTGGATAATTTACAGAAAATTTGCCTAAGCCATGAAAACAAAAACAAAAACAAAAACAGACACAAAAAAAAACAGCAATTATCACACTTGAAATTGCTAGTCAGCCCCTTGTTGTGATATTGGTCGTCACTAAAGCTGTTGCTCCCCACTGGGAATTCAACTAACGAGCCATTAAACAATTAAAGCGGCCAACAGCGAGGGAGAGAGAAGGGGAGAGAGGGGGAGGCATTTGACCAGCCAAGCAAATACAAACAACCAAAAACACATATCAGATACATGATGTGCGTTGGGAAAGGGACAGCAAGGGGAGCAAGAGGGACGCGGTAAAGGACTCTCAATGTTCACCTAAAGCACACACTCACACACACACACACACACACACGCGCGCTTTAGCGCACATCCTTCGCAGAGTCCACTTTGAATATGCTTCAATTATTATAAGCATTCCATGGCCACAGGGTGCCACACAGAACAGGGTGCCCCCACCCGTGCCTCCCACATGCAAGCACACAAGGACTAACCCTTCCCTCCCCCTCCCCCTCCCCCTCCCCCTACCCCAGCCCTACCCCATCCCACAACAAGCCCTCCTCCAACTGGTTATTTCAAATGGATTATACAAAAGGGGCGTACCAGCTCAAAGCCCTTTGAGTGCCACTACGGAGTACGGTAATACGAACACGTAATTAAATGGGCCCATGCTGAGTGTGACCAGTTATGATTTAACAAAATTTACAACAAGTACAAAGATCCCCGGCTACCTAAACTCACACTCTTCCCACAGTACCCAATTTAAATAAGTTTATTTTCCACAGAGTCCTTGAGTATCGCTGTAATCCACAAGTGCTCAGTTTTAAGGACTTTCTAAAGACACGGGAAACTGGAGTTCGAACTCGAATTGTAGTTCAATATTTTGTAAATTACCTGGACGATGTAATTATCATCATGATCAGATTATTCGGATTACGACATTATGATTCAACTGTAACAATTTATTTTGGTTTTATTAGTCTAGCGATAAAGGTTTTCATTTCAAATTTAATAAATTGATTTTTAAGCAACTTATCTTTTATTAATTCTGTTGTAAAACATTTAAGTGTTAACTAAAACTTAATAATTTACTTGTGAATATTGACATTTATCTGTTAATCTCCTAATGTAAGCCACATGTACTAGTTGTGTACTAATAGTGTACTAATTGTGTACTAATTGTACTAATTGTGAAGCGAAGTTGAGCCTTCTAAAAGAACTACCGCGGGGACAGTCAAATCATTTAAATCATTATTAATTTACATTAAATAGGTAATTAAAAATAGTGTTATTTATTTAAATGATTTCAATTTCTTAGTATAATTAGTTAACTAATAGCTTAGTTGGCATTCAACTAAAATAAAATACTCTGGGTTGCAATAAAAATAAATGAAGCTAATAGAGTTAAAACCGTTCCCTTTTTTATTAATCTAGCGATACTAATTTATAACACACATTTGACAACCTGATAAAAGGTCAGAGTTACCCCTTCTTGACAAACACAGTCAGATTTTTAAAGATTGATATACGCTAAAAAACACCCTATTGAAAAGTACTTATCATCTCGAAATATTTTGTTATTACATGCTACTAAATCTTATTGCTTTACTGCTCTGATTGCACCCTGTTTTCTTCCTCTGACCTCCTTCGCCGTTTCCCTCCTCCTCTCCCTTCTCCTTACCCTTCCCTTCCCTTCCGCCTTCCACCTCCGTAAAATCACTGCTGTCGTTTTGTTTGCAACATGCGACCATGTCGGAATCGCCTTAAAATCAACCGAGCGAAATATCAAAATTCGAAATATTATCAGCGGATTAGAATCAAATTTAAAGAAGAAAAGCAACAACAAATGCGATGGTGGTGACTGATTGCTGTCTCAGTGGAACGAGAAACTTTGGCGAGGCCGGGACTAAAGCACACTCGCTGCTCTTCCAGATACCGAACAGATACATTTACCGTTACAGTCACAGCTACAACTGTATATGTATGTACACTGATAAAAATGGGCCATTTTAGAATTAGGCACAAGAAGGTTCAAAATGTTATTCTAATCGAAAGTGGAGCCAATATAAAACATTTCTGTCTTTACCAAGCTTTCTCAGTAAAACTCGCAGGATATAATCATACCGAGTAACATTTATCGAAGTTGGACGAAAGTACGGAATACCTGCTATTGGAACAATCGGTCTTAAATATGCTCTTATTTAGAATTAGTATGAACATTTTCGGTGTTTACTAAGCTATCTTAATCAAACCCACTAGGGTTTGACCCTAAACGATTACACTAACACCCCAAGGGGTATTCTAAAGACCCGAGATGACTACAAAAGGTTCCCCATTTTCAACCGATTTGGCCTATGACGGCGATAGGAAGTAGTTGTTTGATTCGACTAAGAATGTATGGAGTTGATGCGTTTGGAAAGCCTCCTTCTCCCTGATACGCCCAATTCGCTTCTGACAAACCTAAAGTTTGATTCTTTAAACCAATATTTGTTTTGAGAATAGTTGTTTTTACAGTGTATGCAGATATAAGATTGTTTACAGTTATGCCTTTAAGTATCTAACCACCAGCATTTCATCATAATTTTGCTAAAGACATTTTAGAAACTGTTCGATATTTAAGATTGAGAATCAGGAGAAACAACAATCAAAATTTACAACAAATAAAATGTATGGTTAATTAAAAGGTTAATTTTTAAGAGTTTTCCTTTAAAATTTCAAAAAATTAATAGAATCGGCCTTCCACTTCTGATAAATAAAACCCGACTTTTTTGGTCAGGTCAGTACAGGGTCTTTTACAGTCAACTCTTTCGATTATGGACTATTCTACTAGTTCTATGTGCTTGTCGTTTTTCTTCTGCTGTGGCAACACTGTTTTGACCCACTGTGAAAGAGGAAAAAATGATTTGGTAGGCAAATATTTATACGAGTATTTTTATTTTTCGTGCCCCAAGTTGTGGTGGAGATGAGTATGGAGGATTGGATCAAAGGGAGGCAGGGGGAAGGGAGTCACTGGGGAGGAGCAGGGTAAACTGCGTGCCACGATTTGGTAAATGGAAACACAAGTTTGGGTAATTGTGCCTTTTGAAAAACCAACTGGGTGGAACAAATAGAAAATCAACATTTTGCAGACTTATTAGACAAGGACTCACATAAGTGATGGTTATTTTTAATACCCAATACCCGAGGCCGACAAAGTACAAGAGTAACATAGTAAGAATATGTAACTGATAGACGCTAGTGACGAAAGCAGACCCTAAAAACCGAAGAACAAACACCGCAATTTGAATATATTTTCCACATATCTCCTATCCGAGTCCGTCACAAACGAATTCAGCTTGCCGTGGATTAAACGCCCTTGTTCCTATGGTTCCTATAAGATATAGTAGTCCGCTCTGAACCAAACTTGGTCCATAGGGACTGATAGCAAATGCATTTCAAGTTCCATACTAAGCATTTTCAGCATTTCCAACCGATTGTTTCTATGATATCTATATGAGACAGTTTCCTAAAATCAATTTGAAAACTGAAAACTGTAAAGCGAAACAGATGGAATGTCAGACGAACAAACAGACAATGCTATATCGACTCGGCTGTTAATGCTGTTCAAGAATATATATGCTTTAAGAGGTCGGAAAAGCCTTCGTCTACTTGATACGCACATTTCGCTTTTGACAAACCTTATAGACCATCCCTACTTTCAACAGTATAATTATTCTAATTATGAATATTTCTGAAAAAATTCATAGATTCATGCTAAAGACCGTCGACCTTAGACTTAATTTAGCTGTTTAGCAATAAAACTAAACAACTTTTATATTTAAACCAATTTATTCGAAAAACAAGTATAAAATATCTTTGATTAAAAATTGGTTGAATTTAAAAGCAAACCCATTGAAATAAAATATTTTAGATAGGTTTATAGATTTCCATCCTAATAGACAAAAGATCGCACAATCTTAAGCTTTTAGGAACTAAAACAGTAAGATATATATATATATATATATATATAAAAGAAAAAAAATGATATATTTATAAGTAAGTCTAAAGTTATACATTAGAGTTCGAGGATTTTAGAAAAAGCCTTTGATAATTAGAAGCATTTGACATTTATGTAAATGGCACAGTACTCTTCAGTACTAAACAGGACAACCCTAGAGCCTGCGAACCCCAAGTAACTCGCAATTGTTCTTCCTCCTGACAATGATCAAATCGAAGTCAAGAATAAAGAAAACACGAGAGCATAAAAAGTCTTGAGAATACATACAAATAAACCATAATTGCATGTTTTCACACGAGAATCGATAGCTCTATCCCTTTTTGTTCTCGTTCTCGTTCCCGTCACGTTCCCCTTCCCCTTCTCCTTCCCTTTCCCTTTCCCTTCGCCTGTCCCTGTCCCTGCCCCTGCCCCACCCCTGAGCTCCGAGCCCTACTGGGGGTTGCTCATACTAGGTTCCATTGGCAACGATCTCGACCAATTCGTTTTCGTTCCCAAATCGAAGAATCGCTGAAAAAACCAACTTGAGTTAAGAGCAATATCACGCTGTTTTCACAACACGCTGTGCCTTGTGCCTTGTGCCTCGTCGGTTTTCTTAGCCCCGGTCCTACTGGGTAAGATCAAAATGTTCGATCTGCTGCACAAATTTCGAACAATAAACAGAAGCGGAACCAGTCAAGATAACCCCGTAACCTCTGGAGCTACCTTTGTGGATGCAAATACTCGAGCAATTAATTATTTTACAAGAATGTTATGTCCTGTATTATATCCTAAAATAGGTACTCAACAGTCCAGAACTCAACAGAGACTTAAGGCAAAATATTTGGGAGAAATATTGACATAATATTACGGCCCAGGTGACAAAATAGTAAAATTGTTTGATTATATATTTAAAAATTCCTTTTAAAAGAACAGTAACATGGAAACTAGGTCCAGCTCTATACTGCACGGTGATCAAGAATATTTCTCAAAACGAAACACGTTCCACTAGATTTCTCGACGAATACAAGTTAAGAAATGAATTCATTGTTTTAGTTCATAAGTAAAAATAAGTACTATCGATGTTTATTAAATTGGTGTTAAAGTTAAGGTGGTAGAAAAAAGATCGAGATCCTAAGAAATAAAATAATCAGGCTAAGAAGCATAATTCAACTTAAGTAACAAGTGATTAAGTACATTAAGCTAAAAAATTTAAGCACCTAATTGTATATTATAATTTTAAAATCTATTACCTTAAAAAATGACCTAGAGGATAATCAGAACATAATTTTATTTTAATTGTTATACACATCGAAAAGCGTTTCGTCTTTCATACTAAATCAAACAAAAATGCACTGATTTAAAAATAAATCTTGATTTTAGAATTTACTTGATAAAGTCAAAAATAATATTCATTATCTGTTTTAAAACTATTTACAAACTTGCTGTGGACAAGTTAAGACAGGTTCAAACACCTTTCAAATGAACATCAATACATGTATTTATATATTAATACATCCATCGTATCTATGGAAGAACCACAGAGAAGTCTTCTCTAAAGGTAACTGTAAATTGTAAATGTTACCGCCCCTTTCCGTTCCCCTTCCCCTTCCGCTTCTCCTTCCCCCGTTCAACTCCCAGCGGACCTACTGCCGCCACTCCCCCTCACCGCTCAAATCTTTGACAAACCACAAACCAAAATCACACCCACAGAACAACAAACAACAGGAATAATCAGTTCGTAACCAAAAAGGGCTAATCCATACCAATACAGCCACAATCAAACACACACACAAACACACTTGTCTGTGTATTTACATTTACAAGTGTATGCTCAATGTGTGTGGAGCACGTGAAACCGCAACAGTCGGGAGTGCTAAACTGCAAGATATCGTATGATTGTGACAGAGGCGTAGACAGCATACGCGAGGGGTCTGGGGGATAACGGTTAACGGTTAACGGTTAACGTGGAGATACCATTGCGCCCTGTAGGAAAAGAGGACCAGGGTGCGTAACAGACATTAGGCCCATTACTTAGCTTAAAGCAATTTTATTATTTTTACTGCATTTGCTGAAATCTGTTCCACTTATGTAGGGAACAGATAAGAAATACGAAAGACTCCAAGCGAGCGATCCGACTTTTAAAGACCCCGTACATACAAACAAAGAAAAAGAAGCAGAATGATTTAAATTTCTTATAAATACATATCCATATATGTATGCAGTTTAAAAATTAAGATCTAGATACATTTATTTGCATGGCTTGATTCTAAACAAAAAAGAATGCTATAGTCGCCTCGCGACTTTAGGATACCCGTTACTCAGTTTCAATATGTTATTAACTATGGTGTTAGATAGATATAGTAGCTTGGCAAACAGAACATTTTCATACAAATTCATGTTTAGAGCTTATTTTCGACCGATCGTTCCTATGGGAGCTATATGATATAGTTGTCCGATTTGTCAGTACATCTACTTCCTAGACATGTACTACCCGTGTAAATTTGGATCAGATAACATAGCTAACAAAAAAGTTTTCTTTACTAAAACATTCTAGTTATACTCTCTGCAAGAGTATATTGGGTTTGTGCAAAAGTATGTAACAGGCAGAAGGAGGCGTGGCAGACCCCATAAAGTATATATATTCTTGATCAGCATCACAAGCCGAGTCGATATAGCCATGTCCGTCTTTCTGTCTGTCCGTATGAACTAAAAGATTTCAGAGATGGTAAGAGCCAGCTAGTCAGTCAATACAAAAATCTTTTTTTGATGCCACGCCCCATTCGCCCACAATGAGCAAAAAACTAGACACACCTCGGAAAAAATCGTTGTTTTCGGCGAATTTCTCAGTAACCATGGCACCTAGGATCACCAATTCTGGTATGGAGGTTCTTAGCGACAGTGTAAATGCATTGCCATTTATAATTTTTGACTGCCACGCCCCTTTTTTCCCACAATACAAAACAATAATTCTCAACTTTCGTTCCGTTTTTAGTCATTTGTTCATATAGTACATCATTGTAATTGTATAATTCGAGTGGAGGCTAACTATATCAAACTATTCTAAAAAGACGCATTGAAATCGGACTACAAACAAGAAAACTAGAAGAGTTATAATATTGATAATTGAACGCAAAATCAAGGTATGAGTGCAAGCGAGACATAAACATACAAGCGTGATCGAACGTTTTCTCTGCTTGTTTGGCGTCAGCGCAGACCGCAGACGCTGCACTATGGGGAAAATGACCACAATATCTGGCATTTATTATTGTGAGTTAACCAGAAGACATTTTTCACTGCGGTTTTTTTATTATGTTGGTATAGACCATTTAAAGCTATTTTGGAAAAATGGGCGTGTCAACGCCCCTTTTGACCAAATAATCTAAAAATGTATATTTTACGTGCATTTGTAGATATAAGCTTTCCAAATTCAGTCACCTATACATGCTTACAGTGCAGATATGATTTTTGCCACGCCCCCTTGCGCCCTCAAAATTTGGATAAAAGACAATTTTTTAGTTAATTTTCTTATTATCATCATTTTGCAGCTTCATAATTTGCCTTGAGTGCACAATAATCTTATGATGAAACTGGAAAGTTCCGCTTTTTGCAGTTTTTGAGCCCTTTCGCCTATTACTTTATTGTAAAGCAAAGTTGTTATACTGTTTATCCATTTAATCCAAATATAATGCAAATTGTTGCAAAATTGGTGGCTCCTTACTTTTAAAATCCTCATTATTGTACGCATGCAGCTCAAAGTATCTATGAATTGCCTTTTCTCGTCCGTGCCGTCCCCTCTCGCTATTTCACACAGCAAAGAAATCGACGTTGGAAAAATTGAGGTTACCTAATTAAATTGCGAATTGCGCCAAAAGAGGGAAAAAGAGGAAATTAAGACAAATACCAGTTAACTCAGAATTGAAAACACTATAACAAGCACTTGAACAAACACCTAAACAATGCTAAACTCTTATACATAATCCTTCCCAAAGTTGAAATTTGTTGCTAAAAATCCAGATTTAGATGCTCTTATAAAACAACAAAATATTAATATACACACGCACAATTTGAAAATTTTTTGATAATAAACAAACAGGGCAAACCTGCCAAATCAGTGTATATAACTTGATTTTCTTCTAATTGTGTTCCAATCACAAAATATTGACCACGAAACTCAATGCAATAATTTACAAAACTTAGTAGCGCGCGCTTTCAATTGCAACAGCTGACTTTACAGCTGTTATTCTCACATGGGACTGTTAATTTTAACATTTTAAGTTTGAGGCATAACACTCTGATGTTTTCTTAATGCGTTAACACCAATTTTATGCAAATCTGATAACTTTTAAAAAACGTCTAAATGCCAGATAAAGTGGTCATTTTCCCCATAGCGCGCTGGCCGCGCCGAATACACACATACCTACATGTATGAACACATATAATGTCAAACGTATGTGTATTCGCATACAAACAGATGTTTGATTTTGCTTAGATTGTATTTGTTTCACGGTGTTTTGATGGAAGTACTGCACATTGTAATATCTCGATACCGATTTTAATAATTTAATCGGGATTAAAATGCAGAGAGTATTATACGGTCGGGCGTGCTCGACTGTACTTTTCTTTCTTGTTTTTATTGAATTTTCAATTGTTCATAAAATTGGTTATAATAATGCGATTTAAGTCAAATATGCGCCGTTTTGTTCGATGACGAGTTCCCAATGAGATACCAACTTCATAATGCCCCTCTTATAGAAACTCGATTCCCTATTGTCAAAAAACTCGGAGAGCCAATTTTCACAGGACTCTCTTGTGGACAGCTTCCGACTACCAAGCGCGTCCGCCGTGGGTAATCACTTGGTGCGAGATCCGGACGGTGGATGTAAAAGAACCTCCCATCCGAGCTCCCGGAGCTTCTGGCGCGTCACCAAAGATGTGTGTGGCCTGGCGTTGTCCTGATGAAAGACAATTCGGCCTCTGTTGATCAAAGATGGCCTCTTCTGCATGAGTGCTGCATTCAAGCGGTCCAGTTGATGGCAGTACAGGTCCGAATTGACCGTTTGGCCATAGTCGAGCAGCTCATAGTGGATGATTCCCTGCCAATCCCACCAAACACACAGAAGAACCTTTCTGGCCGTCAATCCGGGCTTGGACACCGTCTGGGCAGCTTCACCGCTTTTCGACCACGACCGTTTGCGCTTCACGTTGTCGTAAGTGACCCACTTTTCATCGCCTGTCACCATCCGCTTCAAAAACGGGTCGATTTTGTTGCGATTCAGAAGCGATTCGCATGCATCCATACGGGCAAAAATGTTTTTTTGTGTCAAGTCGTGTGGCACCCATACATCGAGCTTCTTTTTGAATCCAAGCTCCTTGAAATGGTTTATAACGGTTTGATGACTCATGCCCAGCTCTTGGGCGATGCTACGACTGTAGCAGTCCGGCATGCCGGTCTCTTTCGATCAATTCAGCGATTTTATCGCAATTTTCAACGACAGGCCTTCGGACCGTGGCGCATCTTCGATCACCTCTGCACCAGAACGAAAACGTTGAAACCATCGTTGTGCGGTGGATATGGAAACCGTATCGGGTCCATAAACTGCACAAATTTGATTAGCTGCATCAGTGTCCTCAGTGTCAAGGTGCTCCTTTTATTATTGAGACATCGCAGTTGTTGCAGTCTGTGACGACATTTCTTGGATGTGGCCTTGAGGTGTGGTCCAAAAGTAAGTCGCTTATCCAGAGTGATTCCAAGATATTTGGCTTGTAGCGGCTGCTCTAGGGTAACTCCCTCTAGCTGAATTGGGGGTGTAGTTGAGATCAGACTTTTGAGGGTGTAGCAAGGATTTGTGGTTTTGTGGGGATTGATCTTTAAATTCCACCTTTTACACCAAGATGCGAGTGAATCCAGATACGCTTGAAGTCCATTGCTTGCTTCAATGTGGTTTGGGGAGTTGTAGATGACTGCAATATCATCTGCATATGTCGCAATGATTGCCTTCGAGGGGTCCAACATACATATGTTGAGACGCTGGACTGGGTATATCTGAAACATGCAGCGGGTCAAGGAAACCTTTTTTAATTGCTAATTAATAATATTTATAAAGTTCATGGTCTATTTGTGATACATCAAGTGCATACTTTTAGGGGCTCGGATTGCTGGAGTTTTGTATATCTTTATTTATTATTACAGACAGAAAGAATATATATTCTTTATGAAGTCGGCGTACAAGGCGTTACAAACTTCGTAAAAAACGTAAATACCTTAGCAAATCTAATTTAGACAATTTAATTACAAAATTAATAATAAAAGAAGAAAGAATTATACTATAACTTATATATTAACTGAGTTTAAGAGTTGCTTTAAAATGTGTGTACTTAAGGTATTAATATACTTATAGTTCTGAATTTATAGAATATGTAACAAGAAAGAATGCTATAGTCGCCTCGCGACTTTAGGATACCCGTTACTCAGTTTCAATTTGTTATTAACAATGGTGATGGATATAATAGACCGATCGGCCCTATGGGAGCTATACGACATAGTTGTCCGATTTGGATCAAACTTGGCCAGTACATGTACTTCCTAGATATGTACATTCCGTGTAAATTTGGTTCAGATAGCATAGCTAACAAAAAAGTTTTCTGTACTAAAACATTCTTCGTTTACCTGTACATTTACCTTTATATGCAAATAAAACGCCCTAAAGTGGGCGTGTCAAAAAATAAAAACTAACTTGTACTGCTTGGGTATTGTACCTTTCATTTGCGACCACTATCATTTTTCTAGCTCTTATAGTCTCTGAGATCCTTTTGTTCATACAGACGGACGGACGGACGGACGGACGGGCGGACAGACGGACAGACGGACATGGCTATATCGACTCGGCTATTGATGCTGATCAAGAATATATATACTTTATGGGGTCTGCCACGCCTCCTTCTGCCTGTTACATACATTCCAACGATTACAATATACCCTTTTACTCTACGAGTAACGGGTATAAAAAGATGAATGAGCACTCACTAAGTTCGTTCAACTGATTGTACTTGTAACCATTTGGTACACACACAGTTGTTTTATGGTTCTTGTCTTCGATATATCTCGTTAAGTGAATTCAGCAACACATTTAACGAAAAAACATTTTCTAGTTGCAAATGATTGCACGGTACTTCGTTACGTGTATATGTGAGGACAACTGGCAATTAAACCGGTTAACCGGTTTCTGACCTGCTGTAAAGCATGCTCGACTTGTGAAATCCTATCTATTAAAATATTAAACAGGCTTAAGCAATGAAATTTTGTTTCACATACAGCTTTAAGCTTTAAGCAGACAACAATTTAATTCTTAATGTTACTAATTTTTTTTTACACGTGTTTTCACTTTGAAACCGATTATTCTTAATATATACTATTTGCTAATAATCGAAATAGGGTGTCCATAAAATAAGTATGCTGTCAGGCTGCAACTAATGAAAGTCTTAAAAATTATTAAAATAAGATACTTAAAAATTAATTTATTTGTATAATTAGATGATTTTTTCAGAGCTTCGTTTACGATCGATGAATACTGAATCGTCTCTAAATTAACTCATTAGCTAAACTTAGTTTGAGACTAAAAATTTCTTTTTTCAACAATAAAGAATCAATGTACATATTATAACTTTTTATTGGCACTAGCACAGTTAACAGAGCAACTGTCGAACCTTGTAAGATCGCGTTATCGGATCCCTTTTGAAGACGAGCTGAAGTCTCTGTAGACTCTGAAGTCAAATAAGTACAATCAAGTTTTTCCTGAATCTGTTACAAATGCCAAATCTATCTGTGGTGTGTAACGATGGATAAATAAGGGCATAACCAGTTAGGACATCGCACATAAGTAATGTGCTCATCAGTAGGATGCCAAAACTGATCAATTGATTCTTCTCACCGCAGACTACACTGATAAAAATGAGATGTTCTTGTCATCTCTGAAATTATTAAATCAAAATTTAAAATAACGCAAATTTAAAGAACAATTTAATTTAAAAATTAGATTAGAATTCTAGATTTAGAATTCCCAAACATAAGAGATATGTATCACACATTTGAGATACGATTTTTATAGGAATAACTAAGTGTCATAATAAATCGCATTTTTAAATTATATCATACATGCTCTTAAAAATTAGATTTCTATGTCTTTGGTTTGATGGGAGAAACAAAAATTCTGAGAACAAAGTCTCGTCTTTTCTTTTTCAGTGTAGATAATTGTGACAACCAAGTCTTCTGTGGACAAAGTGTGGGAAGTGTTCCAAAAAGCTTTGTTCAAAAATGTTAGTGTGAGTCACAAAAAACATTTTATATAAAGTGTATTAAAGTGAATTAGGATCTATACTGTGACATACACTCTAATGCTTTAAAAGGTAAACGGTTATTTAGTACCTATTCTAGTGATGAACATTTTTAATGTGCATCAATAGAAGTGTTCTAATTAATTAATTAGAACAATACGTATCCATTCTATAAGTATATGTATTTCAAAGAGTATATATGAAATGAATTTTCAAGTAATGATTATTGATAAATATATTTTGAATGTATCATCGTGAACACAGGGTATATATTCCAGGAGCGAATCCAGCGTAAATGCAGTTGCTTTCTTAACAAACAAGTATATAATTTAATCACTTGACTTTTCATTAAACTCAATAAATCTGATTGCAAACATTTGGTATGAGGAATTCTATATTTAATATGCTAGAATGATCGCTCAGAGAGCCTGAAATTGTTACACTCGCCCCCAAATCCACCTACATTAGCTGGGACCTGATTCGGAACGGAACTGAATAGAACAGAACAAAACAGAACAGAACAGAGTAGAGCGGAGCAAAGCGGATCGCTCAGTCATCTTTAGCGCATCAGTAGCGTCTTGTGTGTGTCTGTGAACAGAGGTGTGGCTCTGTTTTTTTCGAAGGGGTCCAAAGCGTTTCGTTATTCCAAAAATAAAAACTGCTTTATATTTTCTTCAAGTTATCAACTTTATTTCTTGTTAATTGTTTAGTTCCAAATGTTAAATGTTTTCCTACAACTGCAAAGCGAAACTTTTGGAACATTTTTACAAAATCTATATTGTTGTCCACTTCTGGACTGTGTAAACCAATTGTTGGAAATCATGGAACTATTTAATTTTGAAACTGCGGTCGGCTATATTTATTTTTCAACAAATAGGTGAAAAAATACAAAATTATACAAATAAAAAAAATATATAATAATAATTAATTATTTGGAATTAAATTAAAAAGGTTAAAAAAAAATTATTTATTATTTAATAAAAAAAATTAAAATAAAAAGTTTCAAAATAATCAAATAACAGAAATAAATTCAAATAAATAAAATTAAACAAATAAATTAAAAAGTAAATAAAAAATAATTATCAAAAAACCAATAAAAATATATCAATTTACATAAAAAATAACAAAAAAATTAAAAAAAAAAAAAACGAGTGTTCAAATTATATTGTGAACTGAGTGGAGACCCCTGTTACCGCTTGATAGCTACGCCCTTGCCTGTGGATGTGGGATGTGGGATGTGGGATACGAATCCGTCAGTTAGTCAGTTAGTCAGTTGTATGGCACGATCAGGCTCTGTTGTTTGTCGCTCAAGTGTATATTCGCCGCTGTTGTTGTTGTTGTTGTTTTCGTTGTGACTTTTGTTGTTGCTGATGCTGCTGCTGCTGGTGGTGCGTTTGCTGTTGCCTATGCTGCTGGGGTGTGTTGAGTGTTTTTTGTTGAGTGCTGCTGCTGCCCTGCCGTCGTCTCAAAAAAAGCGCGTTGCAATTCAAATTGAAATCGAAGTTTAATAATTGACACATGTACAAAATACACTAATTACATACACACGTACATTCACACAGAAATGTATTTATACGTACTGTTTATGTCGATAGATACATACATTCGGCATATGTGTGAATATCTAGTACTTTTATTTATATATATATTTATATATATATACATATGTAGAATTGCTAAATGTTCAAAATAGATTACACGTGCATACATACATTTATACATTGGTACGTCCCTACAGTTGGTCAACTCATTATTTTGACCGAAAGCAAAATCTTTGACTGCCTTTGGAATATTCAATGTACATTGTACATGTATCATTGTTTGTCAAAATAATTAATTGACTGACTGTACGTGCGATATATATATTATATATGTACATACTACATACATATGAAGGCAAATGTTTGTTATCTCTAAATTTGTATGGCTATGTTTGTATGAGATATACAATATTTTATATGTTATAAAATTATATTTATTTATTTATTGTACAAACATCAGTATGTATTGTTGTTTACTTATTAGTATGAATGTATGTACATATGTAGTTATGTGTGTGTTCGCGTATGTGTACGAAAGGGAATACTGCACTTTCAACACTGAACTGAAGTTCAAGAACACAAAAATTGATTATGATGTTTATAAATGGTTTTAATTGAATACAATAGAGTGAGAGTGATCATTGCGAATGCGATTCGCATACATTTCGACATATGTTTATATGTACATGTATGTATATGTACATAAATATGTACGATTGTAGTATAATAATAAGAACCGTTTATAGACACGCACACAATTACGCGCGCGAGCAAAGTAAAGTGTATTGTGTGCATGCGTGTACTCCAATGTGTGTGTGATTGTGTGTGAACATATATTCATGCACTTGTATGCATCGGTGTAGACCAACACATGCCCGCACATACAAAAATATACGTATACATATATACTGCAAAAGAACAAAAGCAACAACAGCAACAACAACAAAAGAACCGTTATAACTAAAATTGAGTGTGAATATTTGCATGTGCACAATCGTATGAAAGAAAGGGAAAGGCTGACTGAACCAGAGACAGAAAGAGTGAGAGTGAGAGAAAAAGAGAGAGTGTATCTTACGTCGTATTAAATTCGGGAATAAATCAATTAAATTTACGCTGCTTGAAGTTTTAACGTCGGAAAAATGCATTTGACTCTAGATACTGAGGGCCGAAGATTCTCGATATTACATGTATGTTAATTTACTTACATTCGTGTAACAGTGTTTATGTTTTTGCTTGTATGTGTGCACACATGCAAATACACACATGTATACACATGCAGACAAACTCAACAGTTGCAGAAAGTGAATAATTTCTACTATGAAAAAGTCTTGCGATTATATCTAAAGCCAAATAAGGTAAGAATGCCGACCACAGTTCTTAACACTCAACTAGAACTCAGTTCAAGTAAACAAATAACCCGCAGTAGACTATGGGCCCAAGTGCCATTTTCGTGACATAATTTGGCGTAACGTACAAATTTACTGAAATTCTTTTTTTTGGGTGAGCACAGACTTATAAGAATAGGTGTATATGGATCATAATAATATACAATAAAATATATGCACATCAGTTTGTTGGAAGTCAAACGTTAGTTAGTGGAACCAATATGGAGCAATTTGGAATGCCTAAAAGTTTTAGATGACTGTCAAAGTCCCTAAGAGGGAACATTATGTAAAAAATTCCTAAATTTTCAATCCATTAGAGCTTACTCTCTTATGCGATAGCATCGAATGTTGTCTAAATGGTCGAAATTGGGATTATTATACACCGATCTTATACTACAAATAAATAAAAATTCGTTTGACTAGCTGAGTGATCTGAGCCGATCGATATCAGCTAAAAACTTTCTTTGTCAAGACTAAACAATAGTGTTAGGGATATGCTTAAACTATAAAATGTCTTTGACCCTAATTTAAATTTCTCCAACTTACAAATACATTTATTAATGTTGTTTAATTATACTTTGAACTTTGGTGAAATTCATTTACTAATGAGTACTGTAGCTAAAGCTTTGAAACTTTTTTTAAACCATTTTAAATAATCAAAAATAAAATTAAATTTCAATTATGTTTTAATTTATAGGAACGAGAAAAGTAACATTTAAAGAATATGACTGAAATAGACGTTGCATTTATGTTAACCAAAGATCAGAGATCCAGAACTATACATACAGAAGGCTCCAGTTTGGATACGAAAATATATTTAAAGAATTCATTTCAGAACATGAGCGAATCATGTGAACAAGTTCCTTTGAGCACCTTTAGCAGCACGAAAAGTCGCTGTTATTGCCGTCAGAATATATATGGCAGAAGGATCCGGGGATTTCGGTATGCTGGGATTACGAAATACGCGATATTTGGTATACTATCGATGCTTTTGTTTCTGGTATCTGGCCAGGATATAGTTCTTAGCGATAATGATAACGATAATGATAATGATAATGATACTCATGCATTGCATATAAGTAACAGTTCGAGTTTAAACCTAAACATAAACAGAAATTTTAATCAGTCAGAATTTGGGAGAGAAATGGACCAAGCAAGACAAGGAAACGGAATCGGAAACGGAAATGGAAATGCCAGTAAATTGTTGCCCAATTCGAATGAACAATGGAATCGAAACAGTCGAATCGGAATCGGGAACAGCAAGGGCGAAAAGCTTTCGGATGCGATTGCCGGTATCAATGGCGTTAGCATGAATCGCAACAACTTGATAGACGGAGACAATACCCTTTTGCGACAGCTAAGGGAGAAAGCCAAGCAGGACAGCTTGCAGTCAATTAAAATGCACATTCTGATGCGATTGAATCTCAAGAAATTACCAAATATCACAAAACCCATTCCAGTACCACAAAACATACTCGAAAACTTTTACAAAAAATACAATGCATCGCTTTTAAATTCAATGTGGCGTCACGATAAGTCGCCCGAATCGACCCGAGCGTCTCTTTATGCGTCGGGAGAGTCAGCGCCAAATGAATCGACTAGACCATCCATCGGCTCGGCAAAAAGCCACAATTCTGAATCGCCAAATAACGACGATAACACATCTTCCAGCTCCGATAATTCGTCGGCCGAAATGCAAGGAGACGATCCAAACGTCTTCGAGGACTACCAATTGCTCTACAATATCGAATATAATGGTGATCAGCGACCAAACTTCGATAATCAGAGATCCAGAGATTATAATATTAACGACAACGGTGACAACGGTGAATATGAAAGTATTTTATCACACATAAGCAGCATTTACGTATTCCCAGAACGTAAGTATGGGTTTAGCTATTTTCTTTTACTTATTTTAGAAATTCCAAAAATAATCCTACTGGGATTATATTACGATTAAATACATGTACTTTCCCTAAACTTGGGGATAAGTTCAGAATAAATCCAGTAGCATTCGGTTACACCTTTAACAATAAGCACAAAATCATGTTGATTACAGACTAAAGTACTAACATATAACATAAAACATAATTAATTTTAACTAAATAATAGTTTGCACATCTGTTTTCGCTCTTCTTCATTGTGTCTAGAGCCTCACGTGCGACATAATCGGAAGACAGACGTACTCCGTTTTAAATTTGACACAGTCTACTCGGATATATCCTATGTGACACTCCATTTATATCTGCGAGGACTCGACTGGATAAGAGCCAATCAGCCGAATATTATTGAGCAAATCGGAGATGCTCAGAATGATGAAATAATCGTTTCAGTCAATCGGGCCTTTCGACGGGCTAATGGCACAAGTTATACCCATAAATTGAAGATGTTCGAGTTTCGCCATAAAATACCCAAAGGATTGGGGCAATGGGTCAATGTAGACCTAAAGCCGTTGTTCGTAACAGGAACAACAATGGTTGGTCATGAACCAAACAAAACTCAGGAAATCTTTATAAAAGGAGTCGAGTCCTGGATGAAGCCCTTGGTCGTTACAACCGATAGTTCTTCAAAGAATCCGTTGGTACACATATTTTTGTATCTTTCATTAGTTTTAGAATTTAAACACCAGAAATTTGAATTTCCCGAGTATAGAGTTACCTTTTAAGACAAGGCAAAAGATCATTTGGACATTTTTTACAAGTTGTACAAATTGAAGTGCAAATTCTGGTGTCTAATAGGAATCAATTCTATCGCACAATAACAACCATCCTGCCATTTTCTTTTATTATACCCGTTACTCGTAGAGTAAAAGGGTTTATTGTAATCGTTGGAATGTTTGTAACAGGCAGAATATATTCTTGATCAGCATCAATAGCCGAGTCGATATAGCCATGTCCGTCTGTCCGTCCGTCCGTCTGTTCGTCTGTATGAACAAAAGGATCTCAGAGACTATACTAGCTAGAAAGATGAAAGGGGTCGCAAATGAAAGGTACAATACCCAAGCAGTATTGCTTTTATTTTTTGACACGCCCACTTTAGGGCGTTCTATCTTCATATAAAGTTAAATATACAGGTAAAACTAGAATGTCTTAGTATAGAAAACTTTTTTGTTAGCTATGCTAGCCAAATTTACAAGGGTAGTACATGTCTAGGAAGTAGATGTACTCACCAAGTTTGATCCAAATTGGGCTACTATATCGTATAGCCCCCATAGGAACGATCGGTCGAAAATATGCTCTAAACATGAATTTGTATAAAATGTTCTGTTTGCCAAGCTATCGTATCTATCACCATTGCTAATAACAAATTAAAACTGAGTAACGGGTATCCTAAAGTCGGGAGGCGAGTATAGCACTCTTTTTTGTATTATTATTTTAATTGTGTTGCTGTTTTACAATACTTGCAGACAGTCCACATTGAGATCGGTTCACACAAGAAGCATCGGCGAAAACGAAGCGTTTTCCTAGACTGCACCGAGAGCGATCACGATTTGCGCTGCTGTCGTTACCCGTTGAAGGTGAACTTCACGAGCTTTGGATGGCACTTCGTGGTGGCGCCGACGTCGTTTGATGCCTACTTCTGTAGCGGTGACTGCAGGGTTGGGTACCTCGAGCAGTATCCACACACGCATTTAGCAGCCCTGACCACTTCCGCGACGCCATGTTGTTCCCCCACGAAAATGAGTTCCTTAAGCTTACTGTATTTTGACGACAATCACAATCTGGTGTTAAGTGTTATACCAAATATGTCGGTTGAGGGATGCAGCTGTTCCTGACCAGACCCATTCAATATGCACATACTCTAAAAGAATACTTTTTGTTGTAAGAATCGTTTAGATGTTAAAAACAAAATAAACATAAATAATATAAGTATGCACAAAAATTGATATATGTACATAAGTGTGTGTGTGTGTACTACTTCACACTAATGCAAATTCAAATATGTATGCACCTACGTCAGTTCAGTGCGTGTAGTGTGTTGTGTGCACATTGTGTATTTATTTCATTCAAGCCAAACAAAATCTGCGAAATTTATTTTATATAGCAGACATGAATTGACATCAAAATATGCATAGTATTTGGGCACATTTCTTCATCTGATATAACTGATGAAATAAATTTATGTAGGTAAATTTCAAATAGTCTCAGAGAAAATATATTTCCTTTATGCTAACGTGTTTTACCCCTTCTCCAGCATCAATATTACATTCCTAGCCATTAAAATAACAAATATTACAGCAATTTCAGCTTGTTGCAAAAAGTAGGCTTTACTGTATTTTTGTAATTCACCGTGGAAACGACTTTTTAAATTTCCCATCCTTGGTATATTTCCATACTCCAAAATAATACTATGAATTAACAGTATTAGACATTCTATGTTTAACATGCTCTGGTCACACAGTCGAGGCTAAGATAACGATGGTGAACGATGTCTGTATTTCTGTTATTGTGTGGGTGTGGATTTATTTCACTGCAAAGAAAATAATATAAATATGTAATTCGTTATCAAAATGTGCTCTAAAAACTGTGTTAATGTTGTTGACTTAGACTTTGTTGTGCTAAAGGTACGTTCAACACGCGTCTACTGTGGTTTTCGTTCCACAACAAAACACAAAGGCAGTTCGCTGCTTGGAGTCTATGTGTGTGTTTGTGTTTGTGTGTTGTGTATGTGTGTGTAGAATGTGTGTGAAGGTTTATGTATATTTATTTTTGTGTCCCAACTAAAATATCGATAGTGTATCGATATTTACAAAACAGTCGGAATTTGTTTGTAATGAAACTTATTGGAACATTTTTTCTATCTTTGTGATTGAACCGTTTGAGATAATTTATCATTATAAATTTCCTTTATTTTATTTAACTATGTAAAGGAATTTTATTGTCTCCCAAATCCGCTTCTGTACTTTAGTATGTGCAGGAACAGCAGCAAACATAATCTTCAACTTTAAATTAATACGAAATTTAATTGAGTTTATTGATTTTCAGCTCAATGGTAACGACATTGCATCGATGTCAAGTTATGAAGCGGTTCAAATGTTCCTCCAAGCTAAAGAAACCCTAGTAGTAGAATTGTCCCGAAAGAAGATAAATAACATAAAATGTAGCAATGTATTGGACACGAATGGCGAGCAGACTGATGTCAGCTCTGCAAATTGTGCCTCACGAAATCAAAAGAAATCCACAGCACTTCCAGAAATAGTATTAACATTGCGCACACCTAACGACATGGACCTGGGCCCATCGCCGGTAGGTCTCGCGCCTACAGTAGTGTCAAGGGAAACACAGACTATCAATAACTTATTTGACATCAAGCAAAACATCGAGGATCACAATAATGATATAGTCAAGACAATAGCAGACCACTTTATCGATCAGCAGCATCATTTGTTTGAGCAATGCCTTGAGCCCGAAATCGACATTGAGGTGAGTCAATCAAATAATCAAATATTATATCATTATCATATTAATCACATCTATTTTCAGGAAGTAACTCTCGTTAAAACTGACTCCACTGCAGATCAAATAGGAATAACTGTTTGCTCCAATGGTTTTTTTAGTAGCACACAAAACGATGGTGACGTCAACGGTTCTGTGGACCCCGATCCAGCGCCTGATCCTGGTCTTGATAATGAAACAGATCCCGAACCAGAACCAAATCTTTGTGAAGATGTATTTGTTAGTGAAATTCGAGCCGAAAGCATTGCGGACAGAGATGGTCGCTTAAAACGGGGAGATCAAATTCTTCGAATCAATGGCATCGACATCAAGAACAAAAAGCACGCCGTATCCCAGATTGCTGGGAACAGCAGCAAAGTAACGCTACTTGTCAGCCGAATTCTGTATCCCGTAAGTCTGAATTCCGAGAAATACAGGTTCGATGTCAAACCTTTTCAGTTGGCAGGCAGGCAGGGCTATTCAGAAAAAATCCACCCCATTTTGGGGCCAAACCAGTACTGGCTAGATTACTTTACTTTATTTTGGCTAAGAAGAAATGAGTTTTAACACAAAATTACTTCAGCGAGCAGTATAATTCTGGTGTATGTGGTCATACTATTTTATAGGGAAAACTATGATGTTCATAAACCTAGATAAAAGCAAGAGGAGTATTCTGGTCAAACCGGAATTGTAAGTCACTGAGCTGTTAAAGAAACAAAAGCTCTGGTCAAACTTAGTATAAAACCAAACAGATAATCAAGTCGATGAGTAGTACTGTCCAGGGCATCATCTGGGTACCGTGAACGCATTTTTCTAATAAGTTTTATGTTTTCTTTAACCAAAACAACAGGAAGATGACGATGAGGATGATGATGATGACGATGACGATGATGATATTGACAGTAACTTTGAATATGCGAATCGGTTTCTTACTGATGATTACACAAACGTTGTTGACAAACTGGACAAAGTGCTCTTGGCCCAGCGACAGTCGATGAAACCCGCTAAAGAACAAATCTCCGATCCTGATAACAAGTTACCAATTTCCCCAGTAGTCCAAAGTAACACTGAGATTAACAAAACAAAATGTCAGTTAAACAATACTGCTCCTGTTGAGAAATCAGCCATTGATCAGACCAAGCCGATGGGTCAATTGATAGTTAGCAATCTGTCAAGCATTAAAGCAACACGAAGTGCTGGAATTGCAGGGGATCGGTCCAAATATGAGTATGATGAAAGCGAACACATTTATGAAACAATCCCTGAGGATTCTGAGTCCGAGCCTCTCTACTGTTCGCCATATCAGAGTTCCAACTACATGACCGCAATGGGCTCATGCTCCTCGGCGGACGTCATCGAAATGCAGCAGCAGCAAACCCACAGAGTAGCCCAATGGCTTGGCCTTAAGTCACAGATCAGTTCACAAGACCCACGCACCGTACACACCCTTTCCGGTGGCCGTCCAAGCCTGAACACTAAACAACATCAAAGACGAGTATCAAATCGGGTGTACACCCTACGCAGTGCAATAACAAATACAACGAGTGGCTCCAGTAGCAGTGGAACTGGCTATAATGGATGTGCCCGTGCAGCCAGCAACGAGCATCCGAATGTTAATCCAAACCTGGAGGAAGTGGACAATTCATCCAGTGCCTATAATACTGGTGGCTCGAATAACAGTGCATCTCCTCGACAGAACCCTCTGAATATGGAGTCTGAAAGTGCCAACAATCGTTTAGTGTCTTCGGGCTTTAATAAATGCCAAACGTCGACGGCGACAACAACGTCAACGTCGTCACCCAAGGATGCTGCGCAACTAACAAGTCCAATAAACAGCATGCTGCTGCAACCATTTGGTAATTTATATAATTCGAAATGGTTTATTGAAACACTCATAACTAATTGATTTAACTATTACACTAGAAACGACCGCCCAAAACAAAATGCACGCCGAGGAGGTTCAACCCTTCATCAGAGTAGACTCGAAACTTATACGTCCGAAGCCAACTGATGAGCAGCAGAGTCAGTGTCCACAGTTTAATGCGCCCAATCTAAGTCGATACCACTTTGTCAGCAGCCAGGAGGTAAGTTTCCGTCATGAGATAGTGAGGTGGTCGAGTCCTTTGAGTCAGAATTAGGTTAAGAGTAATAAGAATACAAAGCTGTAAATTAATCAACGATTGTCAAGGCTAATTGCACTAATAACTGCAGGCAGAGAGGTGTTTATATACAATTTACTAACAACATTGCGATATTGAATCATTTACATATATACAGGTTGCAAATAAGGCTGTGTCGGTTTCAAAACCAAATTCAATCCTCGTGCACGCTGAGAACGTTTCCGAGGAGATTCCGATGGTGTGGAAAGTAAAGCGTCGTCCTGACGGAACCCGCTATATAGTGAAGCGACCTGTGAGAAATCACGTACAAATGGGAATACGCAAAAATATACGTAATACGGAAATAACCACAACAGAGGATGATACAATATCGGAGGTCAAGATCGGGCGATATTGGACCAAAGAGGAGCGGAAGCGGCACATAGAACGGGCCCGTGAGAGAAGACACCACCAGCAGCAGCAGCAGCAACAACAACAACAACAACAACAGCAGCAGCAGCAACAACAATTTCCAACATAATAACTGTTTAACTATTATTTAGCTTTAAAACTGCATTTATTTGTAGCATAAATTTACAATTTATACTTGTTGCCGGGTTTCAAACGCAATTAAGCAGTAATTGAAATTTCAATATTATTATTATTAATATTATTATTTTTGAAATCAGCTTCGAAAGTAACAGAAGAACTTTCCAAAAGTCGAATATTCAAATAAATCTAGCACTACTTAAACCAGGCCGTTAATTACAGAAAATTGTCTCCTAGAACATATGACATACGTACATATATAGTGTATAGTAATCTAATCGAAGTGAATGTCAGTAAACCAAATTTAAATTTAAATTTAAACTTAAATATAAACATAAACCTATACATAAAACCACTTTTAATGTTAACTTAGTAACTATCACGAGCGTTCCAGCTTAGTTGCAATTGCAGTGAGATAAACTCTATTAATAAACTTAATTCCTTGTAAGTGCACCCTTTAAATATCCTAATATGTATATAATAAATTAATCTTGATCTTGATTAATGCATATAATTGTGCGACTTTCATTGAGTTTCAACTTTAAAGTGGAACACAAAATTCAGTACTCCAATATGATCTGCCGGACTATTGTCAAATTTAGACCCTGTACTCGAAATGAGTACTGAGTACTGTCAATATAGCTATAAATGTTATAAGTTGTAATTTCTTAATGATTTCGAAAACATTATTAATTTGATTAGTTTTTTAAGTTCTGTCGAGCGTTTTCCAGGCTTTCCTTTTAAATGTTAAGTTTAGCAACATTCTGTAATGTTTAGTTCTGTATCCATCGGTCAGACTGTTAAGGCATGTTGTTCCAAGCATGCTGTTCTGTTAAACTCGACTGTATGACCATGTTCTTAACAGTCTGTTAGACTGTCCGTCGTCGTGTGGTTAACAGACTGTTATGCTATGGGTTAAGTCGCAACATGATGCGCTGTTAAGATTGACTGCGTATCAGGCGCGTTCTTAACAGTCTGTTGGCTGAGTGTTTGTGTATCTTTAACATTCTTCTGTACACACTGCATTCGGACATTGTTTGCGCGAAGCCGGTGCCGGTTAAAAATTAAACAAAATTGAATAAGTCGGTAAAAAGTGCAGTAAAATTTGCCCATGAAGCGGCAAAATAAAGTGCATTTGGTAAATAAATGAGTTGACTGGTGTGCATCCGTATTTGTGGCATTCATTTATGTTGTTTGCACACAGTTGTGCATATGCCCTAGGAAAAGCGAGGCGTGGCCGCGTTTCGACTGCCGGAATTTATGTACATACATTAAGTATACATTTTTTGTGTGTTTTATTTGGGCATGTGTGTGTGTGCAGGCAGCAAACAGCAAGTAGTATTAATAAAAAACATAGTGTTATATTTCAGTGGGTTTCATAAGTTAGTTAGCTTGGCTTAGATAGACCAATTGGACTAAAGCATATAATTAACTTTGGATTACATACACATTTCGGCACAGATAACTTTTAGTGAGTACACTGGTGCGTGCGTATGTGTGAGTGCGAGTGTGTGTGTGTGTGTGCGAGTGTACATAGGGAGCTGCTGTTGGGTTGAAATCTAATGGGGAGGGAGAGGGAGAGAGCAAGCAAATCTGAGAGAGGTTACAAGGGGTGAGTGACACAAGAATAACCAAAGTTTAGGGGTTGTTATGAGGACGCAACGAACACGGAGTGCGGAGTGCGAAGTGCGGACTATATTGAAAAGTAAATTTTAAAAACTCAGCTCTCAGCTCAACTCGAACAGTTAAAAATGTTGTAAAGCTATTTAAAATACACGCACACACTCGTCCACAGACACACACACACACACACACACAGGCAGATTAAGGCACTAAATACAAACTGGGTTTTTTAGATATTTTCAAAAATTGCGCGTGTGTGTATTACATGCTTACACGCACACCCTTTATGTGTATGTATAACAATTGAATTTCAGTATTTTTGTCCATTGCAGAAAAAAAGAAGGCTTTTGAAGTAGTGCCAAAAATGCCAATGCAGTTTTCAGTCGCAGAGATTCAGGCATAAAATCACTGAGTTCTTCGGCTGCGAGATTTGAATCGGAATTTTGTACCAAGCCTATGCAAGTGGGTGCATGCGTGTGTGTGCGTGCGTGTGTGTGAAATGTGCGTTCTAACTTAACACAGTACAAGGATTCTTGATCAGCTAGGTGCTCAACTATAATGTCTAGCAATGCGAGCGCAGTAAGCACAGTTAATAATTCAGCCGCACAACAAATCGCAAACACACACACAATTATGCTTAGTGAGATCGGAGGCATAACGACGGAATCAATCAATCACGATCTCAATCAGGCCCACAATCAAATGCTCCAAGCTTCACAACAAAAAGTTCATTCAATGCCGTTATCAGAGGATCCACGAACCCTTCAATTGGCCCTGGAGTTGTCCTTGGTAGGATTAAATGAGGGCAATCAAAGCAGCTTTGTGCAACCGATTTCAAATCAAGGAGATTTTGACCTGGGCTCCATTAATTTAGTCTCGGCGGGCTATTCCAGGAACGTGAACGAAATGTGCGTTAATAGTCTTCCGGCAACTCTGACAACAACCCCTGGGACCGGAGTCGGGGTTGGAGTAGGAGTCGGAAACGGAACCGGAAGCGGTACAGGAGGCGGATCCATGCACGGACCCGTCCCCGGATCTGGTCTCTTAATGCCATCCACTGGACTGGAGGACAGATCCAAAAAGTCACAAAACATGACCGAATGCGTTCCAGTGCCGAGCTCCGAACACGTTGCCGAGATCGTGGGCAGACAAGGTGAGTCCAAACCTACCCCTTATAGATTCCCAGTCTAATAGACAAATCTGTCAAAAATCACGTATAGTTAACATTAAACAAATCAGAAGATTAGAATTAAAATATTAAAGTTTGTTTGTGAAAGAGCAATTGGACAAATCCAATCACACATTCAAGACTGCCTTCCAAATCAGACCACTAAGTCACTTAGTTAATATGGAAAACCTCAAAGAAAAGAAGCAAGTCGAGCGAGCCGACTGTAAAAGACCCCGTATTCATTCTAGCTCCCATTTTCACATTTTACATTCAAATCAGTAGTTTTTGACCCATTTATCCATTGGGAGCCTGTCCTATAGTGAGTTTCGATCCAAATCAAACTTGGTAGAAATAGTGACAATCATCAGGTACACATCATATGTGAGATTGGTTGCGACAGCTCAACTAACACAACATGTCTTCATACAAATGTTATATTTTCCGCCGATTGCCCTATGGGAACTATAGGATATAGCTGTCCAAAACGGTTAGGTTTGTTATAGTGGTACCACTAATATCATGTGTTAATTTGGTCACAGTTTTTTAAGTTTCAACCGGGCGGACAGACAGGCAGACGTCTGTCTGACATCGCCATATCGACTAGGCTACTGATGCTGACCAAAAATGTATAGCAATAGGTTAGGATAGAGGTTATAGCTTCCATAGGACATTGAGCACCAATTCAGTAGTATGTTTAGAATAATTGATTGTTAACTTGACTTTTCATTTCTTCTATTGACAGGGTGCAAGATCAAAGCTTTGAGGGCAAAGACAAACACGTACATAAAGACTCCGGTGCGGGGTGAGGAGCCGGTGTTTGTCGTGACAGGACGTAAGGAGGATGTGAACAAGGCCAAGCGGGAAATACTTTCGGCGGCCGATCACTTTAGCTTGATACGGGCATCACGGAAGCCATCCATGGAGGGGTCTACAAATGGAAGCGCCAGCAATGGGAACAATAACGGTTGTGGTAACGGTAATGGTAATGGTAACGGGAACGGAAACGGTTTATCGGTTAACGGCAGTAACGGTGGCTCGTTGAACCAAATGAACCAAATGGTGGCACGCACACAGTCTGGACCACCGTGTCTACCTGGCCAAATAACCATACAGGTGCGTGTGCCCTACAGGGTGGTCGGTCTAGTTGTTGGACCCAAAGGTGCTACCATAAAGCACATTCAGCAAGAGACGCAAACGTACATAGTGACACCATCGCGCGAGAAGGAGCCCATCTTTGAGGTAACCGGTCTGCCCGAGAACGTGGAGACAGCTCGCAAGCAGATCGAAGCCCACATCGCCCTACGCACTGGGAACAACGGCAGCGGCAGCGGTAGTGGCGGTGACAGCGAGAACGGTGGCGAATCAATTGATTCCAATGATTACACAAGCACGCTCCACACATTGAATACCCTTTCGCAGATACTAAACGATGATCTCAATTCGGATATCCTGTCGTCCATCTATAAGATCGAGGCGGAATCAACTTCGAGCTATACTCCATGCGTGGCCGATGGAAATGTGCTGGGCATGGGCCATTCCGCTCCAGCTGCAGTGCCAATGCCAGCAACTAAGACAACAAATCCCGTGTCGAACTGCTTGGTTGAGACGACGACATCGACGGCAACAAACAGCAGCAGCAACAACAACACGAGTTCCTTGTACCGGCACGTGGCACCCAAAAGCATGTCCCTGAACGCATCCGGATCCTCATCCAGCTCAGCAGCTGTGTCCGTATCTGTTGCCGCAAATGTGTCCCTGATCTCGGCGAACATATTGACCCGGTCGTGCTCCTCGGCCTCCTCGACAGCCTCCACCAAGAGCACCAACAACAGCGTGAATACTCCGCCCGAGCTGCTCAACATTTGGAAGAATCTCAACGATTCCATTGACGTTGACGAGGGCATCGGGGATTCGCCAAGCATCTGGAATCTGCCCGCTTCGACAGTCATTGGTGTTGGCAACTCAGTCGCCTCCGCGTCCCATTGCTCGCCGACAGCGTCGATAAGTCCAACGGATTCTCTGCTGGGCGAGCACAGTCTGAGCGCCAAGACAGCGGTCAAAGGACAGGATGAGGCTACACTCCTACTGCACCATCATAGTCACCACCGTGCCACTGCCACTGGTACTGGGAGCCCGAGTAAACTGCATCGCGAGTGCTTCGTCTGCAATGAGCGGGAAGTGACCACAGCGCTGGTACCCTGTGGACACAATATGTTTTGCATGGACTGTGCCAACCAGATCTGCGTCTCGATGGAATCCATTTGCCCCATTTGCCACTCCATCGTGTACCACGCCATGCGAATTCTAGCTTAGACCAACAACAACGCTACCAAAGACTATATATTATCAAAGACTACTGTATATTTTAAAGATCGTTCACTTCCACATAGAGATGAGTCTGCTTAACGAATACAGGACGCCCAGACAGATCCTTGCACAGCATACGGCTGTTTCGGTGAAGACACGCCCTCAGAAGTTGTCATGGGCGACCTCAATAAATACCGAATCGATATTCTTGATCCGAATCGAAAGACCATTCGATTGAGCACTGTCCGTCTGCCTGTGTGAACAGGCAACTATTCACAGAAACTAGATACCCTGTATCTAGAGGTGTATCCTGCTCTGATTTGTTTTCGAACGGACATTAGCACCTAGCATCTAAAGCTGCCATAGCTTTCGATTACCTGTTCAACTTTCCAGAGTCCTCTTCAGTATATATACTACTCTATGTACTGTACACTTGTGCAAGGATGTGCCTGGCTTCGTGTGTAATTCCCTTGGATATTCCCTACTATATGATCCTGTCATGGAAGTGAACTGTCTTTATGGCCGTTGAAAGCAGCAACAAATGCTCCAATATTGTTTGCAACCCTTTTAAGAAATACTGTGCATCACAGTTCCATATAGACATGCCAAAGTTTGGTTTCACATACATTTTAAATACGAATTATGCAACAACATACCAAATACCACATACCGAAACTTTTATAATTTGAATTAAGAATGCAGTGACAGAATTAGTCCGGCAGTGAAGCTAGTGATCCGGACACAGAGTAAGTCTGGCGAATATTATTGATATTAGGGGTGGTCCACTTGAGGGCTTGGAGTTTAAATGAGATTAATTGAAATGTTTTTATAAGTCAAAGTTCAGGAAGGCCTTAGTTGGAAGTGGAATGGTCCACCCTGTAGGTACCCAAGTTCGAATCTAAAACGATTGCCGACTTAACGAATTCGTCTAGTCGAATTCCGTTCCCAGTTGACGTTGGTAAACCCCAAACACACACATATACATTTACATAGATGTACATACATAAATATTTTGAAAATTCTCTCAGACTTTTGTACATATGAATATTTTAAAATATCTGTCTGATGTGTAAGGAGTTTTTACTAGAGGTTTAGAGATACATAGATGTTCATTACATAGATTCACACATACTAGAACAAATTATAAAGCATAACCAAAAAGGAAAGAAAAAGAAGAACTAAGTAAATTATTCAATTATATTTATACCATACTATATACATATTACAAGTAACAATATATATATGCGAGTGTATTATAATTTTTGTACTCGAATTACTTTCGTGAGGTTTTAGCTCTCTGAACACTTGGTCAGAGCAATTTAAGTGTATTAGAATAAGTTGACTGATAAATAAGCGGTAGTTTTAAGTGATGCACATATATACGAACATATTCTTTACTATATGACATTTACCATATATATACACATATATATATATATATATATATATATATATATATATAAATAATATGCAATATATATGTACACAAATGAATTATATATAGATATATTGCTTATACTATTAATGTGAATAACAAGACTTATACATTTATAGTCAATCATATTGAAGATTGATCGAATCCGAAATCCGAAAGTATCTTGCGCTGAAAATCAGAATAGTTAATGATCGACTCGTTTGTTTCTTAACTTATTTTAGTCGAAAGTTGATTTTAGCTCAACTTTGTTGTTTATAGTATATTTTTATTATTTATGTTTTGTTATTATTTGCTAGAGGAGCAACTAAAAGTCTAGTCTAAACAGAAACGACATACTTATACACACACACACACATACACTTATTTATTAGAACAATATAATATTTTAATTGACGTTTGTTGAGATGGGCTTATATATTTTTATATATTTTATCTATTTATAATTACGGTATACTCTGTTTTTGATCACAACCAAATAAAATAAAATAAAATGAAATTAAAACGTAGAGGACAAAGGCAAAATATGAGTGAGACTACATAAAATTAAATGAAATATTTACGCAAGAAATACGCATTACTTTTAATTACAGCTTATTTATTCAGCAGGCAGTTAGTTCAATGTCTGATGAAGCATAAATAAATTATATATATATATATAAATATAAATATAAATGAAAAATTTACACAATAACATTCAAGAAATATCATAAAAACGGACAAGTATGACTAGAAATTATATTTATATAGCGAGGGAATTCGATTTATTTGGCTTCTCTGAGCTCAAACCACTCATTCGACCGTTGATGATAAAATATATATAGATACTATATGATATACATATATATACAAATCCATATCGCTGGATTTTCGATTTGTCTTTTACCATTCCTAAGCCATTGCTAAAAAAAAGCACCTTTCGAAATTGTACTTATTTTGATATAGTTCCATTGATTAACCGAATAACGAATCCCGATTCCGATCCCGATCCCGAAACCCGAATGCTCTTCATTCTTCATTGATAACGGTCCGCATAAGACAGGACTAGACATGCATGAAAAATTATTTTTTTACACAGTATGTAAGCTTTTACATCAAATTTGTAGATGGCAGTTAAAATATTTACAACGAATATTTTATAAATGTTTCTTATTAAAATTATAAGACCCGAATTCATAATTACAAAAACAAATGAGTAATATAAATATATATAGATACATATATATATATATATATAATATATTATCAATAGTGAAATATCCGCATTGTGTTCGTAAGAAAGTATATCTTAAAAATACATTTCATATATAAATACACTTTAGTCGACATTAATTTCAAAAGCAAAAATAAACAAAAAAAAAAACAAATACTATGCAAATACTAATGTCGATTAAACAAATAACTTTATATAAAATATATATACAAAGATATGTATCACTAAACGGTTATAAAATAAAATTTTTCGAAAATAAATATGTTATTTTGTTATTTAAAGTAACTAAGCAATTCCATCACGGGTCGTTCACGATTTTCCTCTGAACAAAAGACCTTGTTTCTGAATATGATTGGGATAAGTCAAGTAACTTAATCCAGTAGGTGGGCAGATGAACTTCCAACTAAATCCTTTTGTAGACAGAATCATTTCCCGATATACAATAGTAAGGAGAACATTATTGTGTATCTCTCTCAAGTAATCTAATTTTAGAATATTCTAAACAAACTTCATTAAAATCGGACTTCTATTTGGGTTTCATTGGGCACTTCTTTCTGAAGTTAAATCCAGTCATTTAACCCAAAGACAGAACTTGGTAACGGGTGTTCTGCAGTCAGGAGTCGGAAGTCAGGAGTCGGAAGTCAGAAGCAGGTCTGAGCACATCTGAGAAAGGTATAAAATTCACTTGTTTTTTGTCTTTGGTATTTTTTAGTGTAAAACGACATGCAAAATTACTGCCTGCTATGGCACTCGGCAGAGCGAAACGTCAAAAAAGCTGAGCGTGCGCACAACGCACTAAAAGTGAAATACTTTTCGGAGTTTTCCAGGAAAATGGCATAACGATACTGCGGGTGGCGTGTGAACAGGAAAATAAATGTAAGGAGTATATAAAAATATCAAATTTCGACTCAAAAAGCGAGTTGGATAACTATACCTCAAGTAACAAGTGAAAGGAAATCGTGTGATATTCTGAAATATCAAAAACTTCAAAGCGTTCTATCAAAATTTGTTTATTTCTCTGTGTGTGTGTGTGTGTGTGTGAGTGTGTGTGTATCCTGCTGTGAAAAATCGATAATCAAATCCTTACACCTTGGCCTAAATGTGTTTATTTACATTTCCTTACATTACTCATTTAAAAAGTGCAGCAAAAAAGTATTAAACAAAACACAGTGTTTAGTTTCCGTATCCGTCCATTAGAGGATACCTGATTTCAGATTCATTCGAACAGAGATACATTCTCACATCCTTAAGATACATCAGAGCCATAGACAAGGCTCAGTACTCAAAACAGGTGACAGGTGACAGGTACTGCAGCTTTCCTAACTTTATACACAATTTACTCTTTACTTTTGTGTCTATCCAGCTATCTTTGCTAAACCCCTACTTTGGTAAGAATCGAATAACTTTATCATAATGTCAGCATAGGAACGTCCGACCTGTATTCAGCAGTAAACTGGAAAAGCTAAAGATTATTATCTTTGCATGATGTTAATGATATTGCTAGGGCTACTGAGGGACTGTGTGGTCCAAGAATATCCACTTATAAGTCAAGTAACCGAATCAAAGTAGCCAAATCAAAGATACAAAATATTTAACTATACGGTGAGACCGATTAGCAGAGCCGACAAGGCCAGTTTAGATTAAGGACCTGTTGTTAATTTGAGTACCCGTGGTCCGTTATCGGTTACCCGTTACCCGTTACCCGTTGAGTGATCGGGATGATCTGCCCAATAGAATCAGAACGGGGTGTTTTACAGTCGGGTCGGCCCACTGTTGCCTTTCTTCCTTATTGCGAGTTATTCGTAAAAAGTATTTTCAATTGTTGCAGTTGTGGAAAAGTAAGGATTAATTGGAAGTTTGGCAGATGAACCCAAATGAATGTGAGGCATCCATTGGCCAAGTGAATCCCCGCAGGAATTTGAACATTGAAGGCACTTCGAGCAATGTAAGCAGTGCGGGAAACGGGTGCAGCGGACGAAGGAAGTCATTGAATTATCAGCCGCAATTGTCCCTCAAGTGCGCAAGTGATGAGATTGGAGATGGGCCAGGGGTAGGTGGAGGCTTAGGAGGAGGAGGGAGTGGTAGTGGCATGCAGCTGTCAAACGGTCGCTTCAGTCCACATCCAAATGAGATTTTTATGGCACAGTCGGCGAGGCTAACGATTCCGCCATCCCTGGAGAAATACGACGAGGGCTTAATTCATGGCTGCCAGCCGCCACCGTCTCCAGCGCCCAACGGCGACTGCATGCACCAATCGCAGGCGCAATCCCAATCCCAATCACAAACCCAGACCCAGACCCAAAACCAATCCATGTCGCTAGCCCAGAGCAGCAAGGCAAATCAGATGCAACAATTGAATTTAAATCACTTTCACCACCACGCCCACAGCCAGTCACACGCCCACACCCAGTCGCACACCCAGTCGCACACCCAGTCGCACAGCCAATCCCACAGCCACTCCCATGTCCATGCCTATCCGCTGTCCTCATCCAACTCAGCCTCTTCCATTTGCACGAGCAACTCCGGAAGCGCCAAGTCGCAGCCCTGCTTACTCGCCGAGCATATTAGCATAAAGAACGCCTCCAAGTACGGCTCCAACAGCAGCAGTAACCAGCTGGTCATGTCGCCCAATACCGCCAAGTACCGCCCTGAACGCTACAGGGCAGAGCCGCTTTTGTCCCAGAAGTCAGCAAAAATGTTGGACTCTTCATCGTCTTCGTCGCCGGGGCGCTACTACCTGCCCACAGGTGGCGCCAAGGTGCCGTGCGATGGCTACAGTGGTTATCTGGGCTCCACGGTGCACACGCCCGTCAAGCGATATGTACCCACGCCCCCTCCGCTTGCCACGGAGCTCTATGGAGCGGAGTCTACGTTGCAGACGCAGTACGTCAATATGCCGCTGTCCTACAACTATAGGGTCAAGTGCTGTCATCTCGCCAACGAGGACACTACAGGGCATGGCAAGAGCACTGTGATTAATAGCTATGGCTCCTCCTCCGCCTCATCCACGTCTTCGAGCTGTCCCTGCCCCTGCCCCTCCCCATCGCCAGCAGCCGTTGGAACACCTATGTCCTTTGGCGGAAGCGGAAGCGGAACGGGAACAGGAACTGGAGTCAGTGTTAGTGTTGGGGTGGGCGCACCTGCATCATCACCGTTGCCACCAAAAAGCCTGGGCGCCTGCAACAAGTTGCGCTCCAACGTGAACGCGGAGGAAGGATCCGACTCCGTGATGGTCAACCAGATGCAAAATAATAGCGGCACCTGTCTGCACTGCAATACGACGCGTCGCACCACGGGCGTCCATCAGACGACCCAAACAACGGGTCCGATTAGCCCCGTGCCGCTATCCCTGCCCCAAATGCCCCAACTGCCCCTCAAGGTGACAGGAGCCATAAATGATCTGAGCAAACTGAAGTATCAGCAGGAGCAGGATATCATGATTTCACCGCCACTAAGTCTGCCCGAGACGGGGCAGTCGGGTAACCAAATGAACTTCCCAAGGCAAGCACAACAGCAGCACCAGCAGCAGCACCAGCAGCAGCACCAGCAGCAGCAACACCTGCCGCTGTATTCGCCCCCGCAACTCCTCTCTAGCCAACTGCAGAACTTACATCAACAGCAGTCACTGCAGCAGCAACAACAACAGCAATCACTCCAACAGCAGCAGCAGCAGCAGCAGCAACAACAGCAGTCACTGCAGCAGCAACAGCAGTCGCTCCAGCAGCAACAGCAGTCGCTCCAGCAGCAACAGCAGTCGCTCCAGCAGAGCTATCATTACTCCTGCAAGAAGCGTTTGAGCAACTATGTGAGGCGCGAAATTGCACGTTTCTTTGGCGTGGAGACAACCTCGGAGGCGGCTGACTATGTGCTCTGGCATGGACGTCAGCGGCGCCTCGCTCTTCGTAGGTTTGGTCCACTGCACCCCAACTCCACTGAGCTGGAGTACAATTTAAACGCTACCAACGACAGCCAGGACGCTGTCTTGGGCTTGGGCTTGGGTCTGGGGATGAGTCCTGCTCCTCGCTTAATCAGTGATCAGCCCACCGGCTGTGCTGCAGACCGTCCCGATATCTTGCCCGCTCAGGACACACGCAGTGCGGAGATTTATACAGCCGGAGCTTATCGGGGTCAACTGCGCAATTTCAATAACGACTTTGTGGAACGCAAGGCTACTGTGGCTCACATGCTGATGATGTTCGTCAGCTATTTGATTCACTTGTTCCAGCGTCATACGTACAAGGGCTATGGAGGAGTCGGCGTAGCGGGGGGCGTGCCCGTGGGAGGTCTAAGCCGTCGACAGCGTCAGTGGTCGCGAAGTTTCGCCCCAATCCATGTCCATAGCAGAGCACTGGACTTGTCCAACGTTGAGCCGCGACTGCAGCTGGATGTGGACTCAGGTGGAGTGGAGTGTGGTGGTGGTGGTTTGGGCATTGAGGATAGTCTGGCAAGCCTAATCGAAGAGGAGCTCTTCTTTGACAATCCCTGCGAAGCATCCCTGAACTCGGCAAACGAGCTCAACGGCGCCGACCTAGGTCGACAGGTCCACAAGCAAACGGCGCAGGGGCAGGGCCAGGGACAAGCAATTGGCGTCGGTGTGGGCGGGGGTGTGGGCGTCGCTGTAGACAGCAGTGTGGGAGTGTACATGGCGGAGCGACACCATAATGGCTGGCGCACCACGGCTCTAAATGGCGCTGGCAACGGCAGCAGTGACCTCAATTTACATCTGACTGTTACGCCGGGTCAGGGTACGGCTCAAGGACTGGGACTGGCACAAGGACAGAGTACGGCTCAGGGACAGGGTCAAGCCGGTCTTCGTGCCTCGAATTTTACGGTGTCGTCCAGCAATCGCGGCACTCGCATCACTGCCCAGCTGCTCGATGGTGTACTGGAAAACTCCCGACGTCCCCAGATGCGTCGCATCAAGTACTTTGCGATGAACGATCTGGACGATCGAACCGATCATCGACCGTTTTTTACCTACTGGATAAATACGGTGCAAATCGTAGTGCTCTTTCTATCTATTCTTTGCTATGGCATCGCGCCCATTGGGATTGGTAGTGAGCAAAAGACTGGACAGGTTTTGGTCACCAGCCTCAGTCTGCAGACAGTTCAGCATGTGGAGCAGCGGAATCTTTGGATTGGTCCACGGAATAATGACTTGGTCCACATGGGCGCCAAATTTGCGGCCTGCATGCGACGAGACATCAAAATTATGGACGTAGTCACCAAAACAAGGCGTCAGGAACGGGAGACGGCTTGCTGCATTCGCAACGACGATTCTGGCTGTGTCCAGAGTTCCCAAGCGGACTGTTCCATACGGGGGCTCTATCCAACGGTGCGTAGTTTCTCCTTTTTTAGTTTGTGTTTATTTTGAAATTCAACTCATTTCATTCTACTCATTTAGAAATCCATATCAACTTGGAAGAAATGGTCCCCGGGAGAATCTGGCCCTGGTGGTCGTATATCGGGATCGGTGTGTGGGTTGGATCCAAAGTTCTGCGATGCACCTGCTTCGATTGCTCCATACGAGTGGCCAGACGACATCACCAAGTGGCCCATTTGCCGGAAGACGAATTCATTCTCGCAACGGTATCGCTACAAGGATCACACGGCGGAACACATGGTTTGCGAGATAATCGGTCATCCTTGCTGTACCGGACTCTATGGCGAATGTCGAATAACGACGCGCGAGTATTGTGACTTCGTTAATGGATATTTCCACGAAGAGGCGTCTCTTTGCTCCCAGGTAAGGATCACCTATTAGCACTCACTGCTAAAAAAAAAACTTCTCTTTTTATGGGTACACTCGCTTCGTTTTTCAGATTTCCTGCCTAAACAACGTATGCGGAATGTTTCCCTTCTTCTCGGTTGAGATTCCAGACCAATTTTATAGACTGCTGACGTCACTGTGCATGCATGCCGGGGTCCTGCACCTGGCTCTTACCCTAATCGTTCAGCACCTATTCCTAGCCGACTTGGAACGCCTAATAGGCACTTTTCGAACCGCCGCCGTCTACATCATGTCCGGCTTCGTGGGCAACCTTACCAGCGCAGTACTAGCACCGCATCGCCCAGAAGTGAGTAATGCACTAGAGATGGAAGAGAATGAATTTAAACGTGAATGGGAAATAATATGAAAGTTTTTATTGGTCCATCGCTGTCACACCCACTGCTCTATGCAATGTATTACTAATTGAAGGGTACAAAGTGCAGAGTGTGTGTGTGTGTGCAAAGCAAGCAGTGGGAAACTAAGCAAACTGTGTCTGTGTGTGTGTTTACTGTAGTGTACGGTGCAAAGCAGTGACCGAGCTCATTGCGTGCTTCTGCTGAGCTACAAAAATTTCCCCATATTTTTCATTTCTCTTCGGCAGGTGGGTCCTTCTGCATCCTTGTGCGGCGTAGTCTCCGCTCTGATTGCACTGCTCATACTGATGCATTGGAAGCATCTGCATAAGCCGTATGTGGCACTGTTCAAGCTGCTGCTTCTTTGCACGATCCTGTTTGGAATCGGGACGCTGCCATATCAGCTGAACTTCGCGGGCTTGCTCGCTGGCATCGCCTGCGGAGCTTTCTTGACGATATCTTTGGTACCGTTCACTAGTTTTACGAAATACGCCCGAAACAGAAAGGTAAATTGTAATCGAATCGAGTTTAGGTAAATCTGAATTACCCTATCTCTTTCTCCTCTACTGTAGATAAACCTTATTTGGACATGCATAATTTTCCATTTGTTTGTATATGCGACTTTAATCGCAACTTTCTACATGTATCCCAGCGAATTTAGTACATTTAATTTTGTTGATGATATGTTTGGCGGCAACGGGAATAGCTATATGAATGCAACCAATACTAACATCGGGGGCCACATCAATAGCGAGGTGGTGAGCAGCACCCGCAAACACACACAGACACAAAAACCTCAATATTATTATCATCACCACTCCGAGGACATAATCAGGAACAGCGTCGCCGCTTTGAACGAGGGAAATAGCATCTCGGTAAGACTGCAACCAAAGACTATTCCCCAACTTTCTCCATAAGGCCAAAAATTGCGTATGTCCTAATGGGAAATTTGTTTCATTTCAAATGGATAATGGGAAATTTGTTATTGCACTTCAGACTTTTGAATTGTTCTACGCTGACCGGTTAAGATAAAAGTATTTTACAAGTGTTAACAGATTAAACAAGTTTTTGCCACGATTTGTTGCAAAACAAAAATAAATCAAATAAACCATACGCAATTCGTAAACAATATATATAAAAAAGAAACAAAATGTGAAAAGTTCTTCCATTTTGCATTGTTGGAAGTAGGAGCACTGCTTGTGAGTGATGTACACACGCACACTCATAAGCATTAATGTATAAAGCACTGCTTGCATCTAATGCAAACACACACAAACACATATTTCTATTCGCACTCACACACAAAGGCATGCTGCCCGCAATTGAAAACAAATGCAGACTTGAAAAAAGCAATGGCGTCTACAATTCTGTATTAATTATTTGTTGGTTTCTTTGCATTTTTCGGCACACAACAGCGACAGAAAGGAAATGAGTTTTGGCCGGGTCGATTGTATTCGCGGTCATACAGCTACAATATAAACTACAGTGACAGCATTTACAAATCTATGGAGAACGCAGTTCCGGAACCAAATCCAGATAGAAACAAAGTTGATTTTGATTCGCCAGGCCCCGGACGATTGCTGAGTAAGAACGAATCTCTCGACAGAGGGGGAGAAGGAGGAGCTGTTAAGGTCACGTCAATAAACCACAAGTATCTTAACCATTTAAATGATACCAAATTCTAAGATTCACAAATTATTTACACACTCAAATTGAGACCTTTTTTTAGGAGCAATAGCACAATTGAGAATACGCAACACACTCAAACCAATTCTTGTTTACATTCATACAAATATTTCATGTACGTGATCAGTATTAAAAACGAAAAATACATATAAATATTGAACCGCTCGGTTTTCAAAATCTTACACAATTGTATTTTATTCAGTATTTTTACTTAGTTTTAGTTTACATTTTGAATTACCAACGTCCACGTCCACCTCCTCCACCACCGCCCCCACGACCTCCGCCGAATCCACCTCCACCACGACCTCTGCTAAATCCACCGCCGCCGCCGCCACCTCCTCCACGGCCAGAGCCACCTCTGAATCCACCACCACCACGGCCACCACGATTACCTTTGAATGAAAGTATAAATTAATTTTTTGGTCTAGATTTTGATATTTCACAACGTACCCATTCCGCCGCCACGCCCTCTAGCGCCTCCAACTCCGCCACTGGGACCGCCTTTCCTTTTGGCTCCTTTTGGCTGAGGTGGCTTCGGTAGAAATCTCGATATAGGCAAAAGTTTTCCGGGGTCAATAAATAGGGTTTGGCTCGGTTTGAAACTATTTGCGAAAACGTTATCGGACAGTTTTATCGACACGGAGTAATCTCGAACAGTTCCGAATATTTCGTCAATTTTTCCGATCTGCTCCTTATTTTCAAGGAATATAGGTGCATTGAAGTATGGAACGTCATCAATATCGACTTTACAGACTAAATCGTTTTGGCAAGCGTAGCTAAAGTTGCCTAAAGGAATAACGCGTTCTGGAGGGCCCTGGTCAAAGGCGCCACGACCTCCACGGCCTCCACCAAAGCCTCCTCGGCCGCCACCACCACCACCTCCGCCGCCGGATCTGTTAAAACCACCGCCGCCGCGACCGCCTCCTCCGCTTCCTCCACGAAAACCTGAATGCTCAACGTTTTTAAATCTTGGCACACATTTTTTTTTACATATTTACAAACCTCTACCGCCGCCGCCGCCGCCGCCGCCACCACGAGGACGTCCAAAAGCCATTTTATACAAGAAAACTGGTAAACAATAAAGAAAACACGTGCAAGCGTTCAGAAATTATGGTGATAACTAATGTGTTTCCCAAATATCGATATATCGATAAATAACTATTGCTTCCGACTAGGGGGATTCTATACGAAGGTTAAGATTAATATTAGATTTCACAATTTAAACAAATATGGAAACATTTACGCATTGAAAGCTTTTTTAATATTAAAACTAATTTATTTTTATTTAAAAGTTTGAACGAAGTGACCTGATTGTTAAAGCGAGTTATTGAATATCTAAAAAATATACTATATTTTATATCAGGGCAGGATCAAAACACCTGCGACGTAACATTCCATAGCCACAATAATATCATAAAATGGGTTAAGTAGCAAGAGTTTCATTCATTAATTTATAAACAGAGAGTATATTTGATTTGGTATATTTGTAATTGCACCTACTTGCTCGATTAAAATCGATTCTTAAAATTCGAAGCGATGTATCGCTAATCCGAAAAAAGACTCGATGCTGGTATCGATTGTAGTTCGTGCTATATATCGCATTTGAACAAGTTCCACAGAGTTTCAATTCATTCGCACAAAGTCTTAAGGTAGGTGAAGAATGACGTCATTTGAAAAATATAAATAAATATAGTAAATCTGTGTTGTGATCAAGAAAATGTAATAAACACAAAGTAATCCAATCAATTACATTTTATTTAATGGTTGTGCAACAAAGTAGTTATATACTTTGCACTTTATTTGTATCTGTGTAAAAACATTTTTCGATTTTTCTATGAGTGAAAATAGGTGATACATACATATTTACATGCATGTACATACATACTTACTCTTGTAGCATTTACTATCCAATAAGAAAGTGCATTTTTGTGTGAAATGCGTAATTTTGTGAATGAACTCATAGCCAGTGATGTTAAATGAAATGTGTATGTGTTCGTATGCGTGTGCATGTAGATCACAACAAACGTTGGAACGGTAAAGCGCGTAGTAAATGGAAAGTGATTTTATTTTCAAGAACCCATACGAAAACCATGACGCTTGGCGAGACCCAAACCGAGGAAGGGGGGATACAACAGAGAATAATGAAAAACCAGGGACAGGGACGTGAAAAAACAGCAACGCAGGGCATCACCCAACAAAACGGCGAATCTATGGACAACGGAAATGTTGATAAAGCCCATGGAAATACAAAGCAACAAACAAAACAGGTTAAGCATATTACTTATTAGATTACTACTATTTTCAATGTATATATCTACGCATGTGAGTTAATTAATTGTATTTTTAAATACATTGCACACCAAGTGACGAATTAAATTGTATAAAGCAACCCTAAAAGTTGAACTATTGAGATGAGATCACTTGTGATCACATCAGACACTCACACACACACACACACACACACACAGAGACTTGCAAATGCGAAATGTCACTCCATATATGTATGTATGTCCGTATGTGCGAGCATACACACACGCTTAAATACATTTAGGCAATTGTTGTTCGCACTATTGTGCGGTGGTGACCATTATTAAGTAAGAACGGCTTTGGTCGAGCGAACCGAACCGAACCGACTGTAAAAGACCCCTTACCCATTCTATGTCAATTCGGCTGTTGATGGTAATCAAGAGTATCTATACTCTATGGGGTCGGTCACGCCTCCTTCTGCCTGTTACGCACATTTCGCTTCTGACAGTCTCAGTAGACCACAGTACCCCTTTTGAGTACGGGGTCTAAAAATAAACGTAGTGTGTATGCTTGGCTTTGGTTTCTATACTATAAATCATAAAGTGTAAAAATCAGTCATGCTCCGTTAATTGCACAAATGCCAGTCCGTCACAAACAGCAGCAAACAATTCATATTTTTGAGCGTAGCTTAAACAAATGAAACTTGTACATCAAAAAACAGGAACCGCTTCAACAATGCACAAAACTCTAAATAATTTAAAGATTGTAGAGCATAATAGTTATAATTATATCCAACGGCATCAACTGATGTTTGAAATCTTTTCAGAACGATGAAACAATATCCTTTCTGCGCGCTGCCCGAAGTGGGGATCTGGCCAAAGTTCTTGAATTCATAAATAATGGCCTGGTCTCTGACATTAACACCTGCAATGCGGTAAGATTAGTTCAAATATAGCATTTGTTATAGAATTTAAGCTATGTCAGATTGGCTTGATCAGTTTTAGTTCCCAGTTTTAGTTCCCAACAAAATCCAGCCCACACCCCTAATATAAGAACCTCTGCGGTATGCTAAATTAATGTCAAGGTAGAAGGAGTGACGGCGTCATACCTTCCTAATTAAACAACTCTTCTTAAGTATAAATATCTAAAACTCTCTTCGTTGGGCTGATGGGATCAGCTCTGTCTCTGTCTGCCTCTCGACAGTATACTATATATTCTTGATACACAATATACACTATATATTCTTGATCAGCATCAGCAATCGGATTGAGACAGCGATGTGAGTTCTCATGTTCTACTGGATCACACTGGAGATACGGATAATTTATGGGCATAATTTGTGTTCATTTAACAATCAAGCAAACCTCGACCAAATCGTAGTTGATGTCGAGGGTAATACCAAAGTTTTTGTATAGAACTAATGTCTATTTAAACTGTTGACGTTTTAAACCTACGGATTATACTTGAATATAAGAACATTACATATAATTTAACTGGTATGGGGTTCAAAGCCCTTCAATGGATAGGATTCATATAAAACAGAACCATGATGAGTACTGACTGGAACAAAGGGTATCCCGTCTTTGGTTTTCCATACCTATCGAGGGCTTATCCCTAGTCCCTGATCGCTGTCTAGCCCAAAAATTATATTCTGTTCTTCTTCTTCCACATAGAACGGATTGAATGCATTGCATCTGGCGGCAAAGGATGGCTTCGTGGACATTTGCAGTGAACTGCTGGTGCGCGGCATCAAGGTGAACAATGCGACCAAAAAAGGAAATACGGCGCTGCATATTGCCTCACTGGCTGGTCAGCAGCAGGTGATGAAACAGCTGATCCAATACAATGCAGATGTGAATGTGCAGTCCTTGAACGGGTTTACACCACTGTACATGGCAGCGCAGGAAAATCACGACAGCTGCTGTCGTTTGCTGCTGAGCAAAGGGGCAAACCCTTCGCTGGCCACCGAGGACGGCTTCACACCGCTAGCCGTGGCGATGCAGCAGGGACACGACAAAGTAGTTGCCGTTCTCCTCGAGAGTGATGTGCGCGGCAAGGTGCGTCTGCCAGCGCTGCACATTGCCGCCAAGAAGAACGACTTGAATGCGGCGACAATGCTGCTCCAGCATGATCCCAATGCGGACATCGTTTCCAAATCGGGATTCACACCGCTTCACATTGCGGCCCACTATGGGAATGTGGATATTGCCAGTCTACTGCTGGACCATGGTGCCGATGTCAACTATATGGCCAAACATAACATAACACCGCTCCATGTGGCCTGCAAGTGGGGAAAGTCAGCGGTGTGCCAACTCCTGCTCTCGAGAGCGGCTCGCATTGATACCACTACGCGAGATGGTCTCACTCCGCTCCATTGCGCTGCTCGATCGGGTCATGTGGAGGTTATTGAGCTGCTCTTGACCCTCAATGCGCCCATCCTCTCCAAGACCAAAAACGGTCTCTCCGCTCTCCACATGTCGGCGCAGGGGGAGCACGATGAGGCCGCACGGCTTCTGCTTAACCATAAGGCACCAGTGGACGAGGTGACCGTGGACTACCTGACCGCACTCCATGTGGCCGCCCACTGTGGCCATGTGCGTGTGGCCAAGCTGCTACTCGACTACGGAGCGGATCCAAACTCACGTGCTCTCAATGGCTTCACGCCTCTGCACATCGCCTGCAAGAAGAACCGGCTCAAGGTCGCCGAGTTGCTACTCAAGCACGGTGCTAGCATTGGGGCCACCACCGAGTCCGGACTCACGCCCCTACATGTGGCCAGTTTCATGGGTAAGAAAGCAGCGTCTTACGTAGAGTCAGTGTCAGTATATGGTTATATCAGTTATAATAAATGAATCCATTTGAATCCTATTAAATTCTGACAGAATCAATGTAGTGGGTTTGTTCCCCTACTAATTTCTATCTGTTACTATTAGATAAATCGATTAATCTTTTTTTGACTCCCTCTTCAAAATTCGATTTGAAGTCTTTGTTTAGTTAAAGATTATCCAGTTTATATATAAAGCAATCAATAATAAAACTTACTTCTTTTCTTTTAGGATGCATGAACATTGTCATTTATCTGCTTCAGCATGAAGCCAGTCCGGATATGCCCACTGTGCGAGGCGAGACGCCGCTCCATCTGGCAGCCCGTGCGAATCAGGTGTGTATTGAAATTGGATGCTAGAAAACTAGTAACATGTTCCATGTCCCAACCAAAGTGGGTTTAATGATGATCTCATAGTATTATCACAATCAGGGATAAGTGTGAGAAATACGAAACAAGAAGCTCGTTAAATGATTTATATATTCAATAAAGATGTTATAAAATACAAGATACAACATATGTCGGTATATAGACGATAATGTCTGATTTGATTTACAATTGCAGACTGACATTATTCGCATTCTGCTGCGGAATGGAGCCCAGGTAGATGCGATCGCTCGGGAGGGTCAGACTCCGCTGCACGTGGCTTCCCGACTGGGCAACATTGACATACTGATGCTGATGATCCAGCATGGAGCAGACGTAAATGCCAGCACCAAGGACATGTACACGGCACTCCACATTGCAGTGAAAGAGGGACAGGAGGAGGTTTGCCAGGTACTGCTCGAGAATGGAGCCCAGGTGGATGCAATCACCAAGAAGGGCTTCACGCCCCTGCACCTAGCCAGCAAGTACGGCAAGACCAAGGTGGCCGAGCTGCTGCTCCAGAAGGGAGCTACCATAGATTGCCAGGGCAAAAACGATGTTACTCCACTGCACGTGGCCACCCACTATGATCATCGGGGCGTTGTGCTTCTGCTGCTGGAGCACGGAGCTTCTACGCAGATTAGTGCACGCAATGGGCATACAGCTCTTCATATTGCTGCCAAGAAGAACAATCTGGAGATTGCTCAGCAGCTGCTGCAGCATGGCGCGGACGTTAGTGCCCGCAGCAAGTCCGGCTTCTGTCCAATCCACCTGGCCGCCCAGGAGGGGCACGTGAATATGGTCCAGCTCCTGTTGGAGCATGAGGCCAACGCCAATGTTGCGGCCAAAAATGGTTTGACTCCCTTGCATCTGGCTGCCCAGGAGGGCCATGTCCCAGTCTCCCAAATTCTGCTAGACTACGGCGCGAATATTTCGGAGCGCACTAAGGCTGGGTACACACCACTCCATATAGCCGCCCACCATAATCAAATCAATGAGATCAAATTTTTACTCGAAAATGATGCCAACATTGAGATGACCACTAACGTGGGGTATACACCCCTTCATCAGGCTGCTCAGCAGGGTCACACGATGGTCATCAATCTCCTGCTGCGGCACAAAGCCAATCCCAATGCAGTAACCAATGTAAGTGCCGAATCTTTATCCACATAACACTTAATTGCTTTCAGTTTTCGGATATCACTTTCTGAACTAGAAATCTGGGCTTAGTTTGGAAATGTGAAGTCACTTTAAAATGGGTTTTAAAATGGGTATACTCGACTAAAAGACACCCTACTTTGTCCACACTGGGTTTTCTATCGGTTTGCTCAGTTTTAGTTTGCATGGGGAATAGAAATTGGTCGCTGCTAGTGACTAAAGCATTCCCCTAAAACACTCGCACATAGTATGTATTTGAAAATACTTGTGCAGTAAACATAACAAACACACACACACACACACACACACCACACACACACACAGTACAAGGCAATCCGAAATTCGTGTGCATCTATTTTTAGACATATTTCGTTTTTTATATACATTTGGATATACAGTGATGACCAAAAGTATGGGCTGTTGTTCGATGAAATATAAAATTTGAAAATAGGTGTTTTCGGATTTAATTTCGTATTCGTTTCGTATAAAGAGATACAGATACAGATACAGATACAGTAAAATAGTCCCAATTTTCAAATTTGATTTACCGATTAATGGAGCTAAAAAAATCCTGGAAAATTAACAAAACCAAAACTATTGACCCTGACTGTTGGTTCTCATTTTATATTGATCTTATTTGGACAGTCTCTCACTCTCTCTCGCTCTCTCTCTCTCTCAGTCTCTCTGTTCCTGTTCTATTTTTATACCCTGTGTGAGGGTATGTTGTGTTTGTAAGACGTATGTAACAGGCAGAAGTAGGCATCTCCGTACACCATGAAGTATCTACAGTGCAATCTCTATTTCGATAGCCGAGTCGACTTTTGTTTTAATTTGTTTTAAATGTGTTCCTCTTGCCGGTTTTACTTGTATTCAAGTTTAAGTGTTGGGATCCTGGACTCGAATACCAGCTGAGATACAACTTTGACAAGCATCTATCGTTCGCGCAGGGTATACCACGGTCAGGTGAGCTCTTGTATTCGTTGTTGGTGGGTGGACTGGACGAGGAGAACCAAATTCATTAGGGCGTGGTCAGATAGTGAGCGAGGGAGAGCAAATGCGAGAAGTGTTTGATATTTAAGAGAAGTTCCAGAACTGATGAGGTAAATTTTATACTTATAATTTATTTAGTTTGTCGCTTTGCCGTACTTTTGCTTTTGCTTTTAAGTATAGCGTCATTGCGTTGTATCTTAGTTGTATAGAAGGAGACGTATCGGAAATTAGTGTTTGTGTTCTGAAAACTGGAAAAATAAAAATATATTTTGAAATTCGTATTCCATGATCGTTAACGAATGAAACCCAATTAGTTATCGACTAGGAAAAGGTGATATTTTCCATTGAGTAATCAAAGATATAGTGACCATAAATATAGAACTGTTCCTGAATTAATCAATTAATGTGTTTCGTTCTCTGTTTTATGTTTAGAATGGTCAAACGGCATTAAACATTGCTCACAATCTGGGCTACGTAACAGCAGTTGAGACCCTCAAGGTGGTGACGGAGACGTCAGTGATCGATACTACGACTGGAGTGCTCGAGGAAAAGTACAAGGTAGTAGCTCCAGAATTTATGCACGAGACTTTGCTCTCCGATTCCGAAGACGAAGGCGGCGACGAGTTCTTGGATCACAACCAATACAAATACATGGCGACGGATGAGCTTAAAGCCACAAATGAGCATGATAATACTAATTTTGATACCACTAATCCCGAACAAGATCAGCTGGATGGATTTGGTGGACAGTCAGTGGAAAAAGGTGAAAATAAACTTAAACTTAAATATAAATAAATATGCTGGCAAAAGGGCGCCGGCTTAATATTTTTATAAAGCACTATATGATATATGAAATATTTCTTCATTAGCCTATATGTATCAATCTTAGCCCTTATCAAGTTCTTAGTGCCGGTGATTGAACTCGCTTTCGATTCCTTTGAAGTTTGTCAAAAGAACAAGAACTTCAACCTAGTTTATTTTAAAGCAATCAGGTTTTCAGGAGTCCGCAGAATACAACAAGAGTTCTGTTGTTAAGTTTTTGTATTTGAATTAAAACCAGGAACTAAAAATATCGAAATAGTGAAATACTTAACAATTTTTGAACCTTGCAGAAGTGATTAAGATGAACGATTCCAATTTATACTCATCTGCTGTAATGGAAAGGAAGTCTGATAATGTGGTCATTATCAAGCCACCCGTACATTTGGGGTGAGATAACTCAATATTTTCAAAAAGAAGTTGAAATAAATAACATATGCATAATATTTTTCAGATTTTTGGTTTCCTTCTTAGTGGATGCACGCGGTGGATCAATGCGTGGCTGCAGGCACAGTGGAGTTCGCATCATTGTTCCACCCAGAGCCTGCTCTGAACCTACACGAATCACTTGTCGCTATGTTAAGCCCCAGAGGGTGGCCAACCCACCGCCACTCATGGAGGGCGAGGCGCTGGTGAGTCGCATATTGGAAATGTCACCAGTCGACAGCAAGTTCCTCAGGTAAACAAAATTTGTATTTTTGTCAGAGTTTTTAACTCGACAGTCTGGTTTTCTGAAATTAGACATAAAATGTCCTTCAGCATTAGAGAGAGAAAATATAAAACCATTCGTTCAAGTTTAAGATCATATCGTTAAGCAAAAACGCGTGTTTCATATGGACCGTTAATTTCCATACATATATCCTACAATTAAGTCACACGAACAGGTTTTTCCCATAGCTTTATTGAGACTTCGCAACCTTACTCAAGATAGACTGTGATTATAGCTTGACTTTATGTACCTTGTCAATATTCGGTACACTTCCGAGAACTTTATCCCATAACTCCTATAGGACCAGTCCGTTGTAGTTGAATGAAAGTCTTAAGATACCTCAAACATACTCTCACGGTTAGCGAATCTGAATACTATACCGAAAAGCTGTTATAGGAACATAGGAACATTCTACATAAATTCTGAAATTAGTAATGAAAAATTAATTGTAAATGATTGCAATTGCCCCAATGAGTTTGGGGTATTTGAAAACCTTTTGCTAGTTAGGGCTAGAAACTTATGATATAAACTATTATAGGGTTGAGTTGACTGCACGTGATTGCTTGGTGAATAACTAGAATTGATTGATTAATTGATTGTTTTTATGGTTGAAGCCCCATCGTTCTGGAAGTACCACACTTTGGATCGCTGCGGGACAAGGAGCGTGAAATAATCATACTGCGATCGGACAATGGAGAGAGTTGGAGAGAGCATAGTGGGTACGAGAACGAGGAGCACTTGATAGAGTCGCTGAATGAATCGAGAACCGAAGTAGAGATGAATCCTCTAGAGGATTTGCACACAAATCGAATAGTTCGCATTGTAACACACAATGTACCGCATTTCTTTGCGGTTGTTTCACGTATACGTCAGGAGGTGCATGCAATTGGACCCGATGGTGGAACAGTGTCCTCTACGGCAGTGCCGCTTGTCCAAGCGATATTTCCAACGCATGCACTGACAAAGAAGATTCGCGTCGGTCTCCAGGCTCAGCCGGTGGATCTGGTTGGTTGCTCCAAGCAACTGGGACAGGGCGTGGCCGTCTCACCGGTTGTGACGGTGGAGCCACGTCGTCGTAAGTTCCACAAGGCGATCACACTGAGCATTCCGGCGCCAAAGACCATCAATCAGGGAATGGTCAATACACCCAACGCCAATGCTTCCACATTAAGGCTTTTGTGTTCGATTACCGGTGGACAGAATCGTGCCATTTGGGAGGATGTCACCGGATCCACACCATTGGCCTTTGTCAAGAACAGTGTTAGCTTCACAACCACGGTCTCTGCAAGATTCTGGTTAATGGATTGTCGCAATGTCGCCGACGCTGGACGCATGGCTACCGAGCTATACACCTATATGGCCCAGGTTCCATTCATGGTCAAGTTTGTGGTGTTTGCTAAGCAGATATCAGCCACGGAGGCAAAGCTCTCCGTGTTCTGCATGACAGATGACAAGGAGGACAAGACTCTAGAGCAACAGGAGTACTTTACTGAGGTGGCCAAAAGTAGGGACGTCGAGGTACTGCAAGATCAGCAAATTTACCTCGAGTTCGGAGGTAATCTGGTGCCCATATTGAAGTCGGGCGAACAACTCAATACCAAGTTTCAAGCATTTCGCGAAAATCGTTTGTCCTTCCTTGTCCACATTAAGGACCAGGAGCAGCCCAACGGTCGTCTATGCTTCATGAGCGAACCAAAGGTGGCTCCCGGTGAGGCTCCTTTGCAACCGATTTGTGCCCTAAATATATCCCTGGCGAATGATCTGGAAACCAATGGAAAAGATAATATTTTGGATTATCTTAATGGACACAACGTGGATCAAGGACTCAGTTACAAGGATTTGATAAATGCCGAAATCAAAGCGGCCGCAAACGACCAAACTCATGATCAAATTGAGCAACCGAAGCATCCGGAGCAACCAGAGCAAACCATCCCATCCCAAATCACCGAGGACATACAGTGCGCCGATATCAGATTATCGGACATATCCAATTTGTTGGGCAACGACTGGCCAAACTTGGCCAAGGCATTGGGTGTGCCCCAAACCGACATCGATCTGGTCAAAGCCGAGTACGCTGATCAAGACCTGACCATGGCCCAGCAGAGTCTGGTCGTCCTCCGTCTCTGGTTGGCTCGGGAAGGCTCGAGGGCTACCGGAAACGCCATGTCGGAGGCATTGAGTCAAATCGGACGTGACGACATTGTCCAGCAATGCATGTACAATCTGCAGCCGGTAACGGATAAACTGGAGCGTGGTCTGGCAACTGCTCGCATGCAGTCGCCTTCAAACCCAACTCCAATTTCGTCCCAGGAACAGGAGCTAATCGAGAACCAGGTGCAATCTGTAGAAAACGACTCAAGCGAGTATCAATCAAATAATGGTAAGTCATCTCAAATTAAAATAATCAAAATCTTTAATAGTAAAGTATATTATATTACAACTTTCTAAACACTTGTTTTTCACCAACTTAATTTAGATATTGACTGTCGAAAAGAGGACAACTTCATCAATAATTTGACATCAAGCGCTGTTGAGCAAATTGTCACTTCTGTGGATCCGGAAATATCAGCTGATCAATCACATATCAATCAGAAATCGGAAGCGTTTATCCCTTCATCTTCAAATAAATAAGGCGATTTGACAAAGAACACAGCGCAGGATTCACGTTGAGTGTCTGGAAAAGGCTTTTTTATTTATTTATTTATATATTTTATTTGAGTGTTGATCGAGATCGGTATGGATGGAGATGGAGATTTACACCGAGATCTATCCACAATTCTTTAATAAACTACGAAATACCCGAATTGAGGCATGTATCGTTACAAATTTGTTGTTTATTGTGTGTAGAACACTATTCGAAATGATTAACTCCCAAATTGTGAACCGGTTAAAGAATTTGGACAGTACCAATATACGATATACGTAGAGCCTTGCAATATTTTCAATATGTATACTTTAATTATTATATGTGTTTATATAACAAACATAAACTATGTATGAAAAAACTCAGTATTGCTTGAATTCGTCTGAGTGTAAAAGCGTAATATTGTAATTGCAAAATAAATTGTTGAATTATCATGTGTAATTTGTGTTTGATTATTTTAGACCCAGTATATAAAAAGCGAAAGGTCTATTTCGTTTGTCAGATTTGGATATAGTTATAGTTAGAGTACAATAATAATATAATAGTTTTGATACAATAACCATATTCAATGAAAATTGAGAATTCGAAAAACTTCGCGCCGAAATCGAGAGAAATGACTCATAGTTACTAGTTCGATAGGCAAGAAAAGATAGCTTGGCTGAAATTCAATTGCAATCAAAAGTATCGAGTAATTGGACGTGGTTATCGATAACCGAACGGCAGTGTGACTGTCTATCTTTTTGCTGGAAATTTGCCCATACTGTGACTAAACCTAGTAACGCCTGTAAGTGTATTTATATTTGTGCACATGTATTAAACATTTATTTGATTAGAACACCCATTGGTTCAGCTGCGCAAGGACAGATGATAAGAATTGTGCACAAAGAGAGAGAGAAATAAAAAGCTATGGTATGAGATGTGATTATCTTCTCCTACACATTGCCACTATAAAGAAATGATTTACTCCTGTCGCGAAATATCAATTGTGATGCAAGTATATAATTATAAACGTGGTGACGAGTGTCATGCGGTGTGACAAAGACAAAAAGTGTCTCACTTTCAGTTACAATTCCTGTGAAATGGCTTGCAGTTGTTGCTGTATGCTTGCATTGGTGTTTGTGTGCGTGAAATGTGGATACAATTTGTTATGTCACACAAAAGTGCCGCATGATTCACGCACACATCCACAGGCAAACAGCGAGTGTAAAGAATTATTTATATGTGACGAATGTCCTCTAACTGAAAAGTGTGTTCGGCGCATATGTTTATAAATTTGTAAAGTATGTGTACGTGTGTGGGTGTGCGTATAGTTGAGCGTTAAGCGCAGCCTCCATAGACAAATTCGCGCTATCGATTATTCGCAAGTCGCCGAAAATGTCACAAAGAAAGTTTTCACAAACACACACACACACAGGGGGCAGTGTTGTCAATTTTGCCTTTTTTTGTTAGATCCGATCGAAATCTGTTCTTTGTGGTTGATGTTACAAATACAGGGTGCGTTGTTAAGGATTTGCTATTTGAAGCGGAAATAAAAATTCATTCTTCAATTCAACCGAAAGAAACAACATTGCAATATTTTAAAAGTATAAATGTTAAGTACTGTATTTGTTTATGTTTATGTTTTAGTTTTATTTTTTTTCACAACTTCCTAATGTGTTTTATTCTATTCCTTTCAGATATATTTTTAATCGCATAGTTTTCGCTGGAAGAACCTGAATGTAATAAATGTGTATATAATCGAATATCGTGTTGATCTCATGCATTCGTCGCAATGAGTATGTCATTGAATGTTTCTCTTCAAGGAATGAGTGCAATATTTTTAAAAAATTGTCATTTGAGAGTTCTTAGTGAAGCAAACGAAGGCGAATTTAAAAGAACAAGTTGTAACAGAAAACTAAAATTATCCGCGATATCAATTAACCAATCAATGGACAACGAGAAACAAATGAAATTGGTATTAATACCGTCAATTGATTTAAACTGAAATTAATAACATACAGCAATACAATAATTGAAGTTCGTGTTTGTGTGTGTGCTAAATAAAAAGAATTGTGAAATTGGCATTCACCGAGAAGGACTTGTCGATAAGATACTGATACCGATTCCAATTCCAATTCCGATACAATATTAAAGCCAATACCGATATACCGAAACACCGATTGAAGTAAAACAAAGCAAACTTAGTGGTTTGTCAAAAACTTTTGCATTTTGTCCTAGGCATAACGTAATGAATTCAGTTCAAAGTGCAAGCGAGCAGCTGGAGTACATCGGGTCATTCAAGAGAAGATTGCGCAAGCGTCGAGACGACGACGCCGACGGAGACGCAGACGTCGCTGCTTGCAGATCGGCAGCGAAGCAAGCAGAGCAAGTGCAGCTGGCAGCAGCTTTGGGCAACAGTTTTAGAGTCCTTCGCGATTTGGTGCTACTGCAGAAAGTGTATGTGAAGCAGTTTTACTTCGAGAAGCGTGTGGGAAGCGGGGGAAAGAGACACAGACAGAGAGAGCGACAGGGCTTCAGAGTGTACGGAGATTGGCTGCTAGTGTTGGCCAATGCCAGCGCAAGCTTTGGATGATTAACGATCATTTGGTGGTGTGGGCGTGATCAGTTGCCTTCTGTTAGTGGTGGCTCGCATCGGAATCGGATTGTTCCATGTCATCGGTACGGACAACGCAAGAGAAAGCGCTATAAAGTCACTCGCCCAGACCTGGTATCTGGGCTACAGTCCGTTAGAATGTTCATCCTGTGTAGGCTATTCCTGAACCAGATCCAGTCCCGGTTCTTGTGCGCCCATCATAGACGAAGTGCCATGCCAGAGATGCGCAGCTGACACTGCTGGCGGACTCGAATAAAAAGAAAAGTCAGAGAAATCTTTACACTCTTTACAATAATCTGAATAACCATTAAACGTGTTTTTTTGAATTGAACTTTTTTAAACCCCAACGGATTTGTGAATACTTTAAATTAATGATCATGTCCGTGGCAGCCCAAAGAACTGATGATCCTGTTGCGCCAGAGCTCCTCCCACTACAACCACTACAATCGGAACTTGAACCGGAGCCGGAGTCAGATCTAGAGCCAGAGAACTTGCTTCCTTTGCCCAGAATTGCCACCAAAAATAATCTGATCAAACTCAATTGGTGGAACAATTCACCCACACAGCCGCTTGATGACGTAGCTGCATCGTTCCTTTCGTCACCAGTGTTAAGCTTTGACCCAAGTAATGTGCAAAGTGGAACTGGAACTGAAACAATGGACAACAATAATTCGGCTGCTCGAAGTTCCTTCAACACGCCGGTAAAGTCTACACCGGATCATCCTTCCCATTCACATCGACGACATGAGAGGGATCTGCTAAAGCGAAAAGGCGTTAGTACCCCCTCTCCCACGCCCACTGTTCTGGATTTGGACGAAATGCTGGATTTGCAGAACTCACAGTTACTCGTGAAGGGTACGTACAACAAACAGTAACTCCTAAAAAAAACACCATTTAATTACACACGTTCATTAACGTAATTACACACCATTTGTAAATTGTCAACTGTTTTTTGATTGTCAACACAATTACATGGCTAACTATAACTTAAGATTCCAGTCACATGTAGTACAGTGTTGACTACTCGACTTTTTACATAAGACTTGTTGCTTTTTACAAATTTTAAATGCTTGTAAGAGCGTAGTATCAGATTTTCGAAAACGGTCTTTAACAGTTTCATGAGGATATTTAAACTGCCTTTCAAGTGGATTCAAAAATTTCAATACCTCAAAAAGGCAAAAGCTTTTTTGATCTTAATTTCTTAAAAAAATTTTTAATGGGAAAATCCATTAAATGCGTTTTGTCAGGAGATTGGCGGGGATTCAAATTCTTTCTAGCTTATAATAAGATCAAAATAGTTGTTTCATGCACTGGTGGCTCAAAAAAAAAAGTAATTTCTTTGATTGAGCAGTTGAGAACACGGTTGTACAATTGTATATAATACAATACTGGAATGTTAATACATAAGCAAACCAAACTTGTTTATTTTTGACCGATTGCAAGGTTCATTATAAATATATTTTTTGTGCTGTCGAAGCGCAGTCATTTTTCGATGTCTGTGCGGCTCGGTACGGTTCGGTTACGTTCGGTTTTTGAGAACACTGGGTTTGTTTTAAAACTTCGATTAGTTTTCACATGAAGTTGAAATGTTAAAGCTTTGTTTTTTATTAACATGATCTATGCCATATTATATGGAATTCGTACGTTCACAAAAATATTGTATATGGTAAATCAGTGATATCTTGAGAACAACAGGTTTTTATGATTTCTACGTACACCGAGAAATTTATATTTATCAGGTCAGCGGCAAATGTCAAGTCTGATCGCCCATTGGGAGCAAGGGCAAACAAATATATCAAACTCACGCACACACGCGAACATACAGTCAGCTATACAATTATTCGTCCGTGCAGTTCGCGTTTCAACTGTTCTTCTAGGTCGGGCTTGAATAATGTTTCAAGTGTTCTAATAATAAAAAATATGCATATATAATTTTTTATTTCTGGTATGTTTTTGGTGTTAATAGGCACTAACAAATAGATTCCGAATCACATTGATCTTAATTATAATTATTAATTATATGAAGTGTGTGTTAATTCGTTGGGCTGACTGTACGAAGCAACAGCTGTTTTGTTATACCAGAGTTGTCAGTGTTGTAAACTTCAGTTGGTGTCCATATTTCAGCATGAGTAAGCGCACTCTCAAACATACATACTTACCCACACACACACACACATGCACACTCAACCACTTGGCTTGTATGCAAATGTTAAAAATGCCCTGATTTTGCTTTATTTATGTTCCGTTAATTGGCAATTAAAAATGTATAACTGAAAAAAAAATGATTTTGTTTTGGACTGTAAATTTAATATTATTTGTGTATACATTTTTGACAAATCAATAGAGTTGTTTTGTTTCGCCAACAGTGCGATCTTGTTCACTTCTGTGTGCTGTTTTAGCATCCCTGTTTGAATTACTTTTACATTATATTGATGCAACTTTCATACCTAATTATAATAAATTTATAAAGTGAACAAATGTTAAAAATTTTAAGCGCATGATGTTTACTTCGAAGAGAACGAGTTTGTTTACATCCAAAAAACAGAACTATCGAACTAAAAATGTCAACTCTAATTTTAAAGCACAAACACAAGGAATGCAAATACATACATACGTACACACAAACAAACCAAAATACCTACATAGTACCGCAGACGCACCAACATAAACACAAAACACACACTCGCACACTCGCACACTTTCTTGCTTGCAACCATGTGTTCTTATAAGAATCACAATCAGACTGCCAGCTGGGCATGTGGCTGAGACATTATTGTAAGTACAATTAAAAAAAATAGAACCTGTAAACGATTTGTGATATTTGACGCAAAGACAATAAAAATAAAAGCTCAAGTAAATGAGCAAATAAAATGTGATTGTGTACAGTGTACACACTAGATAAGCTCCAAGCATGATCCACCGATCTCTGTGATTACCACACACACACACACACACACACATACACATGGAGGCACACATTCGGTGTTCTTTAGAAGTGCACGTTGTTTCTTATCAATTCATCTTTATCTACATGTTTGAGGGTGTGTGTGCATATGTGTGTACATTAAAACGTTGAACAAGTTGTTCTGATTACCCATTAGGAGTGTCGATTGATCCGCAGCGGAGTGTTAACTAATTTATATAAGTATGTTCTCCGTGTTTTAATATGTTTTTTATATTTTATGCGGATAGCAACTAAGGGGTGGGGCGTCAAGGTTATAGGTAAAGGGCTTTTTTGCGGGGAAACATAGTCTGAATCTGAATGAAATGTTGTGACATATTGCAGACATTCCCTGTACCTGTACCTGTACCTGTACACTGTACAAAGTGCTCAATCGTGATGAACAGCGATATATTGCGAGGTATGAAATAATATATATACTAAGTATTTACACGGTGTAAGGTAAATGGTGTGTGTTTGTGTGTTCGCTTGTGTGGCTTAAGTCTACGTGTGTGTACTGCGATTACTTAAGTTGTGAGTGTATGTGTGATTTCAGATACAAAGCCATGCGTTGGATTCCTCAATGAGGATCAACAGGATCAGATGAAGATCAGCGGATACCGTCGATCAACATTAAGATTTATCTTATGCTGGATTTGCATTTGTTTAACCGGAGGATTGCTGCGTTTGGTGCTTCACTGGTGGCGTCACTGGTATCTGCTAGCCACGTGCCGGCCATGCCCACTGCAGGAGGCGCAGCAGGTGCTTGTCGAGGAGGAGTACCAGGGCAAGCACAAGGTGTATCACGTAAAACCTGTTCGAACCCTCGCCCTAGATCAATTAAGGTAAGGATTAATCCACATTTACAATTCCATGGAAACAACAGCTCATCCTCCTCTCTCTCCCCCCTCTTTAGAAGACTGACTCTGGAGAAAATGTCAGGAGAAGCTGTCGATGAAAACAAGCTTCAACTTTCAGTTCACTTCTCATCCGCGCATTTCAAAAGTATGTTTAACTAGATTTTTGCCAACAATTCAAGAATTAATAAGAAAAAATCAAGAAACTTATCAAAAACGTAACCAGTTCAGGTTCGTAACTCTTACCACTTTGTCGCCTTGTTTATCAGTGAGTCAGAGTCAAAAGTAACTGCCAATAGTCGAAACATGTATAGACGAGCGTTGTTGTTATCCGATTCGAACCTATTCTAATCAAATTCTAAGACGCAGTGTAACACAAAGTACCACATCAACGATGTTTAAGTACATACCATTTGTCTATCGAGCAAATTATTGTTCTGTCGAAAGGTTTGGCCAAAGGGACGATATAATATGTTAATATGTTATATAAATAAGGATCTCTATGATCTAAGGATCTAAAAACTTAAATTGACCGTGAAATTCTCCTGTATTTTGAATAGATTGTGAATCCCTGAGGACTTTCCGGTGTAAGCAATTGGTCTATGCTTGGGACAGTGAAATCAACAACTTCAACAAGGTCAACGGACTGGACATAAATGTGCCCTGTTCGTACTACCACCAGCAACGGGGCTTGTCCCTTCAGGAGCAGCTCTCGAGGATTATTGTGTTTGGAGATAACGAAATAACGGTGCCTCTGCGGGATGTTAAGACGCTGTTATTTCTCGAGGTTCTCAATCCCTTCTATGTGTTCCAAATATTCTCAGTTGTCCTTTGGTTCACTTATGACTACTACTACTACGCCTGTGTCATCCTCCTGATGTCCATATTCGGCATTTCCATGTCGATTATTCAAACGAAGAAGGTGAGATCGGTTCATCCATTCGGATTCCAAGTAAATTTCTAAATACAGCTTATGTACACCGAAATTTGTAAGATAGTGAGAAAGGCGTGGTAGATCTATACCCTTTAAAGTATAAGTTTATAAGCCTGATCAGCACTTTGTGCTTCTGCTGCTGCAGTGGACTTGACCATATCTGTCTGTCGATACGTGTTGGGAATCTACTTACTAAAAACTACTTTTATGATATATCATTTCAAACAAGAAAGGCTACAATCGAGTGAGTCGACTGTAAAAGACCACGTACTCCCTTTAGTGCGAACTTTTCCGAACATATTAGCAATTTTCAACCAATCTGTCTGGTCTGGATCAAACTCGGTGAGAATAGTTATGATGGTAACCTGCACGTACTGTTGGTCACGGTAGTGTAATGAAAATAGTTTCTTACAGTTTGCGGGGTGTTCAACGGACGGGCAGACAGACAGACGTATATCGCTATATCGACTTGGTAGTTGATGCTGATCAATAATATATGTACTTTTTGGGGTCGGCCACGCCTCCTTCTGCCTGCACATTTCGCTTTTGAAATGAATAGACCCCTCTACTCTTTTTTAGAGTACGGGGTCTAAAAAGAGTACTACGATTTAAAGACAATGGGTTCAGGATATCAAATGTGTAATCGAATCTTTGGCATGCCAGAGAAACTCAGCCTTTTTCTTGATATATAAATAAGTCTTTATCCCAAGAACCAAGACGTGCTCCACGAAACCGTACTGAACACTGGGAACGCCTTGGTGGTCAATCCGAAAGGCGTGTCCCGTGAGGTGCCAACGACTACTCTGGTGCCCGGGGACATTATAGAAATTCCCTCTTCTGGTTGCACGATGCAATGCGATGCGGTGTTACTGTCGGGTAATTGCATCTTGGACGAGTCCATGCTGACGGGTGAGAGTGTTCCAGTGACCAAGACGCCGCTGCCGATGAAGAAGGACGTCATCTTCGACAAGAAGGAACATGCCCGGCATACCCTCTTCTGCGGAACCAAGGTCATTCAGACGCGCTACATTGGCTCTAAGAAGGTGCTCGCCTTCGTGATCAACACCGGCAATATCACTGCCAAAGGTGGCCTAATCCGATCCATCCTCTATCCACCGCCGGTGGACTACAAGTTCGAGCAGGATTCATACAAGTTCATTCAATGCTTGGCCCTGATTGCATGCATCGGATTCATCTATACGCTCGTCACAAAAGTAAGTTTCAATTCGAGTTACAATTGAGAAAAATACAGTTCATAAATTCCAAAGCTTACACGATACTTGTAATAACCCGATATATTGACTGTATTGACTCTGCTCTTTCAGATACTTCGTGGCACCGCAGCCGTTAAGATAGTGGTCGAGTCGTTGGATCTAATAACGATTGTAGTGCCTCCGGCATTGCCGGCTGCAATGACGGTAGGAAGATTCTATGCCCAGAAGCGCTTGAAGATCAACGACATATTCTGCATTTCGCCGCGATCTATTAACGTGGCCGGAAGCATCGATTGCTGCTGCTTCGACAAGGTCAGTTAAATTTCTTACAGTCAGAATGATGCAGGGCCAAAACCTTTAAGTTTTTCGACAAGTCCAAAGGACGGCGTACCAGCTGCTTTGTCTCAAAGGAGTTGAGCGATGCTAAGCAAACTAAGACTTTGATTCGGATCGACCAACTATAACTATAAGAAAATGTTATTGTTAATAAGTAGCCAGGAATTATAGTTTTAATAAGAGCACAGTGTATTTTACTTGCCAGAACGACTAAAGAAATCTATTTATTCTTAGACTGGAACGCTCACGGAGGACGGCATGGATATGTGGGGCGTGGTGCCCAAGTCCTCGACAAATCAGTTTCAAATTCCCTTAAAGGACATCCGTCGTCTGCCAAAGGATCACTTTCTATTTGGCATGGTCACGTGCCACTCGATCACTGTGATGAATGGCTCTCTAATCGGTGATCCTCTAGATTTGAAAATGTTCGAATCCACGGGATGGTTGCTGGAGGATGTGAATAATATACCGGAGAATGAGAAATACGGTTTGATCTATCCAACGATTCTGCGGCAACCCAAGCGCACAGCACCTGATCCCGATCCAAATGCAGTACATTCCTCGTTACCGACACCGTCGCCCCCAGCGGTTGTGCGTCAATCCTCGGTGGATGATCTATTGGCCAACGTCGGATTATCCCCAGACGAGATAAACTACGATCATGGCATTGTGCGGGAGTTCCCATTTACATCGAATCTGCAGAGGATGGCAGTGATCACGCGGTGTCTAAGCGGTCAGGGTTTTAGTGTCTATTGCAAGGGATCACCGGAGATGCTCCAACAGCTGTGCCAGCCCCAGAGCATACCCGATGACTACAGCCAGCAACTCTCGAAGTTTGCCAAAAAGGGATTTCGGATCATTGCCCTGGGCTACAAGGCCCTCAATCCTCGCCTGAACTACACGAAGGTGCAGCGACTCACCCGCGAGGAGGTCGAACACAATTTAGAATTCCTGGGATTTGTCATCCTCGAGAATCGTCTGAAGCCGGACACGACGGACGTTATTAACTCACTCAATTTGGCCAATATACGGACCATTATGATCACGGGTGATAATATTTTAACGGCTATGAGTGTTGCTCGTGACTGTGGTATTGTCAGTAGCACACAGGCAGTGATTACTGTACACGCGGTGCCCGTGAAGACGACGGATCAGTATGAGCTACAGTACACGCTCGAGATGGGCAGCAAGACTGAGCCAGCGGCACTAAATGGGAATGGAGCCTGTTCGGGGGCGGTCATTGGCCATCACATGAAGCTCAGCGAGTCGATCAGTTCGCTCGAGAACGAGGACGATGGAGGCTTCAGTTGTGACACGAGCGTGATGCCCAATAGCAATAGCCTGACCAGTGTTAAAACTTTAGACACTTGGACCCATGACGACGTGGATGTGGAACTGGGAGCTGCTCCAATTTCAGTCTCAGTTCCTGTTAGCGATCACTGGCGGCATCATTACACCTTTGCTATGGATGGCAAAACCTGGCAGATTCTCCAGGACAAATTTCCTAGTCAAATGGAGATCATATTGACACGTGGCGCCATCTATGCGCGAATGTCGCCAGAACAAAAGCAAGCACTTATCATGGAGCTGCAAAACTTGGATTACTACGTCGCCATGTGCGGGGATGGAGCCAATGATTGTGGTGCTCTGAAGGTTGCCCACACGGGAATCTCGCTGAGTGAAACAGAGTCATCGATAGCATCGCCCTTTACGTCACGGAAGCCCACGATCGCTGCCGTGCCCAATGTAATCCAGGAGGGCCGCGCTGCTTTGGTTACCTCCTTCGGCATATTCAAGTACATGGCAGCCTACTCCCTGGTCCAGTTTATTTCCGTGATGATCCTCTACTCTATAGACTCGAATCTTACGGACAAGCAATATCTGTACATTGACCTTGGCCTAATCTCGATCATCGCCTTCTTCTTTGGTAAGACGGAGGCATTCGCTGGTCAGTTGGTGAAGCAGGTTCCGCTTAGCTCGCTCATATCCCCGACACCCTTGGCCTCCCTGCTGCTCCACCTGGCGGTGGTGGTTGTCTTCCAAGTGGCGGGTAAGTGATCACAAAATTCATTGAAAAGCATCTATTAATCGATTGTTCATAATCGTCTTTCTATCGATATATGTAAATTATATGATATATAATTCAAAGCTGACAAAATTAGATTTTATGAAAGGGCTACAAATGAAATCGGAAATTAAACTTACAGAAATTAATTTATAACCGCACATAATTCGCCAACATTTATAAACTAAAATGCTCTTCAAAAAAGTTGTTTCGTTCGAGCTTTATGCAGTTTATTAAAGTTCCAAACTTTACTATTATACATTACTGCTATATCAAATCGGTAGTACCGTCTGTCGATGGTTGGCTGATCTAACGTTGCCTCCGTTTTTGCATACACAAACATTAACTTAATGTGAGAATTATAAAAATGTTTAGTTTAACACAAGCTTTAGGGTCGAATGATCGATTATGAAAACGAAGTTCTAATAACGGTACATTTTGTGTTGTAACCCTTTCAGGCTGGTTTCATCTGCATCAGCAGCCCTGGTTCAAGCCGTTCAATCACTCGGACGAGGACCACTTGGGATGTTACGAGAACTATACGATGTTTGCCATATCCAGCTTCCAGTACATTATACTCGCGTTCGTCTTTTCAAAGGGTGCTCCTTACCGCAAACCCATTTGGTCCAACTGGCCCCTTTGTCTGACTATAGTGATCAACACGTTGATTGTGATTTATCTGGTGGTTTATCCAAGTGTTTGGATATCCGATTTTCTGCAGCTGGTAGTACCCCAGGAGGCGTCGTTCCGCTATTTAATGCTGTTTTATGGGGTTGCAGCGTTCGTGACCCACGTACTGCTTGAGGCCTTTGTAGTGGACTACCTGATCTTCAAGCGTTTCCAGGTGAAGCGTGAACAAAATCCAAGGACTTCGGCTCGCAAATATATGCGACTACAGTACAGTCTCCAATCGTTTGACAGCTGGCCGCCTATAACGGATGTCTACGAGTTGGGTGACTCAACCGATCCACCTGCTGATGATATCCAACCCACGTATGTTAACCTCAGTGCTGAACAGAATCTGGAGGCCCCACAGGGTCCTTTTCCCGGATTCTTTGATAGCCCAGGCAATAGCAGTACAGTGGAGGCCCGATAGCAGCGTCCCCGGCTTACGTATGCACTCAGAAATAAATTTGTATATAATGTATTTGTATTAAGCTGCTTTTTAGATTTAAGCTCTAGTTTAAGATTCCTTCAAATATTGTAAAAAAATCAAACTAACAAAACAAATGAAAGAAAAAAGGATATTCTTTGCACTAATGCAGATATATGTATTAATTAAATATTTAACGATAACTACCTCCTCGAGATAAACTATGCGTATTGTAACTAAAATTTACTTTGTAAAAAAATATATATACATATAAATATATTATTATACATATATACATAAATAACTATTTATTAGTAGCATATACTTTATAATCAGGGACCGAAAGCAACACACCTTAAATAAATTATGTTATTGTATTGAAGAATGCATATATATATATAGTATATATGTATATATATCATTCAATTTGAAGTGTTACTTTTTTAGTCAAGTTAAAGTTAGCAACTAAATTGTAATTTAAAGTCGTTATTGTCAATACAAGTAGTTAGACAGTTAATATAAGCAAAGAATTATGCTGGATTAAACAAAACCAAAAAACTGTATAAAATCTGAGTTAGTAAAACATTTTTAAGGTGTGTGTGTTAAGAAATACTTGTTTTGTTAATGTGTTTAAATATATTTATACTTCTTACTTAATTGTTGAAAATATTCGCTTTACAAAATGCCCTATAATGCAGGCCACCAAAATGTGCTGGGCTTTTATATAATAATTAACTGGGCTTATTCGTTCGATCAATGGCCAAATTTGTGATCATCATCCGCATAACACACTAGTGTGTAGTAGTATATACTTATATATATATGTGTGTGTGTGTGTGCGTGTGTGTGGGGGTATTGGTATGTGTGCTTGGAGAATACAAAAGGCTAATGCTGACATTTGCAGATCCGTCCACAACAATGGCAGCAACAACGCTGTCGAACCGGCTGCTTTCGGCCAGACTGTGTGGACACACACACAAGCACGCACATACACACACTTACCACATACCTGGCCCACCTGAACCAGCCAAACAGCTTTTGCGCATGCGCCCATAACAATAACATGAGTAGCGACGTTTCGTCTCCGTCTGAGCCGCAGCTTCAGATTTGAATTTGGTACGGATCAGTGATGGCAGCTTACTCTTCCGGATGCAGTCAAAAGAAACCGTGCAGATGTGGAGAATGGCTAACTGATGAAGCCCCACTGGTGAGGAATACAGAAGTTGGTTCAAAGAGTATATATCCAGATAGATGCGGAAAAAGTAGATATGGTAGACACGATAACCGATTTTGGTTAAAGCTCTGACAACGACTGAAACGAATCGTTGGAAATTCAGGATGGAGTGGAAAAGGACTAAGTTGGAAGTACTGATAAATAGTACGATGGCAGGTTTCGTTTCACAGATCAGAAAAAGGCCAAGACTAAGAATGCGTGTTTAAGGATAGAGTGGAGGGAAAAATGTAGTAGCGGAAAAAGGCTAAAGTAGCAACACTTAAGACTGCGATGCCGAGAGCGAAGTCGACTGCGACAGCGACTGCGACTGCGACAGCGACAGCGACAGCGACTGCAAATACGGGTTTTGGGGCAGCAAGTTGTTGGCTTTTGCAGAGGCCAGTGAAGTCAGTTCTGTGACTTTCGTCTGCGTGGAATGTTGTGCTTTTGAGCGCTTTTCAGCTCGAAAAAGTGAAGTGAGCAATGTATGTGCACACCTGTGTGTCTTGTGTGTGTACGCCTCTGTCTCTGTGATTGTGATTGCGACTGCGACTGTGTCTGTGCTTGTGCTTGTGCGTTTATCTTATTGCTCGAGCGAGTTTCCCACATCGCGTTGTGCCAATAAATAGAAGAGCCGTTAGTTTTCCCACAAAACTACATTTATATATACCAAAATTGTTGCGTTAACTAAGGCTAAGGCTCAAAACTCAAGAATCAAGTGGGATGTGGAACATGTGCAAATTAATCTTAAACTAATCAAAATTAATATAATACACTAGACTTTAAAGGAAATATTTAAGCACATGAATTTTGGAGCGAAGACATAAAAATCATTGAGTGTATTTCAAACATATAGACACCATTCATGTGGTATTTCAGTCCATAACTTGAGCATTCGACTGATTCAGTTACCTGAGCATTTGTATATATGTATATATAATGTCAGATGAGTGTGTCCAAAATTTGCATAGTCGTGTAAAAGTGCTGCCAAAAATGTTGCAGCCGTGCCAATCACATGGCATCCCTAAGCGCTGCTCCCGCAGCCGGAACCAGCCGAAAAAGGCAACGGGATGTTGCGATCTCTTTCGACCAACACCGGGCTGCCAGCACCTCAGCCTCCTCCTGATCATTGCGGTCGTTTTGATGGCAGGAGTGTCTCAGGGAGTGCCACAAAATAACGGTATGTTTATGATTTCATTTTAAGAACAAGCAAATTTACCTACCGTGCTCAAGGTCATTGAAATGTGTTTACCAATCTTACAACCTCCTTTACTTCGTCTCCTGTGATTAGTGTGATCACAGTGTTGAATCATCTGGAACATCACAGAAACTTCCTATCTTCGTCTAGTATAAGTTTTAGCTTCGTTCCTATTTCCACTTCGTCTGCACGCTTATCAGTGGAAGTGGAAGTGAAACTGGAAGTAACTTCAATAGTGTTGCATCTCCCATCCTGTCGAAGTACTACGATCAGTGAGATATGATTCCTATTACGGAAGGAATCACCAGTCACTGATCGTCGTAAATATGTATTGTATATTATATCATAATTTCAGACCCGTCTAGATCCGTTATGAATTTTTCAAATTTCTCCTTCGTAGCACACTGATCAGTCAAGAGATTAGTTTATGTGTGTGTGTATGCGTGTGTGTGTGTGTGTGTGTGTGTGTGTGTGTTTGTGTGTGTTTGTGCGTGTGTTCGTAACCAGAAATATTAAGTGATGACGGTACAGAAATCAGCTTCGATGGATTTTGCTTAATTTTATCTTGATCACTTTACAAAAATACCTTTTGAGGGAAGAGAAAGCTGCTGGGTGACTACTTTTGTTGTAGTTGTTGTTGTTGTTGCTGCATTGTTGTTGTCGTTGCTATTGATGTTTGCTTAAAATGTAAAGATACGTATTTTTAAATACCATTGTGTGAATTTGAAATTCGAAATTCAAATACTTTTTTATAAGCGCCAAAGAAATTTTTGATACACAAGAGGAAAAACTAGACTTGAATGTACTTAAGAAAGCCCAATGCATATATGTAGCTCGTTCATGGTCAGAAATACAATAAAATAAAGTAAAATGTTAATAACATTTGAAGCTAAAGTGACTCATACAACTAAAGTTATAGTTAAATAAATTACTAAATGAAACTATGTTAAACATGCGGATGCAACGGATTGTCCGCTTTATTGATCTCTGGTTAAGCGACTTGGACGTTGACACTCACCAACTGGTACAAGCCACTAAAGCAACAACTAACACACCTGTCTTCATAGATCATGATGATGGAATATTCGCTTACACATAATAAGAAAGATCTGCGAAACAAGAATTGAACTCACGGATAATATAGCTTTCACAATGCAAGCTGAAGACAAAACACACACACACACAGAAGTATATGTACGCACACATACATACTCACACACACTCACACACAAACACACACACACTCACAACAACAATGACATGTAGTGTTGCCGCTTCGGCTTTTTTCCCGTCAGCGCTAGCTTTTATTCAATGCAAAATAAAATTAGTTTAAATGGCGCAATGCGAAAAAAGTATATTTTAATTTAAATAAATAAATAAAGTCCTAGTATATCTTTGAATTTACAATAATAAAATACTCAGTTGCAACATGTCGAATATTTTGATTTGTTATCTTCCATTTAATTTAGTATGATTTTAAAATGTAATTTAAGGTAAACAAAAAAAAATGGGTAATTTTGCAATTTTTTTTGGATTTTACAATTTAGCTATTTTATCTCTATAAAAACGTCAGCACTGATGACACCAACAAAAACAACAATAACAATCACCTCGTCCGCATTATCACACAAAAGAGGCGGAAAAAGTGATTCCAAAGCAATGGAAAGAGAATGAGAAAGAGAAAAAAGACAATCGAATTAAAATCAACAACAACATTTAGGTTAACCGTGAAAGAAGGTCGCAAAAGGAAGTTGGCAAAAATAGACGGTATATATGAGGCTAGAAAACACAACGATAGTACGTTAAAAACTATCGATAGCATCGGCTGTCCTATGGGAACATTGCTATGTTCAAAGGGAACAATTTAATAAACAGATGTGTTTTTGTTTGATGAGTTTTTTCTAAAAAACTTAATTTATTTTTTTCAACTTGTAACTATCCAAAGTTCAGTTAAGGTTTTAATATCAGTAAATCGAGTATAGTACTGGGGAGGGTTTCAAGTATACTACGGAGCATTAATTGATTCATCGATGGCACTCAAAAATCGGAACTATCGAATGTACAAAGATGGCTTTGAAAGGCATGCCGTTTCAAAATACTAAAACGGAGGGAATACCTGTGCCGAAGGTAACTTAAACAGCTTCGTCTGCAACTGAAACAGGTGTAAAAGTGATGTCCGACAGCTTATGTCCAAAACCGGTTTGCGAATCGAACCCAAAGATTGCTAAATGACTTAAAGCGTCTTCACAATTTTTTTATATTTTTTTTTGTTTTGCTGTGAATGTCTAAACCCTATTTAAAATTTATTTGGCATTTTTTTCTACCGCACTGTCGCAGGCACTCATTCTCTATTCCTCGCTTAAACTATTCACTTTCTTTTATTTGTCTTTTGGCTATTTATATTATTCTTGGTCATTTCCAGAGATCTGTTTTCAAATGGGATTTCGTTCAGTTAAAACTGACTTCACAAGTCCAAGATAAAGGGACTTGTAGATTATTCGAGCGTTTCAAATTCAAATTTGTTGTATTGCAAAATTGAAAGGAATTTTTTTAAAATTTTACTGTTAAATATGCCGAAAGATGCTACAATAGAAAAATAATGCAAAACTGACCCTACAAAAGTAACAAAATGAAACAAAATTTAACATAATCTAATATAACGTTAAAACCAGATATATTTTATCAGATTTGAAAAAAGGTAAATTTTGTTACACTGACCTTAAGCCCGTTTGTAGGATCACTTGGACTTATAAGAAAGTATAACGGATTAATAAGTGATTTAAAAATGTTTATCGCAACTACGAGTTACTTAACAATTCTATAATATAATTTAATTTCTTTTCAGATGAGCCTTATATTATACAACCCACACCAGCCTTACGTCTGGCAAGTGCAGATGGTAAGACATAATTAGTCCGATAAGAAGGCTTCAGTTGTTCCATAATCATACTGTACTTAACAATAATAAAAAAAATGTGATCATTGCACTTAATTTAACTATACTTTTTAAAACGCTTCTGAAAACGTTCTAACCTATTCTAATTGAAAGCCCTGGTTATTACCAGAGGCTATTACTTGTGATGTGAATGTGATTGATTTACATCCCAATGTCCGTTCGATAATTTAGCTTAACTTTCTTTGTTTTTTAGTCAGTTCAATCCAGTTGATAATGATTGACAGCGATTAAATGCCCCGTTTTATGTATATCAAATATCGTATTTATATTTTATGTTTTTTGTGCTACTTTACCATTTTTCATGTTTTATGTTTTTGTTCAATGTATTTTATTTTGTATATTATGTATTTACCTCTTCTGCAACTTCTTTTCTTTATTTCTTTTTATGTAAATGATTTCACCATCTCTCTCTTTGCTGTACATTCTGGACATGTTGACTTAATCTTTAACAAATTCCGTTTATATTTATTTATGTATAATGCGTATGATATTCTGTAAATATTCTGTACTATATTCATCTAATTTTCAATTGAAACCACATTCATTTTCTCCCAATTTTTATCTACTATTATTCTATGCTCTATATTACAATATATATTGCGCGTGTGTGTGTGTGTTTAGATTTTACCACTGTACTTTTAGTAAATAATGATGGATTAGGTCGATCGGGTGAGGGTTACGGTCACGGTCTCGGTCACGGGCACGGTCGATATCTGTCTGTCCGTCCGGAAGTGGGTCTCCTAACATCCACGGCTAGAACCTTCATACAGGAGGGTATCACGACAGAGTATGCCACACAGGTGGTAGGCACTACCCTTGAGAACGGTCGTCTTTATGCCCAATATCTAAAGAAGAGCTCGCGAGTTCTCTACGAAAATGGTCATGCTCCAGCGCCCTCTGTCGTCACTAGCTGGGTGGGTGACAGCAATACCAGGACCTATCTACAGTCTCAGAATGATTTATTCAATGTCGATGTTTCAAATTGGCAGGATATCGATCAGAGTCTAAACGATATTGCTTCTGGTCCTAATGTTGATGAATTCGTGGGTAATACGGATTTCCTAAAGCTTAAAGGCGGAAAAGTCCAAAGTGCTTCATCCGTGGCAGTTGTAACTGCTTCAGCCATATCGGTTTCCCAAGAGACATCGGGCCCCAAGCGGGTTTTGGCCATATCGGAAAACGTCGATGAATCCGCACAGAAAATTGCCGCTCAGAAAGTTTTGCCGAAGGGTGATTTGACGACTTTTACAGTTAAAAATCATTTCGAGCCGAGTGGATATACAAATCCTGATGGAAGTACTGATTTAGGCGAAGAGGGACGATCGGCTAAAGTTTACTATCAGCAAATGATGCGAGAAAAGCAGAAGGAGCAGCGATCGGAGACGCAACTGTTCAATTTCCCAAAGCGAGTCTTATCGACTGTCACATACTATGGTTTTGCCGATTTCACCACTATTGTGGGTGACAGTGTGATTGTCTTCTCGCCGAGCACAGCCCAGCCCAGCTCCATGGTAGGACACGTAACCTCGATCACGGGTATGGCAACTCTCAGCAGTACGGCTATACTCGAACAAGATGTCTCTAGCACAAGGTTAATCGAAAGCAATTCGGTTATATATGAACAGGGCTTGTCCACTTTAGACACAGAAAACGAGGGATCGGAATCGGAATCGAAATCAATTCAACCAACCGCCACACTAAGCGCAGCAGAAACTATTGTGTCTACAACGCAGAAATCTCTTGAAGTTATTACATCTTTAAGCTCGCCGGAAGTAACCAGTGCAACTTCGGTTCCACTTTCAATTTTAACTCCCATTCCAAGTCCAATTGAGGTTCCAGTTCCGACTCCTACGCTCGAACCTGAAATGGAAACTGTAACGGAGAAAACAGCATCACAGTCTGAGGAAGTTGCTGCAACTACGTCTATGTTTTCACTGCCCACTGATCAGGAAATACAGGAAATCTACGCGTCGTTGTCCAAGGCCCAAGCTAAACTGCAAAACAGCATCCTTATGACAACGGAGACAACTGAATCCCAAATACAGGGTCACGGAGGAGCCACGACCATCTACATTGATGACGATCCCTTTGCGAACTTTATAAATCCAACAAGTGTGACAAGTGTGATTACTAATTCCATGACTGTTGTGACTGAAACTAGTGATGCCACTAGCACAATAACTGAGGAATTAATGGCAACTCAGTCAGTTGTAATTCCAGAAAAAGAACCGAATACTTCCGAGGCAAGCGTCTCAGCAGTGGAGACTACTAAGCCAGAAGTTAAGGATGGTAGTAGTACTGAGGCAGAAGATGTTGTTTCGTCTGATTCGGTGACAGAGTCTAAGATGGACTCAAGCACGGAATCAGTTATAGCCATGACTTTGGCTGAGGAGATAACCACACTGAATCCCTCGAATGAGTCACAAACAGAGGAGACTACCACCATGGAGTCGACCACCAAAACAGAGGACTCAACTGAACATGACACTGATCCTGATTATGTCACGGAGCATGAAAGCAACGAAGAGACTGATCATGATAATGATAGTGAGACTGAGAGTGAGAGCGAGAACGATACTGCAAATGACAATGAGGATTATGATGCTGAAAATGGGTTGGATGAGATTGATATCATTTACAAAACCCTTTACACAACCTACACCTATTTGACAACATTCTATCAGGGTGCGTCGACCACAGTATCCAGCCACTCGGAGATTGTGACCAATGTGATTACCTCCGAAGTCGGCGGTTCGGAAATCCAGGAGGCCACACAAAAAACCGTAGAAGCAAGTGAAATCAGCGCTACTCGAACGGATTCGGTGGCTATAAAGGGCACAACGACAAATTCTTCACCAAAATATATGATTCCCGAGGAGTTGGATAGCCTAATACATGCCAGTGCCAATAGTGAAGCAACCCGTTTGTTGGATGAAAGCCAGGCCACAACATTCCTTGACGATGAAAAGTACACGAAAACCTTTTACACTACTTACACATATTTCACGACTATTTTCGCCGATACTGAAACGGAAATAATCTCACGAACCGAAGTGTTTACCAATTACGTAACCGAATTGGCGACAAGTGCTTCAAAACCATCATCACAAATGGGTATCCAATCCACTGAATCTCCAAGCCTTGACGCAAATACCACAGACTCCCACAATGTGGAGGTGGAGGAGAAGGAAGACGCAGGGGAGGAGAAGAAGACGGACGAAAAAAGTGAAGAACACATTACACTGGTGACGGATGTGAGATCTAGTAGCTCTAGCGGAGAGCAGCATGTAATTGAACAGCAAAGGGATTTGATGGATGATCAGGTTAGCTCAGAGAGCAATACTGAAGAGATTTTGCCATCGGCGACACTTCTGCTTCAAACTAGTTTCACCACATTTACCTTCTACACAACTATGTACATGTCCGATGTTACAAATGTGGTTAGCCGGCTTGAAACCGTTACCAATATTGCCACCGAAACGGTGCAGCCAACTAAAATGCTGAGCCAGGAAGAGGCCACGTTGCCGATAACATACTTTACTACCTTTACGTACTGGACAAAACTGGCCAAGGAAGGAGAAATTACCACAATTAGCAGGGAGGAGACCATATCGAATGTTATTGAGCCGACAAAGTCGGTAGAACCATCAGTGACTCAGATAAATCCAATCCGTGAAACTAATCAGAAGAGTGACGCACCTGTAGAAAATACCAATTCCAATTCATCGGCGGTAACAACCTATTACACCACTTACACGTATTACACTACCTCATATGAGGCTAATAGCACTGTGACCGATTCCCGTCTAGAGACTATTACGAATATCATCGCTCCTACGAGTGTCGCCGTTTCTAGTTCAAGTTCCAGTTCCAGTCTTAGTCTCAGTCCTAGTCTGCCCACCAATCCGCAAATTATACAGACTACTCCCGATAATGCATCCGATTTGATCTTCTATGACTACAAGCATATCATCGATGCTGATGGCGTGAGCACCTTATACTTTACAACTAAAATTCAGTCAACGACTGATGAGCAGGGCATTGCTGTAGAACTAACGAGTAGTACGTCTAGTCTCTATATCGATGAGACAAAGAAACTAAGTTTATCCACAAGTTTGGCTGGCGAATCGAGTAGTGATCAGGTCTCAGTATCCTCGCGACAGTACAAAACTGGATTGGTGCGTCTCATCGAAGGCACGAGAATCGCCAATAGTACCACGACATTGTATCAGTCGAAGGTCATCGGCACAGTCATCGACAATCGCTATGCACAAATTATTGAGAGTACGTCCAGTTTTCTGTTCGAAAAAGCCTATTCAGTTCCAGCAAGCACTATAACACCCAGTTCCACTCTTGATGACGTCATCGTCAGCACTACACATGCTTTGAATCAAGAGGCAGGTTCTATTGTCGAGGGAAGCATCAACAGTGATTCGCCGACGATTGAGGGAACTTTGGAGGATCATGATGATGTAGCCAGCGATGAGGATAACAGCATCAACAATAATAATAACGCTCGAGTTCCGTTCCAAACCAAGAAACGCACGTTTGCTCCTGTGATCCGTCCATTTGCCTCCCGCAATCGTCCCACATTTGCTCCAAAGCAGAAGGTCTCGAGCCCGAGCAGTGCAACGATTATAACTAGATCAGATATAACGCCCACGATAACCGCAACACCAGCTCTTAAGTCGGTGGGAAGATTTGGATCATCGCGAAGGGCCTCTATATCAAATGCACCCAATAATCCGCATGAACCTAGCCAAAGTAGTTCAACCACCTCTAGACGTTTGTTCGGGCGACCTATAAAGCCATCTAGTGGATCAGTTAATCAATTGGTTAGTGGCAGTACACAAGCGAGCAGTGGAGTTTCCCCGACCCGCAACCGTTTCGCCTCTAGTTTCCGAACATCTCCGACCTCGAGTTTACGGCGTCCAAGCTTAAGCAGCTCATATCGTTCATCGAGTAGCAATAACTTCCGAGTCTCGGCTTTAAATGGAGCAAACGCATCCCGGCAACGCATTAAACCGACCTTAGCTTCCGGACCGGCATTCGTAAAGGCCACTGCTACTGCAGAGGATGAAAGCTCAACAGAGGAGCAACAGATTGAGAATAAGGATGAAGAGGAAACGATCACCGAGAATCCGAAACTTAATCAAAATCCACTGTTGCGCTTCCGTCGACCGCTGACTAGACCACTCGGCTTTACGCCTGCTCCTCGATCCAGTTCCAATTCCAATCCAGTAGTTACCATTTCACCTAGACGGAATCCATTTGCAGGACGAGCCAAGGCGACGCCAGCGACAACGACAACGACAACGACAACTACCACAACAACAAACAGACCACGCCCGCGTAGCTTCCAACGTCCCACATTATCCAGTCTCCAAAGTCGGGCTCGACCACAAAACAACCTGTTTCCCCCACGGGGACTTTTCCAAACACAGCAGCAAAAGGAAAAGGAGAAGGAAATTCTTGAAAACAGCGAGCTGAGTCAAAATGATAATGATGCTGATAATGATTCCGAGTACGAGGATGATGACGACGACGAAACCGAAGAAGATGCCACCGATGACGATAGTCGCAAGGAGGAAAATCGTCGCAGACGTTCGAACAAAAAATCAGTCGCCGATCCATCCGCACCAATACTTTCGAGGGTACGTCGTGAGGCAGATACTTTAAATCGTAGTCGATTTCGTTTCCGACGGCCCAAAACAGCCGTCGCCGCTGTTACCACCGAGGAGCCCAAAGAAGAAATTATTGAGACAACAATTGGTATAACTCGTCCAAAAATAAATTCAAGGTTCGGCTCCCGCTTTCAGCACCAATCGCAAACGCTAACGGGAAATCAGCAAACCAGTTCAACTCAGGCAAATCCATCGGGACATCGCTCTATACGTCCCACGCGTCCGACATCGCCAAGAACGCAATTTACTTTGCGAGAAAAGGACACAATCAAAAGTCTCCCTCGACATGGGGGAACCACTTCCACTTCGAATTTTCGACGTCAGCAGCCAACTCTAAGACGTCCAAGTAGTAGTAGCACAGCTCCCAGTTCCCGTCGTCTAAAGAGCTACAACAACCACAACAATCACAATGTAGTTGATGCTCCCGGACTGCGAAGCTCTCCGGGAACAACGCGATCCCGAAGTGGCAGCCCCACTGTTTCCAACCGAGGACGGGGCAGCAGCCCTCGAGGTCGTCATCGCAACGAGTATAACCAGGATGCTGCATTGTTGGATCAGGGCAGTTCCACGATAACGGTGACGCATGTTATTCCAGCCGAGGTCACTGTGCCGGTGGTAAACGGTCAGGTAACCGAATATAAGAATATTGTGACGGGCAAGACGAGTTTGGAGGTTGTGGGACCCAATCAGTATACTAAACAGTTGGGGAACAATGGCCAAACGTCGCTCTATTTAATTCGAGAGGATTCCAGCATTAGTCCCGCTGGGGTAACTGAGCTTACCCGCTATCTGTTGCATGATTCGGCGACAACAACTGTAACCTTTACCCCCACGACAATCCGAGGTCGCAAAACATCCTTTTCCCACATACTGCCCTCGACAGTGTATTCGGTGGAGAACGTTATATCGACAGTACAGCCCCAGATATCGGCAAATGCGCCATTGGCCAATATTTTGCTCTCGCAGCTATTGTTGGGCAATATTAATTTGCCAACAAACCAGCTACTCGGCGCACTCGGTCAGCCACAGGGTGTGGTTGTGCCCGGACTGGAACCGTCATTGCCTCAAGCAGTTGTGCAGCCAGTCACAGAGTATCGCACCCATACATCGACCTATGTGACGACCATATACGATGGGAAATCCACAATATTGCCCATTACATTCCAGGGTAAAAAGATATTAACCACCGTGTTTGATACGACGGCCCAAACGATAACCGCTACGGAGTATAGCGTGGACACTATTATAAACACACCAACGCAGCAGGTACAGCAGCAGCCGCAGCAGCAACAAGGTGCACAGGTGGCACAGGTGAACAGTCTGCTGCTACAACAGCTGCTACTGCAGCAACAGCAGCAGCAACAACAACTGCCGCAACCGCAACAACAAATTCCACAAATATCGGCTACAGAAATGCCTCAGATATTTTTGAGTGAAAATTTACAGGATTTGGATGGTCAGCTGAATGGGGACTTTGATGTGCGTGATAATATTGATGACATTATAGTATCCGATCTTGAACCCGAGCAGGGACACACCACTAAAACGGGTCGGAAAAAACCACGCAAGTCGGGCAAATCCCACAAGCGGAATAAGCAGCAGAAACCGGAGGAAGAAAGCAGTGTGATAACCCTATATGTTTCGGGACGAAGACCCGGTGAATTTAGCACCATTTTATCGACAGTGCAAAATACAAATGATCATTCGATCAGTTTGCATAAGCGACAGGCTCAGACAATAAAGCAGACAGCCGGACTCTATAATCCAGAGGATTTGTATGAGTTCGGTGGAAGTGAGCAGATTCAGGTGTTTTTACCACTGGAGCAGTTAGAACAGGAGCAACTCAAGAAGAACTCAATTAATATGCCCTCAGGATCGGAAGAATGCCGTGGAAGTGGCTGTACCGCCTCCTTGGAGAGCATAATCGGGGACGTCGATTTGTGGTATGCCAAGGCTACAAAACAGGCTAAGGAGGCAACGTCTCCTACGTCTCACCCTTTGTCTGATCCTTCTTCATCCTCCTCATCTTCCTATCTTTCTTCGGGTAGTAGTACTAGCTTAACAGAACATTTTTTAGCATAAATGACCTCACTGAGTTCTTCCCACTACAGCTGCAGGTCACTAAACTATCCACAACACTTCCTAGTGGGAGTGGTCGTGGCAGGGGAAGTGGAAGTAAAAGGGATAGGCAATGGGGAAAGTCGAAGAGAGATGCCTATAGTAGCACTCGAAAGCAACGGTTGCGTAAGCTGCTTGTGCGGCGTAGACCCTTGAGCGCTAATCCAACACTAGTCAATGTTAGCAACGAACGAAAATTCAATGAAAATTTACACTCACAGCCAAAGAAACATCGTGTTGTAATCTACAAATATATGAATAGGACAGCCAAAAGCAACAAAAACAGTACAGCACAAACGGTAACAGCTAGAAGTTCAAAAGCATTAGCAATACCGATAACGACACCATCACCGACAACACCGATAACGTCGATAGCTCCGATATCACCGATAACAACTACAAAACCGTTACCGTCAATGAAGTATAGACAAGTGCTCAGTAGGAACTACGATCAGTCTGCAAAAGTTAAGGATATTTTGACATTTATCACAACAACCACAACTGAACTATCGACACGCACGTACAGCTATGTCGTAGAACGTGTTCACGACAACCAGCACGAAATACTGCAATCCATTTCAACATTCACACGCATAAATACCCGTACTCTGCCCATTACGCTCACCATAACGGCGAGTCAGACCCAGACACTGGGAGTATCCATCGAGTCCACATTAAACGCCGAGTCCCCATAATACTATCCGAATACTATCCGATAGAACACACACAAACACACACACGCTCATACACAAACTGCCATAAACACTTAATGTTAAGCATGATTTTTGTTGCAAGTGTTTATAATGAATATATATTCATATATTTATCACCAGTTATTAACGCCCCTGCGTCTTAAAAAATATTCAAACAAAACAAATCAATACTTTTAAGATCAGAGTTGAAGATATCTTTTGTGACCTTTAGTTGTCGAAAATGGGTGTATGCTGGGTACTACAAAGTCGACCACTATCTGCTCGAGCATGTCTAAAATCTGAAAGGTTCTTGGAGAGTTTTTAAAATGAAGTGAAAGCATTCATTCTATGAAATCCATGAAGAGATATTAAATTGATTAAGCGTAGCTCAATAATTTTTACTTAATCGAATAAAGTCCTCGTTGTAATATATCTACATATATGTATATATACATATAAGTTAATAAGCACTTGTAACATATCCAAAAATATTTTAACTTAACCAACAAAATTTCTAAAATTTTTGTTTATTTGTGTTATCTACAAAATATACTGATTGGAAATAAAACTTCTTTAACTTTTAGAATTCTATAATCAATTAAAGATCAGAGAACTATGAATACTATATATATATACAACACACAATACATTATTTTAAACTTAACTTTAAGCTCTATAAACTTTATGCGAAATATAAAAAATTAAAGGTTTTTAGTAATATAACCTATATTATTCTTGTTATGCAATGTACAAAATGTTATTTACACCTTAATCAAAAATCAACAAATTATATACCCAAAGTCAGTTCTTTTCTATTGTATTTACACTTTTCTGGAAATAAAACAAACAATTTTTAATAAACAAAAACTAACCAATATTTAATTAATTTATCGGATCACCAGGTTTGTTGTTGTAGCTGTATAAAATCTGTCTTAAAGCAGTTCAAAATCTTTGTAAAGAGTTTATTTCTTTTGTCATGATTCTACATATTTTTCATGAATGTATATAAAATATAAAGTTTTAAACATATGATCATTATCAATAGTTCAACCAAGTTCGGTCTTAACAGCTGAAAACTATAGAAGTATCGGGTCAAAGGTTATTGAATGGATCCCATTTGATCTCATGTATTTAGTAGGCTCTTTAGTACAGTTAGGGCCCAAGTTCGTACATAGAGTTTCAGATGAATATAACGGTACTATTGATGACGATCCAGAATATTTGTACAAAGTATTTATTTGGGATTGGCTTGATATTTTTGAAAATTGGAAATTAAAATTTAAAAGCAAACCCTCGTCAATAAATGAGGTTCACATACAGCACGATATCCGTTCCAAAAACTCTTTTGTTATTGCCAATACAGGACACAATAATAGTCACGCTACCAAAAGTGAAAGCGAATCAAGTGAAGCTAAATACAGCATCGAGAATATCCTCAACATAGGAAACTTATCGGATAAGAGTTTAGACGAGGCCAGGTTCAATCTTGCCACGCATATCATGTCAAATGGCGTAGAACTGATCATTGCCAGCGAAAGGTTTAAGCATAGCGATACGCACAAACCACTCAAGAGCCATCATCATCTCTATGAAAAGTTGGAAAATACGCACTCGTCATCAAAACCCGTCCAGGAAGCCAAGAAGCCAGTTACTTTCGCACCGAGCACCATAATGAATCACATGATATTGGCTTTGCCGACTGCGAAACAGGTAATACTAATATAATCGAACCAGTCAGAAAGGCTATAGTCGGGTGAGCCGACTGAAAAAGACCCCGCACTCGTTTAAGTGCTTGTTTTTCCGCATAAATAAGCAATGTTCGACCTATTTGGTCAGGATGTATAGAGCCAACACATTATGTGTGAGTATGGTTAAGATTCGGTTATTTAAGCTAAGGCCACGTACTCTAAAAAAGAGTAATGGGGTCTACTAGGATTGTCAGAAGCAAAAGGTAAAAGAATCCTTTTCCGGTCCCATATAGTATATATATTCTTGATCAGCATCAACAGCTGAGTTGATATAGAAATGTCCGTCCGTATATCCGTCCGTCCGTCCGTATGACCACCTGGATCTTTTAGACTATAAGCGTTTAAGACACCAAATTTGGACTACAAGTCCGTCTATGGTGTACACAGACCAAGTTAGTTTCAAATTTTTGTCACTCCCGCTACCACCCCAGCAAATTGTAAAATTCTATTCTCACATCACCATAACTTCTAAACTACTTGAGAAATCGGGCAAAAAGTGGTGATTTGCAGTGTGAGTACGGGGTGTTTAACAGTCGGCTCGCTTGAGTGTATACTTTTTATATGTGTTAGATATTTATTGCCAGATCGTTATATATCCATCTCCATGCGTTAAACATAACTCACAAGAAAAACTATGTTAAGTGGCATAGCTCTGTAAGATGCCTTGATTCACCAATATTAATAAACAGTCACAATTCAGTAATCATCAAAGATATAGGTTTGTTACTCTCGGAACACAACAATATGCTATAGAATAAAGTGGCGATTTGCGGGGGTGGATGGGGACGTGACAAAATTTTGAAATAAACTCGATCTGCCTGACGAATAGTCGATCTTTCATTTCAAAGTGGATCTAGCTTTTATAGTTTCTGAGATCCAGGTGAGACGGACAATATAATATAAGCTCGGCTGTTAATGCTGATATACATGGGATCGGCCACGCCCCTCTCACGTACCTTAAGGTTTTGACACACTTACTAAGCCCACGTAATCTTTTTGTGAGCCCACTTACTTTTGTGATCTAATTATGGGTATATTTCATAATTTACCAAAAGGAAAAGTTTCCGTTTCCCATCAATGGAAATCAGTTCATAACGAAAACGTGTCTGACGACATACACATACCACACGACATATCTTCAGAACGGAAGCACCAGGATAAAGAGTGTGGAAAAGGTCGTCTCGAATCGACATACCGAGGAGCTCAACTATTTACAGGCCAGTACCAATATGCCAATGGGTCTAACACTATTAAAAGTAGGTAGTAATCATTAAACATTGGAATGTTTATATATATAATCTTTAAGCTTATATCGTTTTCGTTTAGACTCCCGATCTAGTTGTTGGAGTATTCCCTACCACATATCATTACTATAACAAGTTGCGAAACAACGATTTAGTAGTCACATCGAGCTTTACCATCATCAATACAGTGACTGGACCCGAGGACTATATATCGTTCTTGCAGCCCTCCGAAGAAGCTACCCCCTTGCAGGATACAAACACATACTATAGTCGGCTTACAAAGTCCCTTCAAGATGACGTCGAATCAACTGCAATCCTGGCCGATGAGAGCATTTTAACCCAGGTAGTAATCACCGAATCGAAGCCGGGTCGTGGACTGTCTCGAATCCAATCGAGTGTTGATTCGACTGAAGATCATACGTCAACAGATCTCGATGTTCACATTTATGCAACGAAAACCTTTTGGACGACTGTCACATATATGGTGACTCCAACTTTGTCGAGTAGCATTGATTCGTCGTCCAGATTCGATCAATCGACACGGGTCATAGAAAGTGTGAGAACTGACGTTGTGCCCAGTTCGCTACTGACTTCGGAACTAGTGTCGATATTCCGAAATGAACTAATGATGCAAAAGAACATCAAGAACAACCGAAAAGTTTTGATTACCTTAGCCACATTGCTGAGCGGCCAAACTTTGGAAGTAACGGCTGTTAGTGTACCCAAAGGAACAAAGGAGTCCACAACAACCTATTCAGGAAAAATTTCAGGCACGGGAAGCACCGAAAATGTTCCCGATTCCAGTAGTAGTAGAATAAGTTTTCCCACAAAGCCGTCAGTTCCCATTAGACCCAGCTCGGTCACAAAGAGGATCACGCAGTCAAAAACAGAAACCGAAACAGAAATAGATTTAGAATCCGAATCCGAACCAGAATTAGAATTAGGATTAGGAGGTGAAGATCTAAATTCAGCCGAGTCTGAGATCAAAGATGTCTACGTGAAGCCTTTGAAAGCTAAGCCAAGTCAAGTACCACCTTCGCCCACCGTGGAGCAGCTAATTGGTTCATTTCAATTGCAACGATTTCGTCCGGTGTTTGACGTAGTGGCGGACATACTACAAAAAAATATAGCAAACAGACAGACCCAACAACTTCAACAGATTTCGAGTGTTTCACCCAAGAATCAGACAACAAAAGCTCAAGCTCAAAATACATTGGACGCCCTGGGACCCAACTACATACCGCTTCAAATAGTCAATCAATACGCATCCAACCAGTTCATTCCTGAACACAATTCATCCGAGCACGACATGGACCTTAGCCTTAGTCGACTATCGGCTCACAGTCTGCACATAAATCCGCCGGATTTGAATATATCCGATGTGCTGGTCGATCAAAATAACGGTAATGTTTATCGAAACTATATTCAATCGTTTCGACCACCTCCAACAGCGGACTATCTGTTGAGTAGGGGCATTCCCATACGTCCGGGTGAGGTGATCAATGCCAATGCCGACGTTATTATTGGCAAGCCCAACGGCATCGGTCCCCAGTACTCCCGACCCAGCAATGGATCCTACTTGATCCATCAAGATATTAATAAATCATCCCAATCATTGACGAAAAAGAAGAATTGGTTCCCAGCCATGATTCCACTGTCCCTTATGCCTCCGGCAGAATTTAGTCCCGGTTACGAGCAGGAACGATTCCACAGATTGAATCCTCCCTATCCCAGCGAGGATTACAATACAATAACTGTACTGCGACCGCCGGCAGAAAACTCAAATTTGTATCCCTTCAATGGGCCAACAACAGCGGCGGTGACTCACTTGAGATCGCCTATGGCTCATCTGAACAATAAGCTAAACTATAATAGCCACGGACTTTATGAATCGGGGGAACAGCACCTAGCCCATTACAATTCTGAGATGAGTAATAATGAAATACTGGAAATTAGGCAAATACCTCAAATATTTAGTACTAAACTAACAGAAACTATAAGATATCCAGTGCAAACAGCTCAATATATACAGATACCCTCGCAGCAGGGGACGGTGCAGTCGGGTGTCTCGGCACACCATAATATCAACCTAAAATTGGATGTGCTTAGTCACAATGTGAACATGAATGTGCCTCCTTTGACGTTTAACAGAGAAAACGATAATTTCCCCGTTGCGACTGCCATCCAGGGCCACATCGCAGTACCGCCCATGCCCCTCGTCAAGATACCCCTCAATAAGGCTCATGTGGACGTACGCCTGACACCGCAGAGCACAAAATTGGCTGTGGAACCGCCAGAGCAACACTTGACCAGCACTTTTAAGCAACGCAATCAAAACTTATCTAAAACTTTGGATGCCACGGAACTGCACAGGCTAACGCCTCTCAATCCCGCTTACAATCCCACTTCCAATCCCACTTCCAATCCCACTTCCAATCCCATTTCCAATCCCAATTCCAATCCCAATAATCAGTTCTATAATCATGTGAAAAAACCAAACAGAAACCTTTTGTACTTGGACAGCACGAAGCCAAAGAAAGTTGTTCAACTTTCCCAGTCAATTACAAGCACAGCACAACACTCAACTGATGACGTCATCAAGTGGTTGGACTCAATACCAATGGCTAATAACAAGCAGTTGGTGTACCTAAAGTTTAAAAACCGAAATTCATCACAAACGCCAGATGATCAAACCGCTGAATACTCAACCAATAATTTTAGAAATAATCGAAATGTCACCAATTACAACTATAACACAACTTTGGGTAAACCCTTTACGAAGGTGAATCGAACGGATTTAAGCAGAGAAACCACAATGCACAGAGTCGTCCCCAATATTCCCAAGAAGCTTTACTTTGCGACTGGCGAAGGCTTCAATTTGAGATCTCAGCTCATGTCTGAGTTTATTCGTCCCACAAGTGAAGGTATTGCCGCTATGTCGCCGCCTTCATCAGTTCCAACAATTGTCTCGGCCCCAACGAGAACAACACTGATTTACCAAACTAAAATCAATGCTGATATAGGATTAAAGCCGCCTCCATTACCATTACCATCTCCATCCCCACCACCACCACCACCACCGTCACCATCGCCATCGCCATCGCCTTCATCAACTAACAGAAAATTGATTTCCATACCGACGACAGAGGACACTAAAATTATGTTAGCTCCAGCGTCACTGACTCCCAAATTGGCAACACCGCCTAGTTCGACTTTGAAAGCTTTAAGAAACTCGATAGCTTCGGAAAAGAAACATTCTTCGATTGCAAACTACTCGAATACACAAAAAGTGCATATTTCCGCAACCAAATCAATGACGAAACCCATACAGGAAACCGTTATTAAGACCACTGACCCGTCATCAAGTCGTATAAGCTCCAGCAAATCAAAGGATACTACTAAGACGGTAATCCCGGTATTGGGTATACAATCGACTACCAGCAAACCGTTATCCAGTCTCTGGAAATACCACATGGAATCGAAAACCAAAAAACCTGTAATTAATGGCTCGGTGGACTCTGTGCAGCTTTTATTAGAGTCATCCGAAGTTGTTTTGAGTACCGAAACGAATCTTAACTTTGCCATAGATCCATTAACTAGTAGACCAATAAAAACCGATCAATTGTCGGTCACTTCGGAAAATTTAATTGAACCAACGACATTAGTTGAATTTAGTACACTAAGTAAACCAAAGACATCACAACTCAGCCCAGTTAGTATCAGCAATCAACCGATTGTTCCGAAAACTTCAGTTGTTTTCCTCTCAAATACTAAGCAAGATGGTTCGACTAAAAATTTACATCATTCCAAAACAAAGACGACTTCTCATTCATTAAAGTCCAGCTCAATAAGAGTTGAGAAACCCTTCCATGCGTCGTCGTCTGTCGAAATTCGAAGAATCGAAAAATTAGTGACGTCAACTTCAACGCCAACGAGTCTGAAACCCAAAATTTCCAAAACTTTGGAAGTAACGTCGATGACTACTGAGTCCGAAAACGAAGTTCTCGATATAGATTACGATTCGAATGTTTCATTCGAGCTACCCACGCGCGATGAAGAGATTGAGCCACAACCGAACTCAAACAGCGTCCTCCTGGGTAGTGTCCTAACCGCAGCAGTACCTTCCAAGACTGAAAACTCCAGGGCCCAGAGGCCAAACTATCCGTTAGGCGATGTTTGCAATCCCTCCTGTAAGTCAATTAAAAACGAGATATGTGTGCATGTATCGGGATATGGAAGTCGCTGCGAGTGTCGAACAGGTTTCGCACGGATCTTTCAGGATCGACCCTGCAAGCGTAAGTATATCTCCACACTCAAAAACTCTTCTTTGAAAAGTAGTCCTGTCAATCTAAACTCAAAAATGGAAAACTTTCTTCTTCGTCTCATGTTACAGCTACTTACACTTACGAGATGAGAGTGTCAGCTAGCAGAGTCGGCAGTTATCTACTCAAGTTTAATAATGAGCTGCTAAATAACTCATCCAGTCAATATCGACACCTTAGCTCAATAATACTGGACGCCATCGATCGAATGATAATGCAATCTGATTTCCGAGATGACTACTACGGAGTCCAGCTAAAGGAATTCTCCCCAGCTAGTAACGGTGCTGTGGTTGGAAACTTTTTACTTCAGGTTTGGAATCAAATAAAAGAATGAATAAAAAAATATTTTAATTCATTACTGACTTTTAGTTGTCAGAAAACAGTGAAGAAAATCGTTTGGAAACCGTGTTCAAAAAATATCTGCGTCAGTTTAACTACAGCATTGGAGGAACTGAACTATACACTTCCAAGGAGAACGTCAATTTTCTCACAGTAAAAGGTAACCGTGCGTCAAGTTAAATATACCGTAGGACTTAATTTTGTGTATTTGAGAAAGTATCATCTGACTGTAGAATTCTTCTGCGAATTCGGGGTGAATCGAGGTCCGAACTGCAAATTTGTATTATCTAGGACGTTCGAAAAAAGGGTGTTGTTCTTTTTAGCTATCCCGAATCGCACATCGCATTCATGAGTCGGTTAGCGATCGACACACTAAAGCCTATTGGTTCCCTACGACCATCATTTTGAAAATCATTGATAAACTAGGCTCTTTTTCAAACGGCTCTGCTACTGATTTCCTCGTCTGTGTTTTTAGGCCCCGTACTCTAAAAAAGGGTAGATGAGTCTATTAGGTTTGTTTGAAGCGAAACGTGCGTTAAAGCCAGAAGGAAGCATTTCCGACCCCATAAAGTATATTCTTGATTACCATCAACAGCCGAGTCGATATAGCAATGTCCGTCATTCCGTCAGTCTGACCGTATGGACACCTGATCTCCGAGACAATAGAGCTAGAGCTACCAAACTCGGAATGAAAGTCCGCCTGCTTCGCGAACAGATCAAGTTTATTTCAAATTGTTACCACGCCCCCTTACCGGCCCTCAATTTGTTTTTTGATTTAATATTTTCGAAGTGTAACGTGATATATTCTTGTAGATTTCAACGAGTGTGACAATGGCACATCCAATGATTGCTCCATCCACGCGCAGTGCTTCAATTTGGTGGGCAGTTATACCTGCATTTGTCCAGAGGGCTATGCAGACATATCTGAGAATCCGATTTATCCCGGTCGTCAATGTTCCGACAAACTGATTGGGTGTGGCAAGTGCAATTATCACGGGAATTGTATAATGGAGAGCTTGAGCGGAAGCACGAACGGAAGTGAAAGTTCGGTGTGCGAATGCTTTGCCTGGTACACCGGAGTGACATGTCAGCTGAACTTAAAGATTCTTCTGATCTGCGTAATTGTTGTTGTAACGGTGTTGGTGGTACTGCTGCTGTGTCTGCTCTTCGTTTACGCAAGACGAAAGGTTCACGGCGGCAACTTGACCAGGCCCATTTTTATATCCGCTTCTCATTACCAACATCCTAGCAATATTTCTCCAGCGGCATTTTTCCAGGAACGCAGTCTCGAGAAGCATGCAATATTGAATGACTCAAACAGTGAGTCCAGTCATAATTCGGACATGTATTTCCCAAAGGTAGGTCCATAATTTCAAGTACGACTGTAGCAAACAAGGTTATTGCAAATTGTACTTATTCCAGAAGTCGTTTGATATGCCAAAAAGACGAGGCAATTTTAAGGAGACGTCCAGGAGTCCAAATCAGGAAAAGGAAAGGAGCGATCGATCACACCTCGGCAACATTAACATTAATGCTAACGAAGCTGATCAATCGGATCGATCTCTTACTGTTATGATCCCGCGAGCCAGATACTTTCATCCGACCATTTTACCTCAGGCTCCGGCAACAGCTTCAGCTACAGCTACAGCCACAGCAGTAGCTCAAGCGCAGCTTATGCCAGTAAATCCACCCTCGTCCTTGAGTGCTCATGAGATTGACACCCTTATGCCCAAAAGATCGATGTCTCATATCAACTTAATTAAAACTGAAATACCTGCAAAAAGCGGTGCGCTTGTGTCGGCTGGTTTTGAGGTATCGGCCATTGTGTGTGATCGATCTGACTCCAATATTATTAGAGCAGCCGAAATCCATCCAAAATCACTCTCACCCGAAGCACAAAAAGTATCCAAAGCAAACTTGAAGGCAATTTTACGCTCAGGCGAGTAAGTCAATCAATCAATCAACTAATTCAGGTATTCCATTTCAGACGCATATAATTTATATAAATTCCACATATTTCAGGGAAGTTCAAAGGATGAGCTCTTGGATTGGAAGCAATCACACGAATGTCATGTAAGTGTGTATTTGTCAAGAGAATGTTTTAAACAACAAAGAAAAGTACAGTCGAGCACGCCCGACCGTATAATACTCTCTGCATTCTTTTCCCGATTTAATTACTAAAATAGCTTCAAAGATTTTGCAATAAGTAGTATTTGCATTAAAACACTTTGAAACAAAAACAATCTTAGCATAATCACACATACATGTACATCTGTTTGTCTGTATGCGAATACACATACGCATGACAATATTTGATGCATATATGTATGAGTGTATTCGGCGCAGTCAGCGACTGCGGGCAGCGCTGCCGCCACACAAGCAGAGAAAACGTTTGATGACGCTTGTATGTTTCTGTCTTGCTTGCACTCATACGTTGATATTGCGTTCAATTATCAATATTGTAACGCTTCTAGTTTTCTTGTTTATAGTCCGATTTCAATGCGTCCTTTTAGGGTAGTTTGATATAGTCATCCTCCACTCGAATTATACAATCACAATACTGTACTATATGAACAAATGCCTAATAACGGAATGAAAGTTGAGAATTATTTGTATGTTTTGTGGGAAAGGTGTGTCTAGTTTTTTGCTCATTGTGGGCGAATGGGGCGTGGCATCGAAAAAAGAAAACATTCTTGTATTGACTGACTAAATATGTGATCGATTGACACCAAGCTCGAACTTGTAGCTCTTACCATCTCTGAAATATGTTTGTTCATACGGACAGACAGACGGACATGGCTATATCGACTCGGCTTGTGATGTTGATCAAGAATATATATAATTTATGGGGCTTGTCACGCCTCCTTCTGCCTGTTACATACTTTTGCACAAACCCAATATACTCTTGCAGAGAGTATAAAAAGGGAGGACATGTTGTTTTAAATAAAAAGAAACATTGACATAAAAATTAAAACTTTCATTTCAGATCAAGCGATGTCAGATCTTTTGATGAGACAACCGTTCAGGCTGTAACAAAGTCGATGCATCTTTGTTTCGACATGCAAGCACAGAGCACCACAAATGAGGTATTTCATAGATACTTATCATCAACTATATACGTTTAAGGAATTAACTTGAATTTAATTAATTTAGGAGCCGAACATGATGACCGAGCGTGATCTGGGCTCCACATTTCTATTGCCGCATACTCATCTTTATATGCCCGAAAAGGTTGGTAATGTATTCTCATCATACTCAATATTGTATCTACTTAACAAACTCCTTTCTTTTTAGTTGGAGAGTGACCTTTCTGGCTTTGATTCCATATAGAGGTTAATAATCAAATATTTACCGACGCCATAGCAAATTAATCATTAAATGTACATAAGTATTTATTTTATCATATTTATTTATTTATTTGCAATCGCATTTATTAGACCGATTAAAGTCCGAAATTTAGAAAACATCCGATTTTATGATTTCAACTGTTAAGTTTACTTTCCTCAACTAATATACAATATTTAGTTATTAATTTGTCCATATCTTATTTTTTGCATTTATGTCTGTAATTTATTGTTCAAAATGAATGTTGTGCCAGTTAATTTGTTTTGTATATATATTAAGTAACTGTACTATTATTGTAAAGATTTTTAACTACACGACGGCTTGCCTAATAAATGTTTTGCCCAGAATACTGCATTTTTCATTAACTATTTTAACAGGGTATCTCATGGCCGAGCATCAAATAAAACGCAGGCATTTGTGGGTTAATATAAAGACGGCTGTTTATAGGAGCTGACGAACACACGGACAGACGGACATTGCTATATCGACTCGGCTGTTGGTTCAAGAATATATAACTTATGGGGTCAGAAAAGACTCCTTCTACCTGTTACGCATTTTTCGCTTCATACAAACCCAACTGCCCCGTCTCCTCTTTTTGAGTACAAAGTCTAAAAAACCAAACTAATTTTAATTGTATGCTTATATTTTAGTATGAATAATGTTTTCACCTTTCCAATTCCAACATTTAGAATGCAAATTAAATATAGTGTCTAGAAATAGTTGTGTGTATATCAGTACATGTGTGTGCAGGTGTGTGTGCTTATGGGGTGTATGCCGACAACAAGAACGACAAGTGCTAGACCCACTGACCACATCTTTTACCAAATAGGGGTTGATATTGCGTCCGAAAGTTTTCGTAGCGCCGTGGACGTTGGTCGATGTTCAGTCGTTCCTAGTCGGGTTTTGTCAAATATTATATACCACATACTGTATACCGTATACCATATACATTTTTAAGGGTTTGTGGACCTTAGTTCGTCAGGTGTACAGAGGCGCCTCCATCAGGGGTTCAGTTCAAAATTTATGCCACAAATTTCTCCTGTTTGCAGGACAGAAATGTTCTAGGTCACTGAACCTTCTGACCATACAAGCTCTGCTCTTTCTAGACACCTGCAAAATTCTACACTGGTAAAAATTTATGGGTTTTAAAATTATTGAAATATATTAAAAAAATTGTGGCCTGTAATTTAGGTTTGACCTAAAAGACCTTAAGTTCCATTATTTATTGAATTTTTGTATAAGTTCTAAAGTATAAGTTCTAATATAGCGAAATATATCTGGGACTTCAGAACTCTTCAACATCTTGGGGTTTTAAGTATAATTGGTGCTTACAAGAAGTAAAAGTATTCTGTTCTTAATCAGATCTTAAGACTTTGACTTTGGGTGCTCTTAAAATCATTGCATATACTACATGTTTTCAATAGCTATATCTGACTTATAAAGACAATACCTTGTTTGGGAACAATTTGTTTTGTCAGTGTACACCATCAATAGGTACGATGTATTCTCCGCCCACTAGGAGCTACCGACCAATTTCACCACTATACTACAACTCCAGCAATCTGGCATTACAGGCCGGACTCCTAAGGGTTGGAAGGCACTGGAAAGCTGACCAGACATAACCATAGAATCGGAATCGGTACAGGTGTATCGAGCACTGGAAGCACAGTGTAATTTCTGCTGTTCGCTCGAAACAGTTGAATTAAAATTCTTTTGTAAGGGTTATCAAGCTGCATAGATATTGAAACTGCAGTGGTTTCCAAAGGCGCTTCAGTGGTTAGGTCATTACTTAAGCCTTATACAAACCATCCTGGAGTGTTAAGTAATTCAAAGTGTACATAATAACTACTACTTCAGTGCATATAATACACAAATCAGTCAAAAATTATAAAAGTGTGCAACATATCTGTTACTTTTAAGCAGTTCATTTCCCAATCTTATTAAATATAACGTGTAAAAAAGAAATAATTTATTATAGATAAATAAATCATTATTTCATTAAAGTCTTCTGGCGTTTCGCATTGCTCTCCACAATTCCGTGTAGAAATCAATCCAAAGTGGAATCAAATGTGGAGTCAACGCATATTTTTTCATTCAAAAGCTGAGTCATGGTGTCGTTTAATTCGTTTTAGAAATGTACACTTAATTCAAATTCAAGAGGAAGGACTCATGTAAAAATTAACAAGATTATTCGATTAAACACTACAAATTAAATCATTATAAACATCTTAATTTGTAAAAACTTAAACTCTAAAAGCATTCTTTGAGTAAAACATTGATTGGTGTGAATACCTAAAAGTCTTCCTTTAATAAATAACAATTATTAACAAAGTATTACACACTAGACACCGGTAAAATCGAATCCATCGGAATTAAGTTATTTTCACAACACGAAGTGCCGCACTACAGACATCACCACCTCTCCTAACTCCTAACTCCTAACTCACCTATTAAGCAAAGGGTGAAACAGGCGCAGATTCACTTATCGTTATCCAAATACGGCATACTGATGGCTCTAAGCAGTGATAACTTTGCAAGGATTCATTTCAAAATGGCCAATCCGGACTTTAGGGCGCATCTGCTACACTGACGAACTGCCACCCCCGGTGTTCACTGTTCACTGTTCAGTGTTCACCAATCACGCTAACCTTCGACTTTCGTATCCACAAGCAGGGCCAATGGCAGCAGGGACTCTCCCAGTGAACTCGGGGGTGACAAGCCCCAAGTCAAAAGGTTTACATACTTTTTGGCCAAAGACCAAAAGTCACATAATTTTTAAAATTTTCATTATTCCGACTTACTAACAAGTTTGTAAAATCCTAAGCTAATAAGACTAGAAAGAAGAAAGAAACACCCCCTACTCAGTTTTAAAATGTTATTAACAGTGGGGTATGATATTAATATTATTTAATATTTAGGTAATGAACACAGACTATTTTTATACGCATTCTTATTTAGAGCATTACTTAGCCCGATCGTTCCTATGGTTATGGTTCTTGGTCAACGCAAAAGTTTTTTCGATTCTGGAGAAAAATCCAACAGATAAAGAGGTCCGATTTGAACAAAACTTGGCTAGTATATGTACGTATATACATACTTATGCTAGAAAAACATGTACATCCTGTGTAAATTTGGTACTAAATAGTGCTACTTCTACCTGACTTTGTACTGCTTGGACATACAGGCTCTTATAGCCTCTGAGATCGTTTTGTTCATTCAAGCGGACAGGTGGGCAGACCTACATTTATATATCGACTAGGTTGTTGACGCTGATCAAGAACATATATACCTAATGGGGTCGGAAAAGACTCCTTCTTCCTGTTACGATCATTTTGCTCCTGACAAATCTAATAGACTCATGAACTCTTTTCGACAACAGAATCTAAAAATTACAATATAACCAAGATTAATTTAATTTTTAAGGTTTTATTATTTCCAGTCCCTTTTTTAAAATGTGCTTATAAATTTCAGATTGACGATGATCACATCAGCAAAAAATCTGCGAGAAGACGAGAGATGCAGGTCAGAAAGCCAAAATCTGATTGGATCTCCGGATGTTGAAATTGACGAATCTGACGAGGAGCGCGAGTTGACCAATCTAAATTGGTTACTGCGTAATCAGAGCGTAACTTGGCCAAAAATAATGGATGGTAATTCGGAGGATGATCTAAATACAAACGTCAGCTTACTCGGAAATCAGATTGCCCAGAGCAGAAAATCAAATCTTACTGATTTGAACATAAGTAACTCAAGAACGCCGAATAAGAAGACCATAAGTACAAATTTAGTTTCCGGAACCGAGTCAAGAAAACAAGGCTCGACGACATCCACAGAGGCTCCTTCGAAGCGCCTAAGTCCAGCAGAACGCTTCGATATATTCATCAACAAAATTAAACGGTAATTGTCTAGAGCTTTACAGTAGGAGTGCTCGAATCCCCGTATCCACATCCTAGAATATTTAGTAGGAACATATGAAAGAACGCGACGTACTTCTTCTTTCATCACACCAAAGTGGTTCTACATATTAAGAATTTTCAAGCAAAAGAAAGAAAAGCATTAGGACGAATCATTGGAAGATTTCCTTTTGTACTGTATGATGATATCAGGAGAGATTAAGAAATACCTGAAATTATCACAGTGGTTACCTACTTGGCAAAGCATTAGACATCAATGCCACTGTAATGATTTGGTTTACGACCTTTATTTCGACCCTGATATGCCCATGAATCAGCGGCTTAAAAGAATATTCCATGACCAACTTCAGATGGAAGATGTATACCTTGATGGACCCCTGATTGTTCACATCTAATTAATTTTTCACTGTCTTTGTTTGTCTCAAGTGTGTTTATATTCAATTGAAATATTGAATATATAAAAAACAAGAAAAATCGGTTATGTTCGGCTCGCCGAAGATTAAATACCCTTGCAGTCATGAATATTGCGTTAATTTGGTTTCAATCACCAATTATCTCTATGGTAGCTATATAATGTAGAAGTCCGATTTAGATGAAATTTGGTCAACAGATGGGACACGATTAGAAATTGATTCTCTGTGAATTTCGTTGAAATCACCGAAAATTTTCATACTAAGCATTTTAACCGATAGTTCCTATGGGAGCTATATGATATAGTTGTCCGATTTGGACGAAATTTGGTCAGCAGCTGGAGAACGATTAGAAATGCATATAGGGCGTGAATTTGGTTGAAATCGGTTAATAGACACCGAAAATTTGCATGCATTTCGACCGATTGTTCATATGGGAGCTATATGATATAGTGGTCCGATCTGTCTGATTTTTACAAATGATCTGCGTGCAGAGAGAATACACATCTGTACCAAGTTTTATTAAGCTTTAAAACTGAGAGACTACTTCGCATAGAAACAGAGGGACAGACGGACATGGCTATGTCGACTCTGCTGTTGATGCTGATCAAGAATATATATACTTTATGTGGTCGGAAACGCCTCCTTCAATGCGTTACAAACTTCGTGACAAAAACAATATACCCCCTTTAAGGGTATAAAAACGAGATTGAATCAATTACACTTCTTATCGAAGAATAGAAACAGAAAGAGTACGACGTCTTTAACCGTCTAGTTTGTTAGTGTCCTGGTGTAAACAAATCTAGAATGAACTAGGCCAAAAATACGTTGTCAACTTTTAACCGTAATTCTTTTGTTCATCTTGTGGCTTTTCAGAGATTTGGCCGAGTACGAAAAGTCTGAGATCAAGTATAAAACTGATGTTACGGAAAAGCCCCCGTTCAACTATTCCCATATTATTGGAATGGCAATGCTCGAGAATGGACGGGTAACACTTCAGCAGATTTGTGCTTGGATTGAGTCAAAGTTTGCCTTCTTTAGAGCCCGGAAAAAGTGGAATGTGAGTATTTTTTAGACCCAGTACTCAGTAAGATTGCAGTCTTTACTTAAGTAAGAATTAACAAGTAAGAAGGGCTACATTACAGCGAGCCGACTGTATACCTTCTAGTGAACATTTGATCAAACTTGATCAAAATAGTTACAGTCATCAGATACACATAATATGTGAGTTTGGTTGCGGTTGCTCAACTAATACTACATGTCTTCATACAAATGTCTTATTTTCGACCGAAAAGTCCTTTGGCTATAGGCCAAAGTTTTCCGATCCAGATCAAACTGGACGAAATGGCTATAATGGTAGCATAGACAGGATAAATTTGGTCACAATGGCTTTAATAGCAACAATTTGAAATAAACTTGATCTGTTTGACATATAGACAAACTTTCATTCCAAATATGGTGGCTCTAGCTCTTATAGTACCGAAGATCCAGGTGTTCATACGGACAGACGGACGGACAGACTAGCTTTGCTCTATGGTTTCGTCTGTTGATGCTAATCAAGAACATATATACACCTTAACTTATCTGTGACTCAGGATATAGATTGAAGGTGTATCCACAAAAGGTATATTTAAGTGGGTTGACCTTGATTGATTATATAATATGAGTGCGAGATTACTTCAGTGCGAGTACAGGGTCCTTTTCGGATGGCTCGCTCTTTTGCCACTGGTTTAACTGCATTTTCAAATCAAAATAAATCCACTTACAGAACTCTATAAGACACAATCTTTCGTTGCATCACTGTTTTCGCAACCGGAAGCGCGAGGAGAAGGGAAAGGGAGGCTACTGGGAACTGGGCGTGGATCCCAAGAAGTGTGACAGGAAACGGATTCGTAATCGCAAATCGGGACAATCCAAACCGACGCAAACTAAGAATCACGGTACGATGAGAGAGTTGGAAATCAGTACCCGGAGTTTGGAGCCGGACAAGATCGAGGAGGATCGAGATGAAAGAGAAGGCGACGATCAGGCGCGCTACCAATATGAGCAGCTCTCCCAGTCTAATCACTATGTTGACGCCGTCAGGGGGACTCAATTGGTTTTGGGGCAGAAGCCCCTCGAAGTGGAATTGGGTCATGGTCTGTCTCGGATACAGGGTACCGATAGTACTTTCCTTTGTCCCAGCGAGTTGACTTTATTCACCGAGGAGCTGCAACCGCAATACGAGCTGGGCACGATCATTATCAGTACTACGGGCATTATAGACGAATCCTCCTCTTGCCTAAACAGCATCATCAACAACAAGTTAAGCTGCGCAAATATGGTTTGTTCAGCATCCATTTCCATTTGAACAGCATCGACAACAAACTCTACCCATTTACTATTTTAGATTTACACAGAAGACGAGATTCCAATGTCCAATGAAAATGTCATCATATCATCGCACATGTCCACAATTCTGGATTCTGCGAACAAGGATACGGATATTGCGTTGGTTACTCCCGTAGTTCCTAGTCCGGAGTTCCCAATTAGCTGTGAGTACGCCAACTTTCGTGCGTATATCGACGGAGTCGACGAATCCTTCAACTTTCTCCACAGCGCCGAGGTCAATCGCAACGAGGACATTTTGGATAATCTCCTGGACGTGTGTGTGCGAGATTATTAAGAGACAACGCCGCCAAATTAAACTTTATTTACTCATTTGTTCATAACAAAAACAATTTAAATAAAAATACTGAATTTATTTCTGTGAGAATCCACTTGAGTCTAACGTTGGACAACGAACCAAACCAATTCGGTGCTGAGAAACTGGTTCTGTTTTTATGTCTTTTTGTATTTACTTTAAAATTTCAATTGAAACTTCAAATTAATCGAATCCTGTCAGTGAATAAATTAAGTAGAGTCATATTCAAATATTACTTAATTAATACAATGATTATTTCTATGTTTTAAATATGAATCCCTCTTCATATATTTATATGTTTGGATGGAAGAATTCTCCCTTCTATGAGAGTACGAGGTCTTTTACAGTCGACTTGCTTGACCGTAGCCTTTCTTACTTACTTGTTTACATTGGACACAATAGCGAGTACGAGGTATACTCCGTACTACTAGAACAAATTAGGCTTATTCATTATTACCTGTAAACGGGAGAGTCACTTCAAAAAGTAAAGCAAATAACCGAAATAACACCAGTTAATTTCGATATTGAAGAGCTTATTAAACTTTATTAAAAAAGTACATTGTAATATAAATACATTTACTTGGAGTACTACACATATAGTATATACGTGTTGTGCACTCTAATGTTTTAACTTAGCTTAGCACATAAATAGACAATTTATATTCGATTTCATATATTTAAATGTATATTTTTCAATGTATATACAGTAGATGTACAAAAATATTATGTGTAGTAAAAAGTAATCCATTATTTTAGAATTTGGGACTTGTATCTGTCTTAGTTTATGGTTCACTGATTTACAAAAAATGGCGTTGTTAAGATCACTGTTAGTACTAAAAAAGCCTATTTGAAAGCTTTGTATTTGATAGCTACAGTTTCGCAATACTTTACAGTTTTCTTGAAATGTGAATGGTGATTAAAGTCCCGATACTGGGCAATGTTTCGATTGTACAGGAGCTGAACATTGAACACAAAACGGATTACAGGCTGGATGCACAATAAACGCCAGTTAACACTTTTAAGTCCCATGGGCCAAATTTCGAACTGCGAATCGGTACTAAAACGCAACAAAATAACGATCATGATCCATAGTATTCAGCTTGCACAAACGGTATTAAAGCTAGGATTGAATCCTAGGAAGATTTACTCGGATTTTTGTGGGATTGACAGAGAATGAGCTAATTTCATACTGTCAACAATTAGACCCTCTAAAGAAAACAATCGATGACGAACTGCCGATAGAAGACGAGTTATCATTCATGAGGATACCGCCAGGCACCACACGTCGTTGCATAACCGTCAGAAGTTCCGGGAGCTCGACTTAGAACCAATTGATTATTACCAGTTTGTGTCTGCATACTTGACTAAGATCGGACTACTATTTATATACTAAATATACATTTAAAGTTTATACTAAAAAAATGGATTGCTTTTTAGTACACCTAATATTTAATAAAATGAAGGTAGGATAGTTTTTAAGTTTCTAAAAGTCAAAATCAAATAAATATTTCATTGAGCTTTATTTTAAGAAACTATATATATATGTATGTCCGTCATATTTAGTTTGCATAAAAAATACTTAAAAATAATATAAAATTTAAAGAATTAGAAAGCAGTGTCAAAATCGGATTTGTAAATTAGTTAGTGTAACCATTGTGGACGCACAAAAGAAATACGTTTAATGGGCTACACCAAAGAAACTCCACGAATCCTTAATACAATATATATCACATGTTCTAAAATGTTGTGCTCAGTGTTGAGCAGATTTAAAGAGGCAGCACAGTAAACTGCATAAAGTATGCAAATATGAGTACGTTTGTATAAAATTCGGTAATACCCAAGACGGTTCTCTCCCACACATGAAAACCATGTGGTGAAATTGTGCACTCTTATTTTGCAAACTGAGGTAAAAATAATTAAAATTTGTTGTTTTATGCAGCGCTGTATACCAAGAGAATTCGAGACTTATTCAACAATAGATATTGTTGATTTGATTGAAGCAAACCATTGACATTACAAGCTATGGTATTGCCCACTCTCTCGCAGCAGTGCTCGTTAAATTGGGATGACTTTGCAACTTGACTTTCTTTTATAATTACATTCGTGTTAATCCTTAAATAATATAGTATGGTAAAGTAGAAAGTAAGAATATGGAATATAAAGAGATGACATTTTGCTTAAAACAATTTTTAAAATTCTTGCTACATACCAATAATCTTAACAATACACATTTATAAGTGTGTATATATACTCGTTTGTGTGTTTGTATGTATGTATGCATGTTATCATTAAATACCTAAGATTCTAGTTACAAGCGTAGCACTAATTAATAATAAATAGAAAATAAATGCAATCAATAATGCATATAACAAATTTTGCTCAATGCCTACCAGACTTTTAAATGTTTTCTTTATTTTTTGTGTTTCTCTGTACAATTCAGTCAGTTTAAAATATATATATATATATATATATATATATATATATATTTATATATATCGATGCTATTCAGAATGCTTACTTAGTATATATTCTAAAATATATAAAACGTGCTCAAGCAATACTATGTATAATTATATTCGTTATATGAGTCATTTGTATATATTACAATAATTTCCGTGTCACCAGAATTAGAATCGTTTCGTTTCAACAAATTTCATTACAACTAATTCTTGTTCGAATTGGCACTTTATACTATACAGAGTATATATGTACGTTTTGTGTAGCACATAAAACTAAATATGAAATCAATTGTTGTGTCACGAATAGACCTCAATTCTTGTCAGCAGTTTGAATTATTCTCGCCATCTAATGTACAAGCAACATTCTCAAGTTTTCGAGAAAGATACATTTTCTTACAGTTCGGATCCGACTCCAGAGCATCCATTATCTGCACAGGCGAAAAACAAAATAGAAATGGATTGTAAACAGCTATATACAGAGAAGTTATTATTTACTCACCTGTTCTCTGTACTTGGTAATGTATATGTAGAGCTCCTTCAAGGCCGCAATCGTGTCAAACTCTTCGTTCTGCTGCACTGACAACTGCTGCATTGCAGTACTCATCTCCTGGTCGCTAATTTGTGGCAGTCGGGCTACATCACGATAGAACTCCTTCACCATAACTCTGTAGTTGGGTATATCCTGTAAGCAAAAAATACGCATTTTAGTTGCCTGTTTCAAATGCCTTAAAACATAAAGACAGAATTTATAAACATAAAATGTAAAAATTCAAAAACATAAGGGCTTGCGAGACGTTTTCCCTTCCCATTTGATTGTATTTACAAACCTTCGCAAAAAGAAGCTTATTGGATGGCGAGTCCTTGCCTAATCGGTGCTCCGTTGTCGAGCAGGCGTCCATAAATGTTTGCGCAATAACACTTAGGCACGAATCCACCGAATATGTCTTGTTTACATCGAAAATAAAGTCCGGATTCTTGATAAAGTTCACCCAGAAGCGCAACGGTAAACTATTGGACTTCCAGGCGTGCAGTATATCGGAATCGGCAATGTCATGACGTCGAGCGGCCTCATCCAGCAGATCGAACAACCACTTAACTGCTGGCGGCAGTTCCTCGTTAACGGTCAGGATGGTCGAGAAGAAATCGTCCACAAACTTCTGAATGGTGCCCTTGGTGGCCAGGAGGCGGGTCAAATAGACCTCTGGAATGGTCTTGTTCACTCGTTCGCTGTTGGCACCAATACTACCAATGCAATGGGCCACGCCTCCTTGGCCAGGTGTGAGGACACCCGAGAGGGCCGAGTTCTTAATGTTCATGTAGTGGTCCGGCAATATAGGCTTTACCAGGTGATACAGCCTCGGCTGCTGTAGACCCGACTCAATGTCGTTGTTGATTATTATATGGCTCTGTGAATTGTTTATGTAGTAAACTGCAAATTATAGAAAAACAAATTGATTAGATAAATTGTTTCAGCTGCACCGTAAAACGAAAGCTACTGGGTCGGATATGTATTGTACTGCTTGGAACGTGTAGTAAACACAGTCAATATAACACTAACGTCTAACTAGTGTCGGAGGTGTTTAGTTTAGAAGCTGCCTGCCACATACAGTACTTAAGACTACTGGGTATTACACTTACAATTGTGATAGGGAGCCTGCTGCTTTCCGTAAGGCATGTTGTAGTTGTCATTTTGTCGCGCAATGAGCGACATGACCGCGGACTCCTTGACACCATAATGGAAAAGGGTATTCAGACGCTTCCAACCGTTGATGGTCTTTGTGGTGAGATCCTCGTCTTGCAGCGTCAAATGGCCACCGCGACCATGTCGCCATTCCAGATCAACCTCGTGCACCGACGGTCGCATAGAAAAGGGTGTGTTCTTGAAAATAGCATCGAGTATCTTAAGCTTCACCTGCGAAATGGTGTCCCAGTCGTTAACTCGACACTGAATCTTCTCGTCGAGATCGTCCTGAAGTATATGCAAAATGACCATGGAATGACTAAGCTGTTCGTGAAGCAAGCGCTCCTCGGAGAGCGAATAGCGGGCATCATGGGTTATAGCATCTACCAGACCCTTCTCCACCTGATGTTTGATGGCCTTGAAGAGCAGGAACAGACTGGACCCTGCATATTCCTTGAGGTAATCGTACATACAAATCGCCAGATAATTGGTCAGCATTTTCTCCACAACGCTCTCGGTACGACGAAGCATCAGTTGTGGATGCTTGCTGACCAGTGACTTCTCAATGAGACGGAGCAGCAGGGATTTAAGTATTTCTGTGGCATACTCCATTTTATTCATCAGGATCACCATCAGGAGTGAGGCAACATTGACCCGATCCCTTATGGAGAACGAGGAGCGCTGTGCCTCCAGAGTTTCAATGAAGGTTAATAGAAAGTACTTGTTCCCGATCAGTTGCTCGAACTGCATCATTGCCGTGTCATAGTTGCTATGTTGGCCATTGACCCGCATCTTCGAAGTCGCGGACGTGGTTGTCGAGTTCAATATGGGGTGGTCCGAGACGCCGGGAAAGAATACCTTCATAATGTAATTTACATGATCCAGCGTGGGTATGCCCGTGCTCTCCAGATCGGCGGTCAGGTCGGTCATGTCTGTCTGCAGCTCGGCAAAGGCCTGCTTGCACTCGGAGCGCACATTGCTCTCCAGTGTTATCATTTGGATCTGGATGCGCTTATACTCCCTTTCCGCCTGCGTCGAGCGTCGTCGGAAGATGATCAACACCACCACGAGGATTACAATCAAGGCCAGCACCGTGAGTATTATGCCCAGCATGGCGTGTGGCATTGCATACGGTTTGTTCAGATCGTACCGGAGATGGCCGATGACAAAGCGCAGATTTCGTCCCACTTTGACCACCACCAGCGGCAAATCCGCAGCCTGATCCACGCCGTTCTCATCGGTGGGCGCTGGCTGTTGTTCTGGAGGAATACAGAGCAGCTGGGTAACCGCCAGGCTCGTGATATTACACTGGGCGGTACCAATGGTAACATTTACATCATATTCATCAGCCGCCAGGTTGAGGAGCTCACCCTCTATGACCAGGGTATCGCCTTTGTACAGCTTAATGCCATCGTTGCCAAAGGGTAAATACCTGGGATCGCTAAGATACACAATGGTGCTGCGTATGTCATGAAAATACTTGTTTAAATCCCTAACCAACTGCACATGATCCATAACAAAACTGAGCTGCAGATTCAACTGTGTCTCGTGGACCTTTACAAATGCGGCCACGTCCAGATTTCCGGTTCCAAAGTAATGCATATCCTCATGATAGTGAAGCTCCCGTTTTGACTTGGGCTTGAAGCCCGCTCCGGACACGTTCAGCTCAGAGCGATCCGTTGAATGCTTCAGTAGTTCAAACTTAAGGTTGACCGGTGGCGATGGACACTCCATTTGGCTGGAATTGATGACGGTGCAGGAGGTCTTGTTTACGCGCTCGTTATCTAGGAACACTTCCAGCTCCGGGTTCTGTATGGAGTCCAGGTACATGCCATGCACGGTCAGGATGCGGCCACCACTGACGAAGCTACGCAATGGTTTGATCTGCATAATGCGCGGGTCTTGCGTGTAATTAAATATGGAGCACGGTTGTGGCGGTAAATTGTAGTAGGAGCCGAAGGAGGGGTCATACGATGATCCGTAGCTGGCATAGTTGTGCTGCACTGGCTCCACATTCTGGCAATTAAAGGTGCGATTGGCACCGTCAATGACAAGACGCAGGGAGCGTATGGGCTCAGGCTGTGTCGCCTCCGAGGTGATGCAGGCGAGCCGGGAGGATGATGCCTGAGTCACATTAATGTGGCACTCATACTCATCCAAGAAAGCACGAATACTGGATCCAATGTTGAGGTAACGTCCCAATAGGGATAGCTGGGTACCGCCGGACTTAGGGCCGACGGTGGGATAGAGACCACTTAACTGGATATTCTTGAAGTGAAACTGTACACTGGACTCGGTGTAGCCTGCATCGTTCGCCACTTTAATGGGCGCGGACATCTCATGCAGGGCGGCTTTGGTTCTACACTCGATCTTGACGGAGATCTGATAGTTGACCAACTCGCAGGGCACATTGCCAATGGATATCTTGCCGCGTACATCCTCCTCCCGTATGCCCAGATTGCTGCCCTCAATGGTTACCAAAGTTCCGCCCTCTACTGGCCCCGACAAAGGCTTTATTATGTCGATTCTTGGGCGCGGACAGTCGTTTTGCATAATGGCATTGCTACCTGGCTGGACTGCATTCAAGCCGGGAAGCATAGAACCACAGGTTTCGTTGAAGACACAGGAACCACTACACCACGCGCACTGATACTTTGGATCCCGGGTTACGCACAAGCTACAGTCGGCATGCTGTCGATGGGATCCCAAGACATCGCATTTGTATAGTATAATGCTGGCGGTATCCACATAGTGCTGGCGATTCCAGGTGACGTCTACTTTGGCCTCGTACTCATGGGTGTTCGTTTCATAGAAATACGGCGTCTTTTCGCACACTACTATCCGGTTGCCCTCAATATGGGCGGGCAGAAGCATCTGGGCCGCCTCAATCTGAATGGTGCACAGGTAGCCGGCGTGAGCGCTCTTGGGTTTTGGTAGATTCTCAATCTCCAAACGGATCTCCTTGGGCACCCGCACCGGCAACAAAATTGGTTCCCGATTTCGCTTTAAATGGGGGCATTGCGACTCCGAGGTCATGGGCAGCTCCATGTTCCGACACTGATCGGACTGATGGACGCATCTGTTGTCATAGATGCACCAATTACAGCCCCAGGAGCTGCGCACACAGGTCCGACAGTTGGCATGGTGGGAGCAGTCGAAAAAGGCAAAGGATCGCGAGACAAAGTCCTTGTTGGTCTCCGAGCTCCGCACGGAGAGCGGCACCAGCACATGATCCATGTTGCTGGCAATGCTCGGTCTCTGGTCAATAGGGGGTGTGGAACAGGCCAAACCATGCTCCAGAATCTCGGCATCGATGGGCGTCGAGTTGCCAAAGACACAACGATATTTAGCATTAAATGGCTCCGGTAACGTCCGTATAATCAACTGCACCTGACTCAGCTCCGTGATGGGTATTTTGTCTGGTACAATGGACTCAAAGTCGATGCACTGCTGTCCGCTTCCCAGCGATAGCCAGCGGGAGGCAGATGTGTCCCGCTGACATGTGGACCGGACAGTGCAGCGTTTCTCGAGGGAACACCAGCCACAGAAGGGATCTCGCGATTCTAAACAAGCCGAGCAATTTGTATACATGGAGCAGTGTTCGATGCGCAGCTTAGTCAATCGTCGCGTGGATAGTACATAGAGAAAATCCCGTTTGGGTGACATCATTGTGTTGGGCAGAATTCGGTTTCCCGCATCCACTACAATTTCCTCGTACTCCCCTGGCTTTTGTCCGGATAACAGCACCTTCTTGATGCTTCCTGACTCAGTGCCCAGAAAAGCCAATGAATGCTGCTGATCCGTGGTCGTCGTCGCCGTCACAGATGTCACTGACACGTTATCAAAGTGGAATAGTGCCTGGGCCGTGATGGGAGAAACGCCACTGATCTTAAGGCCCACAGAGCAAAAGTTATAAATATTGCCTAAGGAGCCAACGATGGGACATCGGCCGTCGTTAATGGTACCTGATATGTAGCCAAGATTGCGATCCTTTATTGTGCCATTAAAGCACATGTGTATGTTTTCAATGAAGACATCCTCGATGTCCTTCAAGCTATAAATGCACATAGCTGACTTGTTCTCCGGCTGATTGCTTATCTCCTTGGACGGTGAAAAGACTGTTACAAGCACATGGTCATCCCTTTTGATGCCCATTTGGTGGGCCAACTTCTGGCTGGCTAGGGTGATCTTGGCATCGCGCAGAATATTGTAATCCGTGTGATCATCCGTGGCAGTGCATTGGATTGTTATTTCCGTATAGCTATCATAGTTGGAATCCGTTATACAGATTCGTGCCAGCCGAGTCACATAGCCCGCCTCCTCGGCTAGATGTGACTTCTTCTGCACCAGCACAAAGTATGCATATTCCGAAGAATTAAATCCGTAGACGTAATCAACCAGAAAATGATCTCGGTATTTGACATCTATGTTAATAATTGACTGCTGAATGGAGAATTCGGCGTAGTTAAGGTCGTCTAAGCGACGCGAAGATATCGCTGGCACATCGTGACGGTAGTCACCAACGTTGGTGAACGTGGTGCCCACATACAGTATATCCTCCTCTTTCCACGAGTACCTCGCTGGGCCAACGAAGGCATAAGTGGAGGCCAATTCATCATTGGCGGCCAACGGGACCGCTAAAAACTGAGGCGCCGCTGGGAAGCGCAGAAGATTGTAAATCTCACAGGCACCTGAATCGTAGTAAAAAAAGACATAAACAAAGAAGTTAATTTAAATGAAAGCGGAATTAATTCGACTTATTTCTAGCTGGTTGTGATTGACTGGAAAAACAGAATAATTTTATTAACTGCTGCTTACGACTAGGATCGTATTTGCAACACCTACACCAACACAATAAATTATTAACTTGTAGCACAGTCTGTATTGATGGCTTGGTCTTACCTTGTCGAGTACTGCCGCATGATATAAGGATGCCGTCGTTGTGAGCGTAGCTAACGACCAATATCTTGTTGAAATTATTTACCAACGTCGTCTCGACATCTTCTGGGCAGCCCCCGGCATGACATTGGGGCGCATCGTGCTTGGGCCCAGTTACCGCCTCCGCCAACACTCGCAAATTTTCGTTTAACTTGAGAATCTTGTTGGTGGCACCTGCATACATTACGTTGTGCGTGTAATCGAAGGTAAGGTGTGTGAAATAGTTTTTGGACTGTGCACTTGAACTGCCGACTCCGGAGCCACTTGGGGCAATGTTTGAGCGATTTGCGAAATTTGCCAGCGTAGATGTTGAGGTAGTGCCTCCAGATCCAAATGTGCCACCGTTAACCATGGGTGGCAGTGTAAACTGTGCCACAATATCGCTCGATGCGAATTGCTTCGTAGAGGACACTCCCCCACCACCACCTCCTCCTCCTCCTCCTCCGGAAGCTTGTTTACTTAGTTCTGTATACTGCCGTGTGTCACGACGCCTGTGTTCAGCCGCCGCGGTGCAATGTACCAAGCATTGCATGTGCAGGGTAAAAACTGCAATCAACGCGAATATAGCACCATTATTGTAGCGTTTTAGCAACATTCTTGTAAACTTCTGTAGCCCTATATTCCAAAATATACTACTTTTTGCGTATGTAGTATATACAAAATGGTGTTTTTTTGTCGTGGGGATTAAAGCGGAGAGCAAGAATGCTGAACAATTTAATCAAAGCGTGGAACCGATACTTTTCATCATATTTTGCTGTCCATTTTTCCACTGTGGTCGCAATTAGTTGAATACGACGGTGCAATTAAAACTACAAAATATCATTTTCCTATTTAAGTAAAAATATGTTCCTGTATACACGGGTTGCACACACACGCACACATACACATTTATGGAAAAAAGTGTATACACTCACAAACTTGTGTCAGTTTGACAGAGTTGCATGCGATTGCACCATCGATGAATCCAATATGCAGCAAAAGCCGATAATTCCCTTTCTTAATATCCCACTATTTATGTTCACCCTATTTTTGTGCTTGCTAGTTCATTTAAACACAGTGAGTTCATGAACCACTTATGGACTCTCCATTTTTAATTTTTAACACACGTTACTTTTCAAATCTAATTTTAGATTAATGGTAGTCATTGTAGCAATATCAAAATAAAATAAAATCAAAAAACTTGAAAGTAAAGTGTACAGTAATAATATATTTTATTTAATCAGTATTCGAAGACATTCGTTTTAATTATAGGGAAGACAGAGATTAAGATATATACTATATCTAGCTTAAGTAAGAAATGCATCTTGGTATATGGCTCAATATTACATTTTGATATATATGATAAAGTATGTGTTTGTAGTTAATGTAGATTTAGAATAACTGAAACTAAGTACATTCATGTATTTTGAGCTGGATTTCGATGGTACTTTCAAATTACCCAATTATATGTAATTTTAAATTATTTATAGCTTATTATGAAACCTATTAATTGGCTTTTGGGAGTGACCAAATTTCTTAGAAACATGTGACCAAATTATAATTTAATAACAAGTACAAGCTCAGAATGCGCACACCGTTATTTAAGTGTTTGTGTTGGGCCACGATCATCGATCTACAATGTATAAGTCGGGCCACGCTACTGCATCATTTGCAGATACCTATTCTCCTCCAGAAGCGAGCTCAACGATGTTGTCATATCATTTATGATCATGTTGGTGCTGGGATGTGGATGGGGATGGGGATGAGGAAGGGTGTTTGGATGAGGATGTGGGTGTGGGTGAGTGGAGCTGCTAACATCTGGCCAAATAGGATTGTGGTTGTTGTTGTTGTTGTTGGTTCCCAGCTGAAGACTACTCATTGGTGTATTACCACTATTGGTCTCCATCCAGTTTTGACAGCTCTGGACGTACTCCAAGGTGCGTTGATAAGTGTCCGAATGCATAGACGAAATGTTGTCCGAACTCGGTTCATCGGAGTGCATTTTCGGAACGACAGACATGCCCAACTCGCCGGAAGTCGGAGCGGATGTCTTGACCAAGCCGGAGGGGTTCTGATTTTGTGTCTGAGCCGGATTCGTATTCGTATTCGGCTGTGAATTTGGAGAGGTCAGCTCCAGCATATGTGGTATCGTTGGAGACAACTGGGATTGGCTGACGATCCTACACTGGATCTCGATGCCGCTGTTTGGCTCCGTCTCCGGCATCCTCCTAATATCCGGAATACTTGTCATGGACGAATCAATGACGGCGTAAGCAGGCGGTGTGGGCATGTCTTGCGGCGGGGCTTGGTTTGAAGTTTGCCCTTGGGCACTGTAATAGGGTAGCTCGCAATAGTGGGATGCACTGGCTCCCGTTTCATAGTTACGCTGCGAGTAGGGGCTACCTAGGGCAGACATGGTGTGACCCGATTGAGGCGACAATAGCCCCATGGCCGGAGACGGACTGTGGGGAGGTCTGGGCAAGGCGGCAGTTGCATGCGGTGAAGGAGGCACCATTTCCGACTCCTTCACCAAGTTCAGATACTGCACCATTTCATCGGGTAGTATGAGCTCCTCGACCTCGTCCAAATTGACCTTCTCGTTGGGATGGTAATCAATTGCGTCTGATCCTGCGGCCGCTTCTGTGGCTGCCCCTCCCGCGGTTCCCACTCCTGTTTCTACGCCTGTTCCTGCGCTTTCCTTTGTTTTAGTGGCTGCGGCATTTACCGGCGACCGCTCCAATCTCTGCTGCGCCATAATGGGCTCCGATTGCCGTCTACAATGTCCTCCACTTGGGAGGGAGGACTCCGCATCATAGTTATAGGAGCAGTAGCTGTTCATGCCCGGTGTTTGAAACACGCTGGGTATGGAGTAACGTCCTTGTCCGCCGCTCTGGGCAATCCTTTGATGCTCCGGCTGCTGCTGGAGACTATACACGTCGCTCGACTGCAGCCTCTGCAAGTGTGTGGCAATCAAATGAGAGGAGGGCGGTGGAGGCAGGCTGCTGCTGCGGGACTGAACCGAACAAGGCTCCATGGGATGGCCAAGACCCTGACCATGAGCCTGGGCATGACCAAGGCCATGACCATTGCCGTGCATCATAGCGGCGGACATGGGTGCCTGCGGGCCAAGACCATTGGACATCTGACTGGAGCGACGCGAGCCACCAGGAGAGATGGGATCATAAAGCGAAGCGGATGCGGATACCAAGCCCGACACCGTGCCTGATCCCGATCCAGGAGCTAAAACATTGTACGATGGCCTACTGCCCCGCATGGTCGATATGGAGGAAAGCTGGGAGCACTGGCTGCTTCGCCGGCTCTGCATGCTGCAGTAGTAGGTGCTGGCATTTGAATTTTGGCTATCTCGTCTAAGCTGTGCCTGCAGAGCAGCTGCCGTACCCGTACCCGGTTGCGGATAACCATGCTCTGTCTGGGATTGAGACTGGGGTTGGTTCGCTGGAGCAGTCCCCGGCTCCATTTTGAGCTCGTTAATGCGCTGATTGAGCTCACTGATGCCGATGGCACGGGGACTCCGCTCGGGAATATTCGAGAGCATGGAGTTGCTCGCATTGAAGAAGGTCTTGGATTGCAGACGGCTGCGGAATCGAGGTCGCGCCATGCTAGCAGTAGCACCACCACCACCCGCACAAGCTGCTCCACCACCGGCATTTGGACCACTGGAGGCCCCACCACCGCTGCCAATGTTAACCATGGCTCGGAGCACAATGGGCAGATCAGCAGCATCGATGTCCTCGTTGTATGGCCAGTTCTCGTCAAGGGTGGGCACACTGGCGGACCGCAGATCGTCCTGCCTGCTGCTGCTGCTACCGCTGTTGTTGTAGGCGTTGTGCCTGAGGCAGTCGGAGGCCAGAAGCTGACCCGGAGAGTTGGCGTCCGACTCGGATTTGATGCTCGGACTGGACAAGCTAATCGCTTTTCCCGAATGCAAATCCTCGCTGCAGGGACTCGAATCAATGTTTTGCTCCTGAAGCTGATTGTGCTCTCTGTCCCTGTCCCTCTCCCTGTCCCTGTCCCTGTCCAGGCCCGAGTTGGCGTCGTGCAGAGGTAGTCCCTTGTGCTTCTTGTTGGCATAGAACTCAGCGCCATGTACTGTCTTGACGTGCTTGCGCAGAGAACTGGGATCCGTGTATCGCTTTGTGCATCCCGGGGCTTTGCAAATATAAGGTTTCTGTTGAGGTTACAAAATACATAAAACAAATTAATTAACAATCGTCAGGAACTCGAACTTGTGAAAGCAAACAGATGCGAAAGTCGAGTGCGCCTGTAAAAGACTGTAAAAGACCCTGTACTTAGCTAATGCGACCTCCCAGCTTACCTCGTTGCTGTGGGTTCGATTCTGGTGTTTAGCACGATCGCTGGCGTTACTGAAAGCCTTGCTGCATCCCGGGTACTCGCAAGTGTACGGCTTCTCACCTGTATGCGATCGGAGGTGGGTTTTTAAGTTCTCCAAGCGTGAATAGGCCTTGTAGCACCCTTCGAACTGTAAATAAACCACACAAATAGATAAGTTAGGTAAATTCATGAGTTCAAAGGAGTCAAGTACGAGCATCTCAATATGTTGGGCAGCTTACAGTGCATTTATGCGGCTTTTCACCGGTATGACGACGCATGTGGACCACGAGCATGTACTGCGCCTTGAACGGCTTTTCCCCTCGCGAGCACTCCTCCCAGCGACAGACGAACGCCTTCTTGTTGCTCTGGATGTGATCATTGTTGATGTGCTTGACGAGCTCGTCCTGGGTGATGAACTCAATGCTGCAGTTTCGCCAGTGACAGTGTGTTTCTATGAAATCCCCCGGCTCATCCTTAATATCCGTGGTATCTGCCGTATTGCAGTCGTACTCGTTGCCGCGCTCCTCCAGTGAAATTCTATCCCGATTCTGCTGGTGCTGCTGATGATGATGATGATGATGGTGTCCTATGCCCGATAAAACCTTGTTCTTCTGCCTTCGTTCCATTGCATTTGCCGATGCACTATCAGCCTCCACCTGGGCCACGATCCCGGATGTGGACGAAGGCTGTTCCAGTGTCTGCATCTGGGCCTTGCTTTTACTTAACCGATTTCGCTCCGAGTTGTTGCTGTCCTCATAGTTCTTAGAAATGAATTGGGTAATTGGGTAATTGGTTAATTCATTGGCTGATTGATTAATTAATTAAACATAATCTTTTGAGGATTATCATAGGATTATGTTCTTCTATTTAGACCCAAAGGTGCCAAGGGTCTACCTACCACACCACTTATTCCTTTAAAATGATTTCCAAATCTATTCAAGAATAAATTCTATAAGAAATTTATAAAAATAGCATTATCTGGTCGATTTGGAAAATCTTTTCAAAAGGTGGCATTACTCAGATCGAAGCAGGATTGTGGCTAGATATCTGTCTGTTTTTCATAACATGTTTTTGGAAATGTTTTCGTGATTTGACATGCTTAGAACATGAATATTCTTGTCGTTTTAGACTTTAAACTTCAACCCCGACCCCCAATGAAAACCAGGTGAGAATTATAAAGGGAGCACAGAAAAAACATTTGAAAAGTTCAGTTGTGCCACGGAGCACAAAAGGACTTCTTGAATTGGACTGTTATGGACTTGCTGACTAACTCACCTTGCTTGCTCCGACTGGTTTCAGGCCTGCGTCCTCGGGGGTGCCACTGATGATGGTGGAGGTAGGAGTCGAAGCCTGGCTGGCACTGCCGCCCATAATCTCCTTGGGATTGGGCGTGGTTTCGCCGAGACCGAGGGCAGCTGCATGGTTAATTGAATAACTAGCCGCTGCTGCCGCCGCTGCTGCTGCCGCTGCTGCCTGTTGTTGTGTCATTGCCGGATGCAGTAAGCCGGCACTGGCACGGAGCAGATGAGCCTGCAGCTGCTGCAGATGCGGTGCCATTGCGGCATGGCCATGGCCCATCGGACTGATGGCGCCGGCCGAGAGATGACCGTAGGAGCCGCTGGCAGCACTACTAGTACGCGAGCCGTTCATAAGATTGGCTAACGAATTGGGCGAGAAGCGAATCATTGAATTTATGTCGAATGAATCCGAATATGGAGATGAGGACAAAGCGCGTTTCCGACTCATGCTGGCCCGCATGCTCCCGCCCCCACCACCAGCCCCACCACATCCCGGGCGGGGACTGTTGAGTCGACCATTGCCATCTAAGCTGAAGTGGAAGTCGGTGCTCGCCAGAGATCCCGCGGCGGCCGCTGCAGCTGCCGCCACTGCAGCGTGATGCAACTCGCTGAACGACCCCATACCCCGGGCACTCAGGTACTCGCCGGAGCCCAGGCCCAGGCCCGCTAGGTGAAAAGCTGAAGAGCAATTGGCATATGGATCTGTTAGGAAAATAACATAGGATTAGTAAGGTCAACACGAAGCCACAAACTGTCGGGAAAAGTAAAGTCGAGCTCAATCGACCGTGCTGAATCCAATACCCCATACCCTGCACCGAATACTCTACACACTATACCCTATAACTAGCACAAAAGGATTTTCCAAGACCTCGAATGACCTCAAATTAAACAATCACAATCATTAGTGTTCGTATTTTGAGTGTTGTTTTAAATACTAAAGATACATTCGTATCGCCTGCACCTATGGGTAGTACTTGTATTATCATTGGATGGTATCGGAAATGACTCTGGGAAATAACACAGGGGATAGTCAAGAGAGAGTCAATTACCATGATACGAGGCGGTGGGACTGCTACGTTGCATGGAATAGAACTGTTCCATGTAGCCGGGAATTCGGTAGGCTGGATGAAAGTCGTGCTGCTGCGTCTGACCAGCCATGCCGACGCCATGGCCATGAAAGTGACCAAGGTGATGGTGATGCCCGGCACTGCCCAGAAATGTGTGACTGCCTGCTGCACTGCCGTTCGTCGTCGGTGCTAGCGTGGAGGCGGGAGGCGTGGCGTCCGTGCCAGCTGAGGGCATTGGAGATGTGGCCACTGATACGGGTACGGCCACTGGCACCGGAACCGGAACTGCCACCGCAACTGAACTGCTCACATCCGTTGTAGGTCCGTGATTGCTCGATCCCGAACTGGGCAGCATGGAAGCCGCCGCAGCGGCTGCAGCGCGTCTGGAAGCCAAGAACTGTAGCTCCGTGTATCTGCAAAAAATGTTTAGTTTCATTTAATACAATCGCTTTAAAATTAGTCAGCAATCGAATCGTCGAAATTCAAAATACAAAATGCATGTCACTAAATGAAACAAGTCAGATAGGCTACAGTCGATCATTCCGACCCCTTACTCTTCTTCTATTACCCATTTTTCCATACAAATAATAAACTTCGACCGCTTTGTTCTATGCGAGCTATAGGATATAGTTGTCTGATCCGGAACAAACTTAGTGAGGATACTTAAATTTTTGATGTATACATAATGAGTTTGGCTATAATAGCTCGAATACACGTACACTACATGTCTTTATATAAATTTCCTATTTTTGTCCAAGTTGTCCTAAGGAGCAATAAGATGTAGGTGTCTGATCCGAACTAAACCAGGTGAAGATGGGTACATTTTTACCATACATCTGAAGGTTATAATGATGTGAAAATAGTTTTGGGTGAGGTGGCCATAATTTTTAGCAATTTGCACGGATCTTTGGAGACGTGGCCACAATTTGAAATAAACTTGATCTGTCTGATAAATCCAACTATCCATATCAATATCCAAATTTTGTGGCTTTTGTCCCAATAGTCTCGAAGGTCCAGGTGTGTATACGGCTGTTCATGCTGATCAAGAATATAAACATTAGTGGGGTCGGGAACGCCTCGTTACACCTATTACGCACACTTCGCTTCTGACAAGCCTAGACCCCTCTACCCTCTTTTAGAGTGCGGGGTCTAAACAGATTTAATTCACTAGCTAAAATCTATTCAAAAATGGTTTTGGAACTAAGGTACTTATGTCTAGAACAATTGATTACTGGCAGGACACTGTAAAGGATACTTTACTTATTGTGATGCAGTTATATCATCCCCAATGTATTGCTTCCCGGAATACAGATGATGCTTCAACTTATTATCAAAAACCACTGATTCAGCCCCATACAACCTCATATTTTAGAAATAAATCAATTTCTTTTGATTTTTCCCACGTTTATTGTAAAAGGAGTTGTATTTTAAAAATGTATATAATCAACCTGCTTAAACGTCCTTTAGGCCCTATCAAAAACCTAATTTAACCCTCCTCTGCATGACGCATAAAGAACCGTTTAAGCCAAGTTAATCTACTTGATTATAGTCCCCGATTTTGATCAAGCAAATATTAAATGTAACTGGATCAACCGACATACTTTTGTCTAAAAACCAATACTCGGTACAGTTCGTATACTCCTTACTCAAAAAGAGAACTTTATGTGTGCCATATTGGTCAAAAACTGGTATTTTTATGAAATATGTAGTGTTAATTGTATAGTAGAAACTATGGGACAGATTCGAAGTCTTTAATAGTCGCACACTTGACTGTAACCTTTCTTAAGAAGTGTTTCTATTATTTCAAAACTGTTTTCAAGAAGACTTGTGTTTCTAATAAATATAGCCGTCCATATATTTCACTTTTTGCAATAATTTATGAAAATATTTGTACGATTAGACTATAGATTTACATATAAACTCAGCAGTTGCCAATTCATCGAATCCATATGCTACACTAGTCAAAACAAATATAAAGTACGTACCTGCACGTAAGATTTGACTTTAGATTACGTATAGAATACATATGGGTTGATTATAGCCTGAGCCCAAATAAAGTCGACACCGAAAGATATAATAGTTTTTAAAAACCTGCTGATCTCATCTACTTTAAAAGCCAGAGACACCAAACTTGGATCTAGGTTCGAACTTGCTATATATATTATACATATAATATATAATGCGAAACAGTTTTGGAGAAAGATAATTTCAAAGTGAACAGACAATCTCTTTTTTTTTTTTTTTTTTTTTTTATCATAAAAAATAAGTTCATAATAGGAGGAATAATCTAACATATAATCTCTAATTAGACTCCATACTCAAAGAGAGTACAGAGATGTTTTTCAAAAGGCTTTAGGAAGCGTTCCTGACCCTATACAATGTATATGTTCTTGATCAGCATCAACATTAAAGTCTTCCTCCCGTATATATGAACACATAGATCTTAGAGACTATTAAAGCGAAAGTCCCGAAATTTGTAATCAAAGTTTCCACGCCCCCTGCCGCCCCAAAAAAAGCTTCGAGACTCGAGTGCTTTGAGCTATCGTGACCAAAAAAGTCTGATGAAATAACATTTTAACTTTATAAAAATAATTCAAAAATAAAAACTTGTTAAAATCAAAATACCTAAATATAAAAATAGAATAGTTCAAACTTTTCAATGTAATTTAATATTATTGATACTTACGCCAGTGGAAAATATGTTGGTAGCGCGTAAGCATCCATATTGAATTTAGTGTGAGAGCTCAAAAGCCCGATACTATATATAAGTCGATAGACTCAGTGTTTTAAACTCCGATCAAGAGAATTGTGGACTCTTCGCTTTGCCGTCGGTAGTGCTTCAACTACTTAGAGTTGTATGGTGCGGTACGGAACTATTTATCACGGTTTTGTTAAAAATAAATACATCCACACACTCTTGAAAAATGACACAAAAGATACATTTATCCAGAACACGATTTGATATATAGAATTTCAAGTCGAAGAAATTCTTTAGAAACGAGCGATAACTTCAGAAGAATTTCAATATTTTTAGCATCTGGAGATGCTTCTGTCTAGGTCTCTGTCCCTTGGAGCATTTGGGCATTGTTGTTGCCAGGACGTTAAAAACTAGAATGTCCATTTATGAGTTGACATTTAGATACAAATTAACGTTAGATTTAGTAAATTACTCGATTAATTTAGTTTGTACGATTAACACAAGTCACACAATTCAATTATTCTCGATTTAATAGAATCATTAAATATGTTTGTATTTTTGTATTTGTATTTGCATTTGTATTTGTATTTGTGTTTGCCTTTGATCACTTAATTTGTACTAACTTTTTGTACAACATGTATTGTAGAAAATGATGAATGCGTGTGCGTGAGAGCATGTGTATACGCGAGTGTAAGTGCGAGTATTAGTATAACTGTGCGTGTATGTACTAGTCAATAATCACGGGCGTGCACGGCGGCACGGCGTCTTACTGCCGTGTTTACTTCGAGCGGACTGAGAGGCAGCAGCTCTTGCAGTGCCTCGCTTGCTTTAGCTGGAGCAACGCGAACTGCTCGCTCACGCACACCCATGCTTAAAACAATAACAAAAAACAAACATACTACTGCTACAGATACTCAAACATACACAGAGCGACACACACAAACACACACACACACTTATACAGATGCGACGCCATAGACGCAAGTGTACACATCCACAGGTCACGATCTGCTTTGCCTTTTCCTCTTCCACCTTCTTCGCTGCCTCTGCCAATGCCACTGTCGCTGCCACTGCGACTGCCGCTGCCGCTATCACTGCCTCCACCGTCACGTCTTTGCTCAGCTTAGAGCACAAAGTTGCCAGAAGGCGGGCAGATCGAAGATGGCCATTCTCTCTCACTCGTTCTCATTTGGCTTGCGCTCTCTTGTCAAATTTGCCTGGGCAACAACAGTGCTGACGCATGCTTGTCTATATGTAGTTACGTACACACACAGAATACGGATTCAAGCAAACAAATTAATATTTGTTTGTACACTTAATGCAAATTATTTATTCCTCAGCGCTAAAATTTTATAAATTAAATAATTGTTAATGTAGATGAACCTTAAGTTAGAAATGTCTTAATTTGATCAATTTAACATGCCAACACTGGTGGAAATAAAAACTGCAGTTCTCTCTCTTACGCTGCCGCTCTCTGTATCACCATATCCATCGGCGTCTCCATCTCGCTCTCAGTGCTCTTTCTCTGTCCCTCGTGGCAGGTATGATACTATAATGTCTCGACGTCCGTCCCAATGCTAAACCAACTTCATCAACTTGCTACTTGCTATGCAGAAGACGTGTACAGACACAGACAATCTTTTAGACGCACCCACATTATGTGTAAAGATCGCTCTCTTCACTTCGTCTCTCGCTCTCTCTCATATACTTTCGAGAGGTCTATCCTTTTCTGTTTCTTTCTAGCTCTCAGTCAATCTCTCTTTGTCTCGCCAAGTTGTTCACAATTTTTATATGTACGTATGTATGTATTCATGACAGCACACACACCAAAGTACATACATACAAATATACATATTTACATGAATGCTCAATTAATGCAACAAAATACTCTTTTTATAAAGAAATTATCCGGCTGCATCCGGGTTTTTACTGGTCACAGGACGTCATTTAAGCAAATTACTGATTCCCTTGCCTAATTTGCGTTTTTCTATTTATTTATAGTTGGAGTACATTAATAAAGTGTAAGTCGGTTGATTCCATAATTTTTTGAAAGTTAGCAAATATGCAGACATACAGACTATATAACTTAAAAATCAATATATTATTTTTGTTTATTCTAGAGTAATATGAAGATCGATTTAAAGAATATGATTTTACGCCTTTTTAAAATTGCTTCAGCAATTTTAATAAGAAATTTCAAAAACAATTTTTAACCCACCTTCATGGTACTCGGAAGATATAGAAGATATATTTGGGTTTATAGGATAAGATATTCCGTGTAGAGTATTGTAGGAAAAACACTCATAACAGGTGTTATACCGGAAAATTGTACCGAAGAATATTGCAGCGACTTCAAAAATACTTAGAAAACTTAGCTCATTGAATGTTTCTTAAATATAAATAAATATATACATATATATGAATATCTTAATTAATAAACGCTTTAACTATGTTTTGAAAAAAAAAAAAAATATTTACTAAAAATCCATGTAAAATATTTGAGATTTATGAAAGCTCACATTTAAGTTTAAACCAAGAACTTTTATCCAAATTTGTACTGGTAAGAAAATAGATTTGCTTAAAACTAGGATTTATATATAATTATTGAAAAATGTGTAAAAAAAATAATATTTAACAGTCAATACAGTGTTTGAATATTTTGCCGTACTAAATAAAAATTTAAAATTATAGCGTTTACAAAGGGAAGATCCAGATTTTTGAAAACAGCTTTCTTAACTTTATAGCACTTTAAGGACATATGGGCGTGAGGCTAAGGTAATTTGGCTTTATAGGCGTCACACTGTTTTTGGAAAGAATATCTATATTTACACATTTTTTTTTAATTACTGTGTGTGTTTGTATTAGTGCAGGTCGTACTACATTTGTCAAAGGAAGGTTGTTGGAAGAGTCATCGTCGGCAAACCTACGGAAACCTTCGGAAACCTGCGGCGGGCATCTTCAATACTGTTTTGAAAAGTCAGAAAACCAAAGAATCTCTCAAGCTGATCCCCTCGCCGACCGTTCAATTCCAGGCAGAACTAAAGAAAGAAAGAGAGAGAGAGAGAGAGAGAGAGAGAGATTGAGACAGACAGAGGAGAGAGAACGGAGAGCACAGCGGGAGCAAAGCGGACCTTAAAAATGCGCTTGCTGTGCGCTCCTACGTTCTCATTATGTGTGTTCCCTTTTGTAATTTAACGTCTTATTCAAGTCATTCGAAATTCTTAATACTCTATTGAAAACACGAGAGCTCCGAGCTACGATCTTCGTCTTCGTTCTCCGAGTCTGAGCTATGAGCTCTTGGCTGCCTGCCCGTTCAGCCAGTGCAACCAATTTAGCAGTTTTCCTTAGAGCATTACCTAGCCGAAAATCGATTCTTATTTATTTTAAAACCGTTTTTCACTAATATTCAATAAGTCAGAACTTAGATTAGCTAAATTTTTGACTAATATTCAAGTTATAAAAATTATAAACTTTTATTAACGATTCCATAAAATGTGCATAATATAGCACAAAATAATAAAATAAAACAATAAACAAAGGGACCAAATAGATTTCATTTTAATTAAATTGGAATTGAAATTGGAACAATTAAAATAAATTTAGATTATATTTTAAAAATAAGTTTAATGACACTATAGGATTACTTGTAATTTTAGTTTTTTTATATTTAATTAAATTGTATGTGTACATGTATATGTAATTACAGTAAAATACCACTCAGTTTTTTAGCCTTTTTTGTAATCCTATGTTGACAGCACTGCTGATGTTATTGTGGATACAAAGCATTCACATTCACACTCACACTCGCACTCATACTCACACTTGCACGTATTCATCTTATTTAACGACGGAACTTCTGTCGCTTCTTGGAAACAACATAAAACCAGATATGTATGTATTTATTTGTGTATGCACGAAGACATGTACACACACACACATCCATACATATGTATGTGCACAAGAATATATGTAAGTTTTGTTTTTATATTTTTTCGGTTTTGCATCTGCTGTGGAATCCGTTCGTCCAGCATCATCCGCATCCGCGGTGCAATAAGATACTACATATAGAAAATCATCGCGAGTTGAAGATGCAGATTCAGATGCTGATGCTGATGGATATGGAGGGCTTTATCAATATATATACACACAGGAATATGAATAAACATATTATAACTTTTATGTGTGCCAGCATTGAGCTTAAGTTTATATCTAACCCAAACTTTGTACCTCAGCTCACAAAAATAATTCGCAAATTTTACGAGTATGTCTACATATAAAGGGTGGGTCATCTTTTACTATATTATATAAACATTGTATAACTGAAAAATGCCCATTTGCATTCTTGAGGTATTTTTTTTGATTCTTTACAATATATCAACAGTAATTTTTTACTCCAATATCAAATAAGTTACAGACATTATTATAAGCAAATTACAAATTGCGCTTTTTTGAGTTTGGCATTAAATTTTCATAAATCTTATGTCTAATAGCGTTGATATCCGTACCTATTTCGACTTAAGCTTGTCAAACGTCTGGGGCTTATTGTCGTAAGCCTTACATTTTAGAAAACCCCACAAATAAGAAGAGGGGTTAAATCAGGCGATCTAAGAGTCGATTGCTCATCCGTTTTTTGCAGATTCAGTACCAACCAATCGTGCAATTTCGCTGATGCCGCATGTCGGTTTCAGTAACGCCAGAAAGCTAATAGGGATGACAATTCACGGATGGGTTGTATGAACTGATGTTTCAGTAACATATATAGTGGTATAGGTTTAAATACCGTACACATATTATATTTTGTGCTCTTCAAAAAAGTTATAACATTTTTAATATATTTTTATCCCTTCCCGAAATTTTATTTTTAAATTTTATATTTCAGAAGGATAAGAAAAACGTGTATTACTTGTTCAACATATTCTAAAATAAATAAAATAAATAAATAAAATAAATTCTAACTTCGAATTTGGCCTTTATATTAACTGTAAATAAACTTGAACTTAATCAAAAATTATTACATAAAAATAATACAATCATGCAGACAGAATTACAAAAATCATAACCTTATTTAATAAGTAATTATTAATAATGATTGATAATTACAAATATTGTTTTTAACAAGCTAATAACATTGGAGTTCATTGGTTTATGAAAAACATTTGTGAACAAGAATTATGAATAAATCTTCTGGAATTACAAAAATTAGACTGTACTTATTGAATTTTTATGGCCTTTAGCCAAAAATGTATATATATTTATAAATATTTATATTTATAATATTTATAAATGCATATTTATAAATTTAATTCTGCATGAAATTGATTAATTTATTACTCAACAGAGGATTAATAAATTTATAACAAACTAATAGTTTTTAAATATGAAGCTTTAATTTATTTATTTTTTACATTTCCACACAATTCATGCAGGGAATTTTTCGTGGGTGAGTATTTCGTAAATGGATAAAACTGAAGTTCAACTTGATAAACAATTTTAAATTATTTAAAATAAAAAAAGAATTTAAGCTTAAACTAAAAACTGCCAGAAAAATATTACTTATTTTATTATTCTTTTAACAGAAATCTTTAAAGAATTTTAACGTACTCCACTCATTCTTCTGGCATCTCATAATTTCAGAATTTCAGAAGAGACTTTTTGCAAGTCTTCAAATTTATAATTTAATTTTCACAAACTAATACATATAAAATAAAAAATCCTTGTTGTTGTTGTTGCTCATACATAATTGTTGGTACTTTTTCGTTTACTATTTTTTTGTACAAGATATTAAAAAATCTGGTTAAAATAATTTTCATGATTCAGTTTGTTATTGTAGTTGTTGTTGTTTAGTATCTGTCGCATTTTTGGGTTCTCTCTATTACACTCGTTTGGCTATAAAACTCTGCAGACGAAGAAGAAAACGGAGGCGAAGACGCAGACGCAGAGGAAGACGGAGATTGAGACAGACAAAATGACTTTATTTTCTTGTATGAACCTGGACCTGAAGCTGAAGTTGGAGCTGGAACTGGGCTCGGACCGATTTTAAGGGCTTAATTAGTCAGCATATCGAAGCGGAGGCCGAACAAAGTAGTTTGCGGAGTTGCCTCGACTCGCTTAATACAAACTTTCCTTCTCAATTCCAGTTTCTTTTATTAAAGCGGCAGTAGAACCACCCATACATACAAACACACAATTTACACACACATTCACACGCAAGAGCCTGGGCATACATGTGCATGCGAAGACAGCATCATCACCGCTCATCGCTGAGAGCAGATCGACAATTATGTTGTATGCATGCATGTGTATGTACATATATATATGCATAGAGTATATATATATACACACACAAACATGTAGTGGATGTCTATGTGCATGCAGGGAAGAAAAAAGGTTGACAAGCAAAGCAACAACAACAAAAACAAGTAAATTGTTGCTTTCGTCGGCTTATTCGCGAGGGCTGCTTAACGTTTACTCAATACGCGATTTTAAGGTTTGTTTTTGCAAATATAAGAGTTACCGACCTTATACTCTTGATCTGCACCAACAGTGGAGTCGATATAGCAATGTCCGTCTTCCGTTTTAATACCAAGAACACCATTACTTGGAAACGACCAGAGCAATCGGGACAAAAATTAAACATTATAAATATCATTACCAATTTTGATTCGGACAACTATATCCTAGCTAAATTTTTATGAAAACATGCGTTCGCAACCAAACTGACACCTTATGTATAAATATATCATAACTTTTTAAGTCCTAACCAAATTTGGTTTAGATCGGATATATGTATTTAGGACAAATCATTTGTATGAAAATTGCGCAAAAGAATGGGACTGAGTTAAAATAGTAATTGAAGCCGTGTTATTTCTAAATTTCGTTAATTTACCAAATAAATTATTATTAAATAAACATTCACAAGTTTTAGAAATTTATAAACATTATATATCAGTGAAATCTCTCTAAGAGGGTACTACTTTTACTTGCGCAATTTTTCTCTTTTTATTTGCTTACAAATTACCTACACAAATTCGTCAGCCCCGGCTTAACTCATTTATCAGTTTAGAACACTATCAACGGAATAGTGTCTATTAAAAAATGTAGCTAAAAAACGAATTTTGATAATGTTCAAAATACAAAATACAAAAGCCTTCATTGACGGTACATTTTAACATTAGTTACTCGTGTACCTCAGTACACTTCGGGCAACCCATGCCGGTAAACTTGGTGGCTGAGGCCGTGAGCTCAAGTTAAGCCCCATTCGATACAATCGCTTGCTTTGCCGACGACGTCCCCTCCACTTCCACATGCCCCTGTCCGCTACGCCCCTCCAACTCAATCGTTCAATTCTGCTGTCCACGCACCAACCGTTCTACACAAGGGCTCTATCTCGCATCGTGATGCTGCTGCCGCGCAGCCGCTGCGCTGCTGCTGCCGTCGTTCTTGCTGATGAAGACATTATTATTTATAAGGCCAACCGCAGCGAATGTTTCGTGTCTGCGTCTGTGAAGTTCGGCATCTGTGCGTGTGTGCCCCTAAAAAAAGCACAGCTCTTTTCTGTGATCGTATCATCATCGTCATCAGCTCCCCTTCATTTCACTCACACACTGACGCGCTCAAACACACACAAACACACACGCGGATGCGCACATTAATGTAAATGCACAGGGATGTTGGAGCTCATAATGGTTAAGCATCGTAGTGTATGACGATACATGGAAGATAATACATATACATATACAGTCTTAATAATATATAGTATATATTAAATATATGTAACTAATAGTAATCAGTACTAAGCTCCCAATATTTATACAGATAGTTGATCAAATTTTCAGTAGAAATCTTCAAGCCACGCTTTCTATACAAATGTACGACATAATATAATTTTAAATATCATATACTCCTTTAAGTCTTATAAAAAATCGAAGCTTTACTATAATGTTAAGTTCAAATTTTTCAACTTGACCTGGTAACAGTATAACTTTATAGTTCAAGATGAAGAATATCGAACATTGTACTTGGATTTAACTTAAGTTATCTTAAGACAGGCAGTGCAAGAAGACACGCAATTTGATCCAGGTGAGTTTCACAACGGAATATCTGTTAAATCACAAATGGGTTTGGAATGGAATAATTAGACCACAACTAAACAAACAAATATACATACGTAATACGTATCACCGATCCATTACCCGAACTAAACGATCTCCTTAAGACGGGGCACACTTGCGGTTTTTACCCTACCACAAGTAATTCCAGCTTTACTTATGTGCCGATTTGACAAATCAGTTAAAAAGTGTTGCATATAGTGCCGCTTAAACTATGTTTTATAAAATAACATGATGAAAATAATTTTTTGAGAACTAAAGAGAAATTAATCAATTACAAAATTAGCTACAAAATTAGTCAATCACATCTTTGATTTTTGGAATATATAGGCTCTTAAAATGATCAGTCTGGACTAAAGAAAAAACAAAAAATTGTTCGGCATGGTAAGATGTTGAATTCCCCTTGATCAATATTAATAGAATGTGTCTCTGTCATCTGAGCTATGCTCGGTAAATCTCCTGACTAGTTAACAAAGTCAACTCACACACAAAATTGAGAGTTTTTTGGGATTTGCCCGTTTGAAGTTATAGGTTCGAGCCGGAAGAAGAAGAATTTCATTGACTCTATCCTGAATTATAATAAATCTACCAGTCGACATAACATGGTGTCCTTATAGCATAAAGTCCTTGCACTATCCACTTGAAGTGTCAAAAATCCAATCCGACGTAGTGTTATAAAACACTTGGTTAGAGTATTTAAAGAGGAACCTGAAGAACAAGCGAAACATCTTTTTATTCGACTAATGAAGACATTCCACCAGCGATACCTTATGGTCAACGAAGTATTCAACTATAAAACGAGTCGTGATTACGACTATAGGGGCATTCTCGACTGCCGAATTCCCTTTTATAACACAAACTAAATAATTTAAACTTATTATATTATTTAGCATATCACATTAATTATTTATATTAATATTATTAACTTTTGATTGAATTCGCAGATTCAAAAGCGAAGAACATGATTGGAAATAAACGTATTTTGGGTACATTTTGGTGATCATGTTTTTTTTTTCATAATTTAGTATTTTTGTTAAACTGTGGACTAAGAAAACACCAATTAAAATGTGTCCTCCCATTTTCGGACCCCGAAAAACACTTTCAAATTGAGATTGAGGTTAAGACATCAAATTGAAAGTCGATAACGTCGACTCTTTTGATTTTGACCGAGAATAAATAAATATGTTTTAAGTATTCGACATGCTTCTTTCTACCTGTTACACACATTGGCACAGAGTTAGAGTAACCAGGGTATAAAAAGGCACCAAAACCGGTCCTATCGAACTTAAATTTCGAATCACACACACAGGCACACACACCCATGCACACAAGAGCAGGAGTTTAGTGTGTTTATCAGTTGTTGTATTTGGTTGAATGTTTATACATTTCCCAACAAACAACAAATTTGAACAATTTTTCTTGGTACACAGAAAAAACTATTACTTAAATTAATATTCAACACTCCTGACTTTGGCTTACTTTTCTACAGCTAATAACTATTTTTCATAGGAAAGAGAGAATTAGCCTGCAGTATTTCACTCAATATCAAACTTTACTCAGATCTTGACAAATAAAATAAAATTACATGCTTATATTAAGTATTGCACATTCGTTTTAAGAATATCCCAATCTTGATTTTCTCTGTGAAAACTAAACCGATGTTTAATTGGAATACCATTTATATTGACTCTAATTCAAAATAATTCTGATTTCGACTATTTAAAATGATTTGTCAACGTTTTTGGTTTTTTCCATTTTTAGGCGTTTCTAGTCGTTCTAGACGATTTAAGACCTTATCTTGGAATCACAACATTTCAAGCTTTGATCTCGAATATCTCTATAAACATCTTTGCAATTGATGCTACCCCAATATGATTTTTAAACGTAAAATAAGAAAATTAAAATTAATAATTTCATTCAGTTTTTATTTGATAATTGCTTAAGGATCAACAGCTTTATTCATATTTTTAATATGTACATATTAATATACATTTTTAATAGCAAATATTGTTAGGCTAGAGTGGGTTAAGCGGGTTAAGTCTTCAGAGGACCACACCCACTGTACCACCGTGTAGGCAGAAAGAGACCGAATATACTTCCTCAAAATGTACGTGAGCGTGTATCTGTATTTGTGTGATTCTCTTTATTTGCGTGTGTGTGTGTGAATGTGTACGAGGGTGTCGTGCTCTCTTTAGTGGTTTATATGCTTGTAGATAGTATACGAGTATTCAATACATTCGAAGTCGAACCACTTATGAAACCACTGAAGAAAAAACAGGTTGTATAGGAGGAGTTTTGGCCATTAAAACAAAATGGCAAACAGCTCACATCGCTTACAGATTCTGGACATTAAATCTGTTCATATTCTATTTATTACTAATTTATTTCAAATATAAATGTTGCAAGTATTTTCACATAGTTTTTGGAATACAAAATATATTCTTGAAGCTTTGTACTAAAAAATCACAAAAATGAAAAAAAAAAACTAAACAATTAATTTAGAATTTTTAAATATATTGAACGGGGATAGCCCTTAAGTAAAGCTCCAATTAAATCAATTTGGTTAGTGGAGCTACATTTGGATTTTGGGACTTTAAATATGGTAAACCAAGAAACCGAGCCAAATTCGAAGGCAGCACAGGTAAAAGCTGTTTTTAATTGAACAGAAAATTAATTCCATTTACAATAAATTCAAATCGAATGCTTTAGTAACTCTAAATTTAAAAATGTTTAAAAATGTTAGCTTTAACTATTAACTATTAATTATACATTTTAGATGCCGGATGTAACGAATTATTAAAAATAGTCTTGATGTTAAATAAATTTAAGCTATACAACTAAGTTGTAATAATGATTTTCTAAACTGTTTGTAGATATTTTAAATTTTTAAACATAACCCACATGGTTTTGTAGTTTTAATCACATCTATTAGCAGTCTACAATTCATCTAAATCGAATTATAGAATGCCCCTATTACAAAATAACAATTATCGATAACGAAAAATGCAGTAAATCGATATATTTATTCAGTATTGACAATCGATGTAGATATACGCAATCTTCCAATCGATAGTCGCTTACGATATATTTCATACGCAAGTCAAATCAACTCTGCCAAGTGATGCCACCTTTTTTTTAAAACACATATATTCAAAATGCTAATATTGTATTGAACAATATTTTAAAATGGTTTCCAATTATATGCTTTAAGTAGTTACAATTCTGTAAAACTATCAATTAAGCAGTATTGGCCACTTGCCTAATTGGTAGAGGTTGAATAAGCGGGTTGGTTATGCAATTAAAACCAAAAATAAAAAACTGCACCTACTCGACTAGCTTTGATTTGGGGTATTATGTGCATATGCTTGTATGTACAAATATAAGTGTGTACGGAGTTGGTTAATTTTTCCAAGATCAAAACATTGATTGGTGTGCACGGGTGCCTGACAAAGTCACAACAACAAATCTTTCTATCAAGTTTGTGTTAGTGCGATTGCAGTAAATGACGACTCCAAGGAATCGAATGTGATGTGAGGGTGTTAGATCGCGGTTTGCGGCCGATAAATGAGTGCCGCACACTTCGGTGTCACTCTCTGCTCGACTTTCGAAATCTTTCAAATCACCTTTATAGTAATAACTCTCTCATAGGGTGCATCTTTATTGAGCACAAATAACAGAGGAAAATGTCCCTTTTGCAATACTTTCTACCACTACAAATATAATTATATAAAAAATAAAATAAACCGGTAAACTTTGGTTGTAAGCTGTGGAACAGTTATACAACAAGTAGTTTTTCAGGTTTTAATAATCATTTAAATATACGTTAAATATTTAACTTAAAAAACTTTGTTTATTATTTTAATTTATGTGGCAAACATAATTTTAGATTTTCGTTTGTATACTTTTCGGGGTAAAAAGAAACCGTTACAATTATTAATAACATGGAAAATGTTTATTAATTACTTTGACCAAGTCAGGGATTAAAAAAGGTGCTTGAGTACAAATTTTTGCCGAAATTATACCTAAATCTTCTTAGTTTTTCTTTCCGTCAGCTTCCTTCTCGACCTCGGGATACTCGAGCTTAACACCTGGCTCACAAGTGAAAATGGGGCAGCAGAAGGGGAACTGAGCGGTCTTATTTGTCTTCTCGGTATCCAGCTTGCACTTGTCGTTTGCCAGCGATAACGGCAAAGGACCACAATCCTCAACAAGTTCCAAGAGCCTTTAGAATAGAGAAAGTTTAAAATAATGTTGCAAAGTCTGTATGTATGCATACTCACTTTTCTGGACTTTCCTCGGTTTGGACACACGTCGAGCGACCGCAGAATGGAGTTAGTTCCCATGATTTTCCAGGCTCCACCGTAGCACAGCGAGTCGAAGCAAAGCACATGCCTGGGAAGTCTAAAGGGAAATTTCGTAAACTTACATAAGTGGCTCGACATTTTAATTATCAAAGCGAAACTTGTTCTTAAAGAGTCGGCAGTGTTAATAATTTGAAAACCCTGACACTAATTTGCATTTCATTACTTTTATACATTAGTGAATAATATTAGAATTCCCGATTACTCATTCCTTTTGTCGGTGGCCTTGATCCACAGACAATTACACACAAACACAAACACACAAACACACTCACACAGACACGGCCAAACGTAAGTGAACTGAACGGTTGTTGTTGCTGCTGCACTCAAATGCTTTCAAAACAGCTCAAGCGAATCTGTGTGAGCTTGTGGTGCTGGTGATGGTGCTGGTGCTGGTGGTGGCGAATGGTGAGTGGAATTGGGAGTACCTTTGAATGTGTGCGTATGCATGTAGACTCGCTTTCGATTTCGCACAACTCAAAAAGCAGACTTGAATCTATTTATTAATATATGTACATACATTGTATACATACATATACACATGTAAATATGGGCTATCACAACTTTTTGTTTGTATTTTCAATTTGTCGAAACTACCGTTAGCTTACCTCTGAGCACATCAGCAGGAATTAGACGCTTGTAAATTTTGATTTCATCATCGTTCTTTGGTTCCACAGTATCGGCTGCCTTTTCAGCTGCCCAACCCAAGGATGGGGCCAGAAAAATGGCGATGGCGCAACATGCTACAAATGAAATGATCGAATTCATTCTTGTCGCTCTTTTGAACAAAATGCCGATAAAAGTTTATGCCACTACAATGAATTTTTCTCAAACAAAGCTCTACGTATCCGACAGCCGAACTAAACGAAACTACCAGAAACAAGTCAGCTTTAAGCGAAAGTGAAGACCGAATTGAGACTCAAAAGCAATCCCACCACTATTTATAGCCAAAACTGTGCTTTTGTGGATATTCGAGTTTGTTTTTTTTTTCTATCTGCATCGTTGTTGTTGTAGCTATGGCTTGCCACGCGAACTGTGAAAAACAAAGCTGAGCTTTGTCAAGTTTGGTGTTAACGACATACGTATGTATGTACATAAATATATACGCACATTTTTATATACATATGTACATAAATATATATGTGTGAGTATGTTTATAAACCTACATTAGGGACTTACATACAGCATAGTATACTATCTACATATTAACTATGCAAGCAGCATAGTAAACACCTCGGTGACAAATACGATGTGGATATAATTATCTTAATGTAAATGCGCACAATTTTGAGCCGGTAAAACATTTCCACTGGCGTTAATCTCATAACTTGTTCAATATCAATACAGATTACATGTTAAGTTGCTATAAACATATTTGATTTAACTAGAACATTTGAGGTTTGGCGGCAAGAACATTTGTATTATTATGTCGATTGGCGGAAAAAAATACATAGCTGAGATGGTGGTGTGAACCCTAAACTGCGTGCATGATAAATGATGACGATAATAAGAATAAAATTAGCTATCGATAGTATAGACAAATAGAAAGCTATCGATAGCGGCTTAGTTCCAATCGTTACACGTCAATTTTTTTAGTGACAAATTTTGTGTAAAATTCTCAATATAAGACGGTTGCGATAATTGATTGTGTGAAAATCGTAGACAAAGATGGGTTTGACAATATCTAGCTTGCTGACGCGGCTTTTTGGCAAAAAGCAAATGCGAATTCTGATGGGTACGTTTTGTTACTGAGTGCCTATGTCAGCCTTAGTTGTAGTCTGTTGTCTGCCATCGGTGTTCATCGCCGCAAGCCACGCCAATGAGTAATGACGAGATATGAACTACTTACTACACACCTCCAGAAAATTAAAAAAAAGCGAACAAATCAAGCCACGCAGCTGAAAAATAAATGAAGCTCAGTTGTTGCAGCTGTAGAAAATAATCACACATTAAAATACCACGAACATTCATACTTACATCAGTGGTTGACACACACATACATAGTTTTCGTTGCTTGGCTTTAAACCAATTTAAGCGACAACTGCTGACGGTTCAATACGTACTGATGAGATCAAAAAGGAGCTGCTGCTCTTTATTCGAGTGTCGTGTCGACGTCGGCAGAATTTGAATCACATAAGCTTACACCTGTTTTATCTTAATCTGATTTTATTGTTAATAGTGGGCTTGGATGCAGCAGGAAAGACTACCATTCTATACAAACTGAAGCTGGGCGAGATTGTGACAACCATTCCAACCATTGGTTTCAATGTGGAGACCGTGGAGTATAAAAACATATGTTTTACCGTTTGGGACGTTGGTGGCCAAGACAAAATTCGACCACTCTGGCGCCATTATTTCCAGAATACACAAGGACTCATCTTTGTGGTAGACTCCAATGATCGAGATCGTATTAACGAGGCCGAAAAAGAACTCCAAAACATGGTATTAATCAATGTCCCCATATAAAAGCCATATTTTATTTATTTACCTGTTACCCTTTTACCTGTTTGTGCCCCGATCAGCTGCAAGAAGACGAACTGAGGGATGCTGTGCTCTTGGTCTTTGCCAACAAACAAGATCTTCCCAATGCCATGAGTGCTGCCGAGCTAACTGATAAATTGCATCTTAACCAATTGAGAAACCGTCATGTAAGCAATCTGTTATCTCACTGTTTTATTGCCTTCGTATCTAAAATGCTGTACTGTTTTATATTTTAGTGGTTTATTCAGTCGACTTGCGCAACTCAAGGACATGGCTTATATGAGGGACTCGACTGGCTATCAGCGGAGTTGGCTAAGAAATGATAATGTATTTTGAGCTGCAATATTTTCGACCGAGCGCTAGGATTTTTTGTTTATCTTATAAACTAAAAAAATACTATTGATTAGATTCTAAATAAATATGTATGTGTATAAGTTTAGTTGTACAAACCTTTTTCTATCCTTAAACATCAAAAACAGGTGAAACTATATTGGAGTAGACCGAGTGACAAAGGCCCTGTGCTTTAAAAATAAAAAGTTACGAGCAATCACTAGCCGTAGAACACATAGATGCGCCAAGCTCTCTGGCGCGCTATGACTTTCGGCTTTTTGCCTAAGCTCTCTGGGGGTCCATGAGTAGGCTAGCATTTGCTTTCAAAAAATCTAGAGTTTGACGCATCTATGTGTTCTATGGTAAGTGGTGCAATGATCATTTTAAAAGCTTTAACAAGCTCTTGAACTGAGTTCACTTCAGCAAGGGAGTCAAAGAATATCCTCTACATATGCATTTCTGGACGGTTTGTAATATGGGATCTTGGTAAGAAATGTTAAAATCATGATGTTTGATCCCGATTGTTTGAGTCGACTCCAAGACGTGGTTTTAGGAAAATAGTTTTTTGCAGAAATAAGCTGCGTCTGTCTGACTTATTAACTTATATTCAAAATTTTGTGTCTCTAGCTCTTAAAGTGTCTGAGATACACGTGCTCATACGATCGGACGGGCAGATATGGGTATATTAACTCAGCTGTTTAAGCTGATCAAGAATTATAAACACTTTCTAGGGTCGGAAAATTTGGCTTCTGACTAATCTAACAGGACCCTGTTCTCTTTTTGAGTACGAGGTCTTAATTGGAGTGCTTCAACCCATATTATTATTTGATTAAGAACATGATAATATCTGATATTAGTCAAACATTCTTAACAAATCAATTTTAATAAAGTTGTAACTAGCTACTTCCATTATCGTCCTTCAAATTCGAGAATTAGTTAAGAACGATTTGATTTTATCTCGGTCATAGATTATAAGTATTATATCTGAAATTTCAATGAGCTCACCTTTAAAGTGGTCTATATAGGATTTGTTTTATTTATATTCAACAAGTTGCAATTGCACATACGAACAAAAAAACATTAAAAACTCGCAGCGATCATGACAAATATTCACGTTATAAACGTGGAATTGTAAAACAAAACAATAACATAATTTAACATTTGATATATATGTATATATATACTGTACATACGATATAGTACATATCAATAAAAAACATTTGTGACTTAGGCGACTAAACATAAATATTGCGCAACAAAACTTGTGTAAGTATAACTCACGAACTACTAGTACTACTACAAGTGCATCTTCTTCGTATCAAATTTAAGCTAGCTATATTTGGAATAGCGTTTTTGGGAATGTATTTAGTATGGGTTGTATGTACACTTGTTTAACTAATTCTAACGTTTAATATATGTATATTCTACTACTTCACGCACAATAACAAATCATCATTTTGGAATAATACTTAGATCCGATTTACACAAGAGGTATTAATAATACTACGCTACTCTCATGCACAATTATTTAAAGGTGATCAATATCTAAAGTTTCTGGCGTGAGGAGCATGGGCTCGCTTTGGGTATCATCCACCAGCGAAGACAGTGAATCATTTATGATAGATGCAGCCAAATCCACCCCATGATGGTGGTCCTCATCGTCTACGTCCACATCCACCCCATGTGATCGCTGGGATGAACTGAGCAAGGGATCATGTCTGGTACCATCGCAGTCGCTAAGTATACTGAATGCTCCGTTTTGTTGTTTACTCTCGCAGTGATGTCTAGTCGAACGATGGCAATGCCCTGGATTTAGCTGGTGGTGGTGCTGGTGGTGGTGATGATGGTTATCCACATCTTGCTGTCCGACCGACGAAGCTGTTCCATAGATATGTGCCTCGGGGGTGCACTGCGAGCTGTTCATCAAATGGCTGCTGTGGGAGGAAAGCATTGGATCGCCTCCCTGCACCGGATGCTTGCAGTCCTCCATGAGCTCATCAATTTGATTCAATCCAAGACCAGGGTCACTGTTGATTAATGGTAGCTGCTGCTGCTTAAAGAGAAGGCCATTAAATTTGGATTAATCACTTTGATGGGTATCCACTCACCTTTCGCTCCAATACATCGTCCGTGAGACGACTTTGAGCCATTGTATTAGCTGATGCTCCTGGCGTAGGACTGGAACACTTGAGATACGAGATGGCTGATTGTGTAGGCGCTGATACGGATGTGAGATTGTAATCGGATAGCTGCAAGCCGTGCGATTTTGCCTGCATTTCCAGTTCCTTGTTGTGTCAAAAAAAACACAAAAATTATAAGTAAATTATGCAACCAACTTAACATCAAACTTGATATTTACCCTTATGCGTGAGGTCAGTTTACGGTTCTGAACTTCCATTTGACGCTGACGACTTTCGTTTTGTCTCAAGCGGGAAACTTCATGCTTCAGGCACTTGATGTAATCCACTGACGATTTCAGAATCGTTCCCTTGTTGGGCCGTATATCGCGCACAACTTCGTAGAACGCTTCACTGCCCTTTGGCAGCAGGGTACCCAGCTCCTTGATTCTGTCGTTGATGTTAAAACGGCGCCGTCGCTCAACTGCAATGTATGCAGAATGATCAAATCAATAAACGATTTACGATCCTAAATTTGAGATATATTTAGCCACCCCTTGTTCCATGCCTTTGGACAGCCAAATACAATTTAAGACTTCTTTTCTCTTTTTGCTTTATAAAAGACTAGCTAGGCTGTTACTCACTCATATTGTGATTATCCTTCTTCTGTCGATCCTTAGCTAGTGCATTAATTTCGGCGTCGGTCAGATTTTGTGGCTCTTGCTTGATCGATAGCTCAGAGTTGAAGTTTTTATCAAAATTGAATGAATCGTTCTGTAAAATATCATCAAAGAAATCGTCTGCCTGCAAAACAAGTGATTTTGGTAGAAGAGCATGAGGATTCGTCAAAAGATCTCGTCAGGGTGTCAACAAATTGCTCATGAGTTTCGTACAAACCGGTGACCTTGCATGCCCATAGTTGACCTCGTACAAATTGACGCTGAGGCAACTGGTGTAATAGACGCTTTCTTTCAATAAATAATTCAAATGTCATATTTAAGTATGATAAAATAAATAACACGATTCCCTTCAAGGTAGAATCGTATACAAATCATGCTGGGCTTAGTTAACCAACGATTCAAATAATTAGTATGTATGTTGGGCTTATTAAACAGTCGTGCTCTACTGATTAGGAATATGTAATCCGCACTCTCCCCTCTTGCACTACAAGCACGACTTAAAGGTAAACAAGTAAAAAAAAATGCTCGACTTCGTGATACTCTGTGCCTCTCTGTCTGTCTCTTCTGCTTTGTTATCTATTGTTAAACGTGTCTTCAAAATCAATTTGACCATACAGATCTTGCTACATGTGCTAATCATCAAATATGCTGGGCGTACACAAGTTGACAAGCATGTCAATTTCTATGTCAACTGGTGCAAAGGAAAGTGAGCTGACCCTGACTATCGAGTTTTTTGTGACACTACTAAAATATTTACACATGTGTGTAAGAATCAAATAGTTAGTGCAGTTCTTTTAGTTATTTTATAACTAGTCCGCTACATTATTCAGAAATGATTGCATTAAGCTTTTTTAGAATGTCGATTTTGTTGCATAAGTTGCATTTGTTGCATAAAAGTTTAATCTCTTTATGTTGAGTTCATATTTTAAACATTTTGCTATTTCTAGCTTAAATGTATTTATGCTCTTTGCAAAAGTAAGTTGGGTTTATGAAAAGTGTGTAACAGACAGAAGGAGGCTTTCGACCCCGTCATGTACGTATATATGTTCTTGATCAGCATTACAGGATGAGACTATATAGCCTGACTGTCTGTCCGTATGAACAAACAGATCTGTGAGATGTTAAGATGTTAGTATGATTGTCCGATTTCAACGAAATTCACGGAGAATCCATTTCTAATCGAGTTCCAACTGTTGACCAAATTTCATCTAAATTCTTTATCATATAGCTACCATAGAAATAATTGGTGATTGAAACCAAATAACCGCAATATTCATGACTGCAAGGGTATTTAATCTTCGGCGAGCCATAGATAACCGTTTTTTCTTCTTTATTTTATATTGTATCATGTACTATTTCTATTTGAAATTCGTTTTGGGACCAATTATGTAACCAATTAAAAACTATACTTGCATATAATTCCAACTATAATCAAGAAAGTTATGCACATAACAAAATGTATATTCGAACCAATGCTGTTCTATCCATTGTAGTACCCTGATACCGATTTCATAATCTTATAATGGGGAATAAAATGGAGAGAGTAGTTGTTTCTTGTTAATTTATTATACTCTCTGCAAGAGTATATTCGGTTTGTGCAAAAGTATGTAACAGGCAGAAGGAGGCGTGGCAGACCCCATAAAGTATATATATTCCTGATCAGCATCACAAACCGAGTCGATATAGCCATGTCCGTCTGTCCGTCCACATGAACAAACAGATTTCAGAGATGGTAAGAGCTACAAGTTCGAGCTTGGTGTCAATCGATCACATATTTAGTCAGTCAATACAAGAATCTATTTATTGTCGATGCCACGCCCCATTCGCCCACAATGAGCAAAAAACTAGACACACCTCGGAATAAATAGGTGTTTTCGGCAAATATCTCAGTAACAATGGCACCTAGGATCACCAATTTTGGTACGAATGTTCCTAGCGACAGCGTTAATGCATTGCCATTTAAAATTTGGACTGCCACGCCCCCTTTTCCCACAATTAATAAAAATATGTCCCAACTTTTGTTCCGTTTTTAGGCATTTGTTCATATAGTACAGTATTGTAATTGTATAATTCTTGTGAAGGCTAACTACTTATATCAAACTATCCTAAAAGATGCATTAAAATCGGACTATAAGAAAGAAAACTAGAAAAGTTACAATATTGATACAAGCACATGGTCAAAGTTTTCGCTGCCTGTGTGGCGGCAGCGCTGCCCGCAGTCGCTGGCCGCGCCGAATACACACATGCATATATGCATCATATCATATATTGTTATTCGTATGTGTATTCGCATACAGACAAACATATGTATGTTAGATTATGCTTAGATTGATTTTGTTTCAACGCGTTTTAATGCAAGTACTAGACATTGTAATATCACGATGCCGATTATAATCATTTAATCGGGAAAAAAATGCAGAGTATATTATACGGTGTGGCGTGCTCGACTGTACTTTTCTTTCTTGTTTTTCTCTTTATTTTGAACTTTTGTTGGAGCTGTTTCTTGAATTTCTTGTTATCAATCTTAATTTTATTGATAAATAATTAACTGCATGATGTGTGTAGAGCTTCTACTAAATATAACTGAATAATAGGATAATAATTATTCCACTTTTCTACCTCATTGAAACTGAAATTGTGTCATTGATATTCGGTGTCTTTTGTGCGCATTTCTCATTTGATATCAAATTGTAGCAGTTCAAATCAATCATTTTATCGTATTCGCCTGATTTTGTGGTAGTTTTTATTTTTTTGTGTTATCACCACGACTTTGACACTATCAGAAGTGATACAAAAACTAACCCAAACGAGTGCTTAAGAAATCGACAATGTTATGCTAAAGTAAACAATCATATAAATGATTGATCGCTGTATAAAATTTAATAGCAGGATATTGTGAAGGTTCTGAAAGAAGCTCCAACCAAATTGGTTCAATCGGTCCGATTTATAAACAAAAAATAAAAAAATACAGTCGGTCTCTCCCGACCGTACAGTACCCAGTGGGAGTATATATAATAAAACGAAACAGAGTTATTTTTATAAAAGCTAGCATGAAGAGATACAGTCGTGCATGTCGTCTGTAAAAGACCCTGTATTCGATAGTTATTATACCCTTGCAGAGGGTATATTGCCTTTGTCACGAAGTTTGTAACGCATTGAAGGTGGCGTTTCCGACCACATAAAGTATATATATTCTTGATCAGCATCAACAGCCGAGTCGATATAGCCATGTCCATCTGTCCGTCCGTCTGTCCGTCTGTTTCTATGCGAACTAGTCTCTCAGTTTTAAAGCTATCTTAATGAAACTTGATACAGATGTGTATTCTCTCTGCACGCAGATCATTTGTAAAAATCGGACAGATCGGACCACTATATCATATAGCTCCCATAGGATCAATCGGTTGAAATGCTTAGTATGAACATTTTCGGTGTCTTAACCCAAATTAACCCAATATTCATGACTGCAAGGGTATTTAATCTTCGGCGAGCCGAAGATAACCGTTTTTATACCCTTGCAGAGGGTATATTGTTTTTGTCACGAAGTTTGTAACGCATTGAAGGAGGCGTTTCCGACCATATAAAGTATATATATTCTTGATCAGCATCAACAGCCGAGTCGATATAGCCATGTCCGTCTGTCCGTCTGTTTCTATGCGAACTAGTCTCTCAGTTTTAAAGCTATCTTAATGAAACTTGGAACAGATGTGTATTCTCTCTGCACGCAGATCATTTGTGAAAATCGGACAGATCGGATTACTATATCATATAGCTCCCATAGGAACAATCGGTCGAAATGCATGAAATGAAATGAAATGTATGAACATTTTCGGTGTCTATTGACCGATTTCAACCAAATTCACGCTATATGCATTTATAATCGTTCTTCGACTGTTGACCAAATTTCATCCAAATCGGACCACTATATCATATAGCTCCCATAGGATCAATCGGTTGAAATGCTTAGTATGAACATTTTCGGTGTCAATTGACCGATTTCACCGAAATTCACACAGAATGTATTTCTCATTGTCCCCCATCTGTTGACCAAATTTCATCCAAATCGGACCACTATATCATATAGCTCCCATAGGAACAATCGGTTCAAATGCTTAGTATGAACATTTTCGGTGTCTATTGACCGATTTCAACGAAATTCACACAGAATGTATTTCTCATTGTCCCCCATCTGTTGACCAAATTTCAAATCGGACTACTATATCATATAACTAGCATAGAAATAATTGGTTAAAAAAACCAAATTAATGCAATATTCATGACTGCAAGGGTATTTAATCTTCGGCGAGCCGAAGATAACCGTTTTTTCTTGTTCTTGTTTTATTAATCAAACAACTCTTGACCGGTTTAGCCGGACCAAAAAAAAGAAAGGTTTCTTCTTAGGGTAATAATGGCATACAGGGTATAAAAACGCTTAAATAATTAATCCGGCATTTAGCTGGATCTTAACTACCTTAACTACCAACTGTACGAATTCTTCACAAAGGCAGTGTAAGAATTTTCTTGAGTTATTAATAGATTTACTTAGTTTAATAAAAAATTATCAAATAGTAAGACGATTTATATAAGATGTTAACAATTTGGTTGGTCAGGTACTGATTACAGGTGCGTCACAAGTGTGGCAGCGATTACCCGCTGATTGACCCAATGATTAAATATGAATGTTTAAATAAAACGTATTTTTATAAATAAATGTGAGGTGTCTGGAAGTCATGCACAAATTTTCCAACAATATAAATTTCAATCTAGACGAACTTTCGTGGGACACTGTGGGAAAATACTTTCGTTTATACTTACATCACTGTCAAATGAAGGAAGCTGAAAAGAAAATATTAAAATTTAAATTAATGTGAGTTGTTGAAGATTAAAATATTGTCCATTAAATATGTTGTTCAGGACAACTATAATTTAGTACTCTATTTTGCACATATGTACATATGTTTTATAAGCCAAAATTTGAAGTAAAAATTCGCTAGAAAGGCCGTTTTCGGCTAACAGGCAATTTTTTTTTTAATTAGCAAATAAATTTTGATAAATCAAGTAAAATAAAACATTAAATAAATGAGCGATGAGTCGAGCGATCCGACTGTTAAAGACCCTGTACTCCCATTTTTTATTTCGGCCGATTTATCTATAGGTTTTAGTTAAAATGGTGCAAAACATTATGATGCTATAAAAATGGGTTTTTACCATTTTCGGGAGTTTAAGGGGCGTGGTAACAACTTAAAATAAACTTCATCTGCTTCCATAATAAACTGACTTTTATTTCAAATTTGGTGGCTTTAGTCCTTATAGTCTCTGAGATCTGGGGTTTTGTTCAGCCCGACGGTCAGACGGACATTACGATATAGTCTTGTCTATTGATGCTTATCATAAAAATAAATAATTAAAGGATGTCGGAAACGCCTCCTTTTGCCTGATACGTTGAATTCGCTTCTGACACACCTAAAAGAACCCTCTGCTTTTTTTTGTGTTGAGGGTTTAATGAAAAGTTCATCTCGTATTAGCATTTATCTAAAAGTGTTTATACAGTAGCAAATCATTTGTTTTTGGACATTTTAAAATTTTGTTGCAGTATTTCTAACAATTTTTGTCAGTGTAACATGACAAATAATTTGATTGGAATTTAATAAGTTATCTTTTTATCGTGATGCAATCCAACAAAGTTCAGTTCAAGATACCCGCTTTCCCAATGCTGATGTTAATGAGCAGTAAATACAAATATAAATATACTCATACATGCAAAAGTATCTGTAGCTGTGTATGTATCTGTATCTGTGGTACATGCAAGGCCTTCGCGATAATATAAAGAGAACCTTAATTGTACACGTTATCTAAGCGACAGAAATCTTATTGTCATTACGTTTACGCACATACAGTAGAATAAATAACTCGTCAACACATACACACACACACATTCGCACTCACATATGTACATGTATACAGAAGGGAACTATAAAAGTCTTAACTGGATTTTTGTGAAAAGTTATCAAACGGCACGAATACACACACGCACAAATACATACGCATTCGTTTTTATGTATGCGCAAAGTGCATGTGTTCGCTTACAACCACACACACACACACACACACACAAATGCATACATGTGCATTTACAATGTTCGTAATCAAGTGAAATATTAATGTTCTCACATCGTGTTAATACATTTAATACATACAACATCAATGATTGTTTGTGTGTATGTGTCTGTGTGTGAGACTGTTTGTATATTCAATTAATGTGTGTCAATCAGTCAGTAGTTTGCCGGTGGATTTCGAAAACCGGTTTGTTCGTATGTATGTATTAATTTGTGTGTGTGTGTGCACAACAAAATATTAAAAAAACGTTTGATTTTATTGGCAGGGCTCCAAATCAAATCTTAATCTAAATCACATATAATTTGAGCAGCAGAAGTATCGATATGTACATACATACACGCATACACATGTATATTTTTATATTTGTACGCATGCAAATGTAATTGTACGTGAGTCTGTGTGGAGTCACAAAATTGATTTCGAAGTCATGTAACTTGAAATAAATTTGAACGCGGCACACACACATACGCTCTTGCGCAAATGTGTGTAAATATTGTCACACAGACACCAAGAATAACAATTGCTTAAATATTTGTTAATTATAATTAATTGTTAATTTTCAGAAAAACTCGCTCTGCCTATCGTGCATTCATTTATTTGCTTCTCACTCAGCAAACAGTAATGAAAAAACAGCAAAAACAACACACAAAAAAACTGTAAAATTGAAACGAGTTTCATGATCGGTTGTCAAGTTATATACTGTAGAGTACACAACAAATACACAAATACAAATATGAACATTTGTGTTTTTTTTTTTTCTTAAATGAAGTAAATTTGGCCGAAAGTAAACCTATATGTATGTATGTACATGTATGATTATACATATGCATTTATATGTTTGTATGCATGTGCATTTGTATTTGAAGCTCAAAATATTATTAGTGGCAAACTGAATTTAAATTCGAAATCATTGAACACACTTGTTATTGAGTTTACCCCACCAAGCAATTAATTAACAATTCCAATCAATTTTTGGTACACTTGATTCGTATGCACTTTTTGTACACAGCTTTCGACTGAGAGCGCGCGCAAGAGAGCGAGCGAGCGAGAGACAGGGGCAGAGTGGAAGAGGTACACATACCTTTGTTTGTCGGCGAGTTGTAACATTAAGTACCGGCATATTTGAACTTGGACTGGATCGTGCTTGTCCGTTTGTCCTTGGTCCTGGGGCTGATCGTCTGCGAGACTGCAACTTGCCAACAATTCACTAGCTATTAATTATCATGTGGGTTTTGGCTTGCGCGATCAATCAAATTTAATTGTTAAGGTGTTTTAATGGTTTTATTATTTTTTTTCACAAAACACACTCAAGCTCCACCGATTCGAGCTAAGACACAGCATGTTTTTATGTCTGTTAAAGTTTTTAATGTAATTCCAATAATAGCAATTGTGCATTGCATGAAAATGGCTCAGTAACGCTTTGAGTTCGAGCTGTTCATTGCTAAACAATAAGAAGAAGAACCAACAAATCCAACTCCTCTCTTTACTAAATACAATTTACTACTAATAACAAATTCCGCGCACAACACCGTATTCAATAATACATTTTATTAGCCCTGACAACTTGCTTAATTCAAGTTGGCAGACCCATGGGGAAATCTCACACACACAAACACGTCCACGCACGATCAGCTACAGGCCAAAAAATAATGAAAAAATAACCACCAAAAAATGACAAAAAAAATACCAAAAGTACAAAGTAGTGTGACAAAAGCTGAATGGTATGTGTCAGCCGTGCTTATGCTTTGGACATTTACAAATAAATAAAAATACTTTTAAACTTACCTCTGAAGCACTCGTGGCTACCGAACTGAGGCTAGGTGACATCGGAGCTGATGTCGACTGCAGTGGACTTGCCGTGCTGGTACCGGGAAAATTGGAGTTACGCATTGGCTGGTTAAATCCATTGATGTTGTTTCGATTTGAGTTTGCTTTGTTGTATGGACTTTTGTTGTTGTGGTTGTTCTCTGCCCCGCTCGCTGGCATACCCGCGCTTTGGTAGTCAATGCTCGCGCTACCAAAGTAACTAGAATTAACCCCACTGGTCCCGCTAGCGCCACCACCAAAGGCTGGTGACGAATGCATCGAGTCGTCGGATTTTCTATAGTTATTACCCGTGTTGACGTCGCCTCCGAAACTGTTAGGCCGATCTGTGTGCACACCTCGATTGACCAAAGAGGAGCATTGTAAGTTCCCAGTTGACACGGAGGTATTTGCAGGTTTGTTCTGTTAACATAACAAAAGTGAATTCATTTAATAATAGTGTACAATTGAGTTGTGTTTTCGGAATAACTTACATCGAAATTCTGACATATCCATGCAAATGGCTTGACGGATTCGCTGAGATATTCTCTTACTTGGTTTTTTTGCTTCTGGATCACATGGTATCTGGTTGGATTCTCCAGTACGGTGCTTACCTGCAAGTGAGTTATAATATTTAGTACAATTTTCACAAAACAATATAAACCAATCTGAACTGTTAATTAACAATAGAATATAATATATAATGGTACAGTTGTACCAAAACTTAGTATATTTAAAACACCATTTTAAATATTTAAATAACCCTATTGTGTTTCATATTTATGTTATTTAACACTGAAATATAGTTAGAAAATGAATACAATATTTTAAACAAAATTTTGTACCACTAAATTTAGGTACACGTTGAATTTTGGTACGTATGTAAACAAGGTACACGTGTATCGTTTTCTCTCTTGATTTGTTTGCACTTAAGTTTAGGTGTACCTGAACTTAAGGTTTGTTTGTATGTACTTTGGCTAAAAGTTTGTTCAGTTGGTACACTTTTTTAGAGTCTGCTAAACTGGCATCTTCATCTTGAAACTTTAGGTACGTATATACATATGTACTTCAAGAAGTTTAGGCATATTTACCTGCAGCACCTGAGGCGGTACATCAACACCAATGCTTTGCAGCGGCACCTTGAGGGTCACGGGACTCGTCACAGGCAAGCGATCCTTCTGGGCAGTACCCAACTGGCTTCCGTGCTTCATAGGCTGTTCCAAGCTAGAAGAGGAGCCGCTTCCACAGGCGCTAGTTCCATTGCTGTCCATGATCTCCGCTTCACTGCAGTTGGTCATCCCAAATGGATTTAACGTACTCTGATCCTGCTGCGCTTGGTGAAGCTGCTGCAACTGTTGTTGTTGCTGCATCAGCATTTGCTGTTCCTGCTGCTGCTCACGTTGCAGCTGCAGCTTCAGCTGCGTACGCGATGTGGGCGTGGCAGTCTTGAATGTCGGACTAAAAAAAATATGAAAAAATGAGATGTGATCAATTACAAATTAAGGACTGGGTCACTAACTAAATAGCTAATTGACTAATTATACTTAAAAAATACCTACCCACCCGCTAGTGGAGGCAGTCCCACAATGCGGGTATCTGCAGTTTCACCAAGATCCATAATACTTGGATCCATTTCGAGTATCATTTCTAAATCCTTGTCGATTCCTACATTAATCCGTATATTTTTACTCTCCCTTTGTCGCACTGCTCTGGGCTGCGCCATTGATCCATTGAATCCATTGCTCTCATCGAGCTCCATGTGTGTGCACGGCTCTACACCTACCTCAATGGGCGTTGTCAAACGATTCCTTTCATCTGCGGACATTTGCAGTGTTTGAACTCGCCTCAAAAACTCTTGGAACTCTTGTAGACGTTCGTCTGATGCCGGCGATAACGGGCACTGTGGTTCGGACTCTCGTTCCGGGTTCGGCTTTGGTTTCGGTTCCTGTTCCCAATCCCATTCCGTGTTCTGACCAAGGTACGATGAGTCATCCGCTGGCGTCGTCGTGGTCGTCTCTGTCGCTGCCTCCACAGTGCTTTTTTCCACACTCTTGTTTGCTTTCTTGCCCCAATAAGAAAACATCGCTACACAGAATTCAGTAATCTTCAATTTTCGTAATTCCTTTGCTGCTCTAATCCAAATCCAAATCAAAATCCAATGATTTTCCCATCACAAGGCCTTGATCTTGGTATTGACAGTTGTAGCATGCGAATGCGGAAAAAACAAAGATCTTTCTGCTGGGAGAACACACAAACACACACACACACACACATCTTACAGTTGGATAATGGGTGCCTTTCCATATTGGTTTAAAATTTAACCTATTGCATATGCAATGCTTGCCAGGCCACCCATTATTCAGCAAAACCCCCATACATGTACATATATACAAATATATGTAAGCACAAACGTGTGTTTTCTTTTCTTTTTGGCCACCGATCGCACATGCGCTATGTGCTCTTATTCAAAAATGTTTGTATGTATTTATATACATACATATGCATAGTACATAAAGAGAGGCAAGTTTATTTTATGTATTCACTAATTCATTGCTTATTAGTAATCCTGCAAGAAATACTATTTACAAAAATTTAATCACAGTGTATTATAACAGATCTTTCATTAAAGTAGTAGTTAAATCGATTTAGCTATTTAATAGGAAGGCCAACTTTTTAGACCCTGTTCCTAACAAGATCTAAACTACAGTCACCGGACCCTATACCCCACGCTGGAATTGCATGGATTTGTTTCGATGGATTTCGATCGGATCAGCTAAAAAAATACTTATCCAAATAATTAAAAAAAAAAAGTTCAACCGCACCGGGACTATAACATGCGTCTATTATGGACTTTATTAATACAAGTTTTCAGAAGATACATTTTTTCCGACCTCTTTTTAACATCATGTTTCTATATTTCTTTTTTTCTTATTGATGTACAAAATTTAGAATTTCGGAGATGTTCAAGCTTTAATTTTGATGGCTTAGAAATTCAAAAAAATGTAACTCATGTATACATTTGTATGTAAATACGACAGAGCAAACACACACACACAGTAATGAACATGAATGTATGAATAATTTCATTTATATGCGAGTGTGTGTGTGTGATCATTTATTTAGCACATTTAGCCAAAGATCTGATATCAAGGGAAGACCGCGCTTCTACTAAATTGCTAATGTTAAATATCACACTTGCACACGCCGTATTATACTCATGTGTTGGATGTGTATAAGTATAACTAGATGGATATCGAGTTATATACACATATGTAAATATGTCTGTACATATGTAAGTGTATGCGTGCGTGATTGATTTTGATATCGGTGAGACTTAAGTCAGCGCATTAAAAGGAAGAAGAATGACCGTCGAGTGTCGCGACGGTTAGCTTCCAATTGGTACACACATATGTATGTATAGTACAATGTGTATTCAAGTAGTATATAAATCCCGCTCTGCGATAAGATAATAAACGACTGCTAATCATGCGGAAAATACAACCAACTTGGTACAGGTATTGGTTGTATATTCGCATCTACACACATAAAAACATATACATTTGTTTATACACGCCTTATACACATGCAATAAACACACACTTATGCATGTGTGTTTGAATATGAGCCCGTACTTACATTTCTTCTGCCCGCAACGATCGCGTTGACTTCAATTCATAGAATTCAACATTCTCCGTGTTCCCCGCTACCATCACATTGGGCAAAAAGTCCATATTTGAGTCGTTATCATTGAGTAGATTCAAATTTAAATCAAACTCCAAATCGAAGCCCAAATCAACACCGGACTCGGCCATGACGCTGAAGAAACGCGAATTTTTTGGGATGTGATTCAGTCTTTGTAATCAAAATTTGCAAAACAAGACATTCAAAGTCGAGTACACAAATATACAAATACTGTTTGCTACACGCTTAATTAAAATCAGTAATCAAATGTGATTGAGATTAATTGAATACGTTGCCACATTTTCGCACAAGTTTCCACGCGTCTTCGTTTCTAAGCTATAAAACGGCAAAAACCAACCAGTGTAGTGAGTGATCGAAAATAACTCTCAATTTGAGAGTCTCAAATATTAGTTATATGCACAGCGTAATAACTATAAGGTGGCCTCATAATAAATAAACAACGCTCATTTGGAAAGTAACGATTGTAGTCCGTGCAACAACTTGCTGTCTCTTTTCCACTCAATATCCACAGGTGTAATAAATATCAAAATAATGTTGTTGTCACTCTTGCACGCCAATATAGGAGCTTTCTCTCAGAACTACCTTTTGCTATTACACCATTCAAATTTCGATATGAAATTTCAAAGTTGATTTTCGATTACGGTAATTTGCAGAAAATTTTATAATCGATAAATTTGTATTATAGTCGACTATCAACCTTGCTTAATGTCTGTGTCGATAAACATTTTTACTATCAGAAGGAGCTAAAAAAAAATTAAATTCATTTAAAGTTTTATTTAAATAATGTCACTGTGACTTGTAATTTAAGTTGAAAAGGATATTTGTCATCCACCCATTGTGCGGAATATTGACCGGCAGTTGCATCTTGAAACGTCGTACATGTACGTCTTGCATACGAACTAACACACATATATGCTTGTGTGTGTACCTCACATACATACAAATGTATATTTGCATTTGTGGGACTTAAGTTTGTACATATAGTATGCATGTACGTACATGCGTAAAAATTGCTCATAATTTGCTTTAAACTTATCAATAATTCTAAATTTGATTTTTTCTTGCGTACTAAATATATGCGCACATTCACGCACAAATTTGTATGTACATATGACATGTAGACATCAACATACGCGCACATATGTATGTATGTATATGCATGTGTGTGTATTTGTACTAATATGCATTCTATACCCATTTTATCTGCTAATTTCGAATACATTTGTAAACACTTTTTCACACAGCGCAAGTAACCAACTGGCCAGCTGAAAAATGGATAAAAAGATCTCGTCAACTTCACAGCCGCGCATATTAAAGAAGAAGCATTTCAGAGTAAAACACCAGAAAGTTAAACTATTTCGAGCTAATGAACCGATTCTGAGTGTATTCATGTGGGGCATAAACCACACTGTACGTAGTATTACGCATAAAATTGCATCGATTTTCTTTCTTTCTTTTTTGTTTTCTGTTCACTCTAAAAGAATTCTATTTACAGATAAACGAATTGAGTCATGTTAATATACCGGTAATGCTGCTGCCCGATGACTTTCGGGCGTATTCCAAAATTAAAGTCGACAACCATTTATTTAACAAGTGAGTTAGTCACTGAAAAACGATAATCCGTTAAAAAAGAGCATAACATATTTCCCTTTGTTATTTAGAGAGAACATGCCGTCACATTTTAAGGTAAAAGAGTACTGTCCTCTGGTATTCCGGAATTTGCGCGAACGCTTTGGAGTCGACGATGTGGACTATCGCGAGTCCTTGACAAGATCACAGCCGGTGCGTATAGACTCGTCGGGCAAGTCGGGAGCACAGTTTTATCAGAGCTACGACAAGTTCTTCATAATGAAGAGCCTAAATTCTGAGGAAATTGAGCGCATGCATGCTTTTCTTAAACATTACCATCCAGTAAGTAATACACTCTTCTCCCCATCGCTTTGTGAACTATTTTAATAATAATTAAATATATTTCAATAGTACGTTGTTGAACGGCATGGAAAGACTCTGCTGCCCCAATATCTGGGCATGTACAGGATAACTGTGGAGAGTGTGCAGTATTATTTTGTAGTTATGCGAAATGTTTTTAGCTCTCAATTGACTATACACAAGTATGTTGATATTTTTTTTCGCAAATTTTGATTATTCAAGTATATTCATTTAGTTTTTGTTTGTTTTTTCTGTAGAAAATTCGATTTGAAGGGCAGCACAGTTGATCGTGAGGCTTCGGAGAAGGAACTGGAGAAGCATTTGCCCACATTTAAGGACAATGACTTTATAAAGCAGAAAGTCAAGCTTGAAATTGGAGAAGAACCCAAGAGCAAGTTGTTGGATACTCTAGGCAATGATATTGATGTAAGTATTTTTAGATTCCGTACGATGTAGGTTGGTCAAAAGTGAAATGTGTGTAACAGGCGGATGAAGTGGACGAGCCCATATATAATATATAAATTCTTAATTAACCTCAACGGCAGGGTTGATAAAGCGATGTCCGTCTGGATCACCTGGAGTGGAAATGAATGTCCGCCTATACGTCAGGCAGATAAAGTTGATTTCCCCCGCAAACCGTGGAAAACATTTATTGTGTCCTTTACAACGGATCTCTCCTGCAGACATTTCTTACAAGATAGCAAATTTATATCTTACGTTATATATTGCCCAATAGTCTATTTCAAGGCAAATTACAATTTTAATTTGCTAGGCAAATTTAATCTAGAAGGTCTATAAGTTAATAATATACTAAGTAAATTAAGTACATCTTCTATCGTCTGGTATTAACGGAGTGAGTCATCTTCTTAATGTATAGTCTTTAACAGGGTAACAGAGTTATTTATTAATTTATTTATTTGAATCGATTGATAAATGAATATTAAGAATTGTTTGCATTCCATGCCAGCTCCTCACCAAGTTGCACATTATGGACTACTCTCTGCTGGTGGGTATACACGACTGTGTGCGAGCAGAGGAGGAGGCTCTTCAAGGAGACAATACGTTGGCTACTGGACGTAGTGAAAACAGCGAGAGCGAAGAGTGCGATAGTGGTGAACGGTATATATTTATTGATGTATAGTTACTTAATATTATTTTAATAAAACTCGATTAATTGTTTTGAAGCTGGACGTACAACACACCCCCTGACTCCCCAAGAGGTGCACAATATAAGGAGGTTGTCTATGAAGTCGACATTTACGCCATTCCAAGTATTGAAGGTAAATTTGATTTTAATTCGATTTTCGTTCCACTGAATATTAAAGCTTCGTTGAAAACTATTGCAGAAAGACGAGAAATCTATTTTATAGCTATAATCGATGTGCTTACGCAATACGGAGTTAAAAAACAGGTAACGCAATACTGTTAAGTTATTTATTTGAATAATTTATTTTTTTTTTTTTTAAATTTATTCTTCAGGCGGCAAAAGCGGCTAAGACAGTTAAATATGGTAGTAATGTTGATGGTATATCAACATGTGATCCTGAACAATATGCCAAAAGATTCCTGGAATTTATGGATAAAGCTATAGAATAAGACATTTAATTGTATTTGCCACATTAAAATCAATCATGTATACACATCAAATATGTCGTTACATTATTCCCGATCAATAAATATCGGATCAAGCGTTGGATTAGCAGAAGAGAGATCAAATTTAAACAAAAACATAAATACTTTGTGTTTGACTTTGACTTGGTTAACTACTGATTTCTGGGAAAAATGCAATGAATTTTTTAAGTGATTTGTAGAGTAGCTTAACATTCAATTGTCCTCTTTTTATTTTTTTTCTGGAGAACAATCAAAAGTTTATTAGACTCAACTTAAAAACTTACGGGGTATACTAAGTGTAACCTACTGTTGTGTGTTCTCCGTCCTGGTCTAGTTATGGGCTGTATAAAGAGATTTTTGATTTTGTATGTCAATTGTATAAATCACTGAAATTGGAAAGAAAGACAAGAATTAAATGAAATTAAACAGTTTGAATCTGTAGGTACAGAGCTAGGAGTGATACTGACAACAAAGCGGTTGACCTGGTACCGTGGACCGCTCGGGGACTTCCGATCGCAGCTTCTCATGTTTTCAAAGCGCTCGCGGATTCTGAAAAGAGTTTATCATTATTTTAGCATATCTCATAGTAGTGTCTGATAAATGCTTAGCATCGTGCCGCTTCAAACTAGTACAAAAAGTCAATTTAAGATCAACAAAAACATCTATATATATGCATACATTGGCTGCCTTAGTGGATCTTGGGGTTCGAGTACTAAGTTTAACCAAGTATCCAGTGATCACAACTAATTGGCTGGCCAATTAAATTTTTCTTAAATTGATATTGTACACATTTTTAGAGTATATTTTGTAGTTTCTGATAGAACTCACGTTTTGGCACTTTCTATGGTCGAGTCGTCGGAAACCTGCTGAGAGTATATGTCGACGTAGCCATCGTTAAGTTCCCGCTTGATTTCGTTCACTTGCCATTTTTCAAATTTGGCGCGCAGCTGCTTTGCCCGCGCTGCGTTCTGAGCCTAGACAGATAGACGGAGAGATGGAGATTAGAGAAGAGAAGAGAAGAGAAGAGAAGAGAAGAGAAGAGAAGAGAAGAGAAGAGAAGAGAGGGAGCGAGTACAACTATTAAGGGTATGACAGACTACCTCCTTCAGTGCCTCGTCGTCGTTGTTGTGGTTTAAGTCCAGGATTTCCTCGCTGTCCTCCTCCTCGCTCTCCTCATCGTCCTCCTCGCTGTTGGATCTGTCGCAGAAGTTACGGTCGTCATCCGGTGGGGGCGTAAAGCACTTAAGGGGCCTGGGACCCTTTGGTTCCGTTCCTCTGCGCTTCTCCAGTTCCATTTCTCTAAACTTGTTCAACATGGTCGACGTCGTCTGGGTTTTCTGCAGCACATTGTCCTGAAACTGAGCCTTATTCTCGTGCAGTTCCTCCGAATCCTCCGAGTCCGGTGTCGGCATTTTGACCACTCCTTCTCGGGGGGGCGTTATCCGAAATTGACGCTTCTTGGCATCGCTGCTATTGGGTCGATAGGTCTCGAAGAATTTAAACTTTTCACTGATTTCAGCTGTTTCAATCTTCACATCCTCGGGCCTCTCGTCGCACTTTACCACGTTAACAATGTCGCCGTTCTAAAGACAAGTGTAGAGTGTTTATTAGCCCAGTTTACAACATCGATTAAGTGCTTTGTTTCTGAGCCTTCAAAGCCAATCTGTACCAATAAATCTAAGACTTTAAGACCTCGAGTAACCCCAAAATCTATTACATTTCTGGTTGGTCTAGCCGTTTAGCCGTGCTATGTCCCCTACCTACCGCTTGGCCAAGTTGGTTCTGGCTGAAGCTCTTGCTGAGTGTGATCGAACGCGATGGCTGCAAATCGTTGTGGGAATTCGTTTGTGCCGTCGTGGCAGCGTTGTTCGCATCCATCTCCATGAAAATGCTGCGGGACTTCTTGCTGATACCTAGGCCGAGGTACAAATGTATAAATGGGTGGAGATACACAAGCGGGAGACAGGATATCGTCACTACTCACCCGATTCGAAGACATCGGCGTCCTCATTAAGCCCCGAATGACCGTTCTCCCGGCCACTCTGTGCCACTGAATCGTGCGATTTGTCGGCAAACATTTCGCCCTTCTCAAAGCGATCTTTGATGGAACGAGAGCTGACGCCATCGATGTCCACATCGGGTCTTTTGCCCACCGAGGTGACGGCCTGCTCCGATTCGGCGACGGCCTGCTGGTACATTTCCTTTATCTTGGCCTGCTTGCCCATGAATAGACGGGATCGGATATTTTGGATTTCCTGTTTGCGTTCCTCGCGTCGCTCCTCTTTTGACTGCAAGTGACCCTTTTCAAAACGTGTCTTAATGTCGTTCATCGCATCGCCGAGGCCAATGGGCCGCTCCTTTTGGGTACATCTCTTGGAACGCACCAAGTCCTCATCCTCATCCTGATCCTGATCCGCATTCTCATCCCCATCTTCTACGTCCAAACCTTCTCCACCCTCCTCCTCAGTGTTATTTTTAGCCCTCGTCCCAAAGCCGTTCTTGGTGCAGTACTTGTCGAGTACCGAAGTGCTCCGCTTGATCACTGGACGTTGTTGGATTCTCAGTTGCTCCTCTTCCTGGTTTTTCTGCTCTACATTCTCAAATACCTGAAATCTGGAGCGTACATTTAGCTGATGCAGCTCATCGAGCCCCAGATCAGGTTTGTCCGATGCTGCAAATATACAAAATTTCTTCATCTCCATGTCCACTCGCGTAGATCCATAGCTGATAGCTTTGACACTTACCGCGCACCACGTCCGCGGGCAGTTCTTGCGGCTGACTCTCGCGTATTATCAGCTCCGTTTTGCGCGGCTTTGGCTCCTCCGACTCTTCGACGGCCTTGGGAGCAAACAACCTGACAGGATGGAGAGCAAATATAGGTATTAACAGGGGAAATGGTGAGGATAGGAGCTAAAGTTCGTAAAGCTTCAAATGAAAGACAGGATCCTTTGTCCTGATTAATTCACTGATCACCCCGAGTTGGCACAATAAGTGGAAGATCTAATAATTTTCACACACACTTTGGAAACTTTGAAAGGTTAGGTGACTAAACTAGGAGTATGGAGAGAGGGAGGGAGAAAGATTGAGGAAGGGAGAGAGGAAGAGAGAGAGAGGAAGGGAGAGGGAGGGAGGAAGAGAAATGGAGGGAGAGAGAGAGAGAGGGGGAGAGACAAAGGGAGAGAGAAAGGGAGAGAGCGAGGGAGGAAGAAAGAGGGATGGAGAGTGGAGGGAGGAAGAGAGAGAGAGGGAGCGAGAGAGAGGGAGCGAGAAAGAGGGAGCGAGAGAGAGGGAGCGAGAGAGTGGGAGGGAGATAAAGGGTGAGACAGGGAGGAAGAGAGAAGGAGGAAGAGAGAGGGAGGAAGAGAGAGGGAGGAAGAGAGAGGGAGGAAGAGAGAGGGAGGAAGAGAGAGGGAGGAAGAGAGAGGGAGGAAGAGAGAGGGAGGAAGAGAGAGAGAGGAAGAGAGAGGGAGAGAGAGAGAGGGAGAGAGAGCGAAGTAGGGAGAAAGAGGGAGGAAGAGAGAGGGAGGAATAGAGAGGGATGGAGAGAGAAAAGGAGGAAGAAAGACGGAGGAAGAGAGAGGGAGAGAGATAGAGGGAACGAGAGAGAGGGAGAGAGAGAGAGGGAGAGCGAGAGAGAGGGAGAGAGAAAGGGAGAGAGCGGGAGGAAGAGAGAAGGAGAGGGAGGAAAAGAGAAGTAGAGGGAGGAAGAAAGAGGGAGGAAGAATGAGGGAGGGAGAGGGGAGGGAGGAAGAGAAATGGAGGGAGACAGAGAGAGGGAGGGGGAGAGATAAAGGGAGAGAGAGGGAGAGATAAAGGGAGAGAGAGGGAGAGAGCAAGGGAGAGAGAGGGAGGAAGAAAGAGGGATGGAGAGTGGAGGGAGGAAGAGAGAGAGAGGGAGAGAGAGAGAGGGGGAGTGAGAGAGAGGGAGCGAGAGAGAGGGAGCGAGAGAGAGGGAGGGAGAAAGAGAGAGGGAGAGAGAGGGAGGAATAGAGAGAGATGGAGAGAGAAAAGGAGGAAGAGAGAGGGAGAGAGAGAGAGGGAGAGCGAGAGAGAGGAAGCGAGAAAGAGGGAGAGAGAGAGGGGGAGTGAGAGTGAGAGAGATAGACAGAGGGACACACTAAAAACTTACAGCTTGAAATGAACAGTACAGTAGAGATTTCCCTCGTGACTCTGGTAGTTGTCAAATCTAAAATCGGGAATGGTGAGTGTTATGGTTGTTGTTCTCTGGAAATACAACTCACTTCAGCTGCTTGGAGCAATCCTTGCATCGCATACAGGTCTTATGATAGATTCCCTTCTCGCCCTTAAACTGGACTATAGTCTCCTCCATTTTGTAGACGGGCTTACCGCATTGTCGACAATTCGTCTGCTGCTCATCCTGCGGATTCTAATGTTTATATACAGATTAATCAATATATTGTTGTATCATTTAAGGTCACTCAGAAGTTGGTGCAGTGTATAATTTGATGAAATTTGTTTACTAATGAAAACTAATGTTCTAAAATCAAAACAAAATCAGATTTATAGTCTCAAATCATTTTGGTTATTGTTTGGATAAGTTCATAAAATAATTTCCAAGAGTTCTATTTTTAGACCACGCACTCAGGTGCAGATGCGATTGCTCGATTTCAAAACACGTTATTTTGAACAGTGTAAAAATGTTTGGGTTAATAATGAAGTGCTTACACTGAATATTTCTTGAGCTTTACTAGAATCACTTGAACGTACGTGGATCAAGCTGCGTTTCTGAAGAGCGTCGAATTTGTTAAAACTGCTTTTCTACAAAAAGGAAATGAATTAATTAAGATAGTTAATTGCAGACATATGTGTACATATATAGATGTAGTTACCACTGATATATTCTGTGTATCCAAATCATTCTTTTTCGACTTTTTCGATTTGATTTTTTTCTTTGAAATATTAGCACCATCATTCACTGCATCGGCCAGTTGATCGGAGTGCTCCAAAGTATCAAGCACATTTCTAGTTTCATTCTCCTTTTCGGGGTCAGTTTTCAGTTCTTTTTCCACAGCTGATTTTTTAGTTGATATCTTTGAATCGACAAACGATTTCTCTATTTTGGTACTACTCTCCGAAGTTTTTTTCACAACTTTTTTTGTGGTTTTAACGGATTTGGAAACCAAGTGCTCTTCCTCCGCACTTATGACGGTTTTAAGCTATCAAATTTAAATAATCAATTCAAAGCGTTAAAATAACTGATTTTTGGATGCTCAAATGTTTATTAGAAACTAATTTTAAAAAGAAATTATTTTTTAAATTTACAAACTTTTAATAACCTTTCTATATAGACTTTGCAATTCGTTTTAAATAAAAATAAAGTACTCGATTTTAAAGACTATTCTGATTAGAAGATTAGTCTGCATTAACAAGTAATCTACTAATTTAGCTGTCTAAGTAACTGCATTTTATTTAAAATCGATCTTCTTTTACAAGACTCAGTTATAACCTACTTAAAAATATATCGTTTAAAAAATGTTTTTTTTGTATCGAACTATAGTATATATATAAATCATGATTATAATATTACTCACAATTTTGGATTCCATTACGTCAGAGTGCTCCCTATGGTGTGAGTTATGTACCCACTAAATGTAAAGATCAAATATTTCTCGGCTAAAATACTAAAAGATACATTTTAATCTAAAAACTGTAGTACTTGTATTTGGGCCACAAGCAACGGGATCGTCTTTATTTATTTATATTTATATTTTTTTATTTATTTATATATTTGCACGATGCCTTCGTTTACCTGAAACGAATCGAATCGAATCCCAAGCAAACATCTGCTGTACTAAATTCTTAAAAACAGAAATACGCACTGCTTCGGAATTCGGGCACCTCAGAGATACACACTCACACACACACACACACACACACATACGCGCGCATACATTCTCCTGAGAACGCATGTGTGAGAGTTTTGTAAATAGGTATAGGTGTATCTGTAGCATAGGTATAGCTGCAGATGTGTCAGCATCACTTATACACTGATCAAAAAATATATATGATCCAAAATCAAAAACGGCTTTCAATTCTAATTCAATGAAATCTTTACGATTCTAATCTTGAATGTGAGAACTAATATATACCTATACCTATATTTAAATCAAGAATATCATACTATAGTTGAGAACTTCTGTCATTGTTTTGGATTGAAAATATTAAATTCTACTTTAATCTTTGAACTCTGAATTAGTCACCTCTTCTATTTATGATAAAGCGATCTCGAAGATTGAGATTAGTTTGGGCTTCATTTTATACTTTCTTAAGTTCTTGATCCTTTAAATATCGGTTGATAAGAAATAAAATATGTGTTTTCTTTTCAACTATTGAGATGTTTTTTGAATTTATTTGTCTCGAGTCTTGATTTTCAACCATTTTCTTCAGTGTATCTCTGCACATCAAAATTCTGTGGCTGCAGTCTTGAAAATGTGCTGTTCTATTTTCGTATTCAACTTATTTTCAGTGCGTAGATTTCACCAAGTAACTAATAGATAAAATTAACGGATATGGGCTTTTATATAAGTCAGAGGTGTGAGGGGTGTGAGGGGTGCGAGGTGTAAATGGTGATAATTTCCAACTATTTTAATTCTCTGTTTCCTCAATATTTCAAATACGTCGAAATATTTATTGAGAGAAGTTTATTTTAAACTATGTGTCACAAATGTTAAAAATGACTCAAACTTTAATTAAAACTTGGAGTAAACACCGTTGCCGTCACTTGCATCATTATTTTTTTACCGTTATTAGCCAAAAAGCGCTCGCTAGCTTCTTAACGCAAATCGAACCGACAACTGAACAGGTCCAGACGCGATTGGTTCTCTAGAATCTTAAAAAGCTTTGCCCAACTGTGTATATATATCTGTGTGTGTGTGTGTGTGTGTGTGTGTGTGTGTGTGTGTGTGTGTGTGTGTGTGTGTGTGTGTGTGTGTGTAAATAATGCTTAGAGCTAGCCAGGAAAAGCTAGAACACAGGGGGACAGTTTATTTCAAATTTTAAAGCTAATACAATTTTTGAAAATTGCTTAATTTCTTTTTCAAAATGTGATTAGATTTTTGATGGAATACGTGTATGTTTGAAATAAAAATAAATATTTTCGGAATGGCTATAAATACGTTATCCAGATGAATGAAAAATAGCCGAACAGTAGCTAGCCAGCAAAAGGCTAACTTGACAGCACTGGTGAATGTGAGCAAGCAAAAGCTCTCCGATCTCACTAAGCGCTGCTCTCTCCCTCTTCCGATCTTCACAAAATTTGTGTCAATAAACTTGTAGGCTCTTTAATTTTAACACTTTATTCAAACGTTGAATTTTCAAATTATTTGCATTATTCAATGTTTAGATTAATGCATGTGTTATATAAATACTCACTTTATTGCCTACTTAAAAGCTAAAATTAATAAAACTGCGGTGATATCTACTACATAAAGGAACAAACTATACATTAATGAATGAATTGAATATAAATAATTATAAGTATTGATGCTTTAACTAGTTGCTTACTAGTTAGTATAGAGATGCAAATCTATCGTTGGTGACAATTTCATATCACTATTTAATATTTATTATTATTTTTTGTTTATTGATTTCTCATTTGAATTGGTACTGGGGCAATTAACTCTCAGAGAGGTCAATAAAAATGCTCTACAATATGAGGGGAAAAACAAGGAATGAAGTGAAACTTTCAAATGTTTAAAATATCTTTTAACGATTACAATAAAATAATCCGATTTTTTTGTGCACGAAAACTGTACTAAAAACTCAAAATGAGTTTACAAACAAGGCGATTTACTTATTTTAAGTTGGATTAGTCATGAAAACAGTTCTGTGATTTTGCAAAATTATCGAATTGAAGAATTTGCTTTAAATACTGCGTGAAAGTTTTAAATTGTGTCAGATGAAGATGAAAGAGTATGTGTATATATGTATATATTTGTGTATCTATATCGCATAGTACTATGCTTAATAATTAGTTAGTGATTTACAAATACAAAAGTCTCATTGACTAATTCGGTATTGGTATTGGTATTGGTATTGGTATTGGGTTAAATGCAAAAGCGTTTTTATTTTCTTTGCTAATTTTTATATTCTCTGCTGTGGTTGAGATCTTTGCCTTTAGAAAGTGTCGCTTACTAAGCCTAAGCCGGTTTAGTCAGTAGCTGCGTTTATATCATTCGTATCATCGTTTAACCAAGTATGAGTTAAAAGTCTATCACTTTTCATTATGGCAGTGTTGTTGTTAATGCTTTTGGCTAACAACATACATTTTTTTTTTGTGTTTTTAACGTGCTTGTTTTTGTACAAAACAATAACAACAATACCGCTTCGAATCTCAAACTTTTCGTTGCATTTTAATAAAATTGCGCAAATGTTTGCTAAATATTTGTGGATGACGGCTTAAGATTGGGACCATGTCCATGACCGAGACCTTGACCTTGACCGTGACCGTGACCGTGACCAAGTCCCACTGTTTGTCCTTGACTCTGACTTTGTGCTGGAGCTGTCGAATGCTCCGTGCTGCTGTAGGCCTTATAAGCACTCAAATCAAAGCTCAGCAAGCCTTGTGTCTCAGCCAGGCCCGCGTCAACAGCAGTTGTGCTTGTATTTGTTTCCGGCAAATGGCTAAGAGACTTGGTAACACCCACCGACTTCAACGGATTTATATTGGAGCTGCTGGTCAGGCCTGTAATGAGTTCAAGCGTTTGATTGGTTTGTGCCACATATATTTTTGACAATTTAATTACGTTCAAATCCATTTGCACCTGTGTATGGCATGTACGACATGGAAGATTGGTACCTGGAACTGCTGGAGCCGGTTAGAGAGCTGGTGTTGGTATTGCTAATCCCGTTGCGGGGCCCAAAGGCGGACTGATTCTCCGCCTCTTTGCTGGTGCCAGTGCCGGTTCCAGAACTAACGCTAGTCTGGCTGATAATGTTGGCCAACAGATCAACAGACATGTTGGTCAGTCCATTAGGAGATGACATTGAGCCGGTATTAAGTCCCACATGATTGACCCGACCACTACAATTGCTGCTCTCCCGCTCCGAGCCCGTCGACGTAGCCGCAGTCTCATTAAGTCCTAAAAGAGAAAAAGATTGTGTTATTTCAATGAATACTTGAAGAAAAGTTTCGTGTTCCGATTTAAATGACATTTTGGTAAGTTTTTTAATTAGCTCAATGAATACACGAGATTTGCCATGCCGATTACAACTTTGCGATTTTACGGTTTCTGCAAATTATCATACATCTCGAATGATATAGCCATTCCGATATCTAACCTTTAAAGCCATATCTTAAACATGAAGTATGAATTCTGTTCAGATAACGACAAATATCAACTAAGTTTCAGTTTTTCCACAATTTAGACTAAAAAATTGAGCTGAATCATGAACATATATTATTGTCGATTGAGTAGCAAATCTGTGGAGTAGCAAGTGCAAGTGGAGACTGGTTCAACACAACTAGTGACTGATAAATCACTGGTACTTAGTTAAAGTACAACATATGAACGACCGAACTATTATAACTAAACAAATTTAACTTATAATCCGAACGATTTTCTTAATCAGAACTAGGTCATTGGAACTGGTGCCGGATAATTACCTGTGACTGGAGATTGTTCGCCACTAATGCTGCTAGTACCTGGAGCTCCACCATTGCCACTGGCACTACTTGGGGGACGGGGCAGGCGGCGTCGGAGCCAAGGATGTTTGAGGGCTTCGGAGGGCGTTAACCGGTTTTCAGTATCCCATTCCAGGCATCCACGTATAAAGTTCAGAAATAGTGGGTCTTTGCAGCCATCGAGGGCCTTAGAGAGGCTCTTTGAGCAGGGAGGTCCGCGTGGTTTTCCTCTACGCGATTGGCCACCAATTAGGACCACAATGCCATCAGACATGGTGCGAACGGTGCAGTAACGTGGATACCCTTTGGGGCTGAAAAACGTTTTGGCCCGCGTCGAGTTGGCCAAGAGCGTCTTGCTGGGCATGCCTAGAACCTCGATGATGCAAGCCAATTGATCTTCTTCATTCTCCCCCGGAAACAGGGCATGTCCCGACAAGAGCTCGGCCAGAATGCAGCCCAGCGACCACATATCAATAGCTCTCCCATATTTAGCACCCAAAATCACCTCGGGTGCCCGATAAAACCTCGATTGTATATATGTGTACACACGCTGACTCTCGAAACACGAGGATCCAAAATCAATGACCTGCGATAGAAAAATAAATTAGAGATGCTGGTATTGTTGGAAGCGAAGAATAATTCTTCGTAATTACCTTTATGCCTGATCGACCCTGTTGCTTTAACAACACATTCTCGGGCTTCATATCACAATGAATAATCTCGTTTTTGTAAAGGGCATCCAGGCACTGTAGCAGTGAGTGGGCAAATTTTCGGACCAGCTGAAGGCTGAACCCCTTGAAGCCGTTTTTTTTGATTAGTTCATAAAGATTGATGCTCAGCAGCTCGAAGGTGATGCAGGTGTGATTGCGAAAGGTGAAATAGTCATACATGTGTATTATATTCATTGAATTGTATTTGTCGTGTCGCCTCAGGTGATGCAATATCCGAATCTCCTCTTGCGCCTGTCGATGAAAACGCTTCTCGTTTCGTACGATTTTTAGGGCCACATGCTCGTGCGTCTTGTGGTCATACGCCTTAATAACCTGCCCAAAACTGCCTTTGCCAATTATCTTGAGCATCTCATAGCGATATGCGACATGATCGTGTGGTATGTGAATGTAAGCACCCTGTTCATTATCATAGTCGCATTTGTTGATTCCAGAGATTCCGGGTCGCTTTTTCGCATTAGCTCCAATAAAATAGATTTGCGGATAAGCCAAAATCTCGCAACGCTCATATGGCGTCAGTTTGTGCTTATAAAGAATCATCACCTGCTGTGGTGACACCACCAATGACTTGGGCTTATCTTGCAGGGCACTCTTTTGTTGACCGGACATGATGATCTGCTCATGGAACGAGTACTGATCGCTGCCAATCAGCGATGACTTTTGATGCTGCGACACCAGAGCCAGAGAGTCGACGGCAGCAACATTAAGTGCCGAGTCCTTAAGGGGCGAACATGGCAAGTGTTCCAATTTAGCTGTGGGCGTGACTGTTGTTGTGTTCGACAATGAACTGGCTGCAAAAGATAAAAAATTACGCATTAGACATTACACATATCATTATGTTTGTATCTGGAGGATTCAAATGTTTACAGCGATATGGCTGTCGTATCGGATTTGCATAAAAAAGTATTTACTCTGGCGAGCCCGTTGCAAAAGATCTAGATTTGAGAACGCCTTTAATAAATAAGCTGCACGCTAGGAAAACTGATTACTGCTATAGTATAGCAGGGACTAAAGCTCTCAAAGATGCCATGATATGTTTTAGAATTTTCCGAGCCATTTATAAATATACATGTTTTACCTTGAACGGATCTGGAAGCACCACAACCATTATTGGCAGAGACATCTCCGGTGTAGTTAGCCATCTCGTGAAGAGCGGTCGTCGTGGGCTTTGAAAGCAGCTTGCGATCTTGAAACATTGTTGCTGTTGATCCATAACTACTACTAAAGTAAGGAATTGTTGCACAGGCATGCTGCTGAGAGATTTGATTATGTGGATTTCCGCTATGAGAGCCAACATTTGCGGGATCGGATTCAATGCCAGCTTGCTGCTCCTGTTGAGGCATCAGCGTGAGGAGCGCTGGAGATGCTTTGCTACTGCTAGTGCTGATTTTTCCTATCGAAGGAACCGGCTCCAAGTCACCGGTGTAAGTGCTTTCAACCCGTATATTGCCGCTTGGTCCGGATAACTGGACATGACTGGGATTCTGTTGTGTGCCTACCATGTCGCTAAATATGTTGTTGTTGAGCAATTGAAATTCTGACTGGAAATAATTGCTGCTCTTGTTATTATTGAGTCTGGAAGTGAAAAAGTTTTGCTGTTGCTGCTGTTGTTGTTGTTGATGATTTTCTTGGGATGAAGTTGCCTTGTTTTCTGCCGGTTTTGTGTTCAAAATCGCACCTGTGTTGGAACTCGACTTGGTTTCGGCATCGTAGTGAATATTCTGTATGGCTTGGCTTCCTCCAGCGCTATTTACCGGCGTTCTGCGTTGGATCATGGATGAACAGGACGTGGTGGGTGTTAGGTTCAGGGCCACATTCTTGATCTGCTGCGAACTAGTGTAGGACAATGACATCACTGACTGAACTAGAAACGTTGATTCCAAATTTAATTTACTTGTCTCGCTCTCTGTCCAGTTTTTTTGAAGATTGAATTGACGCACTAATCGAGGTCGAGTTTTTCTTGTCAATTCTTCACTCTTCTTAACATTATTAAGATGATTTTCTATATGAGCACTAGTATTTTGTGTCTCGTTGGAGATGTCTTTAGCTGCTGGCGGTGCTAATTCTTTTTTGCTTTCCAACGGACTATTGATTAGCAGCAAGGGTAACGGTGTTGTTAGGCAGAATAGCGAATTGGGCAGAGGTGGCCAATTGCTCGTTCGAACTAGGTGTCGAACCTGGTTTGCTGAATCCGTTGTCGGTATCTGACTATCCAGGGATCTTGAGCCACTTTTCAGTGGTGAATCCGTGAGTCGTCTAAATCGATCATTATTTAATGATGGATGACTTGAGTTTAAAGTTGTGTCCTTTTCCCAATTCAACAGTACTTCGCTGGGCACTGGTGTGCTCCGGCGAAAATGTGTGCAATTCAAATAGCCGAGCTGCTGATTCAGTTGGCCAACATATTGTTTCGCCTTGGTTAAATCACGTTGCTGGAGTGTACCGTCCACAGAGTCATCCCGGTTTGCATGGACTTGCCGGCCACACAACCCAGTCACAAGCGCATTTGTTACTGAATAACGAGGATTGAAACTTTTGTAAGTGTCCTCCTCGAGGCTCTTGCTCCTCTTCTTTGAACTTAATTTGTTTGTGTATTCACTTTGCTTCCACATCCAATACCAGTGTTATTCATGTTTTACTTTGCATGCCATTATTATCGTTTACTCAACTGAACATGCCGAGAGAGCAAATACATGTGCAAAGAAATGAAAATTGCTGCAAAACTTGTATCACCCTTTTTTAATTAATTGAGTTCGTAGTCGTCGTATTCGAAAAATTCCAATGTTAAGCAGAATGTGTATGTAAAAAATAGTTTAGGGTTCTTAAATATCGATATATCGACTTAACAACAATATCGATAAGCAGAATACACACAAATTACGAATGGCTTAAAATATATACATATAAGATGAAATGTATATGTGTGTGTCTGCTTGCAATATCAATATACACATATTTTAGCATGTGCAATTGTAAATTATATGTGTGTTAACCGACGGCGAAGTCGGCAACTATGAATATAGAATTATTCACACAGTCAACTAAGCTTAACGATAACTCTAGGTCCGACAACTTAATATTAACAATTTAATTCAATTGAACTGTAAAACTTTTAGTACACTATTTTTTTGACTAAACAGTGTGCCCGTGTGGTCCTCTTCACTCGGGCACTCATGATTATTGACTTTAAGCGTTGCCACCAGGTTGAAAATAGTTCTCAAAAAAATACCAAACTCTTTTCTCAAAGCATTATCTTTTCATGTTTGTACTTAAAGTAACGCAAGTAAGTATATAAATGTTGTCGCAACTGCAAGCACTACGTAAAGTTAGGCCCCTAATAATGGGAATATTCATTAACTGTTGATGATATTTAAGTTTAAGACTGGAATGAATCTAAATTTATTGTATAGCAGTGAGACTGTTCTTGTCGATTGAATTCATATTGTTAACATTTTATTGTTGAACAAAATAAACTGTTGCAATATAAATATTTAATATTCGATTATGTTTGTCGTTAAATTGTGTTCGGATCAACGTTTATTGAACGTTTAATCGATTTGTCAGAGTTGCTAAAAGTCGATAAAGTGCCCGTTAAGCTAACTCACTTGTCGACCAACCACCACATGTTATCACTTTATTTTAGTACATTTTCAAATCAATATTTATATAAAGTATACTTAAACACAAATATGCATATAATGAAATCAAGCGGACAACATATTTAATCTTGTGTAATAATGTTTCGGTGATTTTGACAAATAAACAACTGGCAGACACTCAAACACCGAGGCCATCGCAGAACCAGCAATAAATTCTATACGCTGGTTCTTCAAATAAAAAGAGAATAATATGATTTAAACGTTTTTTTCATAAATCATTGAAAATATTCATAAAGTGTAAGTGAACATTTTTAAATATTTATGTTTTTATATGAATGTTTATAAATACTTGTGGATATAGCTGAATTGTACATATTTAAATAATATGTTGTGTTAACTTTTTGCATTCGTATTGAGTAAAAGTGGCACAAGCATGTCGATAAGCCTTTGTATGTATATGTATATAAAATTAGGGAGGGTGGAGTGCTCACGGCCCAACCACTCGGATGGATGTGCATGTGTGTGCGTGTGTAAGTGCGTGCGTGTGTGTTGTTGCGAGTGTACTCATCAAAATAAGCGAAGCTTTGTAAGTGACAAATAAGAAGACCGTTATTCGTTATTCATTGCTATTTATCAGTTTGGTGACCATTGCAATTCGCTAAATCTAAGAATACACATATTACTAAATCCATTTAATGTAGGACCAGGAGGTAAGCTTAACTTAGCTCACGATTCCACCCTTATGAGTAACACATGGCAAAAACTAGTTCAAGGTGGGCTGGGGTTGATGGAGCTGATGTTGTTCTTAAGTTTCGATTGTGCTAGGATTTTTTTAGCTCCAAATAACTCACGCACACATATATGAACACACACTCACGCACATTGTATATTATACATTTGTATTTGGAGAAAGGAATTTTGGAATTCCGCAGTTTCTTGCAGAATGTTAATATGCATGAGCACATATTTAAACCCTGTTCTTTAGCATAGTACACTGGTTTATAAGTTTAAAAATCAGTGTTACGAACAAAAGAGGCCGTGCCGGACTTGATAAAGTTTATACCGATATATATTTATGTAAAGGCCAGTGTGCAAGCATTCGTGTTGGATCCCTAACTCATACAGTAGCCGTAGGTTTATGTTTTAAAAAGAGTCAATTAGTACACAAAAGTTTTGTTTCATGCCGCATCTTAATCAAAATCACACACGTTGGTGAATCTAAGATTATTGTTCTATATTATTTTACTAGAAAGCTCTTATATTGCCTAATTCATTCGTAAGTAGTTTTTACAGTCGATATACTCAGATGTACTCCGCTACCACCCTAATTATATTTGTACACCAACTTCCCTAGAACAGCGTTAATTAAATTTAGCTAGGATCAAGGCTTAATATTGATCTGGTCGAAATTCGACGAATTTTATAATAATTAGGTCTATTTAAATAATATACAAAGTGTACTTTATTTTTCAGGACTGGTGACCAATCTTATTTGGAGCACACTTCACCATGATAGACCCAAGCTCTAGTGAAGAGGAGGGAGATGATGATACCGTAGTCAATTTACCAAGCAAAGGACGAATTACGGCACCGCAAAAATCCGTAGCCCTCTCCACTGGACCTTCTACGTCGAATACTGGTCCCATACCCATTCTGACAACAGCATCGAACGCTCAAAATGGCGATTTCTCTGGGAATCATCGTACAGCGGCATCTGTTGCGGGTAATGGTAATGGAGGAACTTCAGGATTACCAAAAAACGATCAGTCACAAACAACCACTGACGGAGGAGGTAATCTGGAGGTTCCCAATAATGGAATTCCCAGGTTTGTGTAAATATTTATACTCAGGAATGTTTATTGTTAAGTAATCCCTAATCAAATTTAATCCTGGCTTCCGCCTTAACTGTGATACATTTCTTAAAGAACAACAATATTTATTAAAAAAAGTATAGCTTTAATATTTATTTCAATTCAAAATTTTCAAAAATCAATTTAATTCGAACATTTTAATGCTGATCTCGATAAAAATTAAATTAATCGTAGTCAAAAAGTGAAACAAATAAATTCCCAGTTAAAGTTTGAGTCTGAACTTAAACGAAATATTTTGTTACTATGTTTTTTTTGTTTTGTTTAAAATTTGAGTTTAAAAACTGAAAGAGTGAGACATAGAGAGAGAGAGAGAGAGAGAGAGTAATTTATAGCGTGCTATCAATGTTGTACAAAGCGTTGTAGTAATTATATTAACCAAAATAAAAATATACTCATTTTCAATTGTTCTTTTTTCGGGTCTCTTCGTTCATCCATATTTTTGACACACGCACATGTATGTACATACGATATACCTACGTATTTACATAACGACAATTGCAAATCAAACTAAATAATTGGCACACCGTAACGAACATAAAACAAATCAAACCCAAATTAAATCAAAATCAAAAAATAATGCAAATTAAATTTACATATGTTCACACACATATGCACATATATACATATAAATATATATATGTACTTATTTATGTAAAAATCAAATGTTTATTGAGTGAAACGAAAAACATTCATACCCATTAATCAATCAATCAAAATCAAATCAAAACCATAAATATTGATCGTTGATGGTTGTTCGGTTCAATATGGGGCCCATAGATCGAGTGCAATACGTCATAGAATTTTGAGCTCAACAGCCCATCCGCAGCATCAACATCAACATCAACATCAAAATCAAAATCAGCAACACAGTTATTATGAATATCAACAACATCCAAAAGTATCATACCCGCACCCACATTTCAACGTACAGGGTCAGGGTCATGGTCATGATCATGGTCAGGGTATGGGTCAGGGTCTTGGTCAGAAATATACTGGCACTACTACCACTAATAACAGGCTGCCGTTAGAGGCCCGATTCCAGGTGGTAAATCAAAGTACTAATAAAACGTTGCTATCATCGTCGTCGTCTAGTGGCGTTTCGCAAGAAACATTGAATCAAAGCGTTGGATCATCGAGAGCCAATTCGTTGCCACGCCCACTGTCTCCATCATCGTCTCTGGCCAGTGATAAGCACGATGTCGGGGATCCACATGTAAGTCAAAATCGAACACATTAGGTTCATTTCGTCATGAACCTTAAATAATGTTGCCGCATTAAAATATATATTTGTATACATATGTGTTCATGACCAGTATTATCATTCGAGTCGATATAGCCATGTCCTTCGTTTGTCTGTTCCTATTCAAACGAATCTATGAATATTATTCTTTGCACGTCAAAGTTGCTACTTATTTTGTTAAGTTTAATTAACTATTTTATATAATCAAACTAGGAGAAACACGAACGCGAGGAAGAGGATCGCAAGCGACGCATTCAATTATATGTGTTTATATCGCGATGCATATCGTATCCGTTTAATGCTAAACAACCCACGGATATGACCAAGCGACAGCCGAAGATCACAAAGCAGCAGCTGGAAATAATCACACAACGATTTCAGGTACGCGAGTATACGGGTACTTGTTGTTGAACGAATAATACTCGCAAGCTGTTCTTCAGCCTATGACTGCTAACGATCTACGTGTGAACTTAAAACGGGACTTTCTTACCAATAGTTTTCTATTTTGATTTCATTGGCAGGCATTTTTGAAGGGCGAGACTCAAATAATGGCCGACGAGGCATTCCAAAATGCTGTGCAGAGCTATCACGATGTGTTTTTGAAATCCGAGAGGGTTTTGAAAATGGTTCAATCTGGAGCGTGCTCTCAGCATGATTTTCGAGAAGTTTTTCGCAATAATATTGAGAAACGTGTGCGGTGAGTGTGTGTGTGTGTGTGTGTGTGTGTGTGTGTGTGTGTGTGTGTGCATTAATTCGATTAACACCTAAAACTAATCCATTTGAATAATTAGATCGCTTCCGGAAATTGATGGGCTCAGCAAGGAAACGGTTTTGACCTCTTGGATGGCTAAGTTTGATATTATCCTAAAGGGCAGCGGCGAGGAGGACACAAAACGCCCATCACGTATGCAACAGTCGCTCAACAGCGAACTCATTCTATCCAAGGAGCAGCTCTACGATATGTTCCAACAGATCTTGTCTGTGAAAAAGTTTGAGCATCAGATCTTGTTTAACGCATTAATGGTAAATCCTTTAAATTAGAAGACTGCTCGACCTCTGAGTTATTCTTTATTGCAAAATTTCAATATCAGCTAGACTCGGCGGACGAGCAAGCAGCGGCGATCAGGCGAGAACTGGACGGACGTATGCAGCGAGTAGGAGAAATGGAGAAGAATCGAAAGCTAATGCCAAAGTTTGTGCTTAAGGAAATGGAATCGCTTTACATTGAGGAGCTTAAATCGTCCATTAATCTATTAATGGCAAATCTGGAATCTCTTCCAGTTTCTAAGGGTAATATGGATAGCAAATATGGACTACAAAAATTGAAGCGTTACAATCACAGGTAGTGTAGCTTATATTTAAAAAACAAACACTATTACATTGATATGCAATTTTGTCACGAAATTTGCCAAACTTCGTAAGGTATATACATTCGGATCATTTTCTACTGTCGAGTCGTCTGCCTATCTGCTTTCATGCAAAGTAGACTCTCAGTTTAATAGTTATCTTTTTGAATGTTGGTGCTGAACCAGATAACTTGTGCAAACAATTCATATGTACAAATAAGCAGTATGAGACTAATAAAATAATACCAACAATACCATATCAAGAAAGATACAATTTAAGTTTTCGTATATAATACTATAGTATGAAAAACATGTATGATTATTGTATTAACTTTATGTATATAACTTACACATCATAAGCCAATTGTTACTCTTTAGAAATCAACCGAACTTTATGGGGAGACTTTTTTTTGGCGAAACTATAAAAGATAATGTCTGTGAACATGTGTAAAAAGTTTCATGGCGATTGCTTGATTTTTGCGCCAGTTATCACAGTTATCAAAAAGGCGTTCAAAGTTTAAATTAAGTAGAAAATCGTTCGCAATTCAGCAATTCAAAAGTTATAGTCATAAAATTTTGTACACGTATTCTTAAAACACATATCAAAAAAATTTGATTTTGTTGACCCAACAAAGCCGAAACCTCCCTTAAGAGAATCGGATAACTACGAGTGTTTTAAATACTGGCATTGGAATTGTTGGACATAAATAAGGTTCTTGGTTATTTACTTGACTCAACTAAATTCATTTAGCTCGTGTAAATTATTGTTGAACAACTTCTGAGTGCACTTTAAAGACAGAAGATAACTATATCATATAGGTTCAACATTAAATACAGCGTGCGAAGATAAAGCTTATATATGAAAAATGTTTATATATAAATATAAATTATCCTTATGTTACTGATTAAATTTTTTCCATTCTTTGTTTTTTCAGCACACCATCATTCTTGTAAGCCTGTTTATATGTTAATAATATTTTTAATTAATTATGCATGCTAATAGTTTCCTTTACAAAATAAGAAAAATGATACTACGTTCCCATGGATCTCTATCGAAGTTGGAGGGTGACTCCGAGGATGGAACCACACAATTGACCAAATTGGACGTGGTACTCACATTTCAATTGGAAGTGATTGTTATGGAAGTAAAGGGCCTTAAGTCATTGGCACCAAATCGTATTGTCTACTGCACTATGGAGGTGGAAAATGGTGAAAAGCTTCAAACGGATCAAGCCGAGGCCTCCAAACCCATGTAAGGCCATTTTACATCATTTAAATTGTTAGTTATATTTTTATACCCATTACTCGTAGTCTAAAAGGTTATAATATAATCGTTGGAATGTATATAACATGGAAAATGGGGCATGACAGACCACATAAGGTATATTCTTGATCAGCATCAATAGCCGAGTCGATATAGCCATGTCCGTCTCTTCGTCCGTCTCTTCGTCCGTCTTCGGTCGTTTCAAGACAAATTATTTTAAATTATCTTGAAGGTTGCATTAAAATTCGACCATAATCAAGAAAGAAAACAAGCAACAAAGCTTATATTTGAGCGTAATGTCAATGCGTGTGTGCAAGCGAGACAAAAACATACAAACATATGTTCGAACGTTAACGCTGCCTGTGTGGTATAAGGAGAAAACAGGTAAAAATATCATATTTTAGTACAGAAACTGTTTTGTTAGCTACAATATCTGAACCAAATTCTCACAGGATGTACATATCTATTGCGTTTATATACATATACAAGACCACATGGGGGAACTATGTTTATAGGATTCTGTGTCCAGATTCGTCCAAACCTGACTCCTAAATATTAACTATCTATCTTAATGAAACTAACACAAAATACACTCATCAATAATCTAGACATACTGACCGGGTTTTAATAGATACAATCGGAAAATATGCTTTACATATGAATTTGTATGAAAATGTTCTGTGTTTAACAAGCTATTTTATTCATCACCTAAACGGTTGCACTAATATTATTATCAAACTCCGTTCTTAATAATATATTGAAACTAAGTAACGGTTATCCAAAGATTGCGATTCGCCTATACCATTCTTTCCTGTTATATGATATTATTTGTGTTACCTTAGGTGGGATACTCAAGGTGATTTTACAACAACACATCCGTTGCCGGTGGTTAAAGTTAAATTGTATACGGAAAATCCTGGAATGTTGGCACTGGAGGACAAAGAGCTGGGAAAAGTGACCATCAAACCATCTCCACTCTCATCCAAAGTGAGATTCAATGTTAATTTGAAGTGAAACTTAAGACAATATTTGTTTAATTTGTTGTTTAGTCACCTGAGTGGCATCGCATGATTGTGGCCAAAAATCTACAAGATCAGGATGTGCGGATCAAGATAGCCTGCAGATTGGATAAACCATTGAATATGAAGCACTGCGGGTAAGAGCAAAGATGTTCGAAGACACTATTATGAAATAATGTTTTAATTTATTTAAGAAATCTCTATGCAATTGGGAAATCGGTGTGGAAGAAGTGGAAACGGCGCTATTTTGTGTTGGTCCAAGTCTCGCAATACACGTTCGCCATGTGCAGCTACAAAGAGAAGAAATCGGAGCCATCCGAGATGATGCAGCTGGATGGGTATACAGTGGACTACATTGAAGCCGCTAGTGGTGTGTGATCCGATCCCTCAATGATTTAAACGCATCCTCACATAACCCCAAAACTCCTAACTGCTTGCTCTTATTATGTTGCAGCCAATCTTATGTTTGGCATCGATCTGAATGGCGGTCGTTTCTTTTTTAATGCGGTGCGTGAAGGCGATAGCATTGCATTTGCCTGCGATGACGAGAACGAGTGCAGTCTCTGGGTGATGGCGATGTACAGGGCAACGGGGCAGTCGCACAAGCCCACGCCGCCTATTACTCAGGACAAAAACTCGGCAATGTCCAAAATCCAAGGAGGTAAGTTGTTGTATACCTTATATATTAAGTAAATAACTGGAGTCATTTTTTACGTTATGTTCCGAACGAAAATTTATATTAATTGAATACCTCACGCTTATGTTTCTGATACAATTTTAGAACACTTAGAAAGCTTACAGGGTTCTAATAGAATTGAAAAAGAAGCTTTTCCAACCCCATAAAGTATACATATTCTTGATAAGCATCAAAAGCCGAGTCGATATAGCGATATACGTCTGTCCGCTCGTCTATCTGTCCGTCCGTATGAGATGTCTGTCGGGATATAATAAAAAACGATTTTGTGCTTGGATGTTGTGTAATAATCTGTGTTCTTTTAGATGCTGACAAAGCTCGCAAGCATGGAATGGAGGATTATATAAGTGCTGATCCGTGCACCTTCGATCACGCCACCATGTTCAAAACTTTGCAAAACTTGACCCTCGAATACCGATTGAATGACCCCTATGCATCGTTGGTGAGTTATATTTTAAATCAAAAAGAATAAGTACGTTTGAAATAATAAATACAAATCAATAAAATCTATTTGCAGGGATGGTTCAGTCCGGGACAAGTGTTTGTTTTAGATGAGTACTGTGCCCGGTACGGAGTACGAGGCTGTTATCGTCACCTGTGCTACCTGTCTGACCTCTTGGACCGCGCCGAAAACCATCACATGATAGATCCAACTTTGATTCATTATTCTTTTGCGTTCTGCGCCAGTCACGTTCATGGGAATAGGCCCGATGGAGTTGGCAGTATTACGCACGAGGAGAAGGAAAAGTTTTCAGAAATCAAAGAACGGTTGCGTCAACTTCTTGAGTTTCAAATCACTAATTTTCGATTCTGCTTTCCGTTTGGTCGTCCCGAAGGGGCACTGAAAGCAACGCTCTCGCTGCTCGAAAGGGTCCTCATGAAGGACATTGTGACTCCAGTGCCTCCTGAGGAAGTTCGACAAATGATCAAGAAGAGTCTAGAGACAGCTGCGCTTGTCAACTACACACGTCTATCCGCTGAAGCTAAAATCGAAGGTACACTTCTATTTTCAAATACCGATGAATACAATGTATTAAATATTTTTAGTTTGTAGACCCCGTACTCTAAAAAAGAGTAGAGGGTATTAGGTTTGTCAGAAGCAAAATGTGCGTAACAGGCAGAAGGAGGCGTGGCCGACCCCATAAAGTATATATATTATTGATGGGCATTAACAGCCGAGTCGATATAGCTATGTCCATATGAACACATGGATCTTTTAAACTACGAAAGTTAGAAGGATCAAATTTGGAATGATAGTCCGTTATCTTCGCGAGCAGGTCAAGTTTATTTCAAATCGTTTCCACGCCCCTTACCGCCCCGCAATGAGCAAAAAACCAGAAACACCTCGGAAAAATGTATAATTTAGGCGAATATCTCAGTTACTTAGAAACACCAATTCCGGTATGCAGGTTTCTAGAGACAGCCTTAATGCAATGTCATTCAAAATTTTGAGCTACCACGCCCCCTTTTCTCATATGAGTTAAAAAACTTTTAAACTTCAGTGCCGCTTTTAAGGCATTTAATCAAATAGTACAGTGTTTGTAATTAAACATTCGTTTAGAGGAATACCATATCATACTATCCTAAACGCGGCATTAATATCCGTCTATTAACAATAAAGTTATCACGTTACAAAGCTTATGTAATTTTGCTGCAATATCACCCCACTGCCCGAAATCGAGACAGCAACATTCAAGCATGTGTTCGAATGTTTTCGCTGCCTGTGTGACGTCACCGCTACTCGCAGACGCTGCCGTGCCGACCAGTGCTAGGCACACATGCATATATATGGGCATACATATAATTTCAAACGAATGTATGTAAAACATGTAAATGCTGATAATCGGAAGGTTCTTGAGAGTGGCGCCTGGTGCAACTGGTAGAGTTGTGAAATCTTTTTCTGAGGGTCGTAGGTTCGAATGCTGACAATGAGAATTGCTAATTTAATTTTTTAAATATCAATACAAAATGTACATATGAATTTTAATTTTTAAATTTCGTTATAAAACTTTAATTCGAATTAAATACAAATGCGCATTACAGTCGGCTCGATCGACTGTAGCCTTTCTTACTTGTTGTACATACCTTAAGTATAATTGTGCACCTATAATAAGTGAACTATACTCATTATCCTAACAGAGGACCTACGTGGAGAAGTAATGGTACCACCCCCAAAAAAACTGGAAGATCTAATTCATCTGGCCGAGCTTTGTGTTGATTTGCTGCAACAAAACGAGGAGCACTATGGCGAGGTTTGTAATAGTGCTAGTTATATAAATATTTTGGAATTCTTATTTTTGGTAGCCCTGTACCCAACTCGAAGAGCGTAGTTTGTGGATGATTGTCATACGGTTTGACTGATTTTAAAAGATTGTCCGCCTATTTAAAAATCTTTATCTCTGTAAATTTGTAGATTACGTTTTTCACGGTAGAAAATTTCAGAAATGGGTGCAGGGTATGGACTAAGTCGACCCGTTTCGACTTATTTGATTGATTTGTTTATTTAATCAGCGTAAGTACCTGCGAAGGATTAACAATTGTGATACTTGTACCATACGTTACCTTAATGTACCTTTATTGTGAACTACCTACCTTTGTGTGAACCGTGCCATGTGAAATGTTGTAGTAAACGTGTCTTAACTTGATTAACAATTACAAATTATTAATTATTCATTTGAATATGCCACCTCGGATGTCGCAGCACTTTTTGCATTTTGAAAACCGTTGTATAATGCTATCTACCACATACTATATACTATATACTATATTCTATATTATATATTTGTTTTATTGCTAACTGTTTACACTTAATCAACTTTCCTATTATTTAAGTGAACCTCAATATATTTTTAGTACATTGATTTACTTTTTCATTCCAAAATACAGCAATCTTCAAATGGTTAATGTACAGAGTTATAGTTTGTGGCAAAGGAAATCTCATTCTAAAATATAAAATATAAACGTATTTAAAAACTGTAATCGTTTTAAAACTGAATATTATTTTTGTTAAAACGTTTTAAATACAAGGCAATTAGTTTTCCGCAAAGATTTTCAGTAAATATTTTTAGTATTTATAAAAGTATTATTTTTTTAATTTTTAAAGTTCAAAAAAATTAATTTTTGCCTGAAGCAGCATTTTTAAGAAATATTCAAAAGTGTCAAAATAAAAATGTCTTAATGAATTATTGAGCATACAAAATCAATTTAAAGCCGCATAAGTGAGTAAGTTTTTCTCCAAGATAAATACTGAAATTCAAATCCAATTAGTAAGAAAGGCCATAGTCGAGCGAGTCGACTGTAAAGACCGCGTACTCATTCAAGAGCTCATTATTCCTCATATAATATAATTCCATACAAATCCTATAAGAGCTATTGGATATAGTGGTCCGATGCGAATAGCGACATACACGTTATGTTGTTCACGATTATTATTTTGTTATGAAAATGTTCTTTCACGATTCTTTGACGATTATAGTACAGGAGGAGCAGGTGTTCATGACAGACAGAAACACGGACACTACTATATCAACTCGGCTGTTAATGGTGATCAGGGCTTATATGTACATTACATTACATTACGGGTTTGAAAACACTTCCTTGAACCATTTCGAGCATTTGGCATCCGACAAACCATATAGACCCTTGTAGTCGTAATGAGTGTGGGGTCTAAAAACGAACTAAAATGCGACCTAAAATGATGCAGGAAATTCTGTTGATTTAAGCACAAACCGAATTCATAACCTTCATTTTGATTTGCTCTATTTAAGTGTGAACGTAATCTCGATACTTTGTTTAATTTTGTTAATTTTGGTTACGTTAAGCCCAAAACTAATTAATAATTAGTATGCAAAACAAAACTTTTGTGTTGAAAAAGCCTTTATAATCTTGTTGATGATAATGTTAAACTTTCAACATTCTTAATATGTGAATGTAACTCTATGTTTGTAGTACTACTCTGTATTTGTATACTCGATTTACACCTATAGCTGCGCAAACATGATAAAAAGGATAAGATTAATAGGACAATAAAGGAAGGCGGTGAACAAGGCGCCCAAGATGGTCAAGACGGTCGTTGCAATTCCGATAACACAAACGTTTCCGGTCTGGGATCCACAAGCATGGACCAGCAAGTAGCGTCAAAAGGCCCCTCGGATTTGGGCGCAGTCGCTGCTAGTGACGGACCGCCTCCATTCCGATACTGTATGCCAACCCATGCGGTATACACATCGCCAGTACCAACGGCACGTACTCTCCTCTCTTACTCTACAAATACCAATTCCAATACCACTTCCACTTCCACTACCACTACCACTTACACCAATACAGTTAGCGAAAGATACATATTCGTCTATTGTTTATCATTTACTACATACACATACATACCATTTTTAGTTATTCGACACTTAGTTACAGCTGCATTACAATGGGTACATACTATTAAAGACTATATACAGGGTTATCCATTTTGTTTAGATAACTAAATTAAAGTAAATTGTTTGAAGCGGAAACAAATACGTTTGAAGCGTGCGTGCAAATCTCTGAATGAAAACTTATTTTAAAACAATTTTTAAATTTGTAAATATGTAAATATGTAAAAATGTAAAATTGTTATATGTATATTTATGTTTTATTGTTTTATTGATTAATCGCGCGTCTCTTACTAAAAATGTCTTGCATTAAGGTTGATTTATCGAAATGAACCGTCTACATCATATATAGTATAGTCTTTGATACCATACGAAACATGTATCTAGAGCATCGCACATCCATCGATTAAACACGAACACAACCACTAACCAAGTTTTGAGTCACTACTCTTATTAGGCTGCGTTGTGGGGTATAGATATTTTGTTCTATATACGATCTGAAATGCATACAAATACAAATGGCAGTAGAGGGCAATACAGTGCTAAACAGGGTATTAACGCATGCCACTTAAGTGTAAATGTGTCTGGCTTTTTGGCTTATACAAAACCTACCTATGTTCTCCATATATATATACTACTCTATTATTTCAGTTAACTGTATTAACTATTAATTGTCTAACTGTCTCTAATAATTTCACTATCTATGCCACCTACGCTCTCTGAATTATCTAAACTTGATGTATTAATAACTTTAGATCGAGAAAGTGACTTCCTTGAGTCGATAACTTTAAGATTAGCGGTGTGCCCCCAATAAATGCATGTGTGTCGTAGGATCTGATCTTATGAGTTTCCTTTTAATCATAATTGATAATTGATGATAATGATTATGATTATGATTATGATAATTGTTCTATTCAATTTTTCAATTTTTCAATTTTCTCAAGACTTAAAAACAATAAATGTATAAACATATGTATTTACTTATCTGGCATATCTCTCTAATCGAGTTTTGTTACGTTCACATATGAATGTATGTGTTGCCCACATGCACGTCATTACATCATAATGTCATCATACCATAACCATTCACCGCTGAGAAACTATGTATGTTCATCGTTATGAGTTTCATTTGACATATTATTTTGTGAATATTTATTATACTTTTCGCATTGAACAGGCAGTTAAGTTGAAAAAATATGTATATCTGTATACCGATATCAATTAGAACAGCAAAAGTGTTTATCGATTAATCAAGACTGTTCCAAGCCTAAATCATCTCACATTTGGAACAGGCTTGATTTAGTTTAAACCTTTGTAGCTTTCTGTCCGAACTATCTGAGAAAGGACAAAACGAACAAAAAGCTATATAAATAAATTGCAATTTGTTGTATGTAGTTAGTTGAAACTGTTTATGTTTGCACATAGTTACTTAATACGGGGTTTACTGCTTTATATCCATAGGCTTTCGCTTGGTTCAGCGATCTGTTGGTTGAGCATGCTGAAATATTTTGGTCTCTTTTTGCCGTGGATATGGATCGGGTATTATCCGAGCAGGCTCCCGATACATGGGACTCTTTTCCGTTATTCCAAATCCTCAACGATTACTTGAGATCTGATGGTAAGGTCTACTTAGCACTAAAACTCAATCATACTTGACAAAGTATTTTAATTTGCAGATAACCTGCGAAACGGCCGATTTCATCAGCATTTGAGGGATACGTTTGCTCCATTGGTGGTGCGGTACGTGGACCTAATGGAATCCTCAATAGCACAATCGATTCACAAAGGATTTGAAAAGGAGCGCTGGGAGAGCAAAGGGTAAGCGTGAGAAGAAAATCTAATCTACCTAACATACTCGTACATACATACATGTATGTATTCCTATACATAAATCTCAAACTCCCTTTTGAAACCTGTTCAAACTCACATCCACGATCTCATACTATCAGAGTGCCCTCCTTAGACGAGTTTTACAATTACAATCGATATGCTATGCTTTGCTGTACATATCTTTAAAAATAAAACAACGATATTCATATATATATATGTTTAAGAACGTTTAAGAATTATCCTTGTCGGTGTCTTTCTGTCTGGTTTTCTATTGAATACTACCGGAGATCATCGAGTTTTGGGTTTCACTAAATTCCAAATTTGAATAAAATTCAACGATGTGGTTATTATTACAAAAGTGTAAATGTGTAATTAATAATATACTCTCTTCGTTTTTGACTATTAACCTAATAACCAACTAACCAAATTAAACACTTAACACAGTCTTTTTGTTAATTTTACACTCGATGCCTTTTTAAGCTCTGAGATCTTTCAACGTGATTTCTTCCATTTCATATTTAAAGTATTTAAGTGATTTAGTGGCCGACTGAAGTAGTATGTGTGTAATCGAGTGGCAATATTTACCAATCGATTGGTAAACTATAAACCGGAATGATCGATTAATCGATTTATCTGATAAACCAGAGTGGGAGCAATCATGCCTTTCACCGAGAGGATAGACTCACTAATATTAGGGAGCTCGGCAGCTTTAAGACATAGTTTGATGGAATTATGAGTTATCGAATTATCGATCTTTCAGTTTATCGAATATACCAGCGTGAGAGGCTTGTAAGCCACTAACCCCACCTAATATCAGATAATTTACTCGCATTAGTCTTAAATATTCTCAATATTCAGTGTTTTGTGCCCGCTGGATCTAATCCAGCTAATCAATGGGCTATCGGTGTATCATCAAATCAGTCAATGTAAGGACTAGCCCGAATGCTCTCCACCAGAATAAGTCGGGCACATGGAGTCTTTCATCTTAAAGAAAGGACTTTTACCGACCTATCGAATAATCGGTATATCGTATTTAGATATCAGACTGATATGTTTGTCAAAATCCGAAATCTAATCGAATTATCGGCTTATCGATTTAACGATTTCCCCTCGTGCGCTCGCTCTCGTTTTCGACTCATTTCATATGCTTAGTAATTTGCACTTCCACTTCCACTTCCATCTACTATTTACGAAATTCGATTTCTGTGAAACTCTAGGATTAACGCCGCCCTGAACCCAGCCGCATTAAACAATGCAGCCCAGGCCCTAAACACGGCAGCTCTCAACCCGGCGGCACTGCTCAGTGGCAAGAAAGATCAGGTCAATTTCTATCTGCCGAAACTATCGAGGGGCACAGCTGCAGCTGCTGCTGCTGCTGCCGGTGATGAAATGAGGTTTTTAACTGATCTGCACCTAACAACCTTAATAACAATCATTTTATAATGCTCTCTACTGAAATACTATTACTATTCTCTTTGCATTTTGTGTTTTGCCAATTGCATTGCATCGTTGCCATAGCCAAAAGAGTTGATTAATATAGAAATTAGATAGCAGAACTTTCATTCAGTAAAAATAAAAATATTAATAAAAATAAAAAACAAGCATACGTAAATATATAATCATATACCTATACAAATATCATATCAAAACAATTATTATTTATTGTCAATTTTATATGTATGCCAAGATATTTGTTAACAAATCACCTATTACAAGCAATCACCCTAAACTGTTCACATATTACTTTATTTCTTTATTCCAATTCCTATTCCAATTTCAATTTAAACTTTTTTGTATTCCTGAATCAAATAAAGAATCTAGTCGCTACCATGTATGTGTGTTGCAGATCAGAATTAAATCCAAAAAGTTCGGTTTCGAAAGTGAATTAAGTTAGATAACTCAGTTTATCAGTAACTTTTATCCCATTAAATCATGACAAAAATTTTGAAAAATTATAACATTAAAAAAACTATTAGTGTTAGAAAATCTGATAGCATTAAATATTATATACCCTAGATGTCTGTTTTTAATTTGTTATCAATTCATTCCGTTTACAAAATATCTGAACAAATAATAATACAGACTTAAACACAATCGATAATTTAGAAGATATAATTAACGTTCTTATTAATTACAACTATTTTAAATTATCTCAATATTGTTATTTTTTTGACATTTTAATTATTTATGCTATTTATTTTATAATTAATTACACTATCATTATATTATATTATTATTTTTATTATTGTTATTATTATTATTTATATTATTAGTATTATTATTATTATTATTATAATTATAATTATAATATTTATTAGTATTATTATAATTATTATTATTGTTATTATTTTTATTATTATTATTATTATTATTATTATAATTATTATTATTATTATAATTATTATTATTATTATAATTATTATTATTATTATTATTATAATAATTATTATTATTATAATTATAATTATTATTATTATTATAATTATTTTTATTATTTTTATTATTATTATTATTAGTATTATTATTATAATTATTATTATTATTATAACTATTATTATTATAATAATTATTATTATTATTTATATTATTGTTATTGTTATTATTATTATTATTATTATAACTATTGTTACATTATTATGCGCCTACAAAAACGAGTTTCAGCTAGCGAAAATGTTAAAAGTTTTTAAGTTTTGTGTGCGCTTTCTACCACATTAGTGCAAGCTGCTTGGCCAAGAATTGAATGGCCAAAAACATTGGTAGCAAATCAGTTGTAGAGTTCGCATCCTTTCAGAATTTACGTAGTAGTTAATATTACATTGTGCATTGCTTGCTTAAGACATTCGCCAATAAGTTTTGATTGTTACTAACATTTAGCTGCATTTTATTTAACAACAACTAGTTGGCATCACAATACACAACTCTGTAATAATTCTGTTTTAAAGCTGAGTACAAATAAATATAAAACACGCTGACAGAATGCAAATAATCAATAGAATGCTTACCGATACCAAAAATATAATTTACGTAATATAACGACAAATTGTCACCCAAAATACCAATAAATTCGAAAATGTTCACTCAGTACAAAAAATTGAATGCTCAATTGATCAAATTGAATTGGATTTAAACGAGTTGTGCTTTTCTGTTTTGGCGTCAAAATCAAGAATATTATTATGAATGTATATAATGTACTATATATTTAATAGATAGACCAATTCCGCTAGTAATAATAACTAACAGTTGATTAATTTTGATGCTATTACTTACCGACTTCCAGTCGACTCGTCTGATACTATTCCAAAATGATCTTATCGTTCTTCTCCCCAGAAACGGATGCGCCACATCAGAAGATCTATTCTGGAAACTGGATGCTCTCCAGTCCTTCATCAGGGATCTTCATTGGCCAGACGCCGAGTTCCGTCAGCATTTGGAACAAAGATTGAAAATGATGGCTGTGGATATGATCGAACAGTGTATCCAGCGAACGGATTCATCTTTTCAATCGTGGCTTAAGAAAAATGTTGCCTTTATTTCGACTGACTATATAATACCGTCAGAGATGTGCGCTATGGTAAATGTGATATTAGATGCTAAAAATCAAAGCTTTAAATTAACCACCATCGATGGTATCGATCTTGTAAGTAGCCTGACAATCTATTTAATATATATAATTCCTTTTTGTGATCAAGAAACATTATCTTGTGTTTTGATTAGTACAAATTCCATGCGAAAGTCGATGATCAAATTGACAAAGCGAATGTAGCGATGACACAAGGTCTTAGTGGTAAACTTATGTCAGTGCTAGAGTCGACTTTGTCGAAATTGGGGCGATACGATGAAGGTAGCCTGATCGGATCGATTCTTAGCTTTACGAACGTATCAAGCTCTGGCAAAGATCTTGGCCAGGGCTATGTGAACTTCTTTCGCAACAATATGGATCAAATACGTGGCAAAATCGGCGATGATCTCTGGACTCTAAACTTTTTCGAGCAATGGTATTCTCAGCAAATAAATATGCTTTCGAATTGGTTATCGGAGCGCATGGATCACTCGCTGCACTATGCACAAGTCACCTCCATCTCGCACATCATGAAGGTAACGCAAGCATTCATATATAGTGCATATATATGTGCTATATGTGTGTCAAGAGTTGGAATAATCTCACTTCATTTTCCTTCACCTAGAAAATCTACTCGGACTTTGAGCTGCAGGGTGTGTTGGAGGACAAGCTCAATTCAAAAGCATATCAGACAGTTGCACAGCGGATGACTGCTGAGGAGGCAACCTGTGCTTTAACCATGCCCGATGTCGCCGAAGGCGATGAGTATGATTTAATAAATATTTAATAAGCGACTCACTTCTACAATCCATATATATAAATATATGTGTAATAAGCCACCTGGAACTGATCCACCTGTAGGTGCAGGTAAAGGTGCAGGTGCAGGTGCAGGTGCAGAATTTTCCATGCACCATGCTCAGAAATCCGTTTGGCTGTTTACTGAAAATTAATTGTAGAAGTGAGGCGTTTTTTGCACAAGGCATTTAATGACACTAATATTATTTAAATTTAACCAATTTAGGAATGGTGATAATGTTCACAATGGTGACGCGGAGGACGGTGGTGATGAGTCTGGAGCCCATGCATCGCGGAGCCTTCCAAAGCCAAAAATAGCAGCCGCTCAAGCAGCGGCTGTCACCAACGTAGTCGCTGGCCGTGTTGGCAATTTGCTTGGTAAAGGCATTGGTGGACTTAGCTCAAAGCTAGGAAGCGGCGGTTGGTTTTGAAATTGGCTAAATATATATAGAGTTGTTTCATTTAGTTTTATTTTGTGGATTTAATGATATACCGACGTCCAGCATCTATTATTAGCTTCGTAGCTTTTGTGAGCCAAGTCCATGGACGCATGATTGCTTAATTAACACCAAAACTTAATGGTTAATATTAAATACAAAAATACAAAAGTACACAGACACACACACACACACACACACACACAAAAGGAACATGCATTGGGGATTGTATGTATAGCGTAGTCTTTAAAGTTTAAACAATACCCAAATATTTAAAATAATTTTAAATAATCACGATTATGAACAGCGTTTTAGCAAACACAAACTAATTAATTAATTAAACAAAAAATATACAAACTAATCTTATGTAAAAAACCAATCATGTACATTTGAAACGATAGTTCTTCTCTCTAAACATAGTAAACATAAAATAATTGAGTATTGTATCTATAAAATAATGCGGAACTTGTTTCCACATCGATTTATAACCGGTTGAAGCATTCAACAATAAGATATGCAAAACATTATTACCTCTTGGATATATGTACTCGTATTTGTATATGTAGGTACTTATACTACACTTTGACAGATTTTATTAATTAATTCTTATTCTGCTTATACGCATATTTCTTCATCATCGCAATTGAGTATAAAGTACACGGGACACATGTATTATGTACAAAAGAAGTACGTACTAGTACGTTAGTAGATAATGTGCTGTATTCAAAGATTTATTTGGAACAGATTTGCATTATTTTTCAATTTTCTGACTACCCAATATAATTTTATTCCTACTGCAGAAGATATAGTATTCATTTGAATCAAGATTTATCAACTTCCTTCACTTCCTTTAAGTAATTTCACAACTCTTTCGTTGTACACGAAACGTTTCAGGATATAATTATAACATAAAAGGCTACATATCTATCAGATAAATTGGTAATATATTGTATTCCTGTGGGTTAAAGAAAAGGAGAAACTTCTATATTGTACGAAGAAATATATCATTCAAGGCTTAAGCTCTAACAAGTACATACAATACACACACACACACACACACACATACACTTGTGTGCTATTATAAGGTTAAACATTTAAGTAGCATTAGATAAATTTATATTCCCCATACTGAATATTTATGCAAAATTGTTCGTTTTAGCTATGGTTACTTTTTAAACAATTAACCTATTCAAATTAATTTCGATATAAATATGTACGAATGTGTATTCATACATGCATATTTAATATAAACACATTAATTAAAGTTTATCTATATATATATAATCTGAAAACAGATGTCTTCATATTTTATTACCAACTAACTTATTCCTCTAGATAATGGGTGGTATTGTTCGATTCAATAAATTATTTAAAATACCTCTTATTTTTACATAAACATATTTTCATCAAAATTTGTTTCCTGTTTTGATTTGGTTTTTTATTTCATCAGAAATGAACAACAGATGGCTCTGTTGAATTACGATATTTACTTACGGTATTCGGTACCTGCACATTCAGTTATATTTTTAGAATTTAAAGTCTGATTTGCGACTGGAAACTTGTTGAGTTTGTGAGGATTGGACTGGATCTCCGGGGTGCCCATAGTTTGAAAGATATTTTTCTCGAGATTCACATCTAATATTAAAAGTGATTTTAACCGAGTAGTATGCACGGTCAGATTACCAACTAAAATACCATGTGATCAGAATCAGCTGAAAGTGGAAAATCAGAAATATTTCTTTTAAAGCACTTAAACTCGTGTGAAATTAAAAAACAATTCTCCTTTGGATAAGCCAAGCTGACACAAAACATTAACTGTGATTATTTTGGATGCGTTCTTTTCCCAATTTGTGGACCACACTTTTTGATTTCCCTTTAAAAATGTTGAAGAATTTTCTGGATTTTTTTAATTCACAAGAGTAACACAAAACGCAGGTTTCGATTGCACTAGAGTTTTGAAGTTGAGTTAAAACAAAATTATAGAAAAACTATTGAAAGAAGAGGGATGCATATTTATCATAATTTTCGTATAGGCAGCAATCAATTTCTATTGTTGATGACTTGATAGTGAAAACTGTATATAAAAGTAAACGAGACATGTAAGTAATTAATAATCTTTTCTCTGCGAAAAATCCACATCTGTCCACAGCCCTCTACTGTTGCGGTAATTATATCTTAAAAACTTTCATCTAATAACTTCATTTGAAATTTATTTGGGTTGCTTGCGAGCACGTATCTGCATTTTCAACTGCCCGAGCTGAAAGGGAGCGCTTTCTATTGGTGGTTGTTAAAAACTAAAGACACCGGAGTCTTCAGAAATGAACAACAGATGGCTCTGTTGAACTACGATATTTACTTACGGTATTCGGTACCTGTTATATTTTCAATTTTCAAAAAATGACTTTAATCAATTATTAAATAAACAGCCGTTGATTTTCTTTTGTCAACATGTTGGTTTTTATTAAACCGTATATGATTTGCATTATTCTTATGTGTTTTACATCGATATTATTTACTAATTTTGTGGTCACATTATTTATGTAAATCTTACGAGAAGCTTTTCGAATTTATTTTATGTGTTTGTTTTTTGTTGTTGTTTGTTTATTGTATATTGTTATTAATAATATAACTATATGGTTACGGTAAGTAAAGTGTATATAACATTTAATTCATACATATACATGTGTATGTGTATACTACGTTTATATTTATGCATACGTGTATGTAAATACTTAATAATTCTATGTATGTTAAATATATATTAACCACTTAATAAATTATTCCTACTTATAGTTAAAGCAACTAAAATTAAATGGAACAATTAACCAATCAGTGTAATTATTAATTATTTAATGCAATTCATCAAAACATTCACTCATTCGCTTGTTTGCTCATATATACATTTAATATTTGCCTTATCTCATTTATTTCATCTATTTCTGTTTTAGTTTGCGGCAATAAAATAATTAAGCGAATTAATAACGAAATTAAAGCAAAGATAAGCTTGTGTGCTCATATGTGGGTATGTGTGGGTATGCGTGTGTGTGTGAGTGACTCCACTGCGTACAAATGGTGCACGCACACACCCATACATACTTCACATAGTATACTGTGGTATGCCTAGTTTTGTCTTTCGAATTTAGAGTGGTATGTGTGTCTGCATGTATGTGTGTATGCCAAATAGTTGAAATATTTTTATTTTGTGTTTTATTTTATCGAGTATCTTATTATTTAAAGGTAGCTTGTTATGGGCAAATGATTAATAAATAAATCAAAAAATATTGCAAAGCCGTTTCAAGTGTGATATTCACTAGCTAAGTTAGATATTAGACATACTACTACATATATGTAGTATGTATACTATAGATAATATATGTAAACTAAAATTTAAAATAAAAAAACACAGAAGAATTGGAAGCATAGTTAACGTAAATCTAGATTTTTTTGATTAGAATACAGTTGACTAAAATTAAATGTTTTAGTTAATGCCTGTATGTGGGTCCGAGTGTGTGTGTGTGTGTGTGTGTGCGACTGTGTGCGATTTTGTGAGAGAGCATACTACAGTTCACATAAATTAAAAGTGCTCAAAGATTATTAACTCACTTACACGTGTGTGGGGATATGTTAGTGTCGCAAAGAATATATTAATACACACACACGCACACGCACACACACAAACACACACACACACACACACACGCATGTACATACATACATATATTGATGCGATGTATTTATGGCTGTTTAATATCCAAGTATGTTTGTATACTATTCTATACTAATACTATGCTAAAGTGAGCTTGTATGTGTCTCTGTGTGTGTGTGAGTGAATGTGTGTATTTACATAAGTAATTCGCGCCAAGTACATATGTATTTGTATTCACTTAGAATGTAGTTTTCTCTACATATGTATATGTATACTCGTATATATCTGCTTGTGTAGCTGTTTGTTTGTAGGGATGTGTCTGTGTGTGTGTGTGTGTGTGTGTGTGTGTGCACCTACATATATCCTTATGTACATATGTCAGCGTTTATAATATGTATTTAACAGTCTTTGTTTTTTTATACGTATAATTATAATTATAATTGGCAATGGCTTTAAATTTACATAATTGTTATACCTACATACATACGCGGATCTACATACACACATACATACACTAAAAGTACTAATATTCTGCATTTTCTGCACATTTCTGCACTCACTCTGAAAGATCCCCACATGTATTAACCCATTTACGCTAAAGAAAATGTTGAAGTACATTTCCTTACCTTCTCAGATACTAAGCGATAATTACAATTGCAGCCATATTTGACAAGGTCAACGACTAGTACAAAATATTGGGCAAAATTATCTGAATATACAATAAAGTATATAGTAAATAATTACTTAGTTAAATGCGCAAATACATATTAAATGATTGTAAATTACATTTGTTAATACGTTCATGTATAGAATAGAATATAAAATACAATAATATCTTCAGCCACAAACGAATCCATGTGTGTACACAAACATGTATGTGTGTTGCATATTTACAGGCAAAGACATAATTGTTCATGTATACTTATTTTGCAATAGTAGCTATCAGGTCCAATGATCAATAAATTCGTACGTTTTTCTTTACACACACACAGATGTAGAATAAATCTAATCGCCTATACATATACATAGGTTGACACATACACATACAACACATACACACACACGCATACATATGTATATTCACACACATAAATACAATCTGGCAATTATGACAAGCCGAAGAAAAAGACAAAAAAGGGTGCAGACGAAATACGGTTTATGATTTACGATATACGGTCACCTTGGGAACAAATGAAACGAATCGTTTAATTCAAAAGCTGATCATGTAAACATTTTGGCACATAGCACACACACACACACACAAAGTCTTGTAGCAATGACAGAAGTATTTGGTTCGTATTTAACTTATTATGAACATGCAAAAAACACACTCTTTTCAGTTGGTATACTGGGGTGGAAATACTTTCTAAGCCTTTTAATATTAGAGCAGCATTAGTTTTGATAAGGAGCTGAAGATAATCACAACTTGGATCTGAGCCGCCCATGCTCACGACGATGGCATAGCTACTAATATCACTACTACAGGAAAAGGTGACCCACATTGTTCATGCGTAGGGATCAGCAGAGAGGCGTGAAAAGAGCTTACCAACAACAGTTATATACGTTTTTGGTTTCCTTATGCATGTGATTTTGTATTGTTGCATATATCGCTAGGCATTTGGGCACCCCAACCAACAATATCTACATATGTATGTATGTGTGCACGTATGTTAGTATGTATAGTACATATGTATGAATATTATTTTAAATGTGAACCTGTGAAATGTGAGACTAGCGCACACTCGAAATTTAAATAACTCACAACGGCTACACGACTATCGCAACTATCGCAATTGCTTATCGATATTGATCGATTATTGTGATATTGGTACACATGGTACACATATGTATGTACAAATAAAGAGAGTACTTATGGTTTGTTACGACTCGGCGTTTTCTTCCTGGGGATGCCGCGGCTACACTCTGTGGGCATTGGTCGTGGTAGCCCCAGGAAGGACAAGCAGAGTCGTCACAGTTTCTTGATTTCTTTTTTGGCACTTATCCATTAATGGCCACATGTTACATGTTACAATAATGGCGATGTGGGAGGAGAGGGGTAATCGCCAAAAACGGTTTTTATTGCACGTTCATCGATTATTGTATTTGTTTACATACATACACATTAGTAGTACAGAAAAAGTTCGATCGAACGAACTGGACCCACCTTAGAGGGGTCATGCAGATCGAGTGAACTACTAATACATATACATATCCATATACATTTACATATATTGTAAATAATATTTTTTTGACAGGCCTTAGGTGTAATAGACATACCAAACTGCTACGAAACGCTTATGGCTCCAGTTTCCGAGGCATTGGGCGTGGCCGCAGTGTTACTAGATGCCACCGGTGCATCGGAGGATGTGCTGCGACGCTTCATGCTATTTATTGTGGGCGTGTCAATGGGCTGCACGGCTGACTCAATACCCATGCCCATGCCCATGCCCATTCCCATTCCAATGCCGATGCCAGCGCTGTTGCTTGTGGCTGCAAAATGGTTGCTCAGCTGCTGCTGAAAGTGCTGACTGAAGCTGCTGCTGAAGAGCGAATGATGTGGATGGTGTGGGTGTGCATGTATGTACGGATTGTGACGTAGTGAGGCGAGGGCTGCCACCGACTGTGTATCACTGGCGTCCAGCAACGAGTTGTGATCCTCACGTCGCTTTGTCAGCTGATTGATGCTCAACGGATTATTAATGTCACGCGGATTGGCGCCAATTGGATTGCGTTGTAATGTATTCGCTGGCATTGGAGTTGTTGTTGGCGTGAGTGATTGCGTTGGTGTGGACGTCGGAGTTGCCACCTTACTCACTGTTGCATTAACAGACCCGCTGTAACTGCTAAATCCATTCGTTGCCAAAGAGGTAGAGTTCAAGTTCGAATTCGTGTTGGTGTTCGTGATCGTGTTCGTGCTCGTGTTACTCGTGCTGCTGTTCGTGTCTGCGCTCGTGCTGGTGACTGCACTTGCGTGTTGATGTATGTGAGACTGGAAAGCCTGCTCCGAATTAATCGGTAGTGTTAATCCCATGCCTAGGTAGCTGAAACGAGTCCCGAGCATCATTGCTCTCTCATTTGCTGTGCTTGGCGCTCCACTTTTGCCCATTGTCGCTGTTGAAGCTGCTGTTGATGCTGTGCTTGAGGTATTTGGCGTGTTAATTATGTTACAAGTTGATCCGCTGCCCGATATCGATCCCGATCCTGGTCCTGGTCCCGATCCCGAGCCGCCCCTGGTTTGGCTGCTTGAGCTGCTTTCCGCCGAAACTGCAACCGGAACCGTAAGCGCAACTGGGACTGAAACGGGAACCGATAGTGATAACATATTGGCCGGTGTCGCTGGACTTGTCAACATGTTCATATTCAGTGGACTGGCTAGACTTGTCGTAGTCGAGGGACTCTGTAAGCTGGACAAGCCGCTGAGGCAACCAGGACTGGACATGGACTGACTCATTGATTCGCTGTCTTCGTTGTCGGCCATTTTATGCATTGTCTCGGTGTCGTCGGCACTGCCGCAGCTTCCAGCACCAAGATCATCGTCGTCGTCGTCATCGTCGCTCAACTGACTCATGTTCCCCGTGTCGTCCATGCCACTGCCGTCCTCCTGCATTCCGCTGCCGTTCATCGCCTCCATGTACCGTATGCACTTCTTCTTGCGCCTGCACAAGTCACAAAGAGAAAGCAAAGGATTTGTTATTAGGGTATCGGCAAAGTTATTTCGTAATGGACAAAAATGGGTCATGTGCTTCTTGAATGCAATAAGGAAAGCATTCCATTCCATTCCAATCCATTTGATTCACAACAAATGCACATGATCAGAACTTAAAAAATACATGCCTTAAGTCTACGCTAGATAAAAACAAATCAAATTTTAGATCAAGTTTTAAAAACAAAAGGATCGTGCACAAAAGATGCTAGAACATGGAACAGCAAAACCATAAAGTCTAGAAAAGCTCTAAAGTATCGGATTCGAAATTAAACCTAATCATCAAACATATGCATTAGTTTTATTCAGTGTTGCCACTTTAGCTGATTTAAGGTTAGATTTACCTATCTATCGAAACACACTTTCTGGGTTTCTCGTTAGACGGTTTTTTAACTTTAATTAATTAGTGTAATTAAATAAATAAAAAAGATTGTTGGCTTTAATTTATCACCAGCGTAGTTGAAGATTTTTCAAGCCCCTGATTTTAAGAATTGATATTAATCAGGGTACACTGTTGCTAGGAAAACTCCTTTTACAGTTAATAATTTTTGACTTAGCATTGTATGTCTAATTGTTAACTAGAGCTTTTTAAACTAATAAAGATTCGAAAGGTCGTATTAATAATGCATTTTGGGATATAAATTTGCATGACTAGCTGGGCATGCAGCGGGAAGAAATGAATAATTTTCCACATATGTCTTCTGGGAGTTAATAAAAATAAACAAGTCCAAGAATAATTAAACAAAAGCACTCGAATACGCAAATCCAAATCATATTATGTAATAATCAGGAAACAAAAAGGGTTACGAGTTAACGAATTAACTATGATCAATTAGTTAACCATACAACATCGAAGAACTGTGAGTAGGTAAAACATCAATGGGTCAAAGTATGGAATAAAAATACTCAAGTTTGGTCGTTGGTCAATTAATATTGAAATTTGGATCAAGTGTGTGTTCCAAAAAACGCAATGTATACGTAAAACTCATAAGGTTAACATACTCAAATTAAAACGCAAACAACAACAACAATAACAACGATAACAACAACAACAACAATAAGGACAAGAACAAACAGCTCTAGTAAAAACGTATGTGGTAAATAGTCAAAGATTTACATTATAGTCATTATTGCAGATAAGTATATGTACACAAAAACCCTATCTCGAATATCCGAATACCCGAATTCTTCAAAAGTGCCACAAAGTGCGACAGACAATAAACTGTAAACAATAATTGTATTTTATTTATCGAATAATTAATCAAATTCTAAAATTTAAAAACAATTTACATACATGAATGTTTTTGACGGATATTCTTTAATCTAATCTAGGCAAGTTTAGTATCTTCGCCACATTAGCATCATTCTCAAAAACTATTTTAATACAAACAATAAAAAAATAAGTTCATTTATGTCCAAACATGTAGATTTGAAACAATTTTTGTCCAAGGGGATTCCGTTGACGATCTAAGATTAAGTTCGGATTATTTTTCCTGACACTTAAACACGTGGCTTGATTGTCTGGCTGTCAAGGATTCCTTTCTTTTATTATCTATAGATAAACACATTTAGCATGGCGATTCCTTAAACAAATTAAGATTTGATTAGAATTATTTTTTAATCAAGAGTTCATCAGCTCTTTGAGGAACTGGAACTGTTCGATCTGTATCAAGCTTTACAGTTAGTTTAGCTAAACTATTGACTCGCTCATTAGAAAACATTAATCGTTTCATGCATTCCGTTAACATTTGCTTGAACATTTGCTTTTAGGTAACTCAAGTCTCCGTTTACTGAAAAAAGTCTGGTCACTCAGCACACCAGAATCAGCATTGATTTATTTCGCAACTAAGGAAACTCAAACAAATCATAGTTCGCCTAAGGGAATCCCCCTTTGTGTTAGTATTAAAGAACACACAATCAAGCCGAATGGACTCCACAATAATTTTAAAACTCAACAAAATGGCAAAATGAATGCTAATGCGGCTGGATGGCTGGATGCTAGTTATTGTTGTTACAGCAAATAATTTGTAAATTAAGTTTAAATATGCGTTTAGTTAATTTGACTTTTGGCATACACTGACTTATATACAGTAGTTGTAAGTTATTTACTGTAGTCTAGACGTGATCGTATTAGTAGTACTGGTAGTAGTAGTCCTCGCAGTCCCGATAGTGAATGGTGGTTTTGGTTTTGGTAATGGTTTTGCTTTTGCTTTTGGCTCTCCTTGCTCTTTCTGGGTACTTTACAAGTTCACATAGGTGGGCGGTGCCTGGGGTGAGAGTTGTTGTGTTGTACTCGATGAGGGGCCAACACCGCCGCCTCCGCCTCCACCGCCACCGCCACCGCCACCAGCCGCTCCTCCACCTGGACCTGGACCTGGACCACCTGTCTGCTGGGAACAGGTGGTACCATTCAGCGGTATTACGGTAGATCCATTGCCATTACTGTTCGCCAGCATTTGCAGGTGAGTTTGCTGTGTGTGGGACGAAGATGTTGACGACGAAGATGAGCTCGATGATGAGTTTGGCAGCATTACTGTGGTGGGAGTACCCACAATGCCAGGTGTGAGCATGCCAACACTAAGGCTATTCACACCTGGTCCACCGACAATACCACTAATGCTGTTGTTGTTCACTGATGAAATCATGCCCAATCCCACACTTGGACTGGATCAATCGGTTTGAGTTTTCGATTAATCGATTATTTGGCAGCGTTAAGAAAAAAGTCGATAGTTGAAATCATTTTAACTCACATCTAGTTCTGTGTGTGTGTGTGTGTGTGTATAGGTGTGTTAGTATGCGAAATAGTTAACCTTATTCAAATTTTGAAACACCGCTCTTAAAATTATCGAACAATATAAGTTACAAAATAAATATGCAAATAATAATTAATAATTTTAAATCACTTTTCACTCTTTCTGCCAACTCTCATGTGTTATTGTTTGTTGTTGTTTATTTTTTTTAGATTAAGTATTCAAGGATGGTGAGTCATAGGGGAATCAATCAATCAATAGAGCCGTGAGCATGAAAACTATCAAGGTTTTGGTTCAAATCTCCAGGCCCGTAGTATTCCACAGGAGTGTTGCTCGAGAAAACAATATATACATATAATTAAAAGGGAGTCCGAAAATAAACCAAATCAAGAAATTGGTAAGTATGCTCTTTAAATTACAATGCAAATACTTAGTGAAAGAATTGGGACAAAGTGTAGAGCTGGTACTACTGAGTATTCTAGGGTTTGATTGGTGATCATCACAGTCAGTAAATACTGCATCTGGCAGGGTTAGGTGTTGGGTGAATGTTTTAGACCCAAGACTTCCAGTCGAAAATCGAATTAATGGAATTTTCAACTAATATTATTCTTTGACCTGCCGTACATTAAGTTATTTAAATACAAAGGTTTGTTCTCAAATATTTATTTCTACTAAATTAATCCAATAACAAAAATCTTCAAACGGCCTACTGGACCTATATATGTAGACCTATGGTATGTAGTTGTCCGATTTGGATCAAATTGGGTAAGGATAATAATCACAATACCTACAATTGCTTCCAATTGCTTTAAAATAAACCAAACCTGCTCTTCAAACAGACGGGCTTTTGATCCAAAATTGGCACTCTAGCTCTTATAGTCTATGAAATAAATGGGTTCACAGAGATGGACGGACGGACGGACAGTCGACTCGGCTGTTAATTGAAACTTAAGCTAAGTATAAACTTTGGAAAGTTGGGAAAAGCTTCGGTTTAAGGCCTAAGTAAGACTTTGAGAACGGTCATTGCATTCCCTTGTTCCCTTCAGATACTTCAAATAAAAGACCGGAAACGGCTTTTGATATTTAGGGTTATAGAGCTAAGATTTGGAATCAAGTGGATTTAAATTGCAGCTGATATAATAATTGATCTAAAGAGACACCTTCATCCATAAAACCGAACCGAAACTGAGCCAGAAACTTACAGAGAAATAGTTCAGTTAAAATTTCTAAAATATATGTACGAAAGTTATCGACTAACGGCGAACAGGACTTATCCAACTTGAGAATAATGCTCTCAACGCTTTCGATATTTTATTTGATGTTTGCACCTGTATATAATCCTGAATAATTCAGGCTTTGGGTTCCCAGCACATCAACATATTCGATAAGCCAAAAGACTGTGCAGGGAGATCAGGCAATATGTAGGACAGGCTTATAGGTATAGGTATAGTACAAAGATTGGGTATCAGTATTTTGGTATTGGTTCGACATGCGTTTAGATTAAGTTAACCCGATAAGGTATCATCTAAGTCACTGTTACTTATTTTTGATTTGGTTTTTGTTTTTGGTGTTTGGCTTTTGGTTTTTGGTTTTTGCAAACTCTACGTTCACAGCTACGGTCATAAAATGGACACAAATCAGTCGTTTCGACCAAGTTAACTATCTGTGCCGATTTAATATGAGCATAACTGTATACTTAATTACTGTTAACTTGTGAGGCGGATGAAAGTATACTTTGTGATAAATACTTAAGTGATTGGTTATCTGGAAGCATCTTGTCCCTACTTAAGTAGACTAGGCATACACTGATAAAAAGTACCTGTTCTAGAATTAAATATAATCGTTTACAATCTGCTGGAATTGGAGTTGGCATCTCTAAGAATAACTTAAATAATCCATTTTAAGTGAACACAATTTTAATCTCTAGGAGTTTTAAGAATAGTTATGAACGTTGTTATGAATCCAATTTTTAAAGCTTAACGATTTGTAGTCTGATTAAAGATCTTATTCCAGATACTCTTGACCACAAGATGTGTGCTCAATTGCAGTTCGAACAATGCTTTTTATCAGTGTACTTTATGTGATGTATAGGTATAAGTATGTGTACTTGTTTATGTATATGCTGGTGTCTATGTATAGGTAGCAATATATATGTACATATAAATCTTCATTCAGTTCTCACCTGCAGGGCTTGCACCACTGATTCTGCTGGTCCAGTCCAAATCGCGCACGACACTTTTTCATATTGTTGCCTAGGGGGAAGACGTGTGTTTTGGTTTTAAAACAAAAATCTCAGAGTTCTTTAAATACTTTAAAGTCACTTTGTGAAATATGTTAGGTACTTAATATGATTAGTAAGTTGTTAGTAGATGATACTTGCATGGAAAGTGGTTAAATCAACGTTACAATAAAGTTTTTGTTATTTTTATATTTTTTTTGGTTTTAGTTGTCGTGATAAGTTGCGCGGCAAGAAAACAATAAAATATGGAAAGTGATGCATAAACTCAACACAAAAGCAAATTAGGTTTTAAATTATACAGTGCTTCAAATTGGAGACGAGAGGGTTATTTCGATTTCGATTCAACTTCTCTTGTTCACAAAATTTCACAGTACGTTAAAAAATCGGAACTCTTTTATGATTTTTAATTTTCATACACATAATTTACGTGAGCTACCTTAAGGGTTTAAATTACAAGGATGAAATAATTTAGTGATTGTTTCAAAACAATACTTTACTACTCTTTTTAAATTAATTTTCTTTAAATAATAAAATTATTAATATTTTTGCACTCGTTCAGAAGTAGGCACATAATGGGTTAAGCTATATTTTTTATGGTTTTCAACGAAATTCGATTTATTCAAGGTTTTTTAAATATTTAATTACTTTAAGTTTTTAAGTATTTTATTCACGTTCGAGGTGGACAAAATAGTACGGCAGCCACCTTAAGGGTTAAGCTTACTACGAGGTAAGTGTTAGTGTTAAGTGAGTGTGTGCGTTAGCGTGTGTGTGTAAGTAAGGCATGCATTCAATTAGTATGTACACACTTTTTGCAACATATTTCAAACTACACAAAAGGCATGAGAGTGTGTGATGACTTAGGGCAGGCACTGTATAACTAGCGAATAAATCGAATTAATCGATCATCGGCAATCGTCAGACATACGATAAAAAAGAAAACAGGATAACACAACAGTACCCGATACTAATGAGTGGAGAGTGTGTATGATGTTGGAGTATGCTCGGCTTTGTATTATAACTAGTAATAAGTGGGTCTGTAGAGCAGATTCCTAAAGTAAATATTTAAAAAGTACCTAACCCATCACTTCCCTCTTCAATCGTTTGGAATAAAATGCATACATACGCATGTGTGTGGGTGTGGGTGTGGGTGTCTTCTAACTCTGGACTTGACTTTGAGTTTACTTATAGTTCGTGTTGCCTGATTTTGATTTGATTAACATTTAAATTTCATATGTGTTGTTTGATTTGGATTTGGATTTTGATTATTTTTAGATTTAGAACTGGGGCACTCTGAGTCTGATTGTGGTCTAGGCTTAATTTTGTTTTGTTTTGATTTAAACTTTGGGGTACATAGATTAAGTCTGATTTTCATTTGAGTTAGTCTTCCAATTGGCATGATTAAGAATCGTATTCTGGGATCACAGCATAAACTCGGTTTGAAATTGAGTGTGATTTTGATTTGATTAAGATTTAAAATTGATATATAACATTTCAGTTGGCTTAAATTGGCATAATAGATTACATTGACGTATATCAATACTTTCTGTGTATGTGTGTGTGCGTGGGTGTAAAGTATTTGGTCACATAAAAAAATATTGTCTGACTTTGGATTACTTGAACTCGGTTTAGAATTGAGCTTTAGTCTGATATTGATTTTTGATTTGATTTGATTTGATTTAGATTTAAATTGGCATGATATAGAGTACATACAGTAGTATCGTATCAAAATATGTAGTTTAAGAAATTGATAAGTTTCTAACCTCCTCCTCCGTCGTTGGCAGCCTCTGGCTTCCGTTTCCGCTTCTTGCCGCGCGTGGCGTTCGTGCGTGAGCTCCAATCGGGATACATCTGCATGTGCAGCTGGCGTTCCCGTCGGGCCAACTCGTAATACTTGGCCTGCTCCTCACGCCCCAAGGCATGCCACTGTAGGGCGTGGAGGGGGACATATAGATATACAATATGTATATAGTGAGTATATGGCAAGCGAAGTAATCGAAATCGCGTAATGAATTCATATTCATCGGTGCGAGCATTTTAAATTAATCGAAAATTAATCGTTTATCGTTTGGGCCGATTACCCACGCACACAAACACGTTTATATATACATACATGTGTGTGTGGTGTGTAAACAGTAAATATTTATATAAAATGGAAAAAACGCGAGCACTGTCATTGATGGAGAATAACAACACGACAACGATAACGATAACGATAACGATAACAAACAAAAATCTGAATTATGCTATCGTCTGCTGTTTTCTATAATCGGCGTAAATGTTGTTGAAAAGCTTTGACTGATCGATCTTGTAGACGGTTTCGGGTGCATGCATTCGCCAATTTCAAGTCCACACGTAACAGGAATACACACACTACATATGTTCTTTGAATAGGTACAGTATATGTACACATATGCGAGAACACATATATATTTATACATACATATTCAAAAACATATATAAGTATATGCATTTATATAGTTCACTTGTTCTTGTTGTTGTTCTTGTTCTTGTTCTCGCGAACCAAATGGAAACGAAAGCATTAAATAAAATGAAAAGTTTTTTCTTCATTTAACGTTTTTCTCACTTTCTAAACTTGCTTGCCAATTTTATGCAAAAGAAATTTATATATAAATATTGTGTTTATGTAAGTAAGATCGTAAGTGTATGGTTTTGCCAATTGATTCTTTGGAGTCATATGAGTCCTACATATCTAAATCTACAGTCTACAACTCAAAGGCATTCATAGAGTTGGTATGAATAGCCCTAATCCATAAAAAATCAGATTATTTTTGGGTGATTTGAGTTTTACTTCACCTTCAGAAAACATAATTTATTCCCTACCTGGGCAGATATTTTAATTTCACTGACCAAATCTTAAACTAATTGATTAAACCTCATAACTAGTGAATTCGATGATTTTCAATGTCTTCCACATACTCAAAACTCAGATCCGAACGTTACTACTTTATATATAATTAATTAAACTTTTCATAATTGGGGGATTATTGAATAAAATGAATCCTTGCTTTCGAACAGGAAGGAGAGAAGGTTTTAATCATTGGATTAATTGATTCAACAATTATATGCTCGTATACTGGTTTACCGAAGGAATCGATTCACAGTTCCTAAGATACATCATAGTTAAGCATGAGTTTGATTGATTTGTTTTTGGATTAGATTTAGATTTGAGTTGGATATTATTACACACTTCTAGTAATTCTAAGACTAATTGTTTATGCTAAGTATATGCTAAATACAACGCAGTCAAACTGCTTTCTAACAAATTCAACTTTAAGTTCAATTTAGGGATATATATTAAGTATTTTGTTGGATTTTTAGGTAATATTTTGTTGTTGTTGGTAATTGTAATTGATTTTGATGTAGTTTCGTATTTCGTTTTTGTTTTTAAATAATACATGGTACTAGAGTTAAATTTATTCTAAATATTTACACAAATTACATATGTAGATAGTTAAATTTAAATGATTAGTTCTAATTGTTGTTGTGGATTAGTAGCTGATGTAATTAAGTGTGTTGTGCTGTTGTGTCTGTACGTGTGTGTGTGAGTGTGAGTGTGTATGAAAGTATGATTCACTTGAATTCGAAACAAAAACGAAAATAATTACAAATCTTGAATGCAGTAGTAGTTGTTAGAGTAATACAATAGATAGAGATAGATAGATAGAGATAGAAAGAAAGAGTGAGTGTAACAAATTTGACAATTTTGTGCAATACCTCCCGAATCCGCAGTCGATCTGTCTTTTTTACGCTTTTTCTTTTTTGACACATAACCGTAGTTATCCCGTGCGCTCCACCCCGGATATAATTCCATATGCAACTGTCGCTCTTGTCGCGCTTTTTCGTAATATTTGCTTTGTTCTTCGCGGGATAGTTCGTGCCACTACGAAAATAATGCATCAATTAATGGTTTTTGGTTTGGTTTTGCAGTCAGTTAAGTTAGATAACAGTTTTGGTCTGAACTTGCGCCTTAACTTCTAAACACAAGGAAACTGTAGAGACTTATAAAATATACATACATCGAAAACTCCTCTTACTTACTCAATTCACCCAAATCAAATATGAAATCCTTCATACATACACTGATCAAGGGGCCTCTAACAGACCCACGAAACTCTAAAATGTTCTTTATAGTTGATTCAATAACTTCAAGGGACCAAAAGATGTCTCAATTGGAATTAACAATCTCTAGCAGAAACACACAAATGGTTCAATCAAATGGGAATTACGAAATGTTTAGTTGATTGTTTCCTTTGAAAAATAAGTCAGTTTTTATTTAAAGCGATTCTACATTAGGGTGTCAATCAATCATAATCTTCCTTTGGGTTTTCTTCGTTCACTGTGCTCTCTAGTTTAAGGGTTTCTTCAATTTGGAAACGAAGTCTTGACTTGAGCAGATTATTTATCAGTGTATATATGGATTTCTTAAATTTTGGCGTTAATCATCATTCGCGTTACGCTTTTACATATCTAGCTTTCGTCACTAGCGTGTAGGGATTAAAGTAACATATGAAAAACCAATTGAAATTGATGATTTCGTGCTTCGTGTACGTCAGTAAGTCAATTTCCATAGCCTCAACTGTATGTATATTTATCGTGTATATATATATATATTCATATGATTTATATTAGCCCCTCTGAAAACTTGAGATTAATATTTTTTGTAGCTCAGTATGTCGAGTAAAAATTGGAAACGCCATCGATAGGTCGTCAAGTCGAAAGACTTTACTTACCCGACGCCCCAAAATCTGATTAATCGCCGCTGACTCTTTAAGTGTACATTCTGCGACGACCTTGGCACGCATCTCCTTCATATAGAGCATAAATGCATTGAGGGGCTTCTTGATATGTGGTTTCTTCTTGTCGTTCGAACTATCTTTACAGTCATTTGCTTGTGAATTCGATGATGAGCTTTTGCTATCCAAATTTCTGAAATAATACATGAGAGAGGCACAATTTAAGCATTAATATGGCATCAATTATTAAATATTTTATAAGTTCCAGACTTATTAAGTTTTTTATATTTGCTTAGTAACTTTGTGTTGTAAGCTTTAATTATAAAAAAAGTTTAACTGTACTTAACCGATTATTAAATAGTTTAGTTAAACGTGAACTTTCATAATTATATTCATAAAGATAGAGAATAAATAATAAATAACTCATTAAAAATATACTATATATTATTATTAGATAACTTTTAATTTAGTCGAATGAAACATTTCGTTAATCTTCTTCCAAGTTAGTTAATAAAAATTTCCTCATTATAATGGGGTTTACGACTATGATGGGAATTACCCTAGACGAGTTTTAGATTTTCGAAAATTTTGGGAAACAAATAAATGAATATAATAAAAACTAGTAGAAAATTATACAGTTGAGCGATCCGACTGTAGAAGACCCTGTACTCATTCTACTAGGCATTTTTCTGTTTAGTTAAGATCGGTCAATTAAAACTACATTTTTTTCAATACCCAATTTAAGACCGATTTGTTCTGTGGGAGCGAAGTGATATAGTTATTCGATCGAAATTAAACATGGTAAGGGTAGTAAAAAGGTATTAGTAGTTTAGGAAAATGGGTTTTTTTTTATAATTTCCGAGGGCATTAGCTCTTTGTTGTTGTTGAGATCCAGGTCATACGGTGATGCTGATCTAGAATATATATACTTTGTTGAATCGTAAATGCTTCCTTCTACCTGATTCGCTCATTTCGCTTCTGACAAACCAAATAGTAGGGAGTCTAGATATATAAATAAGCAGAACAGGAAAATATACTTTTAAATATTTGTTTGAAATAATATTTTCACAACAAATACATATGTGGATCGGACCACTATATATACTCATATTGATTTAAATCAGCGGTTTGCACTATATGCATACAATGTGTATTATTTGAGCTACCAAAGAAGTACTGGGTCTTTTACAGTCGGCACAGCTCGACCGTAGGCTTCCCTGCAGGTTTCACTAATACAATTACATTTTTTTAAGCCTGGTTCCAATGCTAAGATCGTAAGGAGCGTCGAATATAGCCATGCTATCACAGTTGTCGTTTTGAGTAGTTGAAATTTCGTTAGTAGCACCAACAATAGTTCCAGTTGCAGTTCCAGTTCCGTTTCCATTTCCAGTGCCTGCTCCACTGCTCTTTGTGGTGACTGTGCCAATGCCATTGGCAATGCTGGCGGCTGCCGAAAGAGCACTAAACTGTGCCTTAAACATGTCGGTAAGAGCGCGTTCCTGGAAAGCAGCAACCGCTGCCACCGCTGTGGAGGCAGAGACACACGCAGGAGCAGTGCCAGAGCATGCAGAGCCAGGGGCAGAGGCAGAGGCAGAGGCAGAGACGGAGCCTAAGCGAATGCTCGTCGCTGTTGGCACGATCGTGCATGCGCTTGTGCTCGTGCTCGTGCACGACGTCACTGGCAGACTTGCGATGCTTACGAAGGCATTGCCATTGAGCTCCGCTTGTGTGGATAACGTTGTCGTCGTTGATGACGTCGTCGGTGTATCGATGCGTCGCGCATAGCGGGACTTTCGCCTATGCTGATATTTACCAAGGCCAGTGCCGGTTCCAGTGCCTGTAGACGAGCTGCTGTTGCTGCTTGTTGTCGTCGTTGGCGGCGTTGCGGGCGTCGGTGGAAAGTGAATGTCGAGAGCGTAGCCTGGTTCACACTCCCGTTTGATAGCACGCGCCATCGTTGTGGCTGGTGACAGATTCAATACGCTGCTCTCCACCTCCGATTCCCCCCTACCATCCTCCTCGAAACTAAGCTTGGACTGCGACGCGTACTCGAGTATAATCTCTGCCGCAGTGCTGCAGCCGAGCTCAGAGTGTTCCAGGTTGCGTTTAATACGCGGATGCCAAATACAACGTGAATTGCTGCCGCTCTCCTCGCTGTCGCTGTCCCCAGTCAAACTTTTGGGCGGACCAGCGTTGCCAGATGCTACGACGGCTGCTTGCGATAGTATGATGTTTTCAATGTCGTGCAGCGTGCGTGATTTTTGTGCGGGAATCATCGGTTCATCGCTTCGATCACACTCGGCGGCCAGAGCTATCGCTGCTAGAGCCATAACATCGTGTGTGGGCGTGCTCTGATTCTGATTCAGCCCGGGACAGCCCGCAGCATTCTCCGAGCTTAGACCCAAACGTTGCAGACTGCGCAGGTAATACAGCTCGGCACTGCTCCATTGATGGTAGAGTTTTCTCACCTGCAACAACATGCCTTCGATTTTCTTGCGATTGCTACGCAACTGCCGCTGTACCGTTTGCTCCAGGGCTGCATTTGTGTCGCTCAACGTGTTTGCGCTTGCCTCCCTTGCCTCTCCCTGTCCCTCCGCCTCCACCTCCCCCTCCGCCGCTCCCATTCCACCATCCTCCTCTCCATCGCCGTCATTGTAGGGCTGCGCTGACCTTCGTAGATTGTACTGAAACTTACTGCAGAGCAAAGTCCACTTTTCGAGCCCTTTCTTTATGTCAAGCAAAATATTTTTTTGCTCCCGGAAAAAGTAGCTCTTCGTGTCCTTGTCTCTTTTGCGCTTCTCGGAGCCATGCGGAGGGGTACTCTTGGTAGACTCCTCCTCGCCAAAATTCCGATAGTTATTATTGCTGTCTTGGGAATTTCTCACATGGACGTCGTCGCAGATTACAGGCGCTTTGCGATCCTCGTTTAAGAGCCTCGAATGTTTCGGCTGCTGCAGGAATTGAGCGTACAGCAATTGTGTGGCCAAAAATTGTTGATGCTGAAGATTGCGATCTCTTTCACGCTCTCGCTCCCGCTCCCGCTCCCGCTCCCGCTCCCGCTCCCAGGCGCTTTGGCCTGCGGCCTCGTCGAGCTTTGGCCACTGCTGGAAAATATCCTGTTGCTGCTGGCGTAATAGAAGTTCAGACATTAAAGACGATCTGGCCGGATTATTGCTATTCAACGGCGTGCTAAATATATGCTCCATAATATTTGAATTTGGACCTTTGAAGCCCTCATCGTGGTCGGCATAGTCGCCGGCGAAAATATTTTGAAAGTTTTCTTTGATCCTGCTCTGGTCGGATACGTGGGACGAGGACGATGATTGGGAAATGGCTTCGATTAAAATTCCAGAGGGTATCTTAATGTCCTTAGCGCAATCGTGGTTATCCTTTGGGTTTGATTGAATTTGCATATAACCAGCACCCTCTTGGGTCGTTGCTGGAGACGCTAGTTCCGTTTCAGTGCTGCCAGTGCCATCGGCATCCATAACAACCGAAGACTGATTACTGCTTGAAAGTCTTGGAATTCGTATGGATTCTGCGTATCTGCCAGATACTTTTAAATTATTACTATCCGTGCTGGTAGTTTCAGAAGGAATTGCTGGCAATAAAAACTTGGCTCTTTTATCCGATTCACAGTTGTTTTGATTATTGTTGAAATTGTTGGAAAACTCAGAACCCTGAGAATTTAGAGTCACTTTCACAAACATTGATTAATTTTCTTTATCCCTTAATTTTTTGGCTTTAGTTGTTCACTTTTATTTTTACTGTTCAATTTGAATATACACATTCTATAGTAATTTATAGGATATCCGTGGAATATCCGTTAATTATCCAACACCATACGCCTCGCTCCTGTCAAATTTCTACACAGCAAATGAAATTCATACTAAACTGTTAGCCTAAAATTTAATATTTTATTATTAAATGTTTTAGCTCAAATATAACCATAATCAAAAATTCAAAAATCTACATTTAACATATTTTATTTAGGCACACGAATATTGGACCAAAAGCCCCTTTCTGTTCTGATTTCTACACTGAAAATAATTATTCTAAGATTAAATATTAAAATGGATTTTAAGAAGAAACTTTAAGGAATATTGTCATCATTAAAATAATCAGAAAAATCATTAATCTAAAAAATTAATCTACAATTAATTTTCTGTTTGATTGCAATTTGAATACTGTGTTGCTGTAGCTCAAAGTTGCATTTTAAATATAGTTAATTCATTTTGGAATTTGTTCCCTGTTTATCTTAGTCACTCTCGGTGGGACTATAAACTTTGACCTATCTTTTGTCGTGATTTTAGTGATTTGTTGTTGTTGTTGTTGCAATATTGACCTACACTATAACATTTGGTTTGACAAAATTTATTTATTGTATTATGCTGAGAGAGTCTGTCATGGATGCTGTAAATTTCGCTCCATATCTCTAGTGCTTTCGCCTCCCTTTTTCTCTCTCACTCGGTCTCTTCTACTTCTATTTCTACTTTTCTCTCTCACTCTCGCTCCAAGTCTCCTCTCTCTCTCTCTGCTCAGACGCAGTATTCTTTGTAATAATTCTGTTGTCTGCCTGTTGCAGATTTCGAATAGGAAAATGTGCATCAGTTTTATATTAGTTATAAAGGTGAGAGAATTTCAAAATGCATTTCCTCCCACACACACAAACACAAGCATACACACACAGACACACACATGCCCACATATACTGCTACGTATGCCCACATACACACACGCATAAGCATATACACAGACATCATATTAATGTAGATACATTTTCGCTAATTAATAATTATTTGTATTTTTGTCTTATTGTAGGCTTTTTGTTTTTCAAGAATATTTGAAAACGTTTTGCACAGACACGAAAGCACAGCGTTTTTATAAATTGAGAAGATTAAATGCTTGATTTTGATAACACAGCTATTACAGCTATTTTATTGTTATTCTCTTATGAGAGCGATGCAAATTCCACATTTAATTGATCACAAAACTATTTGGGTTGCGTTGAATAGTACGTTGTTTTATTTATATTATTATTGCTTAAATTCTTCGACTCTTGCCAACGAGAATATACTGGCTGCCCAAGAATTTGACGAATTACTTCCGACTTTGGGGGCTTTAAAGCTAACAAATTCGCAGTGGTGGTCGACTAACGGCAGTTGACACTCTCTTTTATCCTTTACACAGCTTCGCTCTCTCACACGCAAACATAAGCACACACTCTCTCACCCACTTGGAGCGGGAGAGACCGGCGTGTGGCGTTAAAACCAATTACTGCGCGGTGAGAGCGTAACTCTCTCTCTCTCTCTCTCTCTCTCTCTTTCTGAGAGTGTGGCACACAAAAAGCTCAACGTACAAACAGCTTCGTGGACTGAAAGACGGACGAATTAGAAACAGAGCGACGAAAGCGACAAGAGCAGTTTAAAGTTTTCAATATATTTGTCAGTATTTTGATTTTACGCGACAACAGAGCTTGTTATATTTGTTGAAACGAAAATTTAGCCACTCTTAGAATAATCATTTATTTAAATGAAATATTTAACAACAAAAAAAAAAGATGAATTTAAAACTAATTAAAGAACGAAAAATAATTAACTTTGCTAAGCCAAAAATCTTTGCATATTTTTGGGGTATTTTTTTGTTGTAATCGTTAAACGTTCGGTTTCGCGAACAGTTCCACAACTGTTGCGTGTTGTAGGACTGGCGCCATCTGTTGAAATAATTTCTGAGTTTGACCTTTGACAAATGTCCTTACCCACAACTGACCAAATAAATGTTCTGGTTATATTTAACTAAATATGAATAACAAATCAATTGTTTTTACATGTCGGTTCTTGTATTCTAATTGTTGGCAATTTTTCAGATAAGATACCTGAATTACTTTGGTATACCCTGTAGGGAGTATACATCTTAGGTACTGATTTACACTAAGCAGTTTTATACTTGGTTCGAATGTTTTGAAATGTTTTTTCTGTGGAAGCTAAACAATAGAGTATTTTGATCAATTTTAAATTGAGTCAATGGTCAATGTATTAACAACGTCCATATACCTCTTCAGAGAATTTCTTTATTTGAAAATTTAGTTTTATCCTGAAAACTATATGACAATATGTAATCCAATTAATTTAAAATTTGTTTGTCATGTGTGGAATGAATTTACGTGAACTTGTCTAAAATAACTAAATGAAGAAAATCTTTTTCATATAGAATATATTAAATTGTATTCATATAGTTTTTCGAACTAATCGATTTTAAAACATAAACGACGAACAGATAAAAGAATACCAAGAAAGTCCAGAATAACGTAAACGAATGTTTGATAAATGTTAATTTTTTGAAATATAAAAAATCGTACAATCCCATTGTACATCACCCATTGTCCAGAATCTGAACTGACTTTTGAAATTAAGGGGCGATGGAGGGCGTGCATTAAGGGTTGAAAACCAACGCGCAGAAGCAAACTAACTGGAGAGAGCCAATAGGAAATTGTGCATTTCATGATGTTCGTGTGTGTGTGTGTGTGTGTGTGTGTGTGTAAGATGTTTACTTGAATGTGTGTGTGCGTATATACACATGCCTACATAGGCATATACATATCAAGGTGTCTCTGTATGTGTGTTATACTTATGTTTGTAGTTGTGTGTGTGAACTCAAGTGGGTTGTGGGTAAATTAAATATGGCGACCGTTAATCCCCCACCCAACCACGAAAAGCTAGCGCTACGAACGTGTTAATGACCGAGTGTGAAAATATCAGTTTGTATATTATAAAATTGGTATTTCTATTTACTAAAAAAACTTATGGTTTAAAATTTAAACAGAACCAACAGTAAATATTTGTTGAATTAGTGAAAGCGAATGCAAACGCTTGGAACGTAGACTTAAATTTCATATTTCTTTTTACATTTTATCGATTTCACAAATGTATTTTTTAAAACACAACAAACTTGTTAGGAAGACTCTTTAGACTATTTAAAACAATTTTTTGAGGTAAACTTAAATTAATGGATTCCACGTAACAGTATTGTAATGTACAATTTATTTGTAGCATTAACAAAGATTATTTTATTTTATTTTTTTCGATCGTAAACTAGCAACAGTTTATTTACAATATTTAAGTCCTAAATTAAATAAGCTTCAAAGATCCATTACTTCATTTTTGTAACTTCTTCTTTATGTACTTTAAATGAAGAGGACTGCTTGAAAAACTCATATTTTATTTGTTGTCTTTTCATCTACGCTTTAAAAAATGCACTATTTTGATAATAATTTGATGTAATAATTGTTTAAGCTACATAAACCGTATTTTCTTGGATTAATAGCGGTCAAAATAATTGCCATGTACTTCCAGTATTCATAGCCAGTCACGATAACAAATTGCGGTGGTGGAAGGGGCCGAAGCAAAGATTTGAAAAAAAAAGGTTGATCTGGGTGACAAACAGACGAACTTTCATTCCAAAATTGGTGTCTCTAGCCCTTAAAGTCTTCGAGTTTATTTTTCCAACGAACTTTTTGCTTCTGTCAAACCTAACAGGAGCCTGTTCCATTTATGGATACGGTGCATACAAAAATTTCAAGTTTTGCATCAATTTAACTAAGAATCTGACCAAAGTTAAATAGGGTTTTCAGAAACATATATAATATAGAAATATATTACCTTGAATAACGATTGTTCGTTGTGGTATCTTGTATGCCGCATTCCTGTTTCGAACTGGATGCCACAATCGCTGGATGAGAATTTAGAACGTGATGAGGCGTCCCATGAACTGAAGGCAATAAGCTCGGCGAAAACCGAAATGGAAAGTCGCTGCAATACCATATAATTCCAGATGTTAATTATTTTTGATAAATAATTCAAGTATACTTAAAAATGAATACTCTTAAATAATCATTGAGGACCATTTATCTTCAACTATGTTCAAGATCTCACAAAAAACAAAAATTAAAACAAGAAAGAATGCTATAGTCGACTCGTGACTTTAGGATTCATTAGAAATGGTGAAAGATAAGATAGCTTGGCAAACAGAACATTTGCATACAAACTCATGTTTAGAGCATATTTTCGACCGATCGTTCCTATGGGAGCTATAGTAGTCCGATTTGGATTAAACTTGGTCAGTATGTATATATTGATGGCAATTGTATTCTGTGTGAGTTTGATAAATATAGCTTGTTCATCGAAAAAGTTTTTCATACAAATTCATTTTTAGGGCTGTAGGCCTATACGATATAGTAGTCCGATTTTGATCAAACTTGGTCAGTATAAATATATTATTGGCAGATTCTGTGTGAGTTTGATTAATATAGCTTAGTTAACGCAAAAGTTTTTTATACTATTTCATATTTGGAGCGTATTTTTGACCGATCGGCCCTATGGGAGCTATACGATATAGTTGTATAGCTAACAAAAAAGTTTTCTATACTAAAACATTCTAGTTTTACCTGTACATTGCCAGGGTATTGCGACCCCTTTCACCTTTCTAGCCTTATAGTCTCTGAGATCCTTTTGTTCATACAGACGGACGGACGGACAGACGGACATGGCTATATCGACTCGGCTTGTGATGCTGATCAAGAATATATATCTGCGTGTTACATACGTCGGACAAACTCAATATAAGCTTGCAGAGAGTATAAAAGAATATTTCAAGAATAAATGGTCGTTTAGAAAAGGGGATTTTGAGAATATATGATTACTATTATTTTTTTCTTTTAAATTATAAATTATATAATCACCTTGATAATGTTGTGTTAATTGGAAGTGAGGAGGGATACGGGGATCTAAAACTAGACGCTGAGTAAACTGACGGCGTGTGCCTGAAAATAAATAAAGTTCATTAAAGATTATATTTGTATCTCCAAAATCTTCGAATTCCAAGAATAATAAATTTATATGAGAGAATATAATTTGTATATTTATCTATATTGGTTTATGAATTTACGCGATAGAGTGATTAAATTGAAATTTACAAAAGCTAAAAAAAGTTTATCCAAATTGTGATCACGGATTGAATGGAATTGAAACGCAGTAAAACCCAAAAATGTCAGTAAAAATTACACAATTAATTTAATATTTATTGCACAAATTAATGTCTTTAAGAAAATGAAAATATTTATATATTTAAAAATTGCTATAAATAATTGATAAACTTACCATGATGCCACTTGAGACATGTCAGGACTAAGCATCGGATAAGGATATTGACTTGCAGCAAATGGATATAACGCAGGACGAGTGAGACCTAAAAATAAAATTGTATAAAAATATTTTGTGAATTTGATGATTTGATTATTCTTGTTCAACATGGACCAGAAAATTCCAACATTATCTTATATAAATGTCTAGAAATTAAGATCTGCAGGAAAACTACACTCTTCCAAATTAATTTATTAAGTTTGGTTTTTGCAATTTATTTACGGGCCTTTCTTTTAATCGTTCTACACTCTGAAATCACAGGATCAAAGTAAAATTTCTAGACTAATCTTAGACCGCTTGGTCTCACTGTATGACGATATGCAAATATAGAAAAATATGACATAGTTTTCCGATTCTTAGTTCTAATTACGGCTTTCAATGTTCATGAAAAGGTTGAACATAATTTAACAAGTGCCATTAAAGATTGCTTTTTTAACATTAATGATCGATTTTAGAGCGAAAAATAGTGAACCAGAATCAACTGTTTACTGTACTTTCACTTCTATTAAAAAATTAATTTATATTTAGAACATTTTCAGTTGATTGTCAGCCAGATAAAAAGGTACAGCTGAAAGGGTCGACAAAGCCTTCACACACCCCTTTCATCGGGGCTTTCCTAAATAATCCCGTATTTGATTATTTAGCGATTTTCTAGTACTGTTCTCATGTCACATTTATTTTAATTGAATATTTGCCCTTCTCCCTTATGTTACTGTTGTTGTCGTTGTCATTCGCCTTAACAATGAAACTTTCCAGCGATGTTGTCATTTTCAAGTTTTATTGTACTAAGCCAATGTTATATCTTACAAAAAAAAAAAAAAATGAGCACCAGCATGGAGAAAGAGGGTATTTCTGTCTGCACTGTGGAGCGAATGACCTTTTTTTTAAATCTTCTTGATTTTCAGAACAACCAGATTTGCACCCAACATCAATGTCCTTAGCATTAGTATAACATAGCAAGATGGTAACACGAGTGCGCTTTGTGTTCCAAGAGACGTTGAAATTCAAGTGTTTTATTCACGAGATAATACAAAATATTCTTTAAGTAAATATATAATTCAACGTTCAATGTTCAATGTTATATTAAGTGGCATTAGGATAAGACTGATCTTGACTCCTTCACTTCTTCTGGTAACTGTGATGAAATGCAGACGTGTTCTGACCCGGCTCTCCTCTTGTGAAATAAAACCCGCTGATAACCAAACAATCAAATACAAATAACATACAATATTCTTAAATTTACAGTATTGCATTGTACTTTTATATATTGTAATTGTTTATAAATAATAACTTCGTCTCGGTGCGTTTCCTTTAAAATGACAATTTGACCCACAGTGCGCCGTAGCAATCACCCGCGGGCAAATACGTGTGTCGCATTGAGGAGGGCGGGCAGAAGGCGGGGCAGGGATCTAGCGACAAAAAGGATGTCATTATTATGTGGTTGTGCAACATGTTTTTATTCATTAGGGGACTTCTATACCCCCTCTCTTTCTCTTTCTCATTCTCTATCTCTTTCTCTTTATCTGTGTATATATTTTCGATTTCAAGTTGAATGCTCCTGGGCGAATTAGTGAAACGGATATCTTTTCCGTGGTCGCGTACAACCCTTAACGCATCGAACTCTATCAAATAAATAGTTCACTCGGTGCACGATGCACCTATGCACAGTGGGTCACGACTTATTCTTTCTAGTTGTTTTTTTAAAAAGACATACTTAGATCAACTTGGAGAAGACTATAAAAATGGGTATTCGAGATATTTTCAATCCTTACCGAACATTAAATACATGAGTTCAGAATGTAAAAAAATTAATTTTTAAAACTAAAATGTTTTAACATTAAGTTTATTAATTTTGGAAGATGAATTTCATATGATTTAATTTTTGGAGAGCCCAAAAACAGATGATAATTAAAATTATTATTTATTATATATAGTATTAAGAACTGTCTCACATAAGCTGTAAGCCAAAGGTCAATCAACAGTTGGAAAAAACACTTGAATGGAGTTTTGGCAATCATTATCGAATTGAAGAAGAAGGGTATTCAATAGACGTGCAGAGTTAAAAAATTGCAGTCGGGCCAGTCTATTGTTAAAAATGTATTATTTAAGCTTATTTATTTTAAAACGAGCAAAACCGGCCCTCACCCTGCCCAGAGTCTAACCTCCGTCGCCCACGACCGGTTGCCATCATCATCCATATCAGAGCACTGTGCGTACTTAAGCTGCGCATATCATTACAGGGCATCTAAAGAGGCATGTGCCGATGTTGATGATGATGACGATTGCGCTACTACAAATCCCAAGCCCAAGCCCAAGCCCAAACCCAAACCCAATCCCAAACCTAAAAACCTACAACCCGACTGTGCTTAAGGTCATGAGGGTTGTTGACAAACCCACCGCTCCAGGCAACGGGCATCTCCGGCTTTCAAGTGCACTGCTGGGCAGACACGAGGCATGAGGCAACAGGCACGCCTCCCTTTTTTGGTGAACGCTAATAGTCTTGCAATTAGTAGTTTTCTTTTTTTATTGAATACTTATGACAATTATATATTTTTAAATTGCTTACAGGGTATTTCGTGGTTAAAACACCCTCTCCCTCTCCCACACTCTGGCGACTAAGTTGTCACGTTTGAATTGTTAAAACCGAAGGAGCAGAGAAGAAATGCGAAACAATCATAAAAAAATCAAACAAGATATATTATACTATCACTATCTCTCACGACCGTAGGATACCCTAGGATAGTACAGGGAATTGCCTTTGGTCATGATACTTTTTGAATAAGACGTGAATTTGGCCACGATACATCCAGTAGGTTCCAGATTTGGGACCGTAGCGAGTGTAGCGCCAATTTAAAATAACATTGATCTGTCCACGTACATAGGAAAGGGCAGACTGATTAAGAACATCAAGGTTTAGGGGGTTGCAAAAACCTTCATCTGCCTGTTACATTCCAAAGATTATAGCACAAAAAATATTATTGAAAACTTCAAACTCAACTTGTTAATTACTCGAATTTAAAACGTAATAAAAAAAACGAATAGAGGAATAAATCAAGCCAGAATTCGGAGCTCAGAGTACTCTCTGTTGATTCGTCCTTGTCAGAATTGTTGGTTCGTCGTGGCCTGGCCTGAGATTTTTATTGTGTTATTCAATTATTACCGTGCTACCATTGTTATGGATTATAATGCCCTGTAATCCGCAAGCAGCTCTTAAGTGCATGCCTTTTATTTACGCTGTTGGGTACCCCCCACATTAGGGCAAAAACCAGCCGACCATTTCCATTAACATTACCGTTAGCAGGCCCCTTAAACGGACAACCACCGCGGGAACTGAACCCTCGTGGATATATACACATATATATGGATATATGACAAGCCAACACAAACACAATGAGGCAAATTTGGCAGAATGAATGTATTCGAATATTTTGATGAATAGAAATGTTGTATTTGGTAATCGAGCATATAACACACACCATAAAATCGCATCATGTGCAATTATTATTTCATAATTTGTTTGAATTTCGGTTTTGAGGTGAAGGGTGACGAGTTAAGAGGTGAAGGGTGAAACCTAGTAGGTGAAGGGTGAAGGGTGAGAAAGTCAATAACTTGCGGTTGAGTTATTCACTCGCCTTTTATTATTATTATTATATACCCGATCCACTGTAGTAATAATCAGGGCTTCCGTTTCAGCCTTTAAGCAGGAAAAAACTAGGTAAACACAGGAGTAAATCGCAGCACTAATTATACCCGTTACTCGTAGAGTAAAATCGAAGTAAGAACGAGGTGTAGCAGACCATTTTTTTTCGACCCATTACCAATGCAATACCTTGCGGAAGTAGAGGGTTAAGTATATATATTCTCGAGCAGCATCTATAGCGCAGTCGATATGGCCATGTCCGTCTGCATGAACGAAAGGATCTCAGAGACTATAAAAGCTGAAAGGCGGTCAAAAATTTTCTCTAAATAAGATTTAGTAATGAAACTCACCCAGAATACTTGCTTCAATAACTTATAGATACTGACCAAGTTTTCTTCAAATCGGACGAGTTTTCTTCATATCGTCGCTTAAACCATAAAATAGCGTTAAAAATGTCTGTGTTAACCAAGCTAGTTTAATCAATGTCACTGGTGTCCGTCCATTATCCTTTATCATACCCACTGTTAATAACATATTAAAACTGAGTAATACTGAGCGACTATAGCACTCATTCGTTCCTTCAGTTTAGCTTGATTAGACCCGCCACATTACTTATGTAGCTAACTAAACTTAACTCAACGAAGTTAAGATACAATAATTTCCAGCTTTTTATTGATCTATTTTAACAACTTGTAATGTAAATTTGTTAGAATTTACATTTATGTTGTTCCTTTTTCTCTATTTGTGGGGGGCTTGTTCTGTGACAAAATCGATGGTGTTGCGAAAATATATGCAATTTTAAGCAGTAAATAAGTACTTGGAACAATGATGGCAATTTTCCACACAATTGCCGAATGATTATCATATTGTTCATGTCATGTTGGGCTCGAGACGACGACGAATATATTTCCATAATAAGATGAGCTCAGTAAATGCAAATCTTTGAAATAATTTTAAGTAAAATTTAAAATTAATAAAAGTAATAACAATTTGGTTCGTATTGGTATAAATGCCAGACGTCTTTTAATTTTAAGACCATCAAATTTAAAAACTTGATCAAAATCTGCTGGAATACTATAACATCATACAGTAAGTATTCTTTAATATAAAACATGTCCATGTGTACTGAACTGAATTAACTCGAATAAAATGAATTTGATCAATATCTTAGCTTACCCATTGCCTTTGGATCCAATTGATATGGGGGAATCCCGCAATGTGCAGGGGGTGGTGTCGTCAGCGGGTCCCCGTTATGGCAAAAGAAAGGCGGTAAACCAATTTTATTGGCCTGAAAGTAAATTAACAGTGTTTAATTAATAATGTATTTTATTTGATCATTTTAAAGTTACTTCAAACAAATTATTTGAATTCAAAATAAAACTTGTATCTCGCCACTTAAAGCTGCGGTCTATTTAAATACTTGTGGAAGTTCGTTTGGAATTACTTCACATCAACGAGCATGAGAGGTCATTACACTCTGCGTTCCAGGTTGACCTCCCGATGGAGGCAGGCAGTACGAGTGCGAGCGAGAGGGCGCCTACGGGAGGGTAATGAGAACATACAACATCGTACAGCGTTGCCACCCAGCGCTAAAGTCACAGCATCACCAGAGGCAGTGATGCTGTTTTAAATATTTTAATAGCAATTTCTTCATTTTGTATTTTTTCTGTCACATTTCTGAGTAACACAAGTTTTTATGTTTTTTATTGTTTAATCAAGTTATCTTAAGCTTCCAGTTTGGAAACTATTCACATTAATTTGAAGTCGAGTTTTTTGAATGTCATTTTTATACATAGTTCTTATAATTAAATTCCTTTTTTATATAGATTAAGTACAATTTTAAACTAAAGTTGGTCCAGACACACCGCTGGCAACCACCTCATCTCCCTCACCGTTCCTCTCCTTATATCACTACCTCAATTTCTTCTCGTTTTATCTCATCACTGTGTGAACTCTCAAAAGGCTTTTACTTAACTAGTAATTTATCGATTAGTTATAAAGTTGATTTGATTAGTAGGGTGCAACCTTATCCCACATTTTATACCCGGAAAAAACTCGTTCCTAATCAGTTAGATAAAATAATCACCCACCAATAAAAAAAAAAAAAAGTAAGAAAGGCTACAGTCGATCGAGCCGACTGTAAAAGACCCCGTACTCCCATAATAATGCGCATTTGTATTTAATTTGAATTAAAATTTTATAACGAAATTTAAAAATTAAAATTTACATTGATATTTAAAAAAAATTGAATTAGCAATTCTCATTGCCAGCATTCGAACCTACGACCCTCAGGCAACGATTTCACATCGCGCCATAACTCTACCATTCGCACCACGCGCTACTTTCAAGCATGTTCCGCTTATTTACACTCGTTTGTGTATGTATGCGTGCCTAGCACTGGTCGGCACGGCAGCGTCGCAGCGTCTGCGAGCAGCGCTGACGTCACACAGGCGGCGAAATTGCAGCTAAATTACATAAACTTTCTAACGTTCTAACTTTTTTGTTAATTGACGGATTTTAACGCCGCTTGGAATATAGTTTGATATGATATTCCTAATTTTAATTAATTAATTACAACACTGTACTATTTGACTAAATGCCCTAAATCCTGAAAATTTTGAGCTTGAAATTTTGAAAGTTTTTTAGCTCATATGAGAAAAGGGGGCGTGGCAGGCCAAAATTTTTAATGGCATTGCATTAAGACTGTATCTAGCAACCTGCTTACCTGAAATGGTGTTCCTAAGTGCCATAGTTACTGAGTTATTGGCCTAAAACTACATTTTTTTTTCGAGGTGTGTCTGGTTTTTTGCTCATTGCGGGGGCGGTAAGGGGCGTGGCAAAAATTTGAAATAAACTTAACCTGCCTGACTTAATAACGGACTTTCATTATAAATTTGGTGGCTCCAGCTTTTGTAGTTTAAAAGATCCAGGTGTTCATACGGACGGACGGACAGACAGACGGACATTGCTATATCGACTCGGCTGTTGATGCTGATCAAGAATATATATACTTTATGGGGTCGGCCACGCCTCCTTCTGCCTGTTACGCACATTTCGCTTCTGACAAACCTAATAGACCCCTATACTCTTTTTTAGAGTACGGCGTCTAAAAACACCAAAAACATTGAAATATTAATTTGTTTAATTGTTAGGTTTTTAAATGTTTCCCATTGCATTGTGTCATAAAGCAAATTTATTCTTATATAATATATTTATAATATTTTAAAAAAATGTATAATATCAAATTCTAATAACTGTTGGCATTTTTTTTGACAAAAAGCTATTATGGAATTTCATGTATGTAGCTAACCAAATTATAGTTTAAATATGTATACTCTATGAGGGTGTGTTGTTTGTGTAAGATTTAATTTCAATAACTTTGAAACTAATAGAGCTATCGCGACTATCCACACCAAGTTAAGTCAGGATCGGACAAATTTGTCGAATATCTCTCGGTTGGATATTGCTACTTGTAAGGCACTTGAATCCACTACAGTTAGCTTGATCGACTGATTTATGGAAATTGTTTATATTTGTTAAGAAATATCGCAAAATCGATCCAACTATAACATTAACTGTAAACTTTTCTACAAAAATTAATGAAATTAATATATTATTTATTTAAAACAAGATATAAAATTTCATATCTAGAATTATTATTTTACATTTCTGGTTTTCTAATTAAAATATATACAAATAATATATTAAATTCTTAATGCTTATTGATATATCATTGTATATTTGGGTGGTGTAAGCTAGTACATGAAGAAATTTATATCAGCTTGTTCTATAAAACTCTTAAAAACGTTTAAATTTCCACAGCAAGAATTTGCAATGTTAAATTAAAAATAATGTAGTTTTTCTTAAACTATTCGCAGATCAAAAGTATAGCAAACGACTGAAATGAACTATTTCTATGATTACCTCAATTTGTACAAACATATGTGTGTAAAGTAAAGTATGTTCATTCATTTAAACATATCTATCTATCTTCATAAATATTGATGCACGTACGTGTTCGTGTTCGTGAGCGTGTATGCGTATGCGTATGTGTACGTCTATGTATGTGTATGTGTATATGCATATGTATATGTATATTTTTCCGTATGTTTGAGTGTCTGGCATTATCACTGATATTGTTGTCGCCGTCGTACTTGTTGTGGCTTGATGAATAAAGCAACAACAACAACAGTAATAATAATAACAAGCAACAGAAACGGCAACAGCAACAGCAAAAGCAAAAACAACAACAACAACAACAACAACAACAAACGTGTACAAAGCAAGCGGCGAGTCAGCGAAACTGAAAATATGTCTTTGATGTAGCCGCCGCTTAACGAATATAAAAAGTGCCGCCAACGCTGCGTTTCCACTGCTTCTAGCGCTCCCGCTGACTCCACCAACTGACTACTGCTCCCCTCCCTTCCACCACCACCCCACACCCCACACACCACACACCACCCCACCCCACCCACATCAGCATTACCCTCCGTCTATCGTTCCATGGTGCTGCCTAAACGATAAACGTATGTTGCCGCTTTGGGTTCATTTCGATTTGATGCTTCGTATTTTGTTTTGCGTTTTATTTCTAATACCCTCTAGTCGGCATTGTAACCAAATAGAGTATTTCAATTTACTTGCCAATGTTTTATTTAATTTGTTAAAATATCTCTTATTATTAACGTCATTCCACTTTTATTTGAAATGAATATTCTGTGTTTGAAGCCAAGATTAAAAGTCCTGCCAACGTTGGCTACAAATTAACACATACCACAGTACAATTATACAAGTAAGAAAGGCTACACTTGAGCGAGCCGACTGTAGAAGACCACGTACCCATTCTAGTGCGAATTTTCGCTAATTTTCTTACCGATTTGTTCTATGGGAACTATATGATACAAATTCCCTATTTTCGACCGCTTTGTCGTATGTTATTGCCCGATCCGGATTGAATTTTGTGAGGATAGTTATAATAGAACTATACAAATGTTTATAACAATTTACGAGGGCGGTGGGGGCGTGGCACTTATTTGAAATAAACTTGATCTACTCGCGAAGGCGCCGGTCTTTTATTCCGAATTTGGCTGCTTAAGTGAGAGACTGTAAGAATCCGATATCTAGGTGTTCATACGGACGGACGGACAGACAAACGGACATAGTTATATCGACTTGTCTGTTGATGCTGATTAAGAACACATATATGTACTTTGTAGGGTCGTAAAAGCCTCTTTCTGCCTGTAACGAATGTAACTGTAATGCAAAATAAAACCTATGATTAATTATACCCGTTACTAGTAGAGTAAAAGGGTATATTGTATCCGTTGGAAAGTATGTACAGGGAGAAGGAGGCGTGGCAGATCCCATAAAGTATATATATTCTTGATCAGGAAGTCTAAGATGTACTGACCATTGATCTTAATCGGACCACTATATCGTATAGCCCCCATAAGAACGGTCGGTCGAAAATATGCTCTAAAAAAAAATTTGTATGAGAAACTTTTTCGATGACCAAGCTATATTTATCAAATTCACACAGAATAGATTTTCTATCAATATATACATACTGACTACGATTGATCCAAATCGGACTACTATATCGTATAGTCCCCATAGGAACGATCGGTCGAATATATGCTCTAAACATGAATTTGTATGAAAATGTTCTGTTTGCCAAGCTATCTTATCTTTCACCATTTCTAATGACATATTGAAACTGAGTAACGGGTATCCTAAAGTCGCGAGTCGACTAAAGCATTCTATCTTGTTTTTAGCTGCAAACCTTTTTGCAACTGTAAAATGTTATAAGATTTCTTTAGTATCAAAATATGTTGCATCGGTTTAAAATATACATACATAAATTTCCATAACAATATAATAATAATAATTTATAATCTGGATAATATGGTATGTTAGAATTCTGAAATTTTGGATATATCAGCACTGATCTGAAAGGTACAAATTGGAATCATATTTATCTGCAGTAAATATTATTAACTAAAATTAAATTGATATGTTTATTCAAGTGTTAAAAGCATTGTATTAAAAATAAATAAATAAAAATTATGAGTTTATTTTGAATTCCAGTTTGTCAGATCGACTACTTAATACCGTGAACCTATTTGTATAAATTTAATTGAGAACAAAAAACATTAAATAATCTTAAATTAAAAGATGTTGGTAACGCATTGAAGGAGTCGTGGAAGGCCGCATAATGTTCATATATTCTTGATCAGCATCAACTGCCGAGCCGATGTAGCCATCTCCATCTGTCTGTCCTTCCGTTTTTAGGCGAACTATTCTTTCAGTGTCTTAACTATTGTAATGATGCCGATTCTCTCTGCTCGCGTTAAAATCGGCTAGATCGGATGACTATATCAGATGACATATAGCGGTCCTTAAGAACAATAAGTGGATTGCTGTCTTAACCAAATTACCGCGATATGTATTGAGTACCAAACCCCATGTGCAGTCCAAATGTCATCCAGATCGGACCTGTATTTGATATATGGACCAGTATGGACCACCATAGGTACAATCGATGGGAAGTGCTTAGTATTAAAAACCGTTGTGTTTATACACTTGTTTCGTAATTGCAACCAAATTAAAGCAATATGAATAACTTCAAGGGTATGTTATATTCGGAGAGCCAAAGAGACCTTTTTGATAAATAATAATGTTATTCTATCTTTAAGATTAATTGAGATATTCCAACAAATTAATAGTGTGCCTTAGCCTGAAGACGAGTTCGGAAAATCTTTATCGCTGGTAGCTCACCAATCAAACTATGTGTTGGTGAAACGCTCTACGATTTGCAAACAATTTTTGTACTTTATCCTGCTAACAAATGTTCCCAAAGTACATTCATTAAAACATGTTTACAGCAAAAGTATATTTGTATAAATGTTAGTGAACCATTTTTAAATGTCATCTACATGGAGAAACAATTATGGTTGCAGTCCTTCGCACCATTGAGCTTTAAAAAATATTGAAGGGGGAACTTTAAAATAGCGAGAAAAAAGGGAATTTGCCTAAATGATTTCTCTCTACAAATGAAATTGGACGCCATTGTTTAAAAATGAACTGCAGCGGAAGATTTTTGGGGTTGTTCTTTGTCTCTCTCTCATTAAAAGAAACGCCAGCATTCGGCATTTTGGGTGGTTGCTTGGCTGCTGGCAACTAGTGTAGTCCTACTGGGATGGTGATATTTGTGTAGTTGGGGTAGTCAAAGGCGTTTTTTTTCCTTCTTTCTTTTAGATTGCTTCCTGGGTTCGGAGGGACAGACGAATAGACGTACGAATAGCGCGTATAAATGTATGTGTGTGCTCTGTGTATGTATGCGTGCATGAGTGTGTGTGAGTTCGTAGATTGATAATGTTTACATACGACGTGAGTCAGAAGGAAAGAGAAGAGATACCAAGAAAAAGAGAGCTTCTCGGAGTATGCGTGCGTATACGTGTACGAGTGTGCATGTGTCTGTGGGAGGTTGTTGGCGTGCTGAGCACAGTGCTAGTAGGTGGGGAAGTATCTGTATGTGTGAGTGTATGTATGTGTGTACCCAAGCCTGGAGCCTGACAGCACTACCACCAAAGTACAGCGAACCGTTAGCAGTCGATGGGTAACAACAGCAACAACAATACCAACACACAAGGGAGGTTAAAGGAAAATGTATGTACATGTAAGTATGTGTGTACGTAAGTATGTTTGCATGTGTATTCCTCACTCACTTTTGGGGGTGGTACTGCGTAGACGCTGACTACGCTGACGGCGACGCTGATTAAAGAGATTTAAATTGAAATACTTTTAATGCAGGCAAGAAATTCTATTGGACTAACGACAATTCAAAAATACCATTTTAAAAATTTCTCTTTTCAATTGATTCGGATTTTCTTACAATCGTCTTTAACTGCAAACGCAAACGCATTAAATCGATTTACTGAAATACACAGTTACTTGGGTTATTCCCAAGAGTTAGTTGATGTTCGGAAATTCATCATATTTATACCTAAAGCTTGTATTGTGTGATTGTAATCCGTTGATAGAACCCGACAAAAAAATTCTCATTTTAAAATTGAATTTACAACCGATTTGGGCTGTGCAAAGCTTTATTTATAGTTTTCCGATCTGAACGAAAATGAGTAAGCTAATTTGAGTTTAGTTGGGATCGCTCATCTAACAGTATTTGTTATTATATAAATGTGGAAATTTAATAGGCTTGAAAAACAAAAACTTTAAATAAACTTAATCTGCGTACAGTATGAACACAAATTCACTCCAAATTTGGAGACTTAGGAGGCCTTATAGATCTTTTTCAGAACATGGTTTTTTAAAAATGTTTAAAACTTTCCCAACATTACTTTCTAAAGCTCTTGCAGCATTTTTATGACTTATTCCATTTGTTTTGAAAACCTACCCGTGATTGTGAAATCTCTTATTTTTAAGAAGCTTTCTTAATAATCAAAAAATCCATTATATTTTATTTTACAATAATATTTTATTTGGTGTCTTACTACTCACACCACTTTGAGGCGACCAAAACTTACTAAATCTGACCAAAACGGAACAAAACAGACCCAACGGTACCTGTTGATGCTGTAATGTCGCTTTAATGGTTTAGGATGTTTGCTGGCGGTATTGTACTTAACCTTTCTTTGTTATTATTGTTGAAAATGGACCCCTGTCAGAGTTTCCTTACAAAACTAATGTTTGCGACAACAAATAGGAAGAAAATCAAGAAAAATAAAAGAAAAGTACCGTTGGGGTGAAAGTACTCATCCGTGCTGAGAGGACACAAAAAGACATGTAGCAAGGTGACTATTTGGTTCCTTTTTATCAGTACTGACAAAATAGCCTTTTTTGTGAAACGACCTCTGCTTATTTTTAGAAAAGTATTAATCTGGAACATTTTAAAGCAAGACTTAAAAAAAAGCATAATAACTTAAAATGTTTTTTTGTTTTTTAATTTAACCACATGCATAAGTATAATCTAAAATTGTAAACTATTTAAGATAAATCAAGATATAAAGTAATCGACATAATTTAAATATTTCGGTCACACATTCTCAGTTGAAAAGAAAGTATTCTGTTACTTTCTGCCCGTAGTAATATTTGTTGGTAATCTAGCCTTTTTTATAACTGATTTTGGCATCTCTGCTTTCCTCAAGCACTTTCTATCCCTCTTGATGCTGGATTTTTTGGTTCTTACCCTCAGCTTGCTCAAATATTACTTCTGCGGATGAACGCCAGAAGAATTCAATTGACACTACCTGCGATTGGTGTTAGCCAATCAGTTTACTTCCCTAACCTAATGCATCGAAGCTCTCTGGGTGAAAGTCTGTATAAGTTCATTACCAAGTACAATTCCATTAATAAGTAATAAAAGAAAGCCGAGATTCCGGTCTAAAAGCGAATCCTAAGCGATTTCTGCAGTGGGTTAATCCTGTTTATCCTTAAACCTCGTATGGAATTCCTTAAGTGCCTTTAACATCTTCCAACGTTAATTCTAATATTTAAATTTGTCAAACAATTGTTTTTTTTTGTTCCTATTTAAGAACTAAGTAATAATTACTAACGAACTAATCGCATAAATATGCTACTTGCATTAATATCTGGGTTGTTTTTACAGCCTTCACTCGTATAGTAAAAGGGTATACAATAATCGTTGGAATGAAAGAGGTAGGCGGGACCCTATATATACATATATTATAAAGATATATTTATATTTGATCTACTCTCTACAAGTAATGGGGACTATTAAGTATATTGCTACGCTTTAAAAGGACATTATTACGTTCGTCTTTTTATCATTGTAGCGAACATCAATCATGTGCCATAAAATATTGAAATCCGAAGTCTGCCTTCATTTTTATCGACATACATGTATCACTTGTGATTAGTAGTTTTAATTTCAGGCTACGATGGACATAATCTCGCTAACATACTTATTAAAAAAAAAATAGGAAGAAAGGAAAAAGGGAGTTGACAGATCGTAGCGATAATGTGACGAAACCTCCCCTAATAACCCCTCTATTGACGGTATTCTAAATGTTTTAAAGTTCGGGCCCTATTATTTTGTTTGAGTGCTTGGTTACACAGACCAATTTGTCACCCTTCCGAAGCGTTTCCCCCTCCCACAACTACCCTTCTCCCCCACCACCCATCGTCCAGGACAACCCTTCACCTTTAAAAAATTCTTGAGTACCCCGCCGACTTTTAAATACCCTTTACCCACCCTATAATAGCCTGCGTTTAAAATACCAACAAATCTATAGTACATTAATAGGAAAGGGTATTGAGTGAAATATATGTAATTATTAAAGACCGCCCAATCGTTTTGTTGACAAAAGATACTTTTCACAAAGAGTATGTGATGAGAGAAAACCGTTTATTATACCCTGTACTTTGCACAACAAAAGGATCAAAATAATAATAATTGTACAGGTACAATTATAATATTTTGTACGTACATTTGTCTACAAATAAATTATTTATAATACCCCACAAAAGTTCGATTTTTTGAGTAGATAAAAGGAATTTAGGGTCTTAGTTTCTAGAAAAAATTTCGAATTTGCTCCCACAGAGACAATTACAGGTAAAAACAAAAAAAGAAAAGATTTTCAATGCTCTTAGAGGGATGAGCCTTCTTAGAATTCTAGTGACTATAGGTAGTGAGCGTACACATCTAGAAATAAGTGTATACATAGTTAACATATGATGTAGTTTAAATTGTACACCTTTCAATTAATTCTTTATTATTGTCTTGAGGAAAGCACCTCTATAAATTTGTTCCCTAAACTACAGAATATGGGAAAAATTCCCTTTAAGTAGAACATTTGTATGTAACCTGCACAACGTCTCGATGCATATGTGCAAATCCTAATTTTATATAGTAGTGTTAAGAGCATAAATACCATAGTTACGGGCAGCCCTCCGGGAGCTCCATTGGCATAAGAGTACGGCGATACCAGATATCCCATATTGAAGGTGTGGGTGTGCGGCTCAAGCTTATCTGAAATTATAAAGAAATGTTTAGATGTTTTCAAAAATCGCGCAATAAAGAAAATAAGCAGAAAAAAACGATTACAGGGTACTAATAGGTTTGTCATAATCCAAATGTTTAATATAGATATTGTATCTTGTTTCGATCAAAACGCCAGAATTAAAATGCTACTTAAATTATATTTTGTGGGTCGACTTTTATTCAAACTTCCGGTATTTTTTATTTTAGCTTAAAACTTAATTGAAGAACAATGCAACATTAATTTGTATATTTAATTTCTTACTTTTATATTTTCATTACTTGCTTACAGTATTAAAATTAAATTATTTTAATTACATCCTAAAATGAAAGCTCAAGTTAAGATAATGCCTGTGTGTTTCTGTGTATAAATATTATTATATTATTAATAATCTATGAACTATTTATATATCGAAGCGAACTTTATAAAATATAAACGATTGTTCATACAAAATTAAACAAGTGTAATTAGCAGTGGCGTAGCGTGCTTTGTCGGGCCCCGTATAAAAATTTGTTTGGGGACCCTTATTAAAGGCAAAGATATTTGTTCATTATAATTACTATTTTTACTAATTAATAATTTCCAAAACTTTTCAAATTAAATGAACACTCTCCTTTTTTTTGGCAAACTGATTTATTGAATAATTTATAGCTGACATACGTTTTTCTAAAGTTTCTACCTCATTTACCAACAAAGTTATAGAGTCTTTTTTTATCGGTTTTAATTTTAAAGAACTTCTTTAAGTAGGTGTGACTCGAAAGATCAAGAATAAAAATCAATCTGTTATTACCTCCGGAAAACTGGATGCAACACTATTGAATGTTATTAGTAATAACAAAACGAATTCCTTAAATGAATGCATTTATTGATTTTCAGATTGAATACATGTTTTTGGAGCGCGTTTAATTTGTCATCTAATTTAACTCATAAAATACTAAAACCTAAGATTTAAACGGGGAATCCTGTAGCCGGTATACCGAATTCGTAAAATAAACAAAAATTTTATGTTTTAATTAATATTTGCATGTTGGGGGCCCATTTAGCCCGGGGGCCCCCATATAATTGATACGACAGATACGGCATTTTCTACGCGTCTGGTAATTAGTTTTCTTTTACACGCTTGGTTCTACTTCTCAAAAGGGATTGTGTGACCATCCACAAAGTTGCAAAGAATACATTAAATTGGATTAGTGACATTAAAATTGCATTCTTTAATCAAGTTGTCCGATTTGAATGAAACTTGGTAAGAGTAAATTTGGTTCAGATAGCATAGATAACAACAAACTAATACATGATATTTTTCGCTCCACATTTACCATTGTATAAAAAATATGAAGAACGCCCTAAAGTGGGCGTGTCATAAACAAAAACAAACTTTACTGCTTGGGTATTTTATATTTCTTTTGCGACCTCTCGGGCCTTTCTAGCTGTTATAGTCTCAGAGATCCTTTTTTACAGACAGACGGACATGGCTTACTATTAATGCTAATCAAGAATATGTACAAATATATACTTGTTGGTGTCTGCCACGCCTCCTTCTGCTTGTTACATACATTCCAGCGACTATAGGATACCCTTTTACCCTACGAGTAAGGGGTATAGTAAACTAATTCCACATTCATGTTGAATTCAAATTATGTTTAATGTAAATATCTTTAAAATTTCTAGTGTGTGGAGTATAAGTTGTGCTCACTGTAACTGAGTGCAAACACCACACGCTGTCGTATCATTAAATAATTCACAGCTTGTTAGAGAAGCAAACGGAGAAGACGGCACTCTAAAAAATACATAAACATCCTCAAAATAATGGTAAAAACAAGGAGCAATACCCAAAACAAGAGGGCACAAGAACAACAACAGCAGCAGAAAAGAAAAATGTTAAATCAAAATGAGAGGAGATAAGGAGACCTGAAGAGGGAGAAGGCCGTAAACACGGATGAGGAAAGAGAATTAACTAACACACACACTACTGCAGCGATGAAGAAGGTAGTAAACGGGTAATGCAATAATCCAAGCGTTCTTGAAACAACAACAATGTTTGGTCACTGCCTGAGCTAGCCAAAACTTAACAAGAAACAGACGAGTATAGTCGAGACCACCAGACTTTAATAGACCTAGGGTCTGCAATTTAAAGAAAGTTTTTATTTTTAAATATATGTAAATATTGTTAACAATAGAAAATGCAATACGTAATGCTTAATATTAACTTTTCTAGAAAAAAACATCAAGTTAAAAAAACCTAATACACCTGTACAGGGTATGGAAATATCAACTCAAAATACACCATATACAACAATTTGAACGGCGAACCAGCATCATCATCATCAGTAGAAGACGAAGACGAAGACGAAGAAGAAGACCCAAACCAAAGCAAAACACAGCGTCAGCTTTGGCAGCAGCATCGGCTGCACGACGTAAAACGAGCGAGGAACGAGTGCGACCGTCAATTCTACGAAAACTCATTAATTTCCAAGGATACACAACAATACTAAGGTAGACATACAAACAACACACATACATACCAAGTTGGGAACACAAGTATAAGCTACGCAAAAACCAAACACACACACACAGGCAGCGAGGCGTGCATGTTTATGTACACACATACATACATACACAAAAGAGTAAAAAATACAAAATACATACACACACATTCACACATATTCGTACACACTATATGCCGGCGTACGTACGTGTTCATGTTCATATGTATATATACAAGTACGTATGTATGCTTCAAAAATCAAACTGATCGTCGCACAGTGGGAAATGGTGCTTTATATTCCGTTAAAATTTAAATGCACTTGCACTTTAACAAAGATTGGTTTTTTTCATTGGGCTCTAAAAAACAAACAGTATAGTTTAGTCTTAGATTTATAAATGAGGTGTTTCGGCATTGAATTAACGTCTTGGAAATTACTTTAAAATGCACAACGGTTTTTTTTTTAAAGAGCCCTTCAGGAGCATTGATCTTTTGAGCCCATGATCCGAATGCGTCTTGCAGTTTCTCCTTCTCTTTCACTCTCGGAATAATCATTGTTTTGCAGAATCTCCTTTCCTGGCCAATGCCGGGGCAAGGCAAAAAGCTCGTTAGCTGTTTTGTTATGAAGGTAAACGGAGGAGACAATGATGGGAAGACAGGGACAGAGACGGAGACGGAGATTGAGAAGGGAACGGCTATGGCTTGTTAACAAGTTCGTATACTTAGCACAAAGTCAGTCCAGCTGTCTAATTTGAAGGTAACTTTTAAATATATGTACACACTAACAGTTTAACATACACAAGTACTTTTAAGTGTTTAAATAACAGACTAGGGACTAGTATATATGTTTGTGTTCCTAGTACAACTATTAACCACAAACTGCTGCCGATATTTTCACTAAAAGCAGTTGCAAATAATTTTTACAGAAACTATATTTATTGAAACTATAAACAAATCAATTGAAAGTCTAAAAGTTTAAAAATGGTTAATTTTTACTTAAGAGCATACAATTTGTTTATATATGTATGTAAATTGCTCAAAACTAATTAATTTTAAATTCGTGTAATTAAAAAGTATATTTATACAAAGTAATATTTTTTAAACAAGTCTAAAAGAGATAAATGTTGTAAATTTAAAGTACTTTACTTTTAGACAACAAAATTTTTATAATTAAAAGAGTATTAATGAATACGAATTGTCCAGTCAACTTAATGCGTCAAAATGACAACTCGAGGGTTCGTATTCCTCAAACTACTTGATTGATTTGTATTTTTAAGTTATATTGAATTCTAAGCTTTTATATTCATTATTAATTTATAATTTTATTTACCAACAAATAAAAAACAAACCAACTGTAGGATGCATTTTCGAAATTTTGGCATTCTACTATTTATTTTCTTCCTTTAAACTAATTTGACTTTAACTTTTATGAACATTTTATTATTAGTTCAAAACAAGTCAAAATTATTGAATGAACCGGTAATTGCATGCTATTTATATTTAAACAAACTTCTTCTGAAATATCTTTTTAAAATTTTGTTTAGTTTGAGCTTCGGGATAAAAAAAACATTTTGAGTTCTAATTTTAAAAGCCAGTGCAGTATACATACAACAGCATGTGTGTGTGTTTATGTATGCACTTGCATGTTTACATTCAGTTAGTGTATGCATTACCCATAAACGATCTTGAGCTGCAGACAATCTTAAAGCCTTATGTGAGCTTCCATGCTTACATTCATAATGCGAATATTGTTAACAAAACTTGAGCTAGTATGTGTGCATGCTTCTGCTTCTATATATGTATATGTGTTATGTATATAAGTACATTCCTACAAAATGTTCCAACATGTTACGTGCATACATATACATATTTATTTATTTACTCGTTCTTTTTATGAGAACATGCATACAAAACTTACATACACACATGCATAAATGCTCATATACGAATACAAACACATGTAAACATAGGCACAGGAACAGCCAGCCATGCAGACACACACACACATATATCGACGCACATAAAACACGGGGTCGAAGACGGTGATGGGCATGGAATGGAGAAGGGAAGGGGGACGAGTACCTAAACCCCGCTAACGAACACAAAAGAAAAAGAAAGCAAAATGTAGCAAACAGAAAACAGAAAACAAGAAATGAAGTAAGTAGCGTGTCGACGAGGCGATCTGCATCACCTTGTTAGCACCATGGAACCGCGGCGAGAGGCGGGGCGTTCAGGGGCGATCGGAGGCGATGGAACGCGACGGATGCTAAAGTTAAAACTCAGCAGCAGAGACAGAGACAGCAGCAGCCGGTTATTTATCCGACCCACACCAAGCCACTTCGTCGGCTACGAGGCTCAAGACGGCGACTGCGACAGCGGCGGAGACTGCGACCGCGACTTAGTCTCAGTCTGAGCACATGTTGTACTGACTGTTCTTCTCGTAAATGCTCAACTGTAAGATACCTAATAATGAATCTATATACTAACATTTCATGAGTTTTAATTGCTTAAACGAAAAGCTGTCTTTTATTAATTATTAAATCACGTCCCTTCCGAACTTTTCCGAACGTATTTTCAATTCGCATTCAGTATCAAACATACATAATACATAATACTAATGTCACTTAAAATAATTGAACTTGTTACCAAAATAAAATAATATCTTGAAATACTTACTAAATACGGGACTGTGATCAGGCCTGGAGACGGTCTTGCTGCCCTTTTCCTATATGAAAGATGAATATTTTATTAAAATTATTGTTTAACTATGATTAATAATAAACAATGTGAGTACAGTAAAATTAATCATTATAAGTTATGAGCCACACTTTCTAAAAAATTACTAGTTCTTTAGGATTTGTTTTATATTCTAAATCTTTTTTTGTAAATTGCTTTAAACAGTTCTCAACATTTTTGCTTTATTTATTCCAAAGACTCAAATTTACAATATTACTTAAATTTAGTTCGTCTTAAGTAGTATTTTTATTTTTAAGTACTTTATTTTATTTGACTGAAACTATTAAAATACTTTTCCAAGCACAGAAATATGTATAATTTGGTTCTCTAAATATTTTAATTTAATATTTTTAAAACTCTTTTTTAAGTTCTCTTTAAACAACAAATCAAAGCTTTTAGACCTAAAACTTGTTTTTGGGCGATATCTCGCCGCCAAAAACTAGAATTTTTCGAATATTGCGATTATGGAAAACTTGATATTTTATGGAATTAAATTTTGTACGTACCTCGCTTTCGGTTAAATCAATAAGACTTGATTTCTCTTCGACTAAAAGGTTCTCGGATGATATTTTCTCGTCTTCTCGATCGCCTTCATCCTTAAATATTTTGACCTCGTCGGTGCTGCCTAAATCATCTCCAGATGACCCATGACGCGTGTGTGTATGCGGCATGGTTCAATTATTCCGGACTATATATATGAGCACTATGTGTGATGAGCGTTACCCAAATTATTTAAACATCGCACTGCTTATGCCCAAAGCATAATACATCACTTCGTATAACCTCATTTGCACAATCCGCAAGACCGATTTGCCATCCATTTCGCACTGTTACACACTTTATTTAACAGATCTTTAGCGGGTATAGATATATCTTCAATATGATAGTTCTTTTTCCAGTTGACGTCTGAGGATAGAGGAACAATAAAATACTCGAATCAAACTTGTTTCTTATTTTGTTTTAAATTATGTAGTTAGTTGGATATAACATCCATTGACGAAAGCCCTTAAACATATATTAGTCCGGAAATGATATTGACAGAGAAATACTATTCTAATCAATATTATTTTTTTAAAATGGCTATCAATTATTGCTGAACGTTTACACGATTGATTTAATACAAACGAAATAAAAAACACACACTTTAAAAATACAAGGTACAAATTGTGTTTTTTTACGGAACCATAACAAACAGAAAAGAAAAATTCTCATAATAATTGAAAATTTTCCAGCTATTGTTTCTAATGCACCTATTTGTCACTAAAACATTTCATAGTTCTGCACGGAGTTAAATACAAGTTCTTTTATTCTTTGTTTTAAATAAGCAAGCTATTTTTCTTATTAAATGGATTCGACCTTTGATCACTTGTAAAAAATGCGCAAAAATGATTAAGATCACTTCAAGATTCTAGATAGTATGTCTTCAAGTTTGGTTGGTAGTCTGATCAGTCAGTAAGGCACACACACAGAATCACATATATATACAAATACACTGTTTTCAATAAATTAAGTTATAACTAGACTTAACAAATTTATAATGCCAAATTTCGAGAAGCTAGAAATATTTTGAGTAAAATCTGATTCTTTTCGAATTAAATGCATAACAAAGAATGAAATTTAATCGTCGAATTAAAATAAGTGTAAACAAATTGTTGGCAGTGAACGAAACTTTAATTCTCTTCCATCTATGAATGCCTAAAACTAAAAAACTTTTTTTTTTTTTTTGACTCTTTTAAATGGTGTTCAGCTATTGCTAGAAATGCTTAATTAATCTAGCTGCTGAAACTGACTTAAATACTGAAAACAAAACTGTCCACGAACTTAATTTCACGCACAGGGTATAACAACAACAAAACAAGCATAAAACATAATAAAAAATTAAAAATAAAAAAAACCATTCCCCGGTTTCGTACGGAGCGATCGAGAGACAACTTCCTAGAACAGTCATCGATGTCAATTCTGTGCGTTAGTATGAGTTTGTTGTCTCTCTCTCTCTGTGCCCGTCTTTCTTTCGTCACTGCCGCCTCTTACGAAGAGACAAAATACACATGCAGAAAGCGAAAGAATGAAATGCATACATACAAACACACACGTACACAAATGTATATCAATGTGTGTATTTGTTTAAGCATTACTGCCTATGTGAAGTTTGAAAGTCGCGACGTCCATCTCTGTCTATGAACATGTACGTTTGCATGTGTTCGTGTTTGTATGTATGCACACGTACCTGGTGAGACGGGGGTCTCGGAACAGTTTTGTGATTCTATGTATGTACTCTCACAGTAGGGAATATAACTATTAGTTCAAGGTAACAAGCGAACCCAAAACCACCAGAAGAACAACAGCTACAACAACAACTACAACAGTGGTGGCACAAAACTAATGACAACGAGTTTCTATTTAGAGACATGATTGTAGGATATCAACAGGTAGAAAAAGAAACGAGCAAAACAACAACAAAGACGAAAAAAAAAGTAAAAATAAAGAGAATACGAAAAATATTTCATGTTTTCAGCAAATGTACATATTATGGCATGTTTGTGTGTGTGTACGTACAGCTATGTTAGATCACACAGATTAGGAGCTCTTGTTAAGAACTATTGCACAATGCAATTTAACTTACCTATTTGTTGATGTTTTTAATGCGCAACTTTACGACAACCGAGCAAGAAAAAATAATATAAGATACGCACGCGTTAAGACCGAAAATGAAAATTAGAATTCTCCGTCGGCAAAACAGGTTAGCGCGCGCGTTCCGCCTTTTTGCTTGGATTTTAGGTTGAAGAAGCAGAAACAGCAACAACTCCAGCGGTAGAGGCACAAAGAATTAAATTTGTGACAATTCACATTAATAAATTGGCACTCATTTGAAAATAATTCTATTATATATTTGTATCCACTTCATAATACACATAACACAACACACACAAATGCACAAAATGTATATGTGCTCGCATGTGTAGATATAGGCACACACACACCCACTACATATATGACATCAAAAAATGCACATATGAAGTATTTATTTTATTGTAATATTAACATATACATTAATATATTAATACATTTAGCACATGTTTACAAATTTTATTACATATACGGATTTTTGGAATCACTTCTCTCATTTCTTATTTTCTTGTCGTATCTTATGCGTTTTATAAACATTTATTATTTAAAACCTTTTCTCGTTACACGCACATGCCACCACTACACATTCATATACACAAGCGAATGCAGACGATGACGATCCCGATCGCAATCGTCATACGTTATACAAACATGTGCACACATGTACACATGTGAACAGATACAATCATATGTGTATGCATGTGTATACATTGGCTAATTTACATATGTACATCAATACATAAATATGCGTCAGAAGTATGTACATACATACATATTATACGTGTTTGTATTTGTAGTTAAAATTCACAATTTAACGTGATCCTTTATAGATTTAATAACTTTAACGAGTTGCGCGTATTAAACGGAATTTTTAGCAGCAGTTAAAGCTTAAATTATTTCCCGATTTAATGCAATTTTAAATGCGGTATTTCAAACATAAAATCCACTTCGAATATCAACAACCGCTCTCCAAACCTCGCGCAATAAAAACTGAAAAATTAACAGACCCATAATGCTTCTGTAGCACAAATGAAAGCTGTTATTAACAGAAACCACTGTACACATAGTTCAAAGCGACGATATTATATTAACGAGCAATGTTATGGTACTGTTCCCGCTAGATTACTCGTTACGAGAACATCTGATGAACTTGTTGTCATATATCGATAAAACAAAACTTTATCGATATTGCTGGTCATTGCACAATTCTTGAAGTTTTGCACCAAAAGTGACGCTTTATAAATTACCGTACCGGTTTTTGTATTGCTGGAAGGTCTATGGTGCTTTAAAAAGTTTTTAAATCCTGACTCTGTAAATCTATATTCTTATTAATATCGATTGTTTCGGTGCTTCAAATTTTAAAATGCATCTCTGCAAATGATCCGCGAAAAGGCATCCGCCTTTTAATCGGAGACAATTGTTTGGTGAATTTATAATTGAAAAATGTTTACTAAAGACGATTTGTTGAGACTGCCAGCAAATTTTTAAAATATACGACAGTATTATTAGATCAAAAAGTACTTGCATTAGGTAGCGTGTTAAAAGGGAAAATATGTTCATGACTGGGTGGCAGCTCTTTGATATATGTTAGCTGTGATTGAATTTGGCGCCAAATTTGAAAATTAAAATTTTTAAGGTTCGAATGTTGCTTCTGTTCAAAATGTTTCTCTAAAAGAATTTTCGACAGAAAACATCCTTTTTTTACAGATAATTTACATGTAGTATATAATTGTATTATATATTTGTATCCACTTCATAACACACAATACAACACACACAAATGCACAAAGTGTGCTCGTATGTGTAGATATAGGCTCACACACATACCCACTATACAATCAACAAATATTAGAATAAATCAAGACTCCTGTTTTTATAGACAATTATATCTAATGTTGGAAGTAATAGACTACACAATCATTATTTTCAGACTTTACTTTTATTGATATTTTCAGTTCACAATACATTTCAGTTGCGATTTTGATTACAGGACGAGAGTGGCCGACTAAAAACTTCTCTGCTTTAAAAGATCTTAGTTAAATAGGGCCAAATAAAGATAAGATGGCTGATGGAAGTCCTAGGGTAAATATCATCCAAAATTATCGATGTCACACACTGTAAATAAAAATGTTTACTTATTAATTTGCGTTGTTAATTAAAACACATAATTTTAAGGTCGTTTTGAAGTCAGCATTTATATTTTATGCGTTGGATAGGAACAGTTCTCTTCATGGTTTATCGAAGCGAGCTGGGTAAGTTTGTCATCATATAAACTAATAATTAAATTTATACATATTTAGAGTTTGATCTAACCTTTTAAAATCCGCTTTGGACAGATCAAAAAGAATTGGTCACCACTGTAAAAAAGGATAAATATATATTTTAGTGCACTGTGCTAATAATAAAGCTTTTTAAAGAGTAAATTTAGAATCAGCATTTAAATTTTATGCGTTGGATTAGGAACAGTTCTCTTCATGGTTTATCGAAGCGAGCTGGGTAAGTTTGTCATCATATAAAGTTTAAAAAAAAAAAAAATACATTTGAAAACAATATTTACCTTAAATATAAACGCTGAGGCTATCTGTTCCCAGACCTATTAAAAATGATGAAAATATATTAATAAATATGATGATTGTAAATTCAATGTTCAGATAATTGTCTATTTAAAATCAGACAAGTATTTTTCATCTATTCTGTAAATGATGGGGAATCCGTAGATAATTCATCACAATTTTGAAAACCTTATTTTGACTAATTTTAATATTGATTTGCTAACCTTTTTTTTGTTGTGTATGTCACCGTGAACAGCAAAATTGGATCGTTTAGGTACTGTAAATATAAAATAAATAATATGTTTATTAAATTGAAATTAAAGTACTAAATTAAAAATAAAATTAAAAATCAGCATTTAAATTTTATGCGTTGGATTTGGAACAGTTCTCTTCATGGTTTATCGAAGCGAGCTGGGTAAGTTTGTCATCATATAAACTAATAATTAAATTTCTACATATTTAGAGTTTGATCTAACCTTTTAAAATCCGCTTTGGACAGTTCAAATAGAATTGGTCACCACTGTAAAAAAGGATAAATATATATTTTAGTACACTGTGCTAATAATAAAGCTTTTTAAAGAGTAAATTTAGAATCAGCATTTAAATTTTATGCGTTGGATTAGGAACAGTTCTCTTCATGGTTTATCGAAGCGAGCTGGGTAAGTTTGTCATCATATAAATTGAAAAGAAATAAAATATATTTATTTGGAAATTGTATTTACCTTAAAGAGATCATTTGAAGCAATTTCTTCACAGACCTATAAAAAATGAAGAAGCTATTTAAATACATAATATAATAAGAACTTCAAGGTTAAGATAATCTGAACATTTCGGTTGTCTAATAATATTCAGGGAAATAATTATTCATCTATTCTTTAAATGATGGGGAATCCGTAGATAATTCATCATAATTTTTAACACCTTATATTCAATATATTTTTGTTTGTTTACTAACCTTTTTATTATTGAGAACATCATCTCGAATAGCACAATTTGATCAGTTTTGTACTGTAAATAAAAATATATAAATTGTTAATTTTAATGAAATTAAAGTAATGAATCAAAAGTTAAATAAAAATCAGCGTTTTATTTTATGCGTTGGATTAGGAACAGTTCTCTTCATGGTTTATCGAAGCGAGCTGGGTAAGTTTGTCATCATATAAATAAAAAAAAAAAAAATTAATTCATTTGGAAATTGTATTTACCTTTAAATAGAAAGTTTCAGTCTATTTCTTTCCAGACCTATAAAAAATATACAAAATAGTTTAATAAATTTCAACATGAGATAATTTGTAAATTTGTTTTGTCTTTTTAAATTCAGAGAAATAACTTTTCATCTATTTGTAAATGATGGGGAATCCGTAGATAATTCATCATATAATTTTAATCGGTATCTAAAGACTTTAGAAACTTTATTTTTTTAATTTAATCTATACTTACTCAGTAATAAACATTTTTGAGATTTCGTTCGGAGCGTTCCTTAGATTGTCTAAAAAGTGAAAAAATAGTTATTAAAAACAAATCAGACGAATATTATTTAAAACTTCTACATAACCATGCTCGCAATTACCTCCATTAATGCTGTTGTTTGCCAATAATTAATGTTTTATTTAATTAATGTTTAAATAGCGCACATCTGAAACGGAAAGGAAAATACTAATTAATATTTTTCAGAATTTTAATTTGGGATATCTGATTTTGAAAACATGTTTGTCAGTAAGAAAGGTGTATGTTTTCATCAAAACTCTTCAAGAGTAGCAAATAAAATAAGTCATCAGAAAAATAATTTTTAAAACTTGTACATAAATATGCTCTTAATTACCTCCAATAATGCTGCTGTTTACCATTAATTAACGATTAATTAGCGCACATCTGAAACAAACAGGAAAATACTAATTAATATTTTTCAGAATTTTAATTTGGAATATCTGATTTTGAAAACGTGTTTGTCAGTAAAAAAGGTGTAAGTTTTCATCAAAACTCTTCAAGAGTAGCAAATAAAATAAGTCATCACAGAAAGAAATACTATAATGTTATGAAACAATAAATTACCTTAATATGAAAATTGGCCCCTGTTCAGTTCTTTTAATCTGCAATTAACAAGGTCGATTAGTTATCGCTTATTTTCGATTTAAGAAATAGGAAATTGTATTTTAGGTTCAGCTCCAATTAGTTTCATCAATTAATTGACAGCGACGAAAAATAAAGAAATCATCATATGTGAAGTGAAATAAAGTGTAAATTATTATTCAAATATTACTTACCTCTTGAGGCGATATTTAGTCGTTGTAGAGTAAGAATTATATTCTGCATTAGTGCCTGAAGATATTTAAGTAAATTAATTAAATAAAATACAAGTTCGTTTTAAAGATGTACTTACCCTTTAGTTTGAGTTTTGTCAGCAGGCTGAAAAGAAATAGAAAGAAAATGGGAACAACCCTAACCCTAACCCTAACCCAAACCCCGTAACCCACGTGAGACTACCTAATTTTTGTTTATCATTTTTTATATTTATTTAATGATTATTTGTAAGACATGGGTCTTCATGGTTGCAAAAGCAACCAAAAATTTTACGTCCTCCAATTTAAACGGCCTCCTGCACTGGTGGTTCGTATCCCTCGGGACGATCGATGACGGCGCCCTCGGCGGAAACGACAGCCTCGGTGGTCTTGCCACTGCCACCATCGCCATGGAGCTCGAGGAGCTTGGAGACATCAAAGCGTGGCTTCTTCAGAACCTTGACCTTGCGAATGTATACATCGTGCAGTGGGTAGATGCGCTGGCAGCTCTTCTCAATATCCTTGGCAATCGAGTCGAGTGCAAGTTTATTGACCAACTGCTTGAGATCAGCACCGCTGACCTCATTGGTGATGATATCGGTCATGCGACCACGAATCTTGCGCACCTGCGATTGCTGGGCGTAGCAAGTCTTGCGCTGCGACTGCTGATCCTTGGAGGTGAAGCCAATGCAGAAGACACGGAGAAGGTACCCATCGACGGTCTTAGCTTCAACGATGGCCTCAATCAATGTTTGCCATTTCTTCACCATCGATCTGATTTTATTCACAAACACACGCACACAGACACAAGCATCAAAAAATTAGTCAACACTAGCGCACACTCATCCGATTTGTCTCTCAAGCTTACCTGTACTTGTCTGTAGTCAAGTCCATACCATGAAAATTGCACAGCACATTACGGTCCTGCACATCCTCAGCAATCAAACGGAATTTGCGGAAAGATCTCTCGGGATCGATATCTTTTTGCAAATCGGCCAACGAGACCTCGAAAACGCGACCTTTCAAATAATCGGAGGCGATTCTTTGGCCTTGGGTACGATTGACGAGGGTTTTGCCAATCTGACGGGTTTGGAACATGTTTGGTGCCTTAACATCGTACCAATCTTTGCGAGAGAATGGATCCACAACCTTCTTCTTGCCACCTTTTTTGCCACCTTTCGAGAGACCCTTATTCTTGCCGACCGCCATGGTAAACGCTTAAACCGGAAAAGGTCGAATCACGTTGACGGAACTGTCAAAAAGCAAAAACTATTGTCAGGGTTGCTAAGTATCGACTATCGATGTCTCAGACCTGACTACACCATACGATAGTGCGACTGTGTGGAACGGCAACATGTCACAGTAATTTATTAACGCAATTCATTGAGTGTAATTATTTAATAGTTATTAATAATTTATTTAAATTAAATTTATTAAAAAATTGCTATCACTAATATCACCAGTAGCTTAAATAAATATTCAAAAAATTTCATTTAATTTATGGTTCTAATAATGCGTCACTATTTATATTTTATTCGCTAAATAATTACAAAAAATTAATTATAGTTAATTAGCTTAGGTTTTAGTTGGTCTGCATGGGAACTAAATATAATTTATAAATCGTAACTTGATTGATTCACTGTCATTTGCGTTTCATTCCGTTTTGTTTCAATGATGCGAATGGCTGTATGTTAAAATCGGGCATTTTTAGCTAAATACAATCTGGTCACTTTCTCAGTTATTCATCGCATCCATTTTTGTTCTGCTTGTTTCGCATTAAATTATTTTCACAAAACAAAGTGTTAAAATTATAATAGTAGACAAGTTATTAAGCGGTTATTAGTCATATCACAAATTGCAATATAGCACGCGTTAAACATCTAATGCAAATGTGAAGTGTTTGTTCAACAGTTGTTTATTGTATTCTGAACTACGGAAAATCCATGCGTATAAAAACAGTATAATCTAAAACTAACAATTTACAACTAATTCGTGATCTCGGCAGAAAATGTTATTTACCTTGGGCGTAAACGTAAATATGCAAAAAATGCGCTTCGAATTGTGATCAGAAAAAACTTATGATTTTTTACCTAAAAGCATAATAGATATAAAATTAAGAAACAGAAATATAAATATACTAAAATTAATAATAATATAAGCTCAGGAATTTAAACTACAACTACAAATCATATGAACTTTGTTGGTAAACAAGCATTTGCATTGGTTTATGTGTGCTCGTGCATGTTTGTGTGCGTGCCAGTGTGTGTGTTAGTGTGCGTAATGCTAAACTAAAAACACCGCTAAAAATTGAGTAATGGATCCAAGTAATTTTGCGTATGAACATTACGGTATATTGGTACAAAACGATGAGGATGAAGTCTCCAAAGCCGATGAGCTGCGCACCCTGAACGTCCAAAATCTGATCGATGGTGAGATCTTTTCAATAAAACATTTCAATTTTGTTAATTTAAAATAGTTTTTTTCTACCACAACCGCAACACAGTTATGTGTGCAGACAGCATTGGCCTTGGACCACACAATCATAAAGTATACGACACGTTTTCACCAACCAATGAGCCAAGCACGCACAACAGTTTTGGTAGCAAATCTCTGCTGAAAATGGCTAAAAACATGGGCTCCTCTAGTGCCACAAAAGAGTACGTAGTTCTGAAATACATTCTCCGATCTGAGCAATATAATATTTCTATTTATATTTATATAGCCTGCGAAAAGCTGGTGTCAATGATGTTATGGTCCATAGTGCCAAGGCTATGGACATAATGTCGCCGGATTTAATGAACTATATGCAGCAATTTAGAGAACAGCAGGAAGCATCTGGTGGCCATAAAGAGGAAAGACAACAAAAGAATGTGGCTTTGTTGCCGACACCGAACGGCAAGTCCCGACGCTGGGAACAGAAATTGGTACAAATCAAGACAATGGAGGGAGAGTTTAGTGTCACGATGTGGGCATCTGGTACCTCGGATGATGAGTACACCAGTTTGAATGATGGCGAACATGTGAATCCATCAACGCTGCTTAGCCAGGAGGAGCAGGAAGCCAAGGACAGTGCAGCGACAGTATTACAACAACAACAGCAGCAGCAGCAACAATTGTACTTCCAACAGCAGCAGCAGCAGCAGCAACAACAGCAGGAGCAATTGCTGCAGCTGCAGCAACAAGAAAAAAGTTACAATCGTCAACTTAAAACTAGCTCGAATTGCGTTATAGCTGCTGCAAAAGATAACGCCGGAGAAACAACCGAGTCGGGAACAGCAGAGGGAACGGGAACCGAAGCGACCTTTGGGCTGACAGTTCCTCAAAGTAAGCATTTGACGGATCGCATCCGAATGTATTTAGTAATTCAAAGTAGAGATGGGTGTAAATAGAACTGAACAAAATCAGAATTAAATCAACTCTCATTTAATCACATCCATACTCTCACCCATTACAAGTTTGCTCCAATTGTGGGTGTAATTTAATGTGTAAATAGATTTACCATAATTCGTATTTGTTTTTCAGTAGAAATCAATTTAACACCCGAGACCGGAGCGACCCCGGATTTTACGCAATACAATCATGTGAACGACAAGAAGATCGCCTGTCCACACAAGGGATGCCACAAATACTTTCGCGACTCTTCGGCGATGAGGAAGCATTTACACACACACGGACCTCGAGTGCATGTGTGTGCCGAGTGTGGCAAGGCCTTTGTGGAGAGCTCGAAGCTGAAGAGGCATCAGCTGGTGCACACGGGCGAGAAGCCATTTCAATGTACCTTCGAGGGCTGCGGGAAGCGTTTCTCGCTGGACTTTAATCTGCGGTAAAACACTGCCTAATACATAAATTCAACAATTATTAAAATAGCAAAAACACATATTTGATTATTTATACAGCACCCATGTGAGAATCCATACTGGAGACCGGCCCTTTGTGTGCCCCTTCGATGCCTGCAACAAGAAGTTCGCACAGTCCACAAACCTCAAGTCACATATTTTAACCCATGCTAAAGCCAAGTAAGTGTTACTATTGAGGTAGTCTGTATGCGACTGAACAATTTATCTTTCAGACGAAACACAAGTACTCCGCGCTTTGCTCCTTGTCCCAGTGCGAACGAGGAGCCTCTGAGTCCCAGCGAGGAAAGTTCCACAAATTCAAATTCAATTAAAGTTCAATTGCGTGATATGCCAGTTAATCAAGCCCCTTTTCTCATGTACGCCGACTAAAGTTTGTGTGTGTGTTTTATTTCTTTCCACATTTTAAGTTACTCAGTTAGTTTTTGTTAAGTGTAGCTCGTAAGACAACTAGTTTTAAGCAGACATTTTATAATACGAAAAATATTTACATTTACTATATGTATATATATCTAAGAATTGAAAAGAGACTTATTTTCTTAATAAGATTGTAATTAAAATGGAACCGCAAAGAATTTTTAAACTGTGGACAATGAATAAAGTAAAGGAGAGTTTAAGTCCCTGGGAAGTACCCTATAAATAATCAGATACCAATTAATATTTTTTTTATTAATCATTGAGTTTATTAAGTCTGAAGGAACCGCTATTTCGACTTGAGTTCTTTCTTTCCTGTATTGCATTAATTGTATTGGTCCAGGACTTGTCCAAGGCATTGTCCGCTCTTCCAAAATCAAAGTTGATAGAAGCAATTTTACTGATCGTCGTCGTTGGTCGCAGCTCATTGATGGGCAACGTTGGCTTTTTGCGTAAAATAAAGTCTGAAAACGGAAAACAGTTCGTAATAAAAAAAAACAAAACGATAAGCCTAGTATACCCTGTGTGCGAGTATAGGACACTTCCATAATTAATAGAGTATCGACATATTTAAAAAATTTAATAAACTAAGGGACCAAGAGCCTCTGACTATGGCTAACATTTAATTTGTAGACCGATTTCCCTGAAATTTATGGTGGGATCAAGAATCAAACTTTAAAGTAAACTTGTACCAACTCTATAAATAAAGACGACTATACTCGTATAAGTACTAATTATTAGTGCTTATAACTTTGAGGATATCTGAAATGTTTTCCTTCAAACGGACTGACATATATCGAATCCGCGATTAAACTTTATAGAGTCGGATATCAATATATCCTCACCCAGAGGGTATCACAACGCATTGAATGCTGACTTCGTACCTCGAATATGCATTTTGGATCTCCTGTTCTGCTCACTGTTCTTGCGGATGGGGCGAAAGTAGTTCTTCAAAATATTAACTTTGTACATTTCCGGCGATTCGTTTGTGTTCAGCTAAAAAGTATTTCCATTTTAATTAATCTTTTTTTTTTTTCCTTTTTTATTAGCTTTATACTTACTTCATTATCTTCGGAATCTGTAGAACTAATTTCCTTATCGCCCTCAGCATTAGTTTCCGAATCCTTGTTTTCTACGCTTAGAGTTTTTTGAAAAGCCGATCTTAGATTGGCCGGGGGCAATTTTAAAGTGTTTTCTATATCGCTTGGTAGTTTCCATGTTTTCAAGTCGTCATTCCAAAAGGAGTTTTCCAAAATTTCCTCTGGGTTCCTGTGATAAAATATAGATAAGCAAGATATAAGTATAAGTATTTAAAGATATTCATCTAGTTGAATATTTTTATATTAGTTTGAATTCTAGGAACTATTCGGAAAAACCAGATCATGGTTTCTATATCCAATTTCTTTTTTTTTTTTTATCAAGGTTTGTGGTCAGAGTGGCACAGATAGTTACCAATTCCTTCCGTTTTTTCGAAGAATAGGTCGTGCCTTGCTCAGAAGAAGTTTGTAGAACTTAAGATGTCTACCAAGCTGACGAATTTCGTCCAGATAATCCTCCCGATCCAATTGAAATTCCGAGTTGAGATCATCAATTTCCCGTTCGAGCATTTTAATGCGTTGAGAAAACAACTTAAGACGATCGTTTTTATTGCCAATCTCCTGCTGAATATTGGCATAATGATCCTGCAACAGATCACGATCGTCGCTTTCCACACGACTCAGAGCTCGGGCAATAGCGCTCAGATGTTGTTGTGCCTCCAGCTTCCGAAGTCTGTGTCGCTCCTTCAGCTGCAGGTCATCAACTCTCTCGCCACCTATCAAAGTCTGCTTGATCAGATCGATTCGCTTACGAGCATTAAGTTGTATGTATTCAGTGCTATTTTCAGTGTTGGATTCCTTCGCTATAGTTCCGACTATTTTTCGTTCCGTATCCGTATCCGTTGCCGGTTCCGTTTCCGGTTCCGTCTTTGTTTCCTTCTCCCTGTTGGTCATTTCTGTTATCATTTGCTGACGCATTCGGTCCTTCTCCTCCTCCAGCCATAAGCTGCGCTGTGATTGAGTCTCTTCGGCGGTTTTAATTCTCTCGATCTGTTGGCTCTCGTCGAGAAGTTTTCGCAATTTGAGTATTTCCTGCTGGTATTGCCGCAGCTGTGCGTCCTTTGGATCCTCATTGATCTTCGGCACATTCGATATGTTTTTCGCCCTACTCGCGTAGCGTAGTGTCGACAAAGTTTCATCGTAATTGCTCTCAGCCGGCGATATGCACGATATCATAATGGTTTTGGTATTACCCCCCAAGGAATCCTAAAATAGCACGAATTATTATTATTAAATAATTTTAAAATATCCTTGAAGCCTTGTTAAAATTTAAAGTGTACAGGAGTGGAAATAATAATTGGATCTCTTGGACCCCTTACTCAAAAAGAGTGCATATGTGTGTCTATTGGGGGTGTCAGAAGACAAATGTGTGTAGCTACCTGCTACACAAGGAAGGAGGCTATATCCAGCATCAAAGCCGATACGATATAGCCATACCTCTGCATGATATGTCACCTGTCACTCACCTGCAGTAAACGGGTTAGCTTGGAGTCCCTGTAGGGTACGTGTTTGGTTTTGCCATCAACCAGGGCGGAAATCACATTGCCCAGGGCCGACAGCGATAGATTGATCTTGTTGGCCTCCTTTAGCCGCTCCCCCTGAGCACCTGTCTTCGATTGCCTCTCGGAGCCTGCTAAGTCCACCAGATTAAGTTTGCCACGCCTTATGCCGCCCACTATTGGCGTTGAAGTGACATTTGATGAGTTTCCTTCAGTTGTCCCTCCCACCATTTGTTCCAGACTTATGGTGAATATTGTATGTGATCGTGAGCTTTTGTCATTCATCAGGGTGGCGGCTGTAATGCGATTTTTGTTACCCAAGTTTAACCAGTTATAACACTCCTGTGCATTCACAACCGGCTGCGTAGTTAACGTTGGCACAGTTATTCCCACACCGGGGACATCCTTTAGCTGATGATTGATTATCGGGTTGCCATGATCGTTTTGATCCAGTAAATCGCGTATGTTCTCATTATAGATTTCAAGGTAGCTAACCAGGGCCAAATACCTGGTGCCGCTGGCTATCGAAATGGTTTCAAAGATATGCTCAAAGCACCTTTGTATAATGCCAGCATCTTCCAAGCATCCATCGCCCTAAAAGAGCTTTAAAATGTAGTTTTTGGTTTCAGTTTTAGTTTAATCCATTCATCTTACTTGCATTGTGTGTGTTTTACCACAACCTGTTTGACCATATGCGAAGATCGTCCCATTGTATCCTTCCAGTGTGCTCTCCACCAGCGAGTAACACATGTCGTTGTAAATTGTCTCGGTTCTAGACAGTCCATCGTAGACACTATCGAACCGAAATGATTTTCGGGGTGCACTTCGTGCCAATGGATTCAGCACAGAGACGACGTACTCAGAAGTCTCAACAATGCTCTAAAGTGTTGCATAAATGAAACGACAGAGAAAACGGTTTTGTTTATGCACTGTACAAGAACAGAATTAAGAAACGGAGAGGTGGGAGCAGAGGAGCGATAATGCAGCTTTGCTAACGAGCAGTGTCGTCTCAGCTGACACATAGAGATCAGTGGTGGGAGTATGTTCTATCAAATATTCAGGGTGAAGGCATGGAAAAGCAGCGCATTATGACCGGCAGAAGGAGACAACTAGCTTCACAGTAGAGCACCCGTCGCCTTCGCTCTTGGACTTGTAACTGCATGCAGCTTAGCCCATGCAAAACACAATAGCTAATTTTCATATTTCGTTTTATTCGTTTTTTGTTATCTCTCCTTTGCCCACACTCGCGCATACATATAAATATATTATGTATGTATTGGTGACTGAATTGCGTATGCAAAACACAAGAGCAGTTATTGTCATACATTTCTTTCGTTTTGTTGCACTTGTCTATGTATTTGTGAAGAAGCAGCTAATTTACAGTTACATACATTTGTACAATGTGTGCAATAACATACTTCACACTTTTGGCCCATTTCCTTTAGATTCATGGGTCGACACCGAACAATTACTTTAACGTTTTCACCCATAATTGACTATTTGACTTTTTTGACTGAATTGGTTAAATCGTTCGACTGTCAACTTTGAGTGGACAGGCCATACTGCGCTGCTTGAGGCACAATTAATGGCTTGAACTTGAACCAATAACCTACTGTGGTATCCTTATACCCTGTACGAATTTACAGTAGGGAGACTATGGATGAATTAGCTTATACACTTGGCAACAAACAGGTGCTTAACACTACACAGTGAAAGAATGCTATCCAGCAGAGCTTAGGATATCTGGTAGTCGAGCATGCTGTATGCCCAATGCATTATTCATTGTTATTATTGACACGCATATATGCAGACTACTTTTACATACACATATGCAAATGTAAGTACATACATATGTGCATGTATGTATGTGATTGAACTGACAGTGGGTGACAAAGTGAAAATGTTGAATGAAATAAAATATTTTTATTAAATACTGCATGTACACACTATTGAGACGGCTTTAGCGCTGTTGATAAATCAGTGTAACAAGTATTAAAACATTCTATTCTAAATCAAGTTAATCGAAGTCTTTTTGAATAGTCTTGAAAGCTTAGCGAGTGCACTTTGGGGCGCATGCGCACGATTGTGAAAGCTTTAAGCTTTAAGCTTTAAGCTCGACGTGAAAGTTGCATTGGCAAAGTATTTGTGACACAATTAACAGTTTTGTGGCTGCCCAGAAAAACTTACTCATATTAAAAACACGATTGAGCTAAATTGCGTTAAGCAATGACAACAATAAGCATATTATCAATATGAGAAAAAACAACAACAAAAGGACAAACGCTTTGTTTGACTGAAGAGCAGGAACGAAGTAAGCAGTAGCGCAAGCGGGAGCAGGAGCAGGAGCTGCAGCGAGAACAAACCAAGAAGAAGGAGCAGGAGAACAGAGAACAGAGAGAACGAAGAACACTACAAGCAATTGTACAAATGATGTCACAACAATACATAAGTAAATGCTTAGAAAATGCTGAGGATTCCTGGTGCTACTGCGAACAGGTGCAAGGCCAAAATAAACGACACAACTTCGTGCCAAAGGAATCCGGTTGCTTTAACGCCTCCTTTGGTTTATTCTATATCATCAATATTTTGCTGTTATCAATGGTTCTTGTTGCCAATGCGCTGCCTCCGGTTATTCGAGTGGGTAAGTTACTCGACTATTTTAATACGTTCGCAGAGAGTATTGTGTTTTTGTCACAAGGTTTGATCAGCAGCCGAGTCGATAAGACCATGTCTGTCGGCCAAACCAAATTTTATCCAAATCGGAGCACTATTTCATATAGCTGTCATTGGAACAATCGGTCGAAAATGCTAGTATAAAAATGTTCAGTGTCTGTGGAGCGATTTCAACCAACTTCATGCAATAGGAATGAATGCTTGGGTACTCAATCTTCGGCTCACCGAAGATAACACTTTTTTCCTGTTTGTTGAGCACCCATCTAGATCTCGAGATCATTAGTATGAACACTGGCAACTAGCAACTTTACTCACAGACATTGAGTACACGGTACTTCTTGGTGTCTAATTTTAATAGGATTTAAACTTTTGATTTGTGTGCAAATATAAAATGAAATTCGACGAGATCGTTTACGTTTCCTTTACTTGCATTTCCGACTCAGGTGCAATATTTACGGAAGATGAACGCGAGGGCAGCACTGAATCAGCATTTAAGTATGCAATTTACCGGATCAATAAGGAGAAATCACTGCTGCCAAACACACAGCTCGTCTACGATATTGAGCATGTGCCTCGGGACGACTCGTTTCGGGCTACGAAGAAAGTATGCCGACAACTGGAGGCCGGAGTTCAGGCGATTTTTGGACCTACGGATCCATTGTTGTCTGCTCACGTGCAGTCGATATGTGAGGCTTTCGATATTCCCCATATTGAAGTTCGCATTGATTTGGAAATGAATGTCAAGGAGTTTTCCATTAATCTGTACCCATCGCAGAATATTATGAATCTGGCCTATCGCGATCTAATGATGTACTTAAATTGGACTAAAGTGGCGATTATTTATGAAGAGGATTATGGTAAATACTATTACATTGTCTCCCAAAAATATAACCCAATTAATGAATTATCTCGAAGGGCTCTTCAAGCAACAGGATTTAATACACTCCTCGACGGAAATGAGAACCGAAATGTATATCAGGCAAGCAAACCCGGAGACTTATCGCCAAGTTTTGCGCGCAATTCGCCAAAAGGAAATTTACAAAATAATAGTTGACACTAATCCAACAAACATAAAGAAATTTTTTCGATCAGTATGACTGCAATTTCTAACTATATCTATATATAATTAACTGTTATTCGAAAGATTTGTGTTGTTGCCTAAAAATTACAGTCCAATTCTATTCGTGCATGCGCAGATCAAGCTAGTTTAAGAATTTAGTTCCTCTTCTTTTACACAATTCTCAAAACTGGCCTTACAATTGTCGATAATTTCAGTGTTGCCTTATCGTTTGTTTTGATTACTTTAGTAGACCAATTTTGTAGATTCATTTCGTAAAATTGTTCGATTTCCATAGATTTGCAAAAACGTCGATTTGAGCATTTTTCAACATATTTGTGTTTTTCATCAGATTTTACAGCTGCAAATGAACGATCACCGATATCATTACATGTTTACTACATTTGTGAGTATTATAAAAACATATTCTTTAGCGTTATTCCCTAACGAAAGTCTTCTAGGACCTGGAGACGTACGATTTGGAGGATTTTCGATATAACAGCGTTAATATAACAGCTTTTCGCCTAGTCGATGTTGAAAGCAAGCGCTACCAGGAAGTGATAGATCAGATGCAGAAACTACAGCACAGCGGATTAGATATGATCAATGGCATGCCGTATATTCAGGTTAAACATCTAGCAATTCCTAACATAACAGAAATTGAAATGAACAGCAAACCCTTTGTTTTCAGACGGAATCCGCTCTAATGTTCGATTCGGTTTACGCATTTGCTTATGGGCTGAAGCAGCTTGATAACAGTCACACGCTAACTTTCAATAACCTCTCCTGTAACTCTGACAAGGCCTGGACCGACGGACTATCCCTATATAACTATATAAGCTCGGTAAGCAACTGGAAATTTTCTAAATTTGGCAAAATGATTATTAATTTTTAAGTATACCAATTTTTAGTAAATTTTCGCAATGCAGCAGTATAATATAGTAATCCGATTCTAACAAAAGTCGGTCAAAAGTTATAAGCATATACAAAACAGTTAAACTGTGACTTAGGCTAAGATATCTCTAGAAATAATGTTTTGTATAATACGTTATATACTATAATGTATAATGTAGTAGTCCGATTCTAAAGAAATTATCTATTTTCCTTGAGAGAATTTGAGCTCTGTACGTTTGTTCTCTAGTCTATCGCGTGATCAATCAAAGAGTTTTCTACAAATAGATATATTTTTTACAGGCTGCAGTTGATGGTCTGACGGGAAAACTAAACTTTGTGGAAGGACGTCGGAATAAATTTAAAATAGATATACTAAAACTGAAGCAGGAAGTAATACAGAAAGTCGGATATTGGCAGCCGGATGTGGGCGTTAACATATCGGATCCAACGGCATTTTATGACTCAAACATCGCGAACATTACCCTGGTAGTGATGACCAGAGAGGAACGGCCCTATGTTATGGTTAAGGAGGATGCAAATCTAACCGGTAATGCCAGATTCGAGGGCTTTTGCATAGATCTTTTGAAGGCAATAGCACAACAAGTGGGCTTTCAGTATAAAATTGAACTAGTTCCGGATAACATGTATGGTGTTTATATACCGGAAACGAATTCCTGGAACGGTATTGTTCAGGAGCTAATGGAGCGGGCAAGTATATTTAATTTGAAGTCAAAAAAAATACTAAAAATTTCAAAATTAAATAAATTACATTATTTAGCGCGCCGATTTAGCTGTCGCTTCAATGACCATTAATTATGCTCGGGAGAGTGTTATTGACTTTACGAAACCCTTTATGAACCTAGGTATCGGCATTCTATTCAAGGTACAAATTATTTACTTATAAATTTTGTTGAAATTCTCAACAATTATCAACAAAAAAAAAAAAAACATGTCTAGTTAGATGTATTTAGTTACTGATATTGCTAAATCGATTGTTTAGGTGCCGACAAGCCAGCCCACACGACTGTTTTCCTTTATGAACCCATTGGCAATCGAGATTTGGCTTTATGTGCTAGCTGCTTATATCTTAGTATCTTTCGCCCTATTTGTGATGGCTCGATTTTCACCATACGAATGGAAAAACCCCCATCCATGCTATAAGCAAACTGACATCGTTGAAAATCAGTTTTCCATATCAAACAGCTTTTGGTTCATTACGGGTACATTTTTACGCCAAGGATCTGGTCTGAATCCTAAGGTAAGACTACTAAATACATTTAAACCCCATTATTACTATGAATATTGTAATGTTATTGTAGATAGCGCTCTGGTTAATTTAAGATATCTTTAGAAAATCAAATTTAAATCTTGATCAGACGCGGGAATACCACTAACGAGTATGTGCATTACGAACGGGTTGTACTAAATTTCAGATATCAGATCGCGCTCAAACGAAGTTTTTCTCGTTCATGAATCCATTGGCCATCGAAATATGGTTTTATATAGCATTCGGCTATGTTCTAGTCTCGTTCTGTATCTGGATAGTTGCCAGACTATCACCAGTTGAATGGGTGCGATCGAAGCCCGCCTGCTCCATGGCCTGTGATCATATGTTGCATAAAATTCGTAAGGCCAACATAATGAACGACCAGTTGGAGATGACACACCTGCGTGATACCAATAGCTTTAAAACCGATAACGACTATGACACTGACAACGATGTCGTGGACCAGTGTATGGCTGACGATTACAACGGTATCAATAGGGAGAATACCTATGATGGGAACGATTCGGAAGACACTTTAGAGCTGGTCAGCGTTCAAAATGATTTTACCTTGAAAAATAGCTTTTGGTTTGCAATTGGCGCACTTATGCAACAGGGCGCAGATTTATACCCAAGGGTAAATTAAGACGTACCTGTAATCTGATACCCTGTATGACGTTACTCGAAGTCATTTCCAGGCCTATAAAAAATGTGATCTTAAAAGCTGATGTAAACCGACATAGAGCCATGTCCGTCTGTCTGTTCGTATAAGGAAACGGCTTCACTCATGTACCTAGTGAGAGTGGTATCCGGGCTTAAGTATCAGTGGAGTCAGGCAATGCCGTTAAACTTTTTTATTTATTTTTTTTTTATTGAATATGTATTATTTTTCAGTCTACCAGCTTAACTAAGTATTTCCGGAAGTGCGGGAAGTGCTCGGGACTCGCACAGGGTATTGAACAGTCGGGAATGCCCGACTGTACTTTGCCTTCTTTATTCTTCACCAAAATCAAGTCTTTAATCTGTACATTGTTGCGATTTAACCATCCTGTTTAATTTTGTTGAAATGTGTTTCACAGGCCACGTCAACACGAATTGTCGGAGGTTGTTGGTTTTTCTTTTGTTTAATTATTATATCGTCGTATACGGCTAACTTGGCGGCATTTTTGACCGTGGAGCGAATGATAACACCCATCGAAAGCGCCTCGGACTTGGCAGATCAAACCGAAATATCATACGGTACTTTGGAGGGCGGATCAACAATGACATTTTTCCGGGTACAAAAAAAATATGTTTTTTTTTTAATACGAATATCTAAGTAAAGCTTTAACATTCGTTTAGGACTCCAAAATTGGCATATACCAAAAGATGTGGCGATATATGGAGAACAGAAAGTCATCGGTATTTGTGAAAACCTATGAGGATGGGATCAAACGGGTTATGGAAGGAAACTATGCATTCCTTATGGAATCGACAATGTTGGATTATGCGGTCCAGCGGGACTGTAACTTAACACAGATCGGAGGCTTGCTAGATTCGAAGGGTTATGGCATTGCAACACCCAAAGGATCACCCTGGAGGGATAAAATCTCCTTGGCCATTCTTGAGTTACAGGAGAAAGGCATTATCCAAATACTTTACGACAAATGGTGGAAGAACACTGGAGATGTATGCAATAGGGACGACAAAAGCAAAGAGTCCAAAGCAAATGCTTTAGGTGTCGAGAATATTGGTAAAGTATATAAAGATTTACATACGTATGTTCTTGATTAGTATCAATATAGCCATGTCCGTCTGTTTCTCTCACTTAGTTACTATAAGAAACTTTTTCCATCTGTGCGGCTTGTTTGATTCTCTTCAATTACAGGTGGTGTATTCGTCGTTCTACTTTGCGGCCTTGCACTTGCGGTGGTTGTGGCCATTTTTGAGTTTTGCTGGAACTCAAAGAAAAACTTACATACCGACAATCAATCTCTGTGTTCCGAAATGGCCGAGGAGCTGAGATTCGCAATGCACTGCCAAGGATCGAAGTCTAAACAGAAGCCAGCCCTGAAACGGGATTGTTTAAAATGCGCACCTGGTTCCACATATGTGCCAACCAACGTAACATTACCAAACTTGGGCGTTCATTACAACTACTTTAATTAATTTGACTCTAATCCGAATTCGAATCTAGAACATATGTGTATGCCAACGAGCAGGGATTCGCTGCTGTTTGGGCTTTTAAGGAATAAGTAAATTTGCGTACTTTCCGTATACATTTTCTAAAAAGAAATTATTTTTGTATCCCAACTTTCAAAATAATATAATAAAATATTTGTGCCAAAGGAAAAAAAAGATACAACTCTTTCACTGGGTTGGTTGGTAGCAAGAGGTAAATCTACAAAAATTTCAAAAGTTTTCGAACTGTGTAAACTTATTTCACATTATGTACGTTTGTACATAGACGATATTTATTTGCAGTGCATGTACATTTTGTTAATTGTGCTAAGCAGACTTTAATTTCTAATTTTGTTATTTCTTAACTTGCGTTAAAAGAAATATAATATTACCGTTTATTCTTTTTATGTGACTTGTTTACTTTGCGACGCTTTAAGATCATGTCATACAAAGCATCCAAACCTTCCTGCAGCCCCTCACCAGTTATAGCACAAGCGGGCTGTATGTACCACCCCTTCAGATGATGCATCGATGCGGATGGGTTTAATTTGTTTGGATTAATTGCATATTGAGAGCTGTGCATCGTTGATGGCGATGGTGACGTTGATGTAGAAACTGGCAAGCTTGGTGCCTTACTATTTTGTGGTATTATGCTATTACATCTCATCGACAATTCAGCACTTTTACCCTCATGTGAATGCTGCACTGAACTTTGGTCTGATGCTTTACTATTACTACTGGTACTACTACTACTATGACCTACAATGTTTCCTGTTGATGAGGTTAATGTGGAAGATGTTGAAATATTCGATATTGGATTATGTAGCTCGTGTAGCCCCAAAAGCTTTTCAAGTTCCTTTGGACAGCATGCGTTTGGAAGATCTTGCTTATTGGCTAAAATAAGCACAGGCACACCCTACAGCAATAAAGAATATTTAGTTTATGCAAATAATCTGTAGTATTTGGATAACTCACCTGGTTATCTGGACATTTGGCTGTACGCATTAATTCCATTTTGGCTTCTTCCATGCGTTCAGTGTCAACAGAATCAACAACAAATAAAATTCCATCCGTGCAACTAAAATAAATAATATTGATTAAAATTAATTAACATTTGCTTCAAACGAGTGAAATTTGTTGACACTTTCTGCAAACATTAAATTAGATCAAACAATCCACATCACAAACTCTCAAAACACATACGAATATGCAATTGAATGGAAAACAGTTGTTTACGTACCGAGTATAGCTTCGCCATAACGGCCGAAGTTTTTCCTGTCCGCCCACGTCCCAAACGAGAAAGTGAACACCCTTTGCCTTTCCCAGCGTACCCTGCACCTGAAAAATGCAATTTGAAGCGAATGTTAAATATTGTCCTGTGTTGCTGTATTTTCTTTAATTAAATTAAAACTCACCTTTTCGCAATTAAATCCAATTGTGGGCACTGTGTTTAAATACTGATCAAATTTAAGTCTATAAAGCGCTGTTGTTTTGCCAGCAGAATCCAAGCCTAGCATTACTACGTGTAGAGTTCCCTGCAATTACACATACGCACATAATGCATGAACAATGCTATTTAAAATAAGTTTTTTATATTGACACTTACCTGTGACGGCAGGGCATCCAATAAATTTCCATTTTTAACCATAGTTGCCCCCATTTTTGTTGTCCCTTTTAAGTTTTTTTGTTTTTCTCTAACATTTTATGTTTCCACAATTCTGATTAGGGATAGTTGATAGTATATCGATGTATGCGCGCTCTATCGATTCCTAAACCAGAGATGCAAACTATCGATAAAGAAAACAACGGACCGACAAGCAAACGACAGGAAAGGTAAACTTTTTAAAAATTGTTTTTTGTTGCTTGCAGTCTGAAAAGTACTCGTTTAAATTAATATATAATTATTTACTGTATTTTCATTTAGTAAAATTTAACTTGAATAACGTATTAATTAATTAGAACACTTGCACAAAAGAATAATGCAATTTGGTTTTAAATAAATAAATTTGATTTTAAAAGTAGTGTTGTGCGACAACTGTATATTGCGACATACATATATGTTTTTGTGTATATAAAGATATGTATATAATGTTATCCATATATACATTTGTCCAATCCACTCTACATGTGTTTGGATCGAAATAAAACTGTATATAAGTGAACATACCGTGCACACATACGCACTCACGCACATATATGTATGTGAGTGTGTCCGTATGTTTGTGTGTATTATGTTATGTGTATGCGAATGTGAATGTGTGGTGTATATACATTTACTTGAGTATTTTGCATCAAATTCGATATTGTGATTGTGCGGAGTCTCGCTATTATAGTAAATAAATAGAATGTGGACAGTGTGGATGCTGTCTTGATGTGCACTCATATATTTTTTAAAATTTAAATCGAATAAGAATATACATACATACGTACATACATGCGATTCACATACACATATTTTATTCATTCGAGGTCATTTTTCTAGATCGGACGGCATTTTCATTTAATTGTTGTCTAACACAAGTCTATTGTACGTTAATTTCAAAAAGTAATAATAATATAAAAATATTATACATTTTTCTAAAATTGGTAAGTGCAATAAATCAATTTGGATAATTACCAGAAACGAAAATTTAAAACACTTATTATGTAATGTGTCAATTGTAATAGTGATCATATATGTATGTTTAAACTATATACATATTCAAATATGCAATATATATATAACTATATATCTATATATACAGTGAAATCACACACACATTTCATTCGAGCGGCCTCAACAGGTGTGAAATTTATGGTGTACTTTTTAGGGGTACTTTTTTCAAGCTTATCAAATACTTATTTTTGGGTGCTTCGAGTCAAAAAAAGTTTTATAAATGCCAACAATTTAGTTGTTTTTTCATAGAAACTTACAGTGTTGTAAAGTTGAATTGAATTCCACATAAATTCTTTGCGTAAATGTAATATTTATTTATATAAAAAGTCGCCATTGATATATGTACATATATGTTGCGAGATTTTTTGTTTTTTTATTTTATTTTATTTATTATTGTTTATTTTTTCCTACCGGAAGTAGGCTGTTAAAGACTTGAAACCGTTTTGTTATAAATAATTAACAGTAGAAATATAATAACAATTAACTTGTGTTTTCTCTGTTATTTTAGGTACAGAATATAAAAAATGGACTCGCAGGAAGTGGTAACTATAAAGCAATTAATAAATAATTCCATTTATGTAGTTTAAGCAAATCTACATCGCAGCTTTGAAAAAGGAAAACTCAACGCAGGAAAAATAAAAAGTTCGCTTTAGATTGAATTGAGAATGATTTCGTTGCCCTTGCCATAATTGAGTGATTTTTTGTATTTTTAACCAAAATTGAGTCCCAAGAAAAGCAATCTTATACATTCTTAAACTGAAGTATAAATGGTAAAAGAAAAAAAGTTGAAACAGTTGTCAATTATCATTAAAAAAAAACTTAAAGTGCTTGGAATGACAAAATGCTTAATATTAAAATTAAAAATTTTGAGTTTTTTTGTATGCCAAAATCTTCAGAGGGACTGCATTGAGCTGCCGTGCTTGCTTTATTAATATGTTTCACATTTTGTGGAGGAATACCTCTGTTTTAATACCTGATTTTGTTTTTCCCCCTTTTTTATTTGGCGAAGACCAAAGTTAACGAAGGCGAAAAAAGCGAATCGGTTGAAAATTCCAAAGAAAATGTTGTTGATAAGGCTAGTGAACCTGAAGTGGTCGACGAAGTTGATAAGAAAATCGAAGAAACGAATCCCGCTGTAGAGGAGAAAGAAGAAAAAAAAGAAGAAGTTGTTAAGGAAGTTGAGGTCGAAGTCGTTGAGGAAGTTGCTGATGATGGAGAGGAAAATGCTGAGGAGGAAACAAAAACCACAACAACTACGGTTGTTGTTGTCAAAAAGCAGGATAATGGTAATGAAAATGGAAAGACAGAGACGGCAACAGAGACAGAGACAACAACAACAACAGTGGTTGTTACCAAAAAGGAAAACGACGATGAAAGTGCGAAAACAGAGACGAAAACAACAACAACCACTGTGGTGGTGAACAAAAAGGAACAAGAACAAGAACAAGAAAATGTCAATGAAGACGAAAGTGATTCAAAAACGATCCAAAAACCCGAAGCGGATACCAAAAATGTGGAGCAACAGAAGGAAACCGTCACAGAAGCGGCTCCAGCTGAAAAAGCTACTCCCAAAGCTGTAGTGGAAGACGCTGAAGACTCCGAAGAGAGTGAATACGAAGATGAAGAACAGTCGGAGGAGGAAGAAACGGAGAATACAGAGAAGAAGACGGAAAAAGTATACAAGCAAAATTATTGTTATTTACTCGCTCGCAAATTATTCAAAACTCTTAAATGGGCTTTTTTCTGTTTTACAAATTTTGGCTACATAATGACGTCATAAACTTATATGCTTTAATAGACACAAGTACATAATTTTGTTTCCAATAGATCGAAGATGTCAAAGAGAGCGCTTCGGTTCCGGCCAAGGATAAGCCAGAAGTGGTTGCGGAGGTGAACGTCCCTAATGCAAATAACAATGTGAGTGAAAGTTTAATATTTGTATCAGATTTGTTGACCATAAATCTGATCATTGAACGCTTTTTGGGGAATACCCTGAGTATATTATAGGGCTTTAAATTTGTTCGACACTTTTGGATTTTGATTTCAGACTGATATTAATAACCAAATCGAGAACATAATATCCGATATTGACATTAACATAAAGGCACAAGAGAAAATAACTCAGCTCAAGGAGCAGGAACTTCAGCTGATCCAGAAGCAGAAGGATCTGGCCAACCAGATTCATCAACAACAGATTCTAGCCCAAAAACTAATTGCCGAAAATCAGCTTAAGGAGCAAGAGCTCAGGTCCCATCAGCAGATTCCATCCAGACCCGAATTCAATAATCGCAATCAATACAAGGAGGAGTACGTGCCGAAAGTTTCCGAGATCTATAAACAACAACAACAACAACAAGATGATTTCTATAATGTCAAGGTAGGCAACGATTTTCAATCATACTTCATCACATTTTGTATATATGTATCTTTTTTGTATCATAAACAAAGTTGTGATCGAATACAGTCAAAAAGTCAATAATATGAATTGTAATCTGATCATCACTTGGCTTCTTGCATTGCACATGAAATTGGTAAAAAATAGAACTGATTTCAATAAGTTCTCAAAACTCTATAGTAGTTTCCAGCGAAGAGCATTTCAAATACTTTTTATTCACTGAAGAAATAAATATTAATAAGAATTAGAAGTTTTAAATGATTTCAATTTTTATGTCAATTTCACACGTTTAGGTTTCAAAAATGTCGAGTCTTCTTAAACTAAACTGTTCAAATTCAGCACAATTTTTGTTAATTTATAGATTTGTTTTGTAAATTGTAATGCACTATTTAAGAACTTTTACGCTTGATTTAAGAACATTTGAATATTTGTCTTCATTAGTAGTGCGAAAGCTGTTGCTGTTTTCAAATATCGTTTTTGAAATGAAATATTTGAAAGTGAAATGAAAATTGAAATGAAAATGAAAATGAAAATGAAAATGGAATTTAGGTGCTTAACTTGGCTAACTTGTTGTGATTAAAAAGTTTTGGTAGCACCGGCACTTTGGAAAACACACCTGTTGGAAAAAACTAGATGAGCACTCTCTCAGCAAAAAGTACATGAATATACATATATAGATGCATATAAGTATATCGGTATACATACATGGGGGGCGGCTATACCAGATAGTACACGTACATATATGTGTTATAGATCAGAATAATTTGTTCTTTGTTTGATCAGCTAACTTATTTATATGCAGCTCTCCCGATCTCACGATCTCTAGCTCTCTCACTCTCTGAATGTCTCTATAATTAGCAATAAAGAGAGAGCTCCTTTAACATACGTACATATACTTGTGACTGTATGTGAGTATATATAGATATATACTTGTTAATGAATCGGTTTGAAAGACTTTTATTAGAAGCAACGAGTAGTATCGAAAATAAAGCAGATTTTTTATGATTTGCGCATATTTAGTCGGAAGATTTATATACTTATTAGTAATAATATAAATATATACAGTACAGTACAGTATACATAAATACATATATTTGTGTGTAGAGTGTTGTTTGTAGTTAGATTCGATATGCAGATAAATAGATACTCAAAGACCCCTCCAAGAACCCAATGGGCCTACTCCAAGAATTGCACCATCGAGAGGAAACGGGGTTTTCGACCCAGTGACCGCTACGATGAGGGCAAAAAGCAGATTCTGCTCGAGCTGAGCAACAAGATCTGGCTAAGGAATAAAGTACGTAGAGCCTAGCACTCGAAGTTTTTCTTTATTTTTTTGAGAGAGAGGGTTCCAACGATCATATGTACATAATACTTAAATTTTTGACAAAAAAAAAAAAAAAAAAAAAAAAAACCACTTGGAAATTACATGTACTGTACCTGTAATTGCAATAGGAATCTTCCAATCTTTCGAGGACCGTTGATTTGCGCAAAATATTAACTCCAGCTACAGATGCGCCCCAAATTGTACCCAAGAATCGTAAGTAATGTTTTCAAAAATTCAAAAAAAAGGTGATACGTAAATTATTGAGAATCGGAGAGCTTTTTCTTGTTTTCGTTATAGTTTTAGTTTTAGTTCTGGTTTCTGTTTTATCTATTTTTTGAAGACTACCCAATGTTGAAAGCGCCTTTTGCCTACTGCTAGTCCTAGTTTCTTATCACTCTCTTATCACTCGGTCATTTGTAATCATTATCATAGTCATAACATTCATTTGCATGATCAACACTTTTGATTTAACTGCTAATAATCGGTTGGAATTGGTGTTGGAATTGGAATTTAAATGAGTTTAAAGCTCTGTACTGCCAACGATAGGTGGCAAATGAAAATCAAAAGAAATCCCTGAAGTCTAGTAATGTATTGGATAAATTGGCAGTAAGCTCTAAGTCAAAATATAAAAATTAAAATAACTGAAAGATTTGCGTCATTTATAAAAACTTCTTTTTATTTAAAATTTGAATTTGATTCCAAAATGATTGAATACACTTTTAATACACATTTAATAGAAATTGGTTAGTTACTTGGAATAAAAATCAAAAAAGTAATAATGAAATTATCCAGGATTGTTTTAGAAGGTGTAGAATAATGAACAGAACAGGATGATTTGCTAGGCTTGAATTGATAGCGGAATTTGTAGGGAAATTCAAACAGTTATGGGATTACGTATCGCCTTTTACAACAAAAAAAAACTTACTTTAACTTTGTTAAATAAAAAATATATATATGTATATGTATATAGGAAAGCTATATGCCTCATCGGCATTTTATTCTCCGACACTTCATCCCACTGTGGAGGATCAGGTTGAGCTTGCCCGCCGAATATCGCATTCGTTGAGTGACATAAGCAATCAAAGGTCAAAGGGTCAATCAATGTATGTCAATCGAAAAAAACGATCGGTAAAATGGGTTCACGAAGCTTCTGGCCAAGGTAAAAGATTTGTAGAATTGAATGTTTGTTTGTTTTAAGTTTCTAGGACACTCAACTACACAGAAAACCACACAACAAAATAATAAATTAATCAATAAGCGATGTCAGTACTAGTAAATTGCCGGACAATCTTAAACCAAGTAAGGAATACGTGATTGAAGTACTTCCACATAAACCTAAAAGACATTGTACTTCAATCAAATATTCCAGGCTTCAAAGTTGTCCTTTTTAAAACCTAAGATTAAGAATTTTAGGCTGCACTTTAAGCACGATTTTATTTTGTTTACAGTTTATCATTTATTTATCGAAGTCTGTCAAACAAACGTTTGAAAACAAATTAATTTATTTTTAAACATTTTAAAGTGGTAAAGACGAGTCTTTTTCTTAAACTATTTTCCACCGAGCTTTTCAGCTTTTATTTAAATTTAGTTCTCAATAACATCATAGAATAATAAAATTACTCATAATAATTAATATTGCTTTGATAAATAATTATCTATAATAAACAGCAATAAAATTGACATATTAACTTTAGTAGCAGTTACTAACACAGCCATCCTCTTCTGTAAGGACAAGTAATCATTTTGGAAGTTGATTAATTTATCTGACAATTATCTGACTTAGATGAAGATGACTTAATTGAAACTAATACGGTATATAAAGAAAATACGGAAGATAATGCGAACCAGGAACAACTAACCAAGCTGGAAAAAATGCCATTAAAGCTTATCATGAATCCTCGAGGACAGATGCGCGACTATAACTCCCTCAAAGAATCAATAAATATTGAAACAGGTCTCTTGTCACCTGACAATTGTGCTGAGCTAATAACCGCGCTACAACTGCACAAGGGCCGAGGTAATTAGTGTTATCTGTACCATGTTTAATAGTCCCAGTCCCAGTCCCACTTCTACACTACACATACAACTAGAATCTCTTTTTATACTCTCTGCAAGAGTATATTGGGTTTGTGCAAAAGTATGTAACAGGCAGAAGGAGGCGTGGCAGACCCCATAAAGTATATATATTCTTGATCAGCATCACAAGCCGAGTCGATATAGCCATGTCCGTCTGTCCGTCTGTCTGTCCGTCTGTCCGTATGAACAAACAGATTTCAGAGATGGTAAGAGCTACAAGTTCGAGCTTGGTGTCAATCGATCACATATTTAGTCAGTCAATACAAGAATCTTTTTTTTTTTCGATGCCACGCCCCATTCGCCCACAATAAGCAAAAAACTAGACACACACTTTGGAAAAAATCATTGTTTTCGGCGAATATCTTAGTAACCATGGCACCTAGGATCACCAATTTTGGTATGGAGGTTCCTACCGACAGCGCAAATGCATTGGCATTTAAAATTTTGGACTGCCACGCCCCTTTTTCTCACAATACATAAAAATAATTCACTTTCGTTTCGTTCAGTTTTTAGGCGTCTGTTTATATAGTACATCATTGTAATTGTATTATTCGAGTGGAGGCTAACTATATAAAACTATTCCTGAAAGGAGGATTAAAATCGGACTATAAACAAGAAAACTAGAAGCTTTACAATATTGATAATTGAACGCAATATCACTACTGAGTGCAAGCGAGATAGAAACGTTTTCGCTGCCTGTGTGGCGGCAGCGCGCCCGCAGTCGCTGTCAATGTGTTTTAATGCAAGTACTAGATATTGTAATATCTTGATACCGATTTTAATAATAATATCAGGATTAACATGCAGAGAGTATTATACGGTCGGGCGTGCTCGACTGTACTTTTCTTTCTTGTTTACCATGTTTAATAGTCCCAGTCCCACTTCTACACTACACATACAGCTAGAATCTCTTTTCATTTTCACACGATCCCAGCACAGGTTGTAAAGGAGGGGGAGTGAGATAATTGTACACAAGTACACACACATCCACACTAAATAGGGTGCTTCACACACACACACACACGAACACACGCTCAAGTAATTATCAACAGAAGATAGATCACTAATTTAGTCAAAATAAGGTTTAGACTTTTATTTTGAAGCTTAAATTTTGAGATGAGCACGGGATTAGCTCGACATACATACAAATACATATGCATATGTTCTATATTGATTAATTAATATAACGGACTGATTAATAAACTTTTTCTTTTTCAAACTTGTACAACAATAAAACTGCTTTGCTTGCTCTCGCCCCGTTTGCCAACGCCAACGCCAACGCCTCCGCCGCCGCTGCCGCCTCGGCCGCTGCCTCTGCCTGCTTTAACTGCGCTCTTATCAACAACAAAAACAAACAACAACAACAACGGCAACGAACCCCACAAAGGAGCCGAGCTCTTTGCAAAGCGTCGTCGAAAAGCTGAAAATTGGGTAGTCGACGAGACTAACGCGGGTACTCACAGTCCATCTGGTATTCCAGATTACCAACAATATCAAGCAAAGCCAGCAACGTCTCCGAATATTTTGCCAGCGTATTCGGATGCTGGCAAGCATCGCGTTCAATTGAATTTACATCAGGATCAACTGATTGAGAAGTACTCAAAGCCTGGAGTTCAGGTGGTCAAGTCACCTTGGGAGGCGGCTCTTCAGACCGGCTCGGCAAGCACGGCCTTCGTGCAGGACACGAAGTTTGGCAATCAAACGCCAACTCCACAGCCCATCCCTTCTCCCATTCAATTCAATCACGATGCCAACGATTATCCGGGATCTGCTCAGGTCCACTCAAGATCGCCAACCAACTATGGTACTCCCACGAACCACATCGCACAGGAGCCCTATAAGAATGTAAGTTTTTCCTTAACTTATGTATATTTAAGCAAAACATTCACATTATTTATTAAATGTTCTCTTTTAGCAGTCTTACAGTCAACCAATTCAGACATCGAGCAATCCCCAAAGAGAACTCGCTTATAAGCCAAGTGTAGCCCAGGGTTGGGGTGGTCGCAACGTTGAGTTACCCAGAGGTAAGGCCCATAAACTATAATTATATTTAATTAATGTTCAGTGAATTGTTAGCTCGGTTAATCGGGGGGTACATATAACTTTTGAAATTAAGAAATTCTTTAATATTAAATATTCCAGAGTATTACGATCAAGAGTATGAGAACTTTCAGACAGATGACTCAAGTACCTATTTTGTAGACACAAACGAGTACAGTCTCCCAGAATCACAGAATCCAACAAATCAAGCACTTCTCAAGAGAGTACAAAAACTAGAACAGCTACAGCAAAAACTGGCTCTGGATCTTGGCCTGGAACTGAGTCCTACAAATGATTTCCTTCAAAATCAAGCTCTTATTAATTTAAATGATCAAGTTCAGAAGAGACTGCAAAAACTAGAACAATTTCAACAAAGATTGGCACAAGATCTTGTTCTTGATCTAAATTTGGGACAACGACGAGTCATGTCCTCGGACAGTCTCAATTATAGAAAGACATCAACAAATGTGATTCGAGATGATGTAGAGCCAGTAGCACCTAAACAATTAACACCGGAAAATAACGAATCAGTCAACGTACAAGAATTAATAAGCTCATTTGAGAGGCAGTCGCTGAAGGAACAAGAAGAGGCCAAACTCTATAAACCAGTACAACCTTGCGAAGAGCGTCCATGTCCAGATAACCAGCAATCGGAGAGTATGCTCACTGAGAAAGATACATTAACTGATGAGAAAGGCATGATTTAAAACTCCCTCAAAACGTTTCTGTTTCCGTTCCTGTTTTTGTCTAGTCCTGTGTTGTCTGTACTCCTCTGTGGTAAATCTCCCAACGACCAAATTGAATAAAGCCATTGTATAACACCATAACTTGGAAAGCATTCGAGCTATCGTGACCTTATTCCACATAATGTGTATCGTAAGAGATACAAATAAAAAGTGTGCTAACTAAGGTTCAGACAACTCTTCCAACTACATGACAAATTCCATTTTAATTTAATATTGATTCCAAAAAGATTTTGTATTTTGTTTAGCGAGGATCATAGTTATTAAACAATTGGTTTCTTTTGGAAAACATTTTCATATAACTTAAGAAAAAACACCTTCAAAATTACTTTTCGATTCCCTTATGAGTAAATGAAAATAGTTGAGATGTTCTTCCAAATTATTATTAAAATTTAAATTATTTCTCTAGATTTTAAGTATAGTATCCGTGTATTTGGAACTTCAATGTTGTATGTTTATGAACCAAAGCAATCGTTGATTGATTGATTGATTTTCATGGTTTTTGTTTCTGTCCTCTTCCCAGGTCTCTATGTACCCAAGGAGATTTCTCTGGCTAGTTACGCACCTCCGCCAGTTCAAGCTAGAGATCAGAGCTATGCGCCAAGCTATCAGGGACAATCGGTTGATTACGCCAAACCCGCAACTGGATTTGGCACTGGAACAGGAGGTGGATCTGGATCTGGAATGCCATATAGTGGATTCCCTGTTACAAACAGCTCCACAGGTTTTTATTCACCGAGCCAGGTACCAAAACAGCAACTACAAGGTCCACGGAGCTATCAGAAGGTGCCAACAAGCTCCATGCAGGCTCCTCCCCAGGTCAATTTTAATCCATCACCATTGGCATTTGAGAAGCTATCCAAGTTTCAGGATTACGATCAGCGCAACTCTAGTGTGTCCAGCCAACGTTATCTTAACCAGGGCTACAACAACAACAACAATAACAGTGTACGCAATGTGACTCCAACTCCATTCGGTTCCGGTTCCGGTTCCGGTGCAACTGAGTTCGACGGTCGTCCGAGTTACGATCACCCAGCAAGATCACCGTTGCCAACGGCTTCGCATAAGTTTGGCGGCTATCGCCAACCGACTCAAAATTTGGCGGGATCTAGCCAGAGCTTTAACAACTGCGCACGGGGCTGGAACAACAGTTCGGCAAATAAGTTTTCTGCCCGGGCCCCAGTAGTGCCATCGAACAGTCTGCCCTATTCGGACTTTTGAACGTACAACTGACTTGATTTATGTTTGTGTAACGATTTGTTTGTTATTCTTTAACGATTTACGATTTACGATTTACGCCATGTTAACATTTAATATTTCTATTTATTTATTCAACAACAATACAATAATGTGCTTTTTTCTCAATACACACAAGGAATTGTAACAAGAAGTCTATTGTTTGTTATTGTTTATATGCGTCTTGATAAATAATAATACATGATTATAAAAATAATAAAAGTCACACAACACACACACACACACTGCTATTATTGTGGGGTTACATCTATGACTTAGATACAGGGTGTTCTAAATTTGTTGTTAACGATGTTTTATGACAATTTCTCACGAAGCTTTTGTTGCTTTCGAGTATAGTGAGTATACATGATTATAAAAATAATAAAAATCACACAACACACACACACACTGCTTTTATTTTGGGGTTACATCTATGCCTTAGATACAGGGTGTTCTAAACTGTTGTTAACGATGTTTTATAACGATTTCTCACGAAGCTTTTGTTGCTTTCGAGTATAGTGAGTATCTTCACGTTTCTCAAACTTTTAGTTTTAGTTTCACACACTCAACACACTTCCATCATTCCAAGTCGCGGCTTTGCTTGAGATACAGGGTGCTCCCAGTTGTTGTTAACGATGTTTCAAAGCGATAGAGTAGCTCGATCCGTACCAAAACTGGTCATAGAGCAGTTTGATTCCGACCAAAGTTGGGCTGAAGATGAACGACCAAACAAAATGCCTTCTCTGGGGATTGGCTGAAATGTTGGTTTAAGTTTTTCATACTACAATAAGTTGGTCCGTACAGGGTATTCAGCGGGTGAGTATCTAAAGTTGTACACCGCAAGGGTTGCTCGTATACCCAAGAAAGTTCGACATGACGCTTTAAAGAGCTTTTATCCCAAAAAAGCTTTTGTTTCATTGGTGGTGGGTAAATCAGAGTTGCGCATTGGACACAAGAAGGTTTTGTGAACACACAAATTAAAGGAATAAATATATAGGAGAAGATTTTGCACTCATCGCAAAACTAATGCCAAATTGCAGAAACCAGTTTTAAAATTTGTTTATTTATCTGTGTGCAAGTCAGAATTGATTCGAGAGGAGTGAAAATGAAGGACATTGCTATGAACAAGTTTCAAATGTTATTTTACGGCTCGTAAAAGTGAAGGATAAGGTTTCAAGCCAACTGAAAACTAGGTGCGTATACCCTGCTACACTGCGACACTGCTCCTCTCCTTTGGACTCCCTTGGACTCCCTTGGACTCCCTTGGACAGTCCATAACGTTGATGCAAAAGTGACACATAATCTCTGGCGCGAACTAAAGCGTATTAACTGTAATCAAAGTTTCGAGGCTTATTATTTGGGAGTGAGGAGCCCGAGGAAGTGGTGTTTCTTAGTCCTACAAGTTAGCAGATTTTGTGTTTCTCAAATTGGTTAAGAGCAAGAAACCATTATTCTATTGAGCATTGTTTCGAATACGATATTCAAAGAATAATTAAATTGTGCATTTAATACTATTTACAAACATTTAATTATACTTACAGTGTTGAATGAAATTTATCGGAGCTAATCAAAATGCTCGCGTCATTTGGAAAAGGACAGTTTTCGAATAATTTCGATAAAATCAAGCCCATCATATTTTTGATATTGCATTTCAATAGCGGTCTTCAGCATATCAACGCATCTTCCATTTTGAATATTAACGGTAATGGATATATATGTGGACAATGAATTGGGAATAACTAAAAACAATTTTCAAAAACAATAAATCAATTCTCAGATCTGACTACAGTGGATCGACCCTACTTTGATGACATAAGTCCCCGAAATATTTCGGCGATTGTGGACGAGACTGCGATCCTACGATGTCGAGTAAAGAACAAAGGAAATCGAACTGTGTGTTTGTCCATTGACCATTGTCTATAAATACTGTAATTCCAATTCCCAATTTCCAATTACATTCCTAGGTTTCGTGGATGCGCAAACGAGACTTGCACATCCTGACCACCAATATTTACACATACACCGGTGATCAACGGTTCTCAGTAATACACCCCATAAACAGCGAGGACTGGGATTTGAAGATTGACTACGCGCAGACACGGGACAGCGGCATCTACGAGTGTCAGGTGAACACTGAGCCAAAAATAAACCTGGCCATCACGCTGGAAATCACAGGTGCTTTTAGAACCCCTTAGAGTATGAAAAACAAGTGATTTGAAGCTCAAGAAGACACTGGAGTTATATAAAGTTGTTCCGATCCCAATCGCATATGCTATTAAGTATTATCTGAGCACAATTCACATATTAAATGAGTGCAGGATTAAATTGGTTACTACAGGACTATATCGTACAGGTGTCATAGAAATTTATTTGGTTCAGTTTTAATGATACTCTTCTAAACTATAATAGGTACAGGGCTTTTACTGTCTACTATTAGCAGAGGGAATATTGTTTTTGTCTCAGATGTGTCCCTCTTTCCCTCTGTCCGTCTGTTTTAATGCCAACTAGTGGCTCAAAGTTGGTACAGATGTGTTTACTCTCGGACAGTTCAGATGACTATATCAAATAGATCAAAATCACATTCACTTAATATGAAATGCTTATAGCTGTTATTGGAACAATCTGATGATATACCTATACATTAGTTTGAACATTTCCTGTGTCTATTGAGTGCAATGTGCATTCGCTATCGTGTTCCATCTGCTGACCAAATTTCATTGGATCATATCATATATAACCACCATGGGAACAATCAGTTGATATGAAATATGGCAATAAAATAAACGGAAATTATCTGACTGCAAGGGTGATGAACTTTCGGTGAGCCGAAGATGATCGTTTTTTCATGTTATCGGAAATAGAATAATTCATAATTTCATCGGATTTTCCACCAATATAAAAACACATTTTTTTGTTTTATTGTAGCGGAAAACGATCTGCGAGAAAGAAATTCGGACAAACTCTATTATGACTCAAAAGGTTTGACTTTTATAATATTTTAAGATATTGTAGATTTTATTATTTTCTTAATTTTTTTCTCTTTTAACTAAAAATTATTCGAATCAAGTACTTACTTTTTATAAATTGTGGTATAATTAAAGCGGCACGAGCGAAAATTTTGGGATCGACAGAAATTCATGTGAAGCGAGACAGCACGATTGCTCTGGCCTGCTCTGTAAACATACACGCCTCGTCCATATTATGGTAATACCACCCAGCACCTTTTCTGAATTCCACAAGTGTTATGATTAACTACAACTGATAATCCATCAGGTACCATGGCTCAGCTATAGTCGATTTCGACTCCCTCAGAGGCGGCATCAGCTTGGAAACCGAGAAAACAGATGTGGGCACTACGAGTCGCCTGATGCTAACGCGTGCTTCACTGCGGGACTCTGGAAACTACACGTGTGTTCCCAATTCAGCTGTACCGGCTTCAGTGCGGGTTCACGTCTTGACGGGTAAGTGTGGAAAAAATAAGTAATAACAAGTAAGAAAGAGACCGTACTCCCATAGTACAAACAAAAAACATGATGAAGAACCAGTGTATCTAGGTGTTACAATGGATATTACTTGTATTAGAACACGTTGGAACAAGGAAAAAAGTTAGTTCTTTCATTACGAATTTGGTGGCTCTAGCTCTTATAGTTTAGAGAATCCAGGTGTTCATCCGGACAGCGGACAGACAGACGGACAGACGGTCAGACGGTCAGACGGACATCGCTATATCGACTCGGCTGTTGATGCTGATCAAGAATATATATACTTTATGGGGTCGCAAACGACTCCTTCTGCCTGTTACGCACATTTCGCTTCTGACAAACCTAATAGACCCCTCTACTCTTTCTTAGAGTACGGGGTCTAAGAACTCGTGCTTAAATTAATCCAATTAGTTAAACTTTTGAAAACAGTAGTGACAGAACAATAAAAAACAAAACAAATTTTAAATATTAAATTTTATTAAGCCAGAAATGAACTAATTAAAATACTATACAAATTTAAAAAGAGTTTGGTAAAAAGATATAAATGTTGAAATTTATTTAAATTGTTATTGAATAACAATTGAACTGAACAAATTCATAAACTTTTACCACAGAATAAGATTATTTGTATTTAAATTGTTTACTTTATACAAACATTAATGAACTCGTTAACTTTAATTAGTTAATAAACTGTAGTGAATGTAGTTAAAGTTATTTGTTAACACTATTATTTATTTAATTACTTATTATTAGAGTTATGACATAACATAGTGTTTTAAAAAATGCCCTTTTAATATTATTTAAAGCCATGTTTCCCCGTTAATAACTACTTTAAAATATTTACCAAAACTGGTGGACAGGCCTATTTAATATTTGTACTTTTTTCTTTAAAAGTTAAGCATCTTAAAGTTTGTTTAACTTAATTAATTCGTTGTTCGTGACTCGTGTCTCGTGTCTCGTGACTCGTGTCTCGTGACTCGTGTTTATTTACAGGTGAGCAGCCGGCAGCAATGCAAACAAGTACTGCAAGTGCTCTGGGAGGTTCTACTGCAATCATGATAACGTGTTTGATCATATCAGAAGTATTGTTGATTCAAATTTTCAATTTAGCCCTCTACATTCAAGTACATCGAAGTTTAAGTTGACTAACTTCACAAACTTAGCTATAACTTAAAAAAAACAAAAAAAAACTAAAAACAAATGTTCTTCAAAGGTAATTGGTAGTTAGTTAATTAACTTAGTTGCGACTAATTTGGTCTAGTATAAGGGACTCAATCTTATACAATGCCAAATGTGCAGTTAAACTCTATTAGTTTATTCGAATCTTATCGATGACATGTTTTTACAGGTTACAAACATATTCCAATGGAACGATTGTAAGAGAAGAAGAAGAAGAAGAAGAAGAAGTTTACTAAACAAATTGAATATACATACATAGAAACTACGTTAAGTATAATTCCTATAGTCTTATGTAATAAAAAACAAAAGATAATAATAAATACTTATATACGTATACACACAATTAGAACAACAACTAACTATCAAAGATTCCACTTTCTACTTGATTTCTATTACATTTAGAATATATAGTAAACTATATTCCGTATTACTTAATAGGTCAATTCATGTTTCTAGACTTATTCCTAACGCTTGGAGCTGGATATTAGTTGCTGTCGCTTGTAAAGCTGCTTTGACCGCGACAGGGGCGTGGGAGTGGGCGTGGTTGCGGTTGTAGCCGTGGACACGGAACTCGCGTTCTTTCTAGCCGATCTCTCAAACTCCGCCGCCTTTGCACTCAGAGTTGCTCCTCCAATATTTGATATACTCGTTGGTAATTTGGGCTCGGTCCTAATGCTACTGAGCACTTTGTTTTCTGCAAGAATAATATATTTATACACAGTTAAAAACTTGTCCACTATTTCCTTTAGTTGAGGGCAAATTACATTCCTAATCACACCTGCACACCTGAATCAAAAAACTGGTCTCTGAGCTACATACAGGGTGCGACATGTCTAGCGATTGACACTGTGATACTCGAATAGTGCTGTTGTATAGTATGTTGTAGCTTGTTCGACGGGTTCTTTCAGTTCATATCAAAAATCAACTGTCAACTGTCAACAGTCAACAATCGACAATCGACAATCGAATGGCGAATGACAGGACGGAGCCACAGCCGTTGAATGACGGTCGAGTTTCACATGTTATCGCAACAGATGGCGCACCCTGTATAACTCTACAAATATCAATAGTATTCCATATTGGTTTCATGAAGCACATCATGGAACCATTCCCAAGAACATTTAGGAAAATTTACGATTTATGGTCTTTAAATCATTTGGATCTTTTAAAAGAGGATTTATCTGTAAGACAATGTATCAAATTTCTTAGAGGACACAGTCGGGACATTTAAAGATTTTTTGCTGTGTAAACTATTTAATACTGACATCACAATTCAGGGTATGCGTACCTTTTACATCAACCGGGTTGGCACATTCTTCGGGCATGGTTAGATGAAGACTGGCTGAGAAAACATTGAGTTTGTCGAGGATTATTGGAGTGGATTGGCGCCTTCCATCAGAAAGAGGCGTCGCTTCGTGGTACGGAGCATCCTTCAGATAAGCCTGACTATCATTTTCACTTTTGCATTTGACTTTCTCCACACTTTGTGCACTACGAGTGGATAAATCATTGTCATTAGGTGTGGAAATATCTGATTTGAGTTTGGAATTGGATTCTTACTTGTACGATTGAACGATTTTACTGGATATCAGGGCGTGCAGCTTATCCGGACACGTATCCAGCATATGGGAGTAAAGAACGTCAACCATTTCACCGGGCACTCTGAACAATTCTTCGTGGTGATCAATCATGATTCTGTGAAAATCGAGAAAACCACAAAGAGGGAGAAAATTAACCAAAGAAATGTAACGGATCGGATAACTATATTACTATATAATATATAATTCTGTGGAAAATCAGTGAGATATCCATAAGTATACATCGCTTCCAAAGTAATTTGGGACTAGGATGATGTGCTCATTAAATGAGTACAGGGTCTTTTCAACAGTCGACTAGTATACCTGATGACATTGATTGCGTCGGCAATGTTACCCTGTTCTGCATATTCGGCTGTCTTGGGGTCAGAGTTGCGTAAAATGTTTGGGGCAAACACTGTGGAGAGATTGTAGCTGTCCATTTTGTTGCCACTCATTTGAAGGGTTCCATCAGCAGAGCAGATGTCGTCACAATGGGCCGCGACGGTGCCAAGAAATCTGAGTAGGACGTGCAAAGTGTCTCGATGTGGAATTGGCAGCAGTTTGATTAAATGAGAGACTGTCTCAAGTTGAAGCCGCCGATTTCGAATGCCTGCAAATTGATATGATTTGAGTTTCTGTTGGACTTTCTGTTGGCTTTCCAGAGCCCAACTACGCCCAACTTACGTTGGGTTTCGACAAACGTTGAATACAGCTTGTGGCAGAGCAACGGGTCAGGCAGATCACGTAGGTATTCCTTGAGTAATGTGGCTACATCATGTGGACATGTATTGTCTGGAATGCTCATGTTCCATTTCTTATCGAACTCCTCTCGCAGCTGTAAGCGATCAAACATATTTTCTCAATAATATAGATGGAGTCAGAAGGCAGAAGGAAGCAGGAAGCAGAAGAAAGTCCTGATTGGTTCCGGCGGAATAATTAATTGAGACGACACTTACTTGTTTCACTCGCTTTCTCGAGGTGCTCACTCGGAAAAGACCGACTTTCTGGAGACCATGCTCTTCCAAATACTCGATGCAATTGATCACAAACATGGGTACATTTAGTTGAAACTTCTGCTTCGATTCCTCGAAGATCAGTCTGTCCAGATCCATATCAATGCTTCGCATATCGAACTGACTTCGTGACATTTGCATCGATATCGACGAGGACTTTTGAAGATTTGTAACGAATTCAGCTGACGGAACTCTTTCCCTCTCCGTAGCACCGCGACCTATGTAATCCATAGATTTCGTGGGCAAACTCTCGCACGATCGAACCTGCCAAGGAAATAATGAAAGACAATTGTTTACTAAGCACCTGGTTTTGATTAAAGATACACACGTTTTCACTCAATTTTCCAGTCCTACTGTCGTTGGTACCGCTACTGCGAAAAACTGAGGTCAATGAATGCTTCGATCCGGTCTCCACGTCCCCACCTTCGGCTTTTTTGTCCCTTGTTAGACAATATTCCAACGATGTTCCAAACAAAACATCGCGTCTATCTAATAGTTTATCAAAAAACAAATTATGAGAAAGAACGCATCAAGCACTACACTATAATCTCGTGTATGGTCCTTCCAAATTGGTTGTATTAGTTTTGTGAGCTGCCATACACTGTGAGTTTAGTTTTTGTTTTAGGAGTGGATAAGTTCTTATCATCTCATTGGTTGTTATTGGCTTATATTTGGTAACATAAAACATAAAAAGCTTACTGTTTTCATCCTTTTTTCCAAGGTCAAAAAATCCGGTTGTAAGGGCTCTTTTCTTCGAGATCACTTTTCTCTTCGTAGGCTTCACCAAATCCAGATCTACATATATACATGTATATGTATTGCAAATTGTAAGAAATCCGTATAGTAGACCTACCTATACTCAACCCGATGTTCAATTCCTTGATCTTCTCAATGGCAATCTTCATTAATATTTCTGCCTCGGTATCGGAAAGCCTTTCTAAGGACGTGTCCGTCAATTGCAGGACGTCGCCTTGCTCCGATATCCATGTACAGTTTTCCTAATCACAAAAGTTAATTGATTATGTAACAGTTTGTATTGAGGTTATTGAAATGAATAATACTCTAACTATTCTTTGCTATTTTCAGTCTGGGCTGATCTATATATACACTTCGTTGGTGACGAAAGTCTTAACTTACCGATGGAGCCCATTTTTGTGTCTGTGGCACAAAATTGTGGCTATCGTTATGTCGGGCGTTGTGGCCCTTCGATCGACTTCCCCAGATCTTTCGAGTAACAAATTGTCCAACATTAGATAAAGACTTTGATTTTTGCATATTTGTATCATTTTTGTTACCTAGAAGCAAGGGAGAGTGACAATACTGATTACTGCAGTGATGATAGGAACTAAAAATGAAGCTCAGCTCTGCTCCTTTTACCAGAAATTGAAGGGCCTATTTGGTAAATATGTAATACATACAATGAGTATGTATGTCATACTCACTTAGAAATGTTTCATTTACGTGGCCGTTCTTAGAGTTCTGAAAACCTGAGGATTCTGGACTGTTTGCATGCCAAAAGTTTGATATAAAATGCGAACTCGAGGAGAGTAAAGCGCTTGCAGTTCTTCCAGTTTTCTCCCTCAAATGGCTCTGATGGCTCTGGTTGTTCGTCGGAGAGGTCGGTGCTGATATGCACTGATTGCTGGATGGATTAGGCGACGGCTTTTGTCTTGTTCCACTAACACTGAAGTTGCTTTTTTCTTGATAGCTACGATCGTACTCCAATTTCTTGCGTACTCGCTCCTCCAGATCCTTTTGCCATGCGATGTGGGAGTTTTGCAAATTCTTTGAATTCTCATTGCCGCGTATAAAGTCCAGAGCGATCAGAGCCCAGGCATCCAATGTTTGTATGGCTTTGTGATTGTCCTCATCCATGCCCGGGGGATTTATTTCTCCCTTGGCTTTGATGTTCCGCAAATTGCGATCATAGTTGACCGACTTAAAGCGATTTGCGTCACCATCGTGGACACTCTTCTTGCGAGCCATTCTTAAATACCGTTTAATGGTATCGCTCACGGATTGCGAAACATCCTCGTTGTCTATGGAGCTTTTTCTGCGACCCGAGCCGGAACCGGAGCCGGAGCCATAGCCGGAGCACGATCCCGAACCCATTGCCGATGTTTTTTCTTCCCGCGTCTCGTCCTCGCTGTTGTGAATACATGAATGTTCTAACACTAATTCGTATTGCTGGGCAATAAGCTTCAATTCGCTGAGGGGAATGAATTTTGTCTGTGTCCCAGTTGAGTTCAGACTTTTCTCCCGTCTTTCAGGTGTCTTTTTTTGGGGTACATACTTCTGCTCAGGACTGTGCCCGAAACCTGTCAGCTCTAGGGTTTCGGGCGGTTTTCGATGACGTTTTGGTGCCGTAATCGCTGCCGCTGTTGTGGAAGCAGTTTTACTGATCTGCGTGCTCTGGTCATAATCCGATTTGGTGGGAGAGTCGTAGCAGCTGGAAAAGGAAGAGGCACGTCCCAAATTGGACTTTCTAGGCTCCGACGATTGTAGAATGCGGTGCAGCTGTTGCTTTTTAAGCATGTTGTAGAGTTTCTTGAGCAGTAGCTTATCCTCCAGTATGGCGGGTGTTATATCAGTCAGCTGAATGCCAGCGAACGAGGCGCTCTTGTGTAATGCCCTCAAACGGTCCAATAATTCCGACTCATCACACAACTCGCTATCGGTCTCATCGGTGCTCTTGCCCGTACGCGTACCCGTACCCGTACCCGTTCCCGTACCTGCGGCCATGCCCAATCCCGCGCCCGTTTCCAGTCTGCCAGCTGTGACACTCATCGGCCGTCGGGCGCTTGGCGATGCAGTTTGATCGGGTCGAACGGTTTTGGTGCCCAGTAAAAATGTCGTTTTATAAGCATCCCTAATTTTGAGAAAGCCCTGCAATAGCTCAATGGTCTGATCTATATTATCATTGGCCTCCTGGTCCTTGTGCGGTGCCGCCTGCCAACCGTAAGTATTCCGATGTCGCGCGAGTATCTTCAGCCGCTTCCTCGTGCTCTTTGTGGCACCAGGAAAGGAGGACTTGCGACGCCAGAGTATAAATCGTGGCTCCGAAGCGCACACTCGCTGGAATTGTGCCTCGATCTGCGCTAGGCTATCCAGTCCACTAGCTCCCCCTCCGACAGCTGCCCCTCCAGCTCCCCCTCCGCCTACTGTTTCGGGAAAAAGCTTGCGTCCCGCGTCCGTCATGTATCGCCATGTTTTTCGCGTAAGTAGCCAGCGCTCTCGCTTCTTCTCTTTCTCCTTCTCTTTGCTGTGAGCAGCACGCCGTCGGCCCGACCCCGACCCCGACCCCGACCCCGACCCCGAAGCCGTACCCGAAACCACAACCAACGGAGCCACCGTCGACGTCGATGGTCCGAAAGACTTTGCTGACGTCGCAACCGCAGCGGCTGCGACTGCGCTCTTTCCTTTGTTTTCGTGAGCCGAGGACACTTGTATGCGATTTCGGTCATCAAGCCTACAATCCGATGACGTCACAGCTACCGAACTTTGCCTTTTTTCGTGAGCTGCGTTCTCTTCGACGCGATTGAGCTCATCAAGCATTGAATCTAATGGACCAGATCTTTTCTTAACCACTGTTACAGGTCTGCGCAAAGTGTTCACCGATTGACCGGACTGACAGCTGGTCACGGTGGCGCTATCTCTTTTAATATCATCCATTTTTTGGCCACTTTTCATCTGAAAATGATAATGTTTAATTCACTTTTGAGATATTTTTTAGACCCAGCAGAGGGCGCCACTAGCTTAGTAGCTCAACTATGAACAACAGACAAAGGAAGACGGCGCCTCGAGTTTAAGACATTTGAGAGCCCCACACCACCCTAAAGCCCAACCTTTTGGAAAGTATAGACTACTTCTGACACTAGACACTGATGTATATGTTGAATCGGATTGAACTTTTGGTTGGCATGTGTCTAGTCCTAATCTAATTTGTAAACGGTTCTGCAATCCACATGGAGTAAGTCCCTCTAACTCAAAACTAGGTTAGACTTACCGTTGGCAAATTACAGTCCCTTTAGACGGGGAAATGGAGGAAGTGGTTTAGTGGTTCAGTGGTTTCTGGATCGACAAAAGAGCTCCAAACAGTTTTAACTCACTCGTAGTGTGTTCACTTTGATTTGATATTGATATTATACATGCATACAATACATTAGTACTATATATACACATATGTGCATTTATATGCATGTCTGTGCATGTCAAGTTCGCAAGATTAGCTTGGCACTCAATTGAAATGTGTCGTAAAACTTTAACAAATTAATAATTTGAGGAAAACTTTGAGAAAATATATGGAATTCACAACAATTTCGACTGTTTTCCGCTAGCTCAAGTCTCGAGAATAACGTCAGATATTTTGAGAGCACGCATAAAAAAATAGAATACATAAATAAAATCAGTTTATTCTACAGAATTATGGCTGTATGTGCACACACACATACACACAAATATGTTTATAAATACTAGAAATATGTATGTGTTTGGGAGTGTGTGTGTGTGTGTGTGTGTGTGTTTCCACAATACGCTCTCACTCACTTGTACACAATTATATACACAGTTTGTCTACAATAAGTGAAAATATTTAAGTATGTATATAAAATATGTTTTAATTTTGTACAGAAATACTTACATACAATTTAAAAAGTTATCCAGAATTCTAGTAGACAAATCAAAGGTGCTAAGCTAGTTTTCGAGCACACACATGTACACAAGTGTGTGTGTGTATATATATAGATAAACTCCAAACATATTTTAAACAATTTGATTTCAGTCTCTACTTCATTTTGTTTAGGAGTTTGATGCACTTCCAAATAAACTCTGACTAAATAAGCCCAATAATTTATGAAACATTTATATAAATATATAAGTATGTATAGTAGGTATTTTAGTATTTTAGTATATCAATATTTCAGTATTTCAGTTGCGACCGATCGTTACTTATACAAAGTTGAAGAACTAAAGATATTGTTTCATAAAGCACATTATAGTATTTTGCGGATAGTAAACTTTTATGAAATAAACAGACAACCGATTTGAGAAAGCTTCGACTGCTGTGCTTTCGCATTTCCACATTTCAGTCAGCACTAGCCAGATAGCCAGCTAGCAAGATAGCCAAATAGCCAAATAGCCAGCTAGCCGTATAGCAAGTGAGCCACATAGCTAGATAGCCAAATAGCCAGCCATGTGCAAATGCCGTCAATAGTCTTCCTTCCATTTAGTCATGGTCATTTTCTGCTCTCTGGTCTCTGCTCTCTCTCCTTCTGTCTGTAGACATCACTCACTCTCGCCACTAACTACACTGACAAAAAACAAGTGAAAAATTCTGGAATCTCAAAATTTAAAAATAATGAAAATAAAATAAAGTTAAAACATTTAAAAAATTTGTATTCTGTACAATGGTATAGAAAATCAAAGAGTTTTAAATCTAAAAACAAGAAAGAAAAGTACAGTCGAGCACGCCCGACCGTATAATACTCTCTGCATTTTAATCCCGATTAAATTATTAAAATCGGTATCGAGATATTACATTGTGCAGTACTTCCGTTAAAACACCTTGAAACAAAAACAATCTAAGCAAAATCAAACAGCTGTTTGTATGCGAATACACATACGTTTGACATTATATGCATGTATGTGTGTATTCGGCGCAGCTAGCGTATGCGGGCTGCGCTGACGCCACACAAGCAGAGAAAACGTTTGATCACGCTTGTATGTTTCTGTCTCGCTTGCACTCATACCTTGATATGGCGTTCAATTATCAATATTATAACTCTTCTAGTTTTCTTGTTTGTAGTCCAATTTCAATGCGTCTTTTAAGAATAGTTTGAAATAGTTAGCCTCGACTCGAATTATACAATTACAATGGTGTAGTATATGAACAAATGTCTAAAAACGGAACTAAAGTTGAGAATTATTGTTTTGTATTTTGGGAAAAAAAAGGGCGTGGCAGTCCAAAATTTTAAATGGCAATGCAATTACACTGTCGTTAGGAACCTCCATACCAGAATTGGTGATCCTAGGTGCCATGGTTACTGAAATATTCGCCGAAAACACCGATTTTTTCCGAGGTGTGTCTAGTTTTTTGCTCATTGTGGGCGAATGGGGCGTGGCATCGAAAAAAAAAAAGATTCTTGTATTGACTGACTAAATATGTGATCGATTGACACCAAGCTCGAACTTGTAGCTCTTACCATCTCTGAAATCTGTTTGTTCATACGGACAGACGGACAGACGGTCAGACGGACAGACGGACAGACGGACATGGCTATATCGACTCCGCTTGTGATGCTGATCAAGAATATATATACTTTATGGGGTCTGCCACGCCTCCTTCTGCCTGTTACATACTTTTGCACAAACCCAATATACTCTTGCAGAGAGTATAACTAGAGAAAACAAGAAAGAAAAGTACAATCGAGCACGCCCGACCGTATAATACTCCCTGCATTTTAATCCCGATTAAATTATTAAAATTGGTATCGAGATATTACAATGTGCAGTACCTCCATTAAAACACCGTGAAACAAAAAAATCTAAGCAAAATCAAACATCTGTTTGTATGCGAATACACATACGTTTGACATTATATGTTTGTATGTGTGCAAGCAGAGAAAACGTTCGATCACGCTTGTATGTTTCTGTCTCGCTTGCACTCATACCTTGATATTGCGTTCAATTATCAATATTGTAACGCTTCTAGTTTTCTTATTTATAGTCCGATTCAATGCGTCTTTTTTTTAGGGTAGTTTGATATAGTTAGCCTCCACTCGAATTATACAGTTACAATACTGTACTATGTAAACAAATGCCTAAAAACGGAACGGAAGTTGAGAATTATTTTTATGTATTGTGGGTAAAAGGGGCGTGGCTGTCCAAAATTTTAAATGCCAATGCATTTACGCTGTCGATAGGAACCTCCATACTAAAATTGGTGGCCCTAGGTGCCATAGTTACTGAGATATTGTCCGAAAACACTGATTTTTTCCGAGGTGTGTCTAGTTTTTTGTTCATTGTGGGCGAATGGCGCGTGGTATCAAAAAAAAAAAGATTCTTGTATTGACTGACTAAATATGTGATCGATTGACACTAAGCTCGAACGGTTTGAAATCTGTTTGTTCATACGGACAGACGGACATGGCTATATCGACTCTGCTTGCTGATCAAGAATATATAAACTTTATGGGGTCTGCCAAGCCTCCTTTTGCCTATTACATACTTTTGCACAAACCAAATATACTCTTGGAGAAAAAGGTTATCTTTAGTCGCCGAAGATTAAATACCCTTTTATCCAAATATATACATATATACCAAGTGCTCCTATGGTAACTATATGATATGGTAGTCCGACTTGGATAAAATTTGATCAGCATGGAAATTATAGAAAATGCATATTGCGAGAATTTAGAAGAAATCGTTTATTAGACAAAATATTTTCATACTATGCATTTTTAAAGCATTTTCGACCGATTTTTCCTATGACAGCTATATGATATACTTATCCGATTCGATCGAATTTAATATGTGAACTGAAGACTACAAATCTGTGCCCAGTTCAATCTAGATAGCTTCAAAACTGAGAGACTAGTTCGCTTAGAAACAGACGGACAGATAGACGGACAAACAGACGGACATGGCTATATCGACTGTTAATGCTGATTAGGAATATATATATACTTTATGGGTTGCAGGGTATTAAAACCAACCAATTTAAAAAGATGTTTACAAACCGAACAGATGCGAACAAATTTTAAACTTAAAACGTTTGGAACTTATAAAAAGTTCACGCTGAAGATTAAATACCCTTCCAGTCATGCATTTTGCGTCAATTTGGGTATAATTACCAGTTGTTTCTGTCACCAAAATGACATAGTAGTCTGATCTGGATCAAATTTAAAGAGCAGATGGGGTATGACAGCAAGTGCAAGGAGATTTACGATACAGTCATTCGATCTGGCTTATTTGAGGACATGAAATGCATTTTTAGCTATCTCAACCAATTGAGTCGAAATGTATTTAGTAGCAAATCACGTGTTCAAACCAAATTTGCATGAATATCTGATATAATTGGAAGGGATGGTTACAAAAGGTACAGGGTATTTTAAATAGTCAATAGCCATTTAAACGGGTTATTCTCTGGAAAACAAAAATACAACAAAATAATTACCTCAAATAAATGATTTAAGAGTCAGATTGTCAACTAAAAGTTCACAGCTTCAAGAAGAAAGTGGGAAAAATGCGTTTTTTATGAAATTAACAAAATATACTTTCTGACCATTTACAGTCTATTTTGTTTACATTTTATTTATGTTTACATTATTGCAATCTATACTATATTAAAGTATATATGTATTTGTATATATCAAGTTACTGAAAGCACTCATATTTTTTGCACAGTGTACAAATAAGAGTTAAATAAGATTTAAATATCGTGTTGTATGTGTATGTGTGTGTCTACAAACTAGTTAGTCGCATGTATTTAAGTATGTCTTAACTATCAGCATTAGCAATAGAATATATTCACAGCCAATTCCTAAAATTTACAATAAATATTGCTTTCGTTTTGTTTCCGTTATCTTTCATTTTATAGTTACCTTACGCCTATTATTGTACTAAGTATTATAATATAATATCATTGAAAGGACTTTTCAATTTTCCATTTTCCATCTAAACACATGTGCATAGTATGTGAAGAACGTGTGTGTATGTGTAGGTATGTGTAGGTATGTGTGTGCATCTGCACTGGGAAAAAAGGGGGTTCGATTCTCACATTGAATTTACATTTTTTCAATTTGACCATATACTAAACATTTTAGCAAAACAAACTTTTTTAATAGTTCAAAGTCTGACCAAGAACTTTGAATATTTAAAAAGTTTGAATTAAAATAAAAAACGAAGACAAACCTAGAATCGAACGAGAAATTTTAAAAGTAATTTGCATTTTATTCTGCATGATCGTTTAAGTAAATGTCAGATAAACATGAATTAACTTAAAGCTTAAAGTGCTTGGAGTAAGAACTGTAGGTCTTGAAGGTTACAGCTCTGAAATTAGGCACTTTAAGGAGCCTTCTTAGAATTTTACGACACATACGCACACACACATGACACACAAGGCCCTTCGTCACATTTGGTACTACTTCTAATATTGTCACAATTGAATTTGAAGTGTTCACATATAAAATGTTCTTTATGTGATTATGCCAACATAGTATATAGTATATATAGCATATGATGTACGTATATACCTATATACCTAAAAGCCTAACGCATATATTATTAGTCTTTGTAGTTACATAATTTCATTTTAATGAACTATACTAACTCTCACATATCTTTATGTATTCTCTAAATTTCTTAATCTAGATTTAATAGCATGTATTGTCCATGTTTGGAATATGATTATTAGCATAACATAGTCGTTCTTCGGGGTATCTATAAGATAACCACTTTTATTGCCAAACCTTTCTTTGGCAAAAAGACGGTTATGCTCGAAACCTCTCTAAAAATTTTACATCTTCCAAAAAAAAAGAAAATAATGTAACAGCGCCAGCGACCAATGACGAACTGTTTTCGATTCGAATTAATTTTTTAATTATGTGAATTATTTATAAACCTGTGAAGACCTTAGCAAATACTCAGTCAATATCAGATTTCAGGATATTCTGCTTTTCACATATTAAACAAATCACTTTATAAGCTAAAGTAGTTCAAATTAAAAATTGTCAATGCTGTCAATGTATGCTTGTATGTACATTGTACAAGTTGAGATTACATGAATGTACATACAGGAATACATTACTCAAATTAAGTAGCTTATGATATAATTCGTTACTGTCCTTCAATGTATGTGGGTACGTATGGGTGTATGCGATGTCATCTGACCATTGATGGGTCATCACACACACTCATACCCACCATGCATTGAAATCCATTTAGCCTGTTTTCGTTATGTACAATCATATTTAATACTTAATATTATGTACGAGTATTTGAAATAACACTGGGCTTAACCCTTAACCCTTAACCCTTTAAAGCCTTGTTTGTCTCTGCTGACTCACGATACAAAGTCACGGTTCGGATTGGCTGAATATTCGTCGGTAAAACGCCCCGTGGCTGCAATGAAAACAACAATATAAATACAAGTACAATTACAAATACAAATACCAATTTAAATAAAATATAGTACTCGAAACAAACTATGCCGAAGGATTCTTGTACTGTACCCCGTACACCAACTCTGGGAGCTATAGTAGGAGACGGTGGTCCCATCCGAGCATAATTTGTGGTACACAACAGGTGCGTTGAGATCGCTCTACTAACACTACATGTCTTCACAGATACATGGTAAGTATTCATTTACTTAAATACATTTAATACTTACAATCTTCCATTAATATAACTTGAGCATTTTCAATATTTGTACTAGCTACTGAGTGCGGAATTAGGTTGAATTCGTCTTCGGTAAGTGTAGTATTCCATCTGGACCTGGTTCCAGAGCGATGGGCCGAGCTCACAGTCATCGTGGGTGTTGAGTATAGACTCAAGTTAGTGGGATTTATGACACCCGCTGACATTGTGGATATGGATCCAGCGTATCCCAGTAGCTACAAAGGTAGAAAATGAAATGTGTATGTGTATGTGTATGTGTATGTGTATTTGTATTCAAATGTGTACAACTTACCGATGTCGACTGACTGTGGAAGTGATTGAAGTACTCCCGACTATTTGTGGCGGGGTACATTTGTGATGCGATCCTAGTTAAGGAATTGGAAGCAATCGGATGCATTTTACAGCGAGTAACCTCCGAGGAGACATTGGGACTACTAGGTGATTGAGGCTGCGAGAGGGGCAGCGGTAAAGGCAGCGGCAGCGGCAGCGGCAGAGGTAACGGCGATGCTCTGCTTACAAGTGTGGTGCAATCGGCTGCAGCCGCTGCAGTATTGGTATTGGTGTCTGCATCTGGGTTAATGGGACTCTGGTTGCTCTCGAGGGTATTAACGTTTCGGCTTTCCTCATCAATCAGGCTACCCGACTTGCTCGCACACAGACTGGCCGTGGAAGATGGAGGCGACGATTGAACCATCGCAAGATCTCCGGTAGTACGTATGATGGCAACGGGCCGTGCCATCGGAGGCAGCATCGGTGGTAGCATTGTGCTGTGATAATGAGTCGATGCTACTCCGACTCCGCTAAGCTTTGAGCTGCGCAGCTGCTGGTGTATCTGGTAATGTGGTGAATGCGTGTGTGTTCCCAGCTGATGTGCGTGTGGGTGAGAGTGTGCATGTGTGTGGGTGTGTGTGTGCGTGTGCGTGTGCGGAAATGATGGGCTCTCCAAGGATCCATTTCCAGGCTGAATTCCAGTGCCGTCCTGACAAACGTATGTCACAAAGTCCGAAATATCGTGAGCTTCACTAGAAAACTTTTCACTCTGCTCTTGCTGCTGAAGCTGGTCATGTCCAGCTCCCGCTCCGTGTCCATGTCCATGTCCATGTGTTTGCACGTGCACCTGCTCGTGCTCGTGCTCGTGATCATGCTCGTGCTCCAGGGTTGTCGCATGCGTTGCTGCCAGCAGCCTGGGACTACTGTGCTGTGGATAGTACAGGGTATTGACCGGGCTCACGGAGCTGGCTAGTAATGTGGAGCAGTTGTGGTGCAAAATAGCTAAAAATAATATTTTAAAATTACAATAGAATTCTTGCCCAAAATCCACAGATTCGATTGATCTTTCAGGACTTAACCCAACCCGAGCAGACTTGCAAATTCTTACTTTTGGTTTCTCCCTGGGAAAAGGAAGGGTTTGCAACGTCCTCCGAGGAGGATATTTAAAGCACTGCTCGGTATTTAAAATAGATTTCTTTGACTCATGATTAGTTGCTTTCTTACCTTCAGTTGTACGAATCTGGGGATTGGGAATCCGGCTATTGACTGGAGTATAGCGATGCAGGGAAATCGTAGAGTCACTTGTGATTGTTGAATCGGGATTGTTGTTGTTAATGCTATCAGCCGATCTCAAAATTACCGAAAAACTTCCACCAGATGGGCAGTTCTCCGTGTTGGTGATGGTGCTGGGACGCGAGTTAATCGGGGGTGAGGAGCTGTGGTCGATTTTACAGGAGGTAATATCGGAGGATCCATTGGTCGCATCGGAGCGAAGTAAAGGTGACTGAGATAAATGCACATTTCTGTGATTCTGATCGACAAAGTCAACTGATATTGGAAAAGACGATTAATGCAAATCTTTGGAAGCATCAGGATTATCTACTCACTGTTGTAACCGCCTGCTATTGCTCCAGGATTACCGCCAATGGACCCGGACTGCGTCTGGCTTTGGGTCTGGGACTGGGATTGGGACTGGGATTGGGTCTGGTTGAGGCCTTGAGAACTGGAGATGGGTGAGTCTGGGGTCAGTTGATATGTATTGCAGTCGTATGCAGCTACCACAGTCTCCCGCTTTATAAGGTTCGTGTGCATGTGATTTCCACTGACCTCGTCCAGTATTGAGTCTGAAAAAAAGAGGATTCCAGTCATATTTATACTAAGTGACTCTAGAGCTTATAGTCAGTTAAATGCTGCTGTTGATGCTGAATATTCTCTCTGGGATTGACCATTTGGCATTCACCTTTGGATAAAGTCCAGAGCTCCTGAGAGGAGAAAACTCCAGTGGCGAGGATAATGTCATTGCAAACGACTCCGTTGTATGGATTGTGACGCAATGCTCGTCCTCCCTTGGCATCAATGCCCTCAATCCCCTCTTCGGTCTTTCTGTCCACGCCCGTTGAGCTGTTATTCCGGCCGTGAGTGAATAGGGCGAGATGGGGCGATCTTGTGGCTATAACCGAGGCATTGTGCGTATTTATAAAGTTGGCCAAATACAAGTCCAGTTCCCTCACGGAGACATTGATGTGATAGGGATTCACACAGAGGCCGGGATGCAAACACTCCGGATTCTTCTCCAGACGCTCTCCATCCGTACTCTCGAGCGGGATGGCCTTGAAGAGAATTACCATAACCAGGTCGAGACGCCACACTTTGTCCGCCTGTCTAAGGCAATCGATGCGACGCATTTTACCCTTTTGATCCGGGTTGGAGAGAACACAGATCGACTTTCGCTTTCCAATGATGGATTGGACAAAGTCCTCCCGACTCTCTTGGGTTATATCCTTTCGCAGTTTGCCCAAAAGACGCGACGCCCATTTCTGTTTCACTTCAGTTTTCTCATTCTGGAAGATTTGAATGACTTATTTTCTTAATTAACAAATTAAAGACAGTTTGGTTTGTACCTGTAACTCATCCTTGCAGTGCCTTTCCTCCTCCAAGGACATGCGTTTCTCGTGCTTCTTGTAATACTTTCGCTTTGCCGCTTGCAAATTGAACCAGGAGTACGAGAAGGACTTGACGTAGGGTAGTAGTGCCTCAATAAATGGGTGGAATTCATCCTAAGTGCCAAAATGACAAATCAAAATAAACAATCAAACAGTTTCCCAAATTGATCAACTAAACTCAATTATTGTACATCACACAATTACAATTACTAGCATTCAAAATGTATTTGATCACACAATAGTTTTAAAAACAAATAGGTATATTTCGAAATATATATAAATAATTCCTAGTTGAAGAATTGTACACGACATTTAACTGAAAACATATTTAATCACATAATAGAGTCCAAAAAGTAAAGTATAGATCCTGAGAATTAAAGACATTTAGACATTTAGATATTTAGATATTTAGACTGTTGTAGGTAAATATAAATCCATTTCCTTGAGCGATTTTTGATTCTTATATTTCTATCGTTTTCCAAGTTTTAATTTGTTTATTCAAAAGACCATACAAAAATAAAACGGTAGAACTCAATAGTTTCTATAAACAAATGTTAACTATTTAAAAAAAAAAAATATATTAATTTTCTATTTTGGCTAGATTATTAATTTTAAAATTAAAATCACCTTTTTAACCACAAAGTTCTTAAATAACTGGATTACAGTGAGGTCAATTACAGAAAGTGGGATGGACTATATTCAAATCTATTGAAATACTGATAGTTTTGATCAGTTAAACGGGTTGGAAACAAGCAAAAAATAAACATTTTTAAATTACAGAAATACATACATTATGATGTTTTCTAAGAATTTAATCAATTTTGACCTCAGAAAATATCTTAATTGTCAGGGGCGTGGTTAATAACTGAACATAAATAACATGCAATGAATTAAGTAATTACTCGGACAGAGGGGAGTAGAAGAGAGTTGTAGAAAGGAACGGAAGAATATGACATGTGCTTGGGAAAACAGTGTTTGAAAAAGTACTATCCAACACACACACACTTACACCATACACCCATACACCCATACACACACATTGACAAACTTAAAAAACACTCTGTCACATCGAATAAAATGAATCTTTAATGATTAATGATTAATGATTAATGATTGCGATAATCCAACAAGATGCATATTCTCAATATCAACATACTCAAATGTGAATTTGTGTTGCTTTTTTTTAGTTTTCGTTTTAGTTTTAGTTTTAGTTTTTGTTGATGTTTAAACTTAAACTTAAAGGCACATAGAGACACCAAGAATTAGATTGTATTAGAAATCCAAGTATGTAAAAATTTTTAGTTACATTTCAAATATTATTGATTAATGTTGGAACTTGGTATTCGCGATATCCACAGCAATTTTCATTTCAAAACCTACCAATAGAATTAGTTAATGAGCATTTTGTGAGTTAAGTTAAGCATTAAGTTTAAATAAACTAGAATTTGAAACGGAAAACAATAAACAGTAAATCAAAAGGGCTCATATAAACCAAGAATAACTGATTACTAAGTTGGAGTTGTAGCGTCTTCAAAGATTCACACACTGATTCTAAAATAATGTCCTAAAATCAAGATTTTGGTTGAGAATCCGTAAAGCTCTTAAAATTATTAACAAATTTGTTAATATTTTTAAGACGATTTATTATACAAATTCCAAGTCTGATCAATTAAAAGATAAAGTATTTTTGAAATTATTTATAAACAACCTTTGAGTTTCAAGTCCCGAAAAGATTCGAAAACTTAAATGTTTCTCCTATAATATCATATATTTTTAAGCTAAAACCTTTCAGAATTTCAATAATAGAACATTTTGCATTGAATCTTTATTTTATTAAGAGTTTTTCATGATGTGTTTACTTGATTTTAGAACACGTTCTTTTTATCAGTGTATCAAAGCCAAAAGGCAGTTCATACCTGTCCAGTCGAAGATGTCTGCAAATAAGAAGATACGTCCGTCTCGATCATACAGCTTCTCAATGCATCTGGTATAAACATACCTTGTGCAGAGGATATATCATTGAATTACTTATGTACAGGTACAGGCCCGATTAGCTGTAAGATGGTCGGAGTTAGGCGATTCATTATCTTTAATAAGACCTTTTTACCTGTGTAAACTGCACATTTTTATTTATAAACTTTTTCTGCTCACACCAAACATAATAAACAGAATGATTTAATTTTTAGACTATTGAGCTGGGAAATCCTTCAGTTTTTTAATCTAATCATTTGGAGTCGTTGACGCTGAAATGATTTAATTTTGCATTCGTTTGCATTTTAATTTGTCTCCGAATTGCATTTCAAGAATTACACAATGGTTACACAATGAAATATATATATATAATGTATATATAGACAGATGTATATCTACACATATATCCATACTCGTCTGGTAACTGCACTAAAAGTATTTTGACATGTTGGATGCATGTGTTGAAGAGTTAAGAATACACACAGAGGCGAACAAAATAATAATAATAATAATAATAATAAATAAATAAGCACATACATTTATTTGAAGCACTCAGCACAAGCAAGAGTGAGAGTGATGTGTAGTGCAAAACGGATTCCTTTCGACTAAATCTAAAATTGTACTTTCATCGTAGGAGCTAATGCAAAGAAGCTCTAACGTTCTCGCGTTCGCACGCACTCACGCACTCACGCTCTCTTCGCTCTCACTCTCTCTGTCTTTCTGTCTTTCTGTGCTCTCTCTGTACTCAGTTCTTACTGTTCTGTGGGCTGCTCTCGGCTGGCTCATCGGTCTCGATTCCTCTTCTTTTTCTCTGTCTGCTTCTTGCATATGTGAAGGTGGCAGACACTTACACTTCGTTTGGTCAAATGCTGCTTAGAAAGCATGTAAAACTAAAAATGGAAAATTAAATATTCTACATTCTCCTGGAGCAACGCCAACGAGCGTAGACGATTCCACGTTTCCACGTTTCGACCATTCCACCATTCCACCATTTCACCGTTCCACCGTTTCTCCAATCGACCATTTGGCACCAACTAAATTCGTGCGCACGCATTAAAATTCATACTGCGCATGCCTCAAAATGACAAAAGAGTAAAGGAAAATCACAACTCGTTCTCTCACTCACATCCCACTCTCCCTCTTTAAACTCTCTTTGGAAAGTTCTCTTTAGGCTGCAGCTGTAAGGCAACAATGGGTACAGTAGCAAGGACAGCAAGCAATTTCCACTGAGATAAAAAAACTCTGAAAGGCCGACCACGCTAGTGACGAAAACAGTCTTCTGCCGGCTAACACATATATCCGGCTAGAAGTCGATCGGCTGGATTCAATATCTGGCTTGAATGAAATTTATGTACCTGTAATTAATCGTGTAATTAATAAAAATAATGTGATCTGAATTACAATGATGAGGAAGATGTGACCAGATGTGATCAGATTGAGCCGATAAAACAAATCGGATAAAAAGATGACGGTCAAAGTCTTGCACTTAATTAAACAAGAATATTTCATTGTTTGTAACGGTAAGTGGAAAACATATTTATTTTTAAAACAGAAAAGCTATTCATGTACTGTTTTATTCATGCTCTTGGGATGCTTGTAGGTTAACTTTAAAGATATTGAGGTTAGACGGCTGAGATTGAGGTTATGTCATGCGCAGTATGTGCTACAAATGAGCTTTTAAGAGAAGTTATGATACTGTGGAAAGACTCATAATCATATTTACAGTGTACAGTAAATATGCTGGAATTTGGACCTATTGGACACTCGATTCGCTGCGATTCTCTAAAATAGAAATAAAAAAACTAAGTACAATTAAAATTGCAATTCCAATTAACTCGTTCGATAAAAATCAATGAAAGTAGAAAGTGGAAAGTGGAAAAAGATGCAACCAAAAAAATTATAAGCTTTCGTCTGTATTCAGCATGTGAAAGTTATGTGTATTGAAATGTTTTCCGGCCCGAGAAGGGACGGGACGATAACAGAATTGGACTCTCAGATATCTGAAGCTTTCCCGAATTCGTGTTGTTCCATTACAGTTCGGTTACTGTCATCGTCATCCCCTGCTGCTTAGTCACATTAACTTATACATACATAAGTCATACCGAAGTAAAAGTGTTTAATAAAAATAAAAATAATAAAAATACATAGCAAAGAGGCAATTCAGACGAGCACAAAGACAAATATATAACAATAATAAAGTTACTAATTATAAAAAAGGAAAGAAATAAGAAAATAAAACACATGTGACCTGAATAATATTTCCATAAGTGTGCCTAAAAATTTCCAAAAATGAGCTAATGCGAAGAATATACATACATACAGTACAGTTGCAAATCCTTTACATTTAAAGGCTTATATATTTTTATGATACAATTAACAAGGTAAAAGAGCCCTTAATTACAAATAATTAGTCCAACTCTTCCTAAAACCTACGCAAAGCACCTAACCTATTGTAAGTTTGAACGATTTGTTGATTTAATCAGCGAGTTACATACATATTTTTTCTCTTTAGTTTTTCACTTCAAATACATAATATACGTACGCATATGTACAAATACTAATACTATACTGAACTAATACTAGTACAAATACTAGAATACTAATACTAAAACTGGTATAATGTGAGTGCCATTTAAATACCGTAAGGAATAAGTACATTCGAATTGACTGTGAGAAAAATATTATGCAAACAAAGTGTTACATGGAAGTCTATCGTCGGTTCGCCTGGAGGACCAAAAATTCAATTTCCCAAAGTTATTAATAAACCCTCAAACCCCGACATTCTTGATTACTAAAATTGAAAGCGCAATAAGTCGATTTTTTTATTTGACTGATTAGGGAGTACTTTCTGCATTGAGAGTGTTACACTGAAAAAAATAGTCCACGATTCCGGCCGTCAACAAACCAAAGCGATGTCAAAAGAGTACTCTACTCCACACCGATTTTAAATACTTTATTAAAGAACCCAAGTTTGTGTTGAACATTTTTTTAATAAGCATACAAAGTTCAGAGTTTAATCTGAGATAGGTAGATTTTAATAGTAAATCATCATGTATCAATAAAATATTCCACAATTAGAAAAGGTTTTTTTCTTTTCAGATATGGCGAGCATAATATTAATAGCTTGTTTAGCTATATTGGGTCTAATCATTGCTATAGCGCTATTTTTAGCCGGTGGATACTTATGGTGGAGACATAAAAGGTCCCAGCTACAATTTATTGAGCCAAATGAAGACGAGGAGTCCAGTAGTTATAGCCTGAGGTAAGTTGGTTCTATGTTAGCCCTTGCAGAGCTAATAATTATTTTCGTACACAAAAATCTGACGAATTGGGTTTTTCCATGATGTGGCATATATGGTATAGTAGAGTCGAGCGAAACTACAGTAAAATACATAGTACTCATTCTTCAAATCTTTCAATTATTATATTTTTCAACGATTTGTATTATGAGAGCTTTAAGATATAGTTGTCAGATCCGGATCGACGATAGCTCTAGTACTTTCCAAACAAGTGTTTATGGAGATACAGTAGGCTCATGCCAGCAACTTGAAATAAACTTAATCTGCCTGACACACAGACAGATTTGCATTCTCAAGGCGTTCATACAGACGGACGGACAGACGCACAGATGGACATTATTATATCGACTCGGCTGCTGATGCAGATTAAGAATATATATACGTCATGGTGTCGGAAACGCTTTCTTCCGTTTGTTACGCACATTTCTCTTCTGGCAAGCCAAATAGCCTCTACTCTAAATGCCGTGTACGGGATAACATAGGGTGTCAAGTCTTTGGCAAAGATATTCCATATTTGAATCTATATTTGTTAGTATTTTACAATAATTTGTATTCTTTAAACCTCTAGGGCTACGCAGGATATTGTGGACTCTGGTAATCCTCCAACAAAACCGCAAGTTCCAGTCGCACAAACGATTACAACGCCGCTGCAGAATAATATTAATAGAAAATTAAATGGCTTCTTAAATCTTAGAACTCCTCTCATTGGGTACGTTGGTTTTTCTCATTTCTCATTTCCATTTCCATTTTCCACTGCCAAATGTTATATACCGGCTTTTTCGTCTCGACCCGAGAACTGGTTATTACTAAATATTTAATGATAGTGGCTCATTTCAGGGGCGGCTCAATGACACCGACGAAAGCAACAACTACGACCGCAGGAGCTGCAAATGACGGTACATCGAAAGATACAGCAGTAAGTATATGTTCGCCTAGTGACGAAAGCGCATCACTCACAAGCACTCAATTCATCAGTATCAGTATAATAATAATCAGTATATTATTTGAATTTAGAAACTTGCAAAATATAATTTTATAACCGATTTTGAAATTTACTTACGTCACTGGAAGTACTATAATCTGAGAATACCGGAAAACTAATTCTTTTGCAATATATTTTTTAGAATAAAAGTATTTCGATGACCGACATGTACCTTGATAGCGCCGATTCTAGTGAGAATGTCGGACAAATTCATTTTTCGCTGGAATACGATTTCCAAAACACAACACTAATATTAAAAGTGCTTCAAGGAAAAGAGCTGCCGGCAAAGGACTTGAGCGGTACCTCAGATCCATATGTTCGGGTGACTTTGTTACCAGATAAAAAGCACCGTTTGGAAACGAAAATTAAGCGAAGAACACTCAATCCTCGATGGAATGAAACGTTCTACTTTGAAGGCTTTCCAATACAGAAACTTCAGTCGCGTGTAAGTCTCAGAAACGAGCTCAAAACACATACTACTCTTAAGAATTGTATTAATTAATCGAATTGAATACCTATAATCCCTAATGCAGGTACTTCATCTGCATGTCTTTGATTATGATCGATTCTCGAGAGACGATTCGATTGGCGAAGTTTTTTTACCATTATGCCAGGTTTGATCAGGCCCTATATTTTCAATATCAAAATTTCTATACCATGACAAATATTTTGCTAACTTTATTAGGTCGATTTTGCTGGGAAACAGTCGTTTTGGAAAGCGCTGAAGCCGCCAGCCAAGGATAAGTGTGGCGAACTCTTGTCTTCGCTATGTTATCATCCATCAAACTCGATCCTAACTTTAACATTGATCAAAGCCAGGAACCTTAAAGCTAAAGACATTAACGGAAAATCAGGTAAAATCAAGAATAATAGTTATAGTCGACTCGAGACTTTAGGATACCCGTTACTCAGTTTCAATATGTTATTAACAATGGGGTGTGATTATAATATTAGAGCGCTCGTTTAGGGGACGGGCACGATTAAGGTAACTTGGTAAACACAGAAAATTTTCATACAATTTCATATCTAGATCATTTGTTCGACCTATTGTTCCTATATCAGCAATATCTTATATTGTCGGCCGATCCGAATGAAACTCTGTTAGTATATATACATATGTATATTGCTGATGAATTTATTCTGTGTCAGTTTCATGAAAATAGCTCGTAAAACACAGTTCATATTTAGGAGTCATTTTCTGGATAGATATAGTTGTCCGATTTGGATCAAACTTGGTTAGTATATGTACGTCATGTATACATGCGAAAAGTTAGATTTGATAACGTAGCTGAAAAAAGTTTTCTTTTCTTAATAATGCTCGTTTACATGTTTTTACATTTCCATGACTATAGAACGCCTTAAAGTGGGCGTGTCAAAAAACCAACTTCTACTGGTTGGGCATTTTATCTTTCATTTGCGATTTCTCGGGTCGTTCTACCTCTTATAGACTCTGAGATACTTTCGTTTAAACAGACGGACGTCGGAAATGACAATCTCAACTCGGCTATTGATGCTGATCAAGAATATATAGTATTTCCTATATAGTCTTTGAAGTACTGACTGATTTTCCCTTCGACGACTAATTTGTCCCTTCGATTTTAACCTTTCAGATCCCTACGTAAAGGTGTGGCTGCAGTTTGGAGACAAGCGTGTAGAAAAGAGAAAAACACCTATTTTCACCTGCACGTTAAATCCTGTTTTCAATGAGTCATTTAGCTTCAACGTTCCCTGGGAGAAAATCCGAGAATGTTCTCTGGACGTTATGGTTATGGATTTTGATAATATCGGACGAAACGAGCTGATCGGCAGAATATTATTAGCTGGTAGGTGCAACCCCTCCTCCCCAATTACCAAAAAGCAACACTACATATTTATGAAAACAATTTCGATTCAGGTAAAAATGGCTCAGGTGCGTCGGAAACAAAACACTGGCAGGACATGATATCAAAGCCGAAGCAAACTGTTGTTCAGTGGCACCGCCTAAAACCAGAGTAAATCTAGGCTTGAAAACATAATATAGACGCTATTCTATATACCTATAAACAAAGACTATGGTATATTTATTATAAAGGTGATTCACTCCTATAAGCCCATACACGCCATTGGATGATTTAGCTTTATTGTCTCCAGTAGGCGACTTAAAAGGTTTGTTGAGGTTTGCGTGGCTTTATTTGATAGAGACGACCGCTCCCTTGTTTGAGCAGAGGTGTTAGCACCTATCATCCACCAAAATACGATCTTGAATCTTCGAAACATAAGCGAGTAACTATGGAACAAAGTCACGTCATTTAACACTAATCAGCTGACTAGTTTTGTATTTGTTAAGCGCGGTTAGTCGGAGTCCAGCCAAACGCCTCTGTGCCACTAGACTAATCTTGTAATTGGTAATTGGTATGCGCTCATTTAGGCTGGTTGGTTGGTTAACATGAAAAATGTATACTCGTAGTCTTTTAACGCCACACTACTGATGAATTCAGAACCAATTTCCAGACTTGTTATCAATTTGTTACATTGACTGTGTGCACGGTTATATGGAGTTAAGCATCTTTATAATACATAGTCTTTGCTATAACGTTCACCCACACCCACACCCACACGGACACCGACACCAACACCAACACCAACACACAAATTATTTACGAATTAAAACATTTATGCAAAACGGTTTAGCAGTATTAAAGAAAGCTGCACCCTGACTAAGTAAGAGATCGCACACTTTGCGCAAAATTGCAACAAACCAAATTTAGCAAAAACAGAAAACAGAAAACAAAAACTAAAAAACTAAAAAACTAAAACAAAATGTTAAAATAATGTAATTTGTGCTTGCATTATATTCGTTATAATTAACTGACGTCTACTATATCATTATTAATGCCTGATTAATATTAGATTTTAGGGGCGAGCGTGAAGCTGAAATTAATAAGAATTGTGACTGAGATTGGGACTGAGACTGAGACTGAGACTTTTCCGTCTCAGCTCAGAGTTTCAGGCTCAGTTTTTTAGAAGCATAAAGAAGAGGAGCAGGAAAAATGAACCCCTTATTCGTATTCGTATTCGTATATTCATACTGGCAATAAAGTCGAATTAATATGAATTGTCTTTAAATTTCATTAAGCATTCAATTGAATGCACATTTTTACAATGATAAATCAAAAAGAAAATGAACCTTATTAATTAAGTAAGAGAGTAATGCAAATTATTTAACTGTTGTAATGTTTTTACATATAGAAACACCATATTAACTAGCTTAAATTAATTAATCGGCAAAGTCGTAGAAGATATATTGTTTAAACAAATACAAAAACAAAACAAAAACAAAAACAAAAACAAGATGATCAGAAATTAAATAATCATTCTCGTGGCTGAAGATGAAAATAGTAATTAGTTTAACCGCGACGAATAATATTTGTATATAAACGGTAAAGTAAAGAGTTGAAAATTGTTATTACATTATAGATTGATAATTAATAATTAACGATTAATAATTTAACTCGTAAAACGACATTGTTACAAGTTATTTAAATTAACGCGAATTGTTGGTTCTTTTACAATAAAAGAAAATTAAATTTGTGCAGAAGGAGGTCAAAGGTCATGTTAATCTTAAATATACAAATACAGTAGTTTAAACTATTGAACTATTTAGTACGATAGGGCTGTAGGTTAACCAAACAAAATAAAATATTTTTATTAGCGAGACAATTAGAGAATAATCACTGAAGTAAAAACCAAAAAAACAAAAAACCAAAAAAGCAAAAAAACAAAAAAAAAACACAAAACATATAATTAAAATAGAAAACATCAACAAGTAAAGTAACTGTAAAGAAATTAGCCAACCATTGCCGGAAAAAAAGCGTCTACAGAGATGGACAGAGATAAACATGAGAGAAATCGCGTTGAGATAATGTGCAAAATAACAAAATGCCACAAAAACAACATAAAAAACATTAAAAAAAAACAAATACACAAATGCAGATGAAAATGATTAATTGAGATTGAAATTAAGAGTTCAACAATAAAATAAATATATATAAATATATATTAAATTATAATTGATAGAGAGAAACTGAGTTTAAAAAACGAAAAATCGAAAATTCAACCCACCTTGAAATTACATATTTGTTATATACCTGTTATAATATTATTAAAATCAATTTATGATAATTAAATAGCTGCAAATAAAGCATTTTTAACCTAAACATAGTCCATTTGTTTTCTAAATTTCCAATTATAGATTTTTGTGTTACTATCTTTCGCTATACTGATTTTGAAAAAGTAAACCAATTGGAATTTTAAAGGAAGATATTATAAAACGAGAAAGTTTCACGTAATTCGAGTATAGGACTCCAACTAGCACAGTTTGTATAACAGTTTTACTTAGAAAGCGGGGAGAATTGGGAAAAGAAAAACATTATCTCTAGAACCTAGTTTTTTTATTAATTACCAAAATTTAGAATAAATATTGAGCGTGAAAGATAGTTGAAATTTGAGAATGGTACTTTAGAACAGAACAGAATAATGTTTATAACAGATTCATGAAGAAAGCAGCCAGTATTCGATAAGAATTACTTAAAATGCCTAATCTAATTTCTTAACCACATTAGTATCAAGTAAAATGAAAATTTTAAAATTTTACAAAATTTTTATCAACCCTATATGACTCCCTCCTGGTTTGAGCAGGATCCATTCACTGATCTATTCACTCGGAAAATAAATGCAACACAAATTCGAATTGGGGTAGTTTGTTTTTCACCTTTAAAAACATTATATTTAAAACGAATTTATCATTCCTCATTAAATTACAAATAGGTTGACAATCTCTTAGAGATACAAATATAAACGGTTACGCAATTAAGACTATAAAATGTTGTATGAAAACTTATGTTTGCTTGGATTGAATTGGTTTTTCTTTTGTTGATTTCTTATTTCTTATTGTTTTTACTAGATTTTCCCTCTGATTTAGCATCAGATTCATTGATTTAAAGGCGTGCGTCAATAAGATTCGCGAGATTTCGATCACCTTTTTTAGGATAAGCTACAAAATTTAACTTTCTCTTTATAAAGTCATACACTATTGAACATTGTTGGATTAACCCAAGTTACTGCTATTGAATTTTCGTTTAGGTTGTTTGCTTTATTTCATAGTACACATGCATACACAGTTCACAGTTATACAGTTCATAAACTCGTTTATAATCGGTTCAGCGAATTATATATATTTAATGTGTCTTAAATAGAATATAGATATTCTCAGCTTTACACACCCTAAACTTCACACTTCCTTCTTATTGTATACGAAAGTATATATATTTATTTATATATATTTTAAGGGTTGTGTCTTGATTTAACTTTCTTTTTTACTTGTTTAATAAGTTCTGCTTTCTTGTGTGTGTGTGTGTGTGTGTGTGTGTGTGACTTATATACTTTGCCCTAAGTCGCTGTTTCTGTTAGGCACCCTCTCATCGAGCTGATTAATTGCCCTCTTCGGTTAATGATTTGAAAAACTGATTAACACTTTTGACAGCCACACCTAAGGAGAAAATTTAAAATTTAATACAAATTTCTAACAATTTATTTTAATATTGTGTAAGTTACCCTTTCCAGCGGACTGTTCCTTTGAATCGCGCCATTTAAAGAAGGACTCCTTTTGTATAACGTAACCATCATAAAGTTCACAGAAAAGATCACCCAACAGACCTAAAATTTGACAATCGAACAATTTATTTGATTTCTGTATAGTTAATTAATTATCAGAAACAAACCTCTAGGATGCTCGAGGTTGTTCACAAGTGATTGAATTCCGTATAAGCAATCGAGCTGAAGGTCATCATTGGAATCGATATAGCGTTGAAAAACTGGTATGCAAACCTTTTGGAACATTTCGACCTCGAGCTTATAACTATGATCTTTGTAAACAATTGTAAAGTTGCATAGAGTTTCGGTCAAGCCTCGTACAAACAGTTTGTCGGCTACAACAATATTGCCCTAAAATAAAATAATTTTATTTATATTATAATTAAACATTTATATTATAATACTTACGTTACTGTAATCAATTATGCTATCTGCAGTTGAGCCTTCTTTAAGCAAATGTTCAATATCAGATATCACATTTTTTATGTGCTTTTCAACGGGTTCGCGCGCTTCAATCACTGGTTTCTTGGATTCACTCTCGACGTATTCAAATCTCTGTGTTGAAATAATTGATTAATAATTAAGGAGATTTATTTGAGAAAGTAAATGTTGAGACATACATTTGATTCAATAAACTCAGCTACTTCGCTTTCAGGCATAAAGTCGGACCAACGCAAATTATGCTTTTGCCACATGCTGCGTGTAAAGTTCGGACCCACTTCGCGGGTGCAATAGTTCAAGTATGTTTTAAGGAAGTTTTTACCCTTGATCGAAGGGTTCTCTCGCAAACTGTTTGTCCACAGATCCGAGACCGTCAACAGTTTCTTTACTATCAATGGACCTGCAAATAAAAACGGTTTAAGGTTCATCATTCATCGTAACAGTATAAAGTAATTTGTCTAGTCTTGTCCTCAAAAACACTTAAAAACTGGTAAGTATATATGTCTTAGTAATATGTTGTATGATTTGTAAATATGACACACAACTTAAAACTTATCTTATTGTATTTACAATGATTCAAAAATAATATATTGCACTAAGTAAATGTAAAAAGGTACGCTTTTTGCAATAACTGTGCTAAGGGACAAAGACTTAACCATTTTAGGAATACATATATACCTGTAAACTGAAGAACATAGAGCCAGAGATCTGGAATATCAACTATTAAATCGGTTGCGATCTCGCTGAACTCCTTGTATGCGAGCCTAAAGTGATCAACAGACAGGTGATTTTGCTGCATAAGATAGGCAATTGTGTTAGCCAAATATCTTCTGTATTGTTTGCCAACATTCGCTAAATGCAAATAATCAGTTAGTATATAGAACAAAAGGCCACAACGCTGTTCATCTTTTATCCGTTTTAGGCATGTAACTAGCGTTGGTGTTAACGTTTTCTCTGTGTCCGCTTGGTCAATTAAATCCGTTACAACTGATTTAAAGAGCTTTAGATCACTGCTGCTTGGATCAATGAACACTGCTTCCGGCGCGACGCTCTTCCCCAACTGAGTCTGAGACTGCGTTTGTTGCTGTTGTGAGGCAGAGATGGCTGATGACGTGGCACTTGTTTGTTGTTGCTCGCTGCTGCCTCGGTACATGACACCGACATTGCTGTTGCCGGTACTGCTGCTCAGCGAGGAGCCCATAGCCTGCTAAAGGTAAATAAGTTAGTGAAGGTTTAACTTGGCTCAACCAACGAATCGACTGTTATACACATTTTAAAAGATCTGAAATTGCAAAAATAATGATCCTTACCTTATTGGAGAGCCTGCCTGGCGGCGCTTGCTGTGTATACTTTGAGTGACTAGCTGATTTTTGTAGGGAAGAGGAAGAGTTCATCATGCCACGACTTTGTTGATGTTGTCCCACGCGCGACGAAGAGTTCTCCCGTGAACCTTGCGACGAACCGGTTCTCGAATGCATGCCTGAAGATGGTAAAAACTTTATTATGGCTTGAAAAAAACTTGAAATTATGCACAATTACATCGTTGGAAATTTCTAAAAAATATTGAGTTGTTAATGAGACCGATTGTAAAGTTTGGACGCATTTTAATTTGCATAGTACACAGATATATCTCATATTTCTTATTCAAAACTCTAATAGTTACTCTTAACGAAATGTATATTTAAAACTCAAGAGTATAGAGGTCTGTTAAGTTTGCCAGAAGCAAAATGTGCGAAACAGCTAGAAGCAGGCGTTTCACACTACATAAAATAGGTATATTCTTGATGATCATCAACATCCGATTTCATATAGAAATGTCGGTCTGCCCTTTGCCTCGCGAGCATATTAAGCTTAGCCCCTACCACCCTCACAAATTTTAAAAAACTTTTCTTTAACGCCATATTTTGTATATATACTCACCTCTATCACCATAACGATCCCGCTCCATGGAGCCCTTGTTGTAGGATCCTTTGTTGCGAGGCCCACTGCGATCACGATCCCGATCGTTGCGATCGCGATCATTTCGATCTCGGTCGTGCAAATTCTTATCCATTAGCGAAGAGAGCGCAGCAAATGAATTTTGAGGCGTGGTCGTGGGTGTTGACGATTGCCTGCTGTTGCTCCAAATAAATTGTGAAACTCCGCCCATTTTCTTGGTATCCAAATTCTGATTCAACTGCAATGACTGTGAAAATTTTATATGAATAAATTATTGTAATTTAAATAAGACAGTAGATATAGTAGTATATCATCCAAACATTTTTTGAAAGAGCTTAGTTTAGACCGGACATTGTTAAATATTGATCCTCTTGTGATTTACTTTAGTGTGGAACCTGTACTTTTCTATGAACCCTGAACTCTTTCAGTAATCTTATCTTTGTAATCTTTGAATATAAGCTCTGCAAGCGAGTAGTGCACACCCCCTGCAATTTTTTTTTAGATGGACCATATAGTCTTAATGATTAGGCCCTGGACTCTAGTTGAGTCTAGGCCCTACAGACCCTTCATTAATTTAATGTATAGAGAGTATACCCTAGATGCGTTTATCATTATTTGAAGTATAGACACCCAGTACGCTTACCAAACCCTCCAGTTTAGTAGTGTCCACCGCTTGCGAGCGACTTCCTTTGCTGGTCTGCACATGCCATACGTTGTCATCGTTGTTGCCATTCGAGTGGGCATTGCTTCCGCCTCCTCCACCGCTATTGCCCTGCTGATGTCGCAGATTACCGCCACCGTCGCCTCGTTGACTGTGACTGCCACCGTAGCCCCCGGAGCGGCCGTCAAAACGACCATTACCGCGATCATCCCGTTTACCCGAAGAGCCACCACCCGACTGGTTGCCCGTGTTAGCACTGGATGTGGACAGGGAACCAGTGTAGTTCATGTACTGGGCCGTTAGCTGCTCATTCTTGGCCTCTTTCTCAATTTGGCCCATTGTCTTCGGGGCTTCATTCCTAGTAGATTGCCATTTGTTTTTACGCAAATCGATGACGTCCTGGAGCATGAACCGTACACGGGAACTGATATTGGCGGCTTCCTTGTCCGTCTTGTTGGCAATGCCCTGCATAGTTGCTATGTACTTTTCCAGCGAGTAACAGCGACTTGGATCCTTGGGCATCACTGGTGTCTGCTCAAATTTGGCACCTACTGTGGTCAATAGCTTGCAGAGGCATTCCAACATGTCCTCTGAGCGAGGATTAAGCAGTGTATCAATGCAGGAGTAGACAATCTTTCCCGTCAACATGGAGATCTTGAAGAGCTCACCAATGAAACGCACAGTGCCGCCCGATCGTCGTCGGATCCTACGCTCCTCCTCCTCGAGCAGGGCCTCTAGTTCGGCCTTCTCGTTGGGATCGGTGGATATAGCGATCTTCTCTACAATTGGCTGCAATTTCTTCTCCTTGGCGGTGCTCTGAGACACATTCTGAGTGAATTCATGTTCCGTTTTGTCCAGCAGAGAATTGCGGAAATGCTGCAGATTCAATTTGGTGCCACTATCCATGCGCTCATCTCTGGCCTTGACTTCGCTGATCAGGCGATGACAGAGTCGTGCATAGGACACCGAGAAATTAGGCTCATCTATGGCCTTCTCAAAGACCAAGACGATCACTTCGTCCATCTTTTCGGGTGTATCAATTTTAAGCTTGACAATTTCTTCGACAAGCGTATCGAATCTTTCGGGTGTCAACTTGTTAAGAATACCCCGCACCTTTCGCACCAAATCATCCTTCTCGTGTGTGAATTTACTATCGGATTGTTCCTTTTTATTTCCACTACGTGGTCGCCAAGCGTTTTCCGTTTCATTCAATTTAACATGTTGATTGAGCGATAGATTAATATGAATCGTGTCCATCATGCTGCTACGTTCATGCACACCTGACATCGACATCTGTTTACCAACGTAATTGGCATTAGAATCGTTCCGATTGTTGCCGCCTCCTATCACTCCCACCATGGATTGCACACGCTTGTTGTTGTTATTGTGGTTGTTGTTGTTGTTGTTATTGCGCATAAATGTGGGCATCAGATTGGGATGGGGCAGTATAGATGCATTCTTAACCTCCGGCTGTACCCGCGATGCCCTTGCCTCACGCAGCTGCATCAGCTGTTCGCGATCGTATTGTTTCTTTCCCTCAGGATTGCTCGGAGACCATTGTCCCTCGTTGTAGTTGATAAGCGATGCTGGGGGCGCGGAAGTGGTGGACGAAGCGGCAGGTTCAGAGACGGAGATGGAGGTGGACGACTCAGAACGACGACTCAGAACGACGACTGTGGAACTTGAGTCTACGCCAACGCTGGACTCTGCCACTGGTGCTTCTACTTCAGCCGTCTCAGTCTGAGTATCAGCCTGTGTACTGCTCATATCTGCCACTTCAGAGCTCTTTTTGCACTCCTTGATCTCTTTGCACTCCCTGATTTCTTTGCTCTCCACAGCCTGTGACTTTACTAAAGCACGATCAGTCTCATCGGGTGTGCTCTCGTGTGTGCCCTGCGGCATCGCTGCTGCACTCTCAGCAGGCTCCACAGCCGCTTGTGCTGACGACGGTCCTGACACTGACGCGGACGCAGTCATTGCCGGCGTCATCGCCTCTGTAGACTCTTGCTGCTCGCACTCGTAGATCGAGGCTTGTGGCTGCGCTGCATCCACTGCTGATCCTGCTACAGCTGCTGTTTCTGCTGCTGGCTTGGTTTGCTCCGTTGTGGCTGACGCAGGCGCCATTGGCTGCTGCTGCTGCTCCAATTGTTGCTCCTGCTCTGGTAGTAAGCTTTGCAACTTGCTCTGTGTTGTGGGTACTGCAGTTGTTTTTAGACTCGTCTGTGGACACGTCTGGTTACTACTCTGTTGACTCGTCGGTTGACTACTCTGGTGACTACACTCATTCGTCGTCTTGGTTGCAGGTGTGACAGCGTTTGCCTTGGTTGCAACATCATCCACTTTCACTGTTAAGTAAAATGAACAAAACCATAAAAATTATACTCAGATTTACATTTTTGATTCAACTTAGCAAGGCAAATACGATGTATTTCCGAATGAAACTGTAATAACCGATTTGAATTAGAATCACGACCGACCTTAGTCATTGACGTACACCTTCCGGAATGGTTTAAAAAAATTAATAGTTTAACTAAAATTCATATAAAAGACATATGACTGAGACATACCCATTCTTTGATTTGACACCGAATATTAGATATTCCTGGATTCGATTTTCATATTTGAATACATGTACAAATTATAGTTATATATATATATATATACATACATGTATATTATATATATCAATGAATGAGAAAGGTAAAAGAACAAAAAAAAGAAAATATGTGGGTGTTTTTCTAACAGTTCACTAAATTGATTGTATAGCTTGCACTTGAGCTTTAAACACGTTTTTAGTTTTTATTTTTAAATTAAAATACACGTGTATCACTGTATACAATTTTACAATATTTTAATTTATTTTTTTCTTCTTTTTTCTCATCTAAGTCGACACGATTATGCGAGTTTGTCGCGCTGTTGGCCTAGCGCTATAGATAGACGCAGATGATATCGAATCGCACCAACACCCTACTACACTAACACATTCACATACACATACACACACACATACACAATATCAAAAGACAGCAGCATCAAATGGTTAGCGAACAAACGGCTGTGGTTGTGAGCGGAGCAGAGCAGCAGCGACCGCAACTGAAATCGCCTCACCGGAGAACATGAAGACAGCACAAGCGCCACCGCCAACGTCATCAACAAACAACAACAACAACAACAAAAACAACAACAACAACAATAAGGTAGCCTTAGCATATCACAGTCGACGCAAAAGCAAAAGTAAAAAATGTGCGCATACAAACGCACACTTTGTGTTTGTGTGTGTCTACACATGTTAGTGCCAGCCGAATTTAAGCATACGTGTGCGTGAGAGCAAGCACGCAGCAAAAACAAAAACGTGCCGATATAAAAGAGGGAGGTAGAGAGAGAGAGAGAGAGAGAGAGTGAGAGTTTGGGAGAGTAAGCAGATCCAGCTGTTGGGTGAGCGTAGCAGAGCATTTCTCTCTGATTAGCTTAACGCACGCGACCACACACGCACATTTACACATACAGATAAGCACACTACAATGCAAATATCAATTGATTAAGTTTTATTTGAAAAACTTAAGTGAATTAAAAAATATGTTAAACACTTCATCAATTAAATATTCAAAAATTTAGCCAGATATAAAACAAATTTTCGAATGCAGCTAAACCTCTCTCTTTTCTCTGTCGAATATTTGATACCCTGTAGTTACGCATGAAATTTGATTAAAAAAGATGTATACAACCAATAACTAATTATCGGAAAACTTTTAATACCCGTAGAGTAATAGATTGTGCCATAATATACTGTGCAAGTTTGATCCATATATATTTATAGCCTTTTTTAGCCATAATCTATATCGATACCTCGAATTAAATACCTCGTTTGCAGTTTATAAAAGATCATTGATGGTAAAGTCACAAATTATATTTGTTTCTAAAATGCCAAAAATTTGTATGCAACGTATTTACTTTCTAGCGGTCATTGAAAATGACATTACATTATTATCATCGAAAATGAAATAAAGGTATAAAAACTATAGCAGAAATCTTAAAAATATAGTGTAGTGTTTCGTCGGTCCTCCTAAGTAAAGCTTTACAAGAATTTTTCACGTAAATCAACTATTATGTGATTTTATGATTCCAACCAATATGTATAAGAGTAGTTATACTTTATAAATTCTCTATTTTCTCTCTGTCTTTTAAATATCAAAAAACTTTGCTTGTATTTATTAACATTTTTAGAGGTCTCATGAAACTATTTAAAAAGATTTTTCTCACTGTCGTTTGTACAGTTTTCAGGATCTCATCACATTATCTCATTGGAATTCAAGTCCAACTTGTTGTGAGACTTCTGTGAATAGCATATTTGCACCTTAATTATGCAAGCCTACAACATATGGTTCAATTTTGACGAGTTTTATAAAAAAAAAAATGTAAATTATAGCCGTCGACACTAGGAAAGAACTTTTAATTAAATTATGTGGACCATAACCAAGCGCAATATTTATATAAAATTGGTATATTTTAATCGAGTGTTTGCCTAGCAAAGTCCATCTTTAGATGTTTCTGCTAAAGATTATATTTGCTTTTAATCATTCCCATTGCAATATGAACTTTCCAAAATGTTGATAAAAGCTAAGCACTTACCGGTAGTTAGCACTGCTGCCGACTCGGATTCATCCTTTGGAGAAACGATAGGAATTCTATAACAAATGTAAATTCGATTTCAGAAAGATTCAATTGAAAAGTTTTTGAAAGCAATATACTTACTTTTTGCTCTTGGATTTTTGTGGAGTTGGCAATATTTCGACAGAAGGTGCATCGGACATTGCTGAAACCACCGGGGTTTGACCCACAATAATATCCTGACGATGAGCGGGATTTTGATCTGAGAGGCAACAAATTTGTTATAAACATATTCAAATGAAAGTTTTGCAATGGCCATACCTATTTTGAACTGTGCATTAGTTCTGGGATCAGAGCTGCCTTGCATAACAATGCCACCGCCAAGTCCCATCCCCATACCCATTCCCATACCCACACCCATTCCATTGGGATCATTCTGTGGGATACAAATCTGAGACACATCTGGCTGAACAACGGCTGATGTCGTTACCACCGCTGCTACAGGCACTGGATCCTGGTATTCATTATCCACATTCGAATTACTCTGCAAAATTTGAAGAATATTTAATAATAAGCTGTATACCTCCCTCTGCATAAAGATAGGCTATAGTCGATGGAAGCAGACTGTGAGTGGCATGGACTATACGAATACCATGGGCTGAAAACTTCTTTAACTTACCTTGTCGAGGTCATCGAGTATATTCTTTCGTGTCGCTGGATCAATAATTTGCAAACGATGTTGATGACGACGTCTACTCGTTGTCGGTGCCTGCACCGACTGCGGTGCCACATTGGGGGCTATAACGCTTACCATGGGTGGAACACCGACTTGCCCATTACCAGTGCCCAGCACCGTGTTTGGACCGGGCTGTACGGCACCGGTCAGCAGCTGGAGCTGAGAGGAGGTGATCGCTGACCCAGGCAATGGTCCATTTGGTCCTCCTGGCTGAACTGGCTGCATTGTGTTATTAATGTTAACATTTGTATTAACGGTCACACCGTTGCGGGAATGCGGTGGTGGCTGCTGTGGTAGTTGTGATATATATTGATACGGAAAGTAGGATATCGGACCAGGTGCATATTGCAAATGTGGCGCTTGAAATGTGGGTTGTCTTTGACTAAAGGGTGGAAACGGGATCACAACGTTTGGATACATTGCTGGCATGTGTACATGACGGGGACCACCACCTCCACCGCCACCACCTCCACCTCCGCCGCCGCCAGAGCCACGCGGAGCATTCGATGTTGGCGGTGGCCCACGGTAGATTCCACCACTCTGTGGATTTGGTCGGGTATTTCCAGAGCTGTTGTTACCCGCTGACACAAACTGAAACGGCCCCAAAAGAAATTATTAATAAACGACAGCATTTAAATATTACTATTTCATTATTGCAATATTTCAAATATTAAGAAATGGAAAATAAAATTGTTTATCTCTTTAAAACCAAAAACACATGTAAAACAAACAACCAAAAATACCCAAATACAAACTACTTTATAACCGACTTGTACAAAGTCGAGAAACAAGTTAGATCTATTTTTAATAGTGTCTAATTTTGACGGTTTCATGTACTCCGACAAATATAAAGTAAGTCAAATAACATTGGCACACACCGGAGTAACTGCTTTGGAAGATGGGCGTACTCCATGAAAGACGGAAGTTAAAATTGATGATAATTAATTATATTGAATATATTTTCCGTCCACATTGTAAATCAAACCTGCGCCCTTATGAAACCATGCAATGCGCATCTAGGTTATCCCAGTATTTGGACGCAGGTTAAAACCTCGGGCAGGCTGAAATCAATGCCAATCAATCTGAGATCACGCATTTTTCAAGTAGCGCACACTATGTCATTTAGAGTTGATGGCTTATTTCATATTCATATTAACAAACGAAAATTTGCAGCCGATAAATAAAATAATCGAACAGAAAAATAAATGTTCGTTGATTTGGTTTAATTAATGGTTTACCTCTGGGCTGTTTTGGAAGCCACTGTTCGACAACAGATTATTGTTTTTATAGTCGAACTTCCTATTATCGATGCAACTAACGTTGACGCCGACATTGACGCCAACGTTAACGCCCAGCATTCCCTTGTCGTGTATGGCATAGGGTGTACCATGCGAATTGGTTAAAGCAATTAATTGGTTGCTACCATTTATGCTACCGGCTGCACTGCTGTTACCGGAGACGGCACCGGAGACCGAAACGGAGCCACTAGACGACGACAGTTGTGTACCGCTATTGGAGTTGACAGCTTTCGATAAATCAGATACTGCCGACACACTGCCCACAAAGCGTCCGCTTGAATCCATAATACCGGCACCACCTGCTCCGGGCGGTACCTGAGGCCTGTGACCACCGCCGGTGAGATTATAAATAGCAGCTGTGTTAAGATCACTTGTATTAACGGTCATGATGTTGCCACCGCTGCAAATAACGGTCGACTGCTGGGATGAAGTAGAGATTGCCGACGACGTCATCGATGCTCTGTTAACCACGTTCGCGTAGCTTTGCGATTGCTGCTGCGACTGTACTTGTTGCTTCTGTTGTTGTTGTTGTTGCTGCTGCTGTTGTAAATGCTGATGTGGTGACGGTCCTTGATGTGCTTGAGCATTATTCGCCGAAGAGCTCTTCAGTATTGAGACAACATTGTATGCCTTATTTATCTGAAATTGCGGCTGACTCGCACTGTGTGTCACATGGGGTAAGTTCGACTTTGGGCCCTGTTGGGCCTGGACCTGGGCCAGCTGCACTGGCGACACTGTGTACTTTTTGGTTTTTGGCTTATTTGCTGGCAATATCTACAACGGATTCAACAAGTAAAAGTTTCACATATTGTTGTTCCAATATTTTCAAGAACAACTAAAAAGCACAAAAATTAAACCAAATCATACGAATACATTCAACTGAAATCAATCAATTTGCTAACTTTTAAATGACAGGTTTTGCAACTAAACAAAACATAAAATAAGTAAAATCGAATTTCGCACGTCTAATATTAAATGTCCTTGCAGATTTAATACCCTGTTGACAGTATGCTAAACGGTATATGATAAATGTTAACATTTCTCTACCGGGAATTTGGGCTTCCCACTGTCGAGCAGCGCTCGCACTGATTCTACCTGCTCTTTGAGCGACCTTGAGCCTTAAGCCTGTTTAGCATTTAGCATGAATAGACGAAAAGCAAGAGAGATAGTGTAAGACCCTTACCATATTTTGAGGCTGCATGTTTCTTGCAATTTCCGGTTGTGTTGATATAGTAGTTACAGATGGTCGCATTACGGGAAGACCCAAGGTTAAGTCTTCAAATGGTTTCCTTTTGTTTGTTTATCCCGAGACGATCTCCGGGACGATTCTGGACCCGCTGGCAACGCGTCAGACAACCATCTGATTATTATTTCTGAGAATTAGAATTTGTCGAATGATAGATTAGATTTATGTATGTACATTTAAATATGTATTAGAATCAATGATACTAACTCAAAGTTAACAGGTAATTTACCTGCACAAAAAGAAAGTGTTAAGGACTTGAATTTAAATTTAAGTGTATTTCAATACAAATAAAAATGCATATAAAAATAACAAACTATACATGTGCTTCAAACCACAGTTACTTTATGCATGTGCGTTACATACACGCACGCTAGTTATCAAAGTATGCATGCACACACAAACACAAACACTCACACACATTTGGACCCAAATGAAAGTATATATGGCATACACACGCATATGAATGCATGTGTGTGTTTCTTTTTTCGTAATTTTCACAATTTTTAACTACTTTATAGATATTTTGTGCATGTGGCATATGTTTGTTTAGTTCACATTAATGGTGCATTTCGTTCATAACTGTTAAATGCCACCATTTTTTTCATAAACAGTTCTTTTGATAATCATGCTTTCTTCACATATTTGCCGACGTTGCGCCGTTGACGTCGTACACGCGTACGAGCGAGAGAGCCGCACACGAGTGGCGAGAGTTTTGGCTGAGTCTTACACAAAGAAAAGTTTTAATTTATAAAATAGCAATCGGACAGAAACACTATGAAGTGGGTAGCAAATGATCGTGAGTGTACCAACGATAAACAATTGTTAAAAACTGCACATTTTAACTATAATGCACGATATATATCAACGTCAACGAATTGCACTATGTACTGTATGGATATGTCATCATGTAATTTTACTTCACGTTCTTTCTCGTTCTTGATAAATTTATTTTACCTGAAGCACTCGTCACTAGTATGGCAAGCAATTATATACAATAACAAAAAACAATGCCTGCACTTTGATGTAAAGTTGCGAACTATTTAACTATGTTATAGTCGTCTTCTGTCTGTTTATTTCCAAAAACAAAATTTTCTATCAATTTCATTCCACATGCAATGTGCTGCTTGGGAATGGTGACATGGTATCGATATTTTTGAGACCTTATCGCTCGATGACTTTGTTGCATGTACGGCTGCTTTCGATACGTTTTTTGGCACAATGTTGATTTTACCAAAAATCGAATATGTCTTTCGATAATTTCAGTTGGTATTTTTATTTAAATTCTTTTTAACCAATCAACGTATCCCATTGGCAAAAATTATAAATTTAAATAATTGATTGCTTTATTACTATTAAAAGAACTTCATAATAATACTGCAATTTGTATTAAATCCACTTGAATTCATTACATTTACTGTTATGTACTGTACTGTGGGGCACCAATACCTGAATCATGAAAGAGAACACATAAAAAGCTTTAATGAAAAGCTTTTGCATGCTCTTAACTAATGCTGCAGTTCAAACTTAAGCACATGAGTTCTTTTTGGGTAAGAGTTGTGTGCTCTCTAAGCTTCATTTAGGTGTGTATGTGTGTCAATATTTTAGCTGATGGTTTTATGCTTTTGCTTGCTCTTTGAGGTCCATTGCGGCTGCTGCTGCAGTGGTGCTTGCGCTCCCGAAAAGGCCATCCAGGGAGAGATGGACAGTTAGATGGATGCTGTAGCTGCTTCTGCTGCTGCTGCTTCTGGTGTTTTTGTTGTTGCTGCTATTGTTGTTATTGGTAGCACTGCTTTTACTGTTGTTCTTTTTCATGATGGCAGCCGCCACTGTTATGGCTCCTCCGCATGATGTTGTTGTAGTGTTACTGCCATGGCCGCTGCTGCTGTTGGTGCTTTTCTGCTGCTGCTGGTACAAGAACTGCTTGGGCTTATCATGAGTAAATCAGTTTATCTACAGTTAATGCTATGCACAGATGTGTGCGTTCTTCACTCCGTTGCTATAATAATTGATGTCCAAAACTAATAACGGAAAAGGACTTTTCTTTAAGTAAATACAACGAATGCTAAGCATCTTAAAATTGTGGTAAGTTAAACAGAAATAAACATATTAAAATATAAAAACGTATATATTATATATTTATAATTAATTATATATACAATATACACATACATTGTATACACACAGATTTATAACTTCACACTTGAATGTATTATATTGATTCTTTATTTGATTTTAGTTTAATATTATATTTAAGTGTGTAGGTTTTGTACAAATATGTATGTACATATATATGTGAGGGACTGTTCGTATTGGTGTGTACCTTAACACCCACACAGTCAAAGAAGCCAGCATAGGAAAAGAAGCCAGCGTCACAGCACATACATGTCAGTGCGTGTATGTGTATGTGTTGGTGAATGTGTATGCGTATGTATGTGTCACATCTGCTCTCACAAATTGAGCAAGTCTTTTGTATTTCTGTATATACTCGTAAATGTACATATGTTTGTATGCAGAAGGACTCTCTTCAGTCCTCGACTTCCAATTCCTTGACCTTTCATATCCAAAAGCACTAACTACTATAAAAATAGATTAACTAACAATTGTGGAAGTTTTAACCATCTCTTTTTTGCGCTTGGACCTACAATGAGATTAATATTGATATTGATATTGATATATGTACCTGAACCCAAAACATATTTGAAAAAGTTTTTGAAAAGTTGAAAATATTTAGAGTTTGTGGAAAACAGGATCTACTTTGGGTGTTTAATGAATGCAACTGCATAATGTAGTTTGCGTAGTAAATATATTGATAAATTTGTAGTTATTCTAGTTATTATTGGTAAAATAAAGTAAAACCTTTGAGTTCAAGTTTAACTTCAATTTCGAGAAATGTTAACAATAATAGGACAAGGATTTTATGGAAATCATGCAAAAATATAAAAGATATTATTAATAAAATATAAGGGTTGCCATAATCAGTCAGGGAATAAAACGATTTCGGGGTTCTAATTTCTACCGACACTGCTGCCAAGCAATTCTTACATATTAAGATATATTATATACATTTGTTTTAGATGTTTCTGATTTAAAAATGACCGCAAGGAGGAGGACTAAAACGCCAACTGCAAGCGGCGATGTTGTATGAAAGTAAAGTGTTAATATTGAATTGGCAATTATGTGGGAGATTTTAAAACGAAGGAGGAGCAGGAGGAGGAGCGCGAGGAGGAGCGGCATCTCTGGGACTAGTCTCCCAATTGCCATACTAGTGTTGGTTTTAACTTTCTGCTGCTATTTACCAGATACAACCAGTGGTGGAAGGTCACAGGGGCAAGATAATACGGTGTCAGTATCGCTGCCAGGTGATATAATACTGGGCGGACTATTTCCGGTTCACGAGAAGGGTGAGGGCGTTTCTCCGTGCGGACCGAAGGTTTACAATAGAGGAGTGCAACGCCTGGAGGCAATGCTATATGCGATTGATCGCGTCAATAATGATACAAATCTGTTGCCGGGTATTACGATAGGTGTACACATACTGGACACTTGTTCCCGCGACACATACGCCCTGAATCAATCGTTGCAATTTGTGCGCGCGTCGCTCAACAATCTGGACACATCGATTTTCGAATGCTCCGACACATCCAGTCCGCATTTAAGAAAGAACGCCTCATCCGGCCCAGTATTTGGAGTAATTGGTGGATCGTACAGTTCGGTGTCGCTACAGGTGGCGAATCTCTTACGTCTTTTCCATATACCCCAAATATCGCCAGCGTCGACAGCCAAAACACTATCAGATAAATCACGCTTTGATCTATTTGCCCGAACGGTGCCACCAGATACATTTCAATCGGTTGCGCTGGTGGATATTATCAAGAATTTTAACTGGTCCTACGTGTCCACAATACACTCCGAGGGCTCCTACGGCGAGTATGGCATTGAAGCCTTTCACAAGGAGGCCACCGAGCGGCATGTGTGTATTGCAGCTGCCGAGAAAGTTCCCAGCGCAGCGGATGATAAAGTCTTTGATTCGATTATCAGTAAGCTTCTGAAGAAACCAAATGCCCGTGGAGTCGTGCTCTTCACGCGTGCCGAAGATGCACGCCGCATTCTTCTGGCCGCAAAACGAGCCAATCTTTCCCACCCCTTACACTGGATAGCCAGCGATGGCTGGGGAAAACAGCAAAAGCTACTCGAGGGTTTGGAGGACATCGCTGAGGGTGCAATTACCGTCGAATTGCAGTCGGAGATCATTGAAGATTTCGATCGTTATATGATGCAATTAACTCCACGTTCTAATCAGCGCAATCCCTGGTTTGCCGAGTACTGGGAGGACACCTTTAATTGTGCCCTTACCACTAGCCCCGAAGAAGCGAGCACTAATACTACGAATACTAAGCAAAAAACCGTTTGCGATGATAGTTTTAGGCTATCGGATAAAGTCGGGTAAGAACCTGTGTATTTTTTTCATATTTTTTATCAAACAATCTAAATTTAGTTTTTCCCAATTGGTTCTGATTTTTGGGAAGGTTTGGAAAGAGTGCAGGAGTCTATTAGGTTTGTCTGAATCAGAAGGAAGCGTTTCTAAGTTTCGAGTTTATTTCAAATTCTTGCCACTCCCCCGACCGCCCATACAAGTTGTAAATTCACACAGTATGTGTATGGTAAAATTATAATTATCCTCACCCCGTTCAATCCAGATCGGACAACTAGAGTTCATAGCTCCCATAGGAATATAATGAGTACGGGGTCTTTAACAGTCGGCATGCTCTTAACTGTTTATTTTTGCAGTAAGGGGGAAGCCGTGCAGAATTCAACAAACTTAACAAAATTATAAAGGTATGTTTTCTATTTCGTGTTTGGATCGTTTCCAATACACAACAAAAACCGTTATTTTATTGCAGCACAGTTCAGTTGAAACTTACAGTGATGAATAAAAATCTGCGCCGATTTCCACATTTCTGTCAAATATAAAAGATTTTGATTGTTAAAGAACTAATATTTTTGTAGTATTTAAAGGGCATTGCGATGTTTGTGGTATAATTTGTAAAATTTTGTTATTGTAGATATGAACAGGAATCGAAAACGCAGTTCGTTGTGGACGCCGTGTATGCATTTGCCCACGCCCTCCACAACCTTCACAAGGACCTTTGCACTCAGAGTCAGAGTGACCAGCATGATGGACAACAGAAGCAGCATCAGCCCCACAGTGAGTCCGTGTGGCGGCAGCCGGTGGACAGACACTCACAAGCATGTCCTGACATGGCGAGCTATGATGGCAAGGACTTTTACAACAACTATCTGTTAAACGTATCGTTTGTTGGTACTGTATTGATTGCATCCTTCACTACATTTTATCGATTAGCATTAACACTTCGATAACTTTTCTAGATCTGGCTGGCAGCGAGGTTAAGTTCGATCGTCAAGGAGACGGACTGGCTAGGTACGATATATTGAACTATCAGCGTCTCGATAACTCTTCTGGATACCAGTACAAGGTATGCATTGAAAGCAGTGTTGCCAAATTTCTAGGTTTAAAGGGCCGTTTTTAGACAATGTTATGTTGCAAAACGAGATTATTTTATTTTTAAATTATGTTGAGCACTTGATTTGTTGTACATTTAACTATTTAAGTATAACAAAATATTTGTATATATCCACCACGTATACCACGTTCTTAGGTGGTCGGCAAATGGTTTAATAGTCTGGAGCTAAATCTGGAGACTGTTGTGTGGAATAAGGAGCAGGATATGCCGACATCAGCATGCTCGCTACCCTGTAAAGCAGGCATGATAAAAAAACAACAGGTGAGCTCTTTGTAGTAATCAAATAAATATAAAAAATTATTAAGTTTTGATATAGATTTTCAAAAAAAAGTAAATCCATAATTTCTTAAACTTTTGTTCTTTTCAGTTGACAGTTGTTCATGGCTTTTGTTTGAAATATTTTGTTTTCTTGTAAGTTTGTTTGATTATTTTTTATTAAACTGATGTTAGTTAATGATTAAATATATATGTATGTACGTGTGTATATATTTTGAAATTGAATAATTTTGCTTTAAAGGGCGACACCTGTTGTTGGATCTGCGATAGCTGCGAGCCATATGAGTACGTCTACGATGAGTTTACATGCAAGGACTGCGGTCCGGGCCTCTGGCCATTTCCGGACAAGCTTTCCTGTTTTGCACTGCGCATCCAGTATATGCGCTGGAATTCGCTATTCGCCTTGGTGCCCATGGTTATAGCCATAGTAGGTATCTTGATGACAATCATTGTGATTGTGCTCTTTGCCAAAAATCATGATACTCCGCTCGTCCGTGCCTCGGGCCGTGAGTTAAGCTACACCCTGTTGTTTGGCATCCTGGTCTGCTATTGCAATACATTTGCCCTGATCGCCAAGCCAACGATTGGCTCTTGTGTCCTCCAGAGATTTGGAATCGGTGTTGGCTTCTCAATTATTTATAGCGCTCTATTGACCAAAACCAATCGCATCTCACGCATCTTTCACTCGGCCTCGAAGTCCGCGCAGCGCCTTAAGTATATCTCGCCGCAGTCGCAGGTGGTGATAACCACCTCCTTGATCGGTAAGTTGAATGTGCTTCATTTCTTAGTTTCTCTAGTTAATGAAATGTGGAATAAACCCACAACAAATAGTACAGATTACATGCAAACTGAGGGGAGTAAAGCATCAACCGCAATCGAACCTACGGTCTACTTAAAGAAACTACAGTCAAATCACCACAATTCGCAAGAATTCCTTAAACCAATTAAACTTATTTATAATATTCTATGTTTTTGGCTTGCAGCAATACAAGTGTTAATTACAATGATTTGGATGATTGTGGAACCACCAGGAACCCGCTTTTATTATCCGGATCGCACCGAGGTGATATTAAAATGTAAAATCCAGGACATGTCGTTTCTCTTCTCCCAGTTGTACAATATGATACTTATCACCATTTGCACCGTTTATGCGATCAAAACGCGTAAAATACCCGAAAACTTCAATGAATCCAAATTTATTGGGTTCACCATGTACACAACATGTATAATTTGGTTGGCTTTTGTGCCTATTTACTTCGGTACCGGAAATTCCTATGAAGTGAGTATTGAATGAATTTTGTTAATTTCAACTTTTTATATTTATTTTAGCTATTAAAGGATAGAGCCTCCTAAGTACATATAATATGTTTTTGTCCTAATCAGTGGACAGGTCTATATACATTTGTCCGTTAGGGCTAGCTAGGGCAACAACATTTGGATTAAATGTCTATTATTTATGTCGGATACCCATCCTAGTTTTTACACACATTTTGAACATCTTAGCTGAGTTCGATATAGACTGATGTGTGCTTAGATGCATTCTGTCTACAGGGTATCAAATCTGCAAGAGTTCCATAATTTATTAACTTGCTCTTACTTTGTGTTATACTTGTAACCAACAGATTCAAATAACCACGCTGTGTATCTCAATTAGCTTAAGCGCGTCCGTGGCCTTGGTCTGCCTTTATTCACCCAAGGTGTACATCTTGGTCTTTCACCCCGACAAGAATGTGCGTAAGCTGACCATGAACAGCACTGTCTATAGGCGTTCGGCCAATACCGCGGGCGGAGGGCAGGGCATGGCCACGAGCTCAGGCTACAGCCGTACACCGTTGGGCACAGCAGCCGGTGGTGGAGGCGGCACAGGTACAGGCACGGGTGTGGGTGCCGCCACACTAGGTGCATCATCGGATCGACCATCCCAATGCCAATCGCAGAATGGCAGTCAAGGCAGTCCCCAAGACGAAATGGACCATAATCAAACAGCTGTTATTCATAAGGACGATCTCGGTGGCTGGAATGGAGCTCAAGCATCTGCGAAATGCGATTAGCAAATTGTCAAGAACTCAATTTAATTGAATTAGTTTACAGAGCTATTATTATTATTATTATTATTATTACGAGTAATATTATTAATATCGTGGTAACAAACTATCTATGACTAACGCTAAGTAGTAGTAGTAGTACATAATTGTATCCGATTAGCTAAAACTTTGTGTCGAAATGATAGTAAATGTTTTGCCGCAAATGTGAGTGATATTAGCTCCAGTGTTCGTCAAGATGGGGAACATACCCAAATGTGTTTAGGATGCACACAGTCGGTCAAACTATTACATAATTTATCCTGTTCAGCAGCTTTAGTAAAATAATAAACAATATGTTTAATTGATTTGTAAAGAATTAGTTTTGACGAGCACTGCTATAAATGCTACTTAGTGACTAAGCAAGTGACATAAACACAAACATAAACATATACAATGTACTAATTACTACATATGTACATTTACATTTAAAGCTTTACATATATCTCCTTCATAAAATAGTCCTTATAAAGCTGTTGGATCGATAGATCTGTGTATTTAGTCAAACTTAGTTATTAGCTGTTACACTAATGGCACTAGATCAGATCGGTTTGCAATAAAATACTATATATATCATGTTTTTACGACTGCGATTAATCAAATTGTTAAATTTTATATTGTGGATTGAATAATTTATTTCAAACTGAGCACACTGTATATAAATATATATTAATCCCGCCAGAAACTATTTATTTTATTCTGTTGGCAGTAAGTCGAAAAAAAAAACAGTTAAAGTCGATTGATTACTTACCCCAAAATACCAATGCTGATCAGTTTCAAGCTTCATTCAACGGATTAAGAATCATTTAAAATATGTGTATTTCCCTATCACTCTAACTTCCGATATTGCACGTTTTTTATTTGAAACACATTATGGAAAACTTGGATATCGACATTGTTGAATTATTTAAGCAATTTTTTTTGGTGAATGAATAAACTTTGTTTAAATAGTTTAAACGCATTTAATTCGAATTATTCTAATTTCGACTATGTTGCATTTTAATGTAGAACATAGGTAATCCCACCTAAAAACTCTCGTAAGCATACTAATTTTAGAATTTAATATAGTTAATTGCACATATAATGTAGGTTAAAATGTTCAGAATACTCGTATATTTACTATTAATGAGGTATAATCCATGTTATTTCCATTTTAGAACCAATGCATTATTCATTATTCCGAATGGAACAAAAGTAGAAATAAAAGAAAAACACTCAAATAATTTATTAATTGTAAAATTAATTTCAATTAAATTTAAGCATTAAAAACGACCCTAAAGGTGAGTTATTTTTTAAAAAGCAGCAACACAGTGTATATTTCGAACATTTTAAAAAATCATAAAAATAAATTGAATTAAATTGTATAGCGCAAAGCAGTCGAAAAAATATAAATATGAGATTCGATTTTAAGTACGAATGCTTGATTTTTCTATTTTCTTCAATTAAATTTGTCGTTTTTTTATTTGGTTTTATGTACAGACAATTAGTTTTTGTTTTTTACAATACAATGAACTACGATTATTTATTTCAAAAGTATATACTTAAAATTTATTTAAAATTGATGCGAAACTATCAGGGATTTAGAAATATGTAAGTTTAATCCGCATATTTCTACGAAATTGTAAAACTCGATTTCTTGAATTGTAATCAAAGAAATTGCAGAAATACTTTTGTTTCGAAATCAATTATCAATTATTTCAACTATTTTGTTTTCTGTTATTAGTTTTTTTTTTTGTTTCTGTAACTGCAAGCTGGACTCATTGTTAGTCTTCAAATTATTGAAATTATTCAGTTGAGCACTGTGGTCGAGGAATGTTGCATATTTCGCTCAAATTCTTCGAGGCTAAGAGCTTGATTCATATTCAACAGGGGCAATTTACCAGCCGACGCTCGGGCCAGTAATTCTGGTGAAAACCATTGAGACAATTGATTCGATGTTGGCGACAAGCGATCATCTCTTTGATAGTTCATTGGACTTAGCCTGTGGTTCTTCATCATAACAGCGGCATCGGCTCCTGAATCGGGACCACCTAAAAATAATATATATAGATTACATAACTGATCACAAATAAAACAAAATGTACAAGACTCGCAGTAATCTTTCTAAAACAGTAATTATCATATGAATAGTTTTCAACACTGATGTAGTGAATAGTGAATTTCCAACTCTTGTGTCTTGGTTCTGATAAGTTCTTCCAACTTATTAATTTTCATCCGATGTTTCCTTATGCTTTATATTGATTCGATTCGAACCAAAATTGGTCAGTATATAAAGAATAATGTTTTTTACATAAAGTGTGGTTTGCAACTGTTAGCTCAACATATGATGTGAAAGCTCTTTTATATAGTTGTCTGATCCAAACTCGTACATACAATATGTAAACTTTTTTTACGTCATGGAGCTTTGAATGCGTCTGAATAACAATAATCTTATTTTTTGACAGACTACTATTCACATTTTTGTGTTGTGTCAAAATGGACGACTAATACTAATACACAACTTGTTTGTTACCTGTAATGTTTGCATGAGGGGGTATATTGGTTTGACGATGCATGTCGCCATGAATCAAACGGTGTCTGGACTGCTGCTGTTGTTGTTGTTGCAAAAAGTGATGATGTTGCATTTGGGACATCCCCTCGTTGTAAGCCACATTGTGCATTAAAGCAGCAGCAGTAGTACCATGAATGTTGTTCTCATTGTTAATCGCCTCAGTTGACTGTTGCTGCATGGACTTGTGTCTTTGTTGATGCATCTGCTGTAGATCACTATTTGACACTGGATTCATTGGCTGTGATCCAGAGTTAAGAGTACCCTTCAAAATCGGACGACCTGTTAAAAATTAAAATAAATGATATATATATATATAACACAATTGCTGGGATTAAATTGGAATAATTACGGGATAGCTAATATGGTGAATTGATCAAAATTACACATTTTATAAGCTAACAAACATAAAAGACTGAGTTTTTCATGGTTTTGATACCCGACACTGAGTTTTAAAATGTTACTAACATTGGGATATGATATTAATAATCGTTTAGGTGACGGTCCCAGTGAGTTTGATTAAACTATCTTGGACAACACAATCATTTTTCATACTAATTCATGGTTTAAGCGTCGTTCCCATGCAGCTTTTCGATATAGTCGTCTAAGTGAAACTGGGGCAGTATGTAACTTGGTAATGAACATAGAATGCCCAAATTGGGCGAGTCGAGAAACAAAAACACAAACACGACCTCTCAGGCCTTTCAATATCTTAAGTCACTGAGATCCTTCTCCCTGTTACATACATTACACTGATTACAGTATACTCTTTTAATCTAGGGGTTACGGGTATAAAAACAGAGTACACAATCTGCTGTTCTTACCATAGGATTTTGCGCCATGTGTGGGCGGCATGTTGCCGGTGGGCCACTTGACCTGTTGGCTCCGCGATTGTGATAATTGTGGCAATAATTTTGGTGAAATTTGTGGACTATTCACACTCAACTGATTTTGAATAGCATAATTGCCACCCAAAATCATTCGAGGCTGCAAGTTAAGGCCAGCCGATATAACCGATGAATCATTCATCATGTTGTGCGCAGTCGATAGTTTTGCGTGAAATTGTTGTTGTTGTTGCTGCTGTTGATATTGTTGTTGCTGCTGCTGCTGTTGTTGTTGCTGCTGTTGTTGTTGGTGCTGTTGTTGCTGCTGCTGATTGATGACATTGCTGTTGTTGTTGTGCAATGAAGTTGTTTCCTTATCAGCTGTCATTTTTCTCAACACAGACGTTGGCGTGAATGCTAAAGGTGTTGGCGAATTACTATGTCTTAAATTCTGGTTTTGGCCAATTACTTGGCTCGGAGTATGGGAGAACATATCTAAACAAAAGCAAATGAAGCATTAATTAAGTATTACACTAAAAATTATAAATTCAAGTCAACAAAGATATTGAATTGATAAGAAGTAATTCTTAAGCAATATGATTTCATACTTTTATATTGACTTTGTAGAAAAGGGATCTTTCAAGATTAAAATGACATGATTGTTGTTAAACCAACCTTCAGGAACATTGGCTGCAATATTTTTGTTAAAGATCGGATAATTTTTGACCGCATGCGCATGTGGGTGATTTAAGTCATTGGAATATGCCAATTGCTTCGGATGGGCAGCATTTCGTCCCGAATTGGTGCATTCAAATAGCACCGTTGCAATAATCTCCTTAGACTGAGCTGAAGTGCTTGGGTTATTTAGTTCTTTTTCCAGAAACTCAAACGAAATTTCACCACGAACAACACCTGGAATGTTGCGAAAACAATTTTAGAACAAGCACAATTATTTATGAGTAAGTTAATCAATTTCTTACTTTGAAACAAGTGTTGAACCTCAATGCGTTTTTGGGTTTGATGAGGCAAGAGCAATGGACCCGATATGTTTGGATCGTGAACACACGGTATCATAGCGGGATTCAGCTGATTGTGCAGGATCGCTTCATTGTGTCTATTGTTATAAAGCATTGGCTCGTTTTTTACAGCACGTTGCTGTTGTTGCTGTTGATATGCTTGCAAATCGTCCTTTTTCAGCATGTGCTGATGATAACGCTCATGTCCGGCCGGAGGTGGCACTGGACCAGGAACTGGACCCGGAACTAGACCGGGACCTGGACCAGGACCAGGTCCCGAACCACCACGTACCGCTGAAACATTCGCCATATATGGCTCTGGGGGCACCTGTGCGTTGTTTTGGCCACCGCCAAGTTGTTGCAAAAGTCTCTTGAATGCCTCAGTATCTCTGGTCACAGATTTCTCTGCCTGATCTGTGTGCATCGTGTGCAGATGGGCGGCTGTCATCATTGTGTGTTCGGGTCGTAAGTCCACCTTAGTCATTTGAGCCTCCAAATCCTTAACACTTGGAATTTCTGGAAGCAAGCACACAAATAACATTTTAACCACAAAGAGGCAATCTTAACCCTCATCTACTCACCATGCTTAATTTGTGTGTCTGGTACCGAAGGCTCTTCAAGTGGTGTTTTCTCATTGTTGTTTACCGATTCTTTTGGTGCAAACCAGCGGCTAAATCTTGATGTTCCTGTAAGCTCGCCTTGTAACTCTCCATCGTTTCCCTGAAGTGGACAAGTAAATGAACAAGAAATTATAAACATGAAAAGGTATTACCAATAAATATTCGTTCTTCCATAAACAATTCATTTTATGGAAGAGATATATGATATATATATAAGATCACAGCGTTAATGTAGGCACTTTTGTATTAGAGACGTGGTATAGAACTGTGGGTCCAGTGCTGAAGTAAGCATCACAATCAAAGTTTTTATGTGTTTTTGTAAAAGTTTTGCTATCTTCAGAATTCGAACCATGAAGCTCAAGCACAGAAACCAAAATCTCCAACCAAATAGCCCTAACTTTTATTAAATGTTGACAGGTACCAACCATAAGAGAATGTTCCATTGGATCCATGCTCAGGAAGGCATCAAAATTGAACTCAACTTCAGATTTCGAAGCGTGATTTTGTTTATTAGTAGTCACTTTAGTTGTTTCCTCTGTATCCTTTTTATAGCTACTATGGGAATTCTTGCGGTTCAAGCTACCAATGCTGCTGCTTCTCGAATTTGTTGTATTAGTAGTAGCTGTTGTTGATTTTGCCTGGGAAACTTCAGTATCATTGGTTTTAAGGGCGTCAGGCTCGGTCTCGGGTTCCTCCACATCATCGAATCCATGCAAATCAATTGTATCATGCTGGGATGTGGGTCCAGCACTGAACCACTCGGGCTCATGTGAATCATGTCCTTGATATGGATTACCCCCACCACGTTTACCTCGGTGATTCTGATTGACTGCATCACTAAAATTGTATTTATCCTTGTTATACGATCGTCGTCCGGCTTGCTGAAGATGCTTCTTGCCATCTTGCTGATCACGCGAATCACCACGGTTAGTTCGCTCATGGAGTCGTCTATCTCGTTCACGTTCCCGATCCCCGAGGTTATCATTGGCCCTGTCGCTTTGATGTTTACCACTGAATGTGCGATGGCGTTGCTGATTTGCCAAATTGCTGCCATTAAGCGCTCTACTGTCTTTATCTATCAGATGGCCAGGTGATTCTGTTGCCTGATTCTTGTATTCCCAGTTATCATTACGTGGAAATAGTCGTCCACTACCTATGCGACGTTCCTGAGTATTTGAACTGCTTCCCACTCCAACTGGCCCGCCACCGCCTTGCCGCACTGCAAGAAATGTGGGTGATAACGTTTGCCGTGTCTCGTTGTCCGCTTGACTGTATCCTGGTGAGCCCATTATATTTCCAGCGTGACGTAATTGACTCTTAAGCTCGACATTAGCACTAGGAATGCCGGAATCTTCGTAGTTGTTTAGTGTATTTGGGGCCTTTTCCTGGGATTGTGTTGAGTCATTCGATGCTTCGCCAACGCCACCGACGCTACCGCAAACTGCAAACACAAAGCGTCGTTTGGCAAAAGCTGGCATTAAATGCGCTGACGAAATACTGCGATGATCGATATTGGACGTTTTACAGTAGGCTGAGCTTAGGTTTCCAGTGCAAGTTCCACTTCCAGTTCCCGTGCCCGCGCCCGTTGCCGACGTCACCATTGACATTCCCATTTGAGGAACGTCGCCATCTCCACCAATTTGATCGCTTGAACTAAAGCGTTGGTAATAGTTATGAGCTCGTTCCCGATTTCTCAGGGCACGCCTGGAGCTAAGTAGGCCATTGGAGCTGCCGGAGAGGCTGTCCCGGTCTCTTTCCCTGTCTCTGTCTCTCTCTCGCTCTCTCTCCCTGTCTCTGTCCGGTGACAAGCAAGCCTTGTGGCCAAAGTTGTTGCTGCTGCTGCCACTGATGTTGTTATTATTGTTGCTGTTGTTTAAATTTGCTGGCAGTCCATTAATTTTCCAGAAATTCAACAAATGCAATTCGGCTTGATTCGAACAATTTGGACGCTGTCGTGAACTCCCCTCATATCTAAGGGTTAGCAGATCAGCCCGAGAATACCTAAATTATAAAAAAATAAATTAATTATATTTAAGTGTGAAGCATACACACACACAGCATAAAAACCAAATAACATATTTTGAGAGAAAGTTTCAAGTATTGAATTTTCCATAAACATAAGTAAATTTGCACACAGATACGCACTCACACACACACACGCATGAAAAATCGCTTACACACTCTTACCCTTACCTGACTTTATCTGCAGCATTGTCCATTTTGCAATTTCATTTACTGTCGGAGTCCTTTTCCTAATAGTATGCGCGCAAAACATACACACGCATTTAAACACATTTATATTTAAAGTTAGTGCATGGCAATAAATTGTTTTATTTAATTAAATGCACGTACATACATAAAATTTGCAACATCTGATGTGTGGCAATTTTTTTACTGCAAAAACGCTCCGAAAACAAAAAAAAAAACTCACTAAACTCTTTAATTTATACGTTAATCGTAATATCTTAAATATGCGTATGTATGTTAGTATTTACAAGCATTTATTGGTTGTTGTGCTGTCTCTTTTGCATATCCCCAATACATACATATATTTATACATGCATGTACATATATATTTGCACAAAGAAATTATTAAACTTTAGTTATACGTTTTGTTCTTTTCACTTGACTTGTTGCCTACTCGCGTCGGCCTTCCTTATATCAATACAGCCCTTATTAAATACTTAATATTTTACATCCGTGACTGTATAAATTTTTCATAAAATTATCACTTCATTACATAGTTGAATCGAGTGATTCGAAATAAGTTGTGATCGAACTAAATGAACAGAATTGGTTCTTAATCATCGCTCATTCCGTTCTATCGATAGGCTTCCATATCGCTCGGTCGCTCAGCTTCTTCTATCGAAAACTCGAATCGAAGGCAACACTGATCACAATCCATTATTTTCGCGGCCACCAGTAATTTTGTCAATAAATTCAACCAAAAGAGAGTTTATTTTTGGGTCTTTAGTACGTGATATTTATTGATGTCTGCAATTTAAGTGTTTAAAATAACAAATTTAATAAGTCGTGCTAAAAACAATCCCGATCCGCTACTTTTAATTTTCTTCATTGGCAAGGTTTGATTTTAATGAGCTTAATGTTCGGTTCAATGTTTATTAATACGGAAGAAGTCAAATTATCTGACATTTTATAACAATTGTTTAATATAATTGTTACCCGTTTGAAAGGTTTTATTACACAGTTAATAATACCATTTAAAATTGCATATTTATTTTTTGGCCTGTAAAGTATTAGCTTAAATTTATGTTATGCAATGTGTGCTTAAGCAGAATGTACATATCCTTAGTCGCTCTACTTCGCCGATGGAATTAGGTCCGTGCTTAATTTTTGTCCTGAGCAGTAAGCAGGGTTGTCGATCAGTGCCTGCGATGATTGTGAAATATTTGTAAATTATCGATAAAATTGTCGATAGCATAATTGTAATGTTTTGGGATTCAGTTTAATATTTTTCAATTGTATATTTAAAAAGGATCGAATGAATGAAAATGTTTCGTATATTATTAACTTTATTATATATTTTATTATATATTATTAATTTTTATTATTGTCCATAGGTAAATATATCGATGTATTACCGTGAATATATTCAAACACTTGTTGTCGAGACAAACTATCGTTATCTTAGTCCGTAGATATCACAATTCATTGATCTATCGATATGAAACACGGCTGTAACACTTTGCGATTTTTTCGAATTGGCGCATAAAAACTTACCTGTTTCCAACGTGCTGTGTAGATGTGTGATATAGCTCTTGGCCAAGCGAATTATTTCGATTTTGGAGAGTTTTCTATTTACTGGCTCGGTGGGAATCAGGTTACTCAGCGTTTCGTAAGCGGCATTAACGCTAAATTGAAATTATAATTAATGCTGGAGTATAATTATTAGTAATTTTAATTACTTAAAAGTTCTATAACGCTCGCGTGCGTTAATCTTTTGCCTTGGATGTCCAGTAATTAGCATGCTAGTATTGTCACTATCATCGTCAAACACTCTCGAAAACGAGGCCTGAAAACACTCGATGTCTTCGATCGTATCACTAGTTTTATACATCTTGAAATTTATGTTTCAGAACAATCGGGAGCAATACGGGCACGTATTCAGTGCTTAAGCTACTCAACTACGACTGGTAGGAGAGAAAGACAATCTTTGTGGTCAGCTTCAAGACGCTTCGAATAATAATGCGCTTCTGTTAAACAAATTAAGTCGTCGTCCATCGCAAGTGATGATGATATATGATAAATTGTGCAGTTAGCAGCAACGACTCAGCAACAATATCCACGAAGATACAAATGAAACTAGTTCATCCGAGTGATATTTGTTGTGTGCACTTGTCAAAACAAAACGGTCTTTCTTTAGCACTCGGGCACTGAAATAACATTCTCAAATGTGCGATCCTGAAAGTCTTGTTTCACCCCTACTCAACTACCACTACTACTAGAAAAAAAAAATAAATAAGTGCGTAACAGGCCGAAAACTACTCAGGAAATATATATTCTTGATCTATAAGTACGCTAACAACTGAGTGCTTATTTGTTCAGCCCATCCGAGTTTAGTGCATTTATTTATGAATCTATATTCTGCTAAGATTGACAGGTTGACAATAAATAATTTTATGGAATTAAAAAATTTCAATAATATTAGTTTTTAAACATAACCTTTCGAACTAAGGTTCTCGGCCTCAAATCCCTGTCTATTCAATCCATCTGTATCGGTATCCAGATATTACAATGGATAGTACTTGTATTAAAACAAAAAAAACGGTTATTTTCGGCTGGCCGAAGATTAAATACCCTTGCAGTCATGAATATTGCGTTAATTTTGTTTCAATCACCAATTATTTCTATGGTAGCTATAGGATATTGAAGTCCGATTTAGATGAAATTTGGTCAACAGATGGGACACGACTAGAAATTGATTCTCCGTGAATTTCGTTGAAATCGGTTAATAGACACCGAAAATGTTCATACATTTCACTTCATTTCATGCATTTCGACCGATTGTTCCTTTGGGAGCTATATGATATAGTGGTCCGATCTGTCCGATTCTTACAAATGATCTGCGTGCAGAGAGAATACACATCCGTACCAAGTTTCATTAAGATAGCTTTAAAACTGACAGACTAGTTCGCATAGAAACAGACGGACAGACAGACGGACATGGCTATATCGACTCGGCTGTTGATGCTGATCAAGAATATATATACTTAACGTGGTCGGAAACGCCTCCTTCAATACGTTACAAACTTCGTGACAAAAACAATATAACCTCTGCAAGGGTATAAAAACATTAACTTTTAATGCGTTTCAAAACTATTCCAAATTTATTTTAGTCCCTACTTAACAAGAGTGCGATGGCTCTTTTTGGTTTGTCAGAAGTGGAGTGTGCATAATAGTTATAAGGATGCGTTTTCGATCTCATACATAATTTTAAGCTATAACTTTGCATACAGGCCAAGATATACAACATTCATATAAAAAACAACAGCAAAGTCGATGTCCGTCGTCCAGCTAGGCCTATCGTCACCAAATTTGGTCAATATCAGAGAACTATAGGTCGAGAGTGGCTCCTTCTGTGGATAAACGCGCGCTTGCAGTTGGATCACTCGATAATTTCAGTTACTTTTGTACTCTATTACCACTTAACCTAACAATGATAAAAAATATACACAATATTTTGTTCATCAAAACCATTACATAACACTGTATATTTAATATGTTTATTCGTCTACATTCTCTTCTTAAATATAGTACATTTATTGCGCCTTATACTTCTCGTTTGGTTAATTTATAATTATATTTTAAATTATATATGCAATGAGTCCGCTCCATCGTCACTAGTTCGAACTGACGTATCACAGCAATAGAACTGTCTGGATGCATTGGGACTAGGTTCGATTTGACGTTGATGATGATGATGGCGTTGACGGAGAGAGTTCAGATGCGTCTTCAGAAACACTGGAAAGCTTACTCGTTGCTGTATATGCAGACTGGGCTGTGTGGAAAATAGTTTTTCCGTGTCCAACTTGGATCCCATCACGTTCTTTTTAATAACGTGTCGCTCTTTTGGTGTTTGACTGTTTAAACACTTGCGTCGCGATAATCTCTTTGATCCATTGAATCCGCTAGTGTCCTAAAAAGACACGATTTAAAAAGACTTTTGATCCGACAGTCCTATATGTTTAATTTATGAAGGGGTGGAGGAGGACATAATACTTGAAAAGTATACAGGGAAGGAGGCCGAGGAAAAATTCGGTATCTTTACGATTCCGTAGATATTGATCAGCTATGAAAGTTGTAATTAATTATCTTACCTCATTTCTATGCTTGAAATAATTATTGCGTATTTCGTCATCGCCAAATGCTATGATCTGATCCTTTTCATGATTTCTATTCAGCTTGGTATTCGAGCGACTAATGTTAATATCATATGAGCAAATGTTTGCTTTAAGATCGAAATCATCTTCGTCAACGTCTTCAGCGTCACTTGTGGAGCCATCGACATCGATATCAACATTGGAACTACCGGAATGGGAGTACGAATGGGAGTGACCACCACTGAGAGAGGATATATAATCGGGTGAATGAGAGCAGACAACGTTGAAGGTGACGTCATCGTTAATTGCTTCATTTTGATTATCATCCTCTGTAGTCTCAATATCAACCACTTCATCATCTTCATCATCGTTCTCACAATTTCCAGAATTATTCGTAACATTAACCAAATTATTGTCATCTGACGTTTCGGAAAGCTTACGCTCCAAATTGATTGTTGAATTCGTATTATCGCAGAGTATGGGAGAAAATGCACTTGTTGCGGAATTATGGAATATAGATGCAGCACTTCCTTGGGTACTGTTGTTGGTAAACAGCGTTGTGGTGGTTGTTGTTGTGCGTGTGGATTGCGTTGGATTTATATAGACATTGGTATTGGTCAAGTCATTGGATCGTGTGGCATATAACGATGTGGAGACTATCGAAACGGGCTTGAAAGCCGATGAGCTCAGTATATTGGGTATATTGAAATCGGAAAAATCGTTGGTGTTGTTGTTATCGTTGGTTTTACGGGCGCTTGAGACGGAATTTTGGAGTTCGTTCTTTATGATACTGTGATTAAACGGTGTAGCATTTATTTCCGATCTTAACCAGGGCAAAGGGCAGGCTTCAAAGTTAGTTTTAAGTTTGGAATGTTGTTGTTGCTGTTGTTGTTGTTGTTGCTGCTGCTGTTGCTGTTGCTGCTGCTGCTGCTGTTGCTGCTGCCACATTGTAGTGTAGTCCACCACAAAGTTACGGGATAGTGGCATTATAGACAAATCGTGCTCTATTGTTGCCCGATGATGCAAATTGAAGGGCACATTGACGGTTGTTGCCACTGCTGTAACGCCAACAACAGCAGCTGCTGCCGCCGCTGCAGCTGCAACGCTGCTGTAGTTGTAGCTAGGCGGATTCAAAGATTTGCTATCGCTGTGTGAAAGTCGATTAGCAACCGCTTCACTTGTTGGTGAAGAAGAAGAATCTGCAGAAATCGCTGCTGTTGTTACTGCTGCTGCTGCTGGCGTGTCTTGTGAGCTACGTTGATTATTGCTGCTGTTGCTGCTGCTGCTACAGGCGACCAATCGCTTTCTGGTGCCACCATTGAACATGGCTTTCACATCCTCCCAAGCATGTATTATCCTTTCCTCCTGCTGCTGCTGTTGTTGCTGCTGTCCTTGACCGCAGAGTGTCATGTGTCGTCGCCAGGAATTAAAATTCGCAGCATCGGGTTGTATATATCGATCGTTTGTGCTCAACCGATGTGAATGGAATATAAATTTATTTGGAGAAAAAAACATGCCGCAATAGCTGCACTTAATACATTTGGCACGCGATGAGTTGTAACGTGATGGCAAAAATGATCCACGGCAACCCCAAGCGCACTTGTGCTGGACGTTGAACGCAAAATCATCTGGTAATCTCGGTGGTGTATTATCACCTAGAAAACTCTTGCACAGTCGCTCCGCTTCTCGACGCGTTATCATTCCGCAACGCCGTGAACTCACCGGCATTGCACCGGCACGGCGCAGTATTTCCAGCTGCACGGGAGTACACTGGACGCAGGTGATACCCAGTGCGACGCGACGATTGTGTATCTCATTGTAACTGAATTGCTTGAGAAGGGTGTTCGAAATTTGCGCCAGACACAGGCGTTCCTGACCCTCAATGTACAGAGATACAATTGGAATACCGTAAAGCAGTACGGAACTTACCTGAAATCGAACGAGAAAACTAATGTTATATTATATAAATCATTTGTGTTGCCAAATTGTATTGTACGATGTAAAAGAAAAAGGGATTCAGAAGAATTGTCCTTCAGGAGCTATTGGATATAGTTGTCCCAGTAGTAGCTATAACCATGATATGCACATAACGCGTGAGTTTGGTTTCGATAGCTCAACTGTCTTTATATAAACTTCGAATTTTAGTCCGATTTGTTTTATGTGGCTGTAGGCTATAGTTGTCCGATCTGGATTAAATTTGGTGAGGATAGTTTTAACGGTGCATACATATAATATGTATTTGATAACGATTGCTAAAATAGTTTCCACATCGTTATGTCAAAATAAACTTGATCTGCTCGTGAAGAAGGTGGACTCCTATTTCAAATTTGACAACTCTAGGCTGGAGCCTCTAGCTCTGATAGCCTTTGAGATCTTGGAGCTTATACGGACGGACGAACATACGGATATTGGCTCTTGATGCTGATCAAAAATATACATACTTTATGGGGTCGGCCACGCCTCTTTCTGCCTGTTACGCACACTTCGCTTCAGACAATCTTAGACCTTTTACAGTACGTGCTCAGTATGTTTATATGAGCAGGGAGTACAACTACAGACAAAGTTAGATCCAAATCGGACAACAAAATCGTCATAAGTTTGTGATTGATAAAGAAATCATACTCGTTGGTGTCCATCACCATTCTATTATTAACAGAATAAATGGTAGTCTCGGTACAATTAAAGTAATCTTTACGTTTTTATTATACCCGTTACTCGTAGAGTAACGTAGAGTAGGGTATATTTTAATCGTTGGAATGTATGTAACACGCAGAAGGAGGCGTGGCAGACCCCATAAAGTATATAGATTCTTGATCAGCATCAATAGCCGAGTCGATATAGCCATGTCCGTCTGTCCGTCCGTCCGTCCGTCTGTATGAACAAACGGATCTCAGAGACTATAAAAGCTAGAAAGAAGAATGGGGTCGCAAATGAAAGGTACACTACCCAAGCAGTACAAGTTTGTTTTTGATTTTTGACACGCCCAATTTAGGGCGTTCTGTATTCATTTAAAGGTAAATATACAATAAAAACAAGTAAGAAAGGCTACAGTCGATCGAGCTGACTGTAAAAGACCCCGTACTCCCATAATAATGCGCATTTGTATTTAATTTGAATTAAAGTTTTATAACGAAATTTAACAATTAAAATTTATATGTATATGTATATTTTGAATTGATATTTAAAAAAAATCAAGCATGTTCCGCTTATTCGCATTTACATGTTATACATACAAGTACACACTCGTTTGAAATTATGTGTATGCACATATGTATGTATGCGTCCCTAGCCATGGTCGGCACGGCAGCGTCGCAGCGTCTGCGAGCAGCGCTGACGTCACACAGGCGGCGAAATTGCAGCTAAATTACATAAACTTTCTAACGTTCTGCCTTTTTTGTTATTTGACGGATTTTAACGCCGCTTGGAGGATAGTTTGATATGATATTCCTAATTTTAATTAATTAATTACAACACTGTACTATTGACTAAATGCCCTAAATCCTGAAAATTTTGAGCTTGAAATTTTGAAAGTCAAAGCCAAAATTTTGAATGGCATTGCATTAAGGCTGTATCTAGCACCCTGCTTACCAGAAATGGTGTTCCTAAGTGCCATAGTTACTGAGTTTTTGGCCTAAAACTACTTTTTTTTTTCGAGGTGTGTCTGGTTTTTTGCTCGTTGCGGGGGCGGTAAGGGGCGTGGCAAAAATTTGAAATAAACTTAACCTGCCTGACTTAATAACGGACTTTCATTATAAATTTAGAGGCTCTAGCTTTTGTAGTTTAAAAGATCCAGGTGTTTATACGGACGGACGGACAGACAGACGGACATTGCTACATCGACTCGGCTGTTGATGCTGATCAAGAATATATATACTTTATGGGGTCGGCCAAGCCTCCTTCTGTCTGTTACGAACATTTCGCTTCTGACAAACCTAATAGACCCCTCTACTCTTTGTTAGAGTACGGGGTCTAACAAGAAAGAATGCTATAGTCGCCTCGCGACTTTAGGATACCCGTTACTCAGTTTCAAAATGTTATTAACAATGGTGATCAACAAGAAAGCTTGGCAAACATAACATTTTTATACAAATTCATGTTTAGAGCATATTTTTGACCGATCGTTCCTATGGGAGCTATACGATATAGGAGTCCGATTTGGATCAAACTTGATCAGTATGTATATATTGATGGCAATTATATTCAGTGTGAGTTTGATAAATATAGCTTGGTCATCGAAAAAGTTTCTCCTACAAATTCATGTTTAGAGCATATTTCGACCGATCGTTCCTATGGGGGCTATACGATATGTATTCTGTGTGATGATTAATATAGCTTAGATAACGCAAAAGTTTTTCATACTATTTCATATTTGGAGCGTATTTTTTACCGATCGGTCCTATGGGAGCTATACGATATAGTTGTCCGATTTGTATCAAACTTGTTCAGTACATCTACTTCCTAGACATGTACTTCCCGTGTAAATCTGGTTCAGATAGCATAGCTAAAGTTTTCTATACTAAAACATTCTAATTTTACCTGTGCATTTACCTTTATATGAAGATAGAACGCCCTAAAGTGGGCGTGTCAAAAACAAAAACAAACATGTACATTTGCGACCCCTATCATCTTTCTAGCTCTTATAGTCTCTGAGTTCCTTTTGTTCATACAGATGGACAAGATCAAGAATATATATACTTTATGGGGTCTGCCACGACTCCTTCTCCCTGTTACATAAATTCCAACGATTACAATATACCCTTTTACTCTACGAGTAACGGGCTTTAACAATAATAACAGGGGTCACACAAGGGTTAACAAATGTTTAGAAATTCGTCCGCAGACAACGTTTCTTTATGACAAGCACGAAAGCACTGAAGCTACGGCGGTAAAACGACAAGTTTTTGCCGCCGACGAGACTACCTTTTATTATTGTATCATGTTCCAGGGGAAGTATGTTTGGAAACTCTGTCATTCATGCGTCCCGTTAAGTCAGAGATCTTCCGTAATAATTTTGTCATACATTTTTATTGATCTGGTTTAGTTTCTCTAGATTAATTTATTAATTGATTTCAATTTCAGTTAATTGTTAATTGATATCAAATAAATTTATTAATTTTACTTCTACATATAACTTTATTATTTGGTTAATATTCGCGACTGCTTTTATTTCGCGTTAACAAATAAACAAACAATACATTCTTCAATACCATAAACATACTGACCAAATTTGATCCAAATCGCACTACTATACTATGTCGTACAGCTCCGTTAGGAACAATCGGGCGAAAATATGCTCTAAACATGAATTTGTATAAGAATGTTCTGTTTGCCAAGCTACCTAATTTATAAGCTTAACCATTGCACTAATATTATCATACCACATTGCCATATGACTATATGATTCTTTCTTGCTTTGTAATTGTATCAGGCGCAAGTACAAACATCGCAACCGACCTAAGAAAATGGGAAACTAACGCGGTATAAAAGTTATTGGAAAAACCACTATTTAATCTATCTACCTTTTGAAAATACCTAAAACAGCCTTTTAAATCCAATACTTATTTTTTTGTTCGTCGAAAAAACATTATTTATTTAGTATTCAGTTTAAATCTCGAACTCATAGCACGCTATTCTAGATTTCACTGTTATTGAACGGAAACGCGGTAAAATGGGATAAAAAGTATCCTATGTGTCCTGGTTTTAAGCTACCCCTCCACCAATTTGTGTTTTAGATGTATGCATAGATTTTACCTCGAGTAAAAAATTATCTTATAAAATTTTACTATACGGCACTAATATAACATTAAACTAATATATTTTTAGACGTCGTACTCAAAGTAACAAAGAGGGGTCGATTTCCATATTCATATTTATATTCCATATTCACTACACCATATCTAGGAAAATAAACGAGCTATCTTGACGGAATTCATACATTATTTGAGTGGTAACACTACTATTTTAATGTTCTACAGCTCCCATAGGACAAACAGGCCAAAAAGTTGCGTGTTTGTTCGACTGTAGCCTATCTAATTTGCTTGTTTCATGACAATTTCACAGCATAAAATTCTAAAAAACATTTTAGATTTGTCACAAAAACACGAGCAAATTGCTACATTTGGTAACTAGGCTGAAGTATAAGAGTGCTAGGTTTAATGCCCCCATAGAACATTTACTGAAAATAAAAAAGTTTATTTGTTGGTACCTTTCTTGCGTTTATCAAATAAAGAATCAAAGCACGTAAACTGCAATTGCTCAAGGGAAACATTTGTCTACTAAAACTTCGATTTATTTGCTGTTTATGTGGGTGGGAGCAAATCAAACACAACCCCCAAGTGTCCTACACCTTCTTAACGTGTTCTTTATGGACAACCCAATTAAAGACAACCCCTTGCGAATCCTTGATTTTTTCCACTTATAAATACAATTGTCTTTCTTCTTAAAAAATACAATTTATTAAAACAAATTAAACAATTAGTATTAAACACTACGTATTTTTAAAATTCAATACATGTTTATTTGGAAATAACTAATAACTTACGTGATTTGATTTTTGGGTAACTGGCATTTGATTGTTTTCCATTCCATTAGATGGACTTGAGGGCCGTGCAGATCTTTGAATAGGCTCGGAGAATGCCATCTGCGATAACTTTGAAAGAAATTATATACACATTATAGATTTAGTAAAATATACAAATATATAGTCGGACAAGCCGACTAGGGACTAAGAAACAAAGGTACAAATATACACTCTGCAAGGGTATAAAAATGTTTGTAAGAGTTGTAAACTCAAATCATATGGCTTTTATAGAATAGCTCGATTTAAATTCAGTTGTTCAGTAATGCTGGCCATATTACTTATTTCACTGTTCAGTCACATCATATAAACAAATCTGTTTGTCTTCAGGCGTTATAAGTTTTCTCATTACGCAATAATTTGTGTCGTTATTTTGGCACTACAAATTTATACAGTCTTAATGGTAGCCTCGACTCCCAAAAGTCCTTCTTGATAAGAAATAGAATAGAAAATGGGAAAATCCCACCCGCATTCGCATTCAATTATATTATGCGTGTGAATGGCATAATTGAAAAGGAGACTTTCCCTAGAGACCATTCGTTAAAGATAATAATGTTACAACAACAATAAAAAGAGAGAAAGGATGTGGTAAGGTACAGATTGTTAAGCTTTGCAAAGGCAAAAGCGAAACAAATGATTATGGGGTCTGCTCTGCTCTCCTCTCCTCTTCTCTGCTCTCCTCTCCTTCCCTCTATTCGCTGAAGGGACGAATCACTGGAGGGTTGAACGAATTACAAACCAGTGAGGTAAATAATGACAAAATTCTGTTAGTATTTATAAAAACAGCAGATTGTTAACAAATCTGGCAGATGTACTTATTTAGTTGGTACAAATGATAAAAATTCACTCGGTGGGTCGTTTTGATTCATGGATTGGGAATTTTTCTACAGGGTTGAAATTTAATATATAATATACAAGATCTATTGCTATAGGTTTGATACAATAAATATATATTTTTGTTTTTTCACATTCCACTCATTGTGTTAACTAATAAATTGGCAATCAACGTGTTGTCATCTCGATAAGAAACAGAAATCTAAAGTTGAATAATATAATAAATTGGTCTCGTTTAAGGGCACCTCTTGAATTGGATAAGTTCTGTCTATCGTAAATACTAATAAAATTGGTCGAGAATTAAACGATATCCTCAAATTAATAATAATTGTGTACATCCAAATGGTAAAATCTAACTATGAAGTAGAGCTTATAAGTGTCATGCACATACAAAATCAGATTACTATATATTAATATATAATAATATTAATATTAATATCTGATATAGAATGTTCATGACAACTATATAAGAACCCTTAGTACTCCGATTTGTCCAATGGAAGCCTTTTTAATTTGGGGCCTAACTTCAATAGTCATAACCATGATTAACTTATATCCTGTATGTTCTATGGGAGGAAATTTATTTAAATTCAAATTTATAATCTGTTATAATAAACATATTAATCAAATTTTTACCAAATCGGATTTGGTAATCAAATAGCTGTCCGAGTATTACAAATTGTGCACTAAAATAGAAGCATCCAATGTAGCAAAATTAATTAAAATATATTGACGAAAGGTAGCAAACCTTTCAATGAGCAAGTTGATCAAAATCGATTCATACCCCTTGGTAACTTAATTTTTGTGATCAGATCAGGAACTGCTTCCTGCCAAATGCAGTAACACAGAGTTTGTATATTTGAATTCTTCCCCTGACAAAGTTAACAGTTAATTGTTTAAGGGTTGGCCACTAATCTGGGTACCTTCGACTTATGGGCATTACCGATTGGTACAAGTGTCTGTGTAACAAGTTAGCATGCCAATGCAATTACCTTAAATTAATTTAAGTGCTTTGTTTATATTTTGTTATGTGTGCTGAACGGTGTTCACTCCCTGTTGCGTTTCGGGTTCTCAGGTTTCAGTTTTCCAAACTAGCTGAACTGGGCTCGCCTGCTCGATACCCTGTGTTCAAGCTTTAGTATAAAGTCTGCAATGTTTAAATAAAATCAAATATTGAAGTACAGTAACAGAAGGCATGCTCGTCTGTCCGCCTCTTCGTCTGTATGAACAAAAGGAGCTAAGAGAGTAAAAGTGCCAAAATAGTTCGAGCGGGTCGAGAAGATAGCTCTTTGCTAGTATAGAACATGTCCAGAAAGTACTGGCCGGCATAAAATTAACCCTAAATATAAATATTTACCTAAACGATTGCTCCATTAACGTTTAAAAACATATTCATAACATGTTAAAACTGAGTAACAGGTATACGAAAGTTTTTAATATATTTTTAATTAATAGATTAATAGATATTTAGTTAAAGTTAAAATAATGAATTACATTAAACAGGTTTGAGTTGCTTAAGATTCAACAATTTTAATTGTTAATCTTAATAAATTTGTTTTTTTTTATTTTACTAAATATTTTCATAACTAAAAATATTTAAATTAGAATTTCATGAATTTAAAAATCTGCTTTCGCTCTCGTTTAATCGAGTTGTATTAGATACGATCGCTTGTACAGGGTATGTAGAGAGCGTGAACCATTTAAACAGAAAACAATTCGATTACTGAATGACTCGGCGAGGGTTGTTGAAATTTGAAAGCATATGTCCTTTTGACGAATACGAATACGAATACGAATACAAATACGAATGGGCTCGGAAAGAGAGAGGCGATGGAGTGAGTGAGAGAGTGAGAGCGAAACAGATAAAGATACAAAAATACCCACTGATGAGTTGGCAATAATTCGGTTGAGTGGTTACTGTCAACAGGCAAATAATAGGTGTTCCCATTCACAAGGGCGGGTAGATGGGTAGATGGGTAGATAGACATTATTACACTGAATGTTCTTGCGTTGATGGTCTTTTGTTTACACGTAAAACATCATGAATATTTAATTGGGTTAAATTGCTGGGCGATTAACGTTTTGAAATGAACTGAAATGAATTGAATTGAAATGCGCGGATAATTGAGTTTACTTTGTCTAATTACAAGTGTTTTCCTACAGGTAAGCACATAAGTACCTGTCCTGTAACCATGGGAAACATAAGTTTATAATGTATACAGTTTTCTCCAATGTTTCAAAAATATTTAAATAGTTGCTGTTAATAAAAATAGTTAATTTCATTCAACTAACTCACAGTATCATGAACCCAATAATTGCTTGGTTGTATGAGAGACTCGGTGACTATAAGATCTTGAGCCTCTAAATGCATCGTGCAGATCAAATTTGGTGAAAATTATTTTGAATCTACACATTACCTTGCCAACTTTGATCGCACTACAATATCAACAAAAGCTCCTTTTGGCCAAATTGTTCGAAAATTCACTAGTTCACCATTCTTGCTAGTCGACCATTTAAAATAACTGACAAATTGTGCGAACATGACATTGTTGGAAAATAATATAATTTTTGTTTCATTGCTCCTGGGGATATTTCTTAATTTTTATACCCTGCGAGGGTGTATTGGATTTGTGCGAACAAGACTTGACCGATAATTTGAAAATTTAGAAAGCAACTTCACATATTATGTGAATTATTATATCTTAACTATCCATACCAAGTTTGGTCTAGATCAGTGAACAACATAGTTTAGTTCCCATAGGCCAAATCGGCCGAACATTTGTATAAAAACACGGTGTGAGCTGGGATACAGAATCTTTTTATAGCCATGCAGATCAAGTTTATTTCACACTTTCGATTCCACGCCCTAAAAGCGCTCAAACCTAAATAATATTATAAATTGTGTCAATTCTTTTCTGAACCCTGAACTCAACATGTGCAAGCGAGACAGAGCGTGCTTCTTCTTCTTGCTTTACAGCTTGTTGGTTTGATTCACCTATCGTTACCAATGGCTTAGTTCATTTTAGTCATTCATTATCGATACATTTTTAATGAGCTCAAGCTACGATAGTCAATAATCGATTACTGACTTCGATCAGGATCATCAGGTTATGGCGGGATCACTTTGAAAGTCTTTTGGCTGGAAACAGTGAAGACGAACCTGACGAAGTTGATCCACTAACCCCAAGAGATGATGGTGTTAATGTTCCCATCCCTAGCCATACGGAGGTCGAAGTCGCAATGCGCGGACTTAAAAACAATAAAGCCGCTGGAGCTGGTGGGCTACCGGCTGAATTGTTTAAGGCCAGAGGCGATGAGTTGGTAGGGTGCATGCACCAGCTCATCAGCAGCGTATGGCTATCGGAAAGCATGCCCGTTGATTGGAACCTCAGTATAATCTGCCCCATCCTGAAGAAGGGTGATGCTACAGTGGCATTAGCCTTCTTCCCGTCGCATACAAGGTTCTCACGAGCGTGATGTGTGAGAGACTTAAGCCATGTGCTGAAGCATTGATCGGCTTTCGTCCTGGGAGGTATGCGGCATCTATCGCATCAGGTGGAATGATGAGCTGTACGAGTTATACGGGGATGTGGACATGGTCAAGCGAGTTAACATTCAGCGCCTTCGCTGGCTAGGCCACATTGCCCGTATGGAGGAAACAACTCCAGCTCGCTCTGTTTTTGATGCGGTAGTTCGCGGACAACGGAGGAGAGGAAGGCCACGCGCACGTTGGAAGGACCAGATGGATGCCCTCCTAGCAGCACTTGGTGTTACCAACTGGCGAAGTCGCGCACAGGACAGAGAAGCGTGGAGGCAAATCGTGCATCAGGCTGAGCCCCATTAGGGGTGTTATGGCCAATTATTATTATTTTACTTCGATCAGCTGTTCAGCTGTATCGTTTGAGTTGCGTTTACTAAAAGTGAAGATTTCTAGAACTTCTAGTCGGGACCGGACTTCGCACAGGGTATCTTACGGTCGGGAGATCCCGACTGTACTTAGATGCTTGTTTAAGATGATTAAGATGAAGCCAGAGGTTCTCAATTGAATTGATGAACAGGCCCCTCAAGGACATGAACAATACTCCTGTGAGAGCAACTTTTCAAAAACTGGAGCTATCGTGACTTGAAAAGTTTTCTCATCATCACGAAATCGCCTAACAATTCTAGTCTCTTCCGCAGAGCAGTACATACCCACATTAAAATTAGGCAAAACTATTGTTTAGACACCGTACGAGTAACGTGTTTGTATTAGGTTTGTCAGAAGCCATGTGTGCAAGTTAAAAGGAGGTTTTTCCGATACTATATTTATATTCTTGATCAGCATCAACCGCCCACACGATATAGCATAGAGCCACCAAATTTGTTATTTAGGTCCGTCTATATGTCAGGCAGATCAAGTTTATTTCAAATTGTTGCTACGCGTCCTACGGAACATTCAAATTAAAAAACTATTTGCATAACACCATAACTTGGAAACTATTAGAGATATCATGACCAAACCGGATCGGCCTGAAGCTCCCATGACAAATAAGTCGAAAACAGGACCTTTGTATGATGATATATTATTAGTTGAACCATCGCAAACAAACTCACATTTAATGTGCATATGATGATAGATTACCCTTACCAATTTTGATTTGGATCAGAAAACTATATCCTATAGCTCCCATAGGTCAAATTAAAAAGTCAATGAATTAAAAGTGATGATGTTTGTTGTTTTCAATGCTAAATTTCTACAAATTGCCCAAAAATTCATTACCTCTTAGTTTGTAATCCGACAAGTCTTGAAGATGTTTAAGGCTTATTTAAACATTATTAGGGATAATTTTTCATTATATATGAATCAATTGGAGTCAAGTATTGAATAATGCACTTGAACTTTAATTGGGATAATACCCAAGTAAAATCTTTGCTTTGGATTTAACAATTTAGCGGAATAAGCGGAGTATTGAGGAAATGTCGCGTCACGGGAATATCCACGAAGACTGAACAGGAAAAACGATTTAATAACCGCTGGTTTTCTGGTCGCCTGAGTCCTCTGAAAAGCCACCAACATTCCAAAGCTTTCCAAATTTGCCGATTGCAATCATGCCCCAAAAATTGTCTGTGTTTCCAGCCAATGAGAGTCCTTCCAGATAACTGCTCTAGAGTACTGTGTACCAATGAGAGCAGCAGCACTAACAAGGGCGTGTCTCTAGCGTTTAATACGCATGCGCTTCAAATATGGATACCGTTCAGGCCATACCCCAAGGCCACACCTTCCTCCATCGACCCCTCTTCCGCTCCTCCGCTGCTCCGCTGCTCCCCTACTCCTCTGGAGCCGCACTTAATTTGCACATAACACGTATTTTGTATTTTGAATTCAACGAACTGTGAATATTGCTTTTAATTTAATTAACTTTTCCTCCAACAAATTTTGGCATGAAAATTAAATTAAATCGTTGGTAGACGCAACACACACACACACACACACACACCCATGTGTATGTAAATGATGTCTACAGTATTCAGTTATGTGTTGTGCAGGTAATAATCATATCACCGTATTTTGCGTACCTTCTTTGGATTAAATAATTTGATTCGTTTGAAATGCCAATAAATATATAAAAGAATAGATAATTAAACAAAATGAAAGTTTGGGAATAAGTTTAACGAACAGTATCTTGAGTATGTGTTACAAGTATTTGTATTGTTCAGATCAGTATGGAGTAAACTCAAGTGAAATCAGTTATTGCACACGTCTTTTGATCTTTACTCATTATACTATAGCATAAGCAGCATAATTGGCTATACCACACATATTTACACCTTTGCGAAGTCTCATGAATCCACCCTCGCCCCACCGCTGACCCCACCAGTTCTTCAGTATCCAGAAGTCCTTGTCGTAACCAATTACGAGCATCGCGTGATTGACAGAGGCCGATGAGCAGGAGATGTCGTCATAAACGCCTTCACTATAACAAAACCTTGGTTGTGATCATTGTTTTAATAAACTATATAATTAATTACCTATATAATTGAAAGGTCTTTGGAGTCGCATTGATGGACACTGCCACTGGACCGATATGAGCAACCGCGGCTTGAATCGCATTCTCATCATTAGCCGGCAAAATAGCCCAAGAGGTCACGTTTACAATCGCCAGTTCCTTGACAAACTGACAGTTTCCCTTCTGCAGCAAATCAAGTTATGTAAATTAGAAATGAACTTGTTACTGCAGTTTGAGAATCTTATATGTATATATAACTTATATGTAGATATATTACACTATACAGCAGTAATAGAAACTCTTGAAACTTTTCTGTGTGTACTGTCTGGATTAGAATCAGGAAAATCGAGACTAAATACCCTGTGCTGGAATGAGTATCGCGTTAATGTGATTTCAATTGCCGAAACAAACCAAGATGGATACACAAAAATTGTATATTTTGGATGAATCCCTCAAAAGACTCTGAACATGTTCAAACAAAGCATTTGCCAACGATATGACCGAGTTTAACTGCGTGCAGGGAAAATACACATCTGTATGAAATTTAATCATTGTTCATGGGCGGACATGGCCTTTGTTCAAGAATATACATTTGTGTGCAGGGTATAAAATTCTTGCAGTGTCCGCATAATTTAATAAATTGGTGAATTGGTGAACTGATCTTTAATCTATCATATAAAAATACTCGATGTTCTATTGGAATCGAATAATCACCTTTGACGCATATTTGTAGTCCAGGGTCCTCATGAGACCACCTGTTGCTTGCAGATACTTGAGTGTATTTCGCAGTGAACCACCCGTACATCCTCTATTGCCATACGGTATACTGCAGTCGACTATTTGCTGTACACTCAAGCTCAATATTTTACCTGTACGTTTGAATACCTGTCCCTCAATGCTTTGGGCAATACTGAAGGCATAGCAAGATCCGCAGGTTTCCTGATTGTCGGCCGATGTGACGAATCCCTTTTTGCGCCAGTCAAAACTATCGGGCACGTTGTCCATTAGAGTCGATCCGACCACATCGCTCATGTTGTCCAGTGTAGAGTTCGGTGTGTTGCGTAGTAATCTCAAGAAGCCTCTCAGATATGAATCGGTTGTCTGCAAATTATTGTTTATTAGTTTTGTGTTTTTAATCTACGCGTTAAACAATGACAAAGTGTGCAAAGATAAGTTATCCAGCTATAACCAATTGGGAATTATAATGTATACGAAAGTATTCAACTTTCGAGAACACAAAATCTTACAATGAAAAGTGTATGATTCTTGATAATTGGTTCTTGATTTTCGAAATGTTCTTTTTTGACAAGTCAGTGTAGAAACTTAAATACCATATCTGCCATAGTGTTTGTGGCCAATCGAAAGCTGCTTTTTCCACTGTCGAAATCTTTATTATGTTCGTCGACGATTTTTTGATTCATTTCATATGCTTCCGAGCTTCGAATTTCATCGTAGACACGATTATAACTTTTATTGTTCAGTTTCTGGAACGATTAAGACCGAAATGAGCATACAGTTCATTACATATGCTTAAGATATACCTTAAAGTTTTCAAATTCTTCACTATATTTGTAGCTTGATTCGCTATTTTCGCTTAAAACAAACCCGATTTTAAGCGAATGGACAACTAAAAATATTGCTACAAATTTCCACATTGCTGCGACTTAAAAGACAAAAAGTTGACAAATAAATGCATTCGTGAAATGCATTCGCAATTCAGCAAAATATTCGAATACCCTGCATTTACTCCAAATTAGCAAACAAGGGCATATTGGTAAACAGATATGTAAAGCAAAAAGAGTAGTGCGAATTTCGATCAAAAAGATTAAGAAAACATTGAAACATAATTTAAAATATTTTATTTCACTTCAACTCTGTATTTTAACGTCATCATTTGTATACGCTGTCCGTCCGTCCGAATGAACTCTGAGATTTCAGGTACGGTGACAGCTAGAAACGCCAAATTGGAATCTGAAGCTGTAGCCCTAATTATTAGAATGAAATAAACAGCGAAGTTGCAGGGTATCTGACTGTCTGCTGCTGCTTTTGCTTCTGCTGCTCATCGAAGTTCTTGCACTTTTGAGAAACTTAATACTGGTGTGCCATAAATAAAATATCCGTTTGTAACAATTTGTAAACGGGGTGACTGTGGTTAAAAGTTAATACCCGGCACACGACTCGAATTACATTTAATGACCAATTAAAGATACTTTATATTATTCCATTGTGCTCATACCTTTAAGCTTACCTGTTTACCTGCCTGCCTGCAGCATTCCTGTTTCATCTGATCAAAGTAACCACCCCGGAAATAAATACTCTCTTGAACTTTCGGTTGTCATGCACATTTTGATTTACCCAATATTTATTTTATATTTTGAATTTTAAGACCATGCACTCAAATCGAAATAAATAATAATTCTTTAACCATTTTGTTATTTTAATAGTTCAACTTGGCATTTTTTAAAACATTTTTAAAACATTATCGAAACTCAGTAAACTTGTTAGACCCCGTACTCTAACAAAGAGTAGAGGGGTCTATTAGGTTTGTCAGAAGCGAAATGTGCGTAACAGGCTGAAGGAGGCGTGGCCGACCCCATAAAGTATATATATTCTTGATCAGCATCAACAGCCGAGTCGATATAGCAATGTCCGTCTGTCTGTCCGTCCGTCCTGGATCTTTTAAACTACAAAAGCTGGAGCCACCAAATTTTTAATGAAAGTCCGTTATTAAGTCAGGCAGGTTAAGTTTATTTCAAATTTTTGCCACGCCCCTTACCGCCCCCGAAACGAGTAAAAAACCAGACACACCTCGAAAAAAATTTTTGTTTTAGGTTATTATCTCAGTAACTATGGCACTTAGGAACACCAATTCCAGTATGCAAGTTCCTACAGACAGGCTTAATGCAATGCCATTCAAAATTTTGAGCTGCTCCGCCCCCTTTTCTCATATGGGCTAAAAAAAAACTTTTAAACTTCAAACCAGGATTTAAGACATTTAGTCAAATAGTACAGTGTTTGTAATTAATGTAGAGGAATATCATATCAAACTATCCTCCAAGCGGCGACAAAATCCGTCCATTAACAAAGAACTTAGAACGTTAGAAAGTTTATATAATTTAGCTGCAATTTCGCCGCCTGCGTGACGTCAGCGCTGCTCGCAGACGCTGCGACACTGCCGTGCCGACCAGTGCTAGGCACGCATACATACATATGTGCATACACATAATTTCAAACGAGTGTGTACTTGTATGTATAACATGTAAATGCTGATAATCGGAATGTTATTGAAAGAGGCGCGTGGTGCAACTGGTAAAGCGCAATGTGAAATCTTTGTCTACAGGCTACAGTCAATCGAGCCGACTGTAGAAGACCCCGTACTCCCATAGTAATGCGCATTTGTATTTAATTTGAATTAAAATTTTGAAATGAAATTTAACAAGAAAGAATGCTATAGTCGCCTCACGACTTTAGGATACCCGTTACTCAGTTTCAAAATGTTATTAACAATGGTGATCATTTTCATACAAATTCATGTGTCAAAAAACAAAAACAAACTTGTACCTTTCATTTGCGACCCCTATCATCTTTATAGCTCTTATAGTCTCTGAGATCCTTTTGTTCATACAGACGGACAGACGGACGGACGGACATGGCTATATCGACTCGGCTATTGACGCTGATCAAGAATATATATACTTTATGGGGTCTGCCACGCCTCCTTCTCCCTGTTACATACATTCCAACGATTACAATATACCCTTTTACTCTACGAGTAACGGGTATAAAAATTAAAGTTGTATATGTACATTTTGAACTGAAATTTAAAATAAATTAAATTAACAATTCTCATTGTCAGCATTCGAACCTACGACCTCAGACCAAGATGCTCGAGAACGCGCCGCAAATCTACCAGTTGCACCACGCGCCACTTTCAAGACTTTTCCGATTATCAGCTTTTACATGTTATACATACAAATACACATTCGTTTGCAGTTATGTGTATGTATAGCATTGGTCGGCACGGCAGAGTCTGCGAGCAGCGCTGACGTCACAAAGGCAGCGAAAATATTCGAACACGTGTTTGAATGTTGCTGTCTCGCTTGCGCGCAGTGGGTGATATTGCAGCTAAATTACATAAACTTTGTAACGTGATAACTTTGTAGTTAATAGACGGATTTAAATGCCAGGTTCAGGATAGTTTGATATGATATTCCTCTAGACGAATGTTCCTATTTGATTAAATGCCTTAAAAACGGCATTGAAGTTTAAAAGTTTTTTATCTCATATGAGAAAAGGGGGCGTGGCAGCTCAAAATGAATGGCATTGCATTAAGGCTGTCTCTAGGAACCTGCTTACCGGAATTGGTGTTCCTAAGTGTGATATTCGCCTAAAACATAAATTTTCCGAGGTGTTTCTGGTCTTTTGATATGCTTGCGAAGATAACGGACTTTAACTCCAAATTTGGTGTCTTTAGCTTTTGTATTGAAAGCTGATCAAGAATATACTTTATAGGGTCTGCCACGCCTCCTTCTCCCTGTTACAACGATTACAATATACCCTTTTACTCTACGAGTAACAGGTATAACAAGAAAGAAAAGTACAGTCGAGCACGCCCAACCGTATAATACTCTCTGCATTTTAATCCCGATTAAATTATTAAAATCGGTATCGAGATATTACAATGTGCAGTACTTCCATCAAAACACCGTGAAACAAAAACAATCTAAGCAAAATCAAACATCTGTTTGTATGCGAATACACATACGTTTGACAATATGTGATGCATATATGTATGTATGTGTGTATTCGGCGCGGCCAGCGTCTGCGGTCTGCGCTGACGCCACACAAGCAGAGAAAACGGTCGATCACGCTTGTATGTTTCTGTCTCGCTTGCACTCATACCTTGATAAGGCGTTCAATTATCAATATTATAACTCTTCAAGTTTTCTTGTTTGTAGTCCGATTTCTATGCGTCTTTTTAGAATAGTTTGATATCGTTAGCCTTCATTCGAATTATTTATATTAACAATGGTGTACTATATGAACAAATGTCTAAAAACGGAACGAAAGTTAAGAATTATTGTTTTGTATTGTGGGAAAAAAAGTGGCGTGGCAGTCCAAAATTTTAAAAGGCAATGCATTTGCGCTGTCGCTAAGAACCTCCATACCAGAATTGGTTACTAAGATATACGCCCAAAACACCGATTTTTCCGAGGTGTGTCTAGTTTTTTGCTCATTGTGGGCGAATGGGCGTGGCATCGAAAAAAAAAAGATTCTTGTATTGACTGACTAAATATGTGATCGATAGACACCAAGCTCGAACTTGTAGCTCTTACCATCTCTGAAATCTGTTTGTTCATACGGTCAGACAGACGGACATGGCTATATCGACTCGGCTTGTGATGCCGATCAAGAATATATATACTTTTACCACGCCTCCTTCTGCCTGTTACATACTTTTGCACAAACCCAATATACTCTTGCAGAGAGTATAAAAATATGGAAACCCGTACAACGTCTGCTTGTTTAACTTTTCTTTTTTGGACGATAAAGTCCAAAAATAGTTCTTTAAAAGTGGTTGAAATAAGCAGTGCTTCAATCACACCCGAGAAACACTGCTTTGCTGTCAAAAGTCACCCCATAATGTTAAAAATATTTTACATTATGTAAATATAAAGGGTTCATGAAAACGATACGACAACTGCTGGTTGTTGTGTGCATAAAATCCACTTCGTTAAAACATAGTTGAAAAAAGTGTTAACGAATAGAAATAAGCAGAGAAACACTGCTTTGCAGTCAAAAGTCTACCCATAATATTAAAAATATGGAAACCCATACAAGGACTGCAAGTTGCGCACTTCTTTATAGGACGATAAAGTCCAAAAAAAAAGTCTTATAAAATTAGTTGAAAGAAGAGTGTTAACGAATAGAAATAAGCAGTGCTTCCCTCGGACCAGTCAAAAGTCTTCCCATAATATTAAAAATATGGAAACCCATACAAGAACTGCTTGTGGCGCACTTCTTTATAGGACGATAAATTAAAAAAAAAGGTGAAATAAGCAGTGCTTCACTTACACCAGAGGAAAACTGTTTTGCAGTCAAAAGACTCCCCAAAATGTGAAAAATAATTTGTTTCATGAAAAACTTTACAACTGCTTGTTGTAGAGTGCTATAAAATCCTCTTCGTTAAAACAAAGTGGATAAAAGTGTTAACGAATACAAAATAAGCAGTGCTTCCCTCGGACCAGAGAAACACTGCTTTGCAGTCAAAAGTCACTCCATAATATTAAAAATTTGGAAATCCGTACTACGTCTGCTTGTTGCAAACTTCTTCATTGGTCAATAAAGTCCTATATATTAGGTTCAAAGAAAAGTGATAACGAATAGAAATATGCAGTGCCTAACACACACGGCTTTGCAGTCAGAAGTCCCCATAATGTGAACAATATTTTATGTTTCATGAAAAACTTTACGACATCTGCTTTCTTGTAGAGTGCTAAAAAAACCTCTTTGCTAAAACAAAGTTGAAAAAAAGTGTAATCGAATAGAAATAAGCAGTTCTCAACACACTCCAGAGAAACATTGCTTTGCAGTAAAAAAACGAAAATGTCCAAAATAATCCCTTTAAAATTGGTTGAAATAAGCAGTGCTTCACTAACACCAGAGTAACACTGCTATGCAGTCAAAAGTCACCCCATAATGTTAAAAATATTTTACATTATGTAATATAAATTATATATTATTATAATTCTATCAAGTTATCTTCGTGTAAGAAAAGTTGAACGAAAATGTTAAGTTAAGACACACACCTTTTATGTTGTCCAGTTCTTGGCACTGCTTTGCAGTCAGAACTTTACCACTTTTACCACTATTATAAATGCTTTAAACTGCTCGTTTTAACCTGCTTTATAAAGTCCAGAAAGTTGAACGAAGTATTAACGAATACGAAACTACTAATGAAACATGTTAGAAATGTTCTAAATAAAATTAACACTGGTCAAGCTAAGTGTCACACCAATTTGGGGAGAACTGTAGAAGTACTGCTTGTTGCCACTGCTTTATAGGACTTTAAAGTGCTAAAAAGCTTAACGAAACGTTTTCACGAATATATATATATATATTAATATAAAATGACATATAAATATATCAATTAAGCCAAGACACACACCTCACGAATTTACACAATTTTCAGCACTTGACACTTTTATAATTGGAAACACACCAGCAACGCACAGTTGAAATGTAAAGCAGTTTACTGCAAAGCAGTTACTGAACTACGCTAAAAACTCCGAAAGTGAATATTTTTGTGTTACGTCACAAAAACAGTTGCTGACAAGCAGTTATATTGAAACATTTTCCTGTTGAACAATTAGTTTTCTGCTGACAAAAGCTAACTACTACAGCGAAAATTCATAAATTGTCACAAATTGAATTTTAACGATAGATGGCGTTTGTTGAGTGTTTGTTTTCCTACCCTGCGAGAGTTTATGGCGATTGTTTGCAGGGCCTTTGACCGCTGGAACGGTAAGATCTTAAACTTCACAATTATGACCAAATTTACAATAGACATAGAGTCTGTCTGTCCGTATGAACAATCAGATTTCAGAGATGGTAAGAGTTACGAGTTCGAGCTTGATCTCAATCAATCACAAATTTAGTCACTTAATACAAGAATTGTTTTAGACCCCGTACTCCAAACAAGAAAGAAAAGTACAGTCGAGCAAGCCCGACCGTATAATACTCTCTGCATTTTTTCCCCGATTGAATTGTTAAAATCGGCATCGAGATATTAAAACACGTTGAAACAAAAACAAGAAAGAATGCTATAGTCGCCTCGCGACTTTAGGATTCCCGTTACTAAGTTTTCATATGTTATTAGCAATGGTAGATAAGATAGCTTGGCAAACAGAACATTTCCATACAAATTCATGTTTGGAGCATATTTTCGACCGATCGTTCCTTTGTGGGCTATACGATATAGTAGTCCGATTTGAATCAAACTTGGTCAGTATATATATATATATTATTTGCAGATGTATTCTGTGTGAGTTTGATTAGTACAGTGTTTGTAATTATACCCGTTACGCGTAGAGTAATTGTAATCATTGGAATATGTAACAGGGAGAAGGAGGTATAAAGTATATATATTCTTGATCAGCATCAATAGCCGAGTCGATATAGCCATGTCCGTCTGTGCGTCCGTCCGTCTGTATTTATATAGCCATGTCCGTCTGTCTATCCGTCTGTCTGACCGTCTGTCTGTCCGTATGAACAAACAGATTTCAGAGGTAAGAGCTACAAGTTTAGTCAGTCAATGCAAGAATCTGTTTTTTTTTCGACACCTCGAAAAAATCGGTGTTTTCGGAGAATATCTCAGTAACTATGGCACCTAAGATCACCAATTTTGGTATGGAGGTTCCTATCGAAAGCGTAAATGCATTGGCGTTTAAAATTTTTGACTGCCACGCCCCTTTTTCCCACAATACATACGTATTTGTTCATATAGTACAGCATTGTAATCGTATAATTCGTGTGGAGGCTAACTATATCAAACTATTCCTGAAAGGTGCATTAAAATCGGACTATAAACAAGAAAACTAGAAGCGTTACAACATTGATAATTGAACGCAATACCACTAATGAGTGCGAGCGAGACAGAAACGTTTTGTCTGCTTGTGTGGTGACAGCGCTGCCGGCAGTCGCTGGCCGAATACACACATACATATGTACATGTATAAACACACATAATATCAAAAGTATATGTATTCGCATACAAACAGATGTTTGATTTTGCTTAGATTGATTTTGTTTCAACGTGTTTTAATGCAAGTAAAAATAAATGTAATATCTTAATACCGATTTTAATAATTTAATCGGGAAAAAATGCAGAGAGTATTATACGGTCGGGCTTGATCGACTGTACTTTTCTTTCTTGTTATGTAAGTGAATATTAAGCCAAAATGAATATAGACTTTTAGAGTCAGTTTCGCTCCTGTGGTGGTATTGATTTTGTTAGTTATACAAATCAGAGACGGGCATCGGCTTCTGGATTTTCGGGTATCCCAAAAAAGTGTTCAGAATCGGGCGGGATGGGCAAGATTTAAAAATAATCCCAGACGGTCGGGTTAAGTGGTCCTGTCCTTAGTGTCACGGAATAATTGGGAACTTTTCCTCATGTTTTTACTTCACTCTTTTGAAAAAACTATAAAACTATGGGCAATTTGGATTTATGGACAATCAGGATGGGAAAGGCAAATTGGAATGAGACGGGATGCAATTCCTACTCCACTTCCGACTCCCTCTCAAACACAAATTATCTATAGTTGGTTTATGGTTTATGCTTATTTGTTGGAAACATTTTGAATTTCTTACGCGATCTAAAATGTAAATTTTATTGCGATCAAATTGAAATAAAGCAAGTGCAAAAACTCCCAGGCCCAATTGGATACATCGAATTTGCTTATGGTCGGGGGTGGCTGAAAAAATAAATCCAAATTAAGAAACAATAGAAAAAGTTTTTTTTTAGAATTGTAATTGAGAATTGCAAGCTTTGAAATTGAAACGAATGTTGTCATATAAATAAATGTTGTATTAAAGCTGATAAATACTTTGGCTTTAAGAGAGTTCCATGCTCTGCATTCAAATCAGGTAAGAGGCAGGCAAAACAACAACAACAACAACAACAAAAATCAGATTTATCTCGAAATAAAATTCTTATCACATGTCAATTTAGTTCCACTTGACGGCCTCAAGAGCGAATGCGAATGAGAATGCGAAGTCGAATGTCGAGTTTTGGGTCTTGGGCCATGGGCCTTGGGTTCAGAGCGTAAAGCCAACCGGGATCAGCTGTTATTTTTCACGTTGCGGTTCGTTCGACTCCAGAATTAATGACACACAAATGAAATGTGGAAAGTGATGCTGTCAACAACACTTGTTGGATTAAAGACGTCACCAACAATGCGAATGCGAAGGCGAATGCGAGGCGAAAGCGAAACAAAAGCGAGAGTTGAAGCGAACCCAAAGAGAAACATACGCAAAAGCGAGAGGGAGAGCGAGAGCGAGAGGGAGAGCGAAACTATTACACAGAGCAAGCAAATTTGTGCTTAAATCAATCTTCAAAATTCCTAATTTTTAGAATATTTAGACCCCGTACTCAAAAAGAGTAGAGGGGTCTGTTAGGATTGTCAGAAGGAGTTATTAATCTATACATTCTTGATCAACAACGAAGTCATTTAAACTTGTGAAGGCGTTAGGGGGTATGGCAACAATTTGAAATAAACTTGATCTGGGCACACTATAGACTATAGGTTTGTTTGGTCCTAGCTCTTATAGTCACTGTAATCTAGGTGTTCATGCAGACGGATGGCTGTTAATGCTGATCAAGAATATATTTACCTGCGGTCGATAATGCCTCCTTCTGCCTATTACGCACATTCCGCTTCTTTCAAAATTTATAGACCCCAGTTCTCAATTTGATAAGAATGGAAATTATTTGCAAAGTTTGTACGCGCTGGGTAACACAAATATTGGATAAAAAGTCTTAGTATTTTATACTCTGTATTAGAAAAGCCGGGATTATCCCACTTTTGACAATATTTAGGAATTGAAGGATCGTCGGAACCCTCCAGCATGTGCTGTCAGAAACCCAGCACTTATTTAGTTAGCTATTAATTAGAATAATCACAATTCACCTTGTATAATAAAAGTAATAATTAAATTATGTAGGATACTGCAATACTTTAAACTTGGCCAAGAATTCTGAGTTTCCTTGAAATCTGTCTGTTTATAAGGCGGAGAGAGGGACATCAGTATATCGGCAGAACTGTTGATACTGATTAGGAACATATATACTTTATAGGTCAGAAAACAGATCTTTTCCGTAAAGGTTGAATTGAAACCATTTAAGCAAGCCCCCGATTTAAAAAGATGCTTTACTAATTTTATGATAATAATTTAATAATTTAAACCGCAGTATTTTAAGTGTTTTGCATTTATCACTGATTTTTTGGCAATTCCTTTTTACCCTTTCGGGATTACTGTGACAATACGGCCGAGAAATTTTAAATTTTCTGTATTTTTGTTAATTTTGTGGTATGTATAAATAAAACAAGACAGTCGGGCTTACCCGACCGTTATATACCCTGTGAGAAGTCCGGTCCTTTCTCGAAATTATGGAAATCTTCACTTTGCGAGCTAAATCAACCAGAAATCCAATTGATTCTAGTAAACGCAACGATGCGCTCAACAGCTGATCAAAGTCACTAATCGATTATTTAGTATCGTAGCTTGAGCTCATTATAAATATATCGATAACGAATCGCTCAACTGAACTAAAGAACTGGTATCGATAGATGACTCAAAACAAAACGCAAAAAGCAAGAAGAAGAAGCACGTTTCATACCAATTACCTCTTTTCGGCCGAGCTATAGGATATAGTTGTCTGACCCGAACCAAACTTGGCATGGATAATTATAAAAAATATAATAATAATATTATAATCGTACTTCACACATAATATGTGCATTTTATATCAAGTTATCGCGTTTTTAAAATGTTTCTTACAATTTGCGGGGGCGGTAGATGGCGAGGCAAAAATTTAAAACGACGATTTCAGGATTTTCAAGTATGCAGTCATGTTATTTTGCTGTCCCGATTCGGAGTATGTAAAAAGATTTTCTGTAACTATCGTGGATTTTTAAATAACACCCCTTCCCGAAAGGATTAAGAAAGTTATTTGATATAGTTCGTGGACCAGGACCTAAGTTCACTTTGTAAAAAATAAAAATTCAATCATACTGATCACAGCTTTTTGACCAATTAGACAGTTGTTGGCTCCTAACCTCAAATGCTTGGGCAAATACTGTAAATATAATTAGTCCACTTGAGATATTTGCAATGACTTCCAATATTTGTTTAACTGTGTGGGAAGATTAAAAAAAAAACGTAGATCCGCATGACGCTTTAGACCGAAATAACACACAATTTCTGCCCGTCGATCTTATCTACGCTTATACCTGTCAATCCAGACTGCTTTTTATCTACAGGGTCTGAATACTTATATTTTATTATTTTTTCGGTCTCTCTCTCTATCTCTGTCTCTCTCGATTGTGTCACACTCGATAAGCGACAAAAAGTCACATTCGAAAAATTGAATTTGAAAAGCTGAAAGTTGTTCGAAACGCCCGAAATATTTAACGCTTCAACACAGCAATAAACGCATTAATTCCGCGTGGATTACTTGCAAATTCCAGATTTCCTAAATGGATCCGACCTGAAACTGACAGATATCCAAAGTGGTTATTTATAAAACAATTCTCTTCAATTAATTGATATGCTATATAGTTTGATTCAACTCGGATATTTTAGAATTATACTTGACTTGATCTGCTAGTTAGTATTAATTTAGTTATCATATAGCATGCCCTGTTCTGCTCTATGCAATTCGATTTGGTTCGATTCGATACGATTGCGATTCCGATTTCACCCACGTCCATGGGCTAGGGCTGTGAAAATGTGACACGACAGAATAGTTCCACATTGTGTGGAATCGGAATCTGCCAGTATGTCTGCTAGTTACGTAGCTGCCTACCTTCTGCACGACTGCACAGTGGGCAAGTGCTCGAAAAAGCTAAACAAAAAAATATTAAAACTTGTGTTTTTGATTTATTATATATTATATGGAGTAATTCTTTAAACCACCGCTATAAAAAAATATACAAGTAGATATAGAATAAAATAAAAAAGATTATAGGCAAATAATTTAAATTTATAGTAAGGTGTATTTATGTGTTTTATATCTGTAAAACCATAAAGTTTCCAGTCAAAAATAGATCCCAAAAAATTAATTAATATATTAAGGATTATAAGCATTCGACTTAACAAGAATTTGCCTAATTTACTCAGAAACTAAAACACTTTTTTCATTAAAAAACATATGGACAAATATGCAATTTATAAAACTTGTATAATTACTAAATAAATATGACAAAACCAATGTATTTTTAAAAATTTTGCAAAATACAGAATTGAGCAAACTTCTGCCACTGTGCGGCAGTGAGGCAGTGAATGCGAGAGAGAGTGCGCACTGTCTGCCACTCTCTGCCCTTTTAGCTAGGGTGCAAAAACTCACAAAATTCACTGTGAGCATCATTTGCTATTGCTTTTGTTGTTGTTGTTGATGTTGTTGTTGTTGTTGTTGCGCCGAAGCTCCCTTTTTCCTTTTCCAACTGAACGGTTAATTGCCCAGTCAACTGGCAGCTTCCAGGGCCGGCGAACGTTAGAGCGGGAAGAAGAGTAAGATAGAGAGTAGAAAAGAGAACGAGAGTTGGAGAGACGAGAGCCAAGCAGAATTAAGTTATAGGTCTATATTGGTTGTGTGCTTCGTTCTTCGTTGCCCTTTCCTCTTTTCACTTTCCACTTTCCCCTTTCCGCGTTCTCTTGTCCTGCGATGACGGCCATCCACCGCAGCCGCGGCCAAATCCTCATTGTAATTGTCGTCGTCGTCGTCGTCGTCGTCGACGTCGACGTCATCGTCATCGTCGTCATCTTTTTCCGTTATTTTGGGTGCATCGCATTGTTGTTTAAATGATTGCTGTGTTGTTCATTATTGCGTTCAAAGAAATAATAATGAAACAAAGCATTGTTCGGACCAAAGCCGAAGCCAAAGCCAAAGCCAAGCCGAATTTGTGCGCCCTACAGGCAACAGACGTGATAGGACAGTATAAGACCAGTGTTGCCAAGAGAATCGATTACACAAAAAAGGCTAGATGAGTTCCAAGCAAGCAACAATGGCAGAGACTCTACTTTAAAATACAAAATATAAGAAAAATCAGTATTTGACTATAACAGTACTAATTATTTGTCATAGTTGATATGTAACAAAAAGTCCCATTCAAAAACCTAATTTAAAATGCATAAAGTTGTTCTCAATTTTAAGCAAATTTATCCAAGTTTTTTCTTTATGAATATGAATATATATTTTGTTAGGGGGTTGTTTATGGATAGAGACAGATCTGCCGAGAAATGGCTAATATGGCTGCACTTGATTTTACAGGGCGATTACTTTTAAAGACTTCCAAGAGTTTTAATGGACGAGTAGGTGCACAGTGGTTCACTTTTAACCAAGGTGGGCATAATCAATTCCAAAATCAACCCAAAGCAGGGTACGAACTTTAAAAAAAATGTATCGAAATATTTAAGTCGTTCATTGTACTACAAACAGAATTTGTGCGGAAAACTGTTGTTAATTTTTATGCATGTTGACAAATTTTGATGATTGTTCCAAACCGAGAACGGGGTCTTATTCAGTCGGAGCAAATCAGCTCAAGGCGTTCCCCTCTAATTTTATTCGACTTGTATTTGCTTATATGTTAGGAATAATTCTCACTTTAATATGGACGGATGAACATGTCCAACATAGGAGGGGTATTACCCAGTTGCTAATTTAACTTTATCAACACAGTTACGCCCTCCTTGGTCCCTTCGTGGGCTAAAAAGTGTGTGTGTGGCCACCAGCAAACACGCACGCACGCACACACGCATGCACACACTCACACACCCCAAAAAGCGACAGGATCAGGATCAGACCTAGTGGTGGTAAAAAAAACCTCCTCCCTCGTCCTTCACCCTTCGTCCTTAAAGCCTTTCCGCCCTCCGAAGCATTTACGTAGATATAGAAAAAAATTGGTATCCCTTTGATTGTTTTTTGGGATTTTGCATTATTTCATCTCAATGATTTTGAATTCAAGAAAATTGCCGTAACATTTGTTATACAATAATTTAATTTTTTTTTTACATGTTTGCTCCTTTTGTTCCAGAGCAAAATTTTATTTGGACTTTAGTTTTACTGTATTAGTCTGTATTGAAATCCAATTGGGGTTCTCTTCCGAACTGACCAAATCCCTAACTGTAATTAGAAGCAGAGCGAGCCAACTGTAAAAGACCCCGTACATATAACCACAAATTCAATTTGAAGGCCTCACAAAGAACATTTTCAGGATCTGTCGAAAATACGACATTTGTATGAAGGCATATAATTTTAGTATAGCGATTGGAACCAAACTCACACATTATCACGATTAAAAGAAATCGTGACCAAGTTTGATTTCTATCGGATAACTATATCCTATAGCTCCTCTAGGACACATGTGTACATGTGTACATGTCCGTACTCCCTGGTACTGACCAAGTTTAATCTGTTGCTTTTTTTAGACAGAATCGGTCGAAGATAGGCTCTAAATATGAATAAGTATGAAGAACTTTTGGTTTGACCAAGCAGATTACAATCGTCAATAAAATAAACTTACTGACTTGGTTTAGCCCAAGTCGATGGACTATATTGTACATAGTACCATAGTACTATGTCGTACAATCGGTCTGAAATATGTTCTTTCTTTTATTAATTAAACTCAAAATGCTTTTTTATACCCATGCAGAGGTTATTATATTTTGTCACGAAGCTTGAAGGAGGCCATATCCGACTGTCCGCCTGTTTCTGTTGCTTAAAAACCAATCTTGATGAAATTTGGTATAGATCTGACTACTATAATATATTGCTCCCATAGTTTGAACATTTTCGGTGTCTATTGACCGCTTTCAACCAAATTCAAGCAAAATGCATTTCCAATCGTTTCGCATTTCCAAATTTCATGCAACTCGGACCACTAAATCATATAGATACCATAGAAATAATAAGTAGTTGAAAACAAATTAACGCAAGGGTATTATTATTATATATTATTTCGGCGAGCCGAAGATAACCTAATTTCTTGTTTTTAATAACATATGAAAACAGAATAACTGGTATTCTAAAGTCTGATTTGTTTAAGACTAGAAAATGTTATTAATTATATTTATATTTGCACATATAAGTATTTAAATATTATTTTTTTTAAAACACAGTGAAGTCAAGTCAGTAGCTACAAATTGTAGTTGTCCGACTTGGTAAGGATATATGGATTCATGATATGATATAATCATATACAAATTACAAATGTTCAACCCATTCGTCCTATTGGAGCTATCGGATATAGTTGTACGATCCAGATTACGGCGTTATAAAAAAGATTTTTCAATTTGTGGGACAGAAAGGAGTTTGACAAAAATTAGACGGACTTTCATAACAAATTTAGTTTCTTTAGCTCTTACAGTCTCCGAGATCCGGGATCCAGGAGACGGACTGAAGAACATTGCTATATCGTCCCGGCTGTTGATACTTAGTAATATTCGCAACAAATCAAACTACTATATCATATAGCTATCAAATTCACAGTCAGTCCATGACTAATATTAGTTCATACTATTAATAAAATTAAACCGCCAAAAGAAGGAAGATGCTTGTTCTTATTTTTGTTCTCAATCAAAAAATTTGAAAGATACCAGAGTTTGAAGACAGTGTGTTTATAAATTTCTTATCATTGAATTGATTGACAGTGACATTTCTGGGATGATTACAATTCTCTGGACAAAGTGATTGAGTGAGAGCCAAAGAGAATAAGAGAGGAATTCAAGTTACCCGTCATTAAGCCAACATCTTGGCCAACTTGTAGATGTGCAGCCAGATTGTGACCTGAAAACTCCACGGCCGAATTCAGGGACAGGTGTGCTCTTCACTTTGCATTATCCGCACCTCTCCGCTCACGCATTTTTCTTTATTCTATTCACGTAGATCGGACGATAACGAATTAATTCAAAAATTCATCATATTTATAATTCATCATTTTATTTACTTTCAGACATTTTTCCCAACGAGTACTTGAAATAAGTACACAGTCTACTAAGTTTTTCAAGAGAAAGAGAGTCATAAAATTAACAGGAACTCTAGACTAGAGGAAGGACAACAAACCTACAATTTTATCAAGAATGTTTTGGTTTACTTTTTTAAATAATATTTTAATAATAAATAATTTTTTTTAATAATTTAGTTTGGACAAACAGAAAACAAGAATCAAAGTACAGTCGGGCGCACCAGACCGTAAGATACCCTGTGAAAAGTCCAGTCTAGCCCTGAGGTTATAGGAATTAGAATGTATTCATTTCAAAAATAGTACTGAAAAGTATTATAGTGTTCTCAAAAACACAGTACTCATATTTTGTTGTACAGTAGATTTATTGTGTCAACAATAATGAGAACAACATATACATACGTACATATGCAATGAGCGAAGGAGTGAAAACTCAATGAGAACTAGTAGAGTTTTTACAGCATTCACTAACATTCATTTGAAACATTATAGTAAAAACACATTATAGTATCTTACAACGAATGATTCATTTATCCTTTTGAATGTATTCATGCACACGTCTATTAGCCATCTTCACTCTGCGTGCTAAATCAATCAGAAATCCAATTGATTCTAGTAAACGCAACGATGCGCTCAACAGCTGATCAAAGTCACTTATCGATTATTTAGTATCGTAGCTTAAGCTCATTATAAATATATCGATAACGAATCGCTCAACTGGTATCGATAGATAAATCAAAGCAAAACGCAAAAGAGCAAGAAGAAGAAGCACGCTCTGTCTCGCTTGCACTTGCTCACGGGTGGCTCGAAAGGCTTGTAGGCGTGGTGGGGTAATTTCGTCTCTGTCTTACGATGGCAAGTAAAGAACATAATAGATCTCATAACTAAATATTAACACAAAGTATTTTTTAATTACTCGATCAAATGTTAATTTTAAGAAGCACAAAACCAATATACAGGGTATGATAAAGAAATTGCCGACTCTTTTTACAGTAAATTTTCATAGAAAAGTCACAAATTTTCGACAGGTTCTCCCAGAATGATATAGTTTTCAAATCCAGACCAAAATTTATGTTTTATTAATATTTTGAAGTATGTATTTCGCTTTATAAAATGCAACAAAAATGTAATAAAATAAAAACCAATTAAAATTGTAAAAAAGGATTTTAAAAATGGTTTGCCCTGAAGGGAGCTTGGCCACGATATCGGGAAATTAAATTATGAAATAATAAAAAATAATTCATTAGGTTCAAAGTTTAATATACAAATAAACTACTTAACTTATTTAAATAACACTAAATTTAATCAAACCATTAAACTGGGATACTAAAACATTTAAGATAACAGGATAATCTCTAACCAGAAATCAGACCACTCACTGAATATCGATTTTGATTGTTGTAACAATTATAACTGTATAGGAGTAGGCTAAAATTGTAAGAACATTTAAATGCTAACAGCAATAATTATTGGTAACGCCCTGTTGTCAAATAGGAGTGTAGTGGGTGGTATGAGCTGCTGTAAATAGCATTAATATCGAGTGCACTTACACCTACAGCTTAGCACTGATGACCACCTACTAATCCCTTTTTACATGTGTGTTCGTGTGTGTCTGTGTGTGTGTTTGTTTTGGACTTGTATACGATTGGGCTTTAAAGTAAAGACATGTGTACGGTTATCATGGTCAGCAGTCCATGTAATTAATCACATTTGTGTGATATGTTAATTACTTTTTGGGTCTCATTTGTATCTGTAAATTCATGCCAAGTATTTGTCTCCAAACGCACACCCAAACCCAAACGCACACCCACAACCACACACACACCGACCCATTCTCGACCCGGTGTTTCCCTGATTTCTCCGATTTCCACAATTGGTGCTTGTCTGCTTTTCTGGTTTAGCACTTGATAATTGGCAGCCAGGCGACCAACGATCGATAACAATAAAATTGTTAAAAGCGCAAAATGCCGCAAAGTGTGTAATTTTTCGATGGCAACCCTGCCAGCAGCAGCAGCAACAACTCTATTTGAATTCATCAATGTGCCGTGGCGTGTTTAAGCAGTTTGTCAGCGACACGTGTCCCGATGACGACGACAACGACGACGTCGACGACGAATGAACCAACGTCCGTCCGTAAGTCAGGGTTGCCAACTTCATTGCTAAACAGAAAAACAGCTAAAATTGAGCCGTAAAACGATACAAAAAAGCTATCTTTGGCTATACTCTTGCAGAATGGATACCCTGTAGTCAGAAATGTTCAATCAAAATTTACAGTTGAAAAAAACAATTTATTCTACATATCTATTTTACTGCATTACATGTTCAATATTTTTAAAGCACATATACTTTTCACAAAGTTATATCTTGATTTTAGTTCTGGAATCCGATCCAAATGATTTTAGCATATGAACTAATTGCACAATAAAGATGAATCTGTAGAAAGTTTCACCGATATAGCTCTCAAAACAGATATCTATGGGGTGGTTACACTTCCTGGCAAAATTATAGTACCCACTACATAATTTGTATACAAATAAAACATTTAAAAACATTGAAAATAAAAGCCAGACTCGACATCACTGACGTTCTTTGGCTTTCTAGTTCGCCTGGCAACAGCAGGCGGTTGATTTGGATTGAGATTTCGGGTGTATGGTGGAGGTGGGAAGGGGGATAGTGGGACGGGAAGGGAGTGGGTTAGCAGCCCACCGTTCGCAGGACTGTGCATGTCGATGACGTAAAGCATCAGACGCAGCAGCAGCAGTGGAATCAGCGTCATTATTATCATGTGTAAAGGAGTGTAAAGGAGCAAAGAAATATCAACCCTCCAATTAGATTTAGTAGTGCTTCCAGCGAGGTGTACTAAATAGAGATTTAAGCGCCTGCCAAATGCCCAAAATGTTCATTTCACTTGTGGTTGTCAACGTGACGATACAAATCAATCTGAGATACGTTTTTTCTTTGTCGACATCCGTGCGCTTTTAAAAAAGCACTGGTGGAAATCAAGAACTTGTATCTTACAAATTCTTTTGCTTAGTTTTGAGAACAAGGTGTTAAATTGAACAAATTAAATCTATTTTTTACATTCAGTTGTGAGAAATTCTATAGTTGGATTAATCAGTAAAATTATTAACTAAACAAATGTATGGTCTTCGAGAAAATTAAAAGATTTAAGACTCATCTGAGGAACCCGGTCTTATTTTAGAAAAGGAATAAAGTTGGGTGCTATATATATTTTGAGGAACTTACTTGCTTCACGATTAGTTGGTATAGTTAAAATGATTATTAAGTATATCAATTAGTTGTTAACAATCAACTTTGTTGACTATTTTTGTCAGTGTAGTAACTGTAGTAACGAGTAAGTTGTAGGAATAATTTTGAAACATCTCGAACGTATGCCCTTTAAATTGGTCCTTTGGGAGCAAGGACATTTATCTCTGATTGTTGCTGTTTCTGAACCCTTTGAGAAAAAATATGAACTCTCACACACACCCCACACACACACACACACACACACACACATGTGACCAATTTACACATACTTCCGTTTAGCACAGTTGGGTGCCTCTTTTTGGGTAGAAAATTTAGAAATGCATTTCTAATTTTATTATTTCTGTTCTTTAAAATTAAATAATGATGAGTGGGATTATAAATGGATATTTGATCAAATTTAAATTTAAATTGTTAAATAAAATGTTATTTAAAACTTGATTTCTTTCACTTATCCTGGTTTAAGCAAAATAATATTAGGAATAAATTTTAAAACACGAGGTACAAAAATGTTAATTTTTCAAAAGTATTTGTTAAACTTATTTATATTCTTTGTGAAACTTATTTTAAATGACTTACCGTATAAGTATGTAAACAGTTTCATACAAATTACATGGTATAATTAAAACAGGGGTAGAAAACTTCTTTATAGATTGGAACGGGAGTCACGTTGATCCACGCTCGGGAGCCCATTAATAAATCACCCCGTCAATAATTAATACCGAAGCCTGAGTTCAATGAAATGAACAATGAAATCTTGAATGAGTTTTCAAGAATCTCGCACAATTTCTGAAATATAGCCAAAGTGTAAAAGGTTCGATTGTAATTCAAACGTCCGCACGTGGCTTTTGTACCTTTGATTCACTCAAATGGGTCGGAGTTGGTATTCCAACACTTTCAGAAATATTTGAAAATTTCAAGTGAATTTTAGTATTTGAAAAACTGTCACATAACACACATGATACCCTTAATTAAGTATACTCTTGCCTACTTGGATTATCTCAGATGCTTGACATGTTTGAATTTATTTAAAATTTAGCAACATTTTCATAAGACCAAAACTAAACACACACATTTCAAAGTAAAATATAGCACCAATTGAAAAAATAGGTTGATTTGTAGGACTGATTTGAGATATTTAAAGAGTAGATTAACTATATATCAGATAATATGAGTGTGTATTCGATTTTAGAACTTGTTGTTAGCAACTCGAGTGAACTTTGCAGTAACTTTTAGCATTTAGTTCCGCAAACAATTAAAATACGTTCACTTAAAGAAAGATTACACATAACTTTTAAACGACGGCAATAAATTAATAAATGATGGTAGTTTTTTCAGTAAGCCAATATTACGAATCTGATTCAGCACGCTCCTTTGTTAATTTCCCGTGCACACGCACACTCTCACTCACTCAGGTTAACCCCCCTAAACGGAACCGGTTCAGATTCAAGAATCCAGATTCGCACTATTGCAGCTCAGTTCTCCGCCATCCCCCGGACAAATGCACGGGGTGGGGGGGCACGCCCAGTTGTTCCCTTTTTCTGGATGCTGCGCAGTTATTTAAAATAATATTTCCGATTCCGGCAAGTAATACGCGGCGCGTGCACATGGACTTACTGCCACTTCAGGACCCCAAGACCAGGGCCAGAACCAGCCGCGATCCGATACGAGCTTACCCTAACGTGTCTGAAAGACAAACATATACATACGTATATATAATATATACATATATAATATTTGAAGCTAATCGATTGACTGGCAGCGCAGACCCTTGAAATTGGGACAAATAATTAGAGTTACTGACATAAAGACAATCGTGTCGAACTTTTCCTATCGATAACATCGATAATACAAATTTCTTAAATACTTTGTAATAATACACATAAGTAACCGCTTCGACTACTTGGAAGGGTATTCATTAAGTATTAATATACATATATTAACATATATATGTTGTTTACAGTTTACAGATGTGCTTCCTGCTTTAAACATTACGAGTCTGTCTAGAAGGAGCTGCCCTCTGCTATTATTAACGTGATTTTCTGCGGTGTTTGTGCTCGCTCTCAGTACAGTGCAATGCAAATGACAACAACAAGTTTTCATATTCCGTTTCTTATCTCTGTTCTCTGCCTTGGCTCCGAGATCAGGAAAAAGTGTGAGTTCTTGTGTGTATTAGTAAGTGCTCTGCAGCTGACTTGAAATTCACGTGCCAATATGCATAGTTCATGTTTTTTGTGAGCTAAGAGCGACACACACACACGCACACACTCACACACACATACAAGTAGGCGTTCGCTGCATTCGGATATTCTTATCACCACAACAAAAGATGCGAGTATGTGATAGTAGGTATGTGTGCATGTATGTGTGTATGTGTGTACGCACTAGAGTCCCTTCTAGTTATTATTTGCTTTATTTGAAGGATAGGCTCGATCCGAGTACGCTTGGATTGGCTTGATTCAGTAGAGTCCTAAGTAGGGGCTGAATGTCAGCACGCATATGCCCGAGTCTAACACACCCTGCACTCACACTAACCCTCACCCTCACCCTCACTCTCACACCCATTCATGCCTGGGCTCATCATGTCTATGTATTGTGTTTAGTGTAACTACTTTGACCTTTTTTGTTATTATAAAACTCTGGCATCGCTGTTGCCTTTCGGAATCGTCTGTGGTTTTTTTTTTGTTAGTTATTTCTTTGTTATCTAAGCTAAATTATCCCCCTATTTTCAAAGTCTCTCTGTCTCTCTTCTTTCGTTCCTACCTCTCTGAGTGTGTGTCGCTACCCTTTAAAAGCAACTAAATTTTTAAAAGTTGATGAGTCGTTCAAAATGCAGAAAGACAAAAATAATTGAATTGTTAAAAATAAAACTACAGGTCAACTGAAAATATCTAAGCTTTTTGATTCAAGTACCTATTTTAAATTATACGTAGTCTAACTATAGTTTAAAAACATAAATAATCGCTATAACAGATACAGACTAGCGTACGATTAAAAAAATCCATTTATTTTTATGAATAACACCTAGTACGGGGTATTGTGAAGTCGAGCATCCCTACAGTTTTCTTCTTTTATAAGCCAGCCACTCGAGTTGACTGCGGCCGAGAATTGTGGATTTTGTTTTGGTCGGGAACCGAGAAATATGTGAAATACAAATCAGGACAATGATCGGGATCGAGACCCGGTAAGGGATGGGTATTGCTATGAGTATTAGTATTGGTATGTGTGTAGGTATTGGTATTGGTATCGCTATCGGTTTGACTGTGATTTGGCCAATGTTACGCACATTACCTTTTGTTTGCCCCCATATAAACAACAATAGGAGAATAGAGATCTGTTGTCCGCACCTTGGGATCGTCAAACAGTTCTGTTGACAGAGCCAATCAATGGGCCAGCCCTCTGGTACACAACGGAACGACCTTTCCTTATTCAATCCGCAGCTCACGCCCTCAAGACCCTTTGATTTGCCTCGATTCTAAGTCCAATTCTTGCAACATTTAAAAACTTTTTTTCTTATAACAAAGGATATTGATTAAAAAGGGTAAAAAAAACTTGCTCAATAGATACTCTATAAAAAGACTGGCTCTAGAGAAATATAGAAGTATTACCTAGAATAGATTGGGTAAAATTCATTTGCAATACACTTCAAAAAACACTGGCAACCTTTTGAGGTTAGTAACAAAAAAGAACGCTTCAGTCGCCTCGCGACTTCAGGATACTCGTTACTCAATAGAGTATGTAAATAATATTTGCGCAATTGTTAGGTGATAGATAAGATACCTTGGCAAACAAATTCATATTTAGAGCATATCTTCAAACCAATGGGAAACCAATGGGAAATGGGAAACCTATGGGAGCCATACGATACAGTCCTCCGATCCGAATTAAACTCGGTCAGTATGTTAAAGTTATTGATGATTGATTCTGTGACAGTTTCATGGTAAATACAATTTTTATTACTAGTTCAAATTTGATATTCATTTATACGCCACCGATATACATACATATGCAAATTTGTTTCAGATAGCGAACCTAACAAAAATGTTCTCTACTAAAACATGCTTTTTATACCCCGTACTCTTTTTATCTGCATTTACCTTTGCATGAACATAGAGCGCAATGAATTGAATATGTCGAAAAACTTGTTCTGCTTGGGTATTATATCTTTTATTTGCGACCCGTCCTAGCTTTTATACTCTATTGACGCTGATCAAGAATATATATACTTCTGCCTGTTACGTACATTCCAACGATTACAGTACACCCCTTTTCTACACGAGTAACGGGTAATGATGGCTAGATATTCCCAATCAAAATCAAAATTTAAACATTTTCAACTAAGAAGTATTTGTCAGATACACATCATTGGGGCACAAAATTGCTATAATTATATTGGTTGGATTGGACTCTAAACAAAATATCAGCTTCATACTTGAAAAATACTTGAGATGTACAAGTATCCTTAGCAGAAGATATTATGTCAAGAATCGTGGTACTTGTAAGGTATTTGTAGGATAGATACAGGATATTGGACATTGAGTGAGAAATAAAATGTTCTGTAAGATAGAAAGATACATTTGTCAGATACTTGAAAGTCCCTGCTGGAGGTTACACCAAAAGTATAATTTCCCCCTTTGAGCGAACACAATGTGAAACAAATTAACATTTTTTCACACATTCCTGAAAATCTGATTCGTCACCTCCACGAGAATGTTCCAGGGTATTTTTTTCAACCGCACTCGTGAAGAGTCGAGCCCGGAATTTTGCCGCTTTAAAGGAGCCCTCGCCTCATTTGCTGGTCGCCGATGTTGACGGTCCAATGTGTGTAAGGGAAGAGGGTGGGTGGGCTGCTGTGGCACGTGGGAGTTGGGGTAACGCTCCATTGATGCGTGTGACTTCAAAAAATCCCAAAAACGTGTCAGACAGCATGTTGAAATTGACGTTCCTCTTAGCTTATATAGGGTAGTGTATATCTGCGAGTGCTATTCAGACGTAAGACTCTGTTTTGGGCTTAAAAATTACGAGAAGAGGGTTTGAGAAGAGTCTGAAACAGGAAAGCTTTCGCAATAATTTCACGAGGGTAGAAATAATTAAAATGACTGTTCTTACTTTTTAGCACTTTTAGATTTATATACCCTGTACCGAGCTAAACATGAAGTCGACAAATGAACTTGAATCTATGAAACTAGTATTGTGGTCTTGAACTCAAAACATACAATCTTGATGATTGTAGGATTTATCGCAGGATTGTTCTGCAATATGATATCTATTGAAAAAGACTTTTCTAATCTTTATATGAACAATTTTTGAGAATAATTAAATCTAGTTATTAGTCGGTAATCTCATTTCAAGATTTATGCTGAAAATACCAAAAGATTCTAGTTCAGATGTTTTGGAACAAATAGCCTTTTTGCAGCTTTTGGAATACTCTGTAACTCTGTAAGAACTAGAAAGTCCCGAAAGGTTGCAAACGATAGATATAATACCCAAGCAGTACAAGTTTGTTTTGGTTTTTTGGCACGCCCACATAAGGTCGTATTATCTACATAAAAACTTGTTTTAATACAGAAAACTTTTTTGTTATGTTTGCTATCTGAACCAGATTTAAACGGGTAGTACATGTCCACGAAGTTCATGTACTGACCAGGTTTGATCCAATTCGGACTACTATATCAATATCACACTGAATACATTTCCCAACAAGCATTCTGACCAAGTTTTATCAAAATTGGACTATTATATCGTATAGCCATAGGAACAATCGGTCGAACATATGAATGTTCTGTGTTTACCAAGCTAACTTATCCATCACCTAAATGATTGCACTAATATTATTATCATTCGCCATTGCTAATAATATTTGCATAATTTGAAAAAATAATTTAAATTTAACTAATAAAATTAAGTTCAGCAATTGAAAAGCAAATTAACAATTCCTAATCCATATTCTTATGAATTATGTTAAGCTTAAAATTTAGTAAGTATTTTTTTTTAACTAGTCTTGAAAATAAAATGGAATAAACGAATACAAATAAAAAAAAAACATTTTTGCTTTTATTTAGCCATTAAATTTAGTTAGATAGCGATTTTTGTATGACATTTGTGATTAATTTTAGCTTAAATAAATTTAAATAACTGACTTGAGCTAAAACAAAATATGTTGAGATTGCAAAATAAGCATGATTTGTAAAAAACTGCATAGAAAGTTAAAAAACCTTTTCTGTTAATCATAATTATGCGATATACAGTACAGTACCTCCTCGGTCTTTGGATCCACAGAGTCCTGAACAAAGTAAATGCTTTTAATTGCCACGTACATGTGTTAAATGAATGTATCCGTGTATGTACGTATGTATGTATTTTCTGGGTGCGTGTGCTTTAAGCATTTACACAAAATATATTTACATACACACTCACAGATCTGTAAGAATGTAAGTCGGCATGTATATATGTATGTGTGCGTAGCTATGTATACACACAAAGGGAAGGCAGGCAGCAAAAAAGATGATGAAAGCTTCGTTTTAGAGGGTTACACTGCATCATACCCTGTTCGTAACAGTTCCGATAATGCGTAACTACTGATTTCGATAGGTAACTATATTACAACAATAAGAATCAGTATGAGATTTAATGGAACAAGTAACAAGTTCAATTGTTTTACTCAATCGTTGCTCAACGCTCGCCTGGCATGCCCGAGCAGACGGCTTGTTTAGCTGGGTATAAAAAGCACACAACACGAAAGCACACATACATGCATAGTCCACATGCATATGCAGATGTAGATTTGTGTGAATGAGCATGCATGAGACACACACACAACTACTACTATTATAGTATTTGTAGCAGCAAGTAATTGTAAGTATGTATTATTTGAACACTGAATGTTGTTGTATTTATATTTGTCGTCCGTCCTTGCAATTTCGAAATTATAAATGGCTGCGAAAAGTTGAGATGATTCAACGACGCCCTGTTTATATTGTTTTGTCGCTCAGACCGTCATGCACACTACTGTTATCTCTTTTTCACATCATGCGCGATAGTATCGTTGTTCCGCTTTGACGGCAACACTAAAGTACTGTATATTGTTCTCCCGCTCGCACGTGTGCAGGCAGGCAATCAAAATGGCTGCGCTAAGGCATTTTCCGTTGCCTCTAACCAACGGGATCTGGGTATGACAGATATATGGGAGTGCGTGTGTACACTGTACACACTGTGCTACTACCCTCCTTGCCTGGGCAGGTCTGGTCTTTCGCTTGAGAGCTCATTATCGTTTCGCTTGGCTAACCAGTTAGTCGTCAACAATTTCGTTCAGGGCAATACCGACACCGCCGCCGCAACTTTGATTATTTAACATTTTATTGCAAACAACAATTTGTTTGGAGAAGTGACGGGCTCGCAATCCGTGGCGTTGCCGCCGGGTCGCTGGCTGCCTACGGCAGATCGGGACCAATTTTTGCCATACGACATTAACGAATAACGGAACATGGCATGCGATCAAATTGACAAACATATTCAAATCATTGAAGTGCAAATCTATACACTGAAAACAAGAGTGTTTACCAACTGGTGAATATTAGTACAAAAAGAAAGAAAAATAAATAAATCAATTTATTTTAATTTCAATTAGAAGTAATGGAATAATCATAATGATAACGATAACGATAACGATAACAAAGCCCGCCGATTGGAATCACAAATTTAATGTAGTTTAGTGCAGAAATAAAGTGAAACTTAAAATAACAAAAATAATTACAGAAATGGAACAAAACAACGAAATTAACAAACAACTTCAGTGAATACATGGTCAATTGCTCAGTGCACTCTTGAGTATACAATTAAAGATCAAAACTTTGCTTTAAAAAAATATACATATAAATAATTTACCAAAATGATGCTAACCACGGAGCATATTATGCACGGACACCCCCACTCGTCGGTGGGCGTGGGCATGGGTCAAAGTGCACTCTTTGGGTGCTCCACGGCCGGGCACAGTGGTATCAATCAGCTTGGCGGAGTCTATGTTAACGGCAGGCCACTGCCGGACTCGACACGGCAAAAAATAGTCGAGCTGGCTCACTCCGGCGCACGTCCTTGTGATATTTCGCGTATACTACAAGTGTCCAATGGATGCGTTAGTAAAATACTAGGCAGGTGAGAGTTGATGGTATAGTTTATGTAGAAAAATTCAAGGAATAGCCAAAAAATTGTGCTCTGTGCAAAAACGAATATTGAAAACACAAATCGAAATCATGTTAAAGAATAACCGTTAAACAGTTGGTACAGTTCCGACAGCTGATATCGAATAATCGCTAAGAAAAGATATTACTTAAATTTACATTTATCTCAGTGTTTCACTCTTAAACAGTTAACACGAATGTCATTGATTCATAAGATTTGCTGAGCAACCCAACAAAATATACTTAAAGCTTAAACAATAGGCCTAAATCTTTAAATCACCAACTACCCGCTACTTTGATAACAAGAGATGAAAAGTGTTAGAAATGATTGTAAAACTATTTAAAAATATTTTTTAAAAGGACATCCAATTTTCCATGCTTAAGTTGAATGAACATTTTTTAGTTATTGCGTAGGTTGAAAATGTTTGTAATAATTTAGTTGATTTCTTTGCATTTAAATTTATTTCTCTCCGGAAATGAATTTTTAAACAGCATCGCCTTTAGTTCCTAACTTACCCAAATTTATGCATAAAGTAAATATGTAAATATATATATATATATAGATGCATATATAAATATACTATACTATACATATGTATGTGTGTTTGTTAGTTTCGTAACATCACTTACTTCAAGCTCTGCTAGATATTTAAGCTACACATAACTAAAAGTTTTACATAAAGTTAACGTGGTGTAAACTCACATTTATTTTTCAGATATTACGAAACCGGATCAATAAAACCACGAGCGATAGGTGGCTCTAAGCCTCGAGTAGCTACAACGCCGGTGGTGCAAAAAATTGCCGATTACAAGAGGGAATGTCCCAGCATATTTGCGTGGGAGATCCGGGACAGATTGCTATCGGAACAAGTATGCAATAGTGATAATATCCCAAGTGTAAGTGCTCAACTAAACAACATTCATTACCAACTACAGTATAGTTATCCTCCTAAATTTAGCTTATAAAGTTTTAGAACAGATCTGATAGGAAGATATATATTTTGGGAACTCAAACTTAAGGATATTCTGTAATTGCTTCGATTATATTGTACAACAATATATGATAAACAAATGAAACATTAATCGAATGTAAACATTAGGAGTATTTATATATTTCAACCAAACTTACGAAAAGTTTTTCCGCTAGCACAGTATAGAAGTTGAGTCCTTTTTTAACCCTACCTAACATAGTCATTAATAATTCCAAACCTACTGACAGATTTTAAACAAATTGGAATACGTATATATTGTATAACTTTCATGGGAAATGGTGTTTTGAGCTGCTTTAATTCAATTCACTCAAAATTTTATGATAATATTTTATAAACATAGAGCCAAATCGGAATTCTATATGATTTTGGGCAAAACATGGATAGTGTAGCTGTTTTCTTACAGATTTGATACGAGTAAAGTTTGTGCTGCTTAATAAATTGTACATGACTAAAGGGTATTTCTAAGTCGAGCGTCGATAGGACATACAGTGCAATACTGTATCTAGAGCGGCTTTCAAAGCAGACAATCCATAATCTCCGCATTGAGTTCAGATTCAGATACTTTTTGGCGATCCGTTGGATCTTTTGTGGTTTTCGAAGACTTGCTTTCTAGATGTGCCGATGTATAGGAATAGGTATAATCTGCAGCTCGCTTCTTGAGTCTCTGAATGGTTTTTGGGTTTTGAAGAAAACCGCCAAACGCACTTTCTTTCACTCTTTCCCTCTCTCCCTCTCTCCTGCATTCCCTCTCACTCCCCCTCTACGCCATACTTTTATTTTCCTTTTCGGTTTCCATTGTGTACAGTGAGTGGGATTAGTTGAACTACATAGAAGCATTTGTTTACCTGATCGAATAATAAAAATATATCTTTTTGCGGATGAGTAGCTCCAGATCACAGTGTTTCCAAATTCTAATCCATTTTTAAGAGCGCTGCGTTCGCATTGTTTTCAAATTACTTAATCCGTTGCCTATTGTCAGACGTACCGCCTGCCGACCACGCCTCTCTTCCCTCCTTCCATCTAGATAGGGCTCTTTTATTTTAAAGTAGGTCGGTCTGCGGAATGAGATTTAGGCCCAAAGAAAACTTACCTCAAAATGTATCTTCCAGATTGTTATTGTAATTATTATCGACCAATAAGTTTGCTAATTATAATTCTCGGGGTCGGTGTGTGGCTTTAATACCTTAACTACAAAAAGTAATGGATCTATGATGGGCACTAGAACTGCTTTAATTTAAGGAAAACTTGTTCATACTACTTTTTATTTATATTAACAGCCTATATACATACATATATAAGATACAGATACAGACTTAAAAGTTGGTACAGTGTATGTTGGCAGTATACACATAGTCCATGAAATTCTGGATCTATCGGACCACGCCTTCTTCGCCGCCCCACATAAGCCGATTTTTGTAAAATGAAAATGTTCACATTTTTATAATATTTTTATATAACTCTAATCTATGTGGTCCAGGACGATTTATGGAAAAAGGGGGCAACAAGATCAAAAACATCGCATTAACGAATAAGAATTCGTAAGCGTTACAAGTTGTGTCTTCCTCAATCAACCAAACTTTTCTCCATGAAAAAACAAGTCCTAGGTTAGAACAAAAATACATATTATTATTATGGACGTTGATGTACTAACGGGACAGTACATTCAAGTGGTCCAGCCACACCAAGCCACGTGCTTGTAAGCGCGCGGAACCCTGCAAATAATGCAGCCACCTCCCGCCCAACCGACCGAGGGACACACCGCATAACGTACGGCTAACGATAAACGCGAATCGAGTTTATTCGTTAGAACATAAAGTAACTGAAATCGAAATACAATACATCTTAAGTTATTAAACTAAGTTTGTTAAGATCTAGACAGGTGACAGAGAAGAGAAGTTCTAATAAAGGGGTCGAAGTAGAACTACCTACAACTCGAGAAAGTTTGTTGTAGTTACTACATGGATTACAGGACTCGGAAAGGATTATGGATAGCAAAGTTGGTAGAACAAGGTTGAAGAGAGAGTGGAAGAAAGTTTCTAGTTGGTCTAATCGGGACAGCAAACTAATCTGGCTGAGTAATTTTGAAGAATCAATTTTCAATTGATTAGTTTGTGTAAGAAAATTACACCGAGCACTGTTCTACGATCAGACAAAGAAGGAAGATTGACAAGCTACATTTCAAAAGCAAGTATAACGATACAACTTCTGAATTCTTAAAACCTCCTAGTTTATGTTCCGTTTTGATTTGATGAAATATTTTTATTATGTTACAAGAATTAAAGACTTAACTGTGAAGGTTTGAAATAAAAAGTTAACGAACAGCTGTTTTCAAAGGCTTTGCAAATTCGCAGGGCTCCTAATATAATCAACAAACCCCCTACCAAATAATATAGTATTGAAATAAAATATTTACCCAATAAACTGTACGAAAATTCGACTTTATACCAACATTTTCGTCTTTTGGGCCAGTGTGAAATGCTAGAAACATAGATGAATTTGTTAGAAGATGCAATTGTCAGAAGAAAGTAGAATATTTATGCAGATAGGTTTTTCGTACTCACAATCTAACCAATTCTGTCTACAGAACTTTCTCTGTACCTTAACTGCATCCTATCCATTTGTTTGTTTAAACACTTATTTAACTATGAATAGTTATATTGATCGAATTTGGATTAGATTAAACAACTAACATATATATAATTGGTGGAAGCTTTGTGTTCAGAGTACCTTTGTACAGGGTATTATTTAACACACTCTGTAATCAAAAAACGATTTCAAAGGCAAGATTGAAAATACGAATGGAAATTATAATGAAGTTGAAATTAACCTTTAAATGCTATAAGGGATCAACGAAGTGCAAAATGGGCGATGTACATCGCGGTAAGGGAATTAACTGGACGAGAATCGTTTGTTTATTGTAGGAAACTGTGTGCACAGACACACATACACACACACACACACACACACACACACACACACACACACACACATACATAGCCACAGACATAAGTATATAACGACATGGAACTGGAAACACCCCTGAAAAAACGCAGATTGCTTGAATAGAAATATGTAATACAGAATTGTGAGTGCGTGCATGTGTGTGTGTGTGTGTGTATCTGGGTAGCTGTGTGTGTGTATCTGTGTATCTGTGTGCAAAGTGAAATGGATTTTGGGCAAGTAAAGTTGCGATGGAATTAGTGGTCGATAAAATTAAATGCTTAACGTCATTTGTTGCACAACATGATGTGTTATCCCAAAGGCATTCCCAAAAGACGCTACACGGAAAAAAACCAATGACGAAAAATGGAGGGAACTTTTTGAAGAGCAACCATTTAGAGAAAGCCTTTTATTTTAAAATAGCTAACACAAAGAATAATTACTGAAAAGAGTTTAAACTAGATAGTTGAAAAGTGACAGTTTTTTAGAAAGATATTTCGTATTGAAACAAATACTTGCGTTAAAGAGTTGGGTAGTTGTGATTCAACCGTTAATTTCTTAACTTCCAGTCAGAAATTTCAAAGATTAATTCAAGTACGCCCGTTCTTACTGTGTATTTAAGAGAGTGTGGGTGCGTATGTGTGTTGGACACGACAAAAGCTCAGAAAGGAACGGCCCACTCAAAACGCTGTTCTTGCCATTCACATTAACAAGAACATGGAAAACAGCACTTTTGGGCCTTAAGTGTTGCCACGTGTCCTGCGCATTGAACTTGCCATATTTCTCTATAAAGGAATTGGATGGGAATGGGATCGGATGGGATGGTGTGGAATGGGATTGAACGGAATGGGCTGGATACTTGTGGCTCTCACTGTTGCACTGTTGCGATTATAATGAATCGCTGACTTTTTTGTATTCATACATAAAGAGATCAAAAGACATCAAAGGATTTCCCAGATCCAAGCCCTGTGTAATGTGATTTTATTCAACTGCTTTCCTATTTTTTTTTTTTTTTTTGTTTTTGTGTCGGGACAAGTATTGGCTTTTAAATTAGACCCACCATCACCAGGTAGGAATGCTCACTTTGGCGCTGCTTGGAAAATAATAAAGTCTAGTAAGAAAGTCTACAGTCGATCGAACCACCGTAAAAGACCCGCTACTGTTTCTAGTGCCCATTTTTCCTTCTTTTTTCCTTCGGTCTTGGAGCGATTCGTTATATGGGAGTTGCAGGGTGTAGTTTCTAGATCTGTAGATCCAAATTAAACTTGGTATGTATAGTTATAATAGAAACACTCACAATTTGTGTAAATTTGGTCAGCTCTACTTGTTTCCCACGTATGGCTACTTGCGGGGTTAGTGGGAGCCGTGTCGAATTTAAATAATCTTAATCTACCACCAAAATAGATCCAGTCTCTGAGATCCAGGTGTTCATACGGACAGACCGGAGGCCATTTCGCATACGGTTGACATAATAAAGCCCTATACTGTGATGATTCGCAGAGAAGAGTCCGGAATTCTTTGTGATCACCAGTAAAAGCGACTGGTCAAGAATTGGTAGATAAGAAATGATGAACTTTCCACCAAGTACTAACTGTTTTTATACAAAACTTTCAGGTTTAAAAATGCGACTATGCTATAATGAGTTTTTTGATAAATTATTATTTTAATCCCAGTCTTAATTTAATTCTTTAAATTTCTTCTATTTTTTTTTGAGTGCCCATTATCTGACCACAGTTGTAAGTACACCTTATAGCTACACAGCCCAAAAGGAATGCTAGTGACTTGACATAACTAACACAATGAAGATTGTTGTAAGATTTAAATGTTGTAAGATATGAACGCCCCTCTTCCTCCTTATTTGCGTGACGCGAACTCATTCATTTATTCTGTTATAATTTATTATAACAGGTTCTGTTCACAACAAATACTCTTGGTCAATAGTCTGATTCTTCCGTCCGTCGGTGTTTCGAGGTAGCATTGCTTTAAATAATATGTATTACTTTATTGTATAACAAGAGTTGAATACTTCAATTATTTGAAATTACTTTAATGTTTATTTATATCATAATTTTTTTTAATTTATTGTGCTGCTATATTTTATTCAAAACTTAGTACTGTAGCTATGCACTAAATATGTGTATGTACATGTGAGCAAACATCTAAGTATGTGTATGTGTAAGTGAACGTAGCCATACATACATATAAAAACAAAAATACATATTAACATGTGTATTTTGTGCGATGCCGAAAGCTCAGTGCGGCATTTCTCTGGCTGTGCAAGTGTAACCGAATAAATTGTAGCTCACAACAGTATAGCCGTCCTGCTCTCGAGCGCACAGAATTGCGGGATTGGCTGCTATACGACAGCCAATGGCAGGCAAGATGTATTGGATTAGCATTTGAGGGTAGAAGTGTGAACCAAACTTGACGAAATTTTCCAAAAATGTATTTGTTTGTTTGTGTTTGTATTTGTGCTTGTGTGTGTATGTGTCGCCTACTGATGAGCACGTGTGGGTGCGTTTTACATTGACTTTAATTGCAGGTTTCATCCATTAATCGAGTGTTGCGCAATTTAGCTTCACAGAAGGAACAACAAGCGCAACAACAGAATGAATCTGTCTATGAAAAGCTTAGAATGTTCAATGGACAATCTGGCGGTTGGGCCTGGTATCCCGGAAATACGACGACTGCCCACCTGGCCCTGCCCCCCACGCCCACGGCGGTGGCAACGAATTTATCTGGTCAAATTGTGCGAGACGAGGTTCAAAAGCGGGGTAAGTTACACAAACTTAAATATTTTCTATCAAATATTTTTAGCAAGGAATAAACAAACAAGTCTCAAAATAAATGCATATATACACACATTATGGCTTATCGAATAAAAATAGACAAATTAAATATACAAAAGAAACATACATTTTTTATCCTGAAACAAGTTTTGCTAATTTTTTAATTTCATCAATCTGACAAATTTCAAGCACTAAAAAAACAACGAATTGAAGACGCAGAATTTTGAAGCAAATGCTGTCTGTACTACTGCACAAAAGTGCACAATTTCAATTACTAAACAATTTTGTCCCTATGTATGTAAGTCTCCATTACATTTATTTACTCTGCGAGGCTACACTACGTTTGTTGGAACAAGCATTAACCCTCTGTCCGTTCGACTAAAACGACTAAAAACACAAAATGTAGTTCAGGTAGATCATTCCTTATTTGGATCAGACGATATAGGTGTTCCCATAGCACAAAAAAGTCCAAATTTAAATATTTTTATGAAGACATTGAGTGACAGTTGAGCACTCGGAGCCAAACATACACAATATATGTACATCATGATTATAACTACACCTACCAAGTTAAGTCCAGATCGGACAACTATATTATATAGCCTTCATATGAAAAATTCTATCAAAATGAATAATTACATATAATATATATGCATACAGATACATTTTGACATAAGCTCGTGCTGGATTCCAGCTATAAATTGCCAAAATGTCAACAGAATTTTCCAATTGATTCCGATTTATTCATCAGTCTCGCAATGCAGAATTTAATTACTTGTGTCTTACGAAATGTAGCTTTGTAGCTCTTGAAATTTGGTCACCAGCGTTGATTGCCAATCTGCCAGCCAAACAAACATGAAAAGAAGCCAAAGGGAAGGGAAGGGAAGCGAAGGGGAGGGGAAGGAAGGGCAGGGAAACAACCCTAAATAGTTTTGCTCGTAACATTGAAAACATTTTGTCACAGATGATCAAACATCGGGCCAAAACAAGTAGTTAATTTGTTGGTCATTTGTTATTTGCCGTTAAATCTAATTGAGGATACGAATTCGGTCTGCTTACAATTGTCCTTGTTCTGTTTATGTTTCGATCGATAAATAAGGCTGACATATGTTCCCTTGCCCTAAGTACTGCATCTCAGGCCTTCAATCCATTCCTAGCCCATTACCGTTCCAACCACATATATGTATATGCCCGTGGATGGGAAGTGAGTGGAAAATGGAAAATGGTTCTGAAGATAAGAAAAAGCAATCAGTAAAATGATTCTCAATGATATAACCCAATCCAATCTGTCCGAGAGATATTCTGCAATAAATGCGAATCATTGAATGGAAAAAAGATATCGGAGGGCAAAACATATAAAAAAACCCAGAGGAAAAAGTTTCAGAAATACGTTTTAATTTAAGTAAATGTAAGAAAAGTAAATTAACTCTCTCAACATACAGAAAACAGCCAAACGTGTATTTGAATAATTATTGAAATAATTAAATATAAAGTCGGGACATAACTGGTAAAAATAAATTTCGTTTTGATATTCGCTATAATAATTAACATTAGGAAAAGTAAATTAAAATCTATCAACATAGAAAACAACCAAAAAATCAATTTCATAAAAAAATAAATAAATATAAAAATTAACATTTTTGATTATAAACATTACCGTGACTCCGAATAAAATATTGTTTGGGTGCCCTTATGAAAGGCAAAGATTTCTCATATAAACAAATAAGTAAAAAAATGTTTGCCTAAAATTAATTTAATTTAATTTAAACAAAAATCAAATTAAATTAACACTCTCCTTCTACTTTCCCTAAACTGATTCATTAAATCATTTAAAGATTCTAAAGTTTCTGCATCTATGGCCGGTAGTGACAGGTTTTGCCAACTTAAGTTTCTTAAGACTTCCTTCAGCTGTTGCTCTTGTACCTAGGAAGGTCAAGAATAACAAGTAAAAAAGGCTACGACTGTAAAAGACCCCGTACTCAGAACCAGAGTGATTCGTATGTTAAACATACGAATTTTCTTACATGCATTGTTTAAAAAACATGTGTTTAATATAAAATATAAATTTAAAAATGAAGTTAAAAATAAAAACAAAATAATTCACAGACAGGACTCATACCTGCGAACAATTAAAACTCTTAAATTATATTGAAATTTAATTTTCAATTTAAATATAAAAAAGTAAATTGACTCGAACCTACGTCTGAAGCGCAGGTCAAAACACCAACCTACCTACCTACCAACCTACCAGTTGCACTGCACCGGTCCTTGAAGGAGGCTCCAGTTATCTGCATTTAAATGTAATAATTCCTTTTTATTTAACAATCATTAATGAAACGTCTGTCTGTGCCGGGATTCGAACCGCTGGCTTTAGTATTACATAGAAGTACGAAAAATGATAACAGACAGCTCTACCACTTGGACCACACTTTACTTGATAATTGGCACGGATAATGTAGATAAACATAGACAAAGACACGACAATTTAACACTTTCGCAATCGGTCCTTGAAACATCACAAGGAAACCTATGCTTTATGACTCCACCTGAAACAAACATAATTCGTTATTATTATGATCCGTCGGCAGAGAAAATGATGACAATCGAGCTCTATTTTAGAGGCCCCCACCACACCTGATCCCATGACGTTAACGTGGTGAATCCGGCTCTGATTGTCCAGCTTTTTTTATTATTTTATATGTTGTAGTTGTCCGATTTGGACCAAATTTGTTGGAATACTTTTTATTATTTATAATTATATACACATACTGCGTGAGTTTGATTGGCAGACGGGGAAGCCCAAAATTTGTAATGACAGTGCATTTGTGCTGTCTCTTGGAACCTGTGTACCAAAGTTGGTATTCCCGAGGTGTTTCTGGTTTCTTGGATTGACTGAATAAACATTGAGTCAATATTGACTATGCATGAACTTGTAGCTCATTCCGGAGATGGCTATATCGACTAGGCTTATCTTGCTGATCAAGGGTTACTGATAAATAAACAATAAAGTCTCGGAGAGAGTATAAAAAGTTGCATTAAACTGATAATAGGTTAAAGGACAAGATACGGAGTAGAAGCAGTTTTAGTTAGCGAACTTACAATTAACACAAATGCCACTGATATGGGGTAAACAGTCAAATGAAATCAGAAATGCCAATAAAATTATACGTATTATCAAAAATAAATTCAAATTTATAAACACACTCAAAGCAAGACCTTCTTCTTAGGATAAACCAACACTTTATTTCAAGTTTAACAATTGGGTTTTATTTATATTTTCAGATCTATATCCAGGAGATATCTCTCACCCAAACTCACACGAAAGCACTTCCGATGGTAACTCCGATCACAATTCTTCCGGAGACGAGGACTCCCAAATGCGATTACGGCTGAAGCGGAAACTCCAACGGAATCGCACCTCTTTCACCAACGAGCAAATCGATAGTCTGGAAAAAGGTTCGTTTCCTAATCCATGTTTCCTAAATCATTCTATATCAATGTAACTTCTATTATTCAAAATCCTGGTATCCCATCCCATCCCATAGAGTTCGAGAGGACGCATTATCCGGATGTCTTCGCCCGTGAACGGCTAGCAGAAAAAATTGGTTTGCCCGAGGCACGTATTCAGGTTTGTCATTTAGTTTTGTTTAATTATATTTGGTTTGAGCCCTTTTGTTATTGTTTTGTGATTGTGATTGTCATTGTCATTGTCATTGTCATTATCATTGATTTGTTTTGTTTGCTGCTTACTTTAGTTTTAATTAAGTTTGGTTACTTTCCAACACAAAAATAAATCCAGTTCTTAACTTCCAACTTCGCAACTCTGTTCTTAACACGAGGGATGCAAATATTAGACCCTGTACTCTGAAAGTCAGAGTGTGTTCGTAACACTGATCAAGAGCCATGTTCATGATTTATATCACAGGGTCACTAGTAGATTTGTCGTTGAGTGGGCTTGAGACTGGAATCGGAAGTCAAGTCAATGTCAACCCTCGATCTGAACTTAAAACACAATTTCAATAATGCACCCCTCTTGATATTTTGTTATTAATGAACACTTTTTTCATATTGTGGCACTGGGGTATGGTTTGTATGGTTTGTATGGTTTGAGCCGTCATCGTTCATCACTGAGAGCTTATGATTATTTTGTATAAGTGAATAAAAACAATTTGACTGTAAAAACACTTGAAACTACTTGCGATTTTCACATTGAACTTACTGAGTTTCCACAGGCGGAAGGAATAGGGTGAAGAAGTGAGTGGAGTGGGGAGGGGAGTGGGGAGGGGAGTGGGGGAGGGGAGTGGGGGAGAGTTAAGGGAGTCAAACAAAGCGCTGATGATGTGTAGAGTACTCACAACCTACAATAACCCAGTGTAATAAATGTCATCCATGAAAATATGAGACAGCATAACAAATATTGTAATCCATTCACCCCTTTTGTCGCCAACAACAAAATACTCCAAGACCTCTAAGGGTTCTTCCGCACTGACTAGGAATTCGATGGTGTGTACACACTGGTACGCCCTGTACACGCTGTACGCTGTACGCTGTACACCGTACACTGTAACGCATTCATTACCCTGTTGAGCCCTATTGAAACGAATTGCAGTACTCGAAACTTTATTAATGTCACAGCCGTCTCTTCATGTGAATCATGTGAAAATCGAAAGGGAAAAGCAACTGTTTTTCTTTCTTTTCATTTTTTATTTGTTTAATAAACACTTTAAACACTTGTGTTACAGTTTAGCATAATCATATTTGCCGATGGAATTGAAGACCTTGGCGTTTGGGCCCCCGTTGACAACGATTTAAGTTCTCAGCCCAAATAGCAGATCAATATACAGTGGAATCCGGTTATAACGACTCCGCTTAAAGCGTCCGTTTGGTCCCCATACAAGGTTTTTTTTCTTTGCTCGTTTCGGTTAAAGCGTCTACCGGGTATAGCGACGTAAAATCGTCGGTCCCTTGAGTATCGTTATAACCTGATTCCACTGTATTACCAAAGTTCACTAGTTTAGATACAGTCCACAAAGTATCTTAAACACAAATACTGGTCTGAACAAATCAGATATTTTCTTATTATTCTTCGTTTTAATCACGGGGTTAAATCCAAGACGCGATTTCCCGATTTTAGCCCTGTAACTCCTTGTCATTCGGTGTATAAATTTTGTTATTTTTTTTTCGTTATTTTGTTGAACTCCTTTTGAACATTGAATCAATTATTATTTACAATATAGAGATATTTATTTGAATGAGTTGAAATTATTAAATTTATCAGGTTTGGTTTTCAAATCGACGAGCCAAATGGCGAAGGGAGGAGAAACTTCGGACACAACGACGTTCGGTGGACAATGTCGGTGGGAATGGCAATAACAGTGGGGGGAGAGGGGGGACAAGCACAAATAACCCCGCCGTAGGAGCTGCGTCCGCTAATGGAGGCGGGGCAACCAATGGAACGCCCGGTATTGGCAGCTCTGCCGGCTCAGAGGGAGCAGCCGCAGCAGCTCATTCAGTCAACACGAACAACAACAACAATGCCAACAACAATCTGGCCGAGACTTCGAATGGGCCAACAGTGAGTGTTTTTGGCTGAAATCACACCAGTAAGTCTGCTATAATCATGGACTTCTTCTTTCCCTCAGTTACACGGAGGAGACGTGAGCAACACGCATACAACCTCCGAGAGCCCTCCCCTGCAAGCCGTTGCACCCCGCTTACCCCTCAACACCGGTTTCAACCCCATGTACTCATCTATCCCGCAGCCCATCGCAACCATGGCCGAAAATTACAAGTGAGTAATCAGCTAAGAACAGAATCAGTTAAGCTAGTTGGTTAGTGCTCAAGAGACCCCCGCGTGCCTCTCAAGCTGAGAATTCAAGAGATCAGTCTTAGAATGCCTCTTAATGGTATGGGTGTGGGCACACACACATACATTGTACATTTGGTTGTGTGTACCTTCTTCCAAGGCACACGCATACTCAGTATGCCAAGAGTTTGCGGTGCGTTGCCTTCTGTATGCAACCCAACTGAACTGAGTACTCTGACGCCTCCGCTGACGCCTCTGCTGGCGCCTCTGCTGACGCCTCTGCTGGCGCCTCTGCCTCTGCAAGAGCGAGAGTGCACTGGAACTCACCTGCTTGATGGTATGTGTGAACACCACTAAGGAGAGTAGAAGCAGAGGGCAGCAAACTTATTTGTCGGCTGTCTCTTGGGTGCATGTTCAAAATCAAAACACACACACACACGCGCACACACACACGCACACACACACGCACACAAAATGGCGATCAAAAATCTTCACTGCTTGTTTCTCTTCAGCTCCATGACTTCGTCACTTGGTTCAATGACGCCCACCTGTCTGCAGCAAAGAGACAGTTATCCCTACATGTTCCACGATCCACTATCTCTGGGATCTCCCTATGCGACACATCCCAGGAACGCAGCCTGCAATCCCGCTGCAGCTCACCAGCAGCCACCACAGCACGGAGTCTACGGCAACGGTTCGGCGGTGTCAACGGGCAATACAGGTATGTTCAGGTGATTCAGGTGATTGATTAATGCTAATGCCCCCCCCCCTTGCAATCCAACAGGTGTTATTTCAGCCGGCGTCTCGGTACCTGTACAAATATCAACACAAAATGTAACCGACTTGGCCGGCAGCAATTATTGGCCACGCCTTCAGTGATCCTCAATATTCAGTCTGCCTACCGAGCTGCTTTCGAAAGCGGCAGCAGCGGCTGCCGTTGCTGCCGTGGCCCATGTAGTGGAGGAGCACCAAGGACATGCCACCCACGGCACCCATGCCAGCAAGTCCCCAATAGACATGCATATGGATCCGGACATGGATAACCCACCAATGATTATACCGCAAAGAGCTCCAGCTTCCACCATATATTTTAATTTCTCGGACAAATCACCACCAGCTTCAATGCCAACTTCAACAGTGTCTGCTGCAATTTCACCACCAGCATCCTCGATTTACGGTCAAACGAGTGGACAGTCCCAACTGCTCCAGAGTAGCTACCCCTCGTCGGTCCATTGTCATCTTCTCTAGCAGAACCAGTCAGCTCTCGAATAAAATTTATTCTTTTTGGGTAGCTCCAAAAATTGGGTTTCAAATCATTCAAGGACTGCGCCAAACTACCGGCGAATCGGATAAGTTCTCACAAATTTATGTTAAGAACTTTCTTTTCCTACAGACTGACTGACTGACAGACTGACTGACTGACTGACTGAATGATTGATAGTTTGACAATCAATACAACGCCAATTCACTCAACAGTATATGGATTTATTCACTTCATCTAGGCAAACTTGAGAGAAGTCCATTTGTATCTGATTAACAGACAAGTTCTTTTTTAACCTACTAAATTTACTTATTTTAAGCTGGAAAAGAGCCAAAGAGAATCTTCTTGAATTGACCAAAAAGAAAGTTCAATATTTATTACGTTAACTTTTCTTAACAAAAAAATATATGTTTAACAAAATCGCTTTTTTATTTATTATTAAATTAGATAACGAATTAACAAGAGAGGCTTATGGATTAATCATTTACAATAAATCAAACAAATTAAAGTTTTGGATTGATTCTCTTGAGCACGAGCATTGTTAAAATCGGCTAGAGTGGCGCGATTTGGGTTCGGATTGTTGCAAACATATGTTCACCGCTTAGGCATGAGCAAGTGTGAAACTGATTTCAATAGGTTCCATCACCTCTTCTTGATAAGCACACAATATACTCAAATATAATGTTAGGTTACAACAGAGACAGGTGAGGGGGAGTCCAACGAAAAGAACGGAAATAAAAAACAGAAAACAAAAAACAAAAAACAAGAAAAGTTAAAGATACATATTAAGATAATGATAATTTGAATAATTATAATCGAATATAATTGCAACGAAACTTAATTACAATTCCAACAATGAGAACCATGCCAACCATACATCCTAAAGCACCTCCCTAGAAGTAAGTAATAAGTAATACGATTAAGTAACAATAAAGTTAATTATAGAATCCGATATTTATGTATTGTATGTATTTAACCCATGGTTCGAATTTACATATATAGTATGTAGTTCAAAGTGGATGTAACGTGCTAGTATACTCGTATATATCTGATAATTCCAACAAGAAAATAATAAATTCATATATGTATGTAAAAACACAAGAGGATTCTTTTATTTGTTGTCTTCTGTGACTTAGTCCCATGAGTAGTGGGAAAGTAATGTCTTCTGTGTTCTACCAGCAATCACATAGTGACGCGCTCTCCGTCTTTGCCGCGTTCCTTGCCCCATCACGTTCTCCTGCTCCGCCACGTACGAGTATTGGTCACAACTGCTCTCTCCGTGAAGCTGATGTTGTTGTTGTTGTGGGCTCTCGTCTTGCACCCCGACAGAGCAGCTCCAAGCTCCAAGTGGAGTGTGGGTTCAACGAAAGCAGCTGGAAATCTCTTACCCATATTTAGAGTTCTGAACTAAATACACAATTTTATTAGTTTTTTCACAAATTTTATTCGTATATTTTTTAAAATACTTTACACGCACAGACACACATAGATGCAAATACAATAATCATATTCTAATACAAGTTACATTGTATTTATTATTATTATTTTTATTTGTGTTGTTATAAATTAGCTGTTAGATCGAGTAGGATCAGTTGATCGGCTGTGGGTTTACACTGAGCGTATTTAAGGACTGAGTCGCTTGCAAGGACTCAGACACAGACATATGCATATATTTGTATATGTTAATGTATCTTTTAACCACATTCACATGAAGTTATCGCTTGAGGACTGACCGAGACTTGACTTGGTTCAATTTGATCAGCACTTGACTTTTTATTCGACTCAAATAATTGATTATAAAGCTTTTCGTCATTCAGGATCATTCAGGACTAGTTATTGAAGTGGAAAGAAGGACTTTTTAGTGACTGAAATTAGTGTTAATGTAACTAACAGATATGTCGGAAACAGCGGAAGCTTTATAATTTCATATGTGAAACGTGATTCTGCGAGTACTTTACTAAGTATAGTATACAAATACTTATAGTTGACAGTGGTAATTCTTCAGCTATTTTTCATTATTTTCATTCGTAGTAGACATTAGACTGCTATGTTATTTAGACATTAATATACATCTTCTTACAGACTATGGTTATAGATTAGGTTTCTTACGCACAACCACATAAATTTTGTATGCATATACATATATACTTTCATATGTAACTTGTACATATATGAATTACAAAATTTGGAAATGACAAAAGTTTCACAATTCGAAAAAAGTCTCAAATTAATACCTTAGATTCAAAATCAAAGTGCTTTCTGATATCTGATAAAACCACAATAAATACAAATACATTCTTCTTTCGACTATCTGTGGTATTTACAAAATTTCCAGTTTTTAATCTTCAATTTCTTGATTTAATCCAAAATTATAAATTTGGTCGATTTGGAGATTTATGTGACCATTAGATTTAATTATACCAAAAATAAATTACAGAAGGATTCAATAATAACACAATGGACTGTGTTTCAAAATGTGTTCAGTCTTCAGGATATAGTACAAAAACAAAAATTCTAGTTGCTTTGGAAAATATAGTTGAGAACATCTTAAAAAACAGAAAATTATACGAAGTGGAATACAGTATATGTTAAAGTTCGTTAATTTACATAAATATATATTCATATATTTGTTTGTAAGTAGTTTTGGTGGGTTATTGTTTTTTTTTTCTGTATAATTATTTATTTTTTTATTTATATATTTATTTGCTTAAGTTTTTATATGATATTCATTAGTTTTCACATCGAACATTTGTTTATTATATATATTTTTAAATGTTTAGACATATTCATTAAAATAATTCGAGGAGCAAAGAGCATCGGGTAGTTTTGTTTTCAGGATAAAAGAGATGAGAACTGGAATCAAGCACAGCAAAAATAAATCTGAAATAATTCTTTCAAGGTGCTGGACTATTTTTTTCACGTCGTATGATTGTGCAATGGAAATAACATAGATAAGATAAGGAATACAAGCAACTTTTCTTGCCATTTGCATCGTCCTGAGCAATGAGCACACGATTTAAAAACAAAATGATCAGCAGAAAAGTAAAAAGCATAAAAAGGAATGGAGGGCTTAGATTTAATTAATTGAAGTATTTGGACATCTTAAAACGAATCGTCAAATTTCAACTATTTTTACAAGTCTTCTACATGCTCTTCTCGCTCTTCAGAGTTGTTGTCTGGAGTCTTAGTCATTTATTTGTTACATGCAAACGTACACACACAAACATACATATAAAACATTTACTGCTACACATACAGTGTGTGCTGTATTTTCTACACACACACTCATCACACACATGTATATATATTTATTCGATTAGTAATGATACATTGACCATTGACAGACGAAAATGAACCAAAATATTGTATAATAAAAAATTAAGTGGTAAAAAAGAAACACAGAAATGAGTATAATTTAATTTTATTTGCATTGCACTATTGTAAACAATAGATTTGTGTTTTAAAAATACACTATAGTTAAAAGTAAAAAATAAATAATTTACATACAAAAAATTGGTACATTAAATATTACGGCCAAACATGAAATTCATTGTATAATTAGAAATATGAGTAGTATTTAAAAAAATAATGCACATTAACAATAAAATAAACAGAAAAACAGAAATTGCATGGCCTACAAAAAATCAATTATTGGTATTTCCCTATTCCAGATTAATCGATTTTATCAGAATTGATCAGAGTTGCTTTCGATTTCTGTTCGTTTCATATCGTTTTAAATAATTAATTTGTAATCACCTTGATTTAACGGTTCGATTCGATTAGGTTAGTTAGTGGTTACGCTAAGTTGTGTAGTTCTGTAGGGTAGTTACCAGGTAACACAGTAGTTTCGTAGATAGAAATTTCGATAGATACAAAAAACTACAAAAATTTTCGTCTGTTTTACTACATGTGACATTGTAGTTTGCAATTATTGATCATTCTTTTATACAGATACATAATTATAAATTACATTTACATACATTTATATATAGCTATATATGTTTTTTTTTTTTTGTTTTTATTTATTTATATATATATATATATATTTAGATACATAAACTTGAAATTAAAATATCAATTACTTGCGTTTTTGTAATCAGTCGATTTTTGCATTTTGGATTAATTCATATATTGAATATCGATTCTTAGCCAATAATAATAATAATTGTAATAATAATAGTTTTAATATTACTTACATGCAGTACATACAAATACACACAGTCGTACAAAAATACAATACAATACAAAAAAGAAGGAAAAGGAAATAAAGAAAGAGATAAATCAAAAAGAAAGGTTTAAAAATATTATGTTATATTCTTTCCTTTGAAGATAATCAATGGAATGCTGCTCGTGTGATATTGATAATGAATGTGCAAAGTTATCGTTAATTGTTTGTTAATTGTTATAATTATTTTGTATATTATGTATGTTTGTTTAGTATATATTGTTCTTTATGGCAGTAGTATTACTTTGCAGCTAGAACTATTATGTCCAGTATCATATAATACACACATTACATATATTTATATATATAGGTTAAATGCTGGAACATATCTTCACATTCTATCAATATATATTAATATATTTATGTAGATGTGTTATGGATAGAGAATGGCGTTTCATGCTAAATTCTAGTTGGGATGATAATACATAAAAACAATCATTGTCATATTTTCATCTCTTTTTTATAGTTGCTTGTTTGCTTATTTGCCTGTTTGTTTGTTTGTTTGTTTGTTTTTTATCTATTATTTGCGGGTTACAAAATTTACTCAGCGGACATTATGTTGTGAACCTGTTCCAATTTGAAAGCAAGTCGCTGTTTCTGCGAAAATTCATCCTCCTCCAGGGTGACTGTGAGCTGCTCATTGTACTTCACGGCGTACGTGTAAAGCTCATGGAGAGCACAGTTTGTATTAAACTCCGTTGTGTGCAGCTAAAAGTCACATTAATTTGGATATTTTAAAATCAAAATATATATTCATAACGAGCATTACTCGTCTTATTCTTTTCTATGACTTACTCTGGATTCTTCAGCGAGCATTGCATTCATGTCCTGATCAGATATTGATGACATATCCCTTATGTCTCTATAATATCGGTCAACCCACTTTCGGTATTCGGGTATGTCTTTAGCGTACAATAATTTTGAGCTGGGCGAGTCTTTGCCTGCAAAACAAATTCAAAATATTTTTTTTTCACATTTCATTTACATTTTACTGCAATATTGTAATAATTGCACATATTTCGATGTATCTAAATTTATTAATTTAGTTAAGAAGAATGCACATTTGGTACACATTTTGATCTTACCTAATCGATGATCAGAAGTCGAGCAGGAATCCATAAATGTTTGAGCTACAACAGAAAGACACGAGTCCACGATATTCGATTTGTGTATATCAAATACAAAATTCGGATTCTTGATCAAGTTAACCCAGAAGCTAAACGAAAAACAATACGATACAAATTAAGAATCGATAGATGGTGGTACACTGAATGAAAATGCGTACCGCAAAGGTAAACTGTTGCTCTTCCAGGTGTGCACCACCTCGGGATCCGTGATGCCGTGGAGCAAGGCCTGATCATCCAAAAAGTCAAACATGTATTTAATGGCCAAGGGCAGGGCAGAGCCCCTATGAGCAGTACTGAATATTGTCTCAAATAGATCGTCGACAAATTTTTGCAGTGTACCCTTGGTGGCCAGCAGTCTTGTGAGATAGATTTCCGAGACTAATTTGTTGACGCGTTCCCCTTCCTTCTGGATATCGCTGTCATGGTGCTTGACCAAGTGCCAGTACTTTAAGCCATTATCGTGCATATCATTGTTAAGGGGACTCCCAGCACGGCTAAATGTTGGCGAGGAGGATGTGTATTTTGAAATATTTAAAGTTTCGTATCTAAAAATAAAGCAGAATTAATTCAATTTTATTGATTTAATTACAAGCTAAATACTCTTTAATGATTATAAAAAGTGACACTTACTTGTGAGATTTCTCGTTTTTATCGGATAAAATGCTAAAGTTGTAGATGGAACTCTGCTTTGGTACTAGACTGAGTCCAGCCCCATCTGGTACATTATAGTGCTGCAGGGTATTTAGTTTCTTCCATTCACTTTCCGTCTTAGAGGTTGCATCCTCATCATACAAAATCACACGTCCCGTAGCTCCAGTTCGCCATTCTAAATGATAATGCAATTATTATAGATATCGCTACAAAAAGTCGTAATCTAATCTCTAAAAAAGTTACGTAGATTTAAAAAAATTCCATTTTAAACGTGGTTTGCACGTGGCTTGCATATTTCAGCATAAACCCATTAAACAAAACAATCCCAACTTAGTATTCATATATCGAAAACAGTTTTCTGAAATGACCCTGCCTCTCCCCTTAGGATTCCAGACTTACCCAGATCTAAGTCATCCTTGCGAGGCCTCTGGCTGGATGGTATGTTCCTGTAGATAGTCTCCAGGCACTTTTCCTTTACCTGCCCAATGGTGTCGCAGTCGAGCACCTTCACGGACACGTTCTCAGTGTGGGAGGGCAGCATGTCCAGGTTGTTGCAGAAGATCGGTTGCTGTATAATGCTAGCATTTACTGTCATGGGCCGGAAGTCGATGGATTGGCGGATAAGCTTCTCCTCGCTAAGGGAATAGCGAGCTTCGTGAGTACACGCATCTACCGGACCCTTGTCCACCTGTCCCTTAACCGCACGGAAGAGCATATACAAGGGTTCACCGGCGCACTCCTTCAGAAATTTGTAGAGCAAAAATGTGAACCAAGCACTCAGCATTTTCTCGGCAACACTCTCGGTACGACGTAGTAATAATTTCGGATGACTCTTGCCTTCGATGCACTTCTCGATAAGATCACCCAAAAGGGTCTTGAGTATGTCGGTGCAATACTCAAGTTTTGACTGCAGCGTAACCATAATTAATGAAGCTACATTGACACGTTCCCGCATTGAGAAGTATCGATTGGATTCGAGGGTGCGAATGAAGAGCAAAAGGAAGGTCTTGTTCATGATCAACTGTCCGAATAACCGTAGACCCTTTTCCTTTCGCAACAGCTCCGGCCTCTCCCACTGCAGAACAATGTGATCCTCGTGATTGGGAAAGAGTATCTTCATTGCATAAGAGCGATAGTCCAAAAACGGTATACCACCCGATGTTAGATCACCCGTAAGATCGGTCATTTCCGTTTGCAGCTCGGCAAATGCTTCCTTGCATTCAGCTGCGACTCTGAGCTCCAGTATGTCCATCTGTTCCTGCATATTTCGGAGCACACGATTTGATTCCGAGGTTTTCTTGCGATATGCCACCAGCAGCGCCACGAAGATCAGGAGGAAGACAACGCTGCCGGCGATGACGCCAAACACCACATTATCGCCCCAATCCATTATGATGTTTGAGGACTCGTAGCTTAGAATACCTATGCGATAGACCAGATCTGTGCCAATCCGGACGATCACTTCCGGTCCACCAGGGCTGTCGCTGGCCGCAGCAGCTGCCTCCGTAGGCGGACGACAGGTGAGCTGTTGTCGGGACAATGACGTAATATTGCAGTAACCATTACCGATCTTCACCTCGACGTCGCTCTCTTTGCAGGCTCTATCTAGATTTCGACCATTTATGGTTAGATACTCGCTTTTAAAGTACTTGACACGCTCTTCGAACGTAAAGTACTCCGGATTCGGATAGAGCTCAAAATGATTGTTGTGTGTCCTGGACAAATTCTGGACACGTTGCACATGGTCCATAGTGAAGCCGTACTCCAGCAGCACCGGATTCTCCGGATCGAAGAGCTGTCCCGGCTCCGTTTCGATGCGAGGCGATGGACACTCCATTTCTGTGTCCGAGTGCACCCGACACTGGCTCGTGTACCTGCGATCCTTATAGAAAACATACATGCTCGGCGCCTGGATGCTCGTGAATTGGGTGCCCGTTACCGTGATGCGAATGCCACCGGAGGGTATGCCCTTGGGCACTTTTATCTGTCCACTGGGACCAGAGCTAATCTGCTCGACGGTTGGATCGAGTACGTATTTAAAGTTGTAATCATTGAATTCGCGTGGACCATTGTCGAAAGACATCTTGAGGCGCCCCTCGATGATGCCCGGCGAGGGAGCAGTGCGACAGATGGCCTGCGAGGCATCCGTACTAAGGATTTTACAGGGTAAATGATCATTGATAAAGGCCTGAATGCGGGAACCGGCATTTAAATGTTTGCCAATTATCCTGATCTGTGTACCACCGGAAGTTGGACCAAAACGTGGATGAAAACTGGTTATTTTTGGATCAACAAACTCATAATCCTCCTTGGATTCACCGCGATAATCACCGATCTGGACTACAATTCGTCCATTGCGATACATCTGCTCGCCGGGACTGTCCACGGTGCAGACGATTTGCTTGGTATCAATATAGAATTGCTGAAAGGGCATACAGTTGATTCCAGCGATGCGTACTCCCGAATATATATCATTATAATTCTTGCCCAGATTAATTCCACGGATAGTGATGTTTGTGCCACCCTCCCAGGGCCCCGTCTTGGGTCCAAAAGAATGGATCTCCGGATTTGGACAGATCTCACTCCGGTTCAACCAATCCGTCTTGCCCTCGTTGTTCTTGTTGCACTGCTCCACGACCTCACAGGTGTTTGTTGATGAGCACCAACCGCAGTTGTACTTCTCGTCGAGGGCCAGGCAAATTCCGCAGCTGTCTGCCATGTCCCGGCAGCGGTAGATCACCACTAAAAAGGGAAAAGGGTGGGAAGGACATTTATAAGCAAACTAGAAAGAATCGGATGCAAAAACATTCAACCTCTCTTACAGATCCTCAAAACAACAGTTGTCACAAACCAAAAACTTATTCTTGTCCGGTTTCTAAGCATTATAAAATATTAGTAAGCTCATTGTGATTGAAAGTCGACTTAAAGACACTGTACTTTGACATTTCTCTGCAAATGCAACTAAATTTTCCTAAACATGTCATATTATATAGTAGTCCGATCTGTCAGTCTGAGTGAGTTTGTTCAACTATGGAGTGTTTTAAAGTCGGTGTGGTCTAAATATATAACGATCTTTTGTTAATTTCTCAGGTCTAAAGTTCAAATTTTGTGGCTGTTATAGACTCATTGTCGGCTTGGAGCTGTAAAGGGAATAAAGGTGCAGTATAAAATACCCTACACTACACTATGATTACAGCACGTAGAAAAATAAAGGAGTTTAAGGGTTTATCCCTTGATTTTGTCGTACCATGGATATTGTGCGGGTTGTCCAGTGGCTTGGAACCACCCCAGATGACAGCAAAGGTGGCGGTTAGATTCGGGGACCGGGAGGTATACTGAAACTCCATGTTGTCGCAGTAGATGGTATCACCGAGGAGCTGGGCGTTCAAACTGGTTACACGACCCTCGATATTGAACTGGCAAACAAATCGGGTCTGGACAATAAACTGCCCAATGATATGTACTTTTACTTTGATGGACTTGCTGGTACCGGCAGCTACCAGGACCTCGCTGCCATCTCCAGTGGCATTGATGGTGGGACAAAATCCAGGTCCCGACCGATAACTCGGTCCAATTCGGCTAACCCCTGTGACCAGGATATCATTGCGACAATTCTCGGCCGTGTCGTGGGTGCACCTGTGGGCTTCTACGCACCAGTCGCAGGGAAACTCGGAGGACACGCAACGCGTGCAGGACGAATGGGTGCTGCAGTCAAAGAAGGTAAAGTCCGTGGATACCAGATCGGGTCCATTTCGGGTGCGCACAGACAATTTTGCCGTAAAGTGATGCTTGCCCTGCTCAATCTGAGGCAACATGTCCGTTCGGGGCGTGGTACAGTTTACGCCATTGCGCTTCTTGGTGGCGTTCGTGAAGAGAGCCTTGTCCTCGGTGGTAAAGGCACAAATTAGATTCTCCTTTAGCTGCGGCAAATGATCGATGATCAACTCCAGGGTGCGGGCTGTAGTCCGCTGCAATTGATGCGGAACAACGCTGGTGATGGTCGTACACTTGCCTGTTTTGTAGCTAACCCAGTACAGTGGATCATTGGCATCGTCCTGGCAGCTGGACCGGGGACTACACTTGTTCTCCAGCGAACACCAGCCACAGTAGGGATCTCTTGCCCCCAAACACTCTCCACACGTGCCAAAGTCAGCGCAATCATACACCTTCACCTTGGACACCTTTCTCTCCGACATGACATAGACATAGAGATTTTGGTTATCAAACTGCATATCCTGATTGATCTTAGATCCCACGTCCACCGCCAAACTGGCGTACTCGTTCGCCACCGTCGAGGACTCCACCACCACCTTCTTAACGTATCCATCCATCGTCCCAATAAATACCACCGTGTACCCACTGCTGCTCGTCGCTGCCACCGCCGTGAGTCTAGTCTGAAACATAGCCACTGGCACTGAAGTTATCGGCTGTTCCCCTCCCAGCGGTGAGTTCACGTCCAGGCCACAGAAGTCCTCGCCGATTGTTTGCAGTTTCTGTAATAAAACAATCAATCAAACTATTGGAATAGCACGGAGTATTAAGTGCAGGTGTTCTAAACCCATAAATAATTACAAAAGCTCAAACTGAAAGTCCTTCATTTCAAGAAAGTTTTACAAGAAAACTAGATAAAACGGTTATCTTCAGCTCGCCGAAGATGAAATACCCTTGCAGTCATGAATATTGCGTTTATTTGGGTTCAATCACCAATTATTTCTATGGTAGCTGTAGAAGTTGATTCTCCGTGAATTTCGTTGAAATCGGTCAATAGATATGGAAAATTTGCATACTAAGCATTTCAACCGATTGTTCCTGTGGGAGCTATATGATATGTATAGTACTTCGATTTGGATGAAATTTGCTCAACAGTCGGAGACCGATTAAAAATGCATATGGCGTGAATTTGGTTGAAATCGGTTAATAGACACCGGATATTTGCATGCATTTCGACCGATTGTTCGTATGGGAGCTATGTGATATAGTGGACCTATCAGTCCGATTTTTACAAATGATCTGCGTGCAGAGAAAATACACATCTGTACCATTGAGATAGCTTTAAAACTGAGAGACTAGTTCGCATAGAAACAAACGGCCATGGCTATATCGACTCGGCTGTTGATGCTGATCAAACGTCTCCTTCAATGCGTTACAAGCTTCGTGACAAAAACAATATACCCTCTGCAAGGGTATAAAAAGCATTAGCAAATATAGCCTCCTGACTTAGTCTACCTATTACTCAGTGATAATGTATATAATTAATAATCGGGAATGATAATAATTTTAATGAAACCATTTAGGTGATTGGCATTAACAAGATTGATTTAAAAAGCTTGGAAAATGTCCCTATGACTACGGTGTAGTAGTCCAATTTAAATGTCGGTATGTTTATAATGTAAGCGAATGAATTAAATGTAATTTTCGTTAAGAAAGATTGATTAATAAACTAATTTTTCAAACTAATCATATCTGTCATTACACGTAATCTCTATGTAGTTTAAATCTTCGAGAAACGGGCATAAAGTTGGAAAACAAAATTTTAAATTAATTACAAAATTAAAGGAAAAAGAAAATAGTTTAGTGAATAACAGACACGTACCGTTTGAACACAACCCATGCTGGGCGATATGAAGTCAAGGCCACGCAATCCGTTGCCATTGAAACAGAATTTGATGTTCTGCATGAATTTCCGACGAATGGACTTCAATGAATATATGCAAAGGGCAGAGTTGTTGGTGGGAACGTTGCTGTCGCCCTTGGAGAAGACTGCGAAGAGAACATCGTCCTGAAGAGTGATGCCCAAACTCTGGGCCAAATCAGAGCTGGGTTTACCGAGGTAACCGGCCTGTACTAGGTTAAACTTGGTACCGCCCTGAGCATCACTGATGCACTCCACTGGAATTTCAGTGTATGAATAATAATTGGAGTCCTCCTGACAGATCCTCACGAGCTTTGTGATGTACTCCTTGGGCGAAGAATGATGGCTGTGCTTCAATTGAGTGGTCAGAAAGTACGAAAATCTCTCCGAACTAAAACCATAAACATAATTCACCAAATACGTTTCACGGGCATAGGAGTTGATGAAGGTTCTCGTTCCCGTGGTGACCGCCGAGGAGGCAATCTGAAACATTTTGGTCTTCTCCAGGGATCTCGACGCTACTGCCGGTATCTCGCTGCGGTATGGCGAATTATTTGTATACGTAACGCCCACATACATAACATTGGTGACCGGATGTTGGGGCGGACCCGGTGCAATAAATGCCACCGTCGAAGAATTAGCATCATTGGCGACCACCGCATCAGGGACTTCGTGCTCCACAATGCTAACGTTCTGCAAATTACGCACCGTACAGGTGCCCTGGAACAGGGATCCACAGGCGATCAGACGCGATGTTGCTCTATCGATCAGTAATACCTTGTTATAGTTATTTGTGGGCTTTCGTACCGCGACCTGTGGACAATCGAGTATGGTGCATTCAACGGAATCGTTTTGTGGACCGGTTCGAACCGTTTCGTGAAGCTCCAAGTCTGGCGACAGCTGATACAACCGGTTTACTCCACCCACAAAGACTCGTCCCGTTATTGTGTCCACAAGCAGATGATTGAGTATTGTATCAAATTTGGTCACATGTGTTATAATGCTACTATTGCTGCTACTATTCCGGGCACCGTTGCCACCTGCAGTGGCATTACCATCGCCATCGCCATCGCTTTGAGCCGCACTTTGTGTGTCGTTTAAATTGAGTTGTAGTGCTCGGCGATCAAGGCGCAGTGCCATGGCTAAGGGCACTTCCGCTTCTCGTTCGCCTCCTGCTCGCACTTCCATATCGGCTTCCGGTGGCCCATTACGATGCTTTGATATATGCACTAGTTGGCCTTGAATATTTACCAAGCTTATAACCAATACTAGCACATAAAGTAGGATATTCATTTCCACAATCAGTCTGTAAACAATTCACAATTTCTTCTATTTCTTCTTTCTTATTCTCTCTTAATCCTTATATCTCTTATTCGTTTTTCTGTGTTAATTTTTGGTACTTTCGATTATTTTGTATTACGCCTTCGAACTCTTGAATAAAGTGTCGGTGTGTGTGTTAAGCTTGCCTCTCCAGAAGCGTTATACTGTTATACATCCATTATCATCTGTTATTAATTATTGTCTCTGTCGCTTCAAATGCATCAACTTCCACTTGTGCTCGTTGTTCTTGTTGTTGTTTCAAGATGCCACATTATTTTTTCTTTTAATTAATAAATGTATGTTCATTTATCTGCAATTAAAAGTAAGTTATATATAGTAATAAGTCTTTATACATTAGATTTGTTTTTATTTATCGGAAACAGTGCATTTTTTACACATAATATTCCGATAGTAATGTCAAAAGATGTCTTTGCATTTTTGACCAACTGTATATACTTATTATATGTATATACAGTTCATAGCTTCATTTTCTTTTTAAATAAACTAAGTTAAATATTTAATAAGAAAATAATTTGGATGTATCCCTCATTGTGAAAAGAATTACTTCACAAACTCTTTAATAACTCAATTAATTTAAAGCTTTACCAGATTTTCTTTTTGAATAATTATTTTTATGAGGTTCTTGTACATTTAAAAATGTTAATGTTAGTTCAATGTGCAAAAATTAGAGATTTAAAAATTAAAAATGTAAGAATTAGATATTTAATGCAAGAGTTCGTCAAGTCCATTATGGGACCAATTTAAAAGGTTCAATTTTTTAATTTCATTTATTCAGAAATTTGTATTGTAAAAATTTGTAAAACATAGTATGAAATAAAAAATTAAATGATTACCTCCACACTAAATCAACTTTTTTAATAGATATTTTTTGCAAACTGTATATTTTACTAACCAAAATGCCGAGTAGATTCAAAACGACAAAAAAACATAGATACATATACAACAAATTTGACAAAACAATTACTTGACTAACTGTAGCTGCATTGCACACTCAGAGGCACACACAAACACACCCATATATGCTTGTGTATGTATGTATATTTCAATATCAAACAATGCAATATTAATCGGTCAATTTGGTGCATACACAACATGTTTAAGATAACTAAATAAAAAACGTCTGAAGAGAATGAGCAAGCCCATATAAAAAAAAACATAGAAAGAAAAAAAAAAAAGATTAATTTACAATGTCGTCGCTAATGTGGGTGCAGGATAAATTCAATTTGACTGATAAAACTCAAATGGTCAAGTCAATGCAAACAATGTTTTCTACCACGCCCATCGTCACAAGTGTTAATTCAACAAATATGTACATGCACATTTTACATATCGACAAAATTTGTTCATAATAGCGGCGAATAGCTTTGTAAATTACTTGCTGTAACATCTTCAACTGAGAATGCATAAATGATGAACACCTGATGTACACATATACACATACAATAACGAAGTATATGGCAGCACATGTGTGTGTTAGTGCAGATGTGTAATATTCATGCAATACATCCAGATACCGTTCATGTTTTTTCGCTTTGGTAGATATACTCACACTTAAAGTCAACGTCTTACATGTTGCAAGTTCTACGAATTTTTATAAACTTTTACATGTGTTCACAGACACATATGTACACAAGCACAGAGCGAATTTCATTGTTATTCGAAAGATAATTTTTTTCTTCACAATTAGACGCTTTACTTTTCACAAATGGTGTGGGCATTCCTCATACACACATTTATTTTTGTGGGCGTACATGTCTATATGTACATGTGCACATAATTGAGTGTGTAACTGAGCACAATAATTCGAATTTCTGTTGCACGTCCGCCACTATAGTTTATTAAAACCAGAAAAACTTTCTGAACAAAATTATTTGCAATATAAATGTACATATATTTTTTGTGGCATCAAGGCGACACACACACACTTGTATTAACAAACACACCGACAAAGTAGAATACAATTCCACAAATTTCAAGATGTCGGATACATTAAAATATCGATATACCGAATACTAGTCTATCGATTGCATATATGTATATTGCTCATTTCTCAATAAATATGTTCCTGATATGTTTTACACACCGTTTATTTAACTGCTTAAAACTCATTTAGCCGAAAATATATAATAATATATATAAATATTTTGCAAAAAAATGAAATGAAAGTGCTTGATTGAAATTTGATTGCACTTATTTTGCCGTATGATTATTGGGCTTCAAAAAGGTTTCATTGAGCTATGTAATTATTAATTGTATTGCTATTTAATAGTTGAGATCCGCAGCAATGAATTTGTAGCACAAAGCATCTGAATAGCATAGGAAAGTGATTTTCTAAATCACAATTATGTTAATAATAAATTATTTTAATAATAATATTCCCCAATTCATACTGTGCCGTTCATGTTATTATATATCACTATATTTTAATATTTTCGTAATCAATTTGTAAACTTGTGCCTTGACTGGAATTAGTACCAATCACAATGATAAAATATTTTTTAAATAATCTAAAATTAATCTTAAATCGTTGATGGAGCACCGCAGTGTTGTAAAATCTCGAGAGTTAGAGTTGCTATGCTTGAAAATTATCAATAACCGTAAAAATGCAACATTGGTTCAATTATCTTCCATCTCTATAGTGTGACCACTCTTCAAGTTCTTTTTCTTTCGCATCGTGCCGCGTGTAAGCTTTCCAACACAAGAAAATTTTCGCTAAAATGTCTGAAATGGACGATCATCACTTTGAAACAGGAGATTCTGGAGCAGCAGAGACCTACCCAATCCAATGTTCCGCGCTGCGCAAGAATGGATACGTAATGTTAAAAGGACGCCCCTGCAAAATTGTGGACATGTCTACATCCAAGACAGGTAAACATGGCCACGCCAAAGTCCATCTTGTTGGCATCGACATATTTACCCAGAAGAAATATGAGGATATATGTCCCTCAACTCACAACATGGATGTACCCCATGTCAAACGCGAGGATTTCCAACTCACCGATCTTAGCGATGATGGCTACCTCACATTGATGAGTGACAATGGAGATCTTCGTGAGGACCTCAAATTGCCCGAGGGCCCGCTGGGAACTGCTCTGCGCAGCGACTTCGATAATGGCAAAGAATTGTTGTGCACCGTGATGAAGGCATGCGGCGAAGAGTGCGTTATTGCCATCAAAACCAATACTGCTCTTGATAAATAAAAAAGGTCGGGAATGTGCCATTTCACGGACCTGATTTGATACTGGGAAGAGTAAAGATGTAATGAATGTAATATCAATAAAATGATCCAACAACGCTAAAACTTGTTTTTACATTTTATTTTCCAAATAGCTGATTGAAATATGTATGCAAACAACATTAATATCAACAACAATTTGCCACCATTTAATCTACATCTGGCGTATGTTTCTACGAGTACCTTTTGCGAGTAAGCAACTTGTTATTGTCCTTAAATACGCATCAAAAGACAAAGGAACAACAGTTCGCACGTGCTTATTAACCGGTGTGGGTGCGCTCCATTGACCGGTTTGCAAAATATATTCTGCATGCGAATTGATAGTTTGTAGTGGAATCGGTTGGTAAACCTATTTTACAGCATGCATAAATACTGAGTTTACAGTTCCTATCTTAAATGAGGGTCTTCCATGCATGCGGTCAGGGATCGCGAACCATATATTTGTACATATGTATATGTATGCATTTGTATGTATGTATTTGCATATACAGATTTCAGTGCCGAAGATGCTTCCCTTTGTTAGCTTAATTGAGGTAATATAAACATACTTAAGATACCGTATTCAATTTTGTACAAATTTAGGTTAAATCGGTCATTATTAATTAGCATTAATGCTAATGGACAAAGGTCTTCATAAAAAATGACAGTAAAATGTACATAATTACTGCAAATGTAGGCTTATACATATAAAGATAATAAACATATATTCATTTAGTTTATATCGATATTTCGGGTACCGGGGACTTCTCAAGTTTATCGAATATTGCGGCGCTGTTTTAAATACTGAGATAAATGGTATACATGACAGACAGTGTCAAGAAATAAATACTTTAATTTAGGATTAGCTGCCATGTCAATATCGGAATTAGCTTTGTATATTTATTGGAAGAATATAAAAGCGGGGTATATATCGATATATTTTTAAATGCAACCTTCAAAATCGGCGCATGCAACTGTGCATAAAATTTAGAAAAAGGTATGAAAAGTAGATTTAAAAATACACCTAGAGTTGGTTCAAAAATATTTGTGTTGAACGATAAAACTGATGAAAAAGAATTTGCTGCTGTTTTTGGACAATTGTATAAGTACATAAAGCAATCGACTTGGAAGTATGAATGAAAAATGATGGGCATTTTTATGTACACATTTATCATAATGGACGTACTACTGGTCTATATCCGATATCCATTATTTCTGTAGATCTTCGTCCACATTAGTAAATCGTTCAATCTTTCCAACTCCAGTGACAAGATCTATTACTTTCGCAGCGTCCGGGTGAATGCTTTCCAACACTCGCAATTTTTACTTAATATGGCAGAAATATTTATTGTAAAACCGGAGACTGGTGCGTCGGCGTCCTATCTAATGAATAGCTCTACGCAGCGCAGGTATGTTAAAAAGACGCTCCTGCAAAATGGTTGGCATTGCTATATTTTAAGGCGTGTGAAAATGGCACGACGGGTCATTTTAATTGGCATCGACATATTTACACAATAGAAATATGAGGATATCTGTCCCTCAACCAAAACTATGTAATCATGATACAATAATATTATTGTATCATGATATGATGATGTCAAACGATCATGGATATTGCAATAATGTAGATCATTCGGCATTCGGCGAAGATTGCGTTATTGGCATCCAAATTGGGAATGCGCCACCTCACGGACCTGATTTTAAACTGCATTCAGTCATAATGTATTGGGTATTGACAATCATTGCATAACGTTTTAACCAGCGGATTTTACTACTCACAAACATATGTACATTTATTATAAAGTTTTATATGATTAGCTACCGCCTGTCAGCTAGCACGTATTTAAGAGTTTTCAATGTGTAATAAAAAATACAAAATTAAAGAATAAGGGAACATTTTGCCCGAGCTTATTCGCATTCAAATTGATCTCTTCTATTTTAAACTAGGCATGCGATCACAGACCGCACATATACGCAAACATAATATTGTTAATATATATTTATGGACGTAGGTGCTTCCACTTCAGATTTAGTGCTTATTCGGCACTAATCTATAAAGACTTAAGTTTTTAAATGTCAAGATATATAACAATGAATGAACTCCACTAGTTTATATCGATATTTCGCCATTATACCGATAGTTCACATGCTATTTGGATGCTGGTCTTTTCGGTGGTGCCCAATTGAATGCCTATCGATAGAAGATAAAAATGCGATATATCGAAATAATTCCGAATGCAACCGTCGCAATCGACATATGCGACTGTGCAGAAAGTTATGTATTCACATTTGGACGAAAAGAAGTAGCTTCTACTATACGCCGTCAGTAGGTCGAAAAATGTTCGTGTTACGTGCTGCCGCTAAAGCTGATAAAAATTTGCTGCCATTTTTGGGGCAATTGTGTAAGTACAAAAAAGAAAGGAATCGGTTTGAAAGAAAGAAATTAAACAAACGATATGGAAGCTGAATATTTTTTTAAATTTGGCAATTAAATTGTAATAGTTATTTAATGAAAATCGAACATAACCTTACAATAATTGAGTGGAACGAGAAAAACTGATTGCATAATAATATAAAATATATGGCTTTTTTCTTTGGTTATTCTTAAATGTAGCTCAAAACCATTTTGATACATATTAAAATCAGTCGGAGACATAATTTTATTTGACATGTAAGATTCTTACATAACTTCCATACATAGTTGATGGACCATAGTACCTGATCAAAGTTATAATTATTAACGAATTATTATGCTTAAGATTAAATCACACACAAACTATCGGTGATAAATACCATGTAACTCTATTTGTCGTAAACAATAGATTTATTATTTGCAAAGAATACATTTAGATCTTTGTAAATTTACCAATCCAGGCTGTGACATAATCAACTAATCTTGAAAAGTAGAGGGCGCTACTAAGTATCCTGTATTTCTTGTATTCAACAGCTCGTGGTCATGCGGCTAAGGCAGCTGCCAAGGCGGCCGCGGTGTCCAATGGCAAAATTGTAGCCGTAATTGGCGCCGTTGTGGACGTGCAGTTCGATGAGACCTTGCCACCAATTCTAAATGCTTTGGAGGTGGACAACCGCTCCCCACGTTTGATCCTTGAGGTGGCTCAACATTTGGGCGAGAACACCGTGCGCACCATCGCCATGGACGGTACTGAGGGTTTGGTGCGTGGACAGAAGGTTCTTGATACTGGGTATCCCATTCGTATTCCAGTCGGAGCCGAGACTTTGGGACGCATTATCAATGTGATTGGTAAGTGAATTTTCTAAGTAAACGCTGAGAAGAAGCCGGGAAAATTATAACAAAACACAATTATAGGCGAGCCCATCGACGAGCGTGGTCCAATCCCCACGGACAAGACCGCACCCATTCACGCCGAGGCTCCCGAGTTCGTTGAGATGTCTGTTGAGCAGGAGATTCTCGTCACTGGCATCAAAGTGGTCGATCTCTTGGCACCTTACGCCAAGGGCGGTAAAATCGGTCTCTTTGGCGGCGCTGGAGTCGGCAAAACTGTGCTGATCATGGAGCTGATCAACAATGTGGCCAAAGCCCATGGTGGTTACTCAGTGTTTGCCGGTGTGGGTGAGCGCACTCGTGAGGGCAACGATCTGTACAACGAGATGATTGAGGGTGGTGTCATTTCACTCAAGGACAAGACCTCGAAGGTCGCTCTCGTCTATGGCCAGATGAACGAACCTCCAGGCGCACGTGCCCGTGTTGCTCTTACTGGTCTCACTGTCGCCGAGTATTTCCGCGACCAGGAGGGTCAGGATGTGCTGCTTTTCATTGACAACATTTTCCGTTTTACCCAGGCCGGTTCCGAGGTGTCCGCCCTTTTGGGCCGTATTCCCTCGGCTGTCGGTTATCAGCCCACTTTGGCCACTGACATGGGTTCTATGCAGGAGCGCATTACCACCACCAAGAAGGGATCCATTACTTCGGTGCAGGCCATCTATGTGCCAGCTGATGATTTAACCGATCCTGCTCCAGCCACCACATTCGCCCATTTGGACGCCACTACCGTGTTGTCGCGTGCCATTGCCGAGCTGGGTATCTATCCGGCTGTCGATCCATTGGATTCCACATCTCGTATCATGGATCCCAACATCATTGGTCAGGAGCACTATAATGTCGCTCGTGGCGTACAAAAGATCCTCCAGGATTACAAATCCCTGCAGGATATCATTGCCATTTTGGGTATGGATGAGTTGTCTGAGGAGGATAAGCTGACAGTGGCACGTGCCCGCAAGATCCAGCGTTTCCTCTCACAGCCATTCCAAGTCGCTGAGGTCTTCACCGGTCATGCTGGCAAACTCGTCCCATTGGAGCAAACTATTAAGGGCTTCTCACAGATCCTCGCTGGCGAATACGATCATTTGCCCGAAGTCGCCTTCTACATGGTTGGCCCAATCGAGGAGGTCGTCGAAAAGGCCGATCGTCTGGCCAAGGAGGCTGCATAATCTGTCGATATGTGCTCGTTTAACCAAACAGAAGAAATTCGATCCATGCGGACTATTGAATTGAATTAAGCATTAAAGTTGTCACAGAAATTATACAATTTCGACCCTTAAAGGAAACAATAAAAGTAATTAAATATATACACTAATATCTTTGGTTATCTACAAATCTGAAAGGAAATTCTTAAAGCCGGATTTTCGGTGTCCGACGGCGTTTATATTTGTGTGTGTGAGAGAGTGTGTCCCAAATGAACTGATTCTAGTTTCTATAAAAAGCGAACTTCTGCTTGAAAAAATAAACAAATAAAGAAGATGCAGCGGTAACTCACCAACACAACCTTAACGGCTCTCAAGCGAACTCTGCCGTGTGTATTTTCACTCGCACTACCCTAAATGACCTGAGAGTGAATTCAATTGGTAAACTTACTAAATCAGACCGCGTGGACTGCTCAAACGACGCAATATTTTGAAAAGCTATAAGTTCGTAGATCGGATACTCCGGTCAAAATCAATAAATTGTTTTTAAGTGGAGTTACACTTTATTGGATACTATACTATCTAATATGTATGTATATATCAGGTGAAGTACCAGGCGAACGGTATCGTCAATCATAACTGTAATCTGCCTCTCCATCTGGGTCTCTCGCCAAAATGTGCTCTCCACGTTTATCTCGTGGACTAAACTCCTCACCACCGTTCCTTTTTTTTTGAAGCAATAAAAGACAGATTAGTGAAAAACACAAGCAATAAAATCGGAATCCTTAAGAAACAAGTTTTTCCATTGCACAAGGGTTACATTACTCGAGCACTGTTTGGAGTGCAAGAATAATATAAAGGATTACGATTTACGATTTAAAGAAAGAGCTAGTCTACCCGTTTCCCGCTGTTTTAGAATTTCTCCCGCTAGACTTGGCGGGAAAAAGCGGAAATGGCAACACTGTCCTCTCTTTTTATGTAGCTCTCTCTTTGGGTTTCCGTATATCTGGTGTGTTTAGCACATTAAGACTCCATTTATACTTGAATGATATTTGTAATATTTATTAAGTATGCATTTGTATTTCATAAATTATAAATATGGTATAATAAATATTTAGTTTTAGAGTTTATGTTTATTATCGTTATTAGCGTAACTTTTGAGTTTATTTGTTTTTTTTGTTTTGGTTTTGGTTTTGGATTATGTTTTTTATTTTATTTCAAATATTTTTATAGTATGAATTTGTAAGGACATCAACTACATCAATTAATTTAAATAGGCAACCATTAGTTTAGCTGTTCGGACACTCTATAAACAACTAAGTTACACACATGCTATAGATGTGTCTCTCTCATTACCTCATCCTCTTACTGTGTGAGTGGGTGTTTGTGTGTGTGAGTGTCTATGAGAGTGTGTTTGCTGCATTGTGATTTTAACAACTGTTGGATCGATTTACAAAGTTGAAATGAATTGGTTTTGTTTTGTTGTTTTTCTTTTTTTTTTTGTTATGTTTTTTCTTATAATTCTATGCGTTATATCATAAGTATGGTTTAGAATATATTTTTAAGAAAACATTTTAATAACTAGAAAAATTTTTAATTATTATATTCCAGTTAATATTTTTTTTATTTCTTTCAAAATATTGATTAATGGAAAATGCAATTACGACATTTAACAGCATTTTTTTCGATCTCATTTGTTTAAAAATGTTTTTTGTTTTGTGTATTTTATTTAACTTCGTGTTTTTATTTCGAATGCGCATGTGAATGTATTTAGTATTAAAACGTAATATTATCCGAACTAAGAGACTCGTGACTCTGGAGTCGTGATACGTGATTCGTGCTCGTGATTCGTGACTACCAAATATTTATATACAGGTGCGTACTAATATATAGTTACATTCATGTACGCAATTGAATACTCTATTTGATAATTGGTCACAGCAAGTATATAGATCGATACAGGATAATTTGATGGTAGGTTATCGAATAGATTCTTTACTTTGTAAACACGAGTTTCGGATAGGAAATTACTCAAAAGTATTCTCAATTTTATAAATTTTTGAAGTTTGTAATTGTTTTGCTTCTTTTTTACTTTACTTTTTTTTGTCTTACTATGTATATGATAGATATTAATCATGCATTCGCACTCACACTCATACACTCTACATACACATGAATATACAGAATCAGATTTACATGTTCCTTTATTTTCTGTTAAGAAATTTAGCCTATATACCCGAAAAAAAAACAATACAAGTTCGGAAATTACAAGTAAATTACAATTGATAAATTCCAAATTACAAGAGTGAAGAACGTGATGCATGATCCAGTTTTAAGATTAAGTTTTAAGTTGACCTTTCCTTCGTTTATCGCTTATCTAATGTTTTTTTATTAATGAAATTTTATTGAAATATTTATATAAAATTCGAATAAAATTTTATAGAAATACATATTTGTAATAATCATGACAATAATAAGAACAATATTGTAATTATAATAAAAACACTTTCCAATTAACTATTCATTTTTTTTTGTGGTACATATATAACTATATATGTATTTCGTATATATATATCGAAGATGAGAAGGAGTACAAGCGGATCTGGATTAGGATTAGGATTAGCCTCAACCTCAACCTCAACCTGAATCCAATTTGACTAATTTTTCTTTTTCTTTCTTTCGCTCTGTTCTATTCTGTTCTGATCTGTTCAATTTTTAAGATTTGGCTCACGAATGCAAAGATGCCAAAAAATTCCAGCTATAATATATATTTTTTTGTAACAATTAGCTAAAGTTCTTAATGGGTTTAGCGGTAAACTAAGTTTCGTTTATAAGTTTCCCTTTTTCTTTTTGTTTATTTTTATTATTTATATTATTATATCGTTATATTTGGTTGTTTAATTTGTTAATGCTATTAATTAACTAATGCTCTGCAATTGTGAAATTCCATTTATAATAAATATTTATATATCTGTTGTGTGTGTGTGTGTTTTTTTTTGTGTTTGTGTGTGTAGTTTTTCTTCCTCTTTTCGATTATCCTATATGTATATATCCACACTTATAGTATTTGAATTTTAAATGTTAATAACATGTCAGTATTTGGTATGCTTAAACAATTAATTATGTTCGTATTTATGCATAAGTTTTCTTTATATAGAGATTTTAGCATTATGTTTTTTAAGGTGTAGAGCAGAGTTTTGGAACAGTTTTAAGATCTTTTTAATAGACTTTTGTCCGATGTTCTTCTTGTAGGTACATGTATACATGCATCTCTCTCTCTCTCTCAGTGTGTGTGGTGTGTTGGTGACAGTAGTACTTCCAGATAACTAACTATAGTCGATATTCAATCGATTTCACGACCTTGTCATTTTAGTAAATTACATTGGTATTTCATCATTTTTTTTATGATTCGAGTAAACATTCTCTGGACACAATTATATATTAAAATTTTTTTGTTTAGTTTTTACGTTTGTATTTTTGAATATAGTTGTTTTAGCAATGGCGTGGAAAATCAAAAAGTAATGATTTACAGCGATCGTAGTGTCTTTTATTGGACTGCTTTCGAGATGGATGCCACAGAGAGTTACTCCAAATGCAAAATGTAACAATTCAAGAAAAATGTTTACTTTCGATCGATATTCGTTAGGTAGAGTCAGACACACTTCACACGCCATTTACTCATTTCCTATATCTTCAATTTTCGATCATTTGATTTTATTTTAGTTTTAGGTTTTACTTAATCTTGTCCCAAACATCAGAGTTGACTGAAGTGACGCTTTACTGTACTATGTTCTATGTTCTGCTGCTGCCGCTGCTTATTCTTCTTCTCGTCATACTATACAGTTATATTTCAGAAAGTCCCGCCTCCAAACATTCCAAAGTTTCTGCTTATCCCTGTTTTTGTTCTCTTCTACTTCTTACTTCTGGGAAACAAAGTCAAAGGTCGTAGCGCCGCTGATCTTTCCCGAGGCACTCCGATGGAAGTGCACGTTCTGCCATTTGTTGTCCCGTCTGTGCCAGACCCGCGTCTCCTCCGACTGATGGGTGTGGGCGTGGCCTTGCCTATAGAGAAAAGGCAGTCATAGATTTTAAAAATATTCGCGATCAAAATTCGGTCAAGTTCTCCCGACCGAATTATATACTCGTATCCATGAACACTATTTCCAACATACAGACAGACTGAAAAATACAAAATTCGGTCTCATACTCTATGCGGACAATACTCACTTGTCAATGTACTGGGTGAGCCTCACATAGGCGATGCAAGCGGCTTCTTCTCCCAACAAATGGACATGTGGATTCAATATTGTGGTATTGATGGCTTTGCAATTCTTGCCAAGAACTATTTGTTGTAAATAAAATAAAAATCGAGAATACAAGATTAGTAAAAAATTCATTTATTTAGAGTACATTACTATTTACTCACCATTTTCAAAGTAAAATTTGTGAAAATCAATTCCTTCGACTAAATTGCCTAATGCTTCCGGCTCGAAAGCGGTTAAATGTGGATCACATATTTTACTAAAAGATTTTAGGAGGATTATAGTACATACAGGACATAACATATACATATGTATATTACAATTAGTGAGCGTTGTGTAGAGATAACTTACGTGTATCCATCAAAATCTCCGCTGTTGATGGCCTCAATCAACTGTTCTGTGATCTTGATTATTTCCTGTCGTCTGGCTGCTTTGATTCAAGTAGAATTTATGTATTTTGATAGAGAATGATTAATATTAATCACATGATTTCTTAGACTTTTTCAATGTCAATAAACTTTTGCATAGAGATTACAACCACGGATGAGAGTATTATTATTTTTTGTTTTTGTTTCGATTACGATAGAGTAGGATGTGAATTACGTTTGAACGATCCAAGGATTCAACGAACGCACCAATGAAACAGCTTAACAGAACAATCATAACACAATAATAGTACAAGAAAAATCAATACTTTTGTTATCTCCAATATTAATCAAATAATCAGTATAGTAAGTTGTATAATTGTGTGATAACTTAACAAATCCAGAAATCTATCCAGAATCTACATGAATATTTTGATGAATATAACATTAGATTACAACTTAACTACTTGATTTGATCCGATCGATATACTACACAATCTTCGCAATACTTTCAATACCCAGTACGTTGCAGTCGAGTGGGCACGACTGCGAAATACCCTGAGCTCATTAAAACCCGCATATCTTAAAAGAAGCTAGACTGTTCACTGATTTCAGACTGACGGATATTTACACACTTGATCAGTTTTAATGGGCTCAACGTATAGTTACCAAAGTATATAATATATAATATAATATAGTATATCAGACAGTTAGTGCAATGTGTTAAATAGTGCTATTAATCGTAACAAACGTAACTACAAAAATTATGAAGTTATGCTAATTTCAAAATAGGCATGCGGGTGATTCATTGATTAGTTGATGGAGGAAATTGGATAACAAGTGATGTGCATACATACCTGAAGAGCACTGTGAGTTTCCTGAGATTTGCTGGCAAGTTTTTGCAGGACACACAATCCTTATTTCTAAAACCACACATACGTATATGTAGATATATATATATAAATATACATATGCATATATATAAGTATATATATATATATATTCATTTATTAAATAAATGTACATATATGTAGGGAAATGAACATGACATTGAAAAAATACAACTCAAATTTAAAATTAAGTTTAAAGTTAAGTTTAAAATTTTATTTAAAGTTCTCCTGATTCCAACGGTAATTGAGTGACTGTGTGTGTGTGTGTGTGGGTGTGGGTGTGTAGCTAAAGCTCTTTACTTGTATTCGATTCAGGAACATAGGGGATGTGGCAGAAGGGCTTGGCCCGTTTACAGCACAGTATACAGAGAAATGTTTTAGTATCCGGTTTAAGGATCAAGGATTAAAGACGCTGGCAGCTAGCAGATACACGTGTGTATGTAGGGATACAAAGATACGACGACAGACAAACTTTCATTTGTTTATTATTTCATTTTTAGTTTACGTTACGTATTGACGTATTGGCAAAGTGAACACGTACTCGCGCGCAGCTGAATTTATTGATGCCATTTTTTGGATTTGGATAAACAGCAAAAATTTAGCATGCGATCTGCAATAGATCAGAGAAAAAGATAGAGAGACACAGAGACAGACAGAGTGAGAGCGAGAATATCCTGCGCAGGCAGTATAATTTGCTTGATTTCGGGGTCGAAAACGAATAGAAAATTGCACAAATTTTATGTTTAAATACATTTTATTGGCGCCACCTTTGAAAGATTTAAAGCTTCCAAACATTTTGAATGACAGACGATAAGTTCGGGAAAAAGTCAAGTTTTATAAAGTTCGATTTAAAAATGTACCGTAACGCCACCTGTTGTTGGAGTTTGGAAATTGCAAAACAAACATTTTGTTTGCAATTTAAGCATTGAAAACTTTTGGAACTGGAATTTCAAATCATTTTAACTGTTAAATTTGATATTTAAAAAACTCTTTAAAGAAACTTCAAATATTACTTTAAATTTTCAACATTGCCCATTGAGTGAATTCGAACAATCATTTAGTACTGGGTGTTTGACAATCAAGCGCACTATACTGCAAGCAGATCAGAACTTTTTTGATATTCCCAGCAACTCTATTGTACAGTATTGATATTGGATACGCCAAGCTATAATGGACCAAGAGTACCCAGGTAATACTCACCTCTGAGGCGGGACTTTGACTGAGTCTGGCATCTAATTGGGCCATTGATATTGGCATTGTTATTGACCTTGGCGGGATTTCTGGCGTCTTTTGTGTTGAAGCCAATGCCAAAGGGCAAAGTAGAGTAGCAGGTCGTCGGATTTACTGTGATTTGGGTCCCTAATGTTTAAAATGATTTGTACTGTGAATACAATGCAGTAAGAGCTTTAGCCTGGACCACTAAGTTAGTAAACCCCAAGGACTATTCGAATAAAAAGCTGAGAAACCGGCACAGAAACAGTTGAAACCAATCTAGAGCATACTACAGTTATTTTTGCCTAATCAAATACAAAAAGTATTGTCACCTCTAAATCAAACTTGATTTTTCGATTTTGACTTTGTGGCTCCGTTATAGTCTCTGAAATTTAGGTAGCGAAGCGACTGTTCAAGAGTGTTCATATATATTTTTATATATAAATCATATTTTTAATACAAACCCAATAGAGCCCTGTACCCAACTGTATATTATGAATACCTGGTGAAGCGATGTTTCTTCGGATGATTTGAATCCGTTTTACTTGCCCATAAAGTTATGTGTTGGTTAGAAGCGTTATTAGCTAAACTGACTTGGTTTTAGTGTCACTTAAGGCCTAGATCTGAAGTACATACAAAGTTGTACGATATGAAATACTGATGAGATTCGATTTCTTGTTAAATGATTTTTAACGATTTTTATATCCGGTTTAATCCAATGTTAGAAGCTCCACAGCTGAAATTAAAATCAAATCCATGAAAACCAGCCTTGAGCTCAAAAGGAACTGCCTGACGACGGACGACTGACGACCGGAGAGCCCTACTAACTTGGCTAAGAAACCTATGCCGACTTAACAACTGTTTTTCATTCTTACTTATATATAAATATCTGGTTATTTGGATGATGTTATTTGTGTAGGTGTTAAAGAAAAAACAAAAACCAACAACCAATTCGAAAAATTGAACGAAAGCAAATTGAATGCAGGTGAGCATTTACCTTCTGGGTCTTTTAATATGACTGTGGTACTGCGATCAACGATTCCTTTTTTATCTTCTAAAAAAAAGTAAATTTCATAATTGGAAATGCAATAGTGTTGTGACTTTTAAACCTTAATAGTCAGTCGTTTTTGGTTGTTGTGTGTAATTGCGTGTGTTTCAATTTGCGAAAACATTTTTACATTTTTTAAACTTCAATATATTCTAGCTTTAACAAATTTCGTAATTTCTGAAAATTCAGATATTCAAACATTTTGGTATTTCCAATAAAAGGTCGATTAATCATTGGAAAATTCCCAATTATATAAAAATTACAAAATTTCAAGTATTCCAGTATGTCAAACGCGAAAACACTCAATTACACAAGGAGGCGTGGAGTTTAAAAGTTTTTGTTTTTTTCTCATTTTGGTTTTCAAAAGTTTTTAATGGTGCAACAACAAAAGAGTTTTGTTAAAGGAAATGTGCTCAAAAACAAATAGTTTCGTCAAAGTAATCATGAAGTTTATAAAAAACGTATTTTTTTAAAAGCTGGTATATTTCAATAAAAACCAAAATTGATTTCATAGTTTTCGAAAAGTTTTTCAAATGGCCAAATAGGTTTTGAAAGTACTATCGTATAATGAGTTTTTTTTAGCTTCTTTAGAAGGCTATCTTCGTAGATGTGGTATACAAATGGTCAATGCTGAAAATCTGATGACTTTTTTAATTCGGACCGATTGGGAAGTCCATAACAGATTTTATTACCGATCGAGTGAGTCAGCTAACTTTAACTTAAATTTTGGAAAAGTTATTCATTATCCTAGAATAACTTGATCGTATAACATGGGCCAGGGAATAAGAATAAAAATGGGAAAATTAGAAAGCATAAATCACAGGCAATATAAATAATATACGACAGCTATTAACGACATTGAAGAGCAAAATGAAATACACATGCGAATAGCAGAAATTCAAATAAAATAATTGAAAATATTCGAATAATTCAAAATTGATTTGTGAACAATCAAAAATAATAGGCTCTGAAGGAAAAAGATCTGCTTTGGATCGTTTAGTAACTCTATAATAAGTACAATTTAGACGAGTCTTTGCTATGCTAGTATGTAATTGATTGATTGATTGATTGATTTGCCTGCACCATTTCTTGCCAATCAAATCAAAATAATTTTAAGAAATTTGCCTCGCTCCTTTCTACTCAGACTGCGTTGTGATCTGATTGTTTTCGGAAACCGAGTGTGGGGAGAATTGTAAGTATTTAAAAATGAATATTTTCAAATATTTACCCTTCACGTCATCGTCCTCTAGTGTTGTGCTAGACGAATCAGTTGACTCTTTAACCTGAGATCCGTCTCCTTTTTTGGTGATCATACTTCTGCCTTTGGTGTAAAGATGAAAAAGTAACAAAAGTCAGTAGTACTCGTTCAGTAGCACCCTTTTACCCATTGACCTACTTGAGAAGTTCCTGGTGGCCAACATGGTGGTCAGTATAGCCCCTTTAAGCTTGCGACGAGCATTGAACTTCTTCAAGCAATCCACTGTCTCCTGACGATGGACCACAGAAGCCACACGTTCCCTTTGCTGTGTATACAATAATAATATGAGTAGTATTCGAAGTTTAAGTAGTCCCTGTAGTTGTTGGTACGTACACATATCCAGGGATGCTTCAGGGCATCGGCTGCAGTTATTCGCTTACTTGGATTTACAGTGAGCATTTGATTAATTAAATTCTTAGCCTCCGGGGTCACAGTGTCCCACTCTGGCGAAGGGTACTAGAAAAGATTTTTCAAATTGTTGGTCATTTAATAACACGATTATATGATTCACATAAACTTATAGATTAAATGTCAGACTTAAGATACCTAGCTACTAAATTAGAAACACCATTTTAAAGCTGTCTAGCTTATTTGACTAATCGCACCGAATTTTAAAAAATGTAATCAAATGTTAATCTTACATCGTATGCTCCAGCCTTGATTTGTGAGTAGAGTCGGTGCTGATCCTCGTCCCAAAAAGGCGGATAGCCCACAAGAAGTATATAAAGAATCACACCTGGTCAATGAAAAAAGATACGGATACCGACATAAGTAGGGTAAAGTTTGGAGAGTAAGGAGAGGGAGAGTGTTGGTCACAGTGAGGGAGAGTACTTACCGCATGCCCATATATCTACTGACTTGCCATAGGGCTCCTTCTTCAATACCTCGGGAGATAGATAGCCGGGAGTACCGGCAAATCCGAACCAGGCCTGATGATCGCCTTGTACCTCAATGGCTAGACCAAAGTCAGCGAGTTTCACAGCTGCACCCTTTGCCTTACTAGCTAATAGTAAATTCTCTGGCTTGAGATCTCGATGCACCACACCATTTTGATGGCAGTGATTGACCGATTCCAATATTTGTTGAATACAATGTGATGCATCAGCCTCTGAATAAAATTCACGTGCAACAATATCTTCGAATAGTTCACCACCAGTTACACTGTAAAATGTATTTATTGATCAATTTGATTTAATTTCGATTTCGATTCGATTCGAGAATTTTTTATTTTTTTTTGGTTTTGGTTTTGGTTTTGTTTTCTTGTTTGTTTTTGTTTGGTTAGTTGTACTAAGTTAGTTTAGTAGGTTTGTTTGTTAAATTTGTAATTGTAACTCAAAGGGGAAAAGGATGAAGTATGAATCTCAGTAAACAATAGTCAAGTCATTGTATTGGATCTCTACTGTCTCTTTATGGGTTACTTACAGATCGAACACAAGATAATGGTAGTTCTCCTCCTGAATGCTGTCATGCAATCGAACTGAAACAATTTGAAGTTAAATACAGACTATTAGTATTGCTCCAATACTTGGGTTTTATCTCTAACACTAAGCATATCTATCTATCTCTATATTTTTAAACAGATATATTATTTTTTTAGTCTACGTTATTCACACAGCAGTCAATCGAATTTTGTTTAACTTAAAGCCAGTTTAAGTTCCAGCTGAGCCTACCAATATTGGGATGATGTAGTTTTCTACATATGCGAGCCTCTCTTTCCAATTTCTGAAAATCTGGAAAACACGAAACAAAAATCCAATTAGCTACAAATTAAATAAGTTGTTTTAGTTTATTGTAATTAACCTCTGGCTGTTAGCTTCTTGGTGTTAATAATCTTTGCCGCAAACTCGAATCCCGTTGACTTTTGGACACATCTTTTTACGATCGAAAAGGCACCCCTGAAAATATCAAGTCAATCGATTTATCAATACAGTTTATACGTATTTTTCTCATTTTCTTTTTATACTTGTTGTTGACTTACTTTCCAAGTTCCTCTTTGATGTCATAATTGTCCGAAAAACGCGTACAGGCTGCTGGAGCAGCCATCGCGATGGCACACTTGAGAAAATCTATTGTGTGTGTGTTCCCAATTAATGTGTGTGTGTGTGTGTGTGTGTCTGTGTGTATTAGTGCCTTGTATACGAATGTATGAATCTGTGTGTCTTGCACTTGCACCGGAATGACCAGAGACCGTCTCACTGAGTGGCAGCACTTCCTTGGCCTTCCTAGGCTACACTTGCTGAGTAGAGTTTAAACCTCTTATCAGCTGCTGAATTCGCCGCAAAACTCAACTAACGACTATTTTGGGTTTCTGCAAAAATATATAAAATGCACAAATATGCTAATCAAAAACAGAAACTAGGGTCTAGAAATTAGAGTTATTCGAATATTGTATTTGTATAAAATGCTTGCAATTAGTTCTTAAATCGAAGACCCTCATTTTAAAGACCCAATGCAATAGTTTTAACTTTAAAATAAACTTTAGGTCGTGTTAATCCAGTTTTCATTTAAATTTCTAGCTGCATATTTTCTATTTTAGAAAACGTAATTTTTCTAACAGTGTACATATGTACATAGTATATTTGGTAACAAGTTATATCTTTTGTTTGTAGTGAAGGAAGTAGTAGATTTGATTGTTGTAGACTCGTTTCTGTTATTAATCGATTTCTACCCATAAGCCATGGAACTCATATTTCTAAATGAAGCTATTTAGAAACAATTACGTTTGTTTTCGAAATTGTATTTATTTTGAGTTCTTTGACTGGTTTTAATGATATATTTTTTTGTTTTAATTATTAAAGGTAAATTAAATAAAATGTTTAGCAATTTATGACTTTGAAGTTGAAACAGACTCAAAAGTGGTACATAAGGATGTGTTATGCAAGTATTGACTGTCACTACATACACAAAATACGTATGTAACTATACGGCGTATACCATACTTGCATAAGGAAGAGTCTAACTTGTTGCGAATGTATATATATATATATATATATATACATATATATGTATATCAAGATATATACATGTTCATCTATTTACTTCTAATAACTGTGCATGTATACACTCAAATGTTTACATAAACACACACGCACACACAAACAGGTTACTCTTTTTGCTTCCACATTCAATTCCATTTTCGCTGCGCATGAATTTTCCACCGTTATTCCAATTGCCAGTAATGCCTGTCGACTGCATGGAAGGGGTATCAAAATATTAACGCACACACACCCACACACACTTACACGTATGTGCAGTATACACACATATTTTATAAGTATTTTCAGTTGACTGCAGTATGGATATATGAAAGTTAATAATCAAAGTGAATTTGTTCACACTGACACACAAACATACATGTATAAATGTATTTTGCTGTATACTATATTAACTTGGTGTCCTTTGGAAACTGGGCGAGGCTTAAACGGATCGGAACGTCAGAAATAGCGTGTGTACGCATACGTATACATTCATACGTACATACAAACATACATATGTATATGTACATCAGCTACACAAGTTTCACCTACATTTCACAAATTAAAATATATATGTATGTGAATGCATTTTAATGTACATACACACATACATATGCGTGTCGTGTATTTATGTTAAAACGCGTGTTTGTATATAGGTAGATTTGGATTTACGTACTTCTACATAATTCCAAACAGAACAGACATTGATATATTTTCTATAATTTACTCTCGCGCACACACAAACGGACAGGCAGACACACACATTTAAGAGAAAAATATCCCACGCATATAAAATTTGTGAATATATGGAAACATTTGAAATGCATATGTATGCGTATATGAAAAATTCATATATGTATATATGCCCGTATGTTCGTATATTTTTGAATCTCCCGTGTATCCAATAATAAGCAGCAGCAAACGTAGCACCACACAAAATCCAACTTATATTCATAAATGTACACTTCTATTTCTTTAATTTCCATTTCAACTTGAGTGTGTTAAATTATGGCCTATGTACAGCACATAATACGTACATATTTACATTCAATATTCGCTGGTTTCCTTTGAACTGGTTCTATAGTTAATAAACTGTAATAGAAAATATTCGTATTATCCATTTAGGTACTTATATACCTAGGTACCTAATTGGCATTCACATATGAAAGAAAGTAAAAGTATGTATCCACCAAGGCTCTGGTATATACCCGATTTTAAATGTGTTACACTCTTGTACATACACATATAGTATATATATGGGTGTATATACGGTTAACGGGACCAGGCGACACGCGACTTATGTACGTACCAAGTACTGTGTGTGTTTTTTTTGTTAAAAGAACGTCCGTTGGTTAGGAAAGCGAATTCAATACTGATGCCTTCCAATACCGAGCAGCATCAGGAGTATGCTTAGTCTATAGAATTGCACATTTATATACATACACCCATATACATATATACATACATATGCTTTACATTTCTGTATCCCAGGTCGCCTCCTCTATGTTCTGAGATTATTTGTATATTCACTCTGCCTTAACTAACGGATTGTGAGCGGCAGCGAGAGAAAGTCTCCACTTTACTGATTCGACACTCGACGCATGACCGGCAAAAAGCTCTTCTCCTTCAGCCCACATAGCTTCACACAACATTTGAATTTTCCACTAAACTTATCGATAGCTCGATATTCGCTATTTTTTCAGTATGATAGGTAACATGTTAAAATTCTATCAGTTTGTCCTTTTAATGTATTCAAGCAAAGCACACAACACTTTTTTTTAACATATTACTTTATCTAATACAAACCTATTACTAATTATTTGTTTGGGGTAGAACCGTTTTTGTAATGAAATTCTTATTGGGCCGTGGTGATAAACAGGTACCAAGGCTGTTTCAATACAAACACACGGATAAATTAAAGTTTTCAGCTTTCTACATACATACATTGTATACTTATTGGAGTCAACTCCACGGTGTTGCATTCAGTTTTCGTTTCTAGTTGGATCACGAGAATATACGCCATATTATCCTGTCACACACATTCACACCTGCACATGATCGAACATCAAAATTTACACAGGTTTCAATTGCGTTCAGTTTGTATCTCTAACTTTATGAACACGATTGTAATGGCTTCACTCTGAACTGCTGCTACCGAATTGCACTTGGTTTATTTTCCATTATACCATGGCTGTAAGATTTTTATTTACTCCATTTACTGTGCTTGACTTATAGATTTGTTTTCGTAAGGGATGGAACATACAATTAGGGAAATAAAAAATCGATGAGCCGAACAGCTGATTGCTGAAGACTTTCAAAAATAAGAAAAAAAAATAAAACATTACAAGCACTTATTCATGTGCAATATAATATTAAATTGTTAATGAATCTTTAATTGTTCAAGATTGCATTTGGTATAAATTTATTGGAAAAACAGCTCAAATTGCTGTAGTACCTGGATTTGCGATAAACCGATAACCGGCCATCCATTGAGCGCGTGCAGGGCTGGAATGAAATAAGGGTATTCCTTAAAATAGTTCGCATTTGTCTTGGAATATTTTAAAGCAAGTCTAAAAGAGCAATATTATATATCAAATAATGTACTGCCGACCAGTTTGTTATTGGTTAACAGATAATATTGGCAGTTAATTAATTTTTTAAAATTATTTTAAATAGTTTCTGGAACACCCTGACTAATATATCGCCTCAGCATTGTAAAAGCGATAAATTCTTTGTATCGATATATGTGCCAAAGTCAGAAAACAAATAAATTGTATTATCTTCAATAAAAATGTTTAAAAGTTGAAAAATAGTATCAATAAATTAAGATTATTTATACTAGTGCTGGCAAACAAAGCACCACCTGCAAAACGTGTATTTTGTGCACGTGCAAGGAATTTGCTCCTTTTTTGTACTTAATAGAAAATCGATCGGGCGGGGTTGAGTGCAAAATGGATTCGTTGGAGGAGCAATTAAGACAGCTAACAATATTAAATAGTAGGTGCGACGGGGGATATGTGCGAACAGGCAAGGTGGCAGCTCTCGTCGAGAACCTACAACAGAAAGTGACCAGCGCCGAGCAAACTGGTATTTATGGCAAAAATAAAATGGCACCAATAATTCCACCGAAACCATTTCGAAAACCGACTGAGATGCCACAGGTGAAAAAAACATAAATACGCTCGGGGCTTTAGACTTTATACTCATTTTTGTGTAGGTGCCACTGAGCAAATTGGTCACTGATGCCCGAGAGCCACTATACTCGCAGCCACTGCACAGCCTGGAACTGGGCGCCCACAAGGAGACTGCAAGCGGAGCAGCCTCAATCCTGCTGCGTAAACAGCCTATTTATGCGGGCCAATCGGGAGAGAAATCCAGTCCCATTGGTAGCCAGTCGACCTTGGACAATCCAGCTGTGCTGGAACAGCAACTTGAAGCTCTGGCCTACCACAAACTGCAGATGGAGAAACGAGGTTTGCTAGGATTAAAAGTCCATCCGGATGAGCAGCCTGCCGCAAGCATTCCAAAATTATCTTCAACATCGCTCTGTGGACGTGGCTTAACAAGCCAAAATACTGGGATTTACAGTAGTTCGAAAACAACGTCGGATAATACTTCTAGATCCGACTATATGCTGTTGGCTAAGCGTCCAGAGCTTAATTCCTGTACACTTTATTCAAATATACAGCAATCATGCCCTCAGAAAAGTATTAAGTTCATTATACCACTTTTACTGTAACTCCCTTTAAAACTAATGGATTACATATTTGTAGATTTGGGTGAAATGCAAGGACATCTCTCGATTTGTACGAAAAAGGACTTCGATGACGAACTGCCACCACCGCCAAGTCCTGTTAGCTCATCCTACAGTGAACTCCGTCGTGCCAGCGACGTCTTCAACAAGTCCACCGTGGACAGTGCTATTAAAATGTCCAATTCCGCTGTTTCCCATGGAAATTATGCAAATCATTATGCACAGAACACAAACCCAAAGGTTATTTGCAAATACAAATCAAATTATCTGATTAACTAACTTAATTAACTTTCTAAATATTTTAGTATTATCAAAGCAAGCCAAACACTGATTATTATGGGTATGGAGAACTGTCTCAGGTAAATATCAAACCGTACAATTATTGATAGCGTATATTGTATCTCATTTGCTTTTAGAGTTCCTCCACTTATGATTCCATATATGAGCCTATTAATCCTCGTCCGCCAAACGATCTGTCAGTGCGCACAAACTATAATATGTATGCAAATATATCAAATCAAAGCACAGACAATACTCCGGGAGGCGTCACCATAGACGAAACTGCCGACACTCGCAGCTTAAACTATCCTCCCCCGAAAAGAGATGACATCGATGAGAACGAAAGTAATTATCATTTGACTCCAATTGATTCAACGAACGAAGTCGAGAGCTATGGTAATTAAATTATTTAATTATATATAATAAATTGTTTTGTATAAGAATCTTCCATGGACTGCATATAGAAATTATTAGAACGAACCTAAAATGTATCCCTATTTTACAATGACTACTCAAACTCGAACCGAATCGGAGCGGTATATGATAACGCTCTATTTAGAATAATTACCTTCCCTTCCCTTACAATGAACTCGACAGAAACACCTATTGTAACTTATTCAAGGGGACTCAAAGAACTTTTTAAACCAACTAAATAACTTGTTGCAACTAAATAACTTGTAGCTGCTTAAACAAGACACTTTAACTTAATCAATTTATCTAGGGCGCTGCTTTAAGTGTGGCGAGCGAGTTCTGGGCGAGAACAGCGGATGTACAGCAATGGATCAAATTTATCACATTTCATGTTTTACGTGCACCGAGTGCCAGATCAATCTTCAGGGAAAACCGTTTTATGCACTTGAAGGTAACCCCTTCTGTGAGTTTGACTACCTGCAGACCTTGGAGAAATGCTCGGTATGTCTGAAGCCAATTCTGGAGCGTATTCTCCGGGCCACTGGGAAACCATATCATCCACAGTGTTTCACATGCGTGGTGTGCGGAAACAGTTTGGATGGTAAGTCTATATTCTTAAATATAATTACTCGACAGAAAACTTGCAACCAAAAGATTTACTTGCATTTACAGCGATTCCCTTCACAGTTGATGCCACTAATCAGAATTATTGCATTGCGGATTTTCACAAGTAGGTTTAATTATTAACGCTGTAACTAGTCAAACAGTTGATCAAATATTTGAATTTTGTTTAGAAAATTTGCACCTCGTTGCTGTGTTTGCAAAGAGCCCATTTTGCCAGAACCTGGCCAAGAGGAGACTGTGCGAGTCGTCGCGTTGGATCGTAGCTTCCACTTAGAATGCTATAAGTGCGAGGTAAATAACTATATTAATAGCTAAATCCAATAAATATACTAATCTCTTATTGTCCATTAGGACTGTGGCCTTCTACTATCCTCGGAAGCCGATGGACGCGGATGTTACCCATTAGATGATCATGTTTTATGTAAAAGCTGCAACGCTCGACGCGTTCAAGTGTTGACCAATCACATGAATTAAGTTAATCATTTTTATATCTAAACTAAACATTCGAAATTCGAATAACTGCATTCCAGTCACCTATATTAATCGAATATGCGTAACTTACTCAATTTATAATAATATAACTGATAACTATATATAACTGCTATAATACGCTCTCTACGTAGATGTATGTGTGCTTATAATTAACCCAAAACACACATTATATTACACTCTTTTGTATATAACCAATTTATGATATTACACTCGTGAAATAAATTAATCATATTCCTTCCTCTAAACGTATTGCTAACGAATTTCGTTTGATCTATGTATATATGTTTTGTGGCTTAGTTTAATTAGTTTAAATTTAGCCAGATTTAAAATATTATCTTAATATCCCAAAGAAATTACAAAAATTATCTTAATAAATCAATAATCGCTCATGTTTTCAAATCCGCTATTTGCGCTTGATTTGTGTTTTTTGCTGCCAGCCATCAGTCAATCAACCATCCATCATACATAATAAAAATTCGTTATTTGTATATCGTTTCATTTGTAAGCTTTTTTTTTAATAATTTAGCTGAGAACTAAAGTTTTCTTAGATAAGAAATGTCAGTTATAATGCATCAATCAATCATTCATTGAAATTATGGTATTTTTCACGTGGCCTTGACCTTCTTGTTTGGTACAAAGCTTGTCGATTTAATGGCACACTTGTGCTGGCCAAAAAGTCCCTCGACGGGCTCACAGCGACAGTCGCTGACGGTCTCGGTCTTGAAGAGGGCATCGGCAATCGAGGAGGTCACCTGATTGAGTACCTTCTTCTGCTCCGGTGCCTTCAGCTTGTCAAAGTTCTGTGTTGCAAATGCCCAGCCGCCATTGTTGAGCACGAAATCAATACCCATGTCGTTGTCGAATTGCAATTTCGGTCGCTTTTTATTATCCTTACCGTCCAGGGTTGCAACTAAGCGTGAGTTAAATCCTTGAGGGTAATAATTGTTTAGTTTTTGTTCAGCTAGTGTTCAAAAAATTCGATTTTAGATTCTTACCAACTAGTTTCTCATTCGGTATACCCTCCAAAGCAAGTCCCTCTATGGGTGCGATCAAATGTAGCTGAGCCCCATCAAATTTGGTCATCGTTCCAGTTATATGAGCTCGCACAAGTTTCCACTAGAAAAACAGAAAAATAACAAATATTATAAATTATTCCCGATTCACACACGAACTGTTATCGATTAGGCGTGGTCAATTGGATATCTATGATTAAGATACTACACAGAGGAGCTGAAGTCACTTACCCAATTGGTGTACTCGAGAGAATCACTGCGGACTCCGATGATGGTCTTGGCTGCTCCAGCACGGAATGGATAGTCGAGGGCCAATTTAAAGGCATTCTCATCAGATTGGGGCACAAGGGTCTTGATTAATCGATTAAGGATGTAGTAGATTTGGAGAACTCTCTCTTCCGTGATGATTTGCTCAACGCAATCGTCACAGAAGTTGTTGGGACCATTTAGCTGAATGGTGGCCAGATTACCCTTATAGTTTTTCTTGCCGTTGTCACTGGTTAGCAGGGCCGGGTAACGTTTGGACTCCTTAAAGGCGATGACGCCGATTTGTACGTCGGAGAAGCCGCGAGTCTTCAGCGCATCCCGAATTTCCGTGATGGCTGGGGCCACCAGGTTAGCCAGGACCTTGGGTGTTACATTGACGTCAACGACAAAGACCACATCGGCCTTGTTGCCCGGTGTCTTCACGGTAAACTCCTCCCCAAGCTCCCGCTGGCCCACGGCGCCCGAGCATCGTAGACAACGTGGCGGAAGAAGCACCAGTTTGTCGAGTTCTTTGAGGGCCGAACCATAGGCGAGGGCGAAGGTGCAAGCCACGGACTCCTTATCTTTCTCCGGAGCACTCTGGGTGGCTAAGTCACAGGCACGGCGGTACGGCCGGGAGTCCAAAGCCAGGTAATTCAGAGTCAGAGTCGACTCAATGCCAAATATCTCGCTGCAAATGTCGTTACGGGTCTGGGCCTGATTCTGAGCCTTTACCGGATTGCACTTGCCCAAGCCGTAGTCATTGCCAAAGCTGGACGAATCTGCGGCCAGAGTGCCATCAACCAGGAGGTAATCATCATAGGGCTCAGCATTTCCATTACCCAGCAGACCCCGGGTCTTGCTCGTATAGAAGCCGTCGACCTTAACATGGCAGACCTTCAGATCAGTGGTACAGGTAACAGTAACGCCATACTCGGAGTGCAGATAGACGCCGTAAAACTTGCGCCAGGCATGAAGACCCGGTAAATGCTGTGGATACTCCACGGCCTTGTTGTTAACCTTGAGGGCGAGGGTGTCGCTGATCTCAGCAGAGTTTCCATCCCGATCGACGAGGGTAATAGCCTTCAGCTTGCCATCACTTAGTTGACCAATAACGGTAAAGTTGTTGTCAACACTGTCCTGGGCCAGGACGTATTTACAGTTACCCGGATAGGCGTAGGTATGGCCATCGAAGCTGAACACATACTGGCCATTCACGAGCTGGCCATTCAGCTCAAAGTCCTGGAAAAGCACGGAGTACAGCCAGGAAGAGTACAGATCCTTGTTAAAGATATTCTCCCAATTTTCGTTGAGCACGAAATTGATTAAGCTCGAGCGGAACGAGAACAAATTCGGTATCTTAGACAATTCATCAAAGTACTGGGGCAGTGCCGAGGTCCAACCCTCGATGTCGCCGGCTGGTAATCTTCCTCCTCCCGCTGCCGCCGCATTTTTCTCGAGGGCAGCCCAAATGGAACGCACTGTTTTAACCAATAGCTTGGAGATGTCCTCGAGCCACTTCTGATCATCAATCGGCTGCTGCTTCAATTTGGCCTCCAGATACTGCTGCAGCTTTTGCAGCAGCTCCTTTGATTCACCCGTTTGGGGCAGAACAAGCAATTGATTAAAGATCGTTTTCAGGGCATCCAAAATTTGGTCAGCCAACTTCATCTGCTTTATTTTTTCGATGATTTCGTTACGCACTTGCTCGAAGGTCGGTAATTTAGCAATGTATTCCTTGATGTCCTTAACTGTTTCCTCGGCAAAATTAACGAATGCCTTGATTATTTCCTGGGCGGCCTCATTGAATGGCTTCAGTAGCTCATTGACGGCCTTGCCGTAACTCTTCAGGGCTGGTCCATACTTCTCCACCCACTCAATCAAACCTTGGAAAACCTTTGCGTATGCATTGACAATTTCCACCCGAAGTTGCTCAATCACTTTAGTGACCGACACCACAAATTGCTCCCAGGCTTTCAAAATCGATTTCTTCCACAATTCCTGCAACTTCTCGAACAACTCTCCGAACGCTTTGTGCAATTTCTCGTAATGCTCTGCCAAAGTTTTGCTTGACTCATCGATAAATTTCTTGATTGATTCAATCAGTTGGCGTCTGCATTGGAAAAAGAAAACATCAAATTATTACTTAACATATCAGCTGAGATTGATTGCACTCGGTAATACCGAGCATTGCCTTCTCTTCCGGTATTCAACATTTTGAACCTTTTCCTGTAATTTGTACTTAATGTACTTACATGTTATCAATAATTCTAGCTAATGTGGGATCAGCTTCAAGCTCCGAAACAATAGATTTCAATTGATTTTCATATCCCTTGGTAAGTTTGTCAAAGTCGGGAGTGCTTTTCTTGACCAACTTCGATAACTCTTCCAGATCAGAGGCGACTTTGTCGAAGCGCTTCTTAACCTGGTCCTTGATGGCTTCACTCTCCTTTTTCACCTCCGCTTCGAGGGTGGTCTGTGGACGGAGAAGCGATAAAAAGATAAGTCAACTGTTTCAATCTTATTTTAAATTGTTTGAAACTTACCTGGAATGCTTTGACCTCATTCTCATCGATTTTGTAGGTGGTTTGAAGGAAGTTGGCTGCATCGAGAGCGACACGGCCATTGGACAGTGGTTTGCCGTTGCCAATGACATCGAATTTGAATTCCTTGCCCAATTTAAGCTCGGCATTTGCATTAATCAGATTTTGGCGATTTAGGGAAATCTTGGCCCAATTTGGCTGCAATTCGGCAATAATTTCAACCGGCTTCTGGCCGAAAGCCTCGAGTTTCGAGTTGATTTTGGCTGAATGCTTCTGCCAATTGAAATCGGCTTGAGCCAGAACGATTTGCTCCTTGAGAGCGTTAACCGACAGCTCCACGCGATCCTTGCTGCCAAAGACCAAGGCACCCACATTGAGATCATGGGTATTGCTCTGCAATACACTACCGGCACTAAACTCCTTCGTCTCCGTATTTAGGGCAGCGTGTGTATTGAGCTCGTACTGGAAGTGCAAACCGGACGAGTAGATCTTCTGACTCGATGTGATATTGTAGCCTCCATTCGATTGAAGATTACGCACTTGATTACTAGCAATCACTTTCTGATCGGGTGTACGGAATATATCGAAAACAAATTCGCTATTTGCAATGCGCTTGTCGCGATTGGCATCGATGTTACCCGAGATACTCAGGGCCCGAATGCTCGGATGTTCCAGTTTCAGTTGACCCTTCGAATTGAAAGCCACGTGCTCTACACCCGTGATGTCCAATACCGCGGAGATTCTGGCCACATCATTTGGTCGCTGTAGTTTATCGATGTAGAATGCAGCGGATTGTTCATAGTGACCGAAGATCTTGCCTCCCGTGGGCAGCTTCTGGACCGTTTCAAGAACAATCTGTCGTTTAGGTAGAATCAGCTGAACGCTCGACCCAGTGGGCAGCACTTGCGCCTTTAGCTGGTACTTAAAGTTGTTGCCGGTGATGTGACCATCGAGATTGTATTCAATTTTATAACCCTGTCGCAGGCTCTTCGATTTCCATTCGAGTTCATATGGATATCCGATCTCACGTAGATCAACCAAAACGAGTACGCCGTGCTCAGCGTAATCTGGCTTGTTTTCGTCCAGGGTCAGGGTTGACTGTAGCTGTATGTTGATGCACTGCCGCTTCTCCTCGCAGATGGATTGCTTCAGATTGAACTCCTTGTTGGTTACCTTCAATGTGTTGACCACGTTCTTCGGGCCATAGTTACCATTAAAGGTATAGGAGAAGCCCACCTCCTGATCTGCGCTCAACGTGTAGTATTGACGCACCAACTTGAAGTTACTCGACACAGTTTTTCCGTGAATTTGCACCTGACCCTGTCCCTCAATGATGGCCTTGCTCTGATCCTTCTTGAGGCTATAGGAGGCAGTGCCGGCCATGACCACGCCCTTGGCATTCTTAATATCAACCTTGAGGCTCTTGGTATGGGCCCGTACATCCAGCGTATAGCTGTCCAGCTGCAGTTTCTTTGAGCTCCAGCTGGCCAGAATGTAGAAGTCGTCAATGTTGGTGTAAGAAGCCTCCGTGTTCAGTTTAAAGTCCAGCTCGACAACATGCTGCACATCGACGGCCAATTTCGCCTTACGCTCGCCGAGTATCTCGAGTATGGCCATTAGCACCATGGGCTCCTCGTTGGGCAGCTTGGCCCGTAACTCTAGACCCTTCTTATGCTCCGAATTGTACAATTTACTCTCCGTGCTGTAGGCTTTTCCAGCGTTCTTGAACTCCATGCTGACAACATAACTATCCTCGGCGGCCTTGTGGGTGCGTACCGTGAGCTCGGCATTTTTTACGGCCTCGCTGTTCGTGTCCAGTTTCCACAGTAGTGCTGCTGACTTCGTGCTCTCGACAAAACTCAGATCCACGTTGGTCTTTATGTACTTCTCCCCATATTGCGCATTGAAATCGTACTTCCATTTACCGCTTTCCTCCGAGCCCAGTGCCTTCTCCTCGATTTGATAGCTACCATCGAGTTTGAACGGCTTAGCGAGATTGTTGTTTTGCACCTCGAAGTTATACGTGCCCTGGGGCGTAGTGCCCGTCCAGACGGTGTTCACCCGCGTGAACTGACCATCGCCCGTCTTCGAATTAAGCGTAAATTGCAAATTATGAGCCCCATTTCCATCTTCGCGCGGTTTCAGGAATTTACCCTGGCTGCTTAGCTCCCAGGTTTTGAAAGTGGACTCGGGGGCCTGGAGGTTTGCATTGACTTCGTACGTGGCTGGTGTAGTTGCCTGTCCCACATGATAGTTGCCAGTGAGTTTGCCTGAGATGCGATCTCCGAATTTACCCGAAATCTCTCCGATCGCATGATCTGCACTATATTCGCTAATCAAAAGGGCGAGCTCGAGCGGCTGCTGCTCGGGGAAGTTGCCCTGTACGCTTAGACCCACATCAATGGACTTGTTCGAACCCTTTGGTAGTTGCTTTACATGGTAGTTGAGTTCGGCCCGCTCACCGGAGAACGCCGTGTAGATCACCTGTGAATTCACCGACAGCTCCTTGGTCTTTGTACTCATCTTGTCCAGTTTACCCTTGAACGTTACGGAACGCTTCTTGCCAGCGGGCAGTCGTTCGTTCAGCTGCACATCCAATGTACCTTGGGACACCTGAGTTTTAGGATTTGTAGTCACATGGCGATTGAGGCTGCCATCAAAACTATGCCCATCGGGTGCGACAAATGTGAATCCTCCTTGGATGTCACCATTGCTGCGCCAATCTCCCTTCAGAGCACCATTTGCTTCCAGTGACACTTTCTTTCCGTCCGCTTCCACGGTATTTTTCGTCGAAAACTTGGTCTTGTCGGCCACGTTCTCGGTCTTCAGATGCAGCTTCTTGTTGCCATCGAGTGTGATGGACGCATCAATGTCGTACTTCGGTGCCTGAATCTGGAATTTCGATTCGATTTCGATTTTATGCTTTGGATCCGTTTTCAGGGTCTCAATTGTGGTGGTTAGATCACCCTTGCCGTTCTTGGCCAGCTTGAAATCACCCTTGGCATTTAGTTGATTCTTGAGAACCAATGTAAACTTTGCCGCTGAGATTTTGTCCAGCGGATGCTGTGATTCCGTTGTCAGTTTGACAAGCTCCGCGTTGTCACGACTAGCGCGGAATTCGCTATTGGTTTTCTCAGGTGTGCCAAGGACCTTGAGAATCCACTGCAGTGGTTTGTCCTTACTGCTCATCTTGGCACTGCCTTGCAGATCAATGTGTATGTCTTGGGCAGTGTAGCGTTGGCCAAGCTCACCCTTAGCGGTAAGAAGAATGCCACAGGATGTGCTCAATGTGTTGTCCACATTCAAGACATTGCCACTGGCATCACACTTCGAACTGATGTCGATCCACGCCTTGTCCCATTTGCCTTTAGCCAACAGTTCGTAGTCGCGCATTGATTTCTGATTCGCTTGATATTTAACATTGATTGAGGCCGTTTTCTGTTCACGTACTGCTTCCGCATCGAACTGGAACTTGTTCGCATCGATGTCGGACTGAACCTTGAGCGAGGCGAATGGTTTGTTTTTGTGAGTGAGCGCCACATCTTGCGAGAACTTGGATGAGCTCAACGTGGTTGAGCCCTCGTTCTTCTCAAATTCAAAGTTCGTAAGACTTGTTGCCGACCAGGTCATTACCTTACCGGTTAGATCGAGGGTCAATTGATTTGGAACTATTGTGAACTTTACGGAACTACCGTAGATATTTTCGGGCGACTTTTCGTCGTTCACGAACAATCCGGCAGCATATAGACTACCATCCAATTTGAAGTTACTCTTTACTAGATACGAATGCTGGCCGGGAGCAATGCGCAGTTCGGCGTTCAGAGAATTGGTACCAACATCGGCCCAACCATTGAGCACAATACGCTCATTGGCTGGACTAACAATTTGGAAACTCTCAAAGGTATATCGGGCCTGTTTATCACTTGATTTCTGGACAACAATCTTTCCATCGGCACGATAACCCTTAATGTCATTGGTGATGCCGTTCTTGTCGTGGATCTCAATCAGAGGCTTGTACTCATTGCCATTTTTGGAGAAACCAATTTTGCTCCTCTTGACATCCTGATCTTGCTCCAACTGGCCGTAAACGACAAGCTCTTGGTTATCGCTGGAGACTCCCGCTTCAACAGCCAGATGGTATTTGGGATTATCGAGAGACAAACGTCCGTATGTCCTTGGCTTAGTGCCCAGCTCGAAGGAGACGCTAGTGTCGTGGGACACCTTCGATCCGGGTGTGCTGTACGCCAGCTTCCACTGCTTACTGTCTTGGGTCAGAGCTGTATGTGTGCCCTTCAGATTAAATTTACGCTCGACGGTCGCGTAGACAGCGAAGGAGAAGGAACTTGACACATGGAAGTCATCCAGATGACCAACAGCTCCTGTTCCGGCTCCAACTCCAGCTCCAAGGGGACGCAGACTGCCCGAGCTAACCACACAGACATTTACACCCGCGAATTCCAGTTGATTGAAACACATCTCATTCTTAGTTGCTGGACGGGCGGAGCCCTGCTTCTTGGGTCCCTTTAAAGCAATCGATTTCAGTGGCTTATCCTGTTCGGCGACAAAGAATTCGGCATTGAGCTGCACATCGATAAGTTCCAGTTTCTCGCGTTGCAAGTCCACGTCAACGTTGAAGCCATCTCCGTTGTCGATCAGGGACATGGTCACATCGCTGCCAGTGGCTGAGTGGGCGCTGGAGACGACACGAAGACCGGTCGACAGCACCTGAGTATTAAATCCGAGTTGGACGTTCACGTTGACATCAATGCTTGGTACAAATTTGAAACGATATTTGGATCTCTTCCAGTTCTGCTCGAGTATATCGTTCACATTGACGTTGACGGCAAAATCGATCTTGTTGGAGGCAAAGCCCTGTGCTCCAAACTCCAGTGGAATACCCAAGCCGGTGGGGTAGTTTAGTTCTGCGTCGAGGAATAGATGGTGGCATGTGAACTGCTTTTCAAAGGACGACAACTCCTTCTTGCTCTTGTCGAAGGCATTGGAAAAGTACATGATTACGTCATCCAAGGTACGCGGTATATTGTCGCCAAGACTGAGGAAACTCAGCTCGGAGCCGAACAGCTTAAGCGATAAATCCAAGCTCAGATCTTGGTTAGTCTTGCTGCCGTAGGTCTTGTAGCGCTTGGCCAATTTGGCAGCATCATCGGCAATGGATCGTTTACCGCGACCAGCCGGTGCGCCCCCTTGGGCCTGGGCGTTGCTAGTCTCAATCATTTTGACAATTTCATCAAAGTCCTTGTTTAATAAGCCCTTGGGACCCACATAGTACTCAAGCAGATTCTCCAGATTCTCCTGTCGTACACTCGCCTCAAACACGTTGAAGTTGGTGCCAAAGATCTCGGTGCTGAGGTTGAAGCGTGCTGAGCGCGGCAGGAAGCCATGCTGTGAATAGATCAGCTTGTAGTCTGAACTGGCACTCAGTCCCAGGGGATCCAGTTTGTAGGAGAAACCATTGTGGAAGCTGTACCGCCTGTAATCCTTGGGGAACTGCTTGGTCACACGTATGTTACCCAAATGATAACGCTGCAGCTCTCGAGCAGCATCCGTAGAGTCGCGTATGAGCTTCAAGCTGGACTCAATGAAGCCCCCAACCTGGTAAACCGGCTCAACGTTGATTAGCTCCGACAGCTGATTGGCCAGCTCGGCGCTGGGGCAATTGATGGCAGCCAGATAGGCCTCAATGCGCAGCTCCGAATCCTCATTGTGATCCTTCAATAGTTCCAAGGACTTGCCACTCAATGCCGTACTGCAGCTGGTGGAGGAGGAGAATGCCTGTAGAGCTGCAACGCGAATGCGATTGGAACGACCCGGAGAGATGCATTCTGTGAGGACTGGAGTAATGTTGCTGTTGCTGATCAGACTCTTGGCATTTCCAATGCCCTTGAGGACATAGATAATGCGTTCCTCATCCCGTTTGGTATTGGCCTTGCACTGCTTAAGTCCATCGACGAATTTCTTTGAAATGGGTTCGATCTCGGCAGCAGGACAACCATGTCGCTGGCAGTATTTCGAGATGAGGTTACCCAGCACCAAATAGATCTCCTTGTTGGCCTGTGGACCCGCTTGAGCAGCTGCCTGGACCAGTGTCTCCCTGTCCACGGACTCCACCAAATTCAGCGATAGAATTGCCAACAGCTTCTCCTTCTCCTGCAACTTATTCAGCTGGCGGAGAATAGCTCTCGCGGACTCGGCCGTGTTCGTGCGGAACAGGGCATCGAGGTAAACCTTGCGGGCCAGCGACTTGTTCTGATGTGGAACGGCGGATAGTTCGAGAAGAGTATCCGTATCTGCATTGCGCATCAGACGGATCAGTTCCACGAATTTCTTGGCATTATCCTTTTTCACATAGTCACTGCTCAAGTCAACCAGTTCGTTGAGGGCTACCTTGAGAGCGGCCAAGTTTTTGGTTGCATAGACATCGGATTTCTGGAATATAATGCTAGCGCGGTGTGTACCCGTGGCTGGAGCAGCTCCAGGCGTACCACCAGCACCATTCTTCAACTTCAGACTGGTTATGACCTTAGCGGTCACATCGGAGCTGCCCTTGCTGCTGCCCGTGAACTTGTAGAGCTCCTCAAGCTGTACACGCTCGACGACTCCGCGCTCAATCTTTGCCTCCTTGCTGTAGGCAGACTTCAGAAGGGAACTGGAGGTGACTCCGGCTTTTTCGTTGACAACGCCGGCAAGTAGACCGCTATTGATGTGTTCTCGATGGGCGCAGTTATTTAGATTACGTACTTTGGTCACTGTATCGACGTTACCAGACTTTGAGGTGTATACTTGCGTCGGGCACTGTCCAAAGACATCCACTTCGTTCTCGTTGTCCTTGCCTGATCCCGATTGTAGCAGCGATATAATGGCTCGCTTTATGTTCAAGGAGTACGCTGTATCCGTGTCATCGACACAAATCTCTGGCTCCACCTGTCCACTCACCCAGGTGAAGTGGACTGGCTTTTGAATATTCGTTACGATTTTCTTCTCAACCGATTCCTTCGTGTTGATCACCTTAACAGCGCCAATTTGCAGGGTATAGCCGCAGTTACCACCTGCAAACACTTTAGCCGATCCGGTCACTTTCAAACTGGTGTCGTCCGCATCGCTCACGAGTCCGGAGCCCAGTCCCACAGTCAAGATGCTTTCAAAGCCGTACTCGTAAAAGTTTCCCGGGGCATACTTGAGTATTCCATTGTCGGCTGTATATGCAAAAGAATAGTTTATATAATAAATAATCATTAGTATTGAATTAAATTAATTAATTAATAACAAATTAAAAAGGAATTCAAGTCAAGAGATATTTCTGATCAGTTCACTCAATAAATAAAATTATAATTTAGTGCACACCATGTTGATATATATATATACATATATGCTTTTTAAATATACTTTATTAGTCTTTGTGTAAGAAGGTGTGAAATTTCATCTAATATACTATATATCTAAGCCTATTTTTATATATTGGTTTATAAATAGCTTTTGATCTTTAAGCTCTATGTTTTACTTACATCGCGGACATCCTTTTTGACAGCTGCCATCTGAAATGGAAATTTGAAAATATATATATATTAAAAATAGATAATGGAAACATCAATTTAACCTACTTGAAAACTGGGAGTTCTTAAAACTAAATAATACTAGCATTGGATTGGAAAGGGGATAAAGTGATCTGGGTATTTTTTGTAACAAAGGAAAACAAGATTGGGTTGTGTTCAATGTTCTTGAGAGTAAAAAAAATGTTAATTTAAAAAATTATGATTATCAAATCATTTGTTTAAACTAAATGATGCAAGTCTTAGTTTAACGACTTCTGACTCTGATTTCGATCACATTTTCAGGGCACTTTTGCTTGCAACTCAATTAAACTCAATAAATTTGTACAATTACTAGAGGCGCTCATGTTAATAATGTATCTGAATGAATAAATTTAATAGTAAACCTTGTCAACTCTCAGATTGAACCAAGGAATATCTTATAGTTAGTCGTTCTAAACTTAATGTACGTACCAGCATTTATGGTACCTACTAGTACCAAGGCACTAATCAGGAGTCCACGCAGGAGACAAGATCCCGCCATTCTTTCGATATGTTCGGCCCCCTTCGGGCTAGCCTATTAAATAACATCAAATAATGAATTTTTAGTTCAAAACTTATCCCTAAGAAAACATAACTTAAACTTAAACCTTAAACTATTTTAAGAACAAAGTTCTCGGGCTTTTCTGATTCAATTTAATAAAAATGTATCACTTTGTTTATTAATTTGAAACTTGTTCATTTTTATTTTATTCAGTGTTTGATAGTTCATTGAAAATGTATCAGTCTTTTATGGCACACACGATCAGGTTCTTTCAATAATGAATTGTTCGTTACTAAAATGCATTAACACATTAAGGATATTGTACCTTATCACGACGATATAATTCACAGCAATTCCTTGGAGGGAATCCACAAATACTATTTAACGACACCGACTTGATATGGATCCGCCGACAACCGACTTCGAATTAAGCCGCATTTTCCACAAGAACTCACTTTAAATACGTCGATTATAGTACATAATGTAAGCACTCATATAAGCACTCATATATACATAAATATATGCAGTCACAGACACACACACACACACGCACACACACACATGTCTTGTCGTACTGTGTCTTCTTTCTCTACTTTTTTGCTCTCACGCGGTCAAGTCGCTCTCATGCATCGAAATCTCTTCGATTGCTTTGTGTGCTACGCGTGTGTGTTTGTGCGCGTGTGTGTGTGTACTGCGTGTGTGGGTACATGTGGGTACATGTGTCTACACATGTACACTTTCATGTACCTCTATTATCAGAGGATGAATTTGAGGCATTCGACCCCAACTTAGTTTTTATTTACACATAGAGTAGATCTTTAAATAAAAAGTAATGCACTGAGAAAAATCAAAATGTTATATACTTATGCTGACAATAATGCTGACTGAATATCTGATTTACTCAACAAATTTTAAGTAGTTTATAATTAAAATAAAATAAACGATTTTATTGGCCTCCATTTTAAAATAAAAAAACTCTGGACTTTTGCACTATTTCTTGATTTTACAAACTTTTTTTTACGAGTGTAGAGAAGATCTCTTTATACAAATATACTAGGCAAACACAAAATATTCAATATGTTTGCAGGAGCTATGTGTCTCAAATACACTTGCTCATAAAAATGTTTAACCAGCAATGTTTAAAATGCATTATTTAAATCGCTTATTGGAAGTAGTCCGCTTTAAATCGGAATTTCCAACTGTTCTCGGTAGTTTTCACATTTTTATATATTGGATAGAAATCAAAGCAGAGAAATTCGAAAACTCGAACAGTCTCAAATTAAATGGGAGCCACTGTGTGTTTGCTTGGACGTTATGACTTATACTTATATACTCGTACTAATGTTTTCTTATCTACAACTGAGTTTGGGTTGTCTTAGCACCTACCACCCAAGAGTCCTACGTACGAACAGGTACGAGTATATCGGGTATATCAATACAATAAAAAATCAAGAAACCCTTAGACCCTAGACACAAAATACCGTGTTCACTCAACAAAAATAGTTTTCCATAAGTTTTATTTAAAGACCAGTAATCAGAATCGAAGAAGAATTGTTTGATAGGTGAAATGGGTTCAGCTACCTTGAACCGTGTAGAACCAACAAATGATGCATAATAATACCAGATTATTTGAAAACTTAAACACTAAGTTGTCTGGTGTACGTGAATTATGAATTATGAATACTGTGAATTGCAGTTAACATGAAACTGATAAGAAACTTTAATCTGGAATTAAAAGTTGTGTGAAAGCAAAAACGATGCTCCACAAAATGATTGGACGTTAATACCTGACAGAAAAAATTACAGTTCATCAGCGAATTTGTGCTTAGTAAGTTCATTAAATCAATTTTGAAAACGATTTCGAGAATCAACATAAAATTCGAATTGAACTAAATGAAACATTCGCATGTCATAATTATTATGATTCTAATTCGTATCGAGAAGAAACTTAAAACATTTTCTATACTTTCTAAAATCGACCAAATTTACTTTGTAGCTGCTTAATTTATTTTTACAGGTTACAGTTCAAATTGTGTATTGTGTATATATAATATAATTGACTTATTTATACTTGTCTCCCACTGTATAATCTTGGCATGGAGTTCAGTGTAACCGTGTAAGCACACAATAGGTCGACGAACTTCTTGGGCATGTGTGTATCAGCATTACAGATACTCTTCTATATATTTCGACACATGGCATTATCTACTATATACTGGAAATTTCCAACACAATTTATTATTTGTCACCTCCTAATCAGGAAATCAGAAAGTAAAAAGAAAATAGAAAAACACTTGCCCTGTTGGTCGTACTCGGACAGAGCTGAGTTGAGATTTGGATTATTTTGATTATGAAATTGTGTAAGACCTGATAACGGAAAGAGTACTTAGAGTTAGTATCAAAGTTAGAAAAACGACATCTAAAGCTTAAAAATATGGCTTTATTTTTATTTATTTAATTAGTTAATCACAAATTAATAAATAGCGAATTTGTCGAATCGGCTTGTCTTAACTGTGGTCTGATTTGTGTCAAATTTCTTGCTTTTCTTGGTGTTCAACAGATCAGAATAATGCTACACAAATCAGTTTTCTATTATAATGTAATACAGGTAGAATTCCACGCAATTCAATTATTTTCTTATTCTTTTTTCTTGTTAATTTTTAATTTTTAATTTTTGTTTTGTTTTTTGCTAATAGTTTAACTTTTATCGAATTGGCTTAGTTTTGCTTAAACTTGTACAAAATCGGCACGTAATGAAACTTTAATTGAGTATTTGTCATCGTTTATTCTAACTAGTTGATAAAATCGTTCGATTTACCGAAACTATAGCATGCCAACTCCAAATCTATAACCAGGGTTAAGTAACTATTTAGATTTCTAATTATTAAATTATTAATGGTTCTGAAAACTTTCCAGTTAACCTTTTAATTTCGATCAAACTCTAAATCAGACGGTTTAAATAATTTTCGAATTTGGACACTTCTCTCACTATAATATCAACTCGGAGTGTAGGTTTTTTCCATTTTGGAATTTTGGAATTGGCATAGAATTGAAATGTGAAACCCTATCTGAAATTCTGGCTACGCTACAGCACAGCTCTATTAAGTTATTTGTTAAATAAATACTCATTTAAATAGTTTGGTTTAGGTTTAGGTTTAGGTGTAGATTAAGATTTTCATTTTAGTATTGTTCCTAGCTGATTTAGGCACTTTAGTTATTAATTTATTAATTCCATCAAATATATCAAATATTTGGTTTTTTATTGCCTTCGATTTCGATTTCGATTTATATATATGTATGTATATATATATGTGAAAAACCCAAATTAAATAATTTATAAATATTTTGTTCATCTCTGAGTATTCAAAAAGTTTTCTTTTTTTCTTGTTGTTGTTGTTAAGTTATTTAAAATAATTATGATAGCTGTCCTTATTTAAAAATAGTTTAGTATATTTTTAATTTCAAAGGACGGAAAACAGTTAAGTAAATCCAGAAAATCATCCCTCGAGTACTGCAAAAAAGAGGGTAGTTTTGAGTTAATTATAATTATTCAATTTTCAATTTTTTAAAATAATTGTATGGCAACAACTAATTAATTTAATTTAGATCTAGATCTAAGGGCCCTTACGAGCTACAGTCATTAAGTTCGAATACGCATTATAGATATATCTAGTTGGCTTTAGTTCTAAGCAGATCAGTTTTAGTAGAGCTCTCACCATCAAATTTCCACATTTCATGCAGAGTACAATTTGATATAATTTAATTCAAATTGGGCGTCGAAAATTATGGGGAATCATTGTGTACAGACTGGTTAAATTTAAAAGGATCGGTTGGCTACATCCTATAGATATAGAGCCATTAGGCCCAAATTCAGTAACCGACATGGAAACTGTTGATTGTGTGAAGTTTAATAATTTAAATAATTTACTCCAAACTTAGTACGGGGTGTGTTACAGTCCGAATCACTCGACATTAGTCATTTGTTTTATCTGCTAGTTCTGATCAGGTTTAGTTATGAAATAAAAAGGTAGATGGTGCTGAATAGATGCTGTTTGGGAAATGAGGCTTACCTTAGGGGCAACCGCATTCATCAACCACCATTTTGGGTAGGTCACGTTTAATAATGCCATCGTCGCCGTAGTAGATTAGGGACATGCTCGAGAATTTAACTGGAGCACAGCAGGGTCTCATGCCGTTGAGAAGTCCCATCTTCCGGTATTCCTCGATAAAGTGTGTGTGAAATGTTTGAAATGTATCTGGAGTTCGAAATGGGCCCGTACACTCGCCACGACAGTAATTAGCAAAGTAACCGCGCGGCGCTATAATCCAATCATCCCAACCGAGGGCCTTGAATGAGACATAAAACGATTCCTTGCAGCACTGTCCACTCGTGGTGCCTCCACAGTCCACAGCCCGCCTCCGGACACGCCTCGGTCGTGTGGACTCTGTGTGGAGCACCAGAAACGGACGGTTTGGATTCACGTGATCCGTCGTTTTCATCTTTGTCGTTTGGGCCCTTTGCGAGGACCATTGAAACAGATGTAATGAGTATTGGCTGCCGCAGCCCGTGCAGTCGATCAAAAGACGCAGATTCTTATCCTTGGTATCACTGTACCACTCTCGTATCGTCTCTGTCAAGTCGAATTTCTGCCAACCCAAATGATCGGTGTCCACCTCGAAGGAGGCGCGGAATACGAAAGCTTGATCCACGGCCTGAAAGAAATGAAGAATTGTTGAATTGATTGATTCGTTTACAGAGTTTAGTGGTTTGTTACCTTTTCAGTGATATTTATGCCCTCTGTCATCCGGAACACCCAAATCTTAATTCTCTGCCGGGGTATACTTGTTCCATGGCCATACTTAAGTCTCGCTTGCCGCTTGCTCTCGATCAGATGCTGTATGTCGATATTCATCTCGGATCTCGCATCCCACTCGTGGATCGACTGATGCCTCTCGATCCGTATATGCATCTGGGCACTTCGTATCGACAGCTTTTGATTAGGCACCCGGGCTTTTTGCGGAGCAAACTCAACTATCCGGTACTGATGAAATTGTGTTCCTGAAACAAAGACAGCACGAAAGCAAATTGAGATTAATTTAAGCATTTAGTACTAGTTCCACTTCAAAAGAGCTGTTTTAATAGGTGCTACTTAGAAGTATACTTGTGACAACTGGAAACTAGTGAGTAACGAAGGACAATACTTTGAGGAAGCAATGGTAATGAACCCGAATTCGCGTTGACATCTACCTTAACACCTACTAATAATATATAAATATACAAATATAAACAAATATAAAAATAACAAATTAATGAAATGTTCTTTTTGTTATTATATATTCAGATGGAAATAATCTATAGATATATGTACATGTAGATGGACATTACTTTGAGGAAGCAATGGTAATGAACCCGAATTCGCGTTGACATCTACCTTAACACCTACTAATAATATATAAATATACAAATATAAATAAATATAAAAATAACAAATTAATGAAATGTTCTTTTTGTTATTATATGTATGTATATTCAGTTGGAAATAATCTATAGATATAAGTACATGTAGATGGACAATACTTTGGGTAAGCATTGGTAATGACCCCGAATTCGCTTTGGCATCTACCTTAACACCTACTAATAATATATAAATATACAAATATAAATAAATATAAAAATAACAAATTAATGAAATGTTCTTTTTGTTATTATATGTATGTATATTCAGTTGGAAATAATCTATAGATATAAGTACATGTAGATGGACAATACTTTGGGTAAGCATTGGTAATGACCCCGAATTCGCTTTGGCATCTACCTTAACACCTACTAATAATATATACATTTTTACAAATAACAAATTAATGAAATGTTCTTTTTGTTATTATATATTCAGATGGAAATAATCTATAGATATATGTACATGTAGATGGACATTACTTTGAGGAAGCAATGGTAATGAACCCGAATTCGCTTTGACATCTACCTTAACACCTACTAATAATATATAAATATACAAATATAAATAAATATAAAAATAACAAATTAATGAAATGTTCTTTTTGTTATTATATGTATGTATATTCAGTTGGAAATAATCTATAGATATAAGTACATGTAGATGGACAATACTTTGGGTAAGCATTGGTAATGACCCCGAATTCGCTTTGGCATCTACCTTAACACCTACTAATAATATATAAATATACAAATATAAATAAATATAAAAATAACAAATTAATGAAATGTTCTTTTTTGTTATTATATGTATGTATATTCAGTTGGAAATAATCTATAGATATAAGTACATGTAGATGGACAATACTTTGGGTAAGCATTGGTAATGACCCCGAATTCGCTTTGGCATCTACCTTAACACCTACTAATAATATATAAATATACAAATATAAATAAATATAAAAATAACAAATTAATGAAATGTTCTTTTTGTTATTATATGTATGTATATTCAGTTGGAAATGATCTATAGATATAAGTACATGTAGATGGACAATACTTTGGGTAAGCATTGGTAATGACCCCGAATTCGCTTTGGCATCTACCTTAACACCTACTAATAATATATACATTTTTACAAATAACAAATTAATGAAATGTTCTTTTTGTTATTATATATTCAGATGGAAATAATCTATAGATATATGTACATGTAGATGGACATTACTTTGGGTAAGCAATGGTAATGAACCCGAATTCGCTTTGGCATCTACCTTAACACCCACTAATAATATTTAAAAACCTATTTACAAATGAATTAATAAAATTATCTTTTTGTTATTATATATTCAGTTGGAAATGATCTATAGATATAGTATGTACATGTAGATGGACAATACTTTCAGGAAGCAATGGTAATGAACCCGAATTCGCTTTGGCATCTACATCATCTACCTTAACACCTACTAATAATATTATATATAAATACCTATTTACAAATAACAAATTAATGAAATGTTCTTTTTGTTATTATATATTCAAATGGAAATAATCTATAAATACATGTATATGTAGATAAGATGTATTATTAATTGAATAATATATACATATATTTGAATTTTTAACTGATAATTAAAGCGTAAGAATAACGCACTTTGCATAGAGGTTACGATTTAAAGGAGCCAAAAATGATTTCATCTCTAGTTAATTTGTGCATTAATAAACTAATACTCAATACTGAGTTAATTATAGAAGATTAGCACTAAAAAGTCGAGAATAATGAAGTGCCAGAAGGCTAAACCTGTGCCCGTCACAGGTAAGGCCCTGTAGCAATACGTTTTTCTCAACCGTTTGTACTGTTTTTTTTTACTGCTACCCTTTTGCATTATTAATTGTTTGCACTGTCTGCTGCTCTTGTTTCACACCTCGGACAATAGTGAAAGTACTTCAACTCACATCAACAGTCTGCGATAACCACTCAGACAGAGGCGCACAGTTCTCTTCCACACGTACACGCGGGGTTGGGGTTGGGGTTGGGGTTGGGTAGAGGGGGTGGGTGTGGTCGGGGAAATCCTGCAGGCCAGACACAAGTGGCTGCACAGTGGCTCACAAGTTATTTGCCCGCAGAAGCAAAGAGTTTATAGCAATGACGTTCCACTGAAGTGCACGTATGTGTCTAGCCCCCTCCATCACCCACTCCGCCCTACCCACACCCACTAACCCCTCGCCACCCGCCATAGGCCCCTAGACGTATTATTTGTCTGTCTCTATTTCTGTTTCTGTTTCTGTACCTGTACCTGTACCTGTGTATATGTTTACCGTTATGTCTGCACTTTACGTGACTCATGAAAAGCTTAACGAATGCACACACTTTATGTCCTTGCAAAGGGAATGATCATTTCGTAACACAGCTTGTAATGTGTTGATAGGGGCGTGGCAGACCCTTAATGAAATCTGCTTTGAGTTCCCACATTCTGCATAATTTTATTATCAAACTGAGTAAATGAATACTGTTTACAGGGTATTAATGCTACCGTTCTAACTGGTCTCACTGCAAGTTGACTCTCGTTCGTCTCTCCCGTCAGTCCGCAGACATGGGCATAGACACAGACACAGACACAGACACAGACACAGACACGGATATAGACAATGGGAGTGGAAGTTAAGTAGTAAGTGTTATTGATTAAGTCTCGCTGGGTTTTGCTAAATTTGTACCACTTTTCTCTGCCGTCTCCGTCTCCGCCTCCGTCTCCGTCACGCCAACACTAAGAATTGAAAGCGAATTTTGGATTTGTCATGCAAAAATTATTCACTTATAAAAAAGGGTTTTTAAATGCTTAATAGAAATAGATTAATGGAGATTAGAATACAAGGCAATACGAGAAGTATAAATATATCTGAACAGTGGGGTTCTTCCAGTTTCGGATAATTGTAATTCAAACATAAGGTACGATGAATTAATATCAAAAAATATACTATTTTCATGGAGGTACTTACCTTCCTCTGCAAATGTTATTATCTCTTGGGTGTTTCCAAAGAAGTCTTCGCGCTCAAATCCGAAGTTATCCTGCTCAGGCAAAGATTCGCGAAACATTCTTTCTTTTTCGGCTTCGGCTTCGGCTTCCGCTTCAGCTTCTTCGTCTGCTTCTTCTATGCGCCTATTAGTGCTACCATCGCTATCACTACTTCGATTTATATCTATCAGATATGTTGATTTGCTGTACGCATGTGACTTTTTGTTGTTGCTCCTATGCTCCAGCTTTCTGGCTGTACCCAGGCGTTGTCTTCGCGTTTTTGGATTAGTTTCTGCACTGGATTCGCCCCCGGTGCCAGGCCCAGATCCCACTCCTGAATTCCCAGGGTGATAAATCCGATCCGGTTCTGACTCAAACCGATGATGACGTCGGATCTCCTTGCGAGCATTCCGATAGCGGTTTGTAGTACCACCTGGATAAGTAGTGCTCCGATTCCCAACACCGTTACTTATAGTGTACACAAAGTGCTGACTCCGCGTGTGATTGATCTCATTGATCTCGTTCAACGACCGCAGCCGCGATCCCCTCGACTCAGACCCCACAGACCCTACCAAGCCCACGCTGCTGATTTCAAAGGGCGTTCCGCCATCTGCCCGATATATAGTCTCCCAGATGAACTGCTTGGGCAGTGGATGGGACACATTCGGCTTCTGGGTGAGTCCCAGTTTGGTCAGTATCTGTCGTTTTATCGACTCCAAACGCACACGATCGCTGAGCATAATATTGTTATTATTATGATTGAAATGCTTTCGATTTGTTTTCATTTTGTAGAAATAATTGTTGTTTTTGTTGTTGTTGTTGTTGTTGTTGTTGTACTTGTTACTGTTGTAGTCTATGTAAGGGTTATCTGTGTAAATGTTAGATTTGTAAAGTGTAAATCGAGTGTTAGTCTAGTATCATGTATGTATATGTAAATGTATATGTACGCGTGTGTGTGTGTGCAGGTGAGTGTTGTGCTTGGTGTTGAGATAAAGCAATGATGCTGATGGGGGATAGGGATAGCACAGTGGTGCCATTGGTCCATAAATAGGTGGGTCACGGGTGAAAGGCAATAAGGTATTCTAGGAGGCCCTCTACTGTCCCTGATACTGATACTATACGTTATTTACAGGGTATTTAGCAGTCGCTGCAAATTGTTACTCACCCTTGTCGCTGTATATGCTCTCCACCTCCAGTTGGCACAGGGCACACCCCTTCTGGATGAGTAGATTCGATGCGTAGCCTCCGCTGTCGGTGGCCGTGGGCGTGGCAGTGGCCGTGTGTGTGTGTGTGTGGGTGTGGGTGGCGCTGTCTGCACTAGGCGTAGCGCTGGCACTGGCACTGGCACTTCGGACACTGGGTCCACCGCTGCCACCAATGGCATTGCAGTTGATGAACTTTACCTCGAGCCAGAAGAGTCCGATGAGGAGCCAAACGAGGTTCGCTCTGTGCCTTTTGCCCTTGGAGCAGTTGCGAGAGAGGGCAAAGGGGATTCCCGGCTGCGAGGAGGAGGAGGAGGAGCGCTGAGGGGGAAACGCACTTAGCGAGGGCAAGTGCAGATCCTCCACAGACTCGCAAATCTGCTCCAGTGAAAGGCAAGCGGCGTGCACCAGACTTAATTGGAATATACTCCGAGTACTACCAGTGGAGTGGGTACCTTGGGTACTACGATTACTTCGAGTACTTCCCGTTCGAGCACGAGCTCGAGCCCGAATTCGAGTGCGATTCTTTGGATCTTCGCAGAGCGGCTGCTGCAGTCTTCTGCTGCAAACCTGTCTTCCGCTGCCGACGCTAGCGCTGCTGCTGCCGCTGCCGCTACTGCTCCCGTTGCTGCTGTGTCTACGTCTACGGCGACGTCGTCGTCGGCGTCTGCGCTTCTGCCTCTTGCGGTTGTTGCAAAACATTTTACACAAATTGTTCGTCTTTTTCAGCTGCTGATCGTTGGCAATGTAGGAGGCGTAAAATGCGTGTCCATGTCCATATTGCTCCTTCCGCTTGAGCTCCGTGCTGCAGTTGCTGCTGCTGCTGACGTTGGCACTGCGGCTACTGGTGGTGCTGACCGTGGCTCCGCTTGTAACACTGCTTGGCACAGAGACGGGTATGCTCGACACCGTGGACACCTTGGACGCGGCCACACTGGTCACACTCAGTTGGCATCTCATGTAGCCGCCCAGCAGAGCAGACAGCGCAGAGAGCCAATGATGCGCAATCGACAGTATCATCACTAGAAGAACCCTCGGAGCCCGTACTCCGGCAATCACCCGAGCAGTCGCCTTTTGTGGCGCCCTCTGTGGATACAGGCCGGCGCAACAGCAGCAGCAACAACAGACCACAGTGCAGCATCCTTGGCGGCAGCAGAAGCATGAGCAATTGAAGTAACATTTGTTGCTCAGCTTTCCATTTGATGCCGTTGCGCCCAGCACGGGGGCAGAGATTATCACCTGCTGGGGCTCAAAGTCAAGGTCAAATCTCATCTTCATCTTGCCGCTCAAGGCCAGCTAATGGACTTATCCCTAGTTAAGCCGAATCCAGATCGGAATCTATACCTGTATCTTTATCTGAATCCAATGAGCACATAACTCCACATCGTGCTGAACTCTACTGAAAGAATATTAATAGTTAATACAGGTAAAGGACAACAGCTTGACTACTAGTTCTACTACTACTACGCACTGTATGAAACGAACGGAGTAAGTAGAATGACCCATTAGCAATGCTTTCGTTCACTCTCACACCGTTCTCTTCCTTTGCTTCTACCCCATTCGCCCATTCGCCCATTCCCCCATTCCCCCGCCCACCATACCCCACCCCACCCTTGGGCGCTGATCTAGAAAACGCCGTATTTAAAGTTAAAACTGTAGTTGTGCTTTTCTTCTTTCGCTCCTTGCTTTACCTTACTTCCGCACTTCCACACCACAACCCCCTTCCCCACGAAGTTCTATTCAATTGATGCTGATCTAGAATACTAATACGAGTATATAAATGTGTGCGTCTAGTTGTGTTTGTAGCAATGCTTTCGTTCTTTTTCTCTTTGCTTTTCCTGTTCTCGCACCCAATTCACTATCCCCCACCCCCCACCCCCCACCCCACATCACCCATCCTACATACCCCTGCCCAATACCATAGCCAGTCCAAAGTCCGCCCTTGTATTTGGTCGTGTTTGGCTGGCGTCGTCTCGTCGCATCCTTTTGTCTGGTAGTAGTTACAAATGGTTTGCGCGTATGTGTGAGTGTGTGTCAAATGTATAAACTCACATAGACAAATGTGTGTGTGTGTGTGTGTGAGTGTGCCCATGTGTAAGTGTGTATTTACGCACAGTCACAAGCACATAAATATACATACTTATGACATATTATATGTGCCCTGGTGACTGATGCCGAATTTGTAGAAAGGAGACAAATGTCTCTGGAATCGAGATGGAGCTTGTGTGTATTGTTTACATTATCGTTGTTATACATAAGTATTACACATAATTGATTTAATAAATTACAAAAACACGTCCACGTGCTCGTGTAAGGAGTCGATAGAGATTTGTAAGACACACTCCAATAGTTTAGTAGACGAAAGGATCAAATTTGCCGTTCTGTATTATTGATCACACACGCTCATACACATTGGTTACTTCATAGATATGAATTTATATGTATGAATGTATATGTAAATACATACCTTCATTTTGAATATAATCTTAATTTTTTAGTTTTGTTTGATTTTTATATGAGTTTAACTTGCTTTGAATTTAAATTTAGAAATTGGAATATTTTCTTAACGTTATTGTTAAAATAGTTATAATGTTTTTCGTTTGAGCACCTTTTTTAAACCTAACTATTTATCCACCACAAAAATTGCAAAAAACTCGTTGCGGTGCGATGAAAAAAGCGTTGATTCCGCTCCAATGCTAACGGACTAAATGAAAATTAAATAACGAAATTCGCTCACAAACACACACTGCTGTCTGTCGGCGCGACAGTCAAGCTAGTACAGTGAGCCCTCACTTATTGCGATTTACGTTATTTCAATACATGCTGTTCAGCTCATAACACATTACAATTATCAAGTATTACAGTTGAAACTGTTTATTGCATGTATATTTAGTTCTACAAAATTTTAAACAAATTGTTAAATGTTTCAGTTTTAATTTAATCGTGTGTGCGATAGCTTACTGTGCTTGCTGCTCCACCGGGCTTATGAAAGCTGCTCGTCTCTCGCATCAGCTGAGGTTGCATACTTTAGGGGATGCTATGGTGACGCTAGCTGACTGCTATGAAACCAATCCAACGCTGCTACGGCGAACCACAGTTTATTTGAAAACACATCTATTTTATGTAGCAAAAATAAATTCATGTCACTATTTGCGGCAGCTAGAAAATATATTCTTATGCGTTTTAGTAAATTTCGATTTAAATTTAAATTGTAATGTTGGTGGGTTGCAAGCGATAAGACCCGTCTATCGATTCATCGATTCATTGGTGTAGTTGCAAATCAGACTTTGCAGCCCTGAAAGCGAAGAGCTTGTGACGTCACAGCAAACTTTGTGTGATTGCAACTTGCCCGAACATGTTTGATGTCGACATTTGACGACAACTCGCAGCTACCTCAGTTTGGCATGTACAGTTATTCTTGACTAACTGCATTGCTTATGTTATTTCTCCTTTTTGTAGATAATAACAAAATGAACGCATTTCTTGCGTAGAATTATTTCGTTAGCTCAATTTTAGTTGGTATCTGTTATGTGATATAATAAATAATAAGAAATATGTATGATAACTCATTAAATAATATAATAAATCTAAACATTAAAATAAACTTATCAAAAGTTTTCACTAATTTTGAATCTATATAAATCAATGATTAGATAAATAGATACAATTTTTAAACTCTATGTTGAATAATAAATTCATTGTAAATTATTTTTTAGTTTGCGTTAATAAAGAGAGCCTTCTATTCTATACTGAAATACTTGTAACTTAAATTAATTAATTTCTTGGTTAGGAATTCATAAGTCACTATGTTCACAAGACAGCTTTTCTAAATAAATAAAAGAATAAATATTTAAAAAAAATCTTTATAAGGAATTCAATGAACTTAACTCAAGTTCAGATCTAAGAATGCTGATCTAATTTAAGCCAAGAATTGATGTTTTTAAAAATCAAAACATACATCAATTTGCATTTATACATCTCTAGATACTTTTGTATCTGACTGCCGCTAAACTGTTAAATTTAATCGTACACTGCGCGAACCCCGAAAGGTTCTTCAGTAATGTATTCGAAGCGACTTGTTGTTTTTTATGAGAGTAATCGCCGTAGTGTAGGTATTTCCCCTTTCGTTCCAAAATTATGGTAAATTCGAGTCGGTAAAGCTGTGGTACCCATGGAAGCTATGGAAGCTATGGACGCTATGGCAGCTATGGACGCTATGGCTCCATAATGTGCGGGTGAGTTTTTCTTTGTGTTAGTGGTTGAGGAATTACGGTTCGCTGCTTCATTTCCTATAAATATATAAGTACTTCTGATCACACATAAGATACAGACACACACGAGCACACGTACGATACACAAACACACATCCATATGCATTTATATACAAGTATAAGTGTGTGTGTGTGTGTGTGCGTGTGGAGTACTTAACCATTCACTCGTACCTTCAAAGTGATCCACAAACCCAAAGAACTCAAATTTTTTAAAAACTTTCAATAAACTCAGATTTACAAGCATTGGCGATGCCGATTTAGGAACTTGTGACATTATTCATTATATAGCAAATAGAAAGTTATTCAAATTTTAAATTTCTTAATTCATTTTTATTGTTAGAAATCTATTTTTGGAAGTTTCGATTCGGACGGAACCCAAAAAATGTAATTATTATTATTTTATATATATTATCCTAACTATGTAAAGGATAATGGTTTTGATTATTATATATTTTTTATAATCTGATTTGGAGGTGGACACTTTAGTTAGTATCTAAATGAGCTTTTTAGAGAGATCAGTGTCAGATTTTAATAAAAATCTTTTTATTTTTATTTTAAACTCCAAAGTTTTAAATCTTACCGCAAAAAAGAAATAAATCAAATGAAATTAAATAGTTAATAAATAAATATTTAAATATATAAATAATTACTACTTGGTTAGTGATAAAATGCAAAGTTAGCTTTTTGTCTATAATTTCAACTATCACAACTTTCCAAAAACTATGTATATATTTTTAAAGTGGTTCTACAGTAGCATTTACATAACTACATACATGTACATACTTATGTACATATACACACATACGTGTGTGTGTAGAGTGTGTATGGGTTATGAATGAACGTTAATATAATGATAATTTTGATTTTCCTTTTGAACAATACGAGTTTTCTTTTATGTCTTACTTAATTATTGTTTTCTCTGTTGAAAGCGAAGCTTGCCCGACTTGGACATACGCTGTATGCCTGTTGTAGTCCAACCATTCAACGGGGACGAAGAACTTGAAATACACAGAGTAGTCGAGTTCTAACTTGGTATGTACTTTATGTTCTTTATTTATCAAATTATCAAATACCCTTGATAGTTCCTTGATTTGTTGCAGAGTGTATACGTCAGCGAAATCAACATAAGATCAATTATTTTGAAGATTAATTCCACCAACTTCGGACTCCGTTTTCAGCTTTTATTGAAACTGTTAAAGTTGGTTCAGTGTTAATTGTCCTGCGCCATTGTAACACCCTTCCGGCTGGGTATTAATAATGACGACGACGATATCAACAACACTCATTCGCAGTGACTATACAACAACAACAACAACAACAACATTAGCAGCAAAATCGGCATAAAGCAACAGTCAAAGACAAAAAAAAAAAAAATAAAAAAATAAAAATATAGAGAAAAAAAAGAAACGGCAGAAAAGCTGTCTCGGTTGGCTTGTAGACCGTGAAAAGCCACGAGCCACGATTGAAATACCGAATTTCATACCTAAAACATATGAATACTGATTGTTCAAATAAAAGACCAAGCGCTATGGATGACTCTACAACACGTATGGCTCAGATGGGCATATATGCACACACACACACACACACACACACACACCAGCACACACACACCAGCACACATTCAGAGCAACAGCCAAACACTTATACACGCGCGTATATGAGTTTTTTGTTCTTGTATAGAAGCAAGCACACTTAGGCATGTACTTATACATCTATTTATTCCTGCTCCTCTACTTATACTAGCACTTATACTCCTGGCAACACAATCAAGGTACGGTCTCACATCTCGTCAAGCAAATAAGAGAAGTCGCAGCGGGTGTGCAGGACTTCAAGATACCCAGGAAGGTCTTGCTTATATTTACTCTTATACTGTACCTTATACTGACATGCTGTCTTATACTTTCTTCATCACACACACTAATCGGATTATACTAGGATCAAACTATCTTACTTGAAGAATTCTCATACTATGCTCGACTACAGGATACCCAGGAAGGTCTTGCTTATATTTACACTTATACTGTACCTTATAACCACATGCTTTCTTATACTTTTTCCATCACAGACGAAAACCGTTTAAAACTAGGATAGGATTCTCATACTTGAAGAATTCTCATACTATGCTCGACTACAGGATACCCAGGAAGGTCTTGCTTATATTTACACTTATATTGTACCTTATACTGACATGCTGTCTTATACTTTTTCCATCACACACACAAATCGGTTTATGCTAGGATCACACTCTCATATTTGAAGAATTCTCATACTATCATAACTCAGTCACGAGTGCTCGACTACAAGATACCCAGTACACCCCTTTCCTTACTCTTTTAGTATAAATCAATTACTAATAATCCAGGAAGTGGCACATAATCTACTAACAGACACAATTAAATATATCTATTTTTGAGCAACCTGTAGTCGGGAGTGCTCGACTACAAAACATCAACTATATGACAAGTTGATTTCAAACTTTTTGATCTTAATGCAGAAGTTTACCTAACTCTACGTTAGTTCACTGCAGGGCAGATCGTTGAACCCAGACCCTAAGCCCTATGTTCAATGTCCGATGTCTGTTGTCTGTTGTCCGTTGTCGGTTGTCCGATGTCCGATGAGTTTGCTGTTCATATTTTAGCCCACGATCTTGGTGGTAAAATGTAAAGAAGAAAGGAAGCAATAGCAAGGCGTAATAACAAAAATAAGAGGGAAGTAATGGGGTGGTTTTTTGAATACTGTCTCCATCCCCGACCACGTCCACGTCCACTTCCCGGTTCCCGGTTCTCGTTCTCTTCCCCGTCACGGTTCCATTAAAGAAAACAGGTGTTCCCTCCATAGGAATAAAGCGCGGGCTCAGGCTAAGCGCGAAGAAGTTTTGCATTTGGAAAGGCGAGAGATCAAGGAAAAACTCCACGAAATAAAAAACAAATTTTCACATAAACGCATGTGTGTGTGTGTGTACGTGTAAAGTACAGACCAATTCGAGTGCTCTTCCAAAACTAGAATGCATTAAGGTCTTAAAGATTATACCCATTAGTCAGTGAAACTATGCTGTCCACAAACGAGTGGAAATTACTGTCATCTCCAAATCAAATTCAAACAAGGAAAATTCAACCGAAACTTAATCTACACAGAAAGAAATCGAATACCAATATAATTTCAGTATGGTTGTGCTTCCAAAGGATGGGATCCTGGAGTCCATGTACAGAAATGTTATTCCTTTACCAACACTTGATACTTCAGTTGTATACAACTATAATAAGCGGTTAGTCTAAAGTGAAGAAACGACTAGAGTAGTACAAGTTGTATAAAAGTAGAAGATCTGGAATCTAACTATAATAATATAAAATATTTTAAAGTGCAAGAAAATTGTACGAAAACAGAAAAATTGGGTTATAGTAGCTACTAAAACGTCCATATACATGTATATAAATAAAAAAAACACAAAACACAGAAAACAAAATAACAAAAAACAGCTAAAGTACTTCTCGCAATTCGTTAAGACTAAGACTACTTGAGCTAGATTTGGGAACGGTTCAGTGATCAGCAACCCCCCTATTCCCCCCAATTCCCCTATTTTGCTGCTGTGGTTTACAACGGTAGTCGACGCTCCGTTTGCTTGGCACGCGCCATCTTTCAAGCCATACCTCACAGCTTACCTTAGCTTAGCTTACCACCTGCACAGGTGTGCGTGCAGAGAGTTGGACTCAAGCCGACAAGCATATCTACGTACACATACACACATGTTTGTATTTGTGTACCTTAAAGCACAATCATATAATTATTCATCTTTACACTGAGAGAAACTCCACATAAATGGCTTTATTTAGGCCTGTTGCGCCTGCATTTTTAGACCCTGTACTAAAATAAGCAGAGGCAACTCGCCCGCAACAGGCCAAAATCATAAACCTCAAATTAACATACAAACAATAATACTCACATACACATACACACAAGCTTAGTTTAAACTTTAAAGTGTACACACTACATAGAAGTGTGTGAGAGTGTGTATGTGGGGGGGTAAATACATAAGTATGCGCTCAGAAATAGTGTAAACGCAGAGAAATCAATGACCCAGCGTATGTACTTTTATATACATGTATATATGTGTTTATATGTACATACTTAGCAGTGTGTGTAACTACAAAACAAAGTTTATCTTGTTAATAACTTTCTATAGCTTGTTGTCGAATATCTGTAATATAATGGATGCTACCCTGTAAATAGATCTTCTGCGTTTTTCCAACAGTTAATGTACTTGTTATAAAGTCACATACATATACACACTTACAATATACATTCAAACTTGTTATAAATGTGCAAGGGTATTTTACACACGGTTCACATATTCATGTGCAAGCATCTACCTTTGCATGCATGCGTGTGAGTGTGTGGGCAATGCAACAAATGTGTGCTGAGTGAGTTACACTCGCTCGCACATATGTATGTACGTTGCTCTGCTGCTGTTATACGAGCGTCTGTTATACACATTACGACTATGTGTGAATGTGTGTGCGTTTTCAAGCTAGCCACGCGCGTTCTGTACTAACACATGTAAAGAATCATATGTGTACACGTATGTGTATGTTTAAAAGCGAGCGCGCTCTGCCTCTCTCGCTCTCACTCCCTTATTTGTTTGATCGTGCTCGCTCGTTTAGCTTGCGATTAGTCGGCAGCCACAGGTTTTCGTTTTGAGTGAAAAGGCAGTCGACCAACCGTAACTCTCTACTCAGACCAGTCGTTTTGTGAGCGCGGCTCAAAGTTCGCACACACACACACACACCAGTACGTATATGTGTGAGAGCGCAGCTTGGAGCGCTTCCGCCGTCCATTTGCGTTGAACTGCTAAACAGTTTCTACTGAGAACTCTTTGAGTACGGTTCAAGCGATCCACCTGGCAAAACGAAACCTGTTGCGAGGGCTGCCATTAAAGTAGCAAGTGGAAAGCGCCTGGTTCTTTCGTCGCCACCGCCACCGCCACCGCCGTCGCCTCTCAAAATCCGATCAACTCCCCAACCCCCTTAATCAACCAAAGTGTCGTGTCTATGGATATATAAAGAAATCTACTCTGAGCTTTAAAAGTTCATAAAGAATATCGAAAAAAAAAAGTTTTAAAAAAAATACTACTTCCCGACATTTTATACAAAAATGTTTAGTGAGTGATTTGTGAATGTGTAGAACTGCTGTGGATACCCGTGAATGCAGATCGGCTGAGATCACAGAGATCACCTATAGCCCCGTTTTAGCAGGTGAGTGAGACACTACCGACAAAATAAAACCAAAGTAAAGTATCTTCGCATTAGCAATAGTTTAATACTTGTCGTATAATTCGTAAAACTGGGAAAATTGAAAAAACTCAAATGATAATTAATTCTGCTGAAGATCAAGACCAAATCTACGCGACTTCTATATAAACATATCTTGGGCACTTTGTGAGAGTGTCTGTATGCGTGTGTGCAACTTTACCCACGCTACTGACCTTGAGCTTATTTTCCCGTTTTCGCAGAGTCTATTTGTAAGTCTCGTCTCGTCGCGTCGCGTCTCGTATCGTCTCGTCTCGTCTTTTCGCCATTATTCAGCGCGAGTGTGTGAAAATACTTTTTTATTTTCCCACTTTTATTTTTCATTCAAATTGAATGTTGTCTGTATTACGCGACCAAAAGATACAATACCTAGAAGATACTCCGTGGGCCTTGGCCCCGACCGTTCCGACCGTACCAAGCAAGCATTCCGGCCATTTGGGGTGTGACCGCCCATGACTTAAGCACAGTGACTCAAAAGTTATTGTTGTTGCTTGTGTTCTTTGATTGTTTGTTCATATGACATCATCTTCGTAGGACTTCAGTAGACCCAACTATTGGTTTGTTTTTCTTCAATAAATACTGGGCAAATGTTTTCCCAATTAGAAATAAGCGTTAACTAAAAGAAAATGTATCTACTTAACCAAGGATTTCGTAACCTGTATCTACTTAAGCCAAGTCAAGTCTGAACTAACAAATTTAGTGTAGAGTAAAAAAAGCATTGGAATTTATTCGTAGCCCTCGAAATTTGTTTTCCCGCCTCAACATCAGCCGGTATTTGTGCTACCCGGATTGAACTACAAGTGGTTTTCGGTGGTGGTTTCAGACAAGCCCTGGCCCAAGGGGAACCAGGGGAAACAGGAACTGGAAACGGGGAAACGGGGAAACGGGGAAGCCGCGGGAACAAACGGAAAATTCGTTTCTACTCATTTTTAAAGTTGACTTTCAAATGTTATTTGTAATTCACCTGTTTGATTTGTTTGGCAATCAGCGAACCATTGACTACAAGTATTTTCCCATGCAATAGTCCACCACTTACCCAGTCGTACCCAGTCGACAAAGGGTGCTTTAGTTCGATGCAAGTGCAGCAGTTCATGATTAAAACTTTAGTATTCTGACGTCATCAGTTTGACCCGGTTTCCCCGATACAAAATATATAGGGTAATACTGGATATTCTACTGCCCAGTAAGGAATAGTTTCAGTAACATGAATTTATAACCGATTTAAAAACATGTTTCACTGAAGTTCTATTTTATTTTTATTCAAGAATTAATTTAAAGCCAAGAGTTGTCTAGATAGATATATACAGATAAACCCTCGCAGTGCATATTAAGCTGTGTTCATCCCAAAGCACTTTCGATAAGGGATGAAAAATCTAGTGTGTGTCGCGGAAAAGTCACCAGTATCAAAAAAAGAAAACATTTTATTGTAATACCCATAACAGATGGCCCAAGAAAATGCACCATAGACAGGGATACGCTCGGCTAGGTCAACTCGCTATAAAAAATACGGAGGCATGCAACATATGCATTGTATTAGCCTGAACCCATAGCAGAAGCACACATACACACACTGACACACGTATACACACACACACACACACACATGTAGATGCACATGCACTTGACTCTGCGATTGACCCCGAAGAGAAAACGGAGACGGCGACGGCGACTCTTAAAAAGGTCAATTAAAGGAACAGGTGAATGAGTACGAGCGCGCGCGCGCCTTCTACACTCACACACACACACACACACACACACACACACATAGCTCGTGCGTGTCCTGAAGGGAGAAGGGAAGCCGTCACAAGGTTAGGGTAGGGGGGAAAACGGCAACTGAACGGCTGCAATGGAATGAGCGGGAAAATTACAATAGTTGCATTTCCAGCGCACAGGTAAATTCATCACGCTCCAATAGAATCATTTGATAACACGAGTACACAAGAAGCCCAAGTGAATCTACAACTCGCTCTCAAGCTCAAGCTTTATGGGAAGAGTGGAGCCACATGGGTCGGACGAGGGGGGTTACTAAAAATTGGAAGAATTGTAAAGAAAGATAACGTAAACACATGTATTTTTAAATTTAATACAGTATTATTCTTTAAGCTTGATCTGCGTCACATAAAGACGGACTTTCATTCCGAATTTGGTGTCGTAGCTCAGGTGCTCATACGGACAGACAGACAGACGGGCATTGCTATGGCTGTTGATGCCGATCAAGAATATATATATACTCAATGGGGCCAGAAAAGACCCCTTCTGCCCCTTTACTCTTTTGTAGAGTACGGAGTCTAAAACTATCACTTTCTACAGGGTCTTCTCCTACCAAATTATGTTTCCATGCCCATTTTAATTCATTAAAAATATAAATTATTTATGAGCAAGGAAATAATAATTGTGTTCAATAAGTAAATATTGCTTGTACCCGTTTTCATGGCTTTATTATTAAATCTTTTAATATAAATAATAGTTCTCTTAAAAATGCATCTCATAGGTTTTTGTCATTGCCAAAAACTGTGTCCGTTCAAAAGTATCTCGGAATGTCCGGTCAGGAATGCAGAGTTTGCACTTGTTTTGCTTTACGGCCCAAGCATTTTGTTGGTTGCAATCGCCCATTGTCATTATTATACAATCTTGTTTAACGTTTTTTAGCTTAAAGGTTTAAGGCACTGCGGTGAGTACCTGTAAATACCTGGGCACTTTCTGCTAGGAAGAGAGATATCAGCGACCTGTTGTTAGAACGTGTGCCAACTGCCTGTTATGGGGCTCAAAAATACCCTGTAACTTTCAGTGAATGCCTTTGAAGCAGTTTCGACTTGATCTTGGTACTTTTCAAGTTCGAGTTTCACAATCGATTCTTTAACTTGTATTAAACGGGGAAAACAGAATCTAGTTGATCAACTCAAGTTTTCAAATGATTAAAACAGATATATGTATGAATGACGGACTCTTAAGAACTTTAATATATTTATTATTGTTTTCTAGGATAAGGTGACTCTTCTATTCTTAAGTAGTTTCGGTTTCGATGAATAGTTTAGTCTAAACACCCAAATAAATAAATTATTTTTGAGCATTGTTTCGTAGCTTACCACTTACAGGGTATTCGTTCGTTTGGCTGCCTTTGAACCTGTTCGGCTTCGATTTGTGGCTGCTGATTTTTCCTTGGCTCGTACATTACCAGTTGTTACACAGGTAGCTCTGATCAGGTGCTTGTTGAGGACGTGCTCGCGGTTCAAGCGCATCTGAAACAACGATTTTGCACCCGTTCGCCTCTCCCCTTTCGCTTCCCCTTCCGCTCCCCTTTCCGTTCCCGCTACCAATCCCGTTCGCATTCACGATCTGGTCTGAATCTTGTTTCTGCTTAAAGTTTTGGGGCGGTTCTCCTGGTAGCACACTTTTTGCTAGTTATCTATAATTATGAATGGTAAGTCGGGTAGATGGATTTCGGCTTGAAGATTAAGGATTAGAGCTGCCAGCAATCGATTTAGAAAAGGCTAAACGAACAGAAGAGGACAATTGTAAGAAACACAAAATTACATAAACAAAATATGTCGAAATATGTTCTTTTGCATTCAATACGCCACTTTCGACCAATGTGTCCTATGGGAGATGTAGACAATAGTAGTCCGATCTGAACCAACATGTCCACTACCACACCACATGCCGTCATACCAATTTCCTTTTCTGACCGGGTTCTCCCAACTAACTAACTAACTATAGGATATAGTTGTCCGACACGTATCAAACTTGGTGGGGATGGGGGATAGTCAGTAAGGGACCTGAGTTATACATAGTTTCCAAGTTATAGTACATATTTTGAACCTAATTATGTAGGTCATCTTGCTGAGAGCAAAAAAAGCTAACTTGGCAGCACTGTTGTGCTATGGGGCTATTGGTCTATTGGGCTAGTATCAGGTGGTAGATACTCAGTACTGAATACTCGATACTTGGGCTAACATAGTTATTGAAACGGAGTTTACGATCGATTCTTACAGGTATACCTCAGGTGATGATATGCTCATAATGGAAATGCAGACGTCGCCACATCTTAGCCACGGGCTAACGACACTTTCGCCGGTTCTAGTGCACCAGCATCCGCATCCGCATCCGCATCATATTATGCACCAATCTCAGCAAATTCAGTCCCTTTCACTGCAACACCAAACTCAGCATCTCCACCGGCATCAACAACAACCGCATCTGCATCAACAACAACAGCAACAACAACAACAACAACAGCAACAACAGCAACAGCCACCGCATCAAAATCCAAACCAGCAAATGCAGCATCAACTGTCACAGCAAATGGGAAGCTCATCCACAGTGCACACCCTGCAAAGCTCCTCGGTGGAGGACAGTCTCGCACACTCGCATCACCCACACTCGCATCACTCAAACGCGAATAGCCTAGTCTATAACACCTCAGCTCAAGCCCAGATCGATGACAAGTCCAAAGGTAAGTATCTAGATACTTTTCCAAGTACAAATTCAAATCTATTTGTATTTTAATCCAATTGTACCAAAAAGGATTTAATTCGACTGGCAATAGGTCTGAGTTAAGTCATGTGGAGCATTTAATCACTTAACAGTGAGAAGTCTTTAAACAATCAATTTGACTATATACGATACTGGCTGCTCCTACTGAGGGGAGTATTTCATACCAAGTAAATAAACTCTGATTAAGACCGGAGTACTACTTGAACTGTAGCCTCCCAAGGGATTGAGGAAAATTAGCTTAAGAGCGAAAGAGTTTCTTCCAAGTATTCAGAAACCCCTTTTAAAGAGTAATGGGAATAAACATGAGTTGGGAGCAATTCTAATTATAAACAGAATATAGGTTCAAATAGTTGATTGAATGCTGCACAGTAATTTCTTTCAGTGTGAGCATCTGTTAAATCGATTCCGATTCGGATTCGGATGACAATGAACTGAGCAAAGATAACATTTTCATTGCATTTACATTTTTGGGGAGCTTAAAGAAAATCCACCAAAAATATTAGTATACGAAGGCACAGGAGGTGCAGGGGGGAAGACGGCGGTTGGGGGAACGGCTACAGAATCAAGTTTAACATTTTTTAGTTGCAGAACAATAGGTAAAGCTCTAGGACCAGAGGGAGGCAGATGTGCCCGTTGGAAGTGGAAGTGGAAGTGGTAAGTCAGGGACAAGTGTTCACTGCTTTTCCGGTTCGATTCGCTTTGGTCAACCAATTTTTATTATGCTCCTCTTGTCCATTACAAGACGTATCCCAAAGCGGGAATTTAGATTTGGAGAACAGTTTGTCACAGAAAACAAGAAGAGACAAAGCTCAGAGTATCTCGTAGTCGAGCATTCCCTGCCCTTGTGTTTGAACCTCTCAGATTCATTCAAGAAGCTTCGATTTCTGCAGTTGTCCTTGTTGTCAGAAGCCAAGTCCACAAGTACATACATACACTGGCAAAAAAGAGTTTAACTAATTCAAATACCCAACTAAACATATTTACATATCCAATATTAACATATTGTTAATACAATACACATACCAACAAATCGTGATTTGGCATTTTCTTAGCGGGAGTCGAGTTTTAGATACAAATTCTAAGCAAACCTTAAATTATCCAGAATTACTTCTAGCCTCGATTTGGTACTAATTTGGTATGGACAATGAAGATCTTTTAATTACTATTAGTTTATAGCTGTCCACTCTCGGAGTTTTGCACTTACAACCTTTATTTTAACGATACTCCTATTAAGGTACCTCCATAAGATACTTAAGGATAACTTGTAATCCTCAAATAATATTGAATGTCTACACTCTTTAAGCCACTTTAACCCATTTTAATCCGACTACGAATTGATTGCAGTTCAAAAGTTTGACGATTATTCGAATGGCATTGTAAGGGGCATAGCCACGCCCACTGTTCAGGAATCATCGAACCCAGGCGGAAACAGTTTCATAGCCCAATCCCAAGGTACTGTCGAATGGATAACGGCAATGAACGATGCCCAAAACAATAACGGTATGTTTACCAGTGGGCAATACCCAAGACTCCTTTAGTTTCATTAAGTTTATTGATGTATTGATTTACTTCCAACCCTTCCTGGCGCCCCCTGATGTTCAGAAGACTCGCACAGCTCACAAGGCAGCATTTCCGGAGATGGTAAGTCCTTAAATCTGTAATCACTAGTACAGCAATTAACGGGTAAATAACGGGTATATGGGTAAATAGCGGGTATATGGGTAAATAGCGGGTATATGGGTAAATAACGGGTATATGGGTAAATAACGGGTATATGGGTAAATAGCGGGTATATGGGTAAATAACGGGTATGTAGGAATGAAGTGCTTAATTCAAAAAGAGAGCTCAAAACTGATTTCGAGAAAACTTAAGACTCTTATCGAAAAAGGGTTAGTTCTTTAAGCGTTTTATTTCTTATCTGAGTGGAAAATAACTTTATATCAGGCCTCAGTTGAACCCGTTTGAAAAAGTTTAGGTTTTCCTCGATAGCAAGAGTTTTTCTCCATTTTTAGTCTTGACTGAGATTATTTCCCTCAGCTTAGTATTTATTTCATAGGCAACCCTCGCTCTGCATACCGTGTGACAAATTAGACAAGGTGTAATACTGAAGCTTCTGCTTCTGGAGTCGGACTTGCTAGGGCAGGGCCAGAACCGACCGTTCAATTCACTGTGGTTTTGTCCTTAATTGAAAAAAAGAAAAAATGCAACCGCAAAATGCGTTTTTAGTTTCTTAACTTGTGAATTGGCTAAATGTGGAGCTTTTCTTCTTTTCTTTGCTACAATTCAATTCGGATTGAAATGCTTCCCTTCCCCTCGACGCCCCTTTCCTCCCAAGGCGAATGTATCCGTATCCGCTGTCTGTTACTGTGTAGAATCCCAGTCCCCGTCCCAGTCACATCCCAGCCAACAGTCCACAGTCCACTCAGATACATTTCACTCTGTTGACTTCTTCAATTCAGTTCTTCAGTTGTTCCCTTCTTCTTCTTCTTCGCTCAATACTTCATTCAATAACCGCACAATCGCAAAGCACTTGACCAACATTAACATGTGGTATTAAGATCAAAGCCAGAAACAGACTCATTGCCTTTTTTCTTTGCTCTTTTAACCGGAAACGTGGGAATGATGCGACTCTGTTTACTCTTACTGCCCTGGGACACTGGGATACAGTTACAGTGGTACAAATGGGCAGATTAATATGATGCCTCTGATTAACACGTGTATTTTCCCAACACACTAAAGAAAGAAGAGTTCAGTGGGGATCACCTGACAGAAATTATACCCAGTATACCAACTGCTCCTCAAATTTCAACTTTTAACTCTGTGGTTGCCACTGATGCCGTAAATACCTGAGTAAATAAGGCTTTCTTGTTGTTGGTAAGCTAGGAAACCCAGAGTTCAACTAATTCTGACCATTTAAATTTAAATAAATCAATGATTACTTTTAAAAACTTCTTCAAAGCAAATAATTTTCTGAGCTCTTCTGCGTACATATGGCACATCTAGGAATTAATTAATTACACGAGTGTGTGCAGGAACACGGGATTGATTGAGGGTCATCTGTAATTTTCCATTTTCCATTTTCCATTACTGTATTCCCCACTGAACATTCAACTGTTATTAAAATTACCGCAGTACGGGAAGAGGGAAGAGGGGGGAGTAGAGGGGTTTCTGTAAACCTTCCCCATCTTTGGATTCTCTCCTCCACTGTTAACTTTGAGTTGACAAATCACTATTAACTTATGTTTTGACTTTTCGAATAATATCCTTTGGGGATTGCTTTAATTATTATTGCGTTGATTGTCATCCATTTTGGCTTCTTTGTGCCGTTAGATTATTATTATTATTATTATTATTATTATACTTTTACGTTCTGCTGTGGGATCTGACATTTAATTCACTGGGATAATTTGCATAATTCACGAATAAAGGCGAATTACTTTGTGTACACCAAAAACAAGTAAATCAAGTGCTCCACACGCGTTTTACACTGGCGAAAACAAACGGTACATTCTTGATTATACGTACTATTGTACGGACTATGTACGTATCTCGATTTAGCATTTAACTAATCGCAGTGTTTAAATGTCATATGCAGTCTGTGAAGAAAGTACTTTTGACTTTTAAGACCCAGTGCCCAATAAGAGTGGAGGAGTCTACTACGATTCTCAGAAGCGACCCCCTAAAATATATCATAGATCCACTAAATAGGGAATGAAAGTCCGTCTGCAGACCCCGCCAGTAAGCCTGGATCAGACAACTATATCAAATAGCTCCACTAAGGCAAATCGATCGAAAGTTGGTATTTGGTTGGTAAAATTAGTTTGAGCTTTTTTAACTTTACCTATGTACTGTTATCGTCCATTAGATAACTTCTTTCAAAAAATTCAAAATTCATATGCTAAACCAGATTCATTACTACCTCTAGTCACTCAAAGGAATTTCATCTGAATGAAGAAAATGTAGACTTAACAACAGTGCAGGTATCAAGTTCGCAATAACTTATATTTAAAGTCGTTAAAGAAAAGTTTCAAAGTTTTAATAATTTAAAATTTGCTCCATTTGTGCTATTTATGTGGCCGTGACTGTAGCTGCCGCTCTTTTAAGCAGAGATTCCGCAAGTTAATCATAATCGAATTACGTCGTATAAATCTTCAATCAACGTGGGGATGATAGAGCTTAGTGGATAAGGGGGATGTGAGTGTTTCTGTGGAGGCATGTCCATGGATATATGTAAGTGTGTATTTGCATATGTGTGTGTGTGTGTGTGTGTGCGTGTGTGTGTGCTATTCTGTACTTAGATGTCACAGTTTCAGACACAATCTAAAAGTGTGCGATATCTGCTCTCTCATTTACACATCAAAATTCACAGCTGGTTGTGTGTGTACGTGTACGTGTATGTGTGCGTTTGTAAAAAAAAGCCCGCTTGTTAATATTTTTGGCGCTAACATAATTACTTTGTCTTTATGCGACAACAACTTGTTGTTGTCATCGTCATACACCAACACAAAAAGGCAGAGAAGCAAAAAATAGAATAGCTGGCAACGGCAGCAAACACAAACACAAACACAGACCCAACCACACGTACAAGCACAAGCTGACGCACAAGCACACACACACGCACACACACGCACACAAAATCAAGCGCACGTCGCGACGACAAGAAAGCATGAGCATGTGTGAATGGGACGGCGGCATAGCGCGAAAGCGAGAGGTACAGTGCCGTTAGTGCTTGAGTGGTGAAACGAGAAACAACAAAAACAACGGCCTCGCTGTGATTGGTGGCAAGCAGATCTTTGTCTAGATGCTGATTGGCGGGAATCGCAGCTGCGTGCCTCTGCGTTTCTTTCTCTCGCTCTCGTTCGTTTCCCATCTCGCTCATTGTGTCTTTTGCACATCGTGTGACAGTGTACAACTCCAATTTGACCGACAACACCAAGGCTAAGATCAAAATCAAGACCAAGACCACATAGAAAGCCTTTTGAATGCAATGTTGCACTTGCAAAAAATTGCATAAATAGTTAAACTTATTTCACTAGATAAAGTACACAATTCGGGAATTTGAATTGGAACAGGTATTGCTCAGAGATAAGAAAATAGCGGGACCTAAACATTTAGCGCTAAAGCCAACTGGCAACCACAATCTCACTAATACACCCCAACTACCAATCTGGCAACACTGGCACATCAGCAGTAGCAGCCGCAGCAGCAGCAGCAGAGGCAAGACAACAGAGACAGCGGCAGAGGCAGAGGCAGCGGCAGCGGCCCAGCCGCAGGAGCAGCAGCAGCAGCAGCAGTAGCAGCAGTTGTAGTTACAGTGGGATAGAATAGAAAGCAAATGAAGGTACACTGGGAGCGTCTCTCTGTTTTTAGTTCGTCTTTATTGGCTCGCTGCAGTGAGCTCGAGTCGGAGTTGGAGTCGGAGACGGAGTCGGGCAGAGTCGTGAAGTATGCGCAGGCCGTTGTGGTTGGGCGGTTGCGGGACCAAGGACACGCGCACCACACACACAGACACAAACAGCTACGCACACATACGCACGTAGAGACAGGGATAAGAAACAAACCGTGCGCAGGATCTCTGCGGCTGGCAGCAAACAGTCCGGAAAAAATAGCAAGAAATATTTCACGTCACTGCAAAAAGCAACAGCAGCAACAACAACAACAACAACAACAACAGCAACAAGAGCAGCAAAAATAAAAATACCCTGCTATATAATAAGTAAAACCTCGACGACGACAACAAAAATATAATCAAAATTAAAAAAAAAGGGAAGGAAAGGCGAGCAGAAAGAAGAAGTAGAAGAAGCAGCAGCAGCAAATTGGCCCGCTTCGCGTTGTCACGAACAAGAATGAACAGGCATAAACACCTACACTACGGCAAAAGGCTCGCCACAAGCCAAAGTCGCGGAACGTGAATACGGGATATTGTGTAGTATCTGCGTCTGCATCTGTATCTGTATCTGTATCTGTATCTCAGTTGTTAGCTGATGTTTATGCTAATTTTTGTGGTATCGGTTACACTTAAGCTTCGCGTTGCCATTACCGCTAACGGTTATCGTTACCGTTACCGTTACCGCTACTACGGCCGTTACCGTTACAGTTACCGCTACCGCTACAGTTACAGTTTCGTTTGTGCTTTTGCCTTGTCTCACGCATTTTCCGGCTTTTACTACGGCTTTTCGTGGCTCATTGCTGTGGTTCTCCCAAATGCACCGCCAATCTCGCGTTCCAAGTGCGCGTTAATCCGTTAAATCCTTTAAATCCGTTAAAAATCAATAAAATCAAGATCATCAAATCAGAATCACGAAGTTCTTAAATTCATGTGAAAATTATCTCCTAGTGTGTCCCAGTGTTATTGTGATTTGCTTCCATTACAACTACAAAAGTTATATATATTTATATTTATATATAATTGTTTCATTATGGATCTATCAACGGCATATCGCTACAATCAAAACATGATGGAGTATTACACATGTAAATATATAACGATTACTAATCATAAACGACATAATTCCGAATGGTGCTCAAAGGCTGACCAAAAAGAGTTTACTGTAAACTTAAACGGATTCCCAAGTGCCAAAATTTTAACAAATATTTGAATTGAAAAATTGGGTGTATCGCATTTATGCTTCAAATTTGTCAGGTTCTAAAGTTTATTCAGAATTCAAAGTTACGCTACAATTACAATTACAATTACTGAATAAAACTTATTAATGATTTTGATCCTTAAACTAAATTTATTTTACTTATGTTTCTAAAGCTCAGAGCACTAAAACTTCTAGCAAAATTGTTTGTTTTACCTACTTTATCCATTGGGCTTTTCTTAAAGTCTACAATTAAATAGGATTTCTTGAAGCGCCAGATTAATTTATAAGATGTGCTAGTAGAGTTATAAATTTGTTTGATCAGAACTCAGTTGGATTCGTAATCCAACATTAGGCTTTTGATACTGGTACACTGAATCATTATACCCATCATTGAATAACTGATCAAATACATTATTATTCCTGTGAAACAAAGACAATAGTTATTGGGAAGCAAGCTGGAAGGAGTCAAGGACACAAAATTGTGCAAACAATTGCGAGAGTGACAGAAAAGTGAAAAATAAGTAAATAGGAAAATAGAGAATGATAATACAATAATGTAAAAAGGGTCAGGGGTTAGTTCTGTGTGAGTGTGTGTGTCTGTGTGTGTGTGAGAGTGTGCTCAAATCCATTCAAACCCAATAGATACTTCATTAAATAACAATCGCGTTTGGCATTTGGATTATTGCCATTCCTTGTCGTACCCTACAAAGGCCCTTTGTCCGCTCCGATCAATACAATAATACTTGAGTTCGTATCCCGCTGTGCTCCTATAGCCCAATGTACAACATTTCTGGACATCTCCTCAAACTGTTTAGCTGCCCCATTCTTTTGGCGAGTGTTTCAATTTTCGAGAACTATTCAAATTTGGATTTTTATAGTTTTGCGACATTTGTACAGATACAGTATTCCATGTGACAGAGTTTTGATTTATATTTTCCAATATTCGACTTAACGGTAACTTAACTTTATTCATAAATTTGATAAATATTTCTCTGTCTCTATTCTATATGATTATAACTAAATAAAAAAAGATAGCTTGAAATTTTTCTACTTCCTTTTTATGCATTTTGTATTAAAAGTTATTAAAAGCTAGTTACATTTTTATTGTATGTAAAAATAAAAATTAACAAGTAAGAAGAAGACAGACTCGGTGCTCAATCTAGTACCCATTTACCCATAGAAGCAATCAATGGAACCTATAGATCCAGAAAAACTTGGTGAGGACAGTTATAATCATGATATATACACAATGTACAAGTTTGGTTGAGAGCGCTCAGCACACTACACGACTTCATATTAAGCTATAGGATAGTTGTCCGATCCAGGTCAAACTTGGTAAGAATAGTGATAATAATACCATACTCAATGTGTGCGTTTCAATAGCTTTAGGAGTTTCCAAGTGTTGGTTTTATGAAAATGGATTTTCACAATTTACTTTGTCTTCCGACGCATAGATCATTGTGTTCATACGGACAGACAGGCATCACTATATCGGCTGTTGATGCTGAACAAGAATATATATAATTTATGGGGTCGACTATGCCCCTTCTGTCTGTTACGCAGCTTTCGCTTCTGACAAACTTAATAGACCCCTGTACTCTTCTTAAGTACAGAGTATTAACATATTATTAGGAATGGGGTATGATGATATATTAGTGCACCATTTAGGTGATGGACCCTAGTAAGTTTCATTCAGTTTGCTTGCTAAGCACCCTTAAAGTGTTTATTCTAGTTCTTTGTGAGTTGGATTTAGATTGCATGGTCTGTCCAATAGTTTGTTATATTATGCATTAATTTTTACCGATTCTGACTAACAGAATATAGATACAGCTATCCGATTTGGATGAAACTTGGTCAGTACACCCTGCACTGTAAATTTGGTTCCGATTGGCATGGCTAACAAAATGTTTTCTATTAAATGATGTTGTGCTTACTTGTTTCGCCTTTACCCCTAAAGTGGGCGTGTCAAAAACAGTTACAATCATTGACTGCTTGAGCACATATCATTCACTTGCAATCTGTCGCGCCCAAATGTTTCTTGTAGTCTCAGACATGGACAAGGACAGGGGACATGGCTATATCGAGTCGGTTATTGATGCTGACCGAGAATATATATACTTGATGGGGTCTGCCACGCCTTCTTTTCCCTGATACGTACATTCCAAAGCCTGTAGTTTATCGAGTGAGTGGTATAACTTTCATCAGTTATTCGCTACTTAGTCGTACACATAGTCATTATACAAAGTCTGAGAAGAAAAATACGCAGAAATTAAAAGTGGACATTATAATTGGTGTCGAAAGTACTCAAGATGCGTCGGATAAGCCTGTAGTTCATTAGCGAATTAATACTGGATGAATAACACATACAGTGAGTGCAAAAAGTAAATGATGTGTGAACGACTCCCGTCTTGGCGGCATGTTTGACATAAGGACGGAGTACATCACACCACATAAGTTCAGTTAGGGCCTTGTGGATTTTTGTTAGTCTCGCTTTTCTTGGATTTAATTTTGTTTGCAGAAAGTATTTATATATTTTCGTGTGTGAACGAGATACACGCTCTCTCCCTCTCTCTCTCTCTCTCTCTCTCTGTCTCCCTCTGTCTCTCCCTGAAACTAATCGAATGGCTTTTTAGACCCCGTACACCACAAAAGAGTAGAGTAGAGTAGTAGAGTAGAGTAGTAGAGAAGAGTAGTAGAGTAGAGTTTGTCAGAAGCGAAACGTGCGTAACAGGCAGTAGGAGGCGTGGCCGACCCCCTAAAGTATATATATTCTTGATCAGCGATGTTCGTCTGTCTGTCCGTCTGAGCCACCAAATTTGGAATGAAAGTCCGTCAATATGTCAGGTAGGTTAAATGTATTTCCAATTTTGCCACGCCCCCTACCGCCCCCTCAAATTGTAAAAAACAGTTTTCATTACACTACAACTTCCAAAATATAAGAGCTATCGTGACCAAATTCCCACTTTACGTCTATGGTACCATTATAACTATCCTCGCCCAGTTTGATCCGGATCGGATTGATTTCATAGGGCAAATAGGTCATATGTATGGAAAATTTCACACTTTCTTTGACAGACGGGTCGCTCGACTGTACCTTTCTTACTTGTTTCTTGTTAGATTATTACTTCTGCGGGATATTAATCCGGCAAAGATTGTGATGCATTTACCAATTTTAATTTGTTTAAACATTTCAAAATAATTTCCAACACTGTTTGTTATCGTTAATTATCATTATTCACAGGTCACGGTGGCGTTAACCAACTAGGAGGTGTTTTTGTCAACGGTCGTCCACTCCCTGACGTGGTCCGGCAGAGAATCGTCGAGTTAGCCCACAACGGTGTCCGTCCCTGCGACATTTCGCGCCAGTTGAGGGTAAGCCATGGATGCGTTTCCAAGATTTTGTCAAGGTAAATAATAATTCATACATTTTTAGGTATTTTACATAAACATTTATAACATAAACAAGAAAAAACGGTTATCTTCGGCTCGCCGAAGATTAAATACCCTTGCAGTCATGAATATTGCGTTAATTTGGATTCAATCACCAATTATTTCTATGGTAGCTATATGATATAGTAGTTCGGATAGGATGAAATTTGCATATAGAGCGAACTAAGGTAAAATAGCTCAAAAAAGTGTTCCTATTTGATATAGTCATCCGATCTAGCCGATTTAAACAAATGATCTGCGTGTAAAGATAATCTGCAAAGACATCTGTATCAAGTTTCACTAAGATAGCTTTAAAACTGAGAGACTAGTTCGCATAGAAACAGACGGACAGACAGACGGACAGACGGACATGGCTTTATCGACTCGGCTGTTGATGCTGATCAAGAATATATATACTTTATGTGGTCGGAAACGCCTCCTTCAATGCGTTACAAACTTCGTGACAAAAACAATATACCCTCTGCAAGGGTATAATATAAGAACTGAATCTCGCTGAATTTTTACGTTGTTACTACCTGATATAGTTATTTGATCCTGAGCATAGTTGTTCGGCATAGCTTATATTACCTTGATCGATGAGTTATGTGGGTTTCAGTGGCTGAAATTAGGCACATTTTTCCAGTTTCCCTACATACTACATGGGCTGAAAAGTCTTTGGCCTGGCAATGAAAAAAGGAAATTTTGAATGAAAATTTGCCTTAATTCTTCGACATGATCTCCATCTAGAGTAATGCATTTAATGTAACGGTCTTCCAACATCTCTATACCGCTCTGATAAAGCGATTCGTCAAGTCCTTCAAAATAGGCGTTATTTTCCTTTTTGACCTCTTCATTTGTGAAAATCTCTTACCAGCAAGCCACAATTTAAGTCAGGGAAAGCGGTAATAATAGCTGGGGCCAAATCTGGCGAGTACGGTGGGTGAGGGACGATTTCGTATTGCAATTGTTTAAATTTTTCGGACTTATCGCGAACTGAATGTGCCGGAGCGTTGTCTTGGTGAAATGGCATTTTTTTTTTTCTTCATGTGAGGGCGTTTGACCTTGACCTCGGCATCCAATCGGTCCAATAATGCACAGTAATATGGTTTATTGATTGTTTTACCATGTTCTAGGTAGTCAATGAATATAATTCCATGTGCGTCCCAAAAAATACTGGCCAACACCTTGTCGGCTGATTGATGCGTCTTCGGGCGCTTCAGACGACTTTCACCTGGCAACAACCACTCAGCAGACTGTCGATTGGATTCAGGTGTGTAATGGTGAATCCATGTATCATCCATGGTAACAAATCGGCATAAAAACTCTTTCTTATCGTGCTGGAATAGGGCAGATTTAGCTTCGAATGTTGGATTCGATTCTCTTTTTGATCGATTTTGAGAAAACGCGGCACGCATCGCGCGCATAACTTTCGCATATGCAAATACTCGTGTATGTCATGACCCATACGTTCTTTTGAGATGCCAATGGTGTTAGCTAACTGATGCAACTTAACATTTCGGTCACCCAACACAATATCATGAATTTTTGCGAATTTTCTGGAGTTACTGCCTCATTTGACCTTCCGGAACGAGGTGCATCATTGGTGCTCGTACGGTCACGTCGAAATTCAGCAAACCAATATTTTATAGTCGGATATGCTGGGGCAGATCCTCCGTAATGTTTCTCAAGCCATTGCTTCCCTTCAACGGTGTTTTTTCCCACAAAAAAAAATTTTTAATCAAAACACGAAATTCACTTTTTTCCATAGTAAACAAAAATAGCAGAGGTTGTGTCACTTCAAGATCAATAACTAAAGAACGGCTTGATGGAATGTCACCAAACTTTGACAGTATTCTAGTTAAGAATGGTACTCTATGGCAAACATACAAATTTTATGTTTGTGACGCATACTCTATGTCAGGCCAAAGACTTTTCAGCCCATGTAGTATGAACAATTTCCACCAATTTGTCCTTTATCATAGTACCAGGTTCTGATAGTTGTTTCTAAGTTATGTCGATTTTTACAATTTCCAATTGCCTGACATAAGGACGGACTTTCATTCTAAATTTGGTGTCTCTATATTGTGGGGTCTACCTATGTACGGGGTCTAAATATGTTCAAAATTAAGCCGTCGGGGAGCCAAAAAGACCATCGGAAATCAAACAAAAAATATTTTCATTTAGTAGATATATGAAACTTACATTAGAACGAAGAGATGAGAGTTTTGAACTCTAAATATAGTTTTTATACTCTCTGCAAGAGTATATTGGGTTTGTGCAAAGTATGTACCAGGCAGAAGGAGGCGTGGCAGACCCCATAAAGTATATATATTCTTGATCAGCATCACAAGCCGAGTCGATATAGCCATGTCCGTCTGTCTGTCTGTCCGTATGAACAAACAGATTTCAGAGATGGTAAGAGCTACAAAATCGAGCTTGGTGTCAGTCGATCACATATTTAGTCAGTCAATACAAGAATCTTTCTTTTTTCGATGCCACGCCCCGTTCGCCCACAATGAGCAAAAAACTAGACACGCCTGGGAAAAAATCGCTGTTTCGGCGAATATCTCAATAACTATGGCACCTAGGATCACCAATTTTGTTATGGAGCGTTCCTAGCGACAGCATAAATACATTGGCATTTAAAATTTTGGACTGCCACGCCCCTTTTTCCCACAATACATACAAATAACTCTCAACTTTCGTTCCGCCTACTGTCATTTGCAAGTACTAGATATTGTAATATCTTGATACAGATTTTAATAATTTAACCGGCGAAAAAAATGCAGAGAGTATTATACGGTCGGGCGTGCTCGACTGTACTTAACTTTCTTGTTTTTACCAACATTTTAACGTAGAATGCCCGAACAAAATTCTTAAAGTTGACTTAATACTTAATTCTTCCTTCAAGTTCGAGATTAAATCATGTAGAATAAGTGTTTGGAAACAATCGGCTCAAAACTCTTCGAGAAATCGTGTCAAACGACTTGTAAACACGTTTTAGAGAAAATTGTGATTAACTGCGACGCGTCAGGATAAAACTCAACTTCCAGAGACTCTATCTCTTAAAATTGTAGTCAGATCGGCTCCAGATTTAGAAAGAATATAGTAAACACATTTTAATACAAAAAATCGAGTTTCAAAAATTCTGGAAGCCACATAACCCCATAAGTTAATAGTTCGCGTTTCCACTTAGACTTGCGCCTAAAATGTGCTTACTTCAAATAGAGAAATTAATAAATATATATATGTAGGTTTTGCAAGAATTGAGTTTCGAGACAAACGTAACATTCTCTGACCCATCAGACTGAAATGATCTGATGGACGGAACTTCGAATGGCTTTCCAAGTAACGGTGTTTTAAAAATGAGTAGGGTCGTTGTTAAAACTTAAAATTAATAGACAAGAGTCTGTGTGGAGGTATTGAATATTGTCACAAAAAGATCCTGTAAATAGAATTCTAACAGGTTATAGTAAAATTATATTACTTGAAAAATACAAATCCAAAATCACACCAGTGACTTTGAATAAATATAACTATTTAGTGAATTATCAGTAGTACTGATTTAAATCTCTATAAATTGAAGTATTGACTTTGTTTAGTAGTAGTATAACAAATAAATTTAGAAATTTAGAATAGGTGACTAACTTTAGAAGTTTAGCATTCTTAGCTATGGGGATACCCCCGTTTATTATCTTGTAAGATTGGGAGTCATTGCAGATTAAGTACGTGAGTTGGAAGAGCTTAATTGCGAGTTGGCAGCTTTGGTGTTGTGTGGAGTGGAGAGCTGGATGCCACGTAACCCAGTGCACCCAACAATATCCGTACTCGACAAGCTGTATAATAAATCCTTGTCGGTTCGTGTGTGTTGGGCTAAGGAGTGAGTGCAGTGGTTTCAGTTTCTGATTCAGTTTCAGTTTCTGTTTCAGTTTCAGTGTCAGCTCCTGGATAAACGTTGGCTGACATTCAAATTGTTTTTAATTGAAATGCTAAAATTGCTGGTTCCGTTTGGCAAATGGTTGCATTAATCAATGCTCATCCATTCTGCTATGGGAAGGGTGGGAACTGCAGAACGGCGGAATTTCATTTCAATATTGACCAATATATTGGCCACATGCTGATTAATGTTTTCGTATTTCGTTATTCGTATTTGATTTCAGATATTACGAGACTGGTAGTTTTAAGGCCGGTGTCATTGGAGGTTCCAAGCCCAAGGTTGCCACGCCCCCAGTTGTCGACGCAATTGCCAATTACAAGCGAGAGAACCCAACAATGTTTGCTTGGGAAATACGGGATCGGTTGCTCGCCGAAGGTATTTGCTCGCAAGATAATGTTCCCAGCGTATCATCTATAAACCGGTAAGTGGTACTATATAACGTTCTGACTAGCTCCTTCTGCTTAGCCAATGGCTCTCCAATGAATCGTGTATCAAATGCGTGTAAAATATACTTCTTGATTTATCCATAAACACTCGATTCACTTGAGTGAAATCTACAGGGATTTCATAAGATCTGAAGCCCCGGACTGTGAGTTATCAAGAGTCGCGACGGAAACTAAACAGCAAATCACAGCACCCAAAAGAGTCATCTGAAACGTAGCCAAAATGTTGATTTGAGATTTATTTAGGAGGGAATGAGGCGACTGTGAAAGACTGCTGACTTATTCTAAAATATCAGCAACAATAATACGAACATTCCTTAACTTTATACAGTTCAAAAGTTTACCATAAATAGTTAGTTAGCATAGTTATTCCAATCCTACATTAAGTGCATGCATTTTGTTGGAGTATCTCAATTTCTTTCACGTACGGGTGACAAAAATTACGAAAAATAAAAATTTTGTTTAGGGCCGTGCAGTGCAAGTTTGGTTGCTGTACAGCTGCATGATGTCAGTATTCATAGCCAGAGTTAGTGTTGCGATGTTTGCTTGCTGTCATGCTGCTTACTTCCGCATCCGCATCCGTATCCGCATCCGCATCCGGTCTGATCAACGGTCGATGGGTGCGCAGTTCTGCTGAATTTCTTAGCTACTCGCATAGGGCTAATAAAAATATCTAAGTAGTTTTTAGCGTTCATAATTGCGGCACAATGCTTGACACACGACCACCACAAAAGCCAGCTTCCTTTTTCGTGTTCCGGTTTTGGCAACATCATCAGCAACATGGTTAATGTACGTAATACGTATATTCTCGTTGACCATAATTCATTTTATTTTGGCCAAGGATGCTGCCAGCAGGCAGCTGCTCGACGAGTACCATAAATTAGCTGTAACTCCGAGCGCTGAGCGGTGGGATGGATTCTCGCCTGTTGAGAGGTGACTAAAGTCAGCGCCCGAAAGTATGCCGCACTTGTTCGCACTCCCCCAAAATTGAAGTCAGCTTTTAAGCGGGGGATTTAAATGCAACCGCACACACACACGCGACAGAGCAGGACAGGCGAGGAGAGAAGAGGAGAGAAGAGGGGAGAAGGGGATAGAAGAGGGCAGGACACGTGCAGCCATTCAGAATCAATTCGCTACGAGTTACATTGATGATGATGTTGCTGATGATGATGATGTTGCTGATGATGATGACGTTGACGATGGATATGCAAAGGGAACTGAAATGTCACGTGATGAGTAATTCAAGAGAATAATGAGCATAAGTGTGTCCCTTAAGCTGCGAATACAGCGGTTCACTGATTCACATGACCGATGATTCACAACGCTCTCGTGGAAATCAGGTACAATGTGATTGTGATTGTGATTGTTGTATCGGACATACGGACATAATCTAAAGCCACCGTGGTGGCATTCCCTAGAGTAAAGCACTTAGAATGTGACTTTTTCACCACTCGACACTCGACACTCGGGTCTCGAGTCTCGAGCATTGAGACCCACTCGAATGTAAGCCAATCGTCCCCTGGTGGCAAAACAAATGCCAAATAAACAAATCGAAACACCACCAAAAAGTATCTTTGAAAGCATCCCAAACATATGTTCCAATCGTGTGCACTGCCCAAAGAGCACAGCAGTCCAACAATCCAACAATCCAACAACCTGACAGCACCGAAAAAAACCAAACTTAACTAGACTCAATCCAAAAAGAGTGAAAATCCACTCTTAACCCGGTGCGATTGTCAATTTTTTGAAAACATAATTTGATTTGATTCCGCTCGAGTTGGTCTGCTCAATTTGGCAACCCTCTCGAAGCCGAAGCGTTCTTTAATATATATGTACCCTCAACATACCCTCTACCCAGCCACATGAATGGAGTCTGCTACTCTCAATCGGTAGAATGTAGCAAGTGCACAGTCACTTAATGCTCACTTAATGTTCCCTGTATCTCTAAATCTATTTTTTGGTATCTGGAGTGTTCTCTCATCGAATATGCTTTGGTTTATTTAAGATGACATTGAGGGCTCAGAGCAGGACTGGACTCCAGGACTCAATTTAAAGGCTGCCTCAATTGGTCATTTCACTGTCACTGTCCAGTACTATAAATCACTCCGACATCACGTCCTTACCAATCGATATCAATTTGTCTCCCACATACATCAGTTAATCGACATGTAGCTTTTCATCAGAATTTTTCATTTATAAAGACTTGCATATTTGAAATAATTTATGGAAGTATTTTATTAGGAGATCTTTTGAATATCCTTCTCGGTTTCTTCAATGGTTTAATAGTTTTCAAGAACAAAAGCTGAAAGATAGCTCGAGTAATCACAAGAAGAGAGGAGTTTAGAATACTATTTCCAAGTCAATATGTACTATTGCTTGTTTGCATTGATAAATTCTCACGATTTCAGAGAAACGCTTCTGGACATGTTAACTTTATCTTAGATTATTTCTATAATTAGTTAAATGGTCTATAAACAAGTTTAAGATCTGAAAACCCACAAAATGTATTCCGTTATGGAACTCATTGAGTTACTGATAAAATTCAATAGTCTTGCATTTAGTTTTTCAAAGGTATAAACAGAATACTTCCTATTCTTAACCTTCCCAGTTATGATTGCGACTGCGGAATGAAGTTTTTCAAATTTTAAACTGATAAATTGCAGGTTTAAATGATATATTAATCAGTTTTCGGAAGTATTGGCAAGAAGAGTGTTCATTGGATTTGAATTGTTTGTACAAATTGGTGAACAAGTGATGAATACATAATTAAGATTCTTTAAATGAAAATTATTTTTAGTTTTATCCAAAACTTTGCTTCTTCTGTGAGAAATCTTTGAATCTCAAAAGGGCCCCAAACAAATATTTATACGGCCCCAACAATCTCTATCTCGGCGAACTAGTTCGTTCACTTTGTTCAAATGTGTGTTTAAGCCTTTGAACCATCGGGTATTAACTCAAGTTTAAGATAAGAATTTCCGAGATAACTCCAATCTTTTCAGTGGATACCGAGAGAAGCTCTTGCTCAGGTCTGACCAGGAATATACATATAAGCATATGTGGTTGAACACACTTCTAGCTGTCTATCTGCCATATTTAGTCCAAATATCTCGGCTCTGTTGACACCATTGAAAGTGTAAATCGCAGCCAACCAGTTTAAAACGATTGGAATGTAAATAAGACATGCACATTCATGCACATTCATGCATTGTGAAGCTTTGAATGCTGAATACTGAATAGACAATAAATGGCTGATCAAAGTAGCATCTGGAATGCGCCATCTGTAAGTACAACTGGTGGGTAACGTGTACGTATTGCTGACAAACCAGGAACAACGACGGTTATTCGAAACTTGTTCAAGAAAATAATTCAAAGTGAAATCAAGTTGCATTTGGTGTACGTCCTGGCATATCAACCTCTTTGTCCTTACTGTCTGACTGGTGTCCTCTCACTCTTCACCGTAGACATGGGGAAAGAGAAATGATTCCGTAAATTAGGAAATGTTTCAATATCCACACGTGTTCGAATTTTAAATATATACATATATCAAAATAAATAAAGAATTCAAAGTCTTTTGAAGTAAATTGTTGGGAAACCTATTAGGGGCTTAAAGAACGACTCATAGTTGGCCATCATTTCAGAATCATGAAATATGAAATCATGATCATTATATTGGTTTCTGTTTCTTTGCAGGATCGTTCGCAACAAAGCCGCCGAAAAGGCCAAGCACGTGCACCATCATCAGCAGCACCAGATGCCCCAGGGTCTGTCCAGTGGGCACAATGCCTCCGAGAGCCTAGACAGCAGCACGGGAGCAGCGAGTGAGCCGCATATTCCGAGCACGGCTCCTGGCAGTAGTAGTTCCAGCAACAACAACAACAACAACAGCAATCCCTCAGCTTCGGTTATTGCTCAGACGCCAGGTGTAACGGTATCGGGAACAGGCTCTGGCCCCGGGTCGTCAGCGGGTCAAACAGCCCCGAGGCAGGAGCTGGGCAACAACAACAACAACAATGTGAACACATCAAACTCCACGAGCCAACAAACTGCCGAGCAGCGATCATCTGGCTCGGGATACAGTATAAATGGCATACTGGGCCTCCAACATGGACATCATCTCCACAATCCGAACTCCAACAACAACACTAACCACACCAACGCCACCAACAACAACAACAGCTCCAACAACAACAACAACAACGTCACAGACCCAAATTGCAAACGCAAAAGAATCGAAGTTCATGGTAAGTTGATTGGGTTGATTGAAAAAGAATCGGATCTTTCTTCTCCAAAGTGTAGATAATGTCTATAAATATGTAAAGGCAAATGAGGAACAGCTACAGTCGAGAGAGTTGAAGTTAAAGCACCCGGTCCTCGTTTTCATTCCATTTGAGGGCTTTTAGCACCCCTAGAATGCTCAGTTATAGTAGTCCGAAGCTGATCAAATGATCCCGGAACATATAGTTTCGAACGGTTTCCGATTCACCCGGTTTTCATTCCATTGAGGGCTTTTAGCAATGTATTTGCACCCCTAGAAAGCTCTGTAGTCCAGTAGAAGTCCGAAACTGACCAACTATATCAAATGATCAGGGAACATAAAGGTTCCCGATTCACCCGGTTTTCATTCCATTGAGGGCTTTTAGCAATGTGTTTGAACTCCGTAGTCCAGTAGTAGTCCGAAACTGACCAACTATATCAAATGATCCCGGAACATACAGTTTTGAAAGGTTCCCGATTCACCCGGTCTTCGTTTTCATTCCATTGAGGGCTTTTAGCACCCCTAGATAGCTCTGTAGTCCAGTAGTAGTCCGAAACTGACCAACTATATCAAATGATCCCGGGTCAAACGGTTTCCGATTCATATGTTTGGCCAATAACTGAACTATTTGATTCAATTACAAATTTTGTATCCTGATCCCAAATGTTTAAGTCTTAACGATACATTTTCGCACTCAAATTAAGCGTTGCTTGCTAGTTTCAAGATATCCGTGGAATGCGATCTAAGTTCTGACAACATTCGGGATTGATTTTACCACGGACTCGGAGTCGGAGTCGGAGTCGCGGTTTGTTTTTGGGCGCAGAGGCACTCGAGTATCTTATTTCACTGACTGTGCATGAGCCCAGCGTGAATGAATCTCAATTTGCATATCGTTTAATCTGTTGAGGTCGTAGACAGAGAGACACGGAGAGAGTAACACCAACATGTGGTGGATAGATTGCAGGGAAAGCTTTTGTGGGCCACATTAAGGTCAGCAGCCAACCGCAGCACCAGCAGCGGCGGCGTCAACGTCGGCGTCGCCGTTGCCGTCGGCCTCGTAACATGTGTCCTTGGAATCAAACCCCAGAGCCAATTATACATGATAACATCTTAAGTAGTTGATGATGCTGGAATACTATTTCACGCCAGGGATGGAGAGCACCATTATTAAGCAATATGGCAGCCAGATAAATTTGTCAGGGCACCGCGACACGCACTTGTCATTTTCAATAATCGACCCACTAATGGCAATTCGGAGGAGTGAAAAGAGTCGCACCCCTGACGAGGCACAGTGGGACGAATGAACGTTCATGGTGCCAAAATGAAACATTTGAATACAAGTTTCGATTGGGTTTTTCCTCCTTTGTTCAAGTTATGTTAGATTTATACTTCTATAGTACGCAAAGATATTTCTATCCAAGTCACGCTATGAAGTTATATAGAATGAGAATTTAACCTCAAAGAATAACAATTTGCCTCACTGTTCGACGGAGATTGGCCAGATTGCCTTCTGACTGCACTGTGGAACCCTGGCACCAGCAAACAGGGCAGCTGTAGCAGCAAACATCAAAGTTTTACCTTTAAATCGTACTCTTTTGTCCGGCCACCAGATGGATAATAAAAAAGAGCAATAAACTCGACTCCGCATTTCTCTACCCAGACCCTTTTGTCGCATCCCTTTTTGCACTGTACCGTTTTGTACCAGGCCGTAACAGAATAGCGTACCGTAATGTTTCCTCCAGATTCCTTATCGATTCCCTGAGGATAACTTCTCTGTGCCTTTAAGTGTAACAAGTACTTAGGCTTGAACTTGTGGCAAATTTGTTCAAATCATTTCGATTGAAACCTATTGAGGTCGATTGAGTTCGGACGGGCAGGGCAGTGGAGGCAGGGGAGCAGCGGAGGACAGGGCACAGCAAGTAGGCTGCTCAAAATGTAGTTAAGGGTTGCAAATGTGGGCGTGACATAAGCATTAAGCTCCACCCTTTTAATGCGACAATTGCGACTTCAAGAACATCTTGTCTGCCTACATCTGTGCGAAATTCGGGAGTGATTTGAGAAAGCAAAGTACTTCTGGATAGACTCTGATTCCGAGTCTCGACTAAATGAAAACCGTAACAAATCCTGATAAAACTCCAATCAAGCTAAAATGATTTTCAACCTGTGGTGTAAAATTGATTCAACTCTATTCAAAACCTTCTTGAAATTTCAAACCAACAAAAAGCATTGGGAGCAAACAAAGTTTAGTAAACTTAATCTTACCGACTAGTAATAGTGTAATTTGGACAAGTGGTTTCCCTGTGTGACTGTGAGTGTGTGTGGTAAGTGTTTGTGTTCACAACCAACTGTTAACACACAAAGTTGAAAGGCCATTATCATAATTTCCTTGAAAAACACTTTGAAAATGTCATAATCAGCTTGTTAACGCGACTCTAGCAGAAAACCCTTCGAAAGCCTTTTCTCTGTGCACACACACACACACACACACACACACACACACACACACACACACACACACACACACACATGCACGTACATGTTTATTTCCATCTGCGGTAACTCTCAATCCGTAAATGCACTTAAACGACACGTGCCGTACCTCGCAGTCACCAGAACTCTGCGATACCAAATGTAACAGTGGTAATTTAATTATGATATGGAAGTGAGAGGGTTGTCGAATTGGAATAGAGATGAATATACATACAGAAAGAGAGAGAGAGAGACAGAGACAAGGATACCTGGCTGAAAGGTCAATTAAATATATATCTGTATAGTAGTTCTTATTGAGCCGTTCATTTACTATTTGTTGAACCTAAACTCCTACTTAAACCAAGATTCACCTTTCCATGGCTATTTCAGATGAGAATCGTGATGTGAATATGCATTCCGAGGACGATGTCAAGCGACAGCGATTGTCTTACGGAGGAGACCAGATATATCCGAACGTGAGTGCCACTAGTCATTCCAACTGAACTATTCCTGTAACTACATTTAATAATTGAATAATGCAGATTTGGTCCGGGAAGTGGTGTATCAAGGATGAGCACAAACTGCTCTCGGAATTGGGGAATTTGACGACTAGTAGCGGTGGTAATGGGGCTCCCACCTACTATGAGGCCCCGAATGGGTTTCCCTCCAGCTCCATACCCTGTGCGAGTGTGGGGAGTGCGGTGGGTAATGACACCTCCATGTTGTATGACAGCATTGCCACCATATCTCAGGGACAGAGCACATTGTATACCCCGCCCATTGGACCCTCAATTGGTAAGTTTAGCCTACAGTTTTGGTAGTACTTCTCCACATGAAATCAGTACTCAATTTAATTTCAACTTTAATTAGTCATTTAGTTTCTTATTTTTGTAATTTGCTTACTTCGATTATTTCGATTAATTTGAATTTGACGATTTTTGTTTGTTTTATTTTGTTGTCCATCACAATAGGGAGCAGTTCTTTGACGCCCCTAGTTCCCATTAGCTTACAAGATATGAAATTCAGTGCAAATATTCAAGAACAGACCATCTCACCTTTCTACACAGGTAAGAAGACAGCGGTTCGACTCCAAACTGTTGTTTTAAAAGTAAAATTAATATTATTTAAAGACGGTTCTTGTCTATCCTATGATATCGAATTATTTATAAATCTGTGGTTGCAATGAGCGAGGTGCGATAACCCTCACCGTGTCATTAGTCTGAGTCGAGATCGGAGAACTATCTCATATAGCTCCCATAGAACGAATCGGTTGAAAACTGGCGATGTACTTAAAAATTGCATTGTCTTTTGAGCTGACCCATCCCAGCTCAACAATGTATCTTTACCAACTTTGGTTCGGATCGAATAATTCAAATGCATTAATGTTATTTTAGTAAATGTTTAAACCAAGTAGAATAATTTGTAATATTAATGGTTTCAATTAGCGATTGCCATTGAAAACGGCAGTTATCCGACATTAACAAGCCTGGATAACACGGACTGTTCCCCCGTGCTGCGGGTTAATGAGGTTCCAGCCACTACAAGTTCTAACGAATCCCCAAACTTGGCTCCGACTAATGCAATTGGAGTTGGCCGAAGTGAGGAGGTGGTCAAAGAGTCTTCAATGGATTTGGATCGGGATGAGAATGCAAACAACAAGAGTCATCGCAATGACCATGGCAATGGCAATGCCAAGCATCGCGGAGTAAATCATGTTAATCCCCACGAGCATCATCAGCATCACAATCATCACATACCGATAGTTCAGCTCATGAGTGATTCAGGCGAGGATCAGGCCAACCCCAACACCAATACCAACACCAACACCAATACCTCATCTCTAATACTTCTGCAGTCGAGCGCGAACAGCTCCTCAGGGGGCGAGGGACGCACTGAAGTGGATCCGATTGCTACCAACAGTGCATCAATTTATGCCACGCCCACAATGTTACCCAGTTTTAGCCACTACTCCGCAGGCAAGTTGCTCACAGCACAGCACACACGTCGATCTTGGCCAGATTTACTTAGACAGGCCTAAAGCACAATGGTGGTGGTGGTGAAACTATGTCTCAATTCCTCAATTCTTCAATTCCTCAATATTATTTGAACTTAATCACACAAGTAATAAACACATTACAGTAAACGACTTGGCAGACTTTAAATTAATTTTATTTTTCATTTCTTGTTGTTTTGAGTAGTTTTGAATTTGTATTTATTTCTATATTCTAATCAGTTCCTTCATTTTATATCATTTGCACTCCTTCTGAACATATGTTCCAGACTTGGTTTCCTAATAACATATCTAAATTCTTATTGTAATTTCAGCTTGTAGCTCCGTAGTGCCAAGTTCCGATTACACCTATAGTCCAGCCTACACACAATACGGCGGTGCCTATGGATCGTACAGTTATAACACCACTAGCGGTCTAATCAGTGAGTAATTCACCATTAACTATTTAGTCTATCCACTAAGGAATACAATTGTAGACTGGACCACTGACTTTAAAATAAGATAACCCAAATATGATTCATATGATTTGAGATATAGTGACCTAAACATAATGCACTTCCTTACTCCCCGTACTCAAAAAGATTTGAGGGGTGTATTCGGTTTGCCGTCCCTATAAAGTATATATAATCCTGATCAGCATAAACAGCTGAGTCGATAGCAATGTCTGTCTGTAAGTCCGTCTGCGGTACGAACACCAAGTCTCTAAGCGTTAGGCGGATCAAGTTTATTCCTAATTTTCACATTACCCTAACTTGGAAGCTACTGGAGCTATCCTTGCCGAGTGATCGTTTTACTATATCCTGTAGCTCCTGTATTGAAGTGCTTGTTGGGCAATAGCAACCAAACTCACACTAACTCACTATGTTTGGTCCAATCGGACAACTATTTCCTACTGCTCCTACAGGAAAAATCCTTTATAAATTGCTTATTTTGCGAACTAGAAAGTGTACGAGGTTTGTTACAGTCGGCTAACTCGATTGTAAACTATTTAGACTATTAAAATTTAAATAATTAAAATGATAATAAACTCATACCGTTTTCAAACTGTACCTAGAAACTCGAGTCTTTCAAAGACTTGAAGAATTTTACTCTACAAGTAAAATCGAATTGTAATAGATGCAAGATATTAACACCGTAGTTGCTACTGTTGCAGATTCGTCGTATTACTATGAATGTGGCCAGAACCAAGCGCCGCTGAACCAAGACTTACGCTCACCCCTGGCAGCTACCAGGGCTAACTCCCTGGCCTCAGCAGCCTCACCGACTGGTAGCGCTTGTACAAAGTCGGAGACGTCTGATATATTTCTCGTTTAGTGCCTGGATCATTGGTAATTCAGGAATCTATATACCAACGTTATAAGGGCTGACTGAAGCTGGAATAACTCAGAGCCGATTTGGCTCGGCTCGTCTCGGCTCAGACTTTAAATAGAACGATTCCGAGTCTTGATTCTTAGCTGGAACCAGCATTCGGTGAACTGAACTCAAAAGAACAATTCTCATACATTTAGTTAATTTGCATTTAAAGATCGATCGATTCACAAATATACTCATACAAGAAAGGATAAAGGAAGGAAGGGAAGGAATGTGGACATAAAGATGCTCCTACACCTGAAATCCACAGAAAAATTCTTCAAAACTTAAAATATAAAAGCATAAAATATAATAAGGTAACGCTAACGATAACGATATCGGTAATATACATTTATGAATAACAAATGAAACCAAAATATCCGCTAAGGAAAAATTTTACCAAATACAAAATGCATGCGAGTTTTTTGAAAACTTTCAAATAATTTTAAGTTTAAGAGTTTAGATAACAAATTTTCGTACATAAACATTTGTACATAGTTATAGTAAGCGAAACAGAGTGTAATATTGATTACATTACATCTATACACATATTATACATAATACGAAATGAAGGTACTTATAAATATATATATATATATTACAAAATAACTAAAATATATATATTTACTGAAAGAGCCTTAAATTTAATTGTGTATCTTGCCGAAATGTAGCAATACATCAAATATATCAAAAATTAAATCCTTTCATTTTGGAATTCGGCTTCTTGAATAAATGAATGAATGTTTTAATTGACGAAACGGATAAATTTGCAAATATCTTAAAATAACTAAAATAAATTATATTATTTATATATATACGAATGTACTTAGGCAACTATTTACATATATTTATCATTACCGATGTAACGAATATACATTAGTACACACTTGAATACATCTATATGTGTATACTTCAAGTGCTCGTCTGTACATCGAATTGTAACTCGTATTTATATTAAACTTAAATCGATTACGGATGCATATAGTTGATAAGAAAGCACAAACCAAATTCTGTATAAATACATAAATTATAAATTATAATTTATAGCAAAACAAACAAACAAACAAACAAACAAAGATACAATTAATTGTTAAATACAAACGTATTTATGTCAGGATTAAAATAAATATGAAAATACAAAACGCACATTCAAATTCTTCAGACTGCTTTATTTGGTTGAGGGCTGCTCAGTTCTCCAGAATGTAGTGTGAAATATTTCCAATAGGTGGCACTGTCGTGCTGGCGACATCTATTGGTTGTTGCACGCAATCCTTAGCACAGGCCATAACCCAAAAGAAGTATTAAATGTTTTTGATTTTAATGCAAAACAAGTTCGAAAAATAAAAACATTTTATAAATTATTTTTATTTATTAAAGAAATAAAGTCAAATACATTTAATTTATTGGCGCTTTGCTTGTGTATAAGTGGAAGTATATTCTTGGTTTCTATTGAATTGAGCCGTGCTGTAAAGACATGTGTAATGCACAATATTGTCTTTACACATGCACTCACTCACAGACACTTACTCACACACACACACACACACACCCATATGCACTGTGTCTGTGTAACTGTAAACACATGTGAATGGCAACTCTATGTGAAACCCATTATCTCTCACAAAGAGCATGAGATCTTTATTTACCCGGTGCCCATGGTTAACTCTTCAACTGGGTATGCAGTGTATCAAATTTTTTATGTTAAGAAGAGAAATAGACATTTCCCAGAATTGATTTGATGAAAGAAAGAATTAAGTCAGGAAAGTGGCTAGTGTTTAAAAAAGTGAAGCTAAACCCAGTTTTATTTGGCGCCATCTACCGCTCGTGTCGTGTTTTTACATTGCAATTTGCAAAGGGTATCGAATAGTCGAGCCCCTTTGCGACAACGCGTTTTACAGTTACTTGTTAGATGTGTGTGCGCTTCTTGCATTCAGCATTCAGCATTTTAAAAAGAACTCAAATCTGTTACATGAATATATCTCCAGATATATACACAAACATTAGGTATAGCTCTATCTGGGCTCATAAATATTTGCCTACAGGATGCGTGGGGGTGTTGTTAATATTGTACACACAATCGTAGGGTATACAATCAAGAAGATTCACAGACAGTCTACTCCAAAATTATAACATCAATATTCAACAATTAAATAATCCATTAAATAACCCAAGCTTAGTTTGAAAATATTCTACTCGACAAAATTTTAGTTTAACTTTTGTGTTAACGTAAATCAGGTTTTTAATTTTTTTGATAGTATTAAATTGTATAACTTAAACTTTAGTTTAAACTTAAATTTAGATTGTATAAGGAATATTTTCCTCGATTGCACTTAACACATAAAACCAAACTTATACGATTTTAAACGTTTTAACTTTAAATTGAACTTTAAACTTGTTTTTGAGTAACCTTGACAACTTAAATCTAAATAACGCTTAAAATTCTTGTGCAACTTGGATAATATTAAAACTGAGCTAAAACACGAATGTTTTAAATGGCGCTATACGATTAGCGAGCACTGTACCACGTTTGATTGTGTGGGTGTCAGTGTGCGTGTGCGTGTGCGTGTTAGTGTGTGGTTGTGAGTGTGTGAGTGAGTGTCTGTTTATTTTGCGGCTGTTGAGTAAGCGTTTACTTTTGCTTTCGGGTATTTCAGTCGATTCTGAAGTGCTGGCCTAACAGGTTCCCCGATCTAACTGTCCGCTATATACTAAAGATATATCTACATCGAAAAAGGGAGAGAAAGAGGCGATACTCTGCGCGTTTCGTACGTAAATAAATAAATTCAAGAAACAACAAAAAATCAAGATGAGTGCGTGGAATTTGTTATTGTGAAACGAGAAGAACTGTATATACACAAAAGTGGTGTAATTAAGTGTTTTCTGATAAACTGTGATCATTAATCCACTGTGACTAAAAAACTACAAAAGCAAATATTTATATCTATAGTATATGAATATATTCCAATGAATTCGGCATCATAATTTACTCGAATACAGTTACAACTGAATGTTTAAGATACGCACGCACACATGTGTCACGTGCACACACAGATACAAGGCAGCCAAAGAGAGGGAGAGAGTTTCAAACGCGAGCTTAGTATGTGATGACTCGAAAGAAACATCGTACACATAAATTAACTAACTAAGTATATATACATATAGTATATTTAGTTTGCAACATACTTCCAATATCATAAGCCATTTTTGAGGGCCATGTGGTATAAAAATGAAAATACGTAATGAACCAGAGCATATTGCAGATACAATCAAAAGTATTTTTAATTGGAATGATGATCATCATGAGATTGGAATTCCCACTAATAATGGATTAATTCATGGTTTAAGACGTCACTGGATTTCTTATCCACGCGAGAGTCATTCAAAATATTGTATTGTATTGAATCTGTGGAATTTCGATCGCATTGATCATGTTGATCAACAGCAGCACCACCACCACCAGCAGAAACAACCGCCACAACTTCAACGCACATTCATCGCGTATTCACTGCATAAATTAACACAGTTGTGTCTTGTCATTGTTTTGTTGTTGCCATTCCTAATGACCTACAATGCATTGATATTAGGAGCCAGTGGCCAGTTTATTGTAGGCCCAACAACCCGTCAGCCCTGGTCATTGCCAAACTCCAGTTTGAGCCAAATCACTGTAGGTTTCACTCAATTTCACAGTGAGCACCAACACCAAGTTTATAACAACAAAAGCAATGAAAGCAGGAGCCCCATCAATGGGTATAACCGCCGTTCACACGGATATAGTCTGATAATTCTAAGTCAATCTGCTCATAATTTAAGCTCTAGTTCAGCTCCAGATTCAGATCCAAGCTACAAAACCATTCGCACCAAGAGATATATTGATATTAATCACAAAAAGCACGAAGCTAATAGCCAAATATTGAAAGTCACATTTGAAAAGAGTCACTCGGATAGTGACAACATGTCCAAACACGTCGCTAAAAATCACGATAAAATTACAAAACTGGTTATGAATGGACTGGGATTGAAAAAACTACCGGACATAAAGAAGGTGAGATAATATTTACAATTAATTACATTTTTATAAGTAAGAATCCGCCGAAACTACTTCTCGCTAAACTGACTGAATCATTATCTTTATTTCGTTTATTTTCCCACTTTGATGTGCTGGGCATTCCACAAAAAGAACTGACATTACTCTCTAATATTTCATTGCATAAAATTTAATGAAAATCGTTATTACTTCAATTTTAATTTTGTAATAAATTTATAAATACTTGATCTTGGGTAATACTATAACTACTTAAATTGCCTACCCTGAATCCACAAAATCCATATTTTGTTAAGAATAAAGGGCTAATTATTTTAGAATCGAATCAGTTACATGGAGGCTCTGTCGACCCCATGAAGTATATACATTCCTGATTAGCATCAACAGCCGAGACGATATAGCAATGTCCTTCAGTCTGTCCATCCGTCTATATGAAAACCTAGATCTCAAAAGCTGTAATAGAGCCACCAGAATTGGAATGAATGTTGGTATATCGAGTTTCAAGTTTATTTCAAATTCCCCTACCGCCACCAAACGCCCAAATGATGTGTATATTATGATTCTATACCTCCATATCAAAATTGGTCCCGATCTGAAAATAGACTATTTGTATGGGAAAATGCGTGATAAAATGAATACGGGGTGTCTTACCGTCTAGCCGACTGTAGCCTATTTTTAATAAGTTTCCCAAAATATTAAGCCATCTCTTGATATACAATTGGTACTATTTAAATAAGACTTCACATAAATAATTTAACACTGTTTCTCTAATTGCAGGCAAACATTAGTCAAATAGAGTACTCTAGCAAGTATTTAGAATATTTAGAGCGTCTGAGGATGAGAGAAGTCCGGGAGAACAGCGGGGATCAAAGGGATGACCCGGCGAGCTTACAAATCTTAAGCATTGTCACCAATAAATTTAAGGATATAACTCGAAGGCGATGGCGCCACAAGCGCCTAGCAAGGTCGGCCGAGGAACGGGGCAGGGGGATGGGGATGGGGTTGAGGGTGGGGGTGGGTGTGGGTGTGGGTGGGGGAAGAAAGAGTAGTCATGGTCGGAATCTGGGGGAGAGCGAAAAGACAAATATTCTTTTGCAATTCCCCTTGAGACTGAACGATAAACAATTCAAGTATGAACAAATCAACGAGGCTAATGTGAGACTAATGATGCTATATAATCCAGCGTTGGCCGCCACGCCCACAGCTAGGGCGAATAAACGCAAGATTCTAGAAAATAGGCACTACGAGAAGCCGGTGAGAACCGGCCCAAAGAACTGTAATAACGATGATAACTACAGCTATCAAAAACAACAACATAAGCTTCACCAGAAGAAGCAACAACAACCGCAACAACAACAACAACAACAGCAACACAAATTAAACAACCGAAAGAATAAAATTCACGTCTTGAATCTAAGAGTTTTTCAATTGATGCGATCAAACAAACGGCAACAGTTAGATTCTCGGAGGATCGAATTCGAGGGCTCCACCTATCGGGATGAAACGCGAAGTCAGTGGCTCGAGTTCGATGTAACCGCTGCGGTGCGATCCTGGCTGAACAAGAGTCACGAGAATCTTGGCATCGAAATACAGTGTGACAGGTGTAGGCGGATTGGAGCTAGAATTTTAAGTGAGGTATCTTCTCATTCCACTGACGATGGTGAGAAGGAGGAAGAGGAGGACAAATTCCATTTGACCCCAGTGTTGAACATCATCGGACACATTGGTCGCACCCACACTGAGGAGGCAGTGCATCCGCGCACTTTTCTCTCAGCCAATCAGAGCGACGAGCATTTGTACCATCATCGGTTGAGTCACGGGCACACGGACGAAATAGTAAAATCAAATCAATATAACAATTGTTTTCGGACCCATCAACGCTGCTGCAGACATCAATTGGAAGTGAACTTTAAGGAGATCCAGGGATTCGAATTTATCATACAACCAAAGAGCTTCGATGCCGGCTACTGCAAAGGTCGGTGCCCTCCCAGGCACAACCCAGCCCACCATCATGCCCTACTGCAGAGCCTCATTTGGCAGCAGGATCCCAATCGAGTGCCCCGACCCTGCTGCGCACCCTCGAAGCTGGCCGAGATTGAGATCTTGCATGTGGATGAGGAGCATAGTGATAAGCTCAAGATATCGACATGGAGCAACATGCAAGTTTTGGAATGTGCCTGCTCTTAGAAGCGACACAAGCACACACACACACACACACACACTTACTCATATGTATTTTAGTTTAATTGTCAACATTAAATTAGTATTACAAAAGGCATACTCTGGGAATTATACACAACAGGCGAAGCAGTAACATAATGATTGACCTTATTGAATTTATTTATTTATAATTTAAATAAATAAAGCTAAACAGCAACTTAAATGCTGTAACCATATCAATAAAATAAGAGTTCGGTGTTAATAGAGTAGAAGTTTCGATGAAAATGTAACATACTTTTAGGTGCTCGCCACAAGATTGCTCGTAGTGCATTATTTGCTTATGTAAGAAATTTTAAAGTGCAAAATAATAAACAAATCTTCAAGTCAAACTTAATTGGAATTGCTTTTAATTCATTTCTTTTGACATCGATTTCAAGAGTTCAATGAAGACACACATAATGGTGAATTGTATAAAATATATATTTTATTCATCGAGCTGTATACAAAATCGTTTACTTAAAAAATCCAGAATACTTTGTTTTGTTTAGTACAATTTACCAATTACTTAGAAAATCAAATCCCTTTGGTATTTGCACTTTTTCTGGCAATAATTTACAGCTTTCTGCATGTTGGTCTTTGGTATCGTTTTCCGAATCGTTCTCCGTCGAATCGGTCGAATTACCCAACAGTGTGTTTTTCGAATCCGAATTGTATAACAGATTGCATTTCTCGTCTTCGACAAAATCAGTTAATTCAGTGCACTCGTTTTCAACAGTCATACTTTTTCGTCTCTTGTCCTCTACCTGCTCCAGAGTATTTAGTTTAATCAAACCCACATTATCGGACCGGACAGGTGTTATGTTTCTGATGTCCTCTTGAACAAATGGTTTCGGTTTGCATGGATCGTTGTCCCGCAGAGGAATATTGATATTGGCATTACTTACTATCACAGATAGATTTATTTGAGATTTAGTTTTATAACTGAATGGAAAAGAGTGTTCATCGCGATAATCTCCAATATTTTCATCATGAATTATCTTTAAACCAACTTTTTGATGAATAAATGAACCAAGTCTCTGTTTGTCAAATGCATAGACAATATTATACTTTTCGTTTTTAGTTGTCTTCTTTTTACAATTATCTGGAGTATTCAGTCGGGGAACATCTTTTGAAGTGTTTGATGTGCTTATGGAGTTCTTATAGTATCTTATTGTAATCTCTGGTTTAATTATCGTATCATTTAGTATGTCGTCCTGTTCAATTGAACTTAATGTGAGCCATACATGATCGTAAGCCGATTTGACTTCTCTAATATCGAATGCAATCTTCTTAGCCACTGGATTTAGATTTGCAAAATAACAATTTATCTGTTCAAGTGGTGTCATATTATTAAATCCTGAAAGAAAATAAAAAATATATATTCAAAATGCTGGGATTAATTAAAGGCTTTTTTTTCGCAAAAACATACAAGTAATTTCATGTGGAATACCCTTAATATAAAGTTTTAATTAGGGCTGTAGCATACTTTTAGGTGTTTGTTTCAAATTATTGCTTACGCCATTACTGTTTTGCCTATATTGTTTTTGTACAAATTGTGGACATAAACAATATATTAAGTTATAAACAAAAAACAACTTTACGGGCGTGTTGTTTGAAGCCTGTGTGATAAAATTGGTTGCTCTACTTCAACAATCTATAGGATATATGAATTTATTAAGACGGACAGATGGACATTTCCATATTAATTATATTGGTGATGCAGATCAAGAATACACACGCTGACACGCCTTCCTTGACCGTATTGCAGACCCCTTCCCGAAGAAAAAATGCATTAATGAACCAAAATACACATCTGCCTGTAATATTCTGTTTACAATTCATGTGATTGTATAAAAACGTACACTCTTGTTCTGTTACAGCTTGGTAAAAGTTAGAAAATAAGAAAAATCTATAAATCACTTACAGCTTAGTTATCGGCAAAAGAATTAGAACAGACAACAGACACCCTTTTGTTGAAAATATGTATTTATCTATTGTTGTGACCAGCCGTGATGAACGCAGTGTGACCAAATTTTAATACCGATAATACACCAAATTGAATTAGCTTTTAGTATTTTTATCTAGAACAGTTTTCAATATAAGAATTCATATTTTGCGGTTCATTTTGTTAATAAACATTTATTTTAGGAAATATAATTTTCAAGAATAAACGTATAACTACATATACATACATCTCCATTGGAGATTCTCCAGTTAGCTTTTTCGTATTGCAAATAAAAATGAATGCCCAACATAATTATTCATTTATCAAGGAACTTTCTGCATTCAAATAATAACCATTAAAATTATAATAACAATAAATAAATAGAATGCTAACATATAATTTCCAAACTAATTAAATGTAGCCGACATCAGTAAACAAATAAAAAATAAAGTACACTATTGACGGGCACTTACTCGTATGTGTACGATATTATCACTGTTCTATTTAAAAAAAAAAAGTAGTAATTGCAATATAAACATATTTTACAAATAAGCTTTTCCATATAATTTCATTGTTTAACAATACTATTATGCTAGTTACAGTCACTGATTACAATCTATGTTTATTTAATAAAAAGTTTTACATTATAGAATTATTTATATTTACACCGATATTTTTACTGATGATTGATATTATTGATACATAGTTGAATTTATTCCAATATCAATTAATTAATTAAATTAAATTTAAAATATGTAATTAATAATTAAACAATAATAATGAAGAAATAATAATGACCAGTTTTGTTTTGAATCGAAACTTGTAGAATCGAAACAAACAAGGTATATCGTAAAAGTTAATGAAGTGAAGAAAATATGCGCTAGATGGCGCTAGTTATAGGCTATGTTGTTTCATAGCTAGTTAACAGGGCTGCATCCACTGGCTCTAAGCAGCTGGGGCATGTGAGGCTTCGCATAAGCCAATCGTCAATACAGTGCACGTGATAAATATGCATACACGGTAAATAACGAACAGCTTCGTCAACACAAAATTCGACCATACAAATGACGCATTCGCGTGCTTTTTTCGAATTGCCATCGTAGGTTCCAATCGGCAAGTGCTGTACCAGACCGATTCGCTTGGCTATCTTGATTTGTTCCTCTTCGGACATTTGAGATGCATTCGGATTAGCAGAATTACCAACTGAAGATGATCCGCCTCCTCCTCCTCCTGGGTAGAACACTTGTGGCAACGGTTCATGCTACACACCAAAAAGTATAGAATAGTTATAGCCATTATTTTTGAGAAACAAAGAACCACTAACTTGCCTGATATATTGACAGTGGTCCACTATCTTGTCCGATTATACTATCGCTGCCTCGCAGTAGCGATATGTCGTCAGAGCTATTCATCTTTAAACAATTACCCATTGTATGCCTATAAAAGCATGCAAAATTTTTTTTATTGAATACGGGTTATTTTTCTATTTTGCAAGCCCATAAGTTTGGTCAACACAATACTTGAGACTCAGTGTATCGCGAATGTCGTAAACACAAGTATCTGTCTGGCTGCATTTATGCAAGTCATAACACACTTCAATTAATTTTACACAAACTACTTTATTTTTAAACTCTGTTTTTATTTATTTATTTATTTATTTATTTAATAATCACAAGCAATTAACGAATGCAAACCAAATTGCAACAATTGGACAGTGAAATAAAGTTGGGCAAACACGCATACACATACACACACATACATATGTGTGTATTGACAGTCAGTATTTATTTACATGAACTTGTGTTCATATGCATTCAAATGCACAAATACGGACGAACTTATGTATGTGCCAGCTGTGTACAAATGCATTTACACATACAGAAGTATTATGTACTTACTATTTTGCATTAAATTGATTTTAATTGTTATGACACCAACACTAAATTGATCATATTTTAACAACTTACTTTTAATAATCTATTTTGCAATATTTTTCAAATTGTGTATTTATACATAAGAGTCACAATATCAACGAATTTGTACACACCTTTGTATATATAAGCAAAAGTGGTATTTATTTAGTCTCTAACTTAAAAATCACATTAGTTTTTGCGTATTAAACCAACGAAAAACAATACTACAGTTTCCTTGTTTTTTATTGACAAAAAAAAAACACTTATCGATAAATGCATCGATAACAATTGTGTTTTGGTGTTGGTTTATTTTAACACAATTAAGTCTAAGAGAGCAAACAGATACAGTATAATTTATAATTAACAACAAAGAAAGTATACACATGATTTTGCTGACCTGCTTTTATGTTTTTTTTAAGAATAAGAACGAGTCTATGTTTGTAAAAGTAGTATGTAGATTTTATTTACTTCAGAAGGTGTGACCAAATGCTGTTAAGGCCAAGAATACCGTATATTTCGTACCTAAATATACTGCGTTTGTATTTTGGGAATCTAAGAAAAACAAATAGTTGAGTTGGCAAAATATAAACAAAATTACAGCGCAAATATGACTGAGGAGACGATAATCCTTGTATTGTTGGTAGTTGTAATGCTCGTGGGATCCTATCTATCAGGAAGTATTCCACTGGTTATGCGATTGAGTGAGGTATGTTAACAAAACTATTGATAGTGACACACAAAAAACCATTTATAAATTCAGGAAAAGCTCAAGTTTGTGACGGTTCTCGGAGCTGGATTGCTGGTGGGCACAGCTCTGACCGTAATAATTCCGGAAGGCATACGTTCATTATACATGGACAGCAGGCGAGCACCCCTTGTTCCACCCGCCCCTACCGACAAATTGTCAACCGGCGATGAACATGAACAGGAGCCGCAGGACTATTCACGAACCATTGGAATGTCGCTCGTTTTGGGATTTGTTTTTATGATGCTTGTTGATCAAGTATCCCAACGAAAAACCAACAATGGCAATGAAAATGATAAAAATATAACAGCAACCCTTGGTCTGGTAGTGCACGCTGCAGGTAAGTACAAATTTCACCACTCAACTCAACTTGCACTTCTCCAAGGCAAACTCACCATGCCACAACACCAAGTCAACAGAAAGTGAGACAAAGAATGATATGGCTCTGCACTTTCTTAACTTACTGTGTGGCTGTTGAACTGGGCGCAGGGGCAATTATCATCGAGTACACTCTTTACTTATGATTCGTAATGTAATCACTGGTTTTTCCTTTCAGCTGACGGCGTTGCTTTGGGAGCGGCAGCCACCACAAGTCATCAGGATGTGGAAATAATAGTATTCCTAGCAATTATGCTGCACAAGGCGCCGGCAGCATTCGGATTGGTAAGCTTCTTGCTGCATGCCAAGGTTGAGAGACAGCAAATCCGACGGCACTTGGGCATATTCTCGCTGTCAGCACCGCTGCTGACACTACTCACGTATTTTGGCATCGGCCAGGAGCAAAAAGAGACGCTAAACTCAGTGAATGCCACCGGAATCGCAATGCTTTTCTCAGCGGGCACCTTTCTTTATGTAGCCACAGTCCATGTGCTGCCAGAGCTTACACAAGGTTCGGGACACGGAACAGGCCACGGGGGTCATCATCATCACCATCAGTATGACTACCATTTAGTAGAAGAGTCCCGTGACAACTCCGTAAACGAGACGAATCCGTCGCAGTCGACGTCAACATCGCTGTCGCCGTCTCAGTCGCATCAAAAGCAAGGACTACGCTATAGTGAACTCATTATCATGATCTGTGGCGCTTTGCTGCCGCTCATCATTACATTTGGGCATCATCATTAGAGTATTCCCAAATTATTTAAAGGCATTCTTCTAGCGCATAATTTGTAAATAAGATTTAAGCCAGTCAAAGTGTTTAAAAAAATATTAATGTTTAGAAATTATGTAAAATATACTTAAAATACATATAAGCCAAAAGTATCTCATTATGTACTTGTATATTAACTGATATCGACAACTAATTATAATTTCATTTCCAATTTAGCCAAGTAATTAATTTGATTCAATAAAACAACTCTCCAAGTTTTGGGTTGTTCTTTTTATAGTTAAATATAAACAATTGCTTTAATTTGTTATTGATCATTTATTCGTTTTATTTATAATAATAATAATAATATTAATGACTTGAGTATAGACGAGACTTGCCTCTAACGCACTTGATTTGTAATCGTATGTGTGTGTTTCTGTGTGTGAGTGTTTTTCTTTGGTTTTCCTATGTGTGGTGGTGGTTGTGGAGAGTGTTTAGGATGAGGAAGGGTTCGAGGAGGGGCATTGGTATATTACATAGTGTATGAGTAAGTGCACAAACATAATTTAACTGCTCATTTAGGCCACTCATAACTTATTTGATTTGAATTTTATTTCTCTTTCCTATTTAACTGATTTCAAATTTGTTTTTATTATGATTGATCAATTTCAAATACTGAAATCCAGCTGAATCGCATTACACACGCGCACATAAACAAATGTATAGATACATTTTAACATAGCACATATTAATTGGTAAAAAAGTTCTTAAAGATGGGACAGTTTCTGCTTTTCGGTCAATGTTCGTTTTATTATTATTTATACTGCAAAGATTATTCGGTACCATGTGTCCTAAGAGAAAACTACAGAAAATCAAATTTAAAAGTAGCCAAGATCGTGGGGCATCCGGCGTGGTAGAGTTGGTGTGTGTACACTTTCTGACTTCGGGGAACCAGGTTCGTGTCATACCAAACAGAAAATTGTCCTACTGCCTCGCCAAAGCCAGGGATTGGACGCAACGCCTCCAAAGGAGAAGGAACGCACCTCTTACCACGCAGAGACGCGTAACCACATGAAATGTTTTGGCTAAAGTAACGTTTGCTGTTGTTGCATGGTACGGAAAATCTATACAATTGCTTATAGCTAGAGTTAGTTCTGTGCCCGACTAGAAATAACAACTTTGACTATCGATATTCTAAACTTTGAATTACAGCTGCATGCATGTAGAGTAATTATGCCATACACACATTTTAATTGTAAAGAATTTAAAGTTGATTTGCTTGGTTTAGTTGTTCTAATAGTATAATAAATATATTAATGCACGTTTTGAATGTATTTATGTATTTACGCGTATGTATGTGTGTGTATATTCTTTTAAGTACACGGCTCTGCAAATGTATCCAAGTATGTAGTAGGTACGTGTACGTGTACGTGTACGTGTGCGTGTACGTGTACGTGTGCGTGTACGTGTACGTGTATGTGTAAGGGTGACAGTGACTTCTGAATATATTTGAGGTTTGGTTTTCTTTTTTAAACAGCTGTTTCGGTGTGACTGTGGGACGAAAGCCTTTCGACATCGATCTCGGGTATGGTCAGCTCATCGGGTATATTGTCGGCATACTCAATGGAAGATGTCTCCGATAGTCGTTTACTCAGCGAGGTCTGCTTGCGCAGCACCTCGGCCAGCGATGTATTCGTGTGCTCACCGTACCGGGAGTCGAGACCTTGACGGAAGGCGTTTACCACCCGAATCTGGTTCGCAAGTCAGTCAAAAAAAGAAAAGAACAACACCGAGAACAGTGACAAGATAGACAAGAAACAACAGTATAAAGATAGTAAAGTTCAACAAAATTCCAGAAAATAAATTAAACAATATTTATGTGTAGATACATATATATACTATATATAAATATATATAACATATATATATTGTAAACACTCAGGTGTGTATATTATATTTGATTGTTTAGTGTGTACACTCGAGAACAACAACAAAAGAAATTATAATTATTATATCAAAAAATCATAGCTGTCAAAACAGAGCGATAAATAACAAACTATATAATAAATAATTATAAAAGCGATTATGAAATGCAGTTTCTCATGCAACAACAGCCATACTTTTCGTAAACATCACTCGAACTTTTTAAGCTCATACATATATACAAATATGAAGAAAATAACCCTGTTTTTGACCATTTTTTTCTTCATTACTTGAAAATATTTTCACTCGAAATGCGATAAATTAATCATGCCATGCCAAGTGCTAGAACAAAATTTAACTTAAATTTATTTTTTAGTCATTACTTAGTTTAGTTCAAATATTTGAAGCATTCTAAACATAAGTGCATTAACTTTTCACTCGTTTCTAAAAGAATTTTTGTAAGATGAGAGGTTTATATAGTTAATATTAACTCATATATAGGGCAACATAAGGGGGCAACTGGAAGACGAAAGGGATAAATAATTTGGGGTAACCAACTATTATAAGACCGGTCTAGTCGAGCTTATGTACCCTACTTTATCTGCTTCGATCTACCCCTTTTCATTTAAAACTATTTCACTTTGGCTAAGTCTTGTCTTTCGAGCAGAACTAGCTGATATAGAGTTACGATATTAGAAATCAAGAAACCTGATCAGAGGTATTAAAGGGGAACTTCTGTGCCCGTCTATTCATTTATATAAATATGTGTATATACATTTATTTATTCATATTTTGTTTCAAACTAGGTAAAGAAGAACACACTTATATGTATATATTTATGATAAACACATAAATTAAATAATGTGACCATTAGTAAACTCATCCAAACAGTAATGTTTTTAAATCTTATTCTACAATTTATGCATATGGTAGTAGCAGTATATAACGGAGCGATCAATAGACATTTTTTTGTTTATTTTTTTTGAAGCTTTAAGCAATAAGTAAAATATTGAGAGGCTTACAGCTTGATCAGTGTTGCTCTTGCTATAGGGAACCGGAATCAACCGTTCTTGCAACTCGCCGCCTATGACCTTTAAAATTGAAGAGAGAGAGAGAGAAAGAGAGACAAAGAGAGAGAGAGAAAGTAAAATAGAAAACAATAAGTGGGAAGAGAAATACAGGTGGAAAAAAATCAGTTATGGTGAGAGAATTGCATTAAAAAACATTGCTACATAGAATTCAATCAATTTACAGAATAATTTATTGTAAGCATGTTATATTAAATATTATTATTATTAATATTATTTATAACATGTATGCATATGTGAAATATGTATGCATGTTAATGTTTTGGACTTTTACTTTTTTTATTCAAGTAAACTTGACTTTAAATCAGTATTATATTGTAAGTATATAGCATAAACCTAATAATAGTTGTTTTTGTTTTACTTTCAACGTAATTAAATAATCATCAGTAATAAGAAGCAAATGAATCTGTTCAAAGCAATGCACATTTTGTATTCCATGTTATTTTGACTCTCACTAAAACCTTTGCCTAAAAAGATGGTTCACTTCTTTACAAATAAACAAAGGAGCATTTCTTAGGGGCCCGTGACAAGATTCGTTTCCAGAGCTCAAAAGAAGCCACACTGTTGCAAGTTGTTGGGCCAATTTAGCATTTCCTCTCTAGTGACCTTGAAGTCTCACTAAAGATGAGAGAACAAATTAAAGTTTCATCGATGCGGTTGTTAGGACTCGACCCGGAGCTCGTCTTTCCCAAGTAGTCGCAATTTATACAAACTTACACTTAACTGTTATAAGTTTGAAAACTGTTGTATAAGAGTGAACCATCTTCATAGTGTCCAGTCTAAGCTTTGACTCGCGATAACTTATTTAATATGCATAGGTCACTGCTGTCAACACATCATCAACATCATCATTACCAAATAAAATAATAAGCAAAAGATGTATTTATTTACAGTGGAGTTATGGTGCATAGTCAAAAAACTATGCATGTATGTCGTGAGATGGGGTTTGGTTGGGTTGGGTGGGGTTGGTTGTTAATATTATGTGGGTAATGGATTAGGGAGCATTGCGGATTAAGTATACGCCGAATTTGTTAGTAAACAATAAATAACTATGTACGAATGTAGTAATGCCAGAACGAAAGCCACCAATATATGTATGTACGAATGTAACAGTCTGTATCGACATCACCATCGTCATCATCATCTTCATCAATCATTTTCACGAGCTTTTACAGACAGAGCTTAATGGAATGTTTGCAAATGAATACATACATACATACATACACAACCAAGAGGGTGATGTGAAAAGGCAAAAAGAGCTGGGTGTGTAGTGTTCGTACTCATGTGAGAGTGTGTTCGGTTGTGTGAGTCTGTGTATGTGTATCTGTATGTGTATGTATGTGTCTACTACTATTCACTACTTCCGGAAGTTGTACGATGCTGGGAAACCTTTACCAACAATGATCTTGCGTGTGTGTTTGTATGTAATTTTGCGTGGTTGATTGTTGACTTTAATTACATTAAGATGTAATGTACATTACGATGATAAGAAATATTTATTATTTATCTGATTGGTATTGATAAAGTTAAAGTAACTACACACACATATACACAAAAAAGTACTAATTCCTAGATTTTGAAACTATTTTGTTATGTAGATACTAAAAATAATGTATAACACTCTACAAAACAACACAATTGTATACATTACATTGTTTATTATACCCTTGCCGTGGTATTGAATTTATATATATTTATATTATTATAGTGTAAGTAGTGTGTATATGCATGTGCAGCTAACCAACCTTTTACTTATACCCTATAGTAACGTACACTTTCGAAGAAATGAATGAAATACAGAAAATTAAAAGCCTTTAAATGTAGTACACGAATGTTTTGCGTAATAACAATAAATAATGCAGTCATTATATATATATGTATATGAAGTTACATATGCTCTCACTTAGTATTTTTATTTTCGTTGGATAAACGCTAAGATACCACGTACTTATCTGTGCTTCTGAAAGTTACATGCTGCTTGAATGGTAATTTTTTCATTTAATTAGATCAAACTTTATTGTAGAATTACTTGACCAAGTATTGCACTTGGTAATACAATTTTTAAGCTAGTCCTGCCTAAGTTGACTTCAAATTCTATAAATGTATTTTGGTATTTGAAACTCGCATGTAGTAAGTACATATGTAAGTGTGCGTTAAGTACATACACACGCATAGTTTCGATTTAAAAAAGGATTAAGCATTTTCTTAACCATCTCAATAATTAACTCATTCATACGTATCATACGCACCAGGCAAATAAATATGCAAAATTATTTGTTTTTTTTAGGTTTTTTTTTTTGTTTTCCGTATATAGTTAGTAATACGAGTAGCTCAATATTAATATTGAATTTAATACAAAAACTAAAAGGTTAAAAGTATAAAAAATCATGCGTTTAAATAACATTTGCTAAGCGTTAAAATTTAGATATCTTATTTCAGTAAATAATTATCGGAATTCGGCAAACACGGCGACTATCTCTGCATGGATTGCAATTCTGCGTGTGAGGGTGTGTCTGTGTGTTTGACTGTGTGCGATGTCTACTCTTGCATGCATAAATCTCATTAAGGTGACGACGCCACTGCTCTCTCATTTCTCATTTCATTTTATCTCCATTTTTACCGCATCGTCTATTGAGAGTGTACTTTGTGTACGTATACATAAGTTCTGGTGATATGAAGTTGTGTGTGTGCGTATCGCAGTGTTTGTGTTGCCCTTCATGCATGCGGTATGCATATATTTCTATGCATGTTGTCTTTGACATGGAGAGTGGGGAAAGGGGAATGGGGAATAGGGAATGGGAAATGGGAAATGGTGAATAAAGAGGGAAGCAGGGAGAGAGAGATGCGATCACTTAAATTCGTGTTTCGTTTTGTCCATTTTTTGTGTGGTGCTGCAGATTGTGAACGACATCGGAGAAGCCGCTGCCGCCAGCAGAACGAGCAGTGCTTGAGTGGGCAATGGATGGGACAGTGGATGTTTGTGTTGGTGTTATTGGAGCTGTGGTTGTGAATGCAGAGGTAGTACGACCGTTTTGCAGATTGCGTTGCTGTTGCGGATCTTCGTCAATGTAAGATATGTCAGCAGGCAGAATTGCATTCGAATCATGCTGCTGATGCGGCTGCGTTGGCTGTTGGTGCTGCGCTGGCTGATGCTGCGACTGTGGTGTCGGCGTCGGCTTGCTGCTGTAATTGGGGCTCAGCAAATTTAAATTGTAGAGCAAGTGGTGTCCACCAGCAGCGCCGCTGACTGATGGCGGCATACCCGTCCGAGGGCTACGCAAGCTATGCAAACTGTGTATCGAGCGGCGTTCGTTAATATCTTCCAGGGTCGATCGGAAAGCACGAATCACGCGCAACTGAAACAAACGAAATTAGACAACAAACGAACAAAAACGGGAACATATAAAAAACAAACGATAAGCATAAGTACATAATAAGTAGCATACTAACATTCAATATTAACAAATACAAACAACCAACATATGTAAGTATCTCAAAAGTCACACACACTGTGGATTATTTTACTGTGGTTTGCGGGATTCAAAACAAATTAAACGTATAATAAATTGTAATTTAATTTTATTAAAATAAAAATTGAGTTTTTTTTATCAACACATGGGAGTGTGTGTACGTGTGTGTGTGTGTGCTAGATAGATACATATGTGTTTCATTTATTCTTTTGATAATTATTTAAACCAATTAAAAATTGCATACTAAGTATTATTCAAAACATAACAAAAAATAAACAGTTCAATTTAATAAAAAACCTGTTAAATAAATCTTTGTAAGCCCCCAGGAACCGCAATATAATTTCATGCAAATTACTCTGGGAGTATTTTTACTGGAACTGCAACGGAGACAATAGGAAACCCAGACTCTGATTTCGTTACGACGACACCTTAGAGTATTATTCACCCAAACAATATTTGGATGGTCACCAAATTAGCTGTTGGTTTAAAATAAATAAATGCAAAACTGAAAAACTCATAAGAACTAGCATACATACGTATTCCAACAACTAAATTGTTCATTAAAATTTAAATATTGACTATATGGGCGGGATATGTATTCAGGCCCATACATAACAGGTAACAGATAACAGATAACAGCATCAGCATCACTAACAAACAATTAATTCAAAAACGAAGGCATCAAATCTATGGGCCAGTTTCAACGCTGTAGTACCGAAACTGGCTCAAAATAGTTTGTGCACACACATGCATTTGTACATAATTAATGCGATATATTTTTGCATATTTAGTTATTGAGAATGTTTTGTGTATATTTACTGAGTATACTGGAAGTGGCTAAGCGCAAACATATATTACTTGACATAGAATATAGTGCAGCATTCATAAAAAATACTTTAAAGAAATAAATTAATAAAAAGGATTAATATAAAAAGCATTTTTTCTTGCATTTTACTGCCGTTCACTCAATCGTTTTTTTTTTTTTGTTTGACTCACTGGATATAAATATTTTACTTAGACTAAAGCTCTGCTGTCCTTTCAGAGGCAGTAATTTAAACTGATTGAAAATAACTATTTAACTAGTAGGTTGATTTGTTATATATTATATTATTAGAATACGAATAAATACTGAAAGTATTGTTTAAGAATGTAGATCTTAAACTGAGATAAATGTTAAACTTTTTTACATTTTCTTTCTATGATTTTTTATCCCTAATGCAAAGCTCGACCCACTGTAAATTTGTTGATTACCTGTCAAGGATCTACACTTGCAAAATTGTGTTTGTTCTCCGAGCTTCCAGCAAAATGTTAAACTATTCGACAGATTAAGTCGATTTTCGTTTTTCACAGTGCATACACCAAGGTTTTATCTATGCAATATATTTTGACCATGCACACATACCATTACGCAGTCTACTACTAATGGGTGCGTCGTGTCGGCAGAGACAACAACAGCATTTAAAGCTCATGAAACTTCGCGATCTTGCTCATTCACACTCACATGTACACGGTGTCTCTCACTCTTACTCCCACACACACACGCACGCACAAACACACACACGATCACATACAGTAGAGTAGCTATTTTTAGTGAGTAGCGGCTGTGTATGTATATTTTAGAATTGGTGATCGATAGTTAGAGTTGTCTTTTATTCTTGTTATTGAGCTTTAATGTATGTTTGTATGCATGTGTCTGTGTTTTGTCCATCAGCTATCTTAATACTAAGCTCTACGATCTCAACGAAAGCTTTATCTGCAAGTGAATATTTGTAGATAAATATTTGTACGTACTACGTATGTATGTGTAGGGTTGCAAACATACATATATATATAAAGGTAGAGTACACAGAGAGCCAGGAGAGTTATACAATTATTTAAAAAGGAGAAATTAAAAAAAATTTGGGTGGGGGAGAGGGGCACCACTACATACATACTGAGAAAATAATCTTAAGTATCAGTTTCATCTTTTTTAATTATTAATTTTTTGTACATTTGCAGATATTTTATTAATTTTTTCAGTAGACTTACAAAACTGATACTTATGAATTCCATTGTACTTTTAAGAATCACGTGCACGGTATGCTGCTTTTTCTACCTTAATAAATGGGTGTATCTTTATTTTAGTTTTAAGATTGCTTTGGATTTCTAAAATAAATCAAAATTGTAATTTACATACGTTTTTTAATGCTCGTTAGAAGTGTTGTTGATAGTAATAGTATTAGAAATATTACTAGTTGTAGTTCTTTTGTTGTAGAAGATACTTATGTATGTAGTAGTAGTTCAGAGTCACAGTAGATAATAGTAGGTATAGTAATAGAAGTAGTAATAGTAGTAGTAGTAGTAGTAGTGGTGGTAGTAGCAGTAGTAGTAAGAATAGTAGTAGAGAAGACCTCTTATTGTTGATGCTGTTTTTTGTTGTTGTGGTATTTGTTGTTGTTTCGCATATTTTACATTATTTTTTGAATTTTATTCTTTTATAAATATCGATCCTTTATTATTAACCTTCAAACACACATACATTTTAACGAACAGAAATTATTTGTCTATTTGGGCTTTAACTTTGTGTGGGAGTGTGTATGTGTGTGTGTCTGTGTGTGTACATAAGTGTTAGGTTATTTTAAATACTGTTTTGATCATACTATTTGCCTCAATATCTTCTATTTGCTAAATTTAACAGTGTTGAAACGGGGTTTTTCGAAATTATTCATTTAGTTCGAATTTTCCTAAGTTTTTGTTTATTTCCAAAAGCACAACTATTGCTTGTATCGCGGTAAAACCTCCAAAATAACTACTAAATTATTTATTATAATGACATTTATTTATAGAGACTACTTGTTTACAAATACTTTTGTATATATATGTACGAGTTTTTGAACCCTAACTACATATTCTAAAATTCTTCCAAATTCTCTGGTACGGTATAGACAATTACCACAAATAGAACACATAAGTATTTATGTACATACATACATATTACGAGTATGGTGTGAACGAACACGTACATACATGTGTATACAGTGGGTCAAGTAAATATTTCAACAAATACATCACAATGTAGACAGGAAAGCCTTTTTTTTGACCAACTGTGTAGTTGATGTGTGTATGTTTTTTTCAGAGGTGACCATTTTGCGTGTGTGTGTGTGCCCCCAGCACTGCGCCAAGTAAATATAAGCAAAACTTGTATATCCTTGTAGAGGGTATTATGCTTAGGTCACAAAGTTTGTAACGCATTGAAGGAGGCGTAGGCTAAGCCATAAAGTATATATGTATATTCTTGATCGATATCAAAAGCCGAGTCATCCGAGTTTATCCAGATCGGACCGCTATATTATATAGCTGCCATAGGAACAATCGGTTGATATGCTTTGTTTAAAAATTTGCAGTGTCTCTTGAACGTTTTCAACCAAATTCACGCAAGTTGACCATTTTTCATCCATATCGGACTACTATATCATATAAGAAGCTATTATAGGAATTGTTGGTAATAGCATGGCTGCAAAGGTATTTAATATTCGGCGTGACGAAGATACCGATTTTCATCAAATATTTATTTTCTTATCTCTGTTCATTCCCGTAGCGCTCACTTTGTAGTACTTGAAAAATAAATTGTTCTACAGTGTTTGTATTTGGGTCAGTGTTTGGCTGTATTCTAAAGTATTCTTGCATTTAGGCTTCTCTGTATCAATTCTTGTAATAATCGTATCTTTCAACTTCATAGATGAATATAGCACATGCTAATGCTAAAGTATTGCTGTACACTTCTATTTCTTTGGAAATTCAAAATTGGTTTTTATCTCATCTTTTCTTTATAAATTACGGTATATATACATACATACATATATAGATAAGTATGTACACATATACACTTACACTTAGGCAAATTAATTCAATATTTTCTATTGTTTTTGATCGTGTTTTTGTTCTTGTTTGTGTTCTTGTCTGAGTAGGTGTGTGTGTGTGTATGTGTGTGTATTTAGCTCCATGTTAGTTTATTATTACGTATGTATAAATACTTGATGCTTAATTATTGCATTTGTCAATTACACTTCAGTCTCTCGTATTGGTTCCGCCGGCTTAAAAATTACAAAAATTAACAACAAATATCCGGATAATTACTTTGTAAGTCAAATTGAGTTCGAAATTATGTATTTATATGCCACCAACGCAAATGAATGAAAATCATAAATAAAAAAAAAAAAAAAAAAAACAAAAAACCTAATAAAATCAAATTTCATGTAATATACGAAAATGATACAAAATTTGATCAAATCAATAAATGCAAATCTTTCTGAAATTGTTGAATTTATACAAAATATTGATAATTATCAGGAAATGGAAATGCTTTATGATCAAATTCTGGTAATGTAAGGAAAATCCAAATGACTCAACGGATATAGAGACCCAAAAAGAGTTTAAAAAATTATATGTATAAAAAAGGGTAAAAAATAAAAATCCGAAAGAAAATATTTTAAAAATTAAAAGCAAACTTTATCTGCGTGTGGTGTAATAGAAAACTAGAGGATAACACAAAAAATCATTTAGATTTAGTCCATTTTGGAATGGCTAGAAACTTTTTTACGAACTTCTGAGATTCAAAGAAACAATTTTATTTGTCTTTTTTGATATTTTCCCCCCTTTAAGTTCTCTCTCTTTCTCTCTGCTAAAATATAATGCGCATTATATTTAAAGAATCTTTAATCAGAGTCCAGGTAAAATGGAAAGTGCTACGAGGCGAAAGTTCCTTTTAGATTCCAATATTTTTCAAACACACACACACAAACTGTGAATAAAATATTCAAATAATTTGTTAGTATTGGAATTACACTTTTAAGCAATCTATATATTCAAATTTTTAATGAGAAATTTAAGATGATAACCAAGAATCTTAAAACTTTTTAATACCTGGCGCTAATTTGTATTTCCATTTTATTAACAACATACGTACAAGTTCAAATATACATATGTATGTACAAAGAATCATGCCCGTTCGTGTCTAAAGGGAACTCTTACTCAACCTCAAATGGAACTCAATTATTTTATAACGTATCGGAAGCGAAGTACAAATTTATCAAACACAAAGATACACAAAAACACTACATACATTCATAAATATAAACTAAATAAATCTATGATAAGATAATGTTGGAAAATGTTCAACATTTTTATTTGGCAATTTGATTTTCCCGATTTGGTCATTATCATCGTCATTATTATAAGCGTTGCTTTAATTCACATACATACACACAACAAAATCGCATAGGACTTCAAAAAAAATATCACAGAAATTGATAAAAAAAAAAGCAGCATTCTCATTTATATATATATTTATATATATAAATACATACAGATGTGTGCTCGTAAGTTGAGAAACAACATTTCGAAATGTTGTTGTCAATTGCCAATTATTGATATGAAAACTATGATTTTTTTATAGCCCAGTTAGTGTTCTGAAGTATCGAGTTTACGTAAATCGAAACTTATTTTTTTTGAAACTGTTTTGATTACAAAGAATTGAAGTCCATAACCAAATATCAGAAACGGTCTGAAAATGTTTCGTAGGCTAGTTCAAATTATTTATAGGAATATTACCAGTATATTCAAATTTAAATCCCTTGATTTAGGTAGAAAAGAAAAAAGCTAAATCTTATAAATTGCATCTTCATATCTTATATCTTTATGATATAACGCACACTTCTGATGTATGTATAGGTACATCGATAATATATATAGAGTATGCATGTATGTATGTATTCATAAATTTGCACTTATTTATGCATTTGATATGGCTTACTTTCTTATGTAAATGATAAAAAGCATAACTACTATTCGTATAAGAACAAAAATAATCATAATTGTATTAAATGAAGAGGTAAAAAATATATTTATATATATATAACTGAATCAAAGCGTTAAAACACTGTCTTGTGAATAGGGTTAGGACGAGGGGGTTAAGGAAAAATTGCAATGTGAATTGGAGGCATAACAAAAACATCGTCTAGTTGCCAATAAATAAGTTTTGATAGACACTTTATTTTTATGTTATTTATTTTTTTCTTACCGGTACTGAAATCTGGAGGTGAGTTGATTCGCGCGATAAATATATATAAATAAATTTTACATGAAAAAAGATACATACATATATATATATATATTTTTTTTTTTGTTTTTAATAATATATATAGATATATATGATTTGGTTGTACATTAGAATTTTTATATATTGTAATATTTTCAATTTATATTTATATATTGTAGTGTGTTTTTTACGTCAATAATTCATTCATTCAATCGTTCGGGATTGGTTTTAAGCATTTTTAAAAGGAGGGCGAAAAACATGAAATGAGTATTATAAATTTTTATAATATACATTTATTTATAAATACTGCGTGAATTTTGGAATCAATTTGGTAAACGATTATATCTCTAAGCTTTTTTCAACTCTACATTTCTTTATTTATGCCTACTTCATACTCTTTGAAATCGTATATTTTTATAGAAGATGTGAAGGACCCGATCGGAAAGGTTTTAAAGAAAATTAGAAACGTATTCATAAAACCATTATAAACCTCTCTACACACATTTGGAGTTTTAGAAATAGAAAAGTAAATATAGTATTCAGTATATACATTAAACGCTTTCAAATAGATTTCAAAGAGCATGTAAAACTTCGGTGAACCGAAGAAGTGGAAGCTTAATTAAATATTTTTAAATAGTTTGGATGTATGTATATGAAGTATATAGAGTTAGAAGGTCTATGAATAGCTTGGTATTCTGGTTGTTTCAAAAATAGTTTTAAGCTTCGAATGATTTACAATTTCTGCATGCAGTGTTCACAGGAAAAATAGGAAAAAAATAAGTAAAGCGATATTAATTAGAAATTGACATATTTTTCGAAAAAAATATACACACAAAAAGATGTTTTTTTTTTAAATCAATAAAATAAAAAAAATATCAAAAAAAAAAAAAAAAAAAAAAAAAAAAAAAAACAAAGAAAAAAAACGTACAGTGAATATAGAATAGATGAGCTAAACACATAATTTCTAATTGAATTGAGTTTATAGAAAATGTGAATTGAGAGAAGGAAAATTTTAGGAAAATCTTGGGAGTTCAGAGAGGCTACGGAATCTTTACAAAATATGTTCGAATGTGTATGGATTAGCTTTTTATTCGAATTCATTTATCATATACGAATCATTAGGTTTTTTTGTTTTACGATGAATATGAATTAGCCGACGTTATAAACATACAAATTGTTTTAGATTTATTAATTTTTTTAATTTTTAAGTATATTCGAAGTATTTCGAATCAAATACTGTAGAGCTGTCTAATTAAAAAAACATCTTGCTAAATAGTAAATATCAATTTTTCTTTTGCTTTTATTTAGATTGAAGAATTTTTTAAATGCCTTCAAAACGATCACGCTTTTTAAGGACAATTTCATTAGTTTTATTTTCAAATTTGTCTTTCAAGCATTCAGAAGATTTTTCAACTAGATAAAACAACAATTTAAAAAACTTGCAACAACATAAATGGAAAAACCCCTGACTTAGAGAGCAGAATGAAAGATAGTGCCAGAGTCAGAGTCAGAGTAAGAGAAAGAGAGAGCGAGAGCGAGAGAGACAGATATAGAAAATAAATTGAAAAAGGTAGAGGATTTATTGTTTTTAATTTTAACTCAAATTTGTTTGCAAATGTTTAACAACAAGCAATGAGTATTTAAAACTACTAAAAGTTTATTTATTATTATTACACAATTTTAAATCAAAGAAATTTCAATCAAAAAACCCTAAAGTGTCTCTTTTTAACATTTTTCTATTTAAGACAGTTTAAAAATATCTTACTGTCAAAATTATTTCAATTAGAATTGCTTCTCTATATGTATATTTGATGACATGGAAAATACCGATAGTCTCTCATATCATACTACAATACATACGCAGAACATGTAAATATAATTTTGGGTCTTTCAAAAATTATAGAATAATTGATCAAATAATTAAAAAATGTGGATCGGACAGAATATGGACAAAGCAAAAGAAATTTTGGGAATCCCACAACGCTTCCTCTATCAGTTAACACCTGCAGCAAAAACAATTTGTTTTTTTTCTCTTTTTTATAAATTGCTCAAGATTTTCGAATGTGGAAGTACACAAAAATTGCATAATATTGAAATTCGAAATCATGGAATATATGATCTTGTAGCTTATTAATAATTATACAAACGAATAAGAACAAAACGAAAAAAATTAATAATAGAAGAGGAAATCAAAACAAAAAATAAAAAATAAATAAATAAATCGAAAAAAACTCGAAAGAGTACTAATGATAAACAAAGGTTTAATCACGAAACTAAAATGTTAAATGTTATTAAATTTGCCGTATACGAACATCAAAACAAACGATTTTCATCTCTAAAACATGTTTTGCGAAAAATTTTAGAAGTTTGGTATAGAAATTATTTTGAATTTATATAGATTAGATATCGTTCGTTATGATTACGTTCACATGCAGCCAAGATGATAGAGATGGTTAACATATAAATTTCCTAAGACTAGTTGTCCTGTGTTTTATTTAACTTAAACAAAAATAAAAAATATATAGAATTTTCATTATTTGTGTACTTGATTCAGGATCGATCCATGAACATGAATAATATGGACAAACACAAGTATATAATTTATATACTCTGTCGCCAAAATTTTGATAGAGTTTGAATCAATGGAATTAAATGAATATTCAACTTAAGATAATATCAACACAAGTCCAACTATTCATATATTAATATTGTAATATATATATAGGTTATTTAGGACCATAAAAAGAGAGTGAGCAACAAACACTTACTTGAGTTTGAAGGCGAGTTAATCCTCGAATCCATAAGATTTGTCCAGCCCTTGGTTTCTTGTCAGAATCTATGGAATCGAAACGTTCCTCACCCAAATTCATGGCATCTGTGTATTCCTCAGGATGACCGCGTCCCCATCTGGAATGTGGATAGTGGAAATTAAGTTATTATATTTGTTAAATATTACTATTTATATATATGTATTTATGAAATTTATTAAAACCAAAACCTATTATAGTTAGAATCGTTAATATATGATTAAGAATGCAAATAAATTTAGGATTAATATTTTTTAGTCTTTTTTTAATAATTTTAGTTAAGCTATAAAATTGAAAATGAAATTATCTTAATAAATAATTAATTTAATAAGCATTATTTAAAGACTAACTTTAATATATTATAATATAAAATGCGTTTAGAATATGAAAAGGGACAAAATTCGTTCAACAATTGCTTTTTAATTTGTGTTTAGTATTTCTGTGCACTTATATTTACTGTTAAATTGAGGTAGCTTTAATGATATTTGAACAATTTGCTTTAAAATCTTTCCAAAGCCAGTATTGAGTGTAAACATAAAAACTTTTAAAACAACGCCTAATCATTTAGACTTAAAGTAAAACTACATTTAACAATTTGTTATTGTATTATTTGTGTTATTCAAAACTTCAGTTGATATTTATTATTTGGTAAGTAAAAAACAAATAAAGCAAATATTTACAAAGCTTTATCAGCATTCAAATTACTTACATGGGCACTAAGTGTTTAAGTTTTTTTAGTTTTTGATCATTTATAAGCTTCTTATGCAGCAAATTAAAGTGTATTTATTAAATAACTTAAACCAAATTATAACTACAAAAAGCATATAATCTAAAATGTAAATTGCCAGTTTGTTAGTTCAACAAACTAGTTTTTTAGTCAATGATTAATTCAATGCATATTCCCTTCATAATAACCATGTTATTTATACTTAATCATTTACTTATTCAATGAAATTGATTTAAAATACAATTAAATTGGTATAAAGAATAAAATGCGTGCTTATATTATAGTTTATTGCTTTAAGTTCACATTAAAATTAACAAGCTTATTACTTCTTATTAGCCAAATTAATAGATAATTAGCATAAGCATGGTTTAATATCTTAAATTGGTAATCTGTTGCATAAGCATATTTGTGTGTGTGGATTTGTGTGTGTGATACATAAATAACTACATTTGCAGTGCAATTATAGTATGTAACATGTCTCCGATTTCCTTTTAAGTTTTAAGCATTTCATATCATATTTACTCACGATAAGATTTTAGGCAACTTTCTTGTAGGCACTGAAGTGATTAATTGTCCCCAGACTAGTGTACCGATGCCAAAGAATATGCACCATAGCCATTGATCAAGAGACAGGGCTTTTGTGGAAAAGGCCATTTTACCATATTGAATGATAACAACCTGTAAATACAATAAAAAAAGAGTTGAATCTTTTCATACAATAAACAACACAGAGAAAAAATAAATTTAATTCGAAATAAGTTTTTGTTTGTCTAGGGTATAAGTGTCTCCAGTGGGACTCGAAATCTATGGCTAGTAGCTTCCCTACCAGACATACCTCACTTTTAACTACAATGAAGCCAGCTTGTGTGCATATGTTTACAAGTTTAACATCTTTTTCTTAATAGATTGTTTGATTTTACTAACTGGTGTTGGGTTTAAAACGTTTGCTCACCTGTGAAATCATTGTGAATATCCAGATGGTGTAAAATATAGGATTGGTGAATAGTCCCTCGACAACATTACGTTGACCATGAATTTTTCTAGCATTTATTTCATTGAAAAGAGTCATCATCACGAATGTATTAAAAATAATTGTGAAATGTTGGGTTGGCCCTGCGTTCAGATCCTGGCCGCGTCCAGATTCAATATCAAGTATTAAGTCGCCTAATTCGAGATCATAAATTAAATACAAAACAACTTTTATATCCAGTTTAGTATTTGCAACTTACCGACAAACAATAATCCAAATATGATTACTAGCTGGTATAATGCCTGACCCAAGATATTCTTCATCATTGTGCGAGATATTAAAGGTTTTGTACGACCATATGGCTTACGCAGCAATAGATCTGGTGTAGGTACTTCCGTGGCCAAAGCCAGTGAGGCGAGTGTGTCCATAATAAGATTAACCCACAACATTTGCACTGCCTATCAAAAATTAAAATAGTTGTTTAGATTTCGGATCTTATCGATTCGATTCCAAAAAAGTCGCTTTACAATTGTGTTTTAAATCATAACTGTCGTCGATGCGTCACTGCTCTGATTTATTTTCATTACTAGATCAACGTTCAGCTGTAAAGCGATCGATTTTGAAACTATATCACTTACTTTAAGGGGCGAATCCTGAACCGCGCAAGCGCCAATAAATGCAACAATTACGGCAACAACATTCACTGTCAACTGAAATTGTAAGAATTTTGCAATCGAATCATAGACATTACGTCCCCACATGACAGCCTTGACAATGCTACTGAAGTTGTCATCGGTTAGAATGATATCAGATGCCTCCTTGGCCACATCGGTGCCAGCAATTCCCATCGCAAATCCAACGTCGGCCTTTTTCAAGGCGGGACCATCGTTGGTACCATCGCCAGTGACAGCAACCACTTCCCGATTATCTGTGACTGCGCTGTCGATCATACCTTTAATATAAATCAAACCGGAACAATTATATATATGCGCAAGAAGCCTCTGGGCTTGTTTCCACCACAATCAAGTAAAACTCTAAGCGGCTGCTTACCTTTGACGAGGGTATATTTATCCGTTGGCGATGATCGGGCAAGTACTCGCAATTTTGGCCAGACTTTGTCAATCAGATGCTGTTGAATCTATAAAAATAAGAAGTATACAGAATATATATAGTTTATATGATATCGGAAACAAATGTGGTATTGAATTTACATCTCCGTTAGTATCTCGAATACGTCGATTAAACTCTTTGCCCTCCAGTATAAGGAAATCGTCGTTTGGCTTCAAAATACCACATTTACTGGCTATCGAACGGGCTGTATTGATATTATCGCCGGTGACCATGCGTACAGTGATACCAGCACGTTGGCACTTGCGAATGGCGTCTGGGACCTCGGGACGAACTGGATCCTCGATGCCAACAACGCACAAGCATGTCAAATTTGTCATAATGTTTTCCTCGTCATCCCAATTGGGTTCACCATCGATGTGTACTTCATTGATCGCCGCCTTTCCGGGCACGAAGTCCCGATAAGCCACCGAAATTGTTCGTAATCCATCGCAAGCCATTGGCTCAATAACTTCGCGGATTAAACGTTCCTGCATATCTCGAGTAAATTTCTCCAATGTTCCTTCGTGGCCATAGATAAAAGAGCACCTGAAATAATGAACATCAGTTTAATGAATTGAACTATGTTTGTTGATATAAACTAATTACTAACTTCTTCATAATGATCTCCGAAGCACCTTTTGTGTAGAGACGATAACCGCCGTTGGGTCTAGGAATAACCGTGCCCATGCTTTTACGTACAGAGTTAAAGGTGTAAACTCGAGTAAATCTATCCTCAGGAATTTCGTCACGAATTGATTGATATTTAACGCCCAAGCCCTGAACAAATCCGAGGAGAGCACATTCCGTCTTGTTGCCCACTTGGATTGGAAGATCACCAGGATTCTGACCAGACTGTAAGGAACAAGAAATATCAAGTTTTTTTCAGGATAGCTTCTAAAACTGACAGGGTAGTTTCATTCAGGACTATACTTACCATAATGTTTGAAGTGTATGCCGAGTTCACCGATATGCCCATGGTAATTAAGTTGCCCACCTGCTGCGGGATGTCATTGAGTGTGGGCAATACCTTGCAAAGTTTCTCGCATATGTAGGACTGTACCACGGTCATTCGATTGGTGGTAAGAGTACCAGTCTTGTCCGAGCAAATAGCAGTTGCATTTCCCATTGTCTCGCAGGCATCCAAGTGTCTCACCAAATTGTTGTCTTTCATCATTTTCTGTTGTCAATAGAAATGTGTTTGTATAGTGCCGATTACATAACAAAATACATATATATATATTCAATTTCCGTCTTCTACCTTAACAGAATAAGCCAGTGATAGTGTAACAGCCAAAGGTAGACCCTCGGGTACGGCCACAACCAAAACGGTAACACCAATAATTAAATGTTTAACCAAATTATTGGCGTAGGTATTTTTCCACGGCTTCTCATCGATAACGAACGTTTTAATGCAGAACTGTATAATCAGGATGATAACAGTGAGCACAGCAATAGTGGATCCAGCGTAGCCAATTTGTATTGCCAGTTTTGTTAACTTGGCCTGCAGCACAGACTTCTCCTTCTTGTGTCCCGTCTCAGCAGTGGATGTGGACGCTTGCTGGACATGATTTCCATCTGATTCCGATTTAATTGGCTCGCCCGCACCATGAGATTGGGTCACATGGCCTGATTTTGACCCAATTGGGGCTCGACCATCGTTATCACCTGCATTCATTGTCCGTTAATCATTATAGTTTTTATCACACTATCACGCATTATATTATATATAAAAGTTTAACTGCATAAAAAATGACTAGTTCCTAGATTAACAAATAAGTCACGCACATAAATTAAAATATGCAACAGCTAAAACTCTATTCGATGTGAATTAGTTGACTAAAATTCTAAATACGGTTTTCTCCTTGGCTGCAAAACTATCAACGATAACAGTCAAGTTATTTTTTGTAACAATCGATATTTTCACTAACGATAATTTTGATTATTTTAAAGAGACTTCCGCAAAAACTTGTTCACAGTTTTTTACCTTTCGATACCATCAATATGTATGATTTTAATGATACTATTAAAAATATCGACTCATTTAAAGGCTACACTATCGATAGATTGCCAGCACTACAGAACTTCTGTCCTAAGGAATTTAAGTAAATATTTTATGTTAACTCCTAATTGAATAGAAGAAAATGGAACTAGATTAACCCTTTTACTTGTTAAGTTGGAGATGAATGCAACATGAACAAATTAACTTGTAAATAAACCTTTGCAAATCGATAACTAAATAAACTAACTAAACACATAATTGGTGTATATTATTTAAAAGATTAATAAATTCACCTGGCTGGCTCTTGATCTTTTGCTTGTTGGCCTTTTTAGCTTCTGATTTATTTAAATTGCATTTTTAAATTCGTTGTTTCAATCAAAGATCATATTATATATGTATATATTGTGTTTATATATAAATATATAAAATAACATTAGTTTTTTTTTTTGGTATACCATTAAATTTTTATATCATTTGGTTTAATTTAATAATTTTTTATAGTTTTTGGTGTTTGGTGGTGGTTTGATTGATTGGTTGATTGGTTTGGTTTGGTTTTGGTTGATTGATTGGTCGGTAGATTGGTTTAATTTTTTTGGTAGATGAAGGAGTTTTAAAGGTGGGTCAATCAATTCACGTCATGCAATTCACGTATGACAATTGGAATATGGAAAAATAAAAAAAATAAAACATAAACGATATAATTATATAGATTATCGATAGATCAGTAGATAAAGTAGCACAAACATTTATCAACAAAAATGTAAATTTTTGTGTGGCACTAATGGGATTAAAACCAGTTCATCCAAAATTTGCTAGTTGAAAAATATTTCAAATTTCAAAATGAAAACAAATTTACTCATCGCATTTTTCGAATATGACTTAGGAGGATTTAACAGTTTGAAGACTGAATACGAATCGAATAAAAGAGTTAATGAATTTTGGACTGAATGTGTTTTTCTAAACTGGTTTTCTTATCTTTTTATGCACCATATCAAAAATATATATTGAAGTTCAACTTGTATATAAAACCATATAAAGTACACACCCTTTTTCATCTTTTTAATTTCAGCTTCCTGCTCATCAACGGCGGCTCCAAGTAGGGTAAAGATAATACCGGCCTGGGAATTGACACCAACGGCGGTAACAATCATTTTTCCACTGCCCTCCATAACGTGTGTACCAGATAGAACCATTGGGTCGCAGTCTGTGCCCTTTTTCACCTGGTCGGATTCACCCGTCAACGAAGATTCGTCCACCTATAATAGAAGGGCAGCGTTATAAGCATTATTTATTAAATTAAAATATTTTAACTGTTAATCTGTACTGCAATGTGTTAGTTTACAAACAAATTTTAATAATAAACGCATTTCTCCAAAACTCAACTGCGTTTGTAATTATTTCCAAGTTTGAAAAAAAATATTCTTTCCGAAACACTCCGAGCTTAAGGAGTACTTTAAAGTATTAGTTGAAAATATTACCTTAAGATCGTTGCTTTGAATAAGGCAGCCATCGGCAGGTAAAAGATCACCGTATTTAATCTGGGCAATATCACCAACAAGAATGTCACCAACCGATATTTGACACACTTCACCGCCGCGAATAACCGAAAATTTGTGCTCTCCTTCGATTCGATTTTGCAGACCGCGAAATTGTCTCTCCTTTGAGTAATCATTAAAGGCAGTAACTATAACGACAACAATGACCGAGATGAGAATGGCCAAGCCCTCAATCCAACCATGGTGTTCTTCCTCCTCTTGTAGAACAGCTAAATTGTAAAAATAAAAATGTTGATACAAATTGTGAATTTTATCGCGATTTCAAAGGACTAGTCCAATTGGTTTTACTTACGCGCATCCTCATCGGCAGGCTTATAAAATGATAAGCCAAGCGATACTAAAGCGGCTACCTCTAAAATAATAAGTGTTACATCTTGAAGCGCCTCCCAGACTAGTGTTAAAAATGTTTTTGGGGGCTTCGGTGGTATTACATTGGAGCCAAACGTTTCACGTCGGTGCTCTTCATCGGCTTTGGACCCGCTAAGGCCTGAAAAAAGTACAGAGTTTCTATGTAAAATCACATAAAAAGAAGCTGGAAAACTATAGATAGTTTCAAACTGAAAAGACGAAATTATCAATTGTGGAATTTAAATACAAAACTCATGACGAATTCTGCAATTTATATCCAAAATGTACTTCTTCGGAAACTATTGATCGTGAAAAACTATCTGAAGTGTCAGATTACATCAAATTCCATACCTCAATGGATAGTTTTTCAGCGATTTCAACTCAGTTAACGCAACATGCATATGCTATCATCTCCTATCTGCTGACAAATTCATGCAGATGGGGTTACTGTATTATGATATAGAAAAATCGGTGGGAAGTACTTGGTATGAAAAACTTTTCCGTTACTCTTTAGTTGAAACCAAATGAAAAAAATGAATGACTGCAAGAGTATTTAATCTTCTTGTTTACTCCTTTTCTAACCTTCATTTGGGGATGTGTACAGCTTTTTACATAACTCATGGACTCCCCCGAATTCGCTTATCTTCTGTACACCTTCTCTGCCGCGAACCTCCATGAGTTCGCGAAGTTGTTTAAGTGATATCCCATATTGCGCCGGTCTTCCATCGATTGTGGCCATTGGTTATAATGTCTGCAAAAGATCGATCGTTTTATAAATAAATATACTATATTTATATAGATCTAAAACGCGTAAGCTTTAAAAAAGTTCAATAAGTCGAAAAGATAATATTAAAGATAAAAAGCTGATATTAAGAAACTTTTTAAACGTTATCAAATATTCAGAAAAAATATACTAAAATGAATAAATAAAATTTTATATAAAAAACAAATAATTAATGTAAAACTTTTTCATTTAAATTAAAATAAATTATTCAGAAATTCATTAAAAATAAATTTTCTATTTGGATGTCTATTTTTTAACAGACGGTAGAATTGTTCGGTATGCTTATAGTTTGTGAATAAAAATTAAAAGATTTAAAACAAATAATTTTAAACAGAATACTTAACCGAATAATTGTTTTTCTTTTTTGCTTTTTCCTTTAAATTACAGAAAAAATGCTGAGTTTTTACCATGAAATCAGTTTGAATCATTTATTTAAGTTCATATATTTTTTAACTGGCTAAATCATATTTTCTTCAAGCATCACGGCGTGTCTACAATAAAATAATTTGCACGTAAGTGTTTGTGTGTCTGCATATAATTATAATTAGATACTTTTTCGTCTACGATTATTTTGATGTCTCTGTGCACGAGACTATTGACCGATCGTTTCATGTTCGTTCATGCTTGCACACGCACACAAACACATGTTTACCTTCATATAAATACATATATAAATATACATATATGTGTGTATACATTAAGAGCTCGCAGACATAAACAGAAATACAAATATATATACATATTTCAAAAATAAATCGGCATTGCGCCTGGGAAGAATTTTGAACGCTAACAATGAAAATTGTGATCAAAGAGAGTTTTAGTTTTTTTGCTTTTGGCAAAACCAAAAAAAAAAAAAAATCATCAAATAGATGACAGGATTTTTAGACCCCGTAGTCGAGAAGTTTACAGCACTCTATTAGGTCTGTCAGATGCGAAATGTGCGCAACAGGTTGAACGAGGTGTTACTGGCCGAAGTATACTTATATACATATTTCCCAGAATGTCAGAGACTATAAGAGCTAGAGCCACCAAATTTGCTTCTAGAGCTATAGTAACCAACGTACAGTAGAACTATGTATTCCTATCCTTTTCTGGTAGGACAACTATATCTCATAGCTCCCATAGATCAAATAGGTCTCAAATAGGAAACTTGCTTGACAATCCGCTCGCAAAATTCAAGTTAAAAAAAAACATTTACCAAATCTTAGTCTTTTGAGTCTTGAAGAGTGACGCATTATTGATCATAGAATTTAAAATGACATACAGAAGATGAGGATGAGCAATACTCTGAAATCACTTGCGATCCGCTTCGAATTAAGACAGGGTAAAAAATGTCGAGATGACTGCATACAATTAATCACACATTGTATTATTTATATTATGTGCTCGACATGTACAATGCGGGTTTTGTGGCCTGTCAAGATAAGTATAAGGCAACCAATGACGTCTTTCGATAAGTTAATGACGCAATGACGCCCGAAAGTAGATTTTACCGGTTTTACAGCGCCTACTCAAGAGCCCACCGCAATAATATTTTTAAGAACATTGCTGTCGTCACTGATAAGCAACTTAAATATCAAGTCAGTTGTACAATAAATTCACAATATAAATATATATTATATCTTAAAGTACGGCTTAAATTGAGAACAAAAAAAAAACAATATATCTGTTGATAACCAAAAAAAATTGTGGCCTTGCAAATTGTTCTCATACTGGTTCTTTAGAGCACACATCTGGCAAATGGACAAACTAGTGAGATACGCACACTGACTCAAAATATTTCTGTACGCTTTTAGTACAGTTGGTCATTGTTTTAACAAAACAAAAGCATCTATTTTCAAATCAATAGAATTATATTGTCTAAAGGCTACAAGAATCAAAAAATGTGCAGTAAAAATTATAATTTTGGGCTAAAATGTATGTACATGTGTATGTAAAATTGACCGACTGTATGTACTTGTATCCACGTTTTTGCTTGGATATTGAAAACAATTGACAATTTTTATTTTATTTACATATGTATTTTTGGGTCCTGAACTTGGGACAGGTTTATCTTTAATTTTTTTATTTTTTTGTTGTCAACTTAAATCTTATCAGAATTACACATGAAATATTTGTCAGGCACTGAAAAGCTGACCATTTGACTAAACGATGCAGATGTGATGTCACATCTGTATTGAAGTTGCCCAAAATGTGCGAGACTGAGACTAAAACTTGGAGAGCTGATTTTGTTAACATTGTTACACACATTCCTGTATACGCGTTCTGACACACACGCACACATACAGACAGCACAGACGGAGTGAGAGAGAGAGAGAGAGAGAGGCATGCGCGGTTTAAGCGCTTGGCATTTCAAAAATTCACTTTTTGCTGCGATTCGTACATATGTATGTGTGTATGCTGGTCGTCTGTATTAAACATGCCGATCAAGTTTGAATATGTTAAAATGCATACACACATCACTTACATACTTATCGCACCTCTACGTTCATCTCCATTTCCACCTTCACCTCCACCATCCTCAGCGTTCTGCTTTTGCATTTCTTCTCGTAGCCTAGACCGAAAATTACGTCATACATAGAACATACACAACTCACGCACCCACATATATTGTATACAAAGACTTGCAATTGTATGTGTCAGAGTATGCTAGTTTTATCCGGCGGCTAAACAAATTGATTACTATTTATGAAAGTAACACAACGTAGTGAATAGCACTATTATATTATAAAAGTTTGCCGTGTTTGAATACACCATTTAAATTTGTACCAAATTAATTAGTATTAAAAGATAGCGGATGAGTCGGTTCTCACGAAGTACATATGCATACGCACGTATACACATACGTGTGTATTGGTCCTAGGCCACCAGATGATATCACTTTTTCTTTAACATGAACACATGTACGTTTATATATATGTAAGGGATTTGAATATGCCCGTGCATAAACACAACTTCCATATACGTACATGTGGGCTCGTGTTTGTATGTGTGAATGCATTAATGCAAATTCAAATGTTTAGTAAGCTTTGAGTATATATGTAACCACTGGCACTGTCTTTCCTTCATTAAATTAATCAAGTTTACAATTTCCAGAATGAATTATTCGAATCCACGGCAAACAAATATTTAAGGTGGGTGTTGCCTCACGATTTTAAAATGCTGGCAACGCACAACAATGGTTAGAGAGCCACAACGCAAACCACGACACGATTTAAAGAAAACTATAAAACAATTATGCTAACAAAACTTCAATTTAATTTGCTTTTTTTTTTTAACTTTCGCCATAAATTAAACAGAACAACTTTTTTTATTACCAGAAATGATTCGTTTCTTATTTTTGCCAGCACAACCAACAGATAACTGGTTGGTATACACAAATAGGCACAGTGTGACCAAATCTTAATACGCGAGAAAAACAACGAAAGCAGAGAAAGATTATTTTGGTGGGATTTTAAAGTCCAAATTTTGTACCCGCAATATATTGTTGTTAATTTTATTTTGTTTATATTTAGAGCATTCACTTAGTACATACACTCGATGTTTTGCTTAGTAGCACTTAAACTTCAATAACGTTTTGGTATTTTTTATGCGCTAGTGTTTATACAAATCAAATAATTTGAAATTTTGAGGGATTGTCAAGTGTGACCGCCAATGACAAAAAAGGAACTCTCAAACAACTGCAACAAATAGAAATCCAAGCACTTTGAGTTTTTAAAATTAATTTCTTGTTCACCTTCTCTACACGACAGCTAGAAGAATTAAAGAATACTGTGATTGAATTTCCAAGTCCATCATATTTATAGCTTTTCGGAGATAATTTACTTATATCTGAAAGAATAGATAGTCGTGCTACACACATATTTGCCCTACTTATCGCAGTGCTGAAGTTATCAACATTATGTTTGACTTTGTTACGTTAGCACTGCGGCGTTACTTCTACCTGAGTGATAAGCTCATAGGGACAAGAGCAATAACAACAGGTACAATGCGTATTATCTGTTCTCACATATGTTAGGGCATCCATTAATGAGTTTTAAATGATATATGCATGTATTTATGAAAGGGAATAATTGAGAAATACTATACTAATACTCAGGTGGTTTTAAATCACAATCGTTTCCCTGCAACTGAGTTGCAGTGTACTGATCGATTCTTATCTTAAATATTGAGTTGCTTCCTGTGTCCGTAGGGATCTATGTGGCATGTCAGCGTGCATATGTGTGTTTGTGTATGTTATGTAACAGTTACTTGATGTACACATGATTCCTTCCTGTCTTTCAGAACCCCATAAAAACTATTCAAACTTGTCACCGATATAAAATCGAATTATTTTAGTTTTCACTTAAGCTTGTATTGTTTTTGGTAAATGGTGTTAATAATATAGCTTTAAAATGCTCACCTAACAAAAACGCTAAAACCTATTTTTTTTCCCGCACAGGTCACGCACTTTGTGTTTTTTGAATAACTATTTTGTTATGTTTTTTTTCTCGCGACGGACAAAACAGTTTTAGTATTTGGAGCGCACCATTATGTAATTAAATTTCGGTTGATTTCAAATTTTATAAACCCTCACACACTTATACTGTGTAGCATACTCTGAGGCTGGAGAAAAATCGATTTCGATTACTCGTTTAGTTTTTAACGAAACTCTTGCTCATTTAACGAAGTGCTCACAAACCGAAGCGCAATATTTCGTTATTAAAAGGGTGCAAAAAAAAAAATTCACAATGAAATCTAAATTTCTTTCACGTAAATAATTATTTAATAATTTTATAATTAAATTACATTGAATTATTAATTACAGTTTGAAAGTATTACCAGTTAAGTGCTAAAAATTGTTTACAAGTATTCGATATATTGGTGCTTGCTACCAAATAGTATTAAAAAGCATCCCTGATTGCTGATCTAGAGGTGTGAAATAAATAGATACAACTATTATTACGGTTCACAAATGGAACTAATAACAAATAAAAACACATTTATGATTTGTATGATCGAAAATGTGGCAAAGTTGTCGTTAATCTGCTATACCAATATACTTTCTACTGCTTTGATTGTAAAAGTTTGAATTAATATCGGAAATAAAGAAAATATCGAGGCATCGATTGTGGTATCGATTTTAGTGCTAGCTCTATTTCTCGCGAGCAGTTTCCTATGTGTGCGTCGTTGTCGTTTTCTTCGGCTTTTTTTTGCACATTGTGTATATTTTATGGCGATAATTTTGTTGACTTAAATTGAAATTACCAACAACGGTACGGTTGATAATTTGGTAAGAATGTTCTGAACGGCAAATGTAAAGTTATTACACGTTTTGCACATATTTCATTTATTTTGGGGATTGGTGGCAAAAATGTAGTAAATTGATAGATTTGTACAGCGTCCATTTGCGGCATTGCCAGATCAACGTAATTTTGTTAGCATACATGTACATCTACAGTGCGCTGAAAAAGTTAATTTTTTATTATTTCAAATACACACAAAGTAATATACAATATTGTAATGAATCTTTATTTACAGATATTTTGCATGTGAAAAAATGCATTCGTGCTTCGATTCAACAAAATACAATTATATTAGCACCAAATCTTATTAAAAAAAGAAAAATAAATTAATTTTCTGTAATATGGAAACTTCACATTTCACTGGACCAAGAAGCATTTCAACAGTTGGCTCTAATTTACCTGACGAATTAAACTCTGACAGCCAAGTTGCGGTTTCAAATTGTCTCACTCGCATCGATATGGACGTAGATGGATTTCAAACGGAACAGAATAGTCAAGGAGGGGCCAATAACTTGGCCAACAATCCGCCAGGCTTCCGATGGAAACGGGTACTCAATCCCACCGGCCCCCAACCACGTCCCAGGCACGGACACCGCGCCATCAACATTAAGGAGCTTATGGTTGTTTTTGGCGGTGGAAACGAGGGAATTGTGGATGAGCTTCATGTTTACAACACAGGTATTTGTAGACCTCATTAAACTTTAATTGTGTAATAATAATATTTTTAGTATTTAAACTAATTAGAAATTACAATGGTCTGGTTTTTGTATCAGCTACGTATCTAGTAAAATCAAATATAAAAATAAAAATAAAATATAAAAAATATCTTATAAATTAATAAATTTAACTATAAATAATGTTTTAAATTACAGTTAGTAATCAATGGTATGTGCCAGTCCTAAAAGGGGATGTACCAAACGGATGTGCAGCTTATGGATTTGTGGTGGAGGGAACACGAATGATTGTTTTCGGGGGAATGATCGAATATGGTAAATACTCAAATGAGCTATACGAACTGCAGGCAACCAAGTGGGAGTGGCGTAAGATGTATCCGGAGTCCCCCGATAACGGTTTACCGCCATGTCCCCGCTTGGGACACAGCTTCACGATGGTCGGAGAGAAAATCTTTCTATTTGGCGGATTGGCAAATGAGTCGGACGATCCAAAAAACAATATACCCAAGTAAGCTACACTTCTCTAATATGATGAAATAAATTTCACTTCAAATTAATTCGACGTTATTAATTCTAAGATTATGAGATAAAACCACCAAAGTGGGATAGAAATAAATGAATGCTTTTCATTGGCAGATACTTGAATGATTTGTATATACTGGATACACGAGGCGTGCACAGTCACAACGGTAAATGGATAATACCCAAAACATTTGGAGACAGTCCTCCACCTCGCGAGTCCCACACTGGCATATCGTTTGTGAGCAAGGATTCCGGAAAATTGAGTCTGCTCGTCTATGGCGGCATGAGCGGCTGTCGATTGGGGGATTTGTGGCTTCTGGACACGGGTAAAAATCGTATATTTAGTAACCAAGATTGTAAAATTATTTAATATCGAGTCATTGCTAGATTCAATGACATGGGAAAAACCACGAACTAGAGGCCAAGCTCCACTGCCAAGATCATTGCATAGTTCCACAATGATAGCCAATAAAATGTATGTCTTTGGTGGCTGGGTACCGTTAGTTATCAACGATTCCAAGGCAACCACCGAGCGGGAATGGAAGTGCACAAATACCTTAGCTGTACTCGATTTGGGTACGTATTAACCAGTGGTATCAAACCGCGTAAGTGTGTTTGAATATGTTTCCAAACAAATGTTACCATGTAGTTATATATCAAAGTATGCTAAATTTGTTACGTAGTTAAAAAAGCGCTGAAAATTTGAAGAAAATCAATAGATAGATTATTAAATATTTTTAGTTTAAATTTCGAATCAATATTTATACCAGTAAGCTTAATGATAAACATAGAAATCAGATAAAAATATATTATAGACATATAAAGAAGGGTCTCCTCTGGTAAACTTCAGTGACCTCGACCTAATGATTCTTGTGAGAATACTATTTCTAACAATTTTTTTATTATGTAGACACAATGACTTGGGAGAATGTCACACTGGACACCGTTGAGGAGAACGTACCCAGGGCTCGGGCTGGACATTGTGCTGTTGGTATCCAGAGCCGTTTGTATGTATGGTCGGGACGAGATGGTTACCGAAAAGCGTGGAACAACCAGGTTAGGGTGAGATGCTCTTCTATCATAATACAACCCAACCCTTCAAATATCTTATATGGTATTCTTAGAATAAGTATTTGCCAATTGTTTCAGATCGAAATCGCATTTGACTACGGATATTTGATAGGTTTATTTATTTGATTTCTTAAATTTAAAATTATATTTTGTTGAATGTTTCAGTTACTCTCACTGCAATTTTGGTCCAAAGATTTCAAATTCGAAAAAAACAGCGTCAAATTTGTATTCCCAAATGTTGTTCAAATATAAATTACTGGAAACTGTAAGACAAAGTTAGTTATGTCCTTCTGTCCGTCATTTTGAAATGGGAATCGGATCATTATGTTATGTAGCTGTAATATGAGTACAAGTCTGGAAATGAAGCTCTAATATAATAATAAGTTTGAAAATTCAATCAGATTCGTGCATACATGTAATATTAAGATATCTAATTTAAAACAGAACTGCAGTTGGAGTATTATGAAAAGTAGGACTTTTTATTGTTGGAAAAATGATCTTAATTATTAATCGATAAATTTTTGTTTAGGTGTGCTGCAAGGACTTGTGGTATCTGGAGGTCACTAAACCGCTATATGCCGTCAAAGTGGCGCTCGTACGTGCATCCACGCACGCTCTGGAGCTGTCCTGGACCGCTACAACCTTTGCCGCAGCTTATGTATTGCAAATCCAAAAGATTGAGCAAGCACAGCCCGTGGCCACCAAGCAGCCAGCAAATCAGAGCTTGGTACAGCAGAATTCGACTCAAAATACGAATTCTAATCAAAATACAGCCACAAGTGAATCTGATACGGCGGGCATACCAGTGGTGGCTGCAGGAGGTGCAAGTGCCTCCTTGAAATTCGAAAAGAATCCGATATCGGTGTTACATTTGAGTGGAACAGGCACTACACCTTTGGCTACTTCATCAAAAGCAGCCATTTCTTTGTCGTCAGTTACAGCCCCAGCAACGCCAACAGTGACGACGGTGCAGCCGCAAATTTCAATTATAAGCAGCAGTGGTGCGCCCACAGGTATGCTACAAAAGTTTCGAACAGCGCCTTCAAAGATTACAACAACAGCAGCAGTAGCAACTACAGCGACAGCTGTAACAACAACAACCACGACTACGCCGTCAACCATTGCTGGACAGTTGCTGGAGCAACAGAACGTATCCGTTCGTCCCAGCGGCCTTGTGTTAACATCACAGTCAACCACTGGAGCGCTTCGTATTATACCTGGTACAGTCACCGCCTCCGCCGGCCAAACTCTACGTATCGCTTCCAGCTACAGCAGCAGTTCAGCAGCAACTGGTGCAGGTGCCACAACGACGACCATTTTAAAGTCAGTTCAGCCAAGTGCGAGTACTCAGCAGCAGGCAACACTGGTCTCGGGTGCAGCTACAACGACCACAAGCTCCATTGTTGGGGGCAAGCAGTACTTTATACAGAAACCTCTCACTTTGGCACCCAATGTCCAGTTGCAGTTTGTGAAGACAAGCAGTGGTGGTATGACGGTGCAGACGTTGCCAAAGGTCAATTTCAATATTGCTAAGGGTCAGACAGTTCAGGGTCAAGGTCAGACCATATCCCAGCTCCCCACAAGTTCAACCCAAATACAGGTAATTTTCAACATCGACTACACTCGAATCCATTTAAAAAGAAAAGTAATTCGTAGCTGCCAATTGTGAGTGGAGTCTACTTTAGGGACTAGTGTGGATTGCCGCGCTCATTTTAACAAATTTATTAACTACATGTTCTATCTTTTGATTAATCTCAATATTTGAAATGTATATTGAGTGACCTACAATTATTATTTATTTGTTTGCTTTAGTCACTGTAGACACATTTTTGGCTTTTATGCTATCGATGTTGAAAAATCGATGTACACTCGGTTTCGATCACTTATTTTAACTTGACCTGTTTCCTTATTTATCGATTACAGATTGCATCTGGTAGTAGCAGCAGCAGCGGCATCAACGTTCAACCTAAAACAATTATGGTTTCGTCCGGAGGGTCAACGGCTTCTTTAGCCACAAGCACAGTGGGCACAGCAGGTACAGTGGGCAGTGGAGCAACAGGAGCTATAGGTCATCAGCAACAAGGGAAGCCGATTGTGACGGGAAATGTCCTTAAACTAGTGTCTCCGCATACTGTATCCGGCGGAAAACTGATCGTCAAGAATTCAAACATACTGCAAATGGGCAAAATGACCAGCGGAAAGCCAGCGTTTGTGATCACCAACAAACAAGGCGGACAATTGGGCAATCAACAGATTATTATTGTGACAACCGGTTCCAGTTTGCGGACCATGCCCGCTGGTTCAGTAATGTCCAATGCCGGTAATGCTGCCAGCATTGTGAGCATTGTTGGCTCGACAGGTACGACAGCAACACCGACTGTGGGTCAACGCACAGTAGTCACTAGCGTGGGTGGTGGCAATGTTAAAATGGTTAGGAATATAGCGGGCGCTACCGGTGTAACGGGACGTCCTATAACCCTTACGCTGCCTGGGACAAGTGTCTCCGCTTCCGGTACTCATTCCGCCGTGGTTTCCGCTTCCTCCGCCGCTGGCACTTCCTCCCCTGCTGGACAGCAGCTGCTCAGCAAAAACCAGAAGCTGCAGCAGAAAACAGCTGTCTACATCGGTGGCAAACCGGTAACGGTGATGAGTACTAATGTGGTAACATCACCAGTTGCGGGACATGGCGTCAGCGTCACCGCGGGGAACAAATTGGTCATGCTGCCTGGTCCGAACACAGCACGCAAAGGATTCGTGAATATTTTCAATGCCGGCGGAACCCAGCGTGCAATAAGTCTCGCCAGTAGTACTGGCAGTAGAGGCGTAACTAGCAAGGCGCCAACAATGACGACGTTGGCGACGAATGCGACGGCGACAGCTTCGACTGGTGTGCAGCTAAAGGAGAAGGATAACAGCGCTGTAGAGGCGGCGGTGACCATAGCCAATATGGCCGAAACAGCTTACATGGATGCCGATCCTATGGATGATATTATTGAGCAGCTTGATGGGGCGGGTGATTTGCTGCACGATGATCAGGCAGCTGTTGAGGACGAGGATGATAACGATGATAACGAGAACGATGACGAAAGCGCTGTTGATAACGCCGCCACAGCTGCTGCACAATCTAACGCCTCCGCCGCTTCTTCCACATCCATAGCATCAGCGACACACGGTTTAGGTGCCAGTAGCGGAAGCGCATCAGCAGAAGCACAAAAATCGCTTAAACCGGAAACATTCGAGGATATTTCCGGTGTGAGTAGCACCACTGATGCCCAAAAGGCTTCAACGAAGGCCAGCGAGGGCAGCAGCACAAGCGATAGGCTCGATTCGCATGTAAGTTGAGTCATCCAAAGTTCCGTATATCTCACTATATTGTTAAGCTCCTGGAGCTATCTGAACTAAATTCATACGTATTGTGTTTGTTGCTGTTAATGATATTCTGACCAATTTTGATTGGAATCAAACAACTTGATCATATAGCTGTAATAACACTAATTTCGAACTTTTGAGAAACGAAATATGGCAACAGAAAGTTGAGAACCTCATTATTATAATAAGTGTAAATTGGATACCGCTTTTTGCAGGCCAATACGACAGGAACAGTGACAACAACTGCATCGGAGACCAATCAGCCGACAGCATCCGAGACTGAGGCAGCAAACATATTAACGACAATCAAGTCGGGCGAGGTCTTGAGCGGTGTTGGGCTCTTCAAGGATTCGGCCATATCCACCACCAGTGAGTCCATGTCGCGATCGCATCCAAATCCGAATAGTACGTGTAGCTGGAATCCCAAATTTTGATTTTAAAAAACTTTGTTTTAATTGAAATTTGAATTTTAACATTTATATTCTCCCATTGTAGTGGATGACTCACATTTGGAAGCCCTTGCCTCTGCAGCAGTAATGCAGGCGGCCACAGCATCCCAGGCGGACTCGAGCCAGGCAAACAAAAGTCTGCTAGAAAACTCTGCAGCTCTGAGTCACCAAAATTATAATAAATCGAATGAACAATCTAAAAGTTGCAATGAAAATAATGTAAGAGTGGACTAAGAGTGTTTGAAACCAATTAAAATCAAATTAAATCTTTACAGCATACTATTGATGAGAGCGACAAGTGGCACACGGTGGGCATCTTTAAGGAACTTTCACACACCGTCACCAGCTACATCGATCACAAGTGCTTCTCGGAGTCGCAGTTGGAGAATTTTGATGCCGACAATCTCCCTGATTTGTCACAGTATGGACGCATCAGCCTGGACCCTGGCACTGCCTATCGCTTCCGCTTGGCAGCCCTAAACACTTGTGGGCGTGGAGAATGGGGAGAGGTATTTATATTGGAAATTGTATATATTATAGCCCTCAATTGGGTTTAGTTAGTCTATCAGTTGGTCATTGAACGAATTCGTGTTCGATTCGCGTTCGCTGACGGACGTGTTTTACATCGCTTCTGATTCTTTTCAAGTTTTAGTCGCTTAAACACCTACATTTGTCTATTATTTCTGGCTTGATCCCTTTGACACATTGAGTGGTACATCGGTTGTGTTGAATCATTGTTTTAATATTCCAAAAAGGCAATTTTAAATAATTTTGTGTTTAAAGGCAACAACAATTGTACAGCCATACATTCTGTTTATTTGTTTGAAGCTGTGAAATCTATTCTTGTAATTTTAAGCCGTTGTTTGCGCTAACGTTTTGTTTGTGTAAAATTGATCTTGTCGCTATCTTCGTGCTCTCTTCTCTATTTACGCTCTCGACGCGCTCTCATCTGTTCTACCGCGCTCAATTTCTTATTTTTGGTGTTGGTAGGAAATTCCGTTGTTTCCCTTTTCGGTCGCCGCGTCCGCGTATAATTTGTTTTTGTGTGTTACTTTTTTTGTTGTCGTAAGCCCATTAACCCTAGTTCGCCTACGTTTTTCTTAATCAGCTATTATTTAGACACTTCGTATACTCTTTAATTTATTGTTGTTTTAATTAAGGGGTTAAGTGGTGTTCAGAGACCGAAATTAGGCACTATTTAAAAAAAAAATTTCACCTGCTTACAGTACAATATTTTATTCAAACAAAAAACATTGACATTTAATTTGTCACTAACGATTTTTTTCATAGAACAATTTTCAAAATTGGGCCGACGGGAGCCAATTGAAATTTGAATTTTTATCAGCGTTTTGAAATTTTTTTGACGAAAATTTGTACATATAATGTCCTTAAAAAATAGTTAATTTTTAAGAAAAAAAAAAATAGTTCGTTCAAACATGTTGAATTAATTTATAAACCAAAAAAGAAAAATTTCGTTCAAATTACTGAATATGTGGATCGGCTCCAAATTTTGGAGGAATATAGTAAACATGTTGAATTAATTTATAAACCAAAAAAGAAAAATTTCGAATTTCAAAAATTCTAAAACCCACTTAACCCCTTAATGCTCAATGAACCCTAATATGTACGTCTGTTACAATTCCAACTGACAGGTTCGAACAAACGTTAACGTGGGTTTTGTTTGTTGCTGGCTATGTAAAAATGTTTCACATGAAAAATGTGCAGGCCTCAGCGGCCGAATTATTGACCTGATTGAGTCTAAATCAGGTTTAAAGTGGACATGTGAAGCTTGTAGAGATGTCGAAAGGGACATGATGAGCTTCATGAGATACACTAGGAGAGGATTTGGGGACCTATTGGGCTGATTTAAAAGCCTGTCCGATAGTTTCTCTGCTTTGGAAAAGGTGTTCAAAGATTTAAAAGTCTTGAATGATTCTCCAAATTTTTCATCCCGGTCTCCAAGCACAATAGTTTCTAGGGAATACAACTTTATTTTGCCCACAGAAGTTGTCCGTACGAGTCCCGAAATTATAGTCTCTGATTAGTTAGTTGTTAATAATGTTGCTGTTGACGAATAAATGAATGAGTCTATCACTGCTGTTGCTTGTACGGAAGTAACTACAGTGTCCGATAAAAAGACTCTTATAGGTGTTCCACCAAAGAAACAAATATTTGTTTCCAGGCTTGCCCCTGATACTACATCAGATGATGTAAAGGCCCTTATTCAGGCCAAACCAGAAGCCAATATTACGGTGGAAATTTCCTCATTCAAAGTAAGTGTTCCTGCCAAAAATTTCAGCACAATCTGTGTCGGCTTCTGAGTCTCTTCTTGGAACGACAATCTGATCTTTACAGCTCTTAAACTTGGTGCCAAGCCAATTTATTAAATCTTAACTATAGTAAGTGTAACGTAATGTCCTTCAGTAGGCGACCTCCTAAACAATTACATTCTGAATGGCAACTATCTTCAAAGAAATGAGTCGGTCATTGATTTGGATATCCTTATGGATCAAAGGCTTAAGTTCGATACGCATATTTTGTCAATTACTAACCGTGCTTTTGGTGTCCTGGGTTTCATAAAGCGCTGTTCGAAAGAATTTAACGATCCCTATGTAACAGAAACACTTTTTACTACCTTGGTACGTCCTATTCTTGAATCCGGATCTTGTAATTGGTCTCCCCAATACAGGATTCATTAAGATAGAATAGTATATGTACAACAACAATTCCTCCTTTTTGCCCTAAGAGCCCTTAACTGGAACCCTAATATACGCTTGCCTCCCTATCGTAGTAGAATTTTACTAATAAATCTTCCATCTTTGTCTGATCGTAGATAGGTACTCGGTGTAATTTTCTTACACAAACTAATCAACGGTGAAATTGATTCTTCCGAATTAATCAGCCACATTAGTTTCGCTGTTCCGATCAGACCCACTAGAAACTTTCTTCCCCTCACTAACTAACCCGTTCCGTTGTGGTGACTACAACAAACTTTTTCGAGTTGTAGGTACAGAGTGTTGGGCTGTCGGCTAGCTCGACTTCACCGGCAGTCACTGATGCTTTGATACTAAAAATGCATCTTTCAACAGATATCCAGCTTCAAGACGTGTCTGCCAGGCTTCCCCGGCGCACCGTCGGCAATTAAAATATCCAAGGATGTGAAGGAAGGAGCACACCTCACGTGGGAACCGCCGCCGGCACAGAAGACGAAAGAAATAGTTGAGTACTCTGTATATTTGGCTGTAAAGCCGACGGCAAAGGACAAGGTGACGTCGTCACCACAATTGGCATTCGTTCGGGTCTACGTTGGAGCGGCCAATCAGTGTACGGTGCCGAATGCGTCCCTGTCTAATGCCCACGTGGACTGCTCCAACAAGCCTGCGATCATTTTCCGCATTGCGGCAAGGAACCAAAAGGGCTACGGTCCGGCCACCCAAGTGAGGTGGCTTCAAGGTAAATCATTTATCATAATGTACAAGTCATTCTGTATCTATAATGAAATGAATCTTTATCTTTTAACTCGAAAGATCCGACAACAACCAAGTTACAAGGTGCGGCCAATGCAACCAATCTAAAGCGCACCCAGGAGAAGTCTGGCTCCTCGTCATCGGCGAGTCCCTATGGTTCGCCGCAGAAGCGCGCACGAAGCTCTGGAGCTGGAACCGGAACGGGAACTGGAGCCGGAGCTGCAACAGGCGAATAAAGACTTTTCTTCTGCATTGGAAAAAATCACAAATTGTACATATTGTGGCAACACTAATTTTTAAAAACGCTTCCGGCTCCCCTTGCTCCTACCGTATCCCCCTCATTACTTTAAATTAAGCCTATACACACATATACAGACCCACACTCACCTACACACAAACACTAGACGTTCTTTAAATTAAGTCTAAAGTCGAGAATAAACATTATGAAATAAAATGTATTATTAACAACGGCCGTGACTTGATTTTGCACTTTTGCATTTAAAGAATCCAGAAGTACAGCATCGGATTCAAGAGCACGAAAAGCACTCAAGTCCCACTGAAAGTGTTGGAAGTGCTATTTTAAGCTATACATGTCTTGTGTGGACATTTCACTGAACTTGACTAAAGAACTTGGAAATACAATATTCGGTGAGTATAAAGTTATGTGGCATTGCTCATAAAGGGTATATTTAATACTCAAAAATTGTCAAGCTCTTAAATTGGCAGATCCACCCAACTTTCAATTGTTTACCACTCAGTGCCCCCTTCCCCTTCGTTCAGTCTCCCGGCAACTCTGACGTGGCCACCTCTTCCTCTTATATTTTGGAAGCCCCACTAACACATACAAAGCACTATGTTTATCTGTGCATGTGTTGCAGTCTGCTTTTAGGCGCTTTTTGAAACCCCTTACTACCCCGAGAGTACTTGTGGCTGCAGAGTTCGAGACTGGGAATTCAAATAAAACAAACAAACTATATATTTATTTTTTCTAGTTTTAATTACGTTATATACGTTTAGGTATATATACATACTTTAAATCTTATTAATCTACCTTCTTCTTTATACATGCAATTTGAAAATTTAGGTCTACATGTCGTGAATGTTTCTAGTTTTCCCATTCGTATAGATTTCTGTTGTTGTATTCGTGATAACTATTGCACATTGTAGTTGTCTGTCTGTATGCGTGTGTGTCTGATTGATAGTGTTGATGTGTGTTGGGGAGAATTTTTAATTTCTATCATTATATCTCAATTGTATGCTAGGTTTGCTTGTATATATTGTAGAACTTAGCATAATCAATCTTAATCAAGTATTATCTCGATCTTAAGTGTATAGTCGAACACATACATTTGTTTTCTTTTTAAGTACTTATTCACTTTTACAAGATCCTTCGTAAACATAAGTTAGTAATACGTAAATGAAACATAATAGTGTTGATCTGCTCTTAGTTAATCGATTAGAGTCTTAGTTAGAGCAGCACATGTATAAATAGCATTACTTAATCAGTTTTAATATGCATAAACTTTTGACATAGTTTCCATATGTTTGATCTCATTTAGATATAGATTTATTATCTTATAGAACTTAACGAAAGTATTTTATACAACTAAAAAACAGTCAAATTTAAGATAAATAAAAAAACAGACATCATTTTATAAAACTAAAAAATAATAACAATTTAACATTTTTGTTATTTTGCTTAGATATTTATTTAATAAATAAATTTAGAAATTGCAACAAATTAAATATTTCTTCTTATTTCGTTTGATTCAAATAAATGTTTTTTATTTTAAGTAAGTTTTTGAATTCCTTTTTCCAACTAAATAATTTTAGAAATTGCAACAAATTGTTTGATTCCAAAATAGGTATACCTGCTAAGTAGTGCATAAAATAGGATATATCTACGGTATTTGGTATTTGGTTTTTCTTTGAGTTTCGTTGTACTGGGTGCTGCTGGTACAGGTGGATGGAAGTCCAAGAGGCTAGCGGGGCTAGCGAAGCTTTAGCGGCTTCATGTGGTGTGTGCGTTTGGTTCCTGCTCCAGTTCCTGTTCCAGTTCGTGTTCCAGTTCCAGTTCCGGCTCCAGTTTTTGCTTCGGTTTCTGCTGTGAGAGCGGGTGTTGTGACGTGTAGCGTTGTGGTGACTGCAAGTCGCCGTTGATCAGACGTTGCTGTTGCTGTTGCTGCTGCTGCTGCTGTTGCTGTTGCTGCTGTTGTTCACTTTTGACAGTCACTGTGCTACTGCTGCCAACCGACGCACTGTTGTTGGCGGCCACCGAGGCAGCCAGACGAAAGGCGGCCTCCGTGTGCGACCTTAGAATGGCCTCAGCTTGCTGATGCATGCGGAGAGCTGCCTCCGGACCATGCTGGCCGTGCTGACCATGTTGACCGTGTTGGCCATGTTGACCGTGCTGACCTTGTGTACCATGCTGGGTATGCTGGGCATGTGCTGCTGCCGTTTGGTGCGAACTGGGCGTGACCGCGTGCTGCGAGTAATTCGACGCTTGAGTGTGCTGATGGTGGTGATGCAGTGATTCCATTTGATGCATCCCGCCAAGGCCTGATGCATCCAAGGTACTCCTCATCATGCTCATCATCACAGACGACGTGTCCGTCTGCATTTGCAGACTGGGCACATTCAGAGTCGGTGACCTGCGATTTGCACCCACTGCACCTACTGAACCTGAATGCGCTTGCCCTGAGTGTGGCGACAGCAGTGGCAGATGCGATATCTGCTGTTGGTGCGGTTGCGAGTGCGAATGCGGATGTGTATGAGGATGCGTATGTGGATGCGTATGCGGATGCTGCAGCTGATGTTGGTGCGGATGTTGATGCGCATGTTGACCCTGTTGCTGCTGCTGCTGCGGTTGTTGCTGCTGCTGCAGCGGATGACTCTGTTGCTGATGATGCAACTGATGATCTCCATGCTACAAATACAAATTACAATTTAATCAAACTACTCCAAAAACTGTTTTGTTTTGGTCACACACCTGCTGCTGGTGAGGATTGGCGGATGTGTTCATCCTCATGGCGGCCGCCAGGTTAACGACAGCTGCCTGGACGACGGCAGCGGAGCCGGCAGCGGACCCAGCGTCTATGGAGTCCTCAGCGGCCTGAGACCTGTGGGATCCCGAGGAGGCGGCAACGGCAGCGGCTGCGGCGGAGGCGGCAGCCATTAGAGACATGCGATTGGCGTGAAGCTCGGCAGCGTCCATATTGTATTGGGTGGCTCCGGGCAGACGCAGCTCGCTAAGGTGAATTTTATTGGAGCTACAGTTGTTGTTGTTATTATTATTGTTATTGTTGTTATTGTTATTATTATTAACATTGTTGTTGTTGTTGTTGTTGTGGCTGCTGTTTTCGTTTTCGCTCAATCCCTGATCCTGGTCCGAGCTGGAGGACGAGGACAGTCGTCCATTCGAGGAGCATTCGGAGTTCGCCGATGGCGACGGGCACAACGAGTTGGATCCGCCCACACCTACGCCCCCTCCTCCACCCACTGCTCCTGCACCCGCTCCTGCCGAGGATGCAGCCAATGTGGCCGCCAAAAGCGATTCCCGCTCACGTTGTTCCGCTGCCGCTCGAGACTAAAAAAGAAAAGGATATTAAATTTTATTTAACTGGAATAGATTTCTCATGTACATAAGTGTATATATCACATATACATAACTACCCGAGTTAACCAACATAAATCTCGAATTTTGTATATAAATCCGTTTTTTTCGAGTCTGTGGAAATTCAAGGCTATGCAAGGATAAGCACTTGGTCCATTCCAGTCGACACTTTTTGTATTAACTACTGTATAAACAAGTCAGCAAGCCGACTGTAGTGCGAAATGTCCCAATGAGAGCTACAGGCTATAGTCGTCCGATACGGATCAAAATAGGCGAGGATAGTAACAATGGCACTATACACGTACAGTGTGAATTTGGTCAAGATAGCTCTGATAGTGTGGAAGTTGTAGTGTAATGACAATAGTTTCTTACAATTTGCGGGGGCGGTAGGGGGCGTGGCAAAAATTTGAAATAAACTTCACTGGCCTGACATATAGACGGACTTTCAATCCACATTTGGTGGCTCTAGCTCTTGTAGTTTAAAAGATCCAGGTGTTCATCCGGATAGCGGACAGACGGACATCGCTATATCGACTCGGCTGTTGATGCTGACCAAGAATATATATACTTTATGGGGTCGCCCGCTCCTCCTCTGACCCCTCTACTCTTTTTACGAGTACGCGGTCTGAAAAGCGTCGACTGAAATGGACCTTGTGCTTACTTAGCCTAAGATAGCTTTATATATAATTGTACCATCCGGAAATATGTTAATAGTCTATGAGGTGAAGGGGTCCATTCGAAAAGACCGAGAGGCGGACAAACGGACATCGCTATACATTGGGGTGGAAGAGCCCCCTTCTGACATATAGAGAACAGACCCCTGTAATCTTTCTGAATACAGGGTCCAACAATCATTTTAGCTTACCAGAACGTACTGCGCCGCAAACTGGTGTTTAGGGTCCATTCGCATATGGTCCATGTGGGTGAGAAGACCTGGAATTTGCACAGAGACTCATTAACATTATGATAAGTAGTCAGGTTGAACTGTATTTAAACTAAGATTGATTTCATTCTAATAATTTATATTTTCGAATCACTTTGATGAATCAGATATATGACAACAGAACCAAACTATATTTCCACTTAAAGACATATTTAAATTTAAATTTAAACTTAAATTTAGCTTTTACTGACCGTTTTCATGGGTAAAGACGGCCTGACAGACCGAGCAGGGCCACATCCGCAAACTACTCGTCAGCTGGGTGGTCTCGGCATGACAGGCCAGATGCTTCCTCAGGGACCCCTCGTTCACGTAATGCTTCCCACAGACTGGACATGGGTGATTTGCGGTTCTTCGCTTTCCGAGGTAGCTTTCGTTCAGACTAGAACTACTCGTCGTCGTTGTCGTCGTCGTCGTCGATGGTTGTGTACAACCCAATTCCGAGGCACACTGGGCGGCAAGGGCACTGGCTCCATTGTTGCCACTACCATGAATACTATCGCCAAATTGTCCAGCTGAGAAATTACAGGATTACACAGTTTACATGTGATTACAATTCAGGGTTTCAAAACGCTACCTTAGAGGTATATACATATAATCATTAAAACTCACCTGTCTCGATCGGAGTAGGTGATTTCTCTTTGTGCACATGCTTCATGTGATCCATTAGTGCCTCGGTACCAAGGAAAAGCTTGTGGCAAATGGGGCAGGACGTCGCATTCGGGCCACCGATCAGCGCTGCGTGCTGCTGCAGGACTCCAAGATGCAGTTGTAGCTCCTGGAAGATAGAATCGAGTATGTTCTTGATTGACCCATCCAACAGGTAAGCAGTCTCTTGCGGGTGCTTCGCCTAACTAGTTCGGTACCGGTACCAGTACCAGTATCTTGACTTGAGTTCATGAGTTCACTCACCTTGGACGTGTGTGTTCGAAGGCTTGATTCGGTTGCAAATCCCTTACCGCAAATATTACAATGGAAGGGTCGGTTCTTTGCACGCTCCACCTGAGCATCATGGTTGCGTAGGTGCTGCTGTAGATTGGAGAGCTGGATGAAGGCGCGGCCACAGTCGGGCAGGTGACACTTGTAGGGCCGTTCTCCTAGAGCACCCAAAGAAACGAGTAAAGAACACGAATTGTATTTAAAAGGGAGCAAGGACTCGACTTTAAGTTCTTATATCCCATTCGTATACCCTGTAAGGGTATTCGTACAAGCAAGCCTAGACCTAATGAACGCTAAGACCTCAGAGATGACATAAACGGGTGGGTAGAGCACTCTCGACTTCCAGCATGCTGTTCTTCCATTTAGTGACAAATACTAATCCTGAATCTGTACTCTTTGGTTCACTTTCAACCTACTTATTTACAAATTAGAAAAGGCTTCGCACACTGAAAGGGTACAGCAAAGTCGAGCACTCTCGCTTGAAGCCATCGATGGCAGCATAATTTTGTAATTGACTGATTGACTTCTATTAAACAAGATTTAAAATGAAACGCTTCAAAATTTATGTACAGAGACACTCAAGGGGAGGAAAGGGTGAAACGGAGGGGGCAGAGAGGGGAGGATTGTGAGATGGGGCGTGTCAGAAGGTCAGAAGACGGTGCAGTATTTTAAAAGTTGCAGCTTTGTAGCAATTACGTGTTTCAGATTTAGCTGGAAAATTAATTTCATTTGAACGCGCAATTAAATGAAAAAGTGTAAGGTCAGTGACGTCACTGGGAACGTCAGTTGGGCAGCAGCAGAAGAAGTGGAAGGAGTAGAGGAAGGACGAGGTAGGACACGAAAAGGACTAAACCGTTTAAGCTACTTACAGTCACTTTGCCAACAGAAAATGCAAATAAATAGTTACAAAGTGCAGTCGTGTAGACGAAGGATGCGGTCGCGAGTCCTTTGGAAATTCCTAGGGGAACCCCCTTACTGCTGCGCCAGTGGCTGAGGCCGAGGTATGTCCTGAGGCAGTGGCAGAGGCAGTGGCAGCGGCATCACACCTTGCAGCATTATTTAGCCTGACACTTTAAAGAGCCTTAAACGCGTTAAGTCTACGTGCTTTTGGCCAAGAATATTTCGTGACTGCGCCTTGACTGTAGGCGTGCCTGCAGCAGGAGTATCACACTACTTGCAGTAGTGTCCGTGCTGCTTAATGACCTCTCCATTATCAGTGTTTCAGGACCTGCTTAGACTCTTGGAAATCGCATTGTCTAATTACCCGGACCAAAGTAAAAGCTGCACGGAAACAGAAACAGAGACAGAAACAGAGACAGAAACAGAACCAGAAACACACACAAACTGTACCCAAGGAACAAGGTAATGAGTATGACGTATCAAAACCTGAAGGTCGTTGGGTTTTCTTGCCCCTTTTCAGCCCCTTTTTGGCGGGCTCTAAACTGGTTTTTAATTAAAGCGTATTTGATTCTTCTTTTTTCTTTCTCAGTTTTTTATTTTATTTTGTTTTGAAATAGAGGGAAAAAAGTGTAATTGTGATGTTGTAATCAGGTGTGAATATAATTTGCCTTAACTAAACGGAAGACGCCAGACGCCAGACGCAAAAGCCCAGATCAAGATTTTTACTCAGAATACAGAAAGACGAAGGAAGAAAAAATGCCATTGAATGCAGCTAATGACATTGAATAATTTCCTTCAGTCATCCCTATTTCTGTACCACTGCCAATACCAGATTGTACACTGTTAAAAAAAACCATACAAAAATAGGAATTCTTCAATTTTCATTTGATGTTTTTTGGAAGCTATGGGATCTAGTTCTCCGATCTGGACCAGATTTGTCGAGGGTCGGTCAATTTAAGCTTAAAAAAGGCAATTTCCAACGATTGGTTCTACAGAAGCTATAGAATATAGGTATTGACATCTGGAGTCCGAACTTGTTATGGATAGTTGGAATGGTTCAAAAAGTTCTTATGTTATGTTGTTTCCAAGTTATGGTGATGGGGAATTCGTTTTTTACTATTTGCCCGACTTGCATAGACGGACTTTCATTCCAAAATTGGTGGGTCCAGCTCTTCGGCTGTTGATGCTGATCAAGAATATATGTATCTTTTTTGGGTCGGAAACGTGACCTTCTGTATGCTATGTACATTTCACTTCTATTAGAAACCTATTAGAACCCCGTACTCTGTTTTAGTATGGAGTTTGGATATCATAGATTCCTAAAGGATTTGAAAAGGAGCGCAATTTGAATTTGATTTGAATCCAGTAAAACCGTCAGCCAAAGGACCGACGAAGGGCCCAACTAAGACAACGACTTTTGGTCGTTTAACCCTCGAAAAGCGACGTCTTTATAACAGGAAGATACTGATGTGTTAGGGGGGTTACTTTTTTAATTCCGAAATATAAAACGGTTCTAAATTTTCTGTTTGCTCCTATCTAGGGTTTTCCTGAGAACGAATTTAAGCCGCAACCTACAGACAGAATTTAAAATACAATTGGAGCTTGTTTTTTTGCAGTGTACTCTTTGCTTCTCTCACTTACTCGCTTTGCTATTCCTCTGGGTTCTCTTTTCTTACTCCGCGGCAGTCGCAGCTGGCGCCGACCGGGAATGTCGCGACGAAAAGCACTCAAACTTTATTTAATTATCATTGTGATTTTGTCATTTTATCATTTTATCATTAAGCTTTGCCCAAGTCAGTCGAAACGAAACACGAAAATTATTCTTAATAAAAATATTGTCGTCCAGATGAAAATGTAATGCCAAAAAATGAATTCTATGAATCTCTAAGACGGCTACTCCCTAGCAAAGTCCAGTGGAAGCAAATTGGACAGTGGCACAGTGGGGACCATTTTACTTTTCATTAACTTAAATTTTGTATCAAATGGGTTATGTTCTATCCCTTGATCCCTTGACCCTGAACATCTGAGGATTCAGACAGAGTATTTTCCTTGTGTTCCAAGAGTTAAACATATTTTAATGACTGACTTAAGCTTAATGTACTAAATTATTAATTTCTTTTCTTTCTTTCTGTCGTATTTTTAGATTATATAAATTAATTTATTATAACTCATGTTTCCTAATATTAATTTACTGCATTTCTGATAAAGTAATAGACTAAAATAATCACTTCTGTAACTCTTGGCATATTTGTCTAAAACATTGTTATTTTGCCCCACTGTCGAAGCGGGTTTCTCTGTTTTAACTTGACTCAAGTGTATTGGGACTGTCATGAGCCCTACAAACCAGAAAGCGCAAATTGTAATTAAAAGAAATCCAAATTGCATCCAAATTGTCTATCATAACTAGTCTGAATTTTCTCGTTGACTTTCGAATACAACAACGTCCACAAAGATAGAAACACAGTCGAATTTTGTTTGGATAGAATGCATACACTTAAGTTTATGAAAATGCCTACAAAGTTTAGAGGCAAATCAATAAAAAGTATTTAAAAACTTTTGTTTGTTTAATTGTTTTTAAGGACTGAAAGGAACTTAATTGCACTTTGACATTTGGGAGGCATTTCTAAGACAGGTTGGAATCCCTTTAAAGTATGTTTTTGTTAAAGATTAGTGAATAGTTGGTGCACAAACTATTTAAAGCCTCGATATTTTATGCTCTGTAAATCTAAAATCTAATAATCCCTGGATTCAGCTTGCTCTTATCAACTACTAGTGGAGGTCTTTGGGTTGTTGTGGTGTACATACCGGTGTGGAGACGAGTGTGCTGCTGGACGTGGGAAAGCTGCTTAAATCTACGATCACAGTAGGAGCATTTGTAGGGCTTCTCGCCAGTGTGGACGCGTATGTGTTGAACGAGCTGATGATTACTGGAAAAGCTCTTCATGCATTGCTGGCATTGATGGGGCTTTGTTTCGGCCCCCTGTCCCGTACCGCCCCCCATGCTAGGCGTGCCGGTGACACCGTGGGCTCCAAGTCCGACGCGAGGAATCTGCTGTTGAATCTGCTGCATCGCGCTCTTGTGCATGAAAAGCTGCAAGAAAGAAAAGGTTCAAACGATCAAATCAGACTTTAAATAGGTTGTTAGGTATATAACCTATATTGCCATTCATATATTTATAGTTATCCTCTTTGTGCATTGCAGTGTGAGTCACTTGTGTGTGTGTGTGTGTGCGTGTGTGTCAAGGTTACATACATGCATACATATGTGCTCATTCATATGAAATTCACTTTTCGAACCCAACAAATTGAACTCACAAACTGTTATCGCGTTCGCGTCACTTTTGCTGCCTTCATTTATAGATTTTTACAGACGATTTTTAAAAACTTAATTGCATTTTTTGTGTCTTTTCTTTTAGCTATATATTTTTTTTTTTTTGAAAATACTTTTATAAAAATGTGTACCGTTGCATGTCGTACAAGTCGAAAACAAGTCAGCAAAACACTCTAGTTTTTTGCCAGCCTTTTTTCACTGATTTATAATACGTACAAACAGATACTTAAGAAAAAAAGAAGACAAAAAATGTTCATATGAAAATGGGCATTTTGGTTCAAACCAACAAGAACTGACAACTTTCATTTTTTGCTGAGTTTTTCAAAATTTTTCTGTTGCTGTTAAATAGTTAAGTAAGTCGAAAGTACTCCAAAAACAAAAAATTAAAAAAGATCAATGTTTTGAGAGAACCCGAGAGTGACAGAAAAACCTTCGCATAAATATATATGTATGTATATCTATATATGTATATATATAAATATATTAAAGGTCACGAATCGAACTATATTTTGTGACTAAAGTGTAGTAATAGTGTTATTACTAAGAACAGCTGTCTTAACTACGAATTTATTATTTCAAATAATAATTAACTTGAAATTCATTTTGGCCGGGAAAATTAAAAAAATCATTGTTAAAATGTTTGGAATATGATTTCAAGAACTATGACTCTAAATTTAACTTCTGAGAAATATCTTGTCTATTTTAATTCAAGTATTGATTTTCTAGTTTTGAGTAAAACCTTGAAACCTGAAAACTTTTTTCAGTAAATACATATGAACCAAATAAATACGTTTCACGTATGTAGTAATGTAAGTAAGCTTTGCTACACTCCATACCGCTTTGCAAACTAAGAAGTTAAATAAGTAGGTAAGGTTAGTTTGGAATGACTGCCTGCTGGTTTTGTCTAACCGCGGATCGTTAATGGGGGATAGAAAGGAACAATTTTAAAGGAGAGCGCTTGACCTTTCGTGTAGCACTGTGTGGAAGTCCCCCCCTTTGGCTTGGATGTATTTTGAAAAGGAAGGAAGGCTACAGTCGATCAAGTAAGCGAGCCAATTGTCTTCTGGGATCTATAGTTTATAGTTGTACAATCCGGATCAAAATGGGTGTTATTAGTAATAAAGGTATAATACACATAATGGTCCCGATAGCACTCGAAGTTTCCAAGTTATGGTGTTATGAAAATTGTTATTTACAATTTGCGGTGCCGATAGGGGCGTGACAACAATTTGGGATAAACTTTTACTCGTCAAACATTCGCACTTTCGTTATACATTTGGTGACTCTAGCACCTATAGTCTATATATAAATCCCTTTTTCTATTTGTTGCTCACATTTCGCTTGTGACCAAACATTCAGATCTCTGTACTCTTTATGAAAACCGGTTCTAAAATATATATTTAAATATATAGTTTCCAAGTACTAACAGGGTATAAGCTGATTTATGTTCGGATATTCATATCGCTAAAGAGGTACAGAAAAGAAGCCAAAAAAATCAAGAGAGAATGTTAAAGAAAGCTTGGTCACCAAAAGTATTTTAAATTAATTCGCCTTTTGCGAATATTTTGGACGGATCCTATGAAAGAATGCCCTAAAGTTGGCGTGTAGTTGGGGTCGGAAAAGCCTCCTACTACTTGTTACGCACATTTCGCTTCTGGCAAACCTTATGGACCCCGTATTCAAAAATAATTCTGGATATTTGGCTTTTAAGTACTAACAGGGTACACTGCTCTTTTATACCGCTTAAATAGTACACAGAAAAGATGAAAAAATGTATATAAAGAGACGTATTTGAAGTATGTAAAAAAAAAGATAGTGAACGAAGACGATGGTGGAGCAGTCTGGCTGTCTGGCTGTCTGGCAGTGTGGCAGTACAGCAATCTGGCAGTCCGACACTCTGGCAGCAAAGTGCGGTGTTCTCTGGTTGGCTGGACTTGGTCCGCAAACGGTTTGTTTGCATTCCCGCCGATTCGCCGATTTCTATTTCTGTTCTGCTTTGTTGCCCTTCGCTCTTGCCATATTGCACTTTTTATTCATTTGGCACAGCAAGGCGGCTATCCCAGCATGTTCCCTACTCTTCTTCCTCATTTCTTCTCCTCCTTTTTTTTTGCTGCCGTCGTGCTCTTGCACTACAGGCTGCACTGTCCAGCCAGCCAACGGCAGTGCTGCGAATCGCCGGCAAATGAGATTGCGATAATGGTATGGGTGGCACGAATGTGTCTGTGTTAGTGTCGGTGTCTGTGTTTGTGGCTGTGCCAGTGTCGGTGCCCGTGTCCGTGTGCGTGCCTGTGAGTATGAGTGTGTGCTTGTATTTAGGGGTAAAAGTATAAAAACGTGAGCTGTGTGAGTGTGAGTACGTGTGGATGAGCGAGCGGGACAGTAAATAGTATTTATACATATATTTTTTTCTTTTTGAGAGAGGGGAAATGAGGAATGCACACTGCAAACTGCGAAAATTATAGTGCACAATAACATGTACACTCACAAAGAATAATCAAATAAATATGTACATATTTTTAGAAATCGGTGAAAAGTTTGTAGAAGAAAATCTAAAAATCCTTGGGTTTAGCTTAGGCTTTTTGAATACATTCGTAATTATACGTATGTATGTATGTATAACTCTCGATTTAAAAAGTTGATGATTAAAGAAGAAGAATTCAACACCCAAAACGAAATATCCTATTCAAAAATGAGTTCCTTACACCGTTTTGGAGGGCAACATATTTTTTATGAAGTTTATAACGCATTGAAGGGGGCGTGGGCGACTCTGTTAAGTATATGCTCTTGTTACGTACATACATATTTATGTACTAAGTATACATATGTATATTCTTGAGCAGCGTCAAAGCCGAATCGATTTAGCCATGTCCGTCAGTCGGTTCCATTCTGGCTAGATTTGGCTTTAGTCTAAAAAGATTGAAAACTCACTTCTATCTTCAATGCATTTAAGTACTTGCAATTAAATTGAAAAATACGTGTGAAAAATAAAATTTGCTCACACGTGTTTCTATCTCTTTGTGCAGAGCTGTTTAAGATAAGTATAAGATAAGTATAATGCACCCTCTCAATTCCAGTCCTGCACACACACGCAGACCATTATAGCGCATAGTTTTATTTTTAACTTTCTTTTTGCAGTCCTCTTTCATTTGTTTTCCGTTTTTCTAGTGTTTCTCATTTTTATACCCAGGTTTTTTGTTGTTGTTTAGTTTTCACCAATCGGGAGAGGAGGGATGGTACTTAGGGTCACTGCGCCAATGAATATTTACCGTTACTCAGGCTAGTCCTGCGGTGCTGGTTCCGTTGATGCTGTCCGTAAGCATTTTTTTGTTGTGTGAGTCGCTTAAGGGTAAGATACGATTTACCCTCGCAAGCACACACACGCTCGTTCACAGGCACAAATACATTTGTATTGGTAGGTGTTTGGGCATAGCAGGAGGTAACGGAAAAGTATGCTCTTGCCAATACGAAAAAATAAGAAAATAACGGAACAGAACAAAAGAAGAAGATAAAATGTAAAGAGACGATAAAAAGAATGTAAGTGGATGAAGGCAAGTGTAATAAAAATGGTTGCACAAATGTGTGCTCTGCTTCACCTTGTTCTTCTTCTTTTGCTTATTCCCAGACATACGAGACACACACACACACGTGTGTATATAATTATACTCGCATATGCATACTATGTACATATGTATGTACATACACTCTCACAAAAACAAATCGTTCATTCAGCAATTGTGTGTCTCTTCTTCTTTCTTCTGCATGCTTGCGTCGCACCACACACACACACACACAGTCTCACTCATTTTTTTGCACACATCTTTAAATTCGAATTGTCTTGGGATACTGTCTTGATACTCTGGTCACACTGCACACGAGAATTGCACGTGAATTTACTTTGAATGTGTGTATGTAAGATTGTTTAATGTGTCTGTGCGTAAATACATATGTATGTATGTGTGTGTATATACATGAACATGCGTGAAAATCAAGGTTTTCCTCTTTAAAGTGCACAAAAAACTAAATTGAGAAATTGATAAACCGAAATAAATAAAACAACAAAACATAATCAATTGTGGTTTAATAAATAAGTAAAACATTTATTGAAAATTAAGCTTTTCATTGGATTCGATTGTTAAAATGGTATTAATTCTTTCAAACATAATAAATTTAAACTATTCCTAGTACAATGCAAGCATTATTCGAATCAAATATTTGCCATTGAGTAAGCAAATAATAATGACTATAATAGTTGCACATGTTATTTGCCGTAATAAAGAATAAACAGAAAATTGGCTTATATTAATGTAAATTACTTAGTGTAAAACAGAAAATATTTGTGTTACTGCATATATATTAAAGTAATTTTTAAAACACTTGTAAAAAAGCAAAAGAAAACAGAAAAGAAATATTCCGTAGCAATTTCTTCGTTTTCTATTCTTCTTTTTTCTAGCAAAAGGTAAATAATTTTCACTCAAGTTTCACTTAAATGTATTGCCGAGATAATGAGCGATTGAATTTAGGTGTAGGATTTCAGGTATTAATGTATGGGTGTTGTATTATATATAGTACATATAGTGTAGGTACGATTCTTGTGTGTGTTTGTGTCTTCAACGTGGAAGATTACTATACACAACGGAAGAGATGCCAACTCACTCGTTGCAGGGTCGACCAACATTCTTCAAGAGTTCGTTCACTGATCGCGGCTGCACTGTTTGATCTCGAGAGCTGAAGCTATATAGAAAGATATATAAAGTAGTAAATAATAGATTAGTTGGGCACTGAATGGAAGGTATTTATGCAAAAATCATATAAATGTGTAAGCATTTTTTATAACGTTCTACGACTAAATTTGTTTACAAAATTAAGCAATACTTGTAAGTTAAAAAAAGTGTGTTTAACTTAATTATTTACGGTATAATATTATTTTATCATATTTAAGTATTCTTTAATTATAAACTTTCTGCTGTCATCTATAGCTTGAGAGTTTTCCGTTTACACTAAAAATAAAAAATAAGAATCAAGCTTTGAAAATATGGGAATTGGAAATTTGAAAAATCTCTGGTAAGTTTTGCTTATTACAGTAGAAGTTAGTATAATTCTCAGCAAGCTCACTTAACTGCATTTTAAATTTAGATACATGTTCTATTGCATGTAACTAATTATTAGGACCACCACTTAAGAACATTTTTATTAATCTTTTAACTAATCCAAACTTTCTATTTACACTCGACAGGACGGACCTTTAATTCGTGATTGTTAAAATCCTACATTTGTCTTATGTTGCATATAAACTTGATTAATTTAAATAATTCATAATAGGACACATCATTTGTTCACCAGCTCTTTAAAACTGTAGGGTCTAATGAACTAATGTTTTGCAATAGCGTAGAAAATACAGAAAATAGTGAAATTCTTCCAATTCATCTTACATGTGTGCTTTATAAAATACATACATACTTATTCTTATACTATATAACGTTTAATCGCTTCTTAAAACTCTGGAGAATTATTTCTTGAGTTTCCTTGGCTCCTACTAAGCTAATGTAATGTTGACATAATAATATAAAAAATAAAACGAGCAAATGCAAATTTTGAAAGATTTTTCAATTGAGAAATAAAATTACATCGTGCTCCTTTTCACAGTCAAGTGTCATTTCTAAAAACGAGGATCAAATAAAAGCGGAACGAAACGGAACGGAACCAAACGAGTAACTGATGTATTTTTACAGTTAATACTTTTGCGTTATTAGTTTCAAATTGCCGAGCGCGTTTTTAATTTTAACTTGTAGTATTTTTTATATATTTTTTTAATTTCTTGTAGGATTTATTAAGTTTTGTTCAGGTAAAAATTAATTTGATTTCGCGGATTCCCGAAATGCGTCGAATTGTATGTTTGGGAATTAAAGGGATCCATTAGGTAGTAATCTTTGTTTATCTCTTGTAACTTTAAAGCACATGTGTGCAGGTGTGCTTTGTGTGTAAATGCGTGTTTGTGTGGTAGTCGAAACGCACCGCAACCGGTTTGAATTTGAGATAGATTATTCAGTTGCTCAGTTAAATGCTAAAAAACTGCACGTTTATTGAGTTTTATATGATCAAAAAGAAGTACGAGCTTTTTTTTGTTTGATTGGTTTTCAGATAGTCAACACAACACTTTTCGCGACTTGTGGATTTCACTGTAGTCGTGGGACGCGGAGTCACACAACCTGACGGCCCGATGTCCTTTGAACTTCTGCCGGCAGACTTTCTGCCTTTCGCCTTATCCACAAACGGGATAGCAGTCCAAACGTCTTCTTTATTTTTTTCATTTTTCTTTTCCTTTTTTTCACTCTGTCGTAGTTGTTGTCGCCGACGTCGTCGTCGTAAGCGACGCCAGCTTTTTTGCTTTGGCATTGTTACTAGCGTCAAATTTTGCTTCTCTTTCTAGTCGAACGTTAGGTGTGTATGTGTGTATGTGTGTGGTCGAACTATTATTGTTTTCCTTAAGAAATAATGCGCGAGTGAAATTGACAAAAAAAAACATAAAGAAGGGGAACAAAATTTAACTTGGTATCTCTCTTGTTCTCATTCCCTCTCGCTCGCGCTCTCGCCCTTTCTTGTTCTCTCTGAGCCGTGGCAACAACGTCAGTGTCCGACGCAGGAATAGCAAAAACGATTGCTTGTGTATGTGAGCAAGCGACTGCGACTCTGTGTGTGTGTGTATGTACATATTTATATATATATATCTGTATATATAGTGTAGTTGTATAAAACTAATCTTGCTCCCACACCCTCAAAACACAAGCCCGCAGATTGAATTCCACCCCAGCCGCAAATACTCACGCACGCACACACACACACACAAACACACACACATCAATCCAAAGGAGGAGAAATAATGAACGCTAACGGGACGCGAACTCAATCGCTTATGAATATGGGGGTTACTTGAGAAACTAAGCGAGCAAGAATAATTTTAGCTCTCTTTCTTGTTTTCTCCCTCTATCGTTTTTTTCCATATCGTTCCTTTCCACATTCTCTTTCTCTCTTCCTTTGTGCCGCTTTTTCTTTCTCCCTCTGGCTATCTCCATCTCGTTCCCTCACAAAACATAATAACTGTGTTTTAGAATAAAAGGGGAAGCCGCTGCCGGCTCCTTACCAATGCTCTGCTATAAGAAAAATTCAAGACCAAACTTATTCAAATGCCCGTGTGTGTGTGTGTGTATGACTGGAAAGATGTCAGCTGCGAAAGAGGAACGAAAGGAAGAGAGAAAAACAAAACCGAAACCGAAAACTCATTGTACACAGCATTTGGTTATTTACCCCTTTTCAGGGGAAGGCCAGCTCGCTGCTGGTGGTGGTGAGCTTTTGCGAGTGAAAGGGGTCGACGAAATAAACACACACACATACACGCTCGGAAATGGAGATACCTTGCTTGGATATTTTTCTCTGATGCTCTCACTCTCTTTAATTTGTACTCTCTTCACAAATCTATTTCGAGTTTGCATCTCTTTCAGTTCACTCTCTTGAGTGTCGAACATATTCATTTATAAGAACTTTTTTATCGGTGGGTATTTTTTACACTATGGCAACGTAAGAATTTCTAAGCACTATATTATTCTATTCATTTTTATTTTCCATGAATTAGTGTTCTATACTATATTATTTAATTAAAGCGTTTAAATTATTAACACTCTCAATGAGTTAATATAATACGTTTATTATATCGTTTGTATGATAAGTAAATATCTTTTTTTATTTAACGGTAAGATATGTAACTTTAAATTAAAATAGCAAAATAAAAGCCTTTGTTAATATGTTATATCTTTATTTTTAGCAATTTTACCGATTATGTAAATAATTTAGCTTCAATAAGTGTACAAATGTAGTTTCAAAACTTAAAATTGGAAAAGAAAACATTTTTCAAAAAGTCTAATAAAAAGATAACACTCAGTATTATTTTTTTAATATTTTGATGAAGTTAGTTAATTCCAAACTAGAAACTTGTGTTACTAAGTAAATGCAAAGATATTTTGAAATGGGTCTTACCTGTATTTCATTAGCCAATTTTTCATTATTGTACTTTATATCGGGCGTGGAACAGCCGCCAGATGGCGTTATGGAGTGTTGAGGTGATTGTTGGCCCTGTGACAAGGGCTTATTGACGTTTGTAAGTGTTGGGCTATGTTGCTGCTGCTGCTGCTGCTGTTGAATGTGCGACTGTTGCTCTGCGGCTACAGTGGATACAAAAAAGTTACTGCCACTGCTGTACGTAGCTCGTTCCGCTTGTTGCTGCTGTCGCTGATCCTCTAAAAGTTGTGCTGATTGCTGTTGTTGCTGCTGCTGTTGCTGTTGTTGATGTTGTTGTTGTTGCTGCTGTTGCTGCTGCTGCTGCTGTGGCTGTTGGCCATGTTCCTGCTTAAGCTTGTTTAGGTTGTGGATATTGTTGTCGGAGTGATCAGCATTAACTAATGCAGCAACGTTACTGGTGTTGTTGTTGCTGCTGCTTCCTCTGTTGAGTGCTGTCGACTTGAGGTGTGCGGCAGCAGCAGCTGCAGCGGCAGCATTGAACAACAGCTGATGGTTCGATGTTGACGACATTGATTGCTGCTGTGCTGCAAATGTATCGTTTCCAAAGCATTGCTCCACATGTTGCTGCAGTAGTTGCTGCTGTTGCTGCTGTTGCTGCTGTGGTTGCTGCTGCTGCTGCTGCTGCGTTTGCTGCTGTGTTGCCTCTAACTTGCTGTTCAATGGCAGGTGGTTATTGTTATTGTTGCTAGGGTTGCCAAGCTGCTCCTGCTGATTGCTCGTAGGTAGAGGCAGAGGCAGTGGCAGCGGCAGAGGCAGCGGTAGCGTGTGCTGGTGCAAATGCGAGTGTTGCTGATGTTGTTGCTGTTGCTGCTGCTGTTGTTGCTGTTGTTGCTGCTGCTGCTGTTGAATTGCCGTTGCAGCTGCAGCCGTGTGTAGGGCAAAGGGCACTCGAGCCTGCTGCCAAAAGTCAGCTGCATCCATTTTAAACATGGGTAAAACTTCTATACTCCGGCTTTTGATTTTATCAGCTTTTAACTCCGACTCCAACTGTGTTTCCGGTTCCGTTATTGGCTCCGGATCCGGATACGGTTGCAGGCGCGAATCGCTGGTGAACTGCGAAAGCAGCCACTGGTCGACCTTCGCTTGCGATCGCAAAAGAAATTCTTCCGGACCCAGGGCTGCAGATCTGTTTTAGACTACGACAAATTTCTGGGAAGAGGTCAGATCTTCAAGAGGTCCTAGGAGAGTGCGAGTCATTTTATAAATGTAAAAATATAAGTTAATAATGAAATAAAAGTCCCAATAATGTCCAAAATATAAAAAATATCTAAGAAAAACAAAGAAAGATAAAATAATTAGATATATTTACTTAAATAATAAATAAATAGGCATAGTAGACGTTTGCACATGTGTCGGTTAAATATAATTACAACAAATCCATTACGAACTCCTTAAACCCATAAAAATGCAAACTATTAAAAAAACAAATACGGCCAAGAAAAAATGACTTAATTTGTAAACTACACTAACAAGAAGCAACTTATAATTTAGGCACATTAAGGAAACAATATTAATATTATAAACTTGAAGTTATTACATTTATGCGAATGAATTACAAGTTAATATATTTATTAAAATCCATTATGAATATTTGTTTATTTCGCCATTATTGCACTAGTTGTTGTCACTCTTTCAATTCGTGTTAAATAGTTAATATATTGTATTTTTTATATTATTATAGAATTTTACATATATATCATGTATTTTATATACAGGTAACGAATTATATGTTGGCACATTAGTTATATTTTGAAAAACTCGAGAACGTATTTACTACACACTTTCAGACGTTTGGCGAAAAGTCGGAAAATTCGAAAGAGTAGGGAAAACATTCGAGTGGTTAGTGACCCGTTCTGTGCTTCAGTTGGGGATAACCTGGCGGTACGCGAGTCATTGAAAAACTAATTTAGTCGCTGCCACGAAACAAGTATAAATATGACTATCACTGAGGGTTCAGACCACACATCTTCACACATCGCGTGCTTAGAAATAGAACTTGGCCAAAAGGAAAAGACCGCGACGCCTCGCGACGCCTCGCATCGCATCGCATCGCATCGTTAGCATCGTTGGCAGAGCAAAGTAAGTCAAACGTCTTCGGCCGCAAAGCTCTAAGCATCTTCGGGACAAAGCGAACATCTTCGTGTCCAAAGTGAACAACACCGACGCAACGACACAACGACGCAACGACGTCAGCTACGACTACTACTAGCACCAACGTCGGAGTCCAAAGTCCAAAGTCCAGAGCTCCAAGTCCTGAGACCAACGTCTTTGGGCTTTTGTGCATCGTCTCTCTTAAGTTAAACTTGGGCACACTCTTGTACTCTTAGACTCTTACTCCGTTATTGTTAGCTCAACAGTTACCGCTGTCGTGAAGCTCCAATATTCGTGGCAATAACATAACGCTAGTCAGTTGTATTCAAAACTAAATAAAATGAGATTTGTTTCCAAACCGTCGGAACAACAAACGCGGATACAAAATTTGTTTACTATTGGAAAATGAATAATTATGCCTTGAATTATCTTTAATAAGTTTTAAGTCATGTGTCCTTAAATCAAAACTTATTAATAAATAAAATAAAAAATCAAATATTTAAAATATTTAAAAAAAATATTTTTAAATAGATTAATTAAATATATTAATTATATTTTATATTATTATTTAGATTAGAGTCTTTTTAGTGATTTAAACAATAAATTGTCTTATAAGTTTTAAGTCATGTGTCCTTAAATCAAAACTTATTAATAAAAAAATAAAAATATTAAAAAAAATATTTTTAAATACTTTAATTAAACATATTAATTATATTTTATGATTTAAATGATTTAAACAATAAATTGTCTAATAAGTTTTAAGTCATGTGCCCTTAAATCAAAACTTATTAATAAATAAAATAAAAAATAAAATATTAAAAATAATATTTTTAAATAATTTAATTATATTTTATGTTATTAAATTGCATTGTTTGATTAGATTCTTATTAATGATTTAAACAATAAATTGTCTAATAAGTTCTTAATCATGTATCCTTAAAACTTAAAACTTATTAATAAATAAAATAAAAAATCAAATATTTAAATATTTAAAAGTATAATTGATATTGTATTATAAATAAATTATTAATAAAATCTAAATTTTATCCCTTTAAAAAAAGTAAACAAAATTGGACACACAAATACTTTATATATGTACATGTATATTTTTTTGAAAATTCATTGTATTTAAAAAAAAAAAAAGTCCTGGATTATTTCGTTTTTTGAATTGAATTGATTGATTGAATTTCTTATTTAACGTTTATTAAATTAAAGAAATATTCATTGTATTGAGACAGATTTCAGTCGGATTTAAATAAATTCAATTTGAGAATTTATTTTTTCGTTTTATATTTTGTATCTTTCCTTAGAAGTAGTATACATTTTTCAGAAATACATATCCGAAATATTGTTGTTAAACAAAATCAAATAAAGAAGAAGAATTTAGATAATACGTACCATAGGGAGATTTCTTGACATTTCTGGACTTTGTCACGATTCATTGTTGCTGGGCTCAATCATTTGGAAGCGGTGACGTATATATAAACATATATTGTGATCGGTCGATATTTAAATTCCTTGAAACATGATCATGTAGCTGATTTGTTGGAGACGCCTCTCGGAGATTATTAGTTAATCTTAATTTATTTTTTAGATAATCTTATTTTAACTTATTTTTTACGTTATTATTATTTATATTTTTATTCGCATTACCGTTAACATTATCTTTATCATTATCATTATCATTATGTTTATTTATTTTTTTGTAATATTATTGAAACTAATTTGAACTCAAGGCCAGAATAAGGCACACGTTGTGGTTTTGGTTTTGCAATTTTGTAATTTTAGTAGTTGGATTACTTCTTGGTTATACATTTTAGTCTAGTATAAGTAATTTCTTCGCGATTCTAAAGTTACGTTTTTTATAATTTGTATTGTCTTGTAATTTTGTGATTCAATTTCGTTTATAATTTTGATTTAAATTCTTTACTATATATTTTATCATCACAATTTGTTAATTATTTTCCGTATCGACGTAGGCCAAAAATATCACCCAAATCTTTAATAATTTAATTTCGTCCTATATGATATATCCTGCTATGTTACCTCTCATGTATATATGTATAAAATATCAAAGTATGTATATACTTTACTTTTTAAACTGATGAATCGATGAATACGATGCCTTTATATATGTTCACAAATTACTGATTATAAAAATCTGGAGTTCAAGAAGTTCCATATGATGCTGGCTTGTTTGCGAACTTATTAGATCTATCTTAAGGATTTACTTTTCAGACATCAGATATTTCTGAGAGTTCAACTTTTTTCATTACTCGTTTGGTCTCGTTTGGTTTATTTAAGTTTTAGTTAGGGTAATAGTCTGCTACTAAATTTGATACATTGTGTATGCTTTATATCGACTATTTTATTAGTATTTGATCTTAGAAATTATTTAAGTTACGACAATATAGTATTATATTGCTTTACTTACAACTGTTTTACTTATGGGGTATCTGCTGATCTGTCTGTAGTGTATGCATGGCTGGGTGTACATGTATGTGTGTGTGTGAGTGTGTCTGTACGTATGCTAGCTATAGGGTATGTGGTATTCCAAACTGTCTGTTCCGGTGTCAGTGTGTTTCCAATAAGCATAAAATGCGAGTATTTTGATGCTGATCGTTACGATTTGATAAGTTAAGAAGATTTTTGGATTTGTTAATTGTTTTTAAACTGATTCAATGTTTTTGGGTCTTAATTTCGAGATCCTTTTTGATTTTGAGTTAAAAAAGTTCTTTTAAAATTCAATTTTAAACTTATTTTAAAAACGATCCGAGTTTATAGTTTTTCTGTTTAATTTATTATTTTTATACTTTAATTTGCAAATATTATTGTTAACATTTCTGGCTTTAAATCATGCTTTCCATTAACAGATCTATCAAAGTTGTATATTTTCGTTTCGGTTTCTATACTTTTTCTAATTTTGTACTTTTGATTTCAATTTTGCAATTTTCTAATGATTTTTATTAATACATTTTGTTTAATTTCGGTTTCCGTTGTTTTTGCTTTTGTTTCCTTTTCCTTTCGTTTATGTTAAATGAAGAGTTAGTAATATAATTGGTTGCGTTGTGTTGTTGTTGTTGTTGCGTGTTTTTTTTTTTTTTTTATTTAATATATTTTATTTTGTTTTTTGAATTTGAATTTGTTAAAAATTGCTCAGGTCAAGAGTTGGTTTATAATTATAAGTATTTAAGTATAAGTATTTATTTGAAACTGTATCCGTTCTATTGTTTTATAAAACTGAATTATGGTTAAGTTATCGTTGAAGTTCTATTGTTGTTAGCTTGTTATGCTTAATATGGCTTGAAAACGTTTTTTGGTCTATTGTTTTTTTGTAAAATTATGATGATCTGAAATCAGAAGAGTCGGAAAAGAATAATACATGAGTGACTTTAAATTTACAAAAATTATAATATAAAGATATTGGGGTAAGTGGTTTAAAATTAAGTTTTTGGCGGGATAAAAAGTTTCTTTTTTCAGCAATTAAGGGTAGTGTTCAATTTTGATTCCAAGTCCTTTTGGTATTTTTGGTATTGCACAAAACACAGAGTTTATTCACATTTGAGAAATAAAAATGCTCCGCGAGGTCTGGACGTTCCGCAGTCGACTGTTCTACTCCATAGACTATTGCGATTCAGAATGCGACGTCCAAATAATTGAGAATAAAAATTGGCGTCGATGTTGATGTGGATATGGATGTATGGAGATGTGTCCTGGTCGACGCGGGGAGCAGGCAATGGGGGGCCAAATGTCGGGTAGGCTTATTATGAGATAAAAAATGTTGTGTCGATAAACAAAAACGTCAGCAGCGGCATCGGCATCGGCATCGGCAGCGGATGCGGCAGAGGCAGCGAGAACTGCAGCGAAAGCGAAGGCGACAACAGAAACAAAAACAGCAACACAATCGAAAGCAGCGGCGGCAGCCACAGCCACAGCCGTAGCCGCAGCGCCAGCGCCAACGTCAGCGGCAGCGGCAGCGTTTGCAGCAGCGCTAGCAACAGCATCCACTCAGCTGAGGCAGTGGAAATGGCTGCTGACCAGACCAAGACATTAGCATAAGTTGCCACTACAGCGGCAGCGGCAGCGGCAGCGGTCATCGACATTCGAAAATCGACGACACTTTAGTATTGCTGATAATCATTAGACAATAATCACATATAAATTATATATTAAACAATAATCATTTGAATAAAATATAGAATATTATAATATCAAATGCATGTTAAAATTCATGATATATTTATAATGCTCTACGTACATATGAATATGCACACCGTACAGAAACACTACACTATATAAAATATTTGTCCAAATTGGTAAATATTATCATTGTTATTTGAACTAAACTATAAGACTGAATGTTATGAAATTTTAACTTTTACACTAAAAAATAGTAGAAGGGTCTATTAATTTTGAATGTGCTTTTGAAAAACTCCCTTATTAAATCCAGTATTCCGTATTCAGTTTGGCAGTATTAGAATGCTTATATTGGCCAGAGTTCTGTATATTTTTACGTGTGTATTATTTGAGAATTGCACATTTTATTAATTTGCTATTGGAGTTACTCTGTGGTGCTTAAGGGCCTTCAAGCCTCTGGTCACTCTGATCATAGAACTTACAATATGTTTTTATGTTTATACAGGTTTTCATACAGGTTTTCAAAATAATAATAGAGGCAAGAATTTTAAACTTTCTTATAATATTGTGTTGTATTAAAAACTCAATGAACTGAATTGAAAGTGATTTTTGTGCTCATGTGTCCCCTTTTTGTAAGGGAAAGGGAGTTTGTGCCCATTGTGGATAACCGTTAGCAATGGCAGCAGCGGCGACTGCTCTGCCCAATACATCGCTAGTGTTGGCGTTGGCGTCGGCGTCGCCGTCGGCAGCGGCAGCGGCAGCGGCGTCGCTGCACTTCGGCAGCTGCAGTTGCATATTTGGCAGACACATGTTTGCTCGTGGCGCGGAAAGGGGCTACAAAATTCGTCTGCCCCATTCCTCGCCCCGAGATGACCAGACACACACACACACATGCAGAGACCCTCACACAGAGACACACACACAGACACTACCCGGTACGTTGAAGAGTCAAGTGCAGTTTACGCCAACGTCGCTGCATTCGAGTGCATCGCTTTTGCTGCACTTTGTGCAGTAACATCCCTTATTTGAGTGGGGCCAACGTGCTACTCCCTGCCCCTCAGAACCGACGAGTGTAACGCCCACCTCCACATTCACCTTTTGGCTCATGTCGACACGTTCACCCCAGCACCTCTCTCTTTCTCTCTCTCTCTCACTCTCTGTCTCTCTGTTTCTCTGTTTCTCATCTCCGCTGCATTTCGATGTCTGCAGTCAAGTCTAGTCTTGTCCCTGTCTCTCGTTCTCACCAACTCATACCAGCTATTTCTTATTCACTCTGTCCTTCTTCCACTCCTTCCATCTGCTTCTGGGCTACCTATGTTTATGCAATGCAACGGCTTTACACTTGTGTGCGTGCGGGTTTGGGTGTGTACGTGTGTGTGGCAGCATGCATTTCCGCTTGTCGTCACGGCGTTGCATTTATGTGCGATTTTATAAACACACACACATGCAGACAGGCACATGAGAATGCATTCTGTGTGCATGTGTGCGTGTGTGCCTGCTTGCATTATATACCTTTACGCACTTACACATATGCGCACATACACACAAATGCATTTATGTGAATTTGTGCGTATGAATATGTTCATGTGCTAGCGGGTGTCTACATTTGAGTATGTGTGTGCATGTACACACACACAAACACACACAAATACATATGTAGTTAGATATATGCACTTGCATACAAACACAAACTGGGTGCATTCACAGCAACACATGTCTGTGTCTGTGTGTGCCTGGGTGTGTGTGAGTGTATGTATATGTGTTTTTGTAGTATGCCCGACGTCGCTGCTGATCGGCCATCGATTTTCGTCAAGATGTCTGGACACCCTAAAAATATTGATTTCCTTAAACTGTTTAGTAAATCAAGAATCGTAGTTTTATGTCTGTGATAAGACACGACTGTTAGTATGCTGTTTTAATGTCACTGCTGGTGGTAATACTCAAACTAAGGTGAAATCGTAGACTAATGGCGAATGGCGAATGACGCATACTCTGATGCCAATGCAGTTATTAGTGCTTATGCCAATCAATAGTAACTTGTACTATTGTTAATGTAAATTCTAATCTTAGTGCTAATGCTTAAGGTCATACTTATACTTATGGCCATACTTACGCTATTCAAAGTGTCAATGTAGACAAGTACAGTTAGTTATTTAACTAAATTAATCAAATTCTAAACTAAATGAACTAAATGGTAATGCTAATGTTAATGTTAATTCTGATAGTAGTGATTGTTGATTGTATTACAATTTTTTAAATTCATTAATAATTCTTCCAGCTTACTTAGCTTTGCTTTTCACTACGTCTGATTAATTTCCCTATTATCCAAAGTAGTTGCGTCCATATTCGACAGGCTTTCATTAACTTTACATTTATTTCTTTATTTATCAGTCATAACTTGCAGCACAAAGGCTACAAGATGGCGATGGCGATGGCGACAGTCAAGGCCAGATGCCTATGTCAAGGTTGTCTATTTCGGACTTGAACTAGTTGTACATGTGCCACCGGCTTTAAGCACCAGCACCAGCATCAGTTTTGGCCTCAGAATCTAGTTATGTTTGTATATTTTGTGCTCCTCTTTTTGTCCTTATTGGCCTCACTGCACTGGATTAGGGTTTGGGTACTAGACTTCCAGCATGGTTGGGGGCTTCAATTCGAAATGAGGTTGGGGGTGAGAGCGGGTCCAGGCTGGAACCGAGTGCGGTTGACCCGTTTAAGGAGTTCAACGAGCGCCGGGAACATGCACAAAACTTTTGTCTGAGGCAACAAAAATATGCTCGATGCTCTCTTAATATCAACAACACAAATATAAGCTGAGAATAAATTTAAACTTTTGTTTTCTACTCAATTCGACATCGGATTCAACAGTGTGCCCCTGCTCCATTTTTGGGGCCACACTTTCCTCAAATCGTTTAGAACATCAAAACATATAGTTTGGAGTGACAGCTTTAGCTGAACGTACTTCAGACTTCGCAAAAGAGGAAAAATTAGGAAAAAATAGGAAATGCAACGGTCATGGAGTAATCACCTTCGATATTATCACTTAAGCCCTTTAGATATCCTAAAACATCTCAAATATCGAATCGATTGCAATGGTCTTAACTTGGAGATAAACTTTGTGGGGTAAGGATTAATTTTTTTAACACTTATATGGAATGCATAGATACATATTAAAATGAACTCTAGAATTCCTTGGATTATTTTCAGCATAATTTAGCTGGTTTCTGGCTATTTGCAAGGATTGTCCATAACTCAAAATATAATGAATATATTTATACATATGTATGTGCAAATGCTTATAAATTTTCATATTGGTTTGCCCACAGAACTTACTACTCCTACTACCTTTGTCCTTTACAAGGGAGGGCCGCGAAAAAAAACAAAATGGCGGCTCAGTCATTCAGACTACGAATTCAAAATGCATTGAAAACAACAGTTTAGTTGCAACAGTGAGTGCAACGAGTATTTTGCCCTCGGTCTACACAATTATTTACTCACAAACACGCCCACACACAAAAAGGGTGCGTGGAGGACCGATGAGGTAGGGGAGGAGGAGTAGAGAAGGCTGAAAGCGTTAGGGCAAAAAGGATTCCACGGCAGCGCTTAATGCTATTGAATCGCGAGAGCCATAACCATCTATATATACCATGAATATATATAAATAAATTATATATATATAAACATAAATACATATACGTATATATATGGGGAAATAAATGCCATTTATATTTAATTTAGCTCATTTTGCCAATTAGTACATAAGAATATAGCAAACAAAAATCATTGCATTATTTTATCCCTTCCCAACAGTGTCTACGCCGTACATGTGGCTACATATGGTCGTATGTATGTGACAATACATACTTATAGTATGTACACATTTGAATCTGCATTAATGTATTTTGCTAATACTCAATTCAAACAAAATGGCGCTAGATTAATTAAATAATTCATGATTTTGTGATTATAAATTATATCAAGCAAAGTATATAAAATGTATTCTGAATCAAACTTAAATTGGTTTGAAGACGACTCCCCAGAGATAGAAAGATTTCCATTTTTATTTAATTTTTTTTTAATTTTGAATATCTTCCTGTGCTTAACCGTAGTGTAAGTGTCCTGCTAGAACATTTAACATGTTCACTTGTTTTTGAAGTGAATTGTCAAGTTTCTAAGTTCTTTTTGTAATAATCCTTAATCTTACGGATTTAAAGTATCTTATTCTTAAAATGTTCTAAATATTTTATAACATCAAATCTTTTGGATCTTAATTCTGTATTTAAAATTGGTAGATCCGAAAACAATACGTCAAATGAAGGACTGAAAATTAAAAAAATAAGATTTGTACTGCCTTGCGGACTATTTAAATGTATCTGAATGTTAGTTTTGAGATAAAAGGTGTCTCCGCCAGAGTCCTGATTTCAGCGTCCTCCTTTAATGGCAATCGGAGCAAGGCGGTTTCGGAGTAACAAGTTGCTCAGAGACAGCTTTTTGCAATACCGCATTATTTCTACCTTCCTTATTTCCACCGCCTTCCATTCTCGGTGGGTATAATTATCAGCAGGCTCGACCAGACTGGCCATATACATACATAGTATATTTGTATGTACAAGTGTATAATAAATATGTATACAATATTGACATTAGAATTACAAATAGATTTTCAGATGAATTGGATATGTGCGAACCTGTACATAGCTGTGCGCTATACATGCTTATGCATGTCCAAACATGCATGCACGTACATGCAAATGTATATACTTATCAACGCATATGTGCGTACACATTAATTTAGTCGTACATACTTGTAGGGATGAACACACACACGCGCACACACACCCACACACACGCACTCTCTTACACATGGATATGTGCGTGCGAATGCATTTGACAATGTTAATGCGACTATAATACACAATTATACACATGGAGATGCATATATTTATATATGTATGTATATATTTATATATATACACCGACGGACATTCTGATGCAATAATAGTGTGGGTGTAAATTGCAGGACATGTATAAATATTTGTGTATCTTTGTATCTTTGTATCTACGTATATACTTGTATATTATAAATATTATGTCCGCATAAATAGCCTCACTTGCCTATGTATTTACACATCCGCACATGCATACATATAGATATAGATATATGCATACTTGAATACAGCAATCCTATTTATTGTTAATGCATTCCATTCCGTCCCCTTCCCCTCCCCCGCCATCTCCTCGCTGCTTAATGCACATTAAATTCACCCTTTGCGTATCCAATGCAAATTGCAGCCAAACACACACACATATAAATATATGTATACATATACATATATATGTATATATATACTACTTGCTGCTGAAACCAGTCGCTGTATTACATTGTTTAAGCTTTTTATACATTTCAGCTACCGCGGAAATTAAATTAAATTAATTTTATTCCAACAAAGCTCAGAAATTAACAATATTAAGATAAGTGTATTGATTTACGAGTCTAGTATATACCAAATCCCAATATTTTATCGAATTAAGAACTTTTGTTGTGCTTATTAAATAATTTATAAATAATTTTAAAATTTTGTTATTTATTTCTTTTGAATGGACTTTTAATTTTATTAAAACTCTTACACGGGTAGTACCTGTTCAGGGAGTTCATACTTACACTGACCACATTTGATTCGATTAGAAATTTTGACTGGAATCGTCCAGAAATTAACCCTAAGTATGAACTGTTTGAAAAACAAGCTATCTAAATAACTTTCTTGGAATACATTAGTCAATAAAATCAAAGTACTGACCAAGTTTCATCCAAATCGGACTACTATATCTGCCATAGAGATAATCCCTCAAAACTACACTCAGACTATGAATTAACGCCTATCCCCTGAACGATTGCACTTGAATTACTTTCATACACAATCCTTTAAAATCGGTTTAAATTTGACTATATTTACAGGATATCTGCTATTCTAGCACTGTGCCTCGATAATGGTAATGCACTTTACCCTACTTTGCAGTACTTAAGAGCAGTTCAGTTCCCTCTCCCCAAATTCGCGTACAAGATCACGATTTTCAGTCGAGTCCAGATGTTGCATTATTCTGTGTTCAGTTTTCAGTCCTCGTCCGCTGTCCGCTGTCTACTGTCTTCAGTCTTCAATACAGGTATTTTACTCTACTCCACTGACCCAGCGAGTCTTCAAGAAAGCAATTGCATAATTTTTCCCAGGTGGAGTTCCTGCGAGTTTATTTATTAATTCATTTTGTTCTTTGTGTGCTCCGGGCTCAATAACGGAAACAACTTCCAGAGCGGTGTGAGCACCCTAAAACTGCGATATTATCGATTCCAAAGTAAACCATTTCGAGGGAACCCGCAGATCAGGGAATGCGTATGGAGGAGTTTAAGCCACTATTACGAAATTTCAAAGATTGTAATGTTACTCGATTACAGTTTTGAAATTTCTGTTTAATATCATTTATTTTATCAATATAACTTTCAAAGTTGGGCCTTGAATCGATTCGAAACTAGGCAAAACGTGTGGTTATAAATAATATTAAAAATAAACAGGATAATTTCTTAATGTGAAAAGTATATCCTAAACTGTTCATACTAACAATAAGTGAACTGGAGTTTTGTTCTGTGTATTTAAAAAGAAGTGTTGCTTGGTAATGTTTTTGACCGAGTCGTAGAAAGGGTCTCAAACGGTGTTTCCTGTGTATGACGTATGTGCATGTGTGTGTGCAAAAGGGTTGAGAGCATCTGGCACGGCTATCACTTTATAAGCTTTACGGGAATGCGTTGCTTCCCAACTATCCCTATGAGTGTGGACATGTATGTATGATGTAGAGTGCAACAGAAGTGAGCAGATAGACAGACAGACGCAGAGACAAACAGGCAGAGAGACAGACATACCTGTGCCTATATTTGTAAAACAGTGAGCACCAAAAGATTTTCCCGTCATCTAGCGTGTCTTGTTGCTAGGAGACAACCCTTCTGCTGATCAACGGTCAACCCTAAAGCTAAAGGGGTCAACAGAGCAGCCTAAATTATAATTTTTCCACACAGACAGGGATGCACACACACACACACATCTACATATGTACATACCGTTTACATGAAGTTTCATATTTTTGACACTGAGAAAAAAGAGAAGATTTTATTCGCAGATCCTCTCTCGGCCCTATCTTAACGAAACTCACACATAATACTGGTACATCAAACCACAAACAAAGTGTCCAAAAATCGATAATGCTGATTCCCTCCAAAAGTTAGTTGATAACGGAGTTCTCTATCAATTGCCACGTATACAATATACAATTTTCGAATGTTTTAGATTTTTAACGCACTTTAGGTTGGTTGAACTTCAACTACAATTTCTATATTCCATCTACAATATTTCCATTAAATTAATAAATGTTTTTTTAGTTCTAAACTTGTATACGATAAATCTGTGTACAAGTTTTCTAGCAGTGTAGTATTAGCAGCTGTTGAGAGCGAGAGAGTGAGGCTGGGGATTTGCATAGGAAAGAGACTGAAACCTACCTGACCGATCCTTCGAAAGGGACGACTCTAACGGGACACTAATTTATGCACGAAAAGAACAACGAGCCGCGACAGGACACACACACGGGCAGTTGGACCGATGGACAGGTAAGTGCCCAAAGGTGCACAGCTACCAACAAAAGGGTTGAACTCTGATTTACCGTTGTGCTTTTTCACTGGACTTTTTGGGTCGCATCGGTTCGTTAAGTTTCGGATGGGAATTTGATCGTCGACAGCTGGCGAGATCTCCTGGCCTCCCTTCCTCTTTTTCCCCCACCCTTTCCTATGACCCCTGACCATCCCTAGCCACAGCGCTCATCGGCTAAAAACATAACTTACTCTATTTAATTGGAAGCAAATATTGTCAGTTAATCCAAAAGTTGTAAAAGCATTGAAAACAATACGATATGCCGGGTTAAAGTAAATCTTAGTTTCAGATTAAAATGCGTACTTTAATTATGTGTTTTATATTAATAGAATTTGTTTTAAGTAGAATTTGTTTTTGTGTGGCATATCTCGGTTAAGTCAATCGCGAAAAAAACCAAAAATGATATTTTTTCAAACTTTTAATTAAATTTCTTCAAGCTTGGAATTAAACAGCAAAAAGTACAGCAGAAATTTTGATAGCACCGGACTTGAAAGCTGCAAACTTAACATAAGTTCAGAGTTAGGAACTTTCGGTAATCAAGTAATATTTCTCGTGTTGCTGCTATTCAGAATTGTATCCTTTTTTATGGTAAAAAAATAATCAATCATTTGAGAAGAAGAAAGATGAAAAATGCGGATTCGGATTCGGAGGGTTGCTGTTGTTAACTTTTTTTGTGAGGCGGTGTGGTGAGGGTATGGTAAGGTGGTTGGGGAGCGGTCCATAAGGCGCTCGCCAAGATGAAGCAATTCCAGCAAAGTATCCGAAATAACACAAAAAGAATATCTCTGAAAGATAAAAATAAAAAATTACTTTTTAACAACATTCGAAAGAAGAAAGAAGTGTGAAGGAAAAGCGAAAACGTTGCCATTTTATTTCCCTGTGAGTGAGTGGAAGGAAGGAGTGGAAGGGGCGGCTCGGTGGTTCAGTGGGTGGGTGAAACCGTCAGTTGAACTACTCTTCCCCTTGCCTGCCCACCCAAAAAAACCAACCGTTACAGTCCGAGCATGAGGCCGGGGCCGAGAACGAGGACGAGGACGAGGGCGAGTCCGAGTACGATTCCTTGCAAGCCGCCATCTTCAGAAGTAGTTGCCCATTTTTTGTTAGTCCTTTCGCTTTTTTCGTGACTAAATTTTGGCATGGCGCATTTCCTTCCGCAACAATGGGGCAGGAGGAAAGGCAGGAGCAACACAAGATGAGGACAAGCTAGGAATCGCGGAGGAGACGTGGGAGGAGGTGCGGGAGGTGTGCTGACGGATAGCGCTGGCCACGCTTCATTTAGGGAATTCCAAGGGTGTGGGTGCGGATGTGGGTGAGGGGCAGGTGGGACAGCGAAGTGCCCCGGGAAGCGGAGGATGGGCGGGGAGAAAGACAGAGAACAGGAACATACACAAAGATCCTGCGCAAATACAATTTAATTGACGGAGAGAAGCGTCCAGGAACAAGACTAGGACCAGGACCAAGTGCTGCCTGCATTTAATTACAAAAAAGGCTAGATGTATCCAAACCAAAAGCTAGAAACGGGACAAATATTATATTACTGTTACATGTAGAGTAACAGGAATGAATGTTATAGTCGCCCCGTGACTCTAGGATACCAGTTACTCATTAAGGGACATGATAATAATATACCAGCAATCGGTCAGGAGATGGACACTAGTGAGTATGATTATGATTGAGCATATTTCAACCGAGTCTAAATGAAAAAGCTGTAGATTTGGTTCAGATTTTATGTTTATTATTTATTTAATTGCTCTTTTACTCTAGAGTTATCAGTATTTTTGATACCAGATGGACGGAAGGGCTGACGGACATAGCTATAACTACTGACTTTTGATTCTGACCAAAAATCGATGTACTTTACAATAATGCGACGCCTTCTTCTCTCTGCTACATACATTTTAATAACTGTTTTAACCATATTTTTAGTACCAATGTTGTTTAATTTTAACACTTATCAATTAAAGTTCTCTTGAGTGTACTTAAGTGTACTGTCTAATGTTTCTTCAATGGACTTTCAACATTTTCGCTTTAAGAAAATTTCCCTCCCATTGAATAAAAAGGCTAACATGGCAGCACTGACCAGGACAGGCCTAAGGAGGTGCCGGATGTAAAGCGGTGAAGAGGGTACGGGGAAAATGGTTGGGGTTACGGGTAATGCGGTTCTTTCAGTGGCACTACGCAAACTGGACGCTTCGTATCTATCTCGCTCTCTCTCGTGCTCCTTTACATGGGAGTGCGCACAACAATTTAAAATTTAATTTTCTCGAAAAGAATAAAAATCAACAAAAATGGAAGTGATAAAAAAGGAAAAGCGCACCCGAGCGAGTGTTGATATGCCAGGCAGGGGAGAGGAAAGAGGGAAGGGGTGAGGGGCAAGGGGTGAGGAGTAAGCAGGAAGGGGGTGGTGCTGGGTTGATAATTTGGGTTTTGGCGACTTAGAAAAAGAACTGGTTCTCGAAAAACGCTCTCTCTCTACAACGAAATACTTTCAAACTGTATTCCAAGGAAACTCCCTATTTATTTACTATCGGAACTATCAGTACTACTTTTGTTAAATTGTAAATTGCTTAAAGGTTGATTAGTTGATTGAATCGATTACAAATTAAAGGCAGTTTTCACTTAAACTTAATAACTTTCTAAGTCTCCTGACATTCATGCCTATTATGTGTTATGTGTTATGTTTTTAAAGTTGAATTAAATTGAATTTGGACATTTATACATATACACGAATTCATAACTGGATAAGATTCTACGCCTACGCTTACATGTACGTTAAAGCTATGTGCATTTCACGCCTTAAAGGGACATCATTTCTAATGAAAACTTGACATGCTTAGAAATTCGCTTCAAATTTGGTGTTGGTTCTTGTATTCCGCACAACAAGCAATGTAGCAATATGAATTCTGCCAGTAATCGGTTCCCAAAAGGTTTAGGAAAAAACCCTAGACGTGTTTGCTGAACTAAGAAATTAACCAAAAAATCTAAAAATATGGATTATGTAAGTTATGTAAAATTGTATTATTTGTTTTTCATACTATTTTTATTTAATATCCTACTTTTAATATAGTTCTGAGTAGACTTCATCCAGGAATCCCAAATTTTGTTTTCTTTAAAGTATATTTTGTAATTTCGTCGCCAACTTTTTACCTTTATGAAGTAATTTCCTACACCTAGTTGACGAAAAGATATCAAAACAAGAAAGAACAGTACAGTCGAGCACGCCCGACCGTATAATACTCTCTGCATTTTAATCCCGATATTATTACTAAAATCGGTATCAAGATATTACAATATCTAGTACTTGCATTAAAACACATTGAAACAAAAACAATCTAAGCATTATCACACATACATCTGTTTGTATGTATGCGAATACACATACGTTTAAAAATATATGATGCATATATGTATGTATGTGTGTATTCGGCGTGGCCAGCGACTGCGGCCAGAGCTGTCGCCACACAAGCAGCGAAAACGTTTCTGTCTCGCTTGCACTCTTTAGTGATATTGCGTTCAATTATCAATATAATAACGCTTCTAGTTTTCTTGTTTGTAGTCCGATTTTAATGCACCTTTCACGAATAGTTTGATATAGTTAGCCTCCACTCGAATTATACAATTACAATGCTGTACTACATGAACAAATGCGTAAAAAATTCAGAATTTTTTGTATGTACTGTGGGAAAAAGGGGCGTGGCAGTCCAAAATTTCAATTACCAATGCATTTGCGCTGTCGCTAGGAACCTCCATACCAGAATTGGTGATCCTAGGTGCCATGGTTACTTAGATATTCGCCGAAAACACCCATTTTTTCCGAGGTGTGTCTAGTTTTTTGCTCATTGTGGGCGAATGGGGCGTGGCATCGAAAAAAAAAAAGATTCTTGTATTGACTGACTAAATATGTGATCGATTGACACCAAGCTCGAACTTGTAGCTCTTACCATCTCTGAAATCTGTTTGTTCATATGGACGGACAGACGGACATGGCTATATCGACTCGGCTATTGATGTTGATCAAGAATATATATACTTTATGGGGTCTGCCACGCCTCCTTCTGCCTGTTACATACTTTTGCACAAACCCAATATACTCTTGCAGAGAGTATTATTAGTATAATGAATATCTAGTTTGGTACCCCGTAATGAGTTGTGAACAAGATGTACCTACACAAATGGAAATATATGTAAGTATATAGTGCCAAGTGCTTGAAAAAAGCGCACTATACTTTTAAAGTGCAGGGTCTACTAAGTTATGTTGGTTTCCTTTATTTTTTCTGTGTGGTTGTTGTGGGACCAAGTGCGGTACAATTGAAAGACCGCCGAGGACCACTTAACTATCTCATCTGTTTTTTTTTGTTTTCATTCCCTTGCGGGTACTATGGTTTTGTCACGAAGTTTGTAACGCAATGAAGGAGGCGTAGGCAAACTCCAAATTGTATACATATATGTTCTTGAACAATATCCACGGCCAAGTCGATATACCTCTGTCCCTTTTATGCGAACTAGTCTTTAATTTGTAGGCTATCTAGATAATTTAAAGTCGGCCAGATTGAATGGCAATCCAATCATATTCGGCCTATATTAAATGAGTACCAAATTCCATGTGCAAACCAAATCTTATCCTGTCCGGAACACAATAAGAACAATCGGTTGAAAGTGCTGGAAACGCTTACTATGAAAATAGTCGGTGTCTTTTATGCGTTTTAAATCAAATACATCACGCAATATACATTTGATATCATTCCCTATTTGCTGACCCAATTTAATTTAAATTTGACTACTATACCGTACAGCAATATGCTTGACTGCAAGGGTATTTAACCTTCGGCGAGCCGAAGATAACTGTTTTATCTTGTTATTTTTTATTTTTATACACTTTTTTGTGGGTTACTCGAATTAATAATATAAATTACACAATGCGAAACCCTTACTTCCTTGAAATGAGTTGCAGTGCCTGTTTTTTTTGACCTGTGCTGGTGTAACCCTTTCACGCACTTTTTCCATTATAACACAAACACACGCACGCACACACATGCACTCACATGTTAATTACATAGCTTGAAAACGTTTTCGCGGTCGCGTCGAGCATTCTAGCATAAAAACGCTGCCGACGCGGCGACGACGCTGCCTCCGCGACGCCCGATTGACTTTTGTCCCTCTTTCCCATTCTCCCCTCTCCGCCTCTTGACCAGGTAACTCTCGCCAGAGCTGGGGTAAATGTGTGTGCGTGTGAGATGACAACAACAGTTGCGGGCAACATCATGAGTTCAAGTTTTTTTTTGTACTGTAACAATAACTGTAAGTTAAGTGTAACTGTTACTTTTACAGTTACTGTTACGGCGACTATAACAGTTGTTGAAGACTGTTCAGTAGCAATACAGCAAAAACTTGTACCGAAATGAATCTTCCAAGTACATATTCATATTTATTAAACTAAGCAAATATCGGTTGAATAAAGATATTACTTAGAAATACATTTGGAAACAAACACTTTAACAGGAATTATTTAAATTTCACCTTGGGAAACAATGTACACACCTAACATAATTTTAATAATTTAGAGTTAACCATTTTAAAATCCATACAATTTAATTTTTGACTGCTGTTTTTCTGATATAATGAAATTTTTAAAGATGTTTAAAATAAATAAAACTCCTTTGTATACGCTTAAGAGAGGGTATAATAAAACAAGAAAGTAATTAAAACTTTTACAATTGCAGATTGTCAAGGTGGTCAAAACTCGATTACGATTTCACTTTTTTCGTTTGATATAATTTTTGTAGATTAATTTCGACTTGATGAATTTGTTTTTAATTCTAGTTTTTAATGTTTTTTAATGTTATTAAAGAATCTCCAAGATAAAACTATTTCGGGTATTTTCGGGAATTTTCCCTAAAATCAATCCTTTAAAATTAATTGAATTTAAAAAAGGGTTAAAAAAGATATTACTTTTTTAAAGCTTTAAGTATGGAACACACAGTTGAACCCTCCTTCTTAAATACTCACTTAGTCAATATGTTTGCACATGGTACTGGGTGCGGCATCAGTTGAAATGGATTTGCTGTTGTTTTCCGCACTCGTTAAGGAGGTTAATGAATATTGACAACAATAAATATAAACAAAGGTGTTTCTTCTATTACATAAATCAATTGGAAGCGATGAAGAATTATTTAAGGTCACTTTTTATTAAAATTGTCTTAAACATTAATACATTCGTTAAAAGATTTCATATATTTTTCATAATTAATTTCTTTAGTTTTACAGAGTTAAGACACGAATGCCTACTATAATTTAAAACACTAAATTACATTGCTAGTGATTACTATTTGTATTTTAACTAGTCTAGCATTATCACTTATTTAAATTGAAGCCCGGATTTGAAGGGAATGAATCAAAAAGTTGTTGATTGCCTGATTACTAATAATGTAAGAGATTCACCCTGTTTTTGAGCTGTTAAGAGCGCATGCAAGAGAGTTGAGCGTAGAGATTGCTTGGTACTTTTATGTAGCGCCATCTGTCGGCCAGCAGCTGCACTGAGACTGCGCTGTATGGACTTTTTATGCGTCAATTGCATATTCCATGTTACACAAGGTTTCTGAATATTCTGCGATGATGGTTGGCATGAGTCCACTAATCTTAGCCTTCTACTAAGTTTAAGCCTTTTAACTAGCTTTAGCACGACGTTCATCGACAATCATACACCTAGAAAATTGATTCTAAAAGTCACTAAGTTGTTAAGCCGCAAAGCAATTAAATTACGTTTATTGACGGAATGGATGAGAAGTGTGTCCTACGAATGGAAAAAAATATCTGAAACCAAGGCACACAAAAAAATAAAAGTAAAAAAACGGCAAACGCAAACGGCTTGTGTTAAAAAAACGTCTAGATAAAAAATACGCGTAAAAAACGCACGTGAAAATTCCCAAGGGGATCAGAACACATAATTGCCGCGATTTGCCGCCTTTTAAATTGTTTTTATTCTCACATTGCAATTGGGATTGGCCACTTTGGCATTTAAACAAACACATTATGTTGTTGGACAAATACGGTGTTGGCAGCACGGAACAGACTACGGCTACGGTTACTGCTACAAGTACGGCAACGGCAACGGCAACGGCACAGCTACGGCTACGGTTACGGCTACACAGAAAAAAAGTTTTGGTCGTTAACGAATTGCTTGTTCGAAAACCGTGTATCAAATACTTTACTCCCGTAGGATTGTTTTGAATAGATATTTTGAATATTTTAAATATTTGCACATAGATCAGATTCAAGTTTAATACATTTTTAAAATGTTTACTGATGCAATCAATTTATATACCAAATATTTAATGTATAATTTTAAATAATATTTTTATTCTTTTTTTAATTGTTCTGGAGCTAGTTTATCTTTAAATCATTAATTTTGTAATCTCTCATCTTAATTCAAGTTAAGATTTTTTCAGAGGGATTTGATTTCTTTCTGTGCACGGCTACAGCTACGACCACGGTCACGCCACTTGACCACAAAGTCATGTTAATTAACATGCGGCCAGAAGCGATTTTGGCCTGGATTCAGTCCCTGGCTCAGTCCCAATCCCAGTCCGCGACCCCGACCCCGACTCCGACGCCGCCCTCTTCCCCTTCCCAACTACTGTTCCCTGGTCGGCTTCAGAAAAAACGCCGGACAAAGGCAAATTGCGAAAGTGATTGGGGACTACCTCTCGGCCTGTTCACGCCTGTTGCTTCCGCCCAAAATTCGCAAAAACTGCACCAGGAGCAGGGGACTTCAACAAAAAAATTAAATAACAAGAAAGAAAAGTACAGTCGAGCACGCCCGACCGTATAATACTCTCTGCATTTTAATCCCGATTAAATTATTAAAATCGGTATCGAGATATTACAATGTGCAGTACTTCCATCAAAACACCGTGAAACAAAAACAATTTAAGCAAAATCAAACAGCTGTTTGTATGCGAATACACATACGTTTAACATTATATGTATGTATGTGTGTATTCGGCGCAGCCAGCGTCTGCGGTCTGCGCTGACGCCACACAAGCAGAGAAAACGTTCGATCACGCTTGTATGTTTCTGTCTCGCTTGCACTTATACCTTGATATGGCGTTCAATTATCAATATTATAACTCTTCTAGTTTTCTTGTTTGTAATCCGATTTCTATGCGTCTTTTTAGAATAGTTTGATATAGTTAGCCTCCACTCGAATTATACAATTACAATGATGTACTACATGAACAAATGACTAAAAACGGAACGAAAGTTGAGAGTTATTGTTTTGTATTGTTAGAAAAAAGGGGCGTGGTAGTCCAAAATTTTAAATGGCAATGCATTTGCGCTGTCGCTAGGAACCTCTATACCAGAATTGGTGATCCTAGGTGCCATGGTTACTGAGATATTCGCCGAAAACACCGATTTTTTCCGAGGTGTGTCTAGTTTTTTGCTCATTGTGGGCGAATGGGGCGTGGCATCGAAAAAAAAAAAAGATTCTTGTATTGACTGACTAAATATGTGATCGATTGACACCAAGCTCGAGCTTGTAGCTCTTACCATCTCTGAAATCTGTTTGTTCATACGGACAGACGGACAGACGGACAGACGGACAGACAGACAGACGGACAGACGGACATGGCTATATCGACTCGGCTAGTGATGCTGATCAATAATATATATACTTTATGGGGTCTGCCACGCCTCCTTCTGCCTGTTACATACTTTGCACAAACCCAATATACTCTTGCAGAGAGTATAAAAACAACGAGAGAAACATAAAAAAGAGAAACAAATCGTTTCAGTGGCTTTATTTTTATACATCACATCATTGGGTCACTTTTGGAGATCCGCGTTTTTTTAAATGGAACTGGGGAAGAGAAAATGGAAGGTGGAAGGTGGAAAAACACAGACAATTAGCTTGAATCATCGATTAATTAGTGCGCATCATTAGCGAGTCCAATTGGTCGTACCCTACTAACTTTAATAAGACCGTATTGAGCCCACAAATGTTTAATTCATTAATCAAAACGAGTAGGCAAAAAGCAAGTAGATTCGGACCAAGATTAAATTAAAAGTTCTATGTTTAATTTTGTAATTGAAAGTCGCGACTTCCATTCGGATTTCCGGTTTCGACTTTTCCTCGAGTCCCCAAACCGTCGGACGGCTCTTGAATTTTCTGTATTTTCCTGATTATCTCAATAATTTAAAAGTCGTGACTTTTACAAGTTTTAAGTTAAGTTTTTGTTGTTTAAGTAGGCAGTTATTTATATTTTGTTGTTTAAACTGTAAATCTCCTTAAGCAATTACAATTCTGCATGGTCACCAGGTGGCGTCTGCTTCCAATAAAGTATTTCGTCCACAGATGTCGCTAGAACATGTAAACAATAGTTATCATATTTATCTATTAAACTTGCATTTAGAAGTATTAAATAAACTATTCTTATATTAAATAAATAACGTATGTTTTACAGTTGATGACTGTTACAAATTCGCATTCTACATAAAAAAACATTGTCATAACTGCTCAATTCTCAGCTGTTCAGCCATTTGCACAGAGCTGTGATGAGAATTTTTTAACAAAACTTGGATTTTTCTTTGTGTTCACATATGTACAGAACTCAAGTCACAATTAAAAAGTGGTCACAGTTAAGTTAAAGCGAATGCTGTCCATGTCCTCGCCAGAGTATAAAGCGCTAGTGGTCGACCAGCGACTTTGTAGGTATTTACGAAACACCGAAAAGTATGCAACGCATATTATTATTTGGCTGAACACACATTTATGCACCTCTGTGTATACGAATAAGAAACTCGAGTCACCACCGATTAATGCAAGCACGAGCAAAATTATAAAAATATTATAAGCCTTAAAGAATGGAATTTGGTTTCTATTTGTTTATAGTTAATTAGTGAGTTATATGAATACTGCCCGTGTTCTCGTCAGAGCCTTATGCTAAAGTGGTCGAGCAACAACTTTTGCTTGAAATTTGTTGAGCTCCGTAAAGTATGCAACTCATGTTATTACTCGGTATACACATAATAAGTCTGTCATACGTGTATATATTTTGCGTTATTTTTTTATCATTTTTTTTTATATGCTGCTATTCGAAAGCCCCTCAACTCGTCTAATTCGAAACCCCAAAAAAAGAAATTTTTGCTCGCACTTTTAAACACATTTATACCAGATACGTATGAGTAACATTTCCCTCAATTGAGTGCACATGTGTGGACAGAAGAGAGAACACGAACTCGCTCTCCCTCTCACACTCTCTCTATAGCCCAGTGTACTCGCTCTTAAGTTGCACGTGATTGAGAGAGGCGTGCTTTTGTGTCTGTTCCCAAAAGCAACGAAAAAATTAAACCGATGAGTCTGAAAGTCCGGCTTCTGGCCACTTCTGCCCAATGTTGGTCAGATTGTCAATCAAGTTATATAAGGGTGAAGGCAAGGGGTGCTCGCCACAGGATTGTGTGTAAATTTGAACTTGATTTACTACGATGCTCGAGGTCGCACAACCATTTACCATTTACAAGCCTCTTCTGGACTTGGAACTCAGACTAAAAAAATAGAATTACCTCCGAGGTACGCATAGCAAGTCAACAGGTAGTTGATGTTCAGTTTTTTTTGCTTTACATTTTTGTTGTTGTTGGTTTTTATTTCTTTTTGTTAAACACTTTGTAACCATTAATGGATTTTTTTGTCGGCCTTGTCACAATTTTTTGCCAGCGCGATTGCATACAAAACCAATGACCAACGACCGACGGCAGAAGGACAAAGGACAGCGGCAATTATCTCATAAACTCCGCACGAACCGTAGATACTTGTTGGACCCACAGTAACAGGCACTGAGGACAGCAATTTGCAACCTCAAAAAAATATATTTTTTAATTTAATTTAATGCAAAGCGTATGTTGGACTGTCTACGAATTAAAAGTGAAAGAAAATTATACCGCGGGTACACAGCACTTGGCACTCAGTATTTAGATATTGGCACTGGAATCGTCCAACCAGTTCCCTACCTATACATATGTACAATTCTAACTGTAGAACAACTAAGCAAGGCTACAATCGACCAAGCCGGCTGTAAAAGACGTACTCATTCTAGTGCGCTTTTCCCACAAAAATAACAAATTTGTGATCGATTTGTCCTATAAAAGATATGGGAAATAGTTGGCCGACCCGTGACCAACATGGTAAGGATAGCTACAATACAATTCAATGATGTACACATAATTGAGATCACTCAACAAACATGTAGTCTCCATACAAATTTCTCATTGTCCGATCTGGACATTGGTGAGTATTATTGTACCATACACCAAATGTGCAAAATTGGTCGCGATAGCTCCAGTAGTTTCCATCAGCATCAATAGCCGATTCAATATAGCCATGTCTGTCGATCCGTTCGTCCCTCTGTATGATCAAAAGAATTTCAGAAACTACACGGGTAATTCATATTTAGGAAGTACGTGTACTGACTGAGTATAAACATAGTGACCAAGTTTCATCCAATTCGAATTACTATATAGTAAATCTTCCAGAGGAACAAACGGTCAAAAATACTATAAAAATTGTGAATTGACCAAGCTATCTTATTAAACTCACTAGGGTCCATCACTAATATTATTGTCATTCGCAATTGTTAATAGCATAATAAGCGGGGTGAGTCACCTCGTCACTTCAGGTAACTATAGCATTCTTTCTTGTTGCTTTTGATTGTGTAGACCCGATTAATAATGAGGTGTATCACTCTGAACCCGTTGGATTATATTTGAAGATGGGTTGATGGCACCAGACTTTTGCTGAGAAAATAATCTTGAAGGTTACAAAAACAAGGGAAGAAAGGGGATGATGAAGTAGTCGCACCAGTTGACCAGCGGTCATCGGTCCTCCTAGGTTGTTATGCTTTCCTGCTGGGAATGTGTCCCAAAGGTTATTGTTTCTTGTACTCTCCTCTACCTTTTGACAAATTTCGATGATTTTCGGTTGAGGTTTGAAAATGACCAACTGGTTTTAGAAACAAGCTTGCAGACTGACCACTGGGAAAGCAAACCCGTTTTTTCAAAAATATTCTTAAAATCACAAACAGCCGGCAAAGTTCGCGCTACTTTTTGGTGCTTTTGAACATTTTTTTTAGAATCAACCCCAATTGCTTTTTTTTACATTTTATTTCAGTAGATTTTTATTTTTTAATTCTATGATTTCCCAAATTTGCATAATTTGCATTATTTTGTAAATTTGTAACGCGAGACTGGACTCTGAATACCATCTGCTTACGACTACTTAAAATTAACATTTAAATGTGAATACAAAATTATGTACACACATGAAATGTAGATTCCAATAAATCTAAATTGTACATGTGTATATAAATATACTTCATGTGTGCTACTTAAAACAAGATAGAAAGGTACAGTCGACCATATAATACTCCCTGCAATTTGTTCAAACTCATATTATTAAAATATAAAATATATCATATATAAATAAGCCATTGGTCGGCACGGCCAGTGTCCGTTGGCAGAGCTGTCGCCACACTGCCACAGCGTAAACGTCCGTTCGTTGCGCTCTAAACTGTGTTCCGTGTTTTCCATCTTAACAGTCAGATTTTTATGCAACTTTCTGCACAAATCCAATGTACTCTTCCAAAGGATTTGACAAAATGATATAAGTAAATTTAAGAGGATCTATTTCTTATTAATTATCTTTAAACCATCTACTCAAAAAGAGTACAGCTACTGACTAGTAGAAGGTGGCATTTCCGACTCCATAAGTTATCTACATTCTTGATTAGCATGCCCGTCCGTCCGTAAGAGTAACTTAAAATAATACTTTCATTGCTTGCTTAAGGGGTTTTCTCTATTTTCGATATTATGATGGATGAAACTATATAAATAAGTAAATGAAACATTTAAATAACTTATTTACATAATGTGCTGTTTGATGAACGGCATTACATCAGTGGTCCATCCATCTATCCACAAAAAGTAGTTCTGTCTTCAAGCCCCTTTTTTTACACATGCATCTCATAGAAAAATTCACTTTGCATCCTGAAGATAATATCATATCTATCATATTTCATATATATCTGAAGAACTGCAGTGAAAATGTAATGGCAATTCACGTGAATTACAGAATGCTATAAAACTTTTAGGAAATAATCAAGTGGTCCACTCCTGCCGGTGGTCCGCGTCTGACCACAGTACTCAATCATAGCCTAAAACTCCCATAGAATAAATCGGTCTTAAATAGGAAACTTGTGAAAAGACATGTAGTAAGTAAGTAAGTTGAAAGATCGCAATCAAATCCACACATTATGTGCATGTAATGATTTTAACCACGCTCATTAATTTTGGTCTGGATCGGACAACTATATCCTATAGCTCCTATAGGAAAAAATCAAACAATTTTTATTTGTGTGTGTACTGGGTCTCTTACTGTCTGCTCGCTCGACTTTAGCCTTTCTTACTTGTTATTTTCGGATTTTGATTTTGTTCTTTCAATAACCTATATAAAATAAAATTTAAGTTTTTAAGAAAGAATTAACAGGAAAACTGGGTTTAATAACTGCATAAGTAAGTGGACTCTTAAAGGCTATGGAAGTTTATGATTAATTGGTAAGTAAAACTATTTGGCGCATGTTCTTTATTAATTATTGAATAATTAATTAATTGTTAAAAGGTGCGCAAAAAAAAAAAAACAATTTGAAACAAGAAAGAATAAAGAATTAGAATAAATGTAGTTCAGTTTCAACACAAGAGTATTCCAAACTTATTCATACATTGAGTATAAATTCGACCGATTGTTCCATCAGTTCGGATTGAATAAAACTTGGTCAGTTTGTTAAATTGCTGTAGATTTTGTGTGATTTTCCTTAAAATAGCTTGGTAAACACAGAAATATGGCTAGTCGATATTTATTATTTGTATCCGATTTTTTCGAAAAAAGCTATGGAAATAGTTGGGCAACACATGTAGTTCCTCAGTAACTACATTGTATTCAGTGCGTTCTATTCTCAAATATATTATTTTACCGGGTACTCATAGAGCAGAAAGGTATACAATAATCTATGGAATGTGCAGGAAGAAGGAGGCGTGGCAGACCGAAATGAAATGAAATGTATATATTCCTGATCAGCATCAATAGCTAAGTCGATGTAGCCATGTCTGTCTGTATGAAAAAGTTAAAGACAACATTCCTAAGCAATTCGAGAGTGTTTTTATTGTTGCCACGCCCACTTTTGGGCGTACTAACTAAAGCTGGAATAGACAGGAATAAGTAAGCATACCAAATTCACATTTTATGCTTAACTCTAAATGTGCTATATAAAATTAAACAGTTCGGTATGTATCTTGTCTTGTTACGATGGAATTGACATAATTTGCATGCTGATATTATTTCGAGCTTGTTGTACTCAAATTAAAATTTAGTTTGGTTTGCGGCTTTAATATCGTTTTCCTATTATATTGAATATAAAAATATAATTGTAAATATACTTATTAATGCATATACTCACACGATTTACTGCTCCTTTTCAGCATTTCCAGAAGTTTACAGGGTATACACATGCCTTACCCGTTCACAGAAGCCGTGGTGGTGGCGGTGATGTTGTTGGTGGTGGCACTACGTTTGTATTTTATTATAAAAATGGCGACGGCAGTTCCTTTAGTACCTATAGGGGTTGATTGCGGGCGGAAAAAAAACATGATTGAAAATTTTGTAGAAAACTTTGTTTTGGAATCAAAAACAAGAACAACCCCTCACTCGTTGTAGATTTTTATAGATTTTTTGTGTAAGGGTTAAGTGGTAGTTTCAAGAATTTGACAGTTTTGAGAAAATGTGAGAAAAGTCCTGAATTGACAAAATAACATAATCAGCATGCATAAATGTATGTATGTACATACAGTGGATCATTTTTCTTTAGGATACACTGATTTCCTAAACGAACAACTTATCCACACTAATTCATACTTAGAGCCTTTTTTGTAATAGATCGTTCCTATGGCAGCTAGACAGATAGGTTAACACAGAAATGTTTCACTTCATTGACTCTATGAATAACGGGTATAACAATCCAATATTGTAAGTATAAAAGTATACAATTCTTTGTATAAAATGTATTATTATATTTTAATGCATGACTTTGGAACTTGTGTATTGTTAGAGATGTTTTTTTCCTTACCGGATCGAACTACTATTTATATAGCTCCCATAAGACAAAACGGGCAAGAATAGAAAATTTGTATGAAAACATTTTCGAGGTAATTTTTGTAATTTCTCCCCTGTATCTCGATCAACTTGTAAATTTTCTTTTAAAGATTTCGTAAGATTCTATTCATGTCTACTTGGGTGAGTAACTAAATTAATTACACTGCTTAATATTAAATTACTTGTTTTTTTTCTTTTCATAATTTAAAATTCTACGACCACGGGCGTCTTGAAAATGTAAAGAACCCATCTGGAAACCCATTTCCCAAAATTTTAATTCCACTCAGATAAACAAAACACGTATGCATGTATGTGTGTATGTTTAGTACGCAGGCTCTCATAAAAAGCCAAAAATGACGAAAAAGGACTCAAGAAAGAAGAACGCCCCCAGTAAACCCCACCCTGCCCCTGCCCCTTCCCTCCTCCCTCCAAAACTCACCTCCGCCATCACTGCCTTCTACCCGCGAACAGCACATAAAGACAGACACATACAGAAAATTGCACATAGAAAATTTAGCTTTTATTTGATGTACTTGTAGGAAATTTGACACAAATATTGCGAATATCTTTTATTACATACACAAAGCGGTCACATTTTTCTTTATTTACCGCTTTATTAGATTAACGGAAACAAATAACAGGACTTGTATTTTTAACAGGGGACCGAAAACCCGGATCAGCATAGACAACTGAAGAGAACACTTATTTATTTTTCGAAACAACGTATCCTGTTATTACTCTAGTGCTCAAGAATGTAACATTAGAAGTGCTAGGCTCTTATTTCCTACTGGGTGCTACACTCCAAGCGGCACCCGTCCAGTTGGAGAGGGTCCTAACAACCACATTTTCGCGCAAAAACAGAAATGCTGACGGTGCTTATACAAAGGCACGCACATGCCTGCAAGACGCCCCATCAGCAAGCAACGAAAACAGGCATACCCACCACGCCCCCACTACACCACACTCTACCACAGCACACCCTCGCACACCCTAGCACACCACAGCACACCACAGCACATGCCATACCTACATTTTTTGCTGGATATTTTTGAGCAACTTTTCTTCAGCTTCTCTGCTGCAGCTAAAGTTTTTTCTCTAGTTGTTCTAGCTTCTGTCTCGATGCTGTTTATATATGCACAACTTGTGTGTAATTGTGTGTGTGTCTCTCTCAGTTTGTGTGAGTGTGTCCTGTATGTGTTGTTTTTTAATGAAACACAACCCACTCAAGTGGCGGCTTAAGTTTCAAAATGCCAAAATGGAGACGATGACGATGTGCCTTTAGAAGCAGTGGAGTGGGGCGAATGAAAGTGGGAATGCGAATGGGAATAAGAATGGAGCAGAGCACACAGCAGAGTGCAGAAGCAATGTGAATGTATGTGGGTGTGGGTATGAGTGTGTATGAGTGTGTGTGTGTGTGTGTGTGTTTGTGAGGAGAGGTAGGAAGAGGCATGGGGAGGGGGTATCAGCGACGGCGTATTCCGTGCCCGGACGCTGGCTGAGGCTTTGCCGTTGCTGTCATTTGCGTTACGAGTATTAACAGCAAAGGAAAAAGCGAGACAGTGCGAAAGAGGAGCAGAGAATAAGAGAAAGAGAGTGAGGGCGCTAGAAATAGAAAGGCAAAGGGCAATGCAACCACAGAAAAGGCAAAAGAACATTTTGAAAAATTAACGCTAGAATTGGGGATAAGAAAAAGAATAATGCTTTTATATACGCATGCACATAAGTATACCAAATATGGATATGTATTTCTCAATGTATGTAACTAGGCATATACGTTTGTTCAGTGGCTCAACATAACTCTTGCATATATAATTACATATATATTAAGCATATTTAATTAATTTAACAAATCTATCTTCACTTCGTTCTTAAAAATCTTTTTTATTTTTAAAATAAAAACTAGAAAGAATGCCTCGAGTCGCCTCGGGGCTATACGACACCCGTTACTCAGTTTTATCAAATTATTAACAACGGGAGAATATAGAAATATTAATGCAATCGTTTAGGTGGTGGACGATAGTGAGTTAGATAAAGATTGCTTGGAAAAACAGAAAAATTAATTCTAATTTGTATTTGGAGCACATTTTCGACCAAGGCTTTCTAAGGCAGCTACAGGAAATAGTCCGATTTGAATAAAACTTGGTCTGTTTGTTAACATTATTGGCGAATGTTTTGTGAATGAGATACAACAAATATTATATATATCTCGGTAAATAAAACAGTTTTTCACACCAATTCATATTAAGGCCTAATTTATGTATGATTCTGTCGAAATGTATTTATATAGTAATATATCATTGTCCGAGTTGGATCAAACAGGGTTAGAACACGTACTCGCTGTGTAAATTGGATAGCACAGCTAACAAACATTTTTACACCCGTTACTCGTAGAGTAAAAGGGTATATTGTATTCGATGGAATGTATGTAATAGGGAGAAGGAGGCGTGGCGTATTGTATTGTGGCAAGAATATATATACTTTATAGGGTATATATATTGATGCCACAATACAATACCCAAGCAGTACAAGTTTGTTTTTGTTTTTGACACGCCCACTTTAGGGCGTTCTGTCCTCATATAAAACTAGAATGTTTTAGTACAGAAAACTTTTTGTTAGCTACGATATCTGAGCGAAATTTACACGGGTAGTACAGGAAGTCTAGAAAGTAGATGTACTGACCAAGTTTGATACAAATCGAACAACTATATCGTATAGCTCCCATAGGATCGATCGGTAAAAAATACGCTCCAAACATGAAATTTTATGAAAAACTTTTGCGTTAACTAATCTAAATTAATCAAACTCACACAGAATACATCTGCCAATAATATATATATATTGACCAAGTTTGATCCAAATTGGACTACTGTACCGTACAGCCCCCATACGAACGATCGGTCAAAAATATGCTCCAAACATGAATTTGTATGAAAATGTTCTGTTTGCCAAGCTATCTTATCTATCACCACTGTTAATAACATATTGAAACTGAGTAACGGGTATCCTAAAGTCGCGAGGCGACTATAGCAGTCTTTCTTCTTTCTATATAAAAACATGGTACTTTTACACAACTATGTGCAACAAAAAAATACAAACTTCTTGGGCTTGGGCGTTTCATCTTTCATTTGTGACTTCTCGACATTTTCAGCTCGTACAGTCTCTGCTATCCTTTTGTTCATACATACTTGAACATGTACATACTTTATAGAATCGGAAAGCCTCCTCCAACCTGTTACGCATATTTCGCTTCTGACAAACATAATAGACCTCTAGTTTCCTTGAGTATAGCGTCTAAAAAAAGCTAAAATCAAATCGTTTTTATACTCTCTGCAAGAGTATATTGGGTTTGTGCAAAAGTATGTAACAGGCAGAAGGAGGCGTGGCAGACCCCATAAAGTGTATATATTTTTGATCAGCTGTCCGTCTGTCTGTCCGTATGAACAAACAGATTTCAGAGATGGTAAGAGCTACAAGTTCGAGCTTGATGTCAATCGATCACATATTTAGTCAGTCAATACAAGAATCTTTTTTTTTTCCGATGCCACGCCCCATTCGCCCACAATGAGCAAAAAACTAGACACACCTCGGAAAAAATCGTTGTTTTCGGCGAATATCTCAGTAACCATGGCACCTAGGATCACCAATTCTGGTATGGAGGTTCTTAGCGACAGTGTAAATGCATTGCCATTTAAAATTTTGGACTGCCACGCCCCTTTTTTTCCCACAATACAAAACAATAATTCTCAACTTTCGTTCCGTTTTTAGTCATTTGTTCATATAGTACAGCATTGTAATTGTATAATTCGAGTGGAGGCTAACTATATCAAACTATTCTAAAAAGACGCATTGAAATCGGACAACAAACAAGAAAACTAGAAGAGTTATAATATTGATAATTGAACGCCATATCAAGGTATGAGTGCAAGCGAGACAGAAACATACACCTCGCAAAAAAATAATGTTTTATGCGAATATCTCAGTAACTTTGGCACTTAGGTCACCAACGGACTTAGATCACCAACGGAGGCTCCAAGCGACAGAGTAAATGCATTGTCATTTAAAATATTGGACACAATTAATAAAATAATTTTCAACCTTAAAGGCCGTTTTTAGGCATTTGTTCTTATCGTACAGTATTGTAATTTACAATTCGTCCGGTGACTAATTATATCAAACTATTCTGAAAGTTGCATAAAAATCCGACAATAAACAAGAAAACTAGAAGCGTAACAATATTGACAATTGAACGCAATATCAATGCATGAGTGCAAGCGAGACAGAAACATGCAAGCATATGTTCGAACGTTTTCGCTGCTTGTATGGCGGCAGAGACTGGCGACTGTACTTTTGTTTCTTGTTTAGTGATAGATTAGTATAAATTGGTATAGAGAACTTCGGTGGTTTCCAAAAAATGTAAATAAAACTCATTCAGTAAACATCCATACATACATTCTTCGTCATTATAATTAATACTATAGAATATTAGAATACATCTCTCTTTCCCATCTTAAAGGTTCACTTTGCAGGCAACTCCGGTAAATCTCTGATCTCCAGGGGCAGTATGTTTGGAATCTTTGCCATTCATGCGTTCCCTTAAATCAGAGATCTTTCGTTTGGCAATTTTGGCAAACATTTTAATTGATCTGGTTGGTTTTTTCTGGGTGTTCCCCATCCTCGCAACAAATGTTGAATCAATTTTCTTTACTTTTATTCCAGGATTAACTTTTAACTATTAATTAATTGATCGATTTAATTAACTAATTTTTGCAATATTTTCAGTTAAAATAATTGTTTATAATTTACTCATTTGTATAGTCAATAATATTAATTTTACTTGTACTTATAAATTAATTGTTTGGTTAATACTCGCGACTGCTCTTAGTCAGTGTTAATAGATAAATAAATAAATATAAGCACACTTATTGTGCTTTATTAAAATCGGATTATATTACCGTATAGCTAAGACAGAAACAATTAAAGGTAAATATGTAAGTACTTTTGCGCTCATTAAGCTATCTTATTCGAACTCACCAGTGACCATTGAAAGAACTATTGAATATATATTATGATCGTACTTCATTGTTTATAAAGCATTTAAAACGAATACGGTTGTTTATGAAGAATAGTAGAATCCGGTAACCAACCGGATATAACGACGTCGATGTCATACAAGCTTGAAGAAGTACAACGCCGCTTACAACGACGGATCGTACGAAATTACGAATAGAGCAAAAAAGGTCAACCTATTAAAGCGACGTGAGTAAATCAAATGTGAATCAAATGTGTTGGCGGTCAGCAGGGAGTAATGCCAGCACCTAGCATTTCGGAGTTACTTGAAACTGCAGAAGTACTTAATAAATATAGTCTCTGCCACTACAACCTCGATAGCTTGGAGCTGTTAAATTACTTATGAATCTAATAGTTTAAAAAGGGGAAAATCTAAAAATAAAAGGAGTATATTTTAGATATAATAATACAGTGTATATTAGAATGCTCTTGTGGTAGAGAGAATGGTTTTGAATTGCAATGACCTCCCTCTATCAATACGAAATCATGCTTTCTGGGCTATAATATTCCTTTAAGCCTAATTTACTTTTTTAATAAATATATGGAACTTCGAGACCTTCATAAAAAATTGGTATTTAAAGCCAATATTTCAGGTTTACTTTACTATCCAAGAGTTGTGTATTTGTCAATACTTTAAGAAGCCCAATGGACTCAAGAATTTTAAAAATTGTTTGTGCTGAATTTTTATTTTTTCTGTTTTACTTCTACACATCAATGGGGAAAACCTTTTCCTGTACTTTGAAGCCAACTGTACTTTTTCCACAACAAATATCCAGATTCGAAAGCACCCCACTTCACTGCTTTTCCCCTCCACTCCTTCGCATCTCCCTCCCTGCCTCTCTCCACACCTTTCCCCATAGCTTATTCCGCCTCCCGTCTCACTTATATCAAGTATAACCCAAGTGGCACAAACAACGCTAAGGATTTTCATTCAAAACGCTACGTCTTCAAGTTGTAGATACATAACTAGATACATGAATGTGTGTATGTATCTACGTAGCACACACACACACCAGAGCACACACTCACACACATGCTGAGAAAAAGTGGAAAAATAGTTACGCAGTTAAAAAGGAACGGCAAATCCAAGTGTAAAGGAAGCTAAAAAGAAAACTTCTGCGCAAAGGGAACGTGCCGCAAAAAATGTGCGGTATGGTGCGGAGCGGTGTGTTGTGGTGCGGTGCGGCAAGAAAAAGGTAGAAAGGCATAAAGACTGTTTTGGGGGCGGAGCCACGAGCCACGAGCCATGAGACTCGAGACTGAAAACTGAAAACTGAAAACTGCGCCAAGCCAATCCCAGTCCGAATACGGCCAAAACCAGGCAGAGGAATATGTAGCGGCAGAGGGTCGCGCTTTGCATTCGTTCAGCGAACACTTCTTTTCCCTCTTTTTTTCCATTTTTTCTGCCAACACTTTCCATTTTTAGCGAGCTTCTTCATCCTTTTTACATATTTTTTGCTGGCACCACAGCGACGCCCACGCGCTGCCTGTGCACCCAGCGCTCCCCGCGTCGTTCCCCGCGGGGAAATTCTCTTTTCTGCTGCTGTTAAAGATACTCTCAAGTTAATGGGTAGAAAAATTGTCTCAAATCTTTTGCGCAAAATATACTTGGGGCAATGCCAAATACAATGTTATCTGTGTTCTGAAAATGTTTAATTCGTTTAAAAAACACAATTAAATGAAATGTTAGCGGTTCTTGCTGCTTCCCCTCCTACCACTGATCCTTACCACTAACCGGGTACTCCTTATTTTATCAAATTAAATGTATAAATATATACTCAGTTACTACGTTACATATTTATATATACACGTAGTATATATTGAGTGTTACTTCTTTACTTAGCATACAAAAAATACTTTGGGTTGTCCATGTCGCCAGCAAACAACAGCGCCATCTACCGCCTGGCATGCTCAACTAATTTATTCGACCGCCAAAAAGTATGCTTTAATTTTTTGCATTGGGATGAAGCTGCCTGATACGCAACAACGCAGTACTTCTTCGTGCTTGGGATTTTTTCAAATTTCCTTTCACAACAAACAGCTTCTGTCAGCTAGTAATGTGTGTTTTGTTAAATGGGAAATGGCCGGATTTGTGATTTTTCAGTTTATCGTGGTTACAGCTATACGCTGTTGCAAAAATAATAGCGTTACTACATTGGGGTATGGGTTATTAATAAAAGTAATTCAAATTATTAATTAATATCTTGACTCACAAATCCGGCAATTTCCCATTTAACAAAACACACATTACTATGACTGTAAATTAGTTGTAAAAATGAAAGAAAATTGTAGTAATGACATGAAAGAAAACAAATAAATTCAAAATTAGTTAAATTTATTGTCAATTACTTGGACTCGCGAGAAAAGTTGATATTGCTAACGCTTTTGAGAACGATAAACTTATCAATGTAAAATGAATTTGAATGTTGGGGAATTAAGTGTGTGTATTTAATATGTACATGTTTTAAATATGTATTTATTCTACGCCCACCACCAATAAAATAGGTAGGGTGTGGACTTCCCAAAAGTTTCTACTACTCTACTTCTCTAGTTCTCTGGCTCTCTACTGCTCCATGTTACCTTCACTGCCAGTCGCCATTCCTTCATTTTCGCCGTCTTACCCTTAAAATAAGGCGCTCCAAGCAGCTCCATTTCTCTTTCACTTCTTCTTCTTCGTGTTTGTCTCCGTCTTTGCCTCCATTTAATGGCGTCTGATGGCTCTCTGGCTGCGCCATTTACCGTTTTCATCGCGTTTCGTCTTTTCTTCGGTTTTCACCCCAAGTGTCTGCACTGCGCTGCGCTGCTTAACATAATGAGTATATTCAGGCACTGTTGGGGTGATTAGCACACAGAGACACTTTCACAGACACACACACACCCATACACGTACACAAACACACATATGTATACATATGTATGTAAGGAAATATTATTCAGCACACTCTTCATTTTATTCCCTTACACGGAGAAAAATTTACAAACCGTTTGATTGGTTATTAACTTAAACTAGATGGGTTGTACTTGCTCTCACAATATAAGCGACTCAGATCTTTCCAACTTAATTGTTCAGTTGTGATAAATTTATCTAAATGTTGATTCTTGATCGTAACAACTATTTTATATAAAACCTAATTTAGTTACTAAACATCTCTAAAACAAAAACGCATTACAGTGAGCTAAGAGTCGAAACACATTTCAGCTTGCAAGCAAAGCCAAGTAAAAACTGTTTGAATAGACACCCTTTTTTTGGCAGTGTAGCGAGAAGTGCCATCTCAACCCGAAATTCAGATATGCCCCGCCCCACCCCGGCCTAGAAGAGAGGCCAGTCATGCTTGCCTTCCTTTAAATCTACGTTTGTGCGCGTGTGTGCGTGTGTTAGTTTATGTGAAAGGCTCTAAGGATTTTTATAGCGTCGTCTGTGCGCGACAGCCACGCCCACCTCGGCAACCGAGCACGTTGTTAGCGCGTTTTCGTTGACGAAAAAAAGTATCTACAATACGGGTACGCCTTTCCTTAGAAACATTCTGGAGTTTATATAACATATATATATATATATATATATGTATATGTATATGTATATGTATATATGTACATATTTATATGTATATACAGAACAAGTCCTTAGGATGTTAGTTGAGAAAGTAGAGGAGGTGCTTTATTAGATAGTTGGAAAAGGATTTCAAAAAATCGATTTCATTAATTATAAGAGTAGTTTGAGGCTGAAAATCTTTGAACCTCTTGCAAAATTTGAATTTGTTCCTTATGTGGTCTCCCTTGAGAATTAGTCTTAAGAAATGTGTCTGAATTGTTTAATTTCAGAATGTTTCTTCTTTTCTGGTCAAATATATATAATAGCAAAGAGATATGGCTTAATAAATATGCAACAACTTTGCTTAGCGATGATTATTTTTATTTTAATCGCCACTTCAATTTATATTAATACATATATACTTATAAACTCGTGTTTAAATTGATTCTAATTAATTTTAAATAGTTAATATTTCATTTTATTTAAGACCCAAACAAAATGGTGGTTCCGATGTGACCAATTGCAAATGAAGTCAGAAGGAAGGTAACTCCGGATACTGGACTTAAAAGTACCAAAGGTTTTCAACAAATAATTTTATTAAGAACAAGTAAGAAAGGCTTCAGTCGAACAAGCTGTAAAAGACAAATACATACACACATGCAATGGTAGACCGGCTTGTCTTATGGGAGCTATGTTATATAGTTGTCCGATCCGAATCAAAGTTGGTGATAGTTCTAATGGTACCACACATATAACATGCGACTTTGGTTGCGATAGCTCAACTAAAACTACAAATGTCCTATTTTTCGACCGATTTGTCCTATCTAGAGCTATAGGCTATTGTTGTCCGGTCCGGATTCAACTTAATGAGAACAGATATAATAATACCATACACAAAATGTGTGAATTTGATAACTTTAGTCGTTTTCAAGTTATGGTGATGTAAAAATAGTTATTGGTGAGTTGACCATAGTTTATTATAAACAATACAATACAATTCATTCCAAATTTTGTGGATCCTGCTCTTATAGTCTCTGAAATCTAAATGTTCATACGGACGGATGAACGAACAGAGTGACATATCGGCTCGGCTGATGATGCTGATCAGGAAAATATATACTTTATGGGGCCGGCCACGTCTTCTTCCGCCTGTTACGTACATTTCGCTCCTGACAAACCTAATAGACCCCTCACCTCTGATGACTAATTTTATCACGATTTCATATAAAAACTTAATGTTCATTAACGCATTTTTGCTGAATTTTTGATTCCAGATTTCATTGAAGAAATTTATTTCGAAAGTTTTAACAAAATGTTGTAAGTATAGAAGTGAAGATACAAAATTTTAATTAATTACTTTATAAATAGTTCTTTATTTAAATGCAAATCAGTTTTCATTCAACTGTTAAATTTGAACTTGAGTTAGAAACGAGAAAAAAGGCGACTTAAGGGCCTCGCGACTTTATGATACCCGTTACTTGGCCTTAAAATGTTTTCAATAATGATGTGTAATAACAATAGGCGGACAATCGTTCAGTCGATGGACACTAGTGAGATTTATTATGAAATCTTAGAAATTACAGCATTTTCATATACCACTCCATGTTTTAAGCAATATTTCAGCTGATGATTTCCATTGATTGTACTAGTATTAGTAGTAGTACTAGTAGTTCTGATTAACTGTCTGTCATGTTCATTTGATCAGTTTTACCTCTGCATGAACAGAGAACGCTCTTAAACATTGTAATTTATATTTCTTTTGCGACTTCTCAGACTATTATAGCTAGTGAGTTCCCTTTGTTTATACAGACAGATAGGCAGACTGGCATATATACCCGCCATGAGGTCTGCCACACCTCATTCTGCCTGTTACATACATTCCAACGATTAAAGTATAACCTTCGATACTACTTTGAACTTAGAATTTAGAATTCAGATCGTTGAAGACTGTTTAAAGTAAGATTGATTCCGTTGCATATACTTATTTTAGGACTGAAAACGTGTCATAGCGAAATAGGAGATTCTTAGTATGCTTGTAGTACATTATATTCGTTTGAATTGGTTTGAATCCGTTCAAAGATTAAGGAGGTGCTCTAGTCTAGAATGCCGAATTTTGAGTGTTCTATCACGGCGTGTATAAAAAAACTATTGATCTTTCTGATATCCATTTTATTATTGTTTATTAAATATGTATATTTTTATATTCTAAAGTAAAACATAAAAAAAAGCAATAAAAATATTAGTTTTTCATAGGTCGATTTTTCCACAAGGTTTCGAATTTTTGAAAATGTTAAAAGTGTCTTGTTTTTGTTAGTTCATGCCATAGAGTATATTTTAAGAGTATGCACGCCAAATTTCAAATCGGTCGATTTGAATGTGAGATATCGTGGCGACGATATTGAAAAAAGTTGTTGGAGAAAATCGTATTTAAAGTTTTACAAGCAGCCACGACACTAAAACAGGTGTACCTTCGAAAATAAGTCAAATTTCAAAACATCCTTTTCAGGACATTTTTTTGAATACTTAAGCTATCGAATTACACTAGAGGTTAACAGTAGTCGTCCTCGACTTTTTATACTCTTTACATTTTAAATCTTAACAGGTAATGATTCATTCATAAGTCGACTTAAAAATATTGTATCGCACTAAACTAACAGACTTCTTCAAAGCTTTTTAGCTTTACGGCTTACAACAATATTTACTTTTTAGAAAAACGGCTGAAAAAACAAGTTAGAAAGGCTGCAGTGGAGAGAGACGATTGTAAAGGACCTGTACTTGTTCTAGGGCGTTATTTTAATATATAATTCAATATAAAATTGATCTGCCTGATGTATAGATAGACTTTCATTCCAATTCATTGATTGGATTGGATTGATTATATTCATTTCATTGATGGCTCTTGCTATTATAGTCTCAGAGACCAAGGTGTTCAGACGGACATTGCTATATCGGCACTTTAAGGGGTCGAATAAGCCTCCTTCTAGCTGTTTCGTACAATTCCGTTCTGACCAACCTTATAGACGGCTGTACTGTTTATGTGACTTTAGATTGAAACCGAAATAAAATTACAAAATGATATAAATGAGACATCGACACACTGTATATACACAACACAATAATTTTGATCAATTATTAAGTCAACCGTCTGGTTAACAGCTTTCCGTGATTGGAAACTCAAATCTTTATATGAAAATAGTTATTTAGTACTGACTTTGAATATAAAACAATCTGTGATTGATAAAAGAATAAAGCCGACACTTAAACGAATTATTCAGAAACTGAAATTAAATAGTTGGAAATCAAGTTGAAAGCCAACACAACAAACTTGACCTTTTGAACAAAAAATGAAATTCGTTTAACATATATACATACATATGTATTTACTGTGCCAAATTCTCTTTTAGTGCAAAAAGAGAACTCTTGCAATAACTTCGATATAGGTAAATGTATTAGGGTCTCTTTCAGAGTTTGACCACAGGTCAAGATACTGAACTGCGCATGCTCCTTAAGGATTTTCCTCTTTTCGCTTTGAAGCAAACTTCATGGGAACATTTTTCTATTTTTGGCAGTGGAGTCCGTCGGATCTAAGCTTGGTCCATTGGTCAGAGCGGTTCACTCACCTCAAACTCAGCCCCATCCTCGGGGTGGCCAACGTATTGAGTGCACGACACTTTCATCGATTTTCAAAGCAGACAATCAGATATTGGTCAGCTTAGATAACTGTCGGAGGAAAGCCTTGAGGAATGACCTTGGGCAGCCATAATTTTGATCCAGCTTAAGTTAAACACAGCACTCTCCACTTAAATACTACATCCATTCCCGAATGAATCGAGCAAAAGTGTTATTTAGAAAAACAAAAAAATTAAAACTATCAAACTTTCTTCATTTATCAATTTATCCTTTTATCTTTTATCTTTTTATCTTTTTATCTTTTTTTGGCGACACTGCTTAGAGAGATATTCACTTGATTCAGAACCGAGAATTTGACTGAGCTAAAAAAATATTAATACTGAAGACCTATGAAAGCCAATCGAGATTCACAACCGTCGGAGCTACTTAAAGATGATAACAAAGAAGCGTCCAGAGAAAGGGTTGGTCAAACCAACCCTTAAACCTTAAACCAAGCAGGACAGAGGTCAGTACATTTTGATTAGTTTTCCTATCATTTTGCACCCAAGAAAAGAAAAGAAAAGACAGTTGAATTTGTGAGAAAATTAAGTGGACAGACTGGTTTCACTGTGTTTCTTCCCAACTGTTCTGAACTGCTTGGTCAAAACTGGATTATTTTCTCACAGTTTTGCAAGAATAGACCAAAAAACTCGAAATATTAAAAAAAGTAATGACAGAATACTAAAGACTAAACAGATCACCAGCATTTGGTAGGGACTTGGACTCAAGGGAACGCATTCAGAGAATTGTTACCTTAAAGTAAACTAAAACTAACAATAAGCATGGCAATATTTGGAAAAAGATACTGATATATATAAAATATAGACAAAATTACACATTTTAAAGGGTAATTATTAAACAACTATGGCGAAATGTTTTAGGTCCACTGTCTTAATTGAATTATATAGTGTGCACTAACTAGACTAATAAGGGGTTTTAAGATATATATTCTTTAAAACATAGACCTTTTGTTCCTTATTACAAGAACATTCGTTTTTCTTTTGGCGTCCTTTAAAATAATGTGGTCAGTAGTTAAAGAGTTTTCTGAACAAAATCATGATTTCCATAGGGTGGGAGTAGAGGTTGGGGCACGAGTGGGTTTGGGAGTAGGGTCGGTGTAAAATAAGCGGCAAGTCGTGGAAAAGTATTAAGGAAAATGTTGAGGGAGCAAACTGATTTGCATTTCCACCGTCAAAATGACGAAGAGAAACGGAATCAGAAGGCGAAGACGAAGTAGAAGAAGCAGAAAAAGAAGACGAAGAAGAAGAAGAAGAAGAAGCGCGTTTTCACGCTGCCAATAGGCACGTGGCGCTGTGCTTAGCGGGTGCTTGCCATTGGTGAAAATAATTTTCAGTGTTTTTCCGCAGTTTTCCTTTCTGGCGAAGGCAGTGCATTTACATCATGCATACACCCACTTTCTCAGTCCTTCCCTTTGCCGTTCTACCTATTTCTCTCTCTCTCTCTCTCTCTCCCTCTCTCTCTCTCTCTCTATACCACACTTCTATTCAAACTCGCTCACGCTGTCCTTCTATCTTCTTCTCTCTTTTCCGCACTCCGTCGTTTAAGTGCTTCCTTATGTATTCGCTGGATAAAGTACTAACTTAGCCGCTGTGAAACATTTAAATTAAAATTGAATAAACGTCTTCTTCTTTTCCTTTTCCTTCTTCTGCTTCTTCTTCTTCTTCTACTCGAGACATGAAGAACAAAATAACCTTAAGCACTTTTTTAGACCCCGCACTCTAAATTTGTCTGAAACGAAGTGTGCGTAACAGGCAGAGAGTATATACATATATTCAGTCCGTCTGTTCGTCCGTCCGTATGAACACCTGGATCTTTTAAGCTACCCAAATCTTTTACAGACCCCAAATTTGGAATGAATGTCCGTCCTTATATCAGGCAGATGAAGTTCATTTCATATTGTTGTCACGCCCCCTAAAGCCCCCGCAACAAAACGACATAACTTGAAAATGACTACAGCTATCAGGACCGAAATTTACACATGTATATCGGTATGGTAACTATCCACACTAAGTTTGATCCAGATCGGACTACTATAGCCCATAGCTCTCATAGGACAAATCGAAAAAAAATTGAATATTTGCATGAAGACATCTTGTATTAATTGACCTATCACAACCAAACTCGTACATTATTTGTATAGTACCATTTTAACTATCCCCACAAAGTTTGATCCCGATCGGACGGATTATAGCCTATAGCTCTCATACTACAAACCCTTACAAGAAATAAAGATATAGTCGCCTCGCGACTTTAGGATACCCGTTACTCAGTTTCAATATGTTATTAGAGTTAAATCAATGTCTCCCTGCATTAGCCGTTCTAATGATTAAACGTGGTGTGGTCCAAGTGAAAGAAATGAATGTTACTATTTTCAGACTTGTATTCAAACCTTACGCCTGCGATTCAAGCACCATCACAGACAGAGAATTCATTTATTTTAAATTCATTATTACATGTAAATCAGTCTCATCTAAATAGTAGTGTTCGATTCTAAACGCAGTTTCGAATTTAGCCGACGAGTTGTTTTTAATACCCGTACTCATAGAGTAAAAGGGTACACTGTAATCGTTGGAATGTATGTAACAGGGGAAAGGAGACGTGGCAGACCCCATAAAGTATATATAGTCTTGATCAGCATCAATAGCCGAGTCGATATAGCCATGTCCGTCTGTCCGTCTGTCCGTCTGTCTGTCTGTCTGTATGAACAAGAGTATCTCAGAGACTATAAGAGCTAGAAAGGTGAAAGGGGACAATACCCAAGCAGTACAAGTTTGTTTTTTGACGCGCATAGTATATGTCTAGGAAGTACATGTACTAAACAAGTCTGATCAAAATCGGACAACTATATCGTATAGCTTCCGCAGGCCCGATAGATCAAAAATACGCTCCAAATGTGAATTAGTATGAATAACTTTTGAGTTGAAAAAGCTATATTATTCAACAATCGGTCGAAAATATGCTTCTGTGTCTTCTGTGTTAAACAAGCTATCTTATCCATCACCTAAACGACTGCATTAATATTATTATCATACCGTTATAACGTTAATAACATATTGAAACTGAATAACGGGTATCTAAGGCGACTATTGTATTCTTTCTTGTTTTCTATTGAACTTTCTAAACTTAAATTTAAAATATATTATTTTTAAAATTTGTATTTTCATTAAATACTATTAAATAATATTCAAATATCAATTTCGAATTGTAATATACGCTTTAATATTACGAAAAAATTTATTTTAAGAGCAATACATGCAAGAAACTCGAAAATTCTCAAAATCGGGCATATAGTAGACTGCAGTCAAGACCTCGTATTCATTCTAGTGTAAATGCACACTAAGCAACAAATAAGTAATATTTGACCGATTATCCTATGCGGGCTATGGGATTCAGTTGTCGATTGGCATAAATCGGGTGACTATAGTAACTGTCATGATATACACATAATGTGTGAGTTTTTGATTGTGTGCTTATTTGGATGGAACAGAATGAATACCGGCGCCTTTAACAGACGGCTAGCTCAACTGTAGCCTTTTTTAGTTGTATTGATTTTTTTTGTCTTCAAATTTCCATATTCCATTACCATTTTGCATGTTGCTAGAAAAGCCTATCTGGCTTATTTTAATTAAATAAATAATCGTATAACATCTTTTTGCTTTCTTCCTTCCCCATTGGCCTACCGCCTACCCCAGCCTCCTTTCCCCCTGCGGGCCTTTGGCGTTCGCGGTTGCTATGCCACGACGTGCGTAACGTATACGTATACGTAATGTGCTTATGGTACAGTCACGTCACAGCTGCTTACATTATAAAACGGGACTCTCAGCCCTCTGCAGTTGTCTCGCTCGCACTGCAGCGCTTAACGCTTGATTCGTCTTTTAAAAAAGCTGGCAAAAGTTTCCCTTCGTCTCGTTTCGTTTTAGACACACACATACACACATCTACTCTATATACATATGCTTGCTTTTGTGTGTATTAATGTATGTAAACAGTTTCTTTTCATTTTCTTTACTGCTCTTTGACGACACGCGTCGTGACCACACACAGGCACACGCACACGCACACGAACACAAACACACACGCAGCTTCGCGAGTTTTCCCTTATTGTACAATGTGTAAGGTTTTACACACACATAGGCACACTACAGAAGCATCTTGAGGGAAGATTTTGGTAAAACAGCGACATCAACAGCGCTCACAGCTTCAAAGGCTGCCTACATTTTCGACAGCGCCTTTTGATTGGTCGTTGGAATTTCGCGTCTTTCCTTCGATACTCGCGGATGCTGTTTACATACAATCACCCTGCCCGCACCCCCTTTTAAGATGGCGATTCCACAAAGAAGATTCGGCGCATGCATATATGTACATGAATGTGTGTGCGTGTGTGTTTGTGTGTCTGCGTGTCTCCGTGTGTTGCCGCCCACATCGCGAACCAATTTTGTTTTATTCCTTGAAGCCTGCCAAAAAGTTTCCACGAATACAATCTTGCAAGAAAGTTAGCTTACCGGTGAGGGGCAATCAATCTTAGAGGATTTTCAGTAGGAAGGGAAGGGAAGCAGAAGGGAATTTTTAAACCAAGCATAGTTTTTTACCTATGTTGTAATGTTGTTAAACATGAAAAGCTAATTAAATATGGAATTTTCTATATAAGAATAATAATGCTTTTGAAGATGTCAACTAAACTTAATATGTATATGCTTTTATTTAATCATATACAATAAAAATTATAAAATATAATAATATAATTTCTAAAGTTAACAGAACAAAATACTCCCAAAAATATATTTCCTTGGAATCTTTTCGAGTGTGGTGTCGCAAAACTAAACAAGAAAGAATACTAGAGTGACCTCCCGACTTTAGGATACCCGTTACTCATTTTCAATATCTTATTAACGATGTGGTATGATAATAATATTAGTGCTATCGTTAAATTTATAAATAAGATAGCTTGGCAAACAGAACGTTTTCATACAAATTCATGTTTAGAGCATATTTCCGACCGATTGTTCCTATAGCAGCTATGCAATATAGTAGTCCGATTTGGATCAAACTTGATCAGTATGTACATATATATAATATTATCGGCGAATGTATAATGTGTGTGTTTAGTCAACTCGAAAGTTTCTCATATTAATTCGTATTTAGGGCGTATTTTCAACAGATCGTCCCTATGGGAGCTATATGAAACAGATGTTTGATTTGGATGAAACTTTGTCAGTGTATCTAGATTATTGGAGAATGTATGATTAGTCTAGCTTCTTCAACTCAAAAGTTTTTATAATAATTCTTACTTAGGACGTGTTTTCAACAGATCGTCCCTATGGGAGCTATATGATATAGTCCGTTGAAAATAGAGCGGCATAAAGTGGGCGTGCCAATAAACAAAAGCAAACTTGCAGTGCTTGCCCATCTTATCTTTCATTTGCGACCAAAAAGTATATATATTCTTGATCAGCATCACAAGCCATATCGATGTCATGTCCGTCAGTCTGTCCGAATTTTTCAATACAAACATGCAATTTTAGACGAAAATCACTATGTCGACTCGGCTGTTGATGCTTATCAAGAATATATATACTTTATGGGGACGGCCACGCCTTCTTCTGCATGTTACGCACATGCGGGGTCTAAAAATTAAACAAGTTCTGTGTTAAAATAAAACATGATTCTTTCTCTACACTTTGCATTATGATTATGTTATTGTTATGTTTCTATCATGAACCTTGTAACGCGTTAAAGGAAGTGCGTTCGACACCATGAAGAATATATATTCTTGATTAAAATCAACAGCCGAGTCGATATACCCGTGTCCGTCTGTCTGTCCATCTGTTTCTATTAAAACTTGTCACTCATTTTAAATTATCCAGATGAAACTTGATATTGCTGTGTATTCTTTCAGTTCGTAAGCTTAAATCGGCTAGATCGGATGACTATATCACTCAATATTTATTTAGTGCCAAGTACTACATTCAAATCAAATTTTATCCAGCTTTCATACGAACAAACCCTTGAAAATGATAAAAATTTTTAATATGAAAATTTTCTTTATTTACTGAACGATTTCAACCAACTACACGTAATTTGAATGTGTTCTCATTCCCTGTTTGCTGACCAAATTTAACCCAGATGTGGAATGCTGCGTCATATAGCTGACGCATGAACAATCGGTTGGAAATACTTAGTATAATCAAGAAAGAAAAACTTCAGCCGAGCGAACAGACTGTAAGAGACCACCATTAACTTTATAGCTTTAGTCGATTCCAAGTTTTGGTGATGTGAAAAAAGTTTTTTGCAATTTGCGGGCGTGTCGAATATTTGAAATAACTTGATTCGCATGACGCATGGTCGGAATTACATAAGTTTAGAAACCGACGGACGGCTGTTGATGCTGATCAAGAATATATATATATACTTCATGGTGTCGGAAAAGACTCATTCTGTCTTTTACACACGTTTGGCTTCTAGCACACCCCTTTACTCATTTTTGGTACGGGGTCTAAAAATGTTTGAAATTTTTTTTATTGAATCCAAATTGATTTTAATCTTTGGCCGGCCCAAAATAACCTTTTTTTCCTGATATTAAATTAATTTGTTCAGTCCCCAAACAAAACAAAAAAGAAAAGTACAGTCGAGCACGCCCGACCGTATAATACTCTCTGCATTTTAATCCCGATTAAATTATTAAAATCGGTATTGAGATATTACAATGTATAGTATTTGCATTAAAACACTTTGAAACAAAAACAATCTAAGCATAATAAAACATACATATTTTTGTTTGTGTGCAAATACACATACGATAGTCCGATTTTTATGCGCCCTTCAGGATAGTTTGATATTGTCAGCCCCCACTCGAATTATACAATTACAATTCTATATAAACAAATGTTCATACGGACAGACGGACGGGCAGACGGACATGGCTATATCGACTCTATGTGGTCTGCCACGCCTCCTTCTCCCTGCTACATATTTTTGCACAAACCCAATATACTCTTGCAGAGAGTATAAAAATATATATACATATTATATAAAATAAAAGTTTGGTTTAAATTGTGACCTTATTAGATCTAAATTATAAAGTTAACTATATACATACATTTTCTTGTATATATTTCAAAATAATTTTTTGAAATAGCAAACGTGGAATCGATTTGATTTTTTAGCTTAAAAGTAAGCGACAAAATTCACTAATTTAGTTACTTACTGCAAGATGGCGCCAGTAGACAAATAATTTTGTTTTGCCAGCGCCATCTATTGGAATATGCTTTCAATATGAGCATCCGGTACTTTTTCTCGTTTACCATTTTTGGGAAATTTACTCTTTATAAATTAACACTCAAGGGTAATTTCTACAACACATGGTAGATTTCTATTGGCTGCTGATAAAGGCAATTTTCTCTTCTTCCCCTTTATGTCAACCACTGAATGCAGGGGTATTCCGAATTATCTGGAAGCTAGAAGATATTCAATCAAAGGGTCGAGCTTTGTTAAAGAGTAAATAGATACTTAGATATTTTGTAATTGTTTCCAAAAGATGCTTTCGAGAGCTTTTCCACGGGTTTCCCCGACATAGTAAGACAAGATGTGAGAGATAACTAACATACCTAACACATTTTTATTGTTTGAAGAATCTAATTTGTTTTAATAATAATTATTTGAAAGTCTTTGATTATGTTTAATGTATAATAAGTAACTTAATTGTATACATATGGCTACTTGTAGACATTTGTAAGATATTTAATAATATACATTTGGGCATTTCACAGCTTCTCCTCGAATGCTTTACGGAATCACGGTGTTTGTTAATATATAATAATGAATTCATTTTTTAATCTATTTGGTAAACTTAAATGTTGTAATTAAGACTGAGTTTTAAATATAAATGTTTTATCCTCGAGTATATTTGAAGCTGGTCTGTATAGTATGATAAATGGCATAAAGTCTATTATAGAACATAATTTTGAACTATTCCTTGACAAAAGTCCTTAAATAAGATTTGGTTATTAGTTGAGTTTACAACAAAAGTATTTAACACTTAATACATGAATGATTGGCAAGAGGACGGTAGAGAAACATTTTAAGTCTATGAGAAAGAATTGTTCGTTAAAAAGGATAACGCCGACACCGCCCCAACCCTGACCCAGGGACAGCAAACTTCTTCAAAAGAAGTTTAGTTGGACTAAAGGCACAGTTTTCAAAAGGGGGAGTGGCATTCAAAAGACTCAACGAAAATGTAACTAACGTAAATCTTATAATACTCTCCTCTAGTTTCCACTCCGTCTTCCTTCCTCATATCTACTCTCTCGGTTTTCAAAAACTTCTTCCACTTGATTCGAACAATAAAAACTTATCCCATGTCATCGTGTTTTGGGTCAATGATTGTTTTATAATTCTAGTTTATTTTTAATAATTATTTTAATAATTTAATACTTATATTGATCTAAATACTTAATTGATTTTACTTTTACTTTTGTTTCACTATAGAATACCATTATTTTGAATTCATACTTCTTTCTTTTCATTGTCAAAATCCAGATGAAGTTACTTATATATTATTCAAGATTTAGTTTTTTTAGATTTTTACTTTAATTTAATAATTGAAAATTATAAAAGTATTCTATACTTTCAACAATATTTCCTAATTACGTAACTTGTCCTTGACCAGAACCGTTTAATTTATGAAACTTGTTGGGTTAGGCTAAATTTAGTGAACGCCACAAGAAATCGTCACAAAGTACTGAACTTTGTTGTGCACAACTGAATTATTCTGTTCTTTTGTATTTTAGTATTTTAGTATTTTTTGTTTTATCGAACCCAGTCCTAATGGGCTTGAAGCCAGTGCATGAAGAGTGGACAAAAAATTTGAATAAATAAGAAAATCAACCACCGTCAACTGCCCGAGCAGCGCTATTGCCAGTTTAGATACAAAGCACAATTCGGCATCTTTCCGCAGAGCCCATTCTACAGCCCCACACCCACACCCACACCCAGCCCCGTCCCCGTCCCCAGTTACACCCACCCGCCCACTTGTCAGGACTCCGTCCGAGACGGGCCAGGGCAGTGGTTCGACTTCGGCAAGTTGAGACAAGTCGAGGCAAGTCGAATCGCGTTTTGGCGTCGACAGCAAAAGAAGCCAACAAGGCCAGCTTCCCAAGCAAAGAAATAGAAAAATTATGCCGTTTTCCCAGGTCTTACGCCCGAACGCCAACACGGCGTATCTCTGGACCTAAAAGAAAATCTGCAAAGGGGCTGAACGGGCTGAAAACTGGAAAGGGATATAAAAAAGTACACAGTAAAAAAGTCTTGGTGTGTCACTCCTCAGTAGAAAAGCAGTGGCACAGTTTCTTATACTCCGTTTCCATTCGAATTTTGTTTTAACAGATCCGACTAGGAAGAAATTCTACAGTCCACACTCTGAAGAAAACACGGTATTCGCTCAATGGGGTTTTTCCCCATCTTGTTGCCAACTTTCAACTTTAGGAGCTAAAGCATATAGCGGTCTGACTCTGACCAAACTTAGTTAATTTATTTGGTAACTGAAACTCGGGCAGTTTGCAATTAATAGTAATCTGAAAATAATCTTGTACACACTTTTAGTTCACAGCAAAACTTGACCTACTCGATACATGGACGGGACGATACAAGGTGCTATCTCTGAAATCTAGGTTACCATACGGACAGATTGACAGTCGATCTTGTCTGCCTAATACACATTTTTTGCGTCTGACATGGCTAAAATCAGAGTGATTATTTATTGTATATATTGTAGGTATTTCAGCTGTTTTATTTGTCAACCATTTTACCAAACTATCGAAAGATAGTAAAGGTAAATGTATATTTTTTATTTATTTTAATTTAGGCAATTTAATGGAGTGTTTTGAAGATTTCATACTGTAATTTGTTTCTGTGTAGGAGTAAAGGAATGGGAGGGGGCAATCAGAGCAGAGCAGAGCAGAGTTGTCGCTGTTGTTGTTGCTGCTGTTTTGTTTTTGTTGTCGTCATCATCATCAATATTTGAATTTAAAATTTCTTATTTTGGCAAAACACGCGCCATATTTATTTCTTTTGATTTTTCTCGCTTCTCGCTTGCCGCTTCCCTGCGTTCCAGTTTTTTGAAGGATCTGCCCAACTGCGGACAGTGGGGCGGTGGGACAGTCGGTCGTTCGTCCTGCGCATACCGACCACCGACCACCACCACCAGCGATATTCCACTCCCACTCCCCCTTTCCGGCTTCCCCGTCCTTCCACGTTTTGTTTTATTACGCAAGCATTTTCCACCATTAATAGCCGCGAGGCATTAAATTTTTAAATCACCCGCGTGAGGAAACGATGGGTGGGTGGTTGGTGCGGTGTGTGAGGGGAGTTAGAGGGGTGAGTGGGAAGTGGGAGTGGAAGTGGGAGTGGGTGATGGCAATGACTGGCGATGGCGATGGCAATGGCAATGGCGATGGCAATGGCGAGATGGAGACGCTGATGTTGTTGTTGATTTGGGCTGTACAGTAAGGGAAGGGAGAAGTGGTGTAACAGTGGGAGGTGTGTGGTGGGTGGTGGGAGGTGGCAGAAGCGCGCAAGAGTCCAACGGTAATGGCGTAACAAGTACAGTCGCGCAGAAAAAACTAAACTTTATGTTCGTCACTTTCAGAAAAGAAAACGGGCCATGAAATATTTCGGAGGAGAAATTGACCCATTCCCAGTATTTCAATAAAATTCCACGTCCAAAAAACTGAGCAATATGATTTAGGAGAAATTTCCATTTCCTATAAACCAACAAAACACAATCGAATGTAATTTATATTGAAATTTTATTCGAAGACATGAACTATGAACTCTTTTGTTTAGATTTAAATTTATTAAAATATGAAATTGTGATGTGAATGTGTTTGCATTGGAAATTGTATTGATTAACGATTTAAACACTCTCTCATTAGACAACCATTCATTGCGAATTACCGTCGACACAGTTTCTATTGGTTTTTCCATAGTTAAATAATAATTTCAGAGCATGTTGAGGGAATTTTCTCGAAAAGTTGGTAACTAAAATTACATTCTTTAATATGTAGAATGCTGTGGACAGAAGTGGACCCTTAATATTATTGGCTATAAAATGTAGAAAATTTGAAATGTTCCCTTTTTGTTTTTTAATCGCAAGAGAAACTCAAAACACAGCACTCCCTTGAACAAGAGTTTTGAAATTGTGTCCCGAGGTATTACTTTTTGTGTTTCTTGAAACTACAGGGAGAAGTGGACCGCCCAACTTTTCTACATACAAAATGATGTGATTCCTAAAAATTAGAGACAGTTGGGCTTTGTGGATGAGTAAATTAAATGAAAATAAACACACTCCGATATTTTATTAATGCCCACTTGCTTAATTGCATCAATTTTTCATATTCGTTTCTTTTCTTGGGTGTTTTCTCTCCATTTTTCATGACATGAAACTATATAGAAAAGAAAATGAAACATTTAAATAAATATGGAAATAATTTACTGTTTAGAGAGCGGCATTACTTAAGTGATCCACTCCTATAGACGAATAGTGGTCAACTTTTGCCTACCAAAGTCAGTGATAAGAAAAAATCACTGTGCATCCTGAAGAAAGTATTGTAAACTAGCATATATATCTTTCTGGCCAATAACAGTGAAAATGCAATGCCAAGTCAGATGATTTACGAGAAAGGAGAAAACTTTCGATGGCACAATGCCCTGATCAGCACAAAATTAGATTAATAACCCCCAAATACTTATTATAGATCTGGCGGTGGATTACGTCAGTCCTCAGCACTCTATTCAATAAAAAACATCTAAGAAAGGCAACAGCCGAGCAAGGCTGTTAAAAACCCCCTGATCATTCTGGGCCCATTTTCTTACAAAGAAGTCACTGTTGACCGATGTATCCTAGGGGAGCTATAGCTGTGCGATACAGATCAAACTTGGTGAGGATAGTTATAAAGGTAGCGATAGCTCGGGGCGGTAGAAAGCGTGACTCCAATTTAAAATAAACTTGATGAAAACGGACTTTCATTCCAAACTAGGTGGCTCAAGCTCTTATAGTCTCTACTCTTTTTTTAGAGTACATTTTGAACACGATTAATATAATTGATATTAGATCGCATATTTAATGTGTTTAGCATATCGACTATATTATTCCGTAAGAAGTCTTGTCAATTTCAATATTTATAATTCAATATTTCTTACACTCTATATAAGGTAACCTGTTAACAATTCAAAATAATATTGTAGCCATGTACAGTTTTTTTAATACTTTAGTAACCTATAACTTCAAGTATTTATTACTAAGATTAGAGTCACCTAATATGACGATCCTCAAAAGAGATCTATTATACATTTATGCAAATTTGTTTCAACATAGGTAAGTCCAGGTAACGACGCACCCTCGAAGACTTGAAGACAGACGCTTAAAAAAGTAACCCTTTATCTTGAGGTAAGGAAAAGTGATGAGAAAAGCTGGGCCATCTTCGAGTTTGGACTTTTATCGGACTGTTTTGGAATAACCACATCTACACAGTCCGAAGTGCATAGAACAGTCAGCAGCTGCAGCTGCTCAGATGCTGGTGACCCTACTGGACCAAAGGGGCGCACCTAGAAAACTGGTTATCTCACGCATCCCTCTTTAGAGCAGCCCAAGGGCAGTGACAGGGGGAGGGGTCAGGGAAAGGGGAGAATCATTTAAAGGCAAAATCTGCAGCAGAGTTAGTAGTCAAATTTATTTACTATTTGTTATGTTGTTGAGGCCCAGCGGACACTTGGAAAGTAACTTCTCGCATAGGGTTGGGCATTGTCCTGCACTGCCCTGTTCTGCCCTGTCCTGTTTATCCTGTCCTGTTCCGGCCGTCTACCCCTTCGTAGGTCAGTTCATTTGCATAACAAGCGGCCTTCACTACAACGATCAGGGATCAGGGACGTTGGTCGTGTCCTTCCGAAGGAAACTGGTCAAACCGGTTGGGTCACAACCTTATCAAATTAGAATACATATGTGATATGTACATGCGTACACACGCTCACACACGCACACACGCACAAACGCACACAAACACATGTCTGTGTCATACACAGAAAAATATAAAACAATCCTACATAATTCAAGTTTTATTTAGTAGTTACTCAACACAGATCTTTTAAATAAGCAAACTGATGTTTAGAATGTGCCCTCTTATAGATTAAATGTTTTGAGCTTGGTACATTTTTTACTGGATTTTACTCGGTTGAAGGATATTGTTCAGAATTGATTGGACTTATTTTATTTTTGGAGCTTACGCCTGTTGTCCAGTGTTGCCCAAAAACATCCACAGTTCGTAGCCTTCTTGGCGTTCTTGTGCTTCATTGCTCGAGCTTCCATTAACGGTAACTCACACAGTCTTATGGAAAGCTCGAAATATTTAGACCCTGTGCTCCGAAAAATACACGGGTCGATTAGATTTGCCTATGAAAATGTGCGTAACAGACAGCAAGAGCAGGAGGTGTGAACCTTCTTTCTTCTCTTTTCCTTGAACCTTCATAAATCTACATCTCAGAGACTTAAAGATTAACTATATTAGTATAACTACAATATTGTTAAGGAAAATAAGTAATAATAAGGGTCACCTTCAGCCCGGCTTGCTCGACAGTGGCCCTTCCTACCAGTTTCCATTACGTGTGCGTACTGTGTGTGAGTCCGAGTGAAACCGGTGGAAGGAGGGAGAGGAAGAGGGAGAGGGAGAGGGAGACACATTCGACTTGCTCATGAGTAAATAAATATTCTCACATGTGAGTTCTCGCTGAGAGACAAAAAGTGTTAAAGCCTCGTACGAATCATTCGAAGTTTGACATCGCAGACGAGCAAACGGGCATACGAGCATACGAGCATACGAGCATTTGTGCAGCTAAACAAAGTGTACATTAAATAAATGTAGTCTAGAATATATTCAATATGTTAACACAATTAATAATGTTTTAAAATAATATACATATTCGGTTTAGTGTAAATGTAAAGTGTAAATTAAGCAAGTTATCAAACAACATACAAGAAATGGCTTTAGCCCAAACAATTTTTCAAGAATAAATCCGAAACACCAACGTTTAAGCAATCCCAAACATGACAGAAATACAATATTTAACGTTTTAACAAATATGTGCTTACATTAAAATGATTAGACTCTGTACTCTAAAAAAGAAAAGAGCGGTCTATTAGCTTCGTCAGAAGCTATATGTGCGTATTAAGGAAAAGGAGGCGTGGCCGACCCCATAAAGTATACACACGGGTATTCTTAAGCAGCATCAACAGCGGAGACGATATAGCAATGTCCGTCCGTATAATAACCCTGGATCTTCTAAGCTACAAGAGCTAGAGCCGCCAAACTATGAATGAAAGTTTGTCTATATGTCATTCAGATCATGTTTATTTCAAATTTTTGGCAAGCACCCTACAGTCCCCGCAAATTGTAAATAAAACTACAACTTCAAAACTATCAGAGCTATCATGACCAAAAGTAACACATTATGTGTGTTGTACCAATATATGTAACTAACATACCAAGTGTGATTCGGATCGGACAACTATAGCCCACAGGAGAAATTGGTCAAAAAATATGACATTTGTATGAAGACATGAAGTGCTAGTGAGCTGTCATCCAAACTCACATATTATACGTATGGTATCGTTATAACTGTGCTCACTAAGTTAGATCCGGATACTACAATTATATAATATAGCTCCCATAGGAACATTACATACTTCTATGGAAAAATGCGCACTAGAAGGAGTATGGGGTCTTCTACAGTCGGCCCGCACCATTGTAGCCTTTCTTACTTCTTTTGGATCCCATTCTTTCTCAAAACATCCATAGCTAACAAAAAAGTTGTCTATATTTCTTTACAAGCCCAAGCATTACAAATAAAGTATTGGATTTTTTTGTGGATATAATTAATGGTTGAGTTTTATTTTTATTTATAAAATTAAATTAATTACAGCACAGACGACTGTATGGCAACCAAGGAAGTCAAAATATTTATTCATTTAAATAGACTTGCAAGAAAAATGCTACCATTTTGGTTTTCTTTACAGATCGATTTTTCTCTATACTAAGTATTTTATGTACATATGTATGTATGTATATGTTTTCAGGAGCACAGTCAACGATTGCCTCAGTTTTGTTTTGTATACATATACACACACACACTTCCATATATACAAATACAAGGATATATATTTTTTGTTGCCTCTTTTTAAATTGCCAAAGTCTTGTGGCCCAAGAGGGTGTACACAAGCACATAGATATAAACGTTTCACATTTATAAGAATTTGATTGTGTGTGTGTGTGTGTGTGTGTGCGCGCTCTCGGCCAACCATCTTGTTTCCTGCAAGTGTACAAATACACTTACTCACCACCACCACAGCGTTCACAACAGTAAAAAAGAACGACAAAAAATAAAAATAATAACATAGCAGTCAACCATTCCAATGGCAGAGCCAAGGCCACAGTCGGACTCTGTCTTCGTGTCCGAGTGCGAATGCGAGGGTGGGAATAAGGGAGAGCGCAAGTGAGATGGCGAAGGCGAGTGCGAGAAGAGAGCTCGTCCATTTGGTCGCTCATTGCTCAAGTCAACAACAAAAGAGAGCGGGGGCAGGCGAGATGGGGATGCTTAACAGAGGACATAGGACAGCGGACAGCGGACAGCAGGCAGAGCACGGAGCGCAGAGGTGAGAAGCAACGTTAATGCTGATTTTGATGATGCTCTTCTTGATGGCCGGACAACATCTATGATGGCTTTTTTCGTCGCTTCTTTATGCAATAATTGTATTTTTCTTTTAATCAGAAATTAAAAACATAACTTAACTCACTAACTACATCTTTACTAATTAACCGTTATTATATATTTATACATGTTGAAAGAAATTGATCGAAAAATTTGGTCTATTATTTGATCATTTAAATCCGTATTTAATATATAATATAATTTCGTAAACTATAAATTTTCTCTTTTTATTCGCACCTCAGAGACAATAAAAACTAGAGTCAACAAAATTTGGAAGCCGTCGACACCATACGCAGATCCAGTTTCAAATGAATCAATCAGGAATAATTAAATAATGATAATCTTGAGTAAATTAATAGTAAATAGTGTAAGGTGGACAAGAATGGATGTTGCACAACTTATGTGTAATTTCTTCAGATACTTTAGTATAGTACGTACAACTTACCCAATAAGAGAGAAATGAACTTCAATAAAAAGTCAGCAAATGTCGATGTCAATTGCAATTAATTTTCACATGTTTAATGGAAGAATTCTCATGCGTGTTTTGTATTTTTTTTTTGTTTGTTTTTTACTTAGTTATCTTAACATTGATAATAATAAGTATAAGTTGTTAGATTTAAGTTTTAAGATTTAATATTTATTATATTACATACACTTGCTTGATTGCATTTAATACAGATTGCAGCGTACAAGTTACAATAAGTAAGTATATATTGAGCTGCAGTTGGATCATTCATCTCTCTCTCTCTCTCTCTCTCTCTCCCCTTTCACTTTATCTCGCTCTGTCTCTCATCATTCGATATTCGTTGATTTATGCATTATACATATATGAATTTGAATACGTTTTTAGCAAACTGGTTTAATCAGATAATTAAATGTGCTTTATGAATTCTCCTTAGATCCAATACTATATCTACGATAATAGGCGATCGCTGCATAACAATAATAATTATTATTATTACGTGGAGAATTTGCGTAGGCTCAGACTAGCATATATATACGTACTTGCCGGGGCGGCAGGGATGTACCTATATATATCCATACATACACCATTCTCCTGGGCTTAGCGCGTTTATTTGTTTACAAAAAATGCTGGATTTGGTGATAGATTTGGAGGCATGGCAATCATGTTGCCACCGCCCAGTTGTTGCTGCTGTTGTTGTTGTTGCTGCTGACTGCGCGTATTTGTGGCATAAAGCTGTTGCTGAAAGCTGTGATATTGCTGCGCATACTTAAGATCATTTGATGAGGGCCCCACGAAATTAACGCCTACAGGGCCACCGATGCCGGGACCACTAGCAGCACCGCCACCGCCATTGTTGACACCGCCGGCAGCCATTAGTTGATTGCTGTTGTTGTTATTGTTGGGAGCTGACATAACGGCATGACCTTGACCTTGGGTTTGACCTTGCATGCACATTTGCCCTGCATTGGGTGGCATAGACTTGTGATGCGGCGGCCTCACCTGGCCCTGCTGTGCGTGTGCTGTGTGTTGACCGCCAGGAAACATTGCAGAGCCAAGCGTATTGTTATTGTATATAATTGTTGGATCATTACAGTCCAAATTATCGCCAGGATTTAATGCAAACTGTTGTCCCTGTCGGTTAACAACATTTGCCGACCCTGGTCCTGGTCCTGGTGCGGGTCCTGGCCCTTGACCTGGCCCTGGTCCTGGCATGCGTGAGCCAACCATCATGGCATTATGCTGCCGCATGCCATGAGGTCGCATACCACGGATCATTCCAGGCTGTCCCATGTGACCACCGCCAACACCGCCTACAACACCATCATCGTCCAGGCCCGGCGGCAACTGATTGCAGTTTTGAAAGAAATTCATGGGAATCCCATTGCTGCTGCCATTGGGATTATTTATCATTTTGTTGCTGTTGTTGCCCTGTTGCTGCTGCTGTTGTTGCTGCTGCTGCTGCTGCTGTGGCTGTTGTTGCTGCTGCTGCTGCTGTTGTTCGTTGGCCGAGTTCATGTTCATGGAACCAGCTCCAAGCATCATGGGTGGTACATCGTGTGCAGCCATTTGTGGATTCGCATAGCGTTGCAGGAACTCCAAACTAGGAGGCATACGGACGTTATTCCCACCATTATTACCATTATTATTGCCATTATTATTGCCGTTATTATTGTTGCTGTTGTTGCTGTTATGTGGTCTCACAGGCATATACTGTATTGTATTAGGCGTACTCGCTTTCACTTGAATATTTGGATTGAAATTGGGCCCGAAATTAACTGGCATACGTGCCATCATGCGTGCTCCAGGCGGTAATATGCCATGGAACCCTGGACCTGGTACACCTCCATTTGGTGGACCAACAGCTGTATTAAAGCCGCACATTTTGGGATTCATCATGCGTTGGCCCATTGAGTTCATCAACGGATTTGATGAATGACAGTTATTATTCGCATTGTGATTCATGTGCTCCAATTCTGAAGGGTCCAAATTGGGCATCATCCCAACGCCGCCATGTTCCATATTAATGCTATTCATGTCCGTGGGTATCATGCCCATGTTTATCCCGCCGGCGGGACTGCCCCCTCCTCCGACACCCGACACACAGCTCGTCAGCTGCTGTGACATTTGGGCCAACGATGATATTGGATCGAAGTTCTGCGACATCTTGTTCGGAGCTGGTCGATTGTTTCCCGGGTTATTCGGATTCAACGGCATGTTATCGTTGCGCCGACCAAACTGTACAGGTGGACCGCAGTTTTGACGCTAAAAATTTAAAAAAGTCACAAATAATCAGTAACGAAATTTTACAAGCCTAGCCTAGGGGACCTTCTCATGGAGTGGGTCGCCAAAATGGTAAAGTTTGATCACTTTTTGATTTGATTTGATTATTTTGTTCGTTAAATATTTTAGAATAAACAAAATGACGGCTCCCTCTACCTCTGCGTTTCCACAACTTAACGTGTGCTGCGTCGGGTAGTGATAAATAATGAAAGGGAATAACATTTTCTTTACCTAAGCCAAGTAAAAGATAAAGTAAAAAAAATTTATATGAATTTAAAGAAATGATTTAATTTCAATTAAAAAAAAAAAGGCATTGAGAATTTTATTCCCTTTTATTAAGATTTCGAATGAAGTTAATCGGATGGATAGATCGAGCCCTACCCATGAAGTTAGGTTGAACAAGAAAAAACGGTTATCTTCGGCTCGCCGAAGATTAAATACCCTTGAATATTGCGTTAATTTGGTTTCAATCACCAATTATTTCTATGGTAGCTATATGATATAGAAGTCCGATTTAGATGAAATTTGAAATTGATTCTCCGAGAATTTCAACGAAATCGGATAATAGACACCGAACATTTTCATACTAAGCATTTCAACCGATTGTTCCTATGGGAGCTATATGATATAGTGGTCCGATCTGTCCGATTTTTACAAATGATCTGCGTGCAGAGAGAATACACATCTGTACCAAGTTTCATTAAGATAGCTTTAAAACTGAGAGACTAGTTCGCATAGAAACAGACGGACATGTCTATATTGAATCGGCTGTTGATGCTGATCAAGAATATATTTACTTTATGTGGTCGGAAACGCCTCCTTCAATGCGTTACAAACTTCGTGACAAAAACAATATACCCTCTGCAAGGGTATAAAAACAGTGTTCCGAAAAAAACGCGTTCAGTTTTTGTTTAACGTCTTCAAGCCCGTGAAAGGCAGGAGCGTTCGAGTCGTTGTAACTTTGAAAATAATAATACGATCGGAAAATCCTTTTGCACATACATATCTTTCTTTCATTTTATAAAAAAGTTCGATTTGGCCGACACAATCCATAAGAAGATCCCCTTAAAAGGCTTTCTCGTTGAAGTCGTTGACGATAAGAATGTGAATTCAGTTTAGAAAGCTCAAAAACAAAAATAAAGTTCAATTATATCCGACTGATTATGAACGGATTTTATGAACTCTTTTCTGTCATAAGCCTGATCTGCAACAAGTTTCATCAAGATAGCTTTTAATAGCAGACGATAATCGAACATGAATATAGTTTTCCTTTCTTTGTAACAAAATTAGGAAACAATCTTTATTAAAATGTTCACTCACTTCCAGAGGATTATTGCCGTTGGGTCCTTTATAGGCATTCATTGGATTGCTTGGATTTCCTTGTAAATGACCGTGTGCATTGAAATTAATCCCTGGACTTGTGGCCGGAAAGCGCGGATCCATGTTGTTGGACTCGATCATATGGTTTCCTTGGTTCAGGTTCGTAATACCGTTACCGGGAGAACGATTTCGCTGTGGACTTGGTCTTGTGCTCTTCGAATCACCTACAAAAAATTGATTGATACAATATTAGTAAACTGAAACATAACTTGAAAAACAAGAAAGAACAGTACAGTCGAGCACGCCCGACCGTATAATACTCTCTGCATTTTAATCCCGATATTATTATTAAAATCGGTATCAAGATATTACAATATCTAGTACTTGCATTAAAACACATTGAAAAGAGTATAACAAAAACAATCTAAACATTATCACACATACATCTGTTTGTATGTATGCGAATACACAAACGTTTAAGAATATATGTATGTATGTGTGTATTCGGCGTGGCCAGCGACTGCGGCCAGAGCTGTCGCCACACAAGCAGCGAAAACGTTTCTGTCTCGCTTGCACTCATTAGTGATATTGCGTTCAATTATCAATATTGTAACGCTTCTAGTTTTCTTGTTTGTAGTCCGATTTTAATGCACCTTTCAGGAATAGTTTTATATAGTTAGCCTCTACTCGAATTATACAATTACAATGCTGTACTACATGAACAAATGCGTAAAAAATTCAGAATTATTTGTATGAATTGTGGGAAAAAGGGGCGTGGCAGTCCAAAATTTTAAATGCCAATGCATTTGCGCTGTCGCTAGGAACCTCCATACCAGAATTGGTGATCCTAGGTGCCATGGTTACTGAGATATTCGCCGAAAACACCGATTTTTTCCGAGGTGTGTCTAGTTTTTTGCTCATTGAGATTCTTGTATTGACTGACTAAATATGTGATCGATTGACACCAAGCTCGAACTTGTAGCTCTTACCATCTCTGAAATCTGTTTGTTCATACGGACAGACAGACGGACAGACGGACATGGCTATATCGACTCGGCTTGTGATGCTGATCAAGAATATATATACTTTATGGGGTCTGCCACGCCTCCTTCTGCCTGTTACATACTTTTGCACAAACCCAATATACTCTTGCAGAGAGTATAAAAAAACGAGATTCAAATTAATGTTAGAACGCGACAAATACTCAGCTAAGCTAAGACAGAGCGATGTTTTCTTATACTTATATAAAGCGTCTGTCAGGTTGAGGCCTGCTTTAAAATGCATATTTACCAGTATTCTGGGTTGGGTTAAATGACTCCAGTTCCTTGGGCGAGAGATGCGAAAGCGGCGTTGTGGGATTACTGTTTAAAGGGTGATTTATAAGGTTGGAGGAACTACTTGCTCCAGTTCCACCTCCGCCAGTTCCACCTCCTCCTCCCCCTCCACCACTTCCAGCACCCGCACCCGCTCGTTGTCGACTTGACGGCGAACCAGCTTCTGTTTGGAAGCAGTTCTTAGCTGCGGACGTGGTCGAGGATGCTGTCGTGGATGCAGCTGATGTCGCTGAGCCAGTCAACGGCAATTCCATGCTGGGAGAATTTGCTGGCAGTCCAAGAGCTCCTCCAACCGTTCGTGGTGAGGGCAGGGATAGATTATTGGGGCTGGATGGATTCGGCGATTGCGTTGCAATTGGAACCGAGGCTGATCTTTGCGTGGGATGATACGGTGGAGGTGGTCCCTGCACATTGTTTCGGCCAAGCGCTGATCCTGCTACCGGTACTGGTCCAGCTGCCTGTCCGATCCCCGCCGTTGCTCCACCAGGACGACAGTTGGCTTTGCCGCCACCCTTCAAGCGCTCTTCGAAGAATTGCTGTTGTATTTTTGTCCATTCCATTTGAGACATGCCCGCTTGTGGTAAAGGCATGCCTTCACCCTTATCAGCAGCACCGTTCCCTCCGCCCATCATACCAAAGGGTGCCATCATTTCTGGTGAATTGGCCAGCATATTGGGGTTCTGTGTTGGAGCATTGTTGGCAGAACCAGGGCATTGCATACCAACATTCATATTCATGTTCATTACACCTGGTGCTGGTCCTGGTCCCGATCCTGGCCCTGCTCCAACAGCCTGTCCACTCGTTGTCCCAGCCGTGGATGTGGCTGTTGTTATTGCAAGATTGCCTTTAGAGCCAGCAATTTCATTTATAACATCTGCCGGCAACGGCATGGGCATCAGCACATCCTCTCCAGCTACAGCTCCTCCCACTCCTACTCCACCTCCTCCTCCAGCCAACTGTCGCTGCATTTGAGCATTCCCTGCTGTCCCTCCTGACATATTCATCATCATATTTGCCATGGCTCCCGCATCATTGCTCAATTTGTCATTTTCGGGAAACAGAAATTGATTCATTTTCTTGAGTTTGGCTAATTGCTCTTCGCGATGTTGTCGTTGTTGCGGAGTTAGATTCTCATCGGGCACCTTAACGCCCTGTAGAGATATGATATTATTATCCGAGCTCAGATCACTGCTGCACTTTGCCAAAACACTATCTACGCCCTCCATTAGCTTCAGATCACTCGAATTAACCGGTTGACCCACTCCATCTAGATTGTTTCGACTGACATTGCCCGTCTCCCAGCACATTAGATCACTCTCATTGACCAGGGATTCATTTGTGCTGGATTCGGCAAATGCTGGATTCATTTTTTGATCAGTTTGGTTATTAAAAAGCGTTTTGACGCCACCTCCAATCATTTTTTGCGGAGGCTGCAGCATTTTTGAAAGATTTGGATTGCAGTTTGGATTTGAATTCGGGTTTGAATTTGGATTAATGTTGCTATTCGGATTCCAAGAAACAGAATTCGGCATATTATTACAGATGCCAAGTCCCAGTGCTGAATTTTGACGCTGAAGCTTATTCATTTTCATGGGATTCTTAATGAAGAAATCCTCGAGGAAACTCTTCGTCGCCGGTTGTGTGCAGTGATAAGCGATAATCGTTTGAAATTGCCCGCTCAGAACCGCTTCAGCCCCTTTGTTGGCCAGTTGAGTGGAAAATACAAATATGTGATTCTGTTGTTGCATATAATCCAAACAGTTGTTGGCAATAAAACCGCCGCCCACTCCAGCACCAGGACCCGAATTAGGACCATGACCTAATCCCAGACCCAGACCTAGTCCAAGAGTCACGCCAGCATTTGAGGATGTTGTTGTCTCCGCATCCAACGAGTTAACCATCGTTGACGCTATTTCATCCATAACCGATGATGACGTCTTATTATTTTCACTGTTATTAGCATTGAGCTCCATTTTAACTGGAAATATAATAATTTTATTAGCAACAAGAATTAGAGGCTTTCTCTGGCATGCCAAAGAATTTATACTCTTGCCCGTGTGGTACCCAAGTAATAGTAATTATCTAATCGTTTTTGTGGTGTAAGTGAATTATCCTGAGAGAATTCTTATACTGAAAACATTCATAGCTAAACATAATTTTGTTCTGTAGTTTCGATGTGAGCTTTTCAAGTAGTGATCACATATACATTTAGTCTAGATTTCTCTAAAAACTACTAATACTATTACTAATATATAGTAAAACTTTTACCCGTCATTTTAAATTTCTAAAGCTATATAATTGCAAACCAGTCGAGCTAACGGCTATAATTTAATAAGTTTTAATACTCCTGCTTTTGGTAAAGCTTAATAAGATTAACAGCTAAATATAGGAATACATACCGGGAGTGTCAGATCTATCGGGGGCATTACTGACAATTGGACCAATCGATCCAATTGAGCCAAATCCCACGGGGGACATGTTTGGTGAAAATGTCTCCTCTTTCTTTAAATTTATATTTAAGCTGCCCAAAATATCCGAGGGTTCTTCCTTAACCGTAGCCAGGCCCGGAGCAGCAGCAACACTTCCAGGGCCTCCTCCCACGGGTCCAGACACAGAGGCCACTTTGTCGCCACTGTTTTGATGCACTTTATCCAATCCACTGCTTCCAGACATGACCAATTGCGCTGATGTCGCCGTTGATATACCTATGAAAACAAAATATTTAAAATGAAAAAATTCAAGAAACGAGTCCTAAACGAAGTTTTAGACAGTTTCTCAATAATGAGAACAGGGCCTTTTACAGTCGGTCTTGATAAACTGTACCCTATCGGACTTGTTCCACTGAGTGATAAGTAAATCAGCGATCTTCTTGCCACACAGGTGAAAATAGAAATGCAATTTTAAATTTACTATTATTTCATTGATTTACTATCAATTTAGGAAACAATGTACTTGCGCTGCTCAACTGTTGAATGACTAGTGGCCGAAGGGAATGATAATACACATTTTATTGATTGTAAAATATTACCGGTCTCTTCCTTTATGATTGTTTTCTTCTTCTTTAGTAACTCGTCTTGATCGATTTGGGCGAGATTGGCGGTAATGTTGCTGCCATTGTTGTTGCTGGTATTGTTGCTGTTGTTGTTGTTGCTGTTGTGGCTGGCGTTGATAGAGGAATCGTTCCCATTGTGTGCTTGTTTTGGGGGAGAATTGATGCTACTAGCAGAATTTAGTCTACCAACTGCCCCGGAAGTAGTATTTTCTGCAGTTCCCGATGCACTAGCACCTGTATTAGGATTGTTGTTGTTACTGCTGTTGATATTATTATTGTTGTTGCTGTTATTGTTATTTGTGTTTTGGGGTTTTGAGTTTTGGGTTTGATTTTTGCTAGATGCACCATTATCATCCGACATTTTTGCGTTTTCTGAAAATCCAAAATTATAAATTAATTTAAAAACAAATTTTTAAAATTTGATTACAAGCAGTTACCTGGCGAGAGGTGAGAGAAATTTTCGCTTTTTGTCTGTACCTTCAGCGTTTTCAAGCTCTCAATGGCATCTGTTGATGCTTTAGTTGTTGTTGATTCTTGTGGTGCTGTTGGTGTGGTTGTTGTAGTTGCTGCTGCTGTAGTTGTTGGTGCTGTTGTTGTTGTTGGTCCTGCATCAGCGCTCGTTGGTAATTGGCTAACGCCTCCAGTTCTTGTGGACAGCATTCTAAACTAAGCAACATGGAACGCAAGCGTCTCTGTTCACAATCTTGTGGATTTGATTTTATCCATGCTTCTTTAAGTGGAGGCCTTTCAGCTCCGACTTTTCAGCAATCACTTTACTCTTTTTATTACTGTATTTTAGTGTTTTCGCTTGAATTTTGGGTTTATCCTAGGCTTAAATTTGGATTACACGAGCACTAAAGCACGCACACACATTTGTACATATATATGCATTTGTGTATAAACACACTTACACTCTAACAAAAACAACTAAAAAATTCTGTATACACACAAATCGCACACACACACATATGCACACGCACACACTACACACAGCCTAAAAAAATGGCACAATTAGCGAAAAAGCAAGTAAGCGGTGTCGATCACGTACGGCAAAGTCGCATTTCAAACTTAATTACGTAAATGCAGCCTCAGAAAATCTATAAACTTTTTTGGACCGACGGATTTTTTCTTTATTTCAATTGTAAATAAAAATCGCTTAGCCACTTGGCATGGTCCTCCAGAGCTGCAAAATTATCGATTGCATTGCCGATATATCGTATGTTTTATTTTATGTGCCACAATCGATTGACGACATACACATTGAGCAGCAATTCATCGTTGAAACAAATCATAGATGGCGCATTTAATGAGAGCATCTAATAGATGGCGCGTTATAACATGGCTTATAGAAATTCACAAATTAGTGTTAAAGCAATCAGCTTTATGACACACTGTTTTTCAAATATAATATGTTTAGCTTCTGAATGCTTATAGTTAAGTAAAATTGATTTGTTTGTTAAGTGTTCGATTCGGCAGCTTTTGAAAGGCTGGATTTCTTTAATTGTATAATTTACAAGTTCTATGATACTAAGCTTCTAAATGATGTTATTCTACCGTTTGCGAATTAATCATATTTTGGAAACATAGACATATTTTCAAACGAATTAAAATATGAAAACAGAAGTTGTGACTTCACCTTTAAAATTCATGAAACTAACTAAACATTGAATCAAAACAATGTATTAATTTGAATTTGTTTTATTCATTATTGCATTAATTGTATTATAGTTAGGTACATACTTATTATTTGAATGGATCTATATAGCTTTACTCTCCACCGTTTCAAATATCTGTAGTGTGAGGACTTTGCACATTAGTATGTGTGTTTGTGTGTTTGTGTGTAAATATGCGTGTTGTGTCATCTATGATTATAATTTACCTCATTTGAACTAAATTCACTAGCATTATTTTACATTTATTTTACACAGAAGTGTGTTAAATAATAAATAAGAAACAAAAACATACTATAGTATTTATTGCAAGGACTTAAATGTTTAAACTTCTGTGGTAAACGAGTTCTATTTTCCCATGATTTATCTCAACAAAAACGGGGGGCAGAATTTGGAGTTCTTAATTCGCACACGTTTGAGTAATATTATTATTGGTATTAGAGGGGTTTATCCTTTTTACTATTCACAAAACATATAACATGTTTGTATTAATGTGTGTGTGTGTGTGTGTGTGTGTACTTGCGATTTAAGTGATAAGCATACGCACCCAAAACCAAAACAATATCCTATGTGGACACACACCTACATACGTGTACATGCGTGCGTGCGGAAGTGGCTAAGATATATATGTACATCTACATATGCATGTGTAAGTATATGGATAGATTATACTTATTTCACTATTATCTATAATCCGTTCATTGATGTAAAAAGCAGGTTACATTATTTACATTTATATTAAGAATTAGGTGTATTTTAAATGTAAGTTTTGATGTCTTTAATATGCATAATTTTATTTTTTATTTATGTATATATTTAATATTATGCACTAATATATTTTATAAATTTGACTAGATTTAGTTACATTTTAGACATTTCTCAGCATGAGATTTTTCAACTCTCTTTCATTTGTTTTCTTAAATCTGTTGCCTTTTGCCTTTTGCTTTATAATTTCGCATCACTCGGCTCTAAACGCGTTAAATATTTATTATTTATTATTTATTTATGTACATGAGTGTGTATTCAATCTAAGACAGCGCTTGACTTAATTTCGTACATTTGTATATTCTTAAAATCAATCTTGAAAGTAAGTTTATATTGCCACACGTACAGTTTTTTGTATATTGTTGAATTAGTTGAATAAGGGAGGGGGGGATGTATAGTGTTGTGGATTTTTGGAAATAAAGCTGGGTATTTGGGAAAAGGACTTACATTCGATGGTGCAGAACAAACCGAACTGAATAAAAAACAAAAAATAAAGTATATTAAATATATAACAAACAAAAATCAAAAATAACATTTATAATAGTAAACAATTAGGAATTAAGTAGAATGGCCCTCAAATCACAGTGAGTTCATTATATGCAATTATGTTTTTTAAAGGGCTTTTCAAAATAAAGTTTGCGTTTGCTTCTTAACAACTATGTCGTTGAGAATATATAAAATATATAGAACTAAGGAGTCGGTGTTGGTAAATAAACAGAAAAATACGTAAAAATGCACATAGTAAAATTTAACAAATTGAATGTTAATCCGATTGACATTAAAATTGGCTTAAGTGATCGAGGGAAAAATCAATAAATACCTTTGGAGAATAACTGAAATCGATAATCATTGAAATTGACTTAATGGACCAACGATTCATTAATTTTTAGTGTCTTATTTTTAAAATACTTTGAGCCAAAGCGAAACGGGACTAGTTTGGTTGAATCGCTGTTGGAATTGCCCAATAGCAAACTATCTGAACAGTCGACATCAGCTTCAATCTGGTTGTTCAGATAATCAATACAGTCGACAACGCCAAGTCCATCAATTGATATGTCCGTCCATTGGCCAGGACCAATTTCGGAGTCAGAGTCTGGGTTTGAATTCAACTGTGATTCCATGTGCTCTTCATCATTAGCATTGTTGTTAGTATTGTTATTGTTGTTGTTGTTATTATTATTATTGTTAGTTTTGTTGTGTATTTCTGGCTCGTTTTTAACTCGTGAGTTTGCTTGATCCAGTTGCACACTGGAATCGTTATCAAGGACAATGTTTCGACAGCGTTTGCGGTTGTAATTGCTATTGTTCTTGCGATTTCGCGTGCTGGAACCACTGTGCGAGCAGGACAACTTTTTATAGATTTCAAATTGCCTGCGCTTGTATCTGCATCTGCCATTGTGTCACAACATGTCGTCATGCTCATCGTGATCATCGTGCTCATCAACTAGAAAATCATGATTTTCCAATTCCAACTCCATTTCACTTTCGTCATCGAAATTTCCCAGCGGTGACATGGCTGTCGTGTGCAGACTTCCATAATGGCCATGTGTCTCACTGCCTCCACTATCCCGCTCCCGCTCCCGCTCCCTCTCACGCTCTCTTTCCCTATCCCTCTCGTCTGCTCCTGTCACATCCTGCCTGTGGGCGTGAGAATGATGGATATTCTTGCTGCTGTCGTCATCGCGCCACTTGTCCATTGATCGCCGACGAGCGTTCATGAAGAAGTTACCCACGGTGGTGGGCTCCAGTCCCAGCTGACGCGCAATGGTCACCTGCATTTCCTTCGAAGGCCTCTTTGTTTCCTAATTATCAAATAAACTTTTTTTATTCAGATCATTTGGTTACAACACAATAGTAATCACAGCGTACCTTAAAAATTGCTTGTAAGGTTCGTCTCTGCAGATCAGTAAATACCAGTCGGGGCTTCTTGGGATGCGGCATTTGCTCAATATGTGGCTCCTCTTTGCGCCGGCAGTTGATAGTTGATGGAGCAGTACTGTGACTAGAACTGCCTGTTCCACTCGCACTCCCCATAGCTGCACAAGGGTTCAAAGTAGAGTTATCAGTTACTATATCAGACTTCATCATAATTGCGTTAAATCTAAACCACTTGGTCACATAGAAACATTCGGACATGACCAAACATATGCAATCTTAAACCGATATTTAAGATTGATTGATTTAAATATCTAAACTATCGGGTACCGAGTATCTAGATGCTTGACTTTTTTGATTGGAATGCTTGAATGGAATGATTTAAGAGGGTACTCACAAGTTGCGGTTATACCCTGGACAAGAGGAGCACTCGCCGTAGTGCTTGTCAGGAAAACAGTGTTTGACGACGAGGACGTTGCTGATGCTGCTGAGCCAGTGGGTCCACTTGATAACAAACCACCAGATGCCCCCACTCCCCCTGCTCCACCTCCTCCTGAAGTGGCCGGTGAAGGACGCTGCGGTATTTGTGCGGCGGCGAGACGCAAAGCGGACATGCGTTGGAATTCGGGTTCCTGGAGCCACTTGAACATGCGGCGGAAGGTCTCTCGACCCGACTTGAGCTTGGACCAAGGCTTCGGGTTGCGCAACAGATCAGACAGGGTGCCCTGGGAGCGGCACAAAACGCGCTGTGCGAATATCGCTTGTGGAATGCTATATCGTTTTAGCTCTGCGGAAATCCGTTGAGCTAGTTCCTTGGTATTGATTTCTTCCATGTCGTTGCTGGCACCGCTACCACCCCCGGATCTGGCGATTGTGCCGGCAGCACCACTTCCACTACTACCATTTGAAGCCGGCGATGTAGTTCCAACTAAGCTCGACTGGGTAACTTTCTGTTGCTGTTGATCATTGAGGAATTCATTCTGTTGTTGCTGCTGTTGTTGACTTAAATTAAGATTATTGCCACTATGAAGATTGGCCAAGTGAAGGGCATCTTGGTGGCCTTTAAGGCCTGCTTGGATCAAGTGCTGTTGCTGCTGCTGTTGTTGTTGTTGTTGCTGCTGATCTTGCACAATGTCGCACATGCCAACGCCAATTCTCACGACATTTTCACTGCCAGGCTGCGGTGGCGGCGTGGGAGTAAGTGAGACAACAACAGGCAATTCAACAGAGAGATTCGCAACGGAGCTATTAATATGTGGCGAATGGAGGGACATGGAGACAACCGATCCAGCAGATACCGAATGTGGACTCAATGTTGCCGGACTGTGCGGCAATTGTGTCGAATTTGTTGATGTCGACGTCGTGGCAGCCATAATAAGCTCATGCTCATGGTGATGCTGGTGCTGGTGCTGATGGGAAGTGCTGTAGGAGGACTCGTAGTCACTCCCAACGACGCCATCAACCGGGGACAGGCAAATGACCTATTTTGGAAGACGTAGACAAAAGAAAAATGCAATTAATATTGAGGAAATCAAAGTGTTACATTTGGGAAATCTGACTGAAAATCCTCTGTACTTAGACCCTAACATGTATCAGACACTCCTCACTAGACTTAGTCAAAATATCTCATACGAGAGCAAGTAAACACCAGTTTCCTTCTAATACCTCAATAAACCCAACCAAAGATTCCCTTAACCTTAAACCATTCAACCAAATGGTATATAATGATTACAGTCATCCGATTTAAGAAATAAACCAAATGGTTTCATGTAGAAAGGGCGTTAGTTCGGCTGAGCTACTTCTGGAAGTTCTCATGTTATGCTTAGATATTATTTTCAAGGACTCCCGGGTCTTAGAGTATTGAAGTATTACCTGTTTTTGCAAGGCTACTGACACCAATTGCATAGCTTGACTTCCGACATGTTGTTGTTGTTGCTGTTGATTGTGGGATTGGGCGTGGCCAACGTTAAGTGATTTGTGCACAGAACTATCCTGAAGTTGTGGCGAATGCGTGCGTGGAGAAAGCGCAGAGCAACCACCTGTCACAGCATCAGGTAATGGCAAAGGTAATGACAAAGGTAATAACGGTAGAGGTAACGGTAACGGTAACGGTAAAGGTATAGGCGAAGGCACCGATGAGCTATGATTGTGCAAGTCACAAGAACCAACAATGCCAACGGACAGACCATGCGAAGGCGGAGAGCTAGCATAATTGTGAGGCGGGGGTGATATTAGCGAGGGCAACTTGTCGTATGATGAATATGGCGATTGCACGCCCACGCCCACACCGACGCCCAGCCCTAGACTGCCCAATGAGCCCTGCTGCACACTGCCGATGCTGAAGGAGCCGCAATCGTTGCTGGAACCGTCCGCGGAGCCACCGTTAATTCGACTAGTGACAGAACTAGCGCCTGCACTGTTATTGTTGCCGTTAGCAGTCCCGTTACCGCTACCGGTAACATTGCCGTTACCGCTACCATTAGCGTTACCGTTACCGCTAGCATTCCCGTTAGCACTACCTGATGAATTGCCGCCTGGATTTATGTGTCCCGCATAGGCGAATTTATCGGACATTGTTGAAATGGGCGGTAGTGGCTGAATGGGCGTAAGTGTGGCATAGGAGGTGGGACTAAAGGCCGGCGGCGAGATGCGGTGATGATTAACCGAGGTCAGGGTCTGATAGGTGCTGTGTTCCAGTGAGCTGCACTCGACGCCCAGCGCTGGACTTAGCAAGTGTCCGGCGGAGTCGCGATCATCTTCATCGTCCACGTCCTCGTCAATGTCCTCCTCCTCTTCCTCTTCATCCTCTTCCTCGTCCAGCTCCTGTGACGTCACAATTACCGACAAAGTCTCTCGATGCTGCCCATGGCTATGTTGCTGTTGCTGCTGCTGATGATGATGGTGGAGTTGTCCGATACCCATTTGCGCAGATCGCTGCTGTTGTTGACGCTGATGATGCATTAATCCGTCTGTTGTGTTAGCTAGACGGTGAACATATTGCGGATGATGATGATTCTGCTGCTGTTGATTATGGTGATGATGATGGGGGTGATGTTGCTGCTGCTGATGGTGAGAATGCTGCTGTTGCTGCTGCTGTTCCTGCTCTTCTAACAGCTGCTGATGATGCTGATTTAGGGTGACCTCATGCTCAACATTATCCGAAGACAACTCGTCAATAACACTAATATTTTTCCGACGGTGAATGTTATTGATGTCGTCCTCGTGATCACCATGATCTCCATGATGAACAATAACGAGCTTGTTCTCCTGTTTGACAGCCACAATTTGTGAGGACGTGCTAACAGTTAGACCGTCCAGGCTTAAATCAGTGCCAACAAAATCCACGGGGCTGTGAACACCCAAACGATCGTGATCATGATCATGATCGTTGTCATGATCGTGATCGTGGTCATGAGAGAGGGGAAGAGCTCGGCTGCTCTGTAATTGCAGCTGCTGATGGGGCACTATTTGATAGGTTGTTTGGACCCTGCTGTGGCCTAACTCGTCAATGACCATAACGACGGATCTAGACTCATCGTCGCTCTGCTGATCCTGTTGGCTTTCTCCTGCTGCTGCGATCAGTGTTTGCATTGCACTGCTCAACTGCACGGCCGGCGATTCCGCGCTCCTATCCCTTTCCGTAGCCGCATTTGCATCCGTTCGCTGCACGTACTTGATCCCACTTCTTATTTGCTGCCTTTTAGCACCCTCACAATCCGATTCGCCTTCCTGGCCCTGCTGTTCGTGTCCAACTGTGATGAATTCACTAGTCTCGTCAACCAATTGATGGCAAAAAGTCTGTGAATCGATTATATCGTTTATCGATTCCATTCCTCATCCGTAGCCCCTTCTTCGAGGCAAGAGAGCACAAACGAACAATCTTCGATCCAGAACCAATCTCAGGATCCAGCCCTTATAGCTTAGCAGTAATCTATCAAATAAAAGCAGGAAAATTTGTTAAACAGATCTTACAGATCTTATGCTAATTAAAACAGATCATTTGGCCAAAATGAGCGATGAACATCTAGCCATTATCGTAAACTCAGACTAAAATGTTTCAAAGTTTGGACCACTTATATTAAAAATAAGGACAACATCTTTTTATAAACGTCTTTTAAGAATATTAAATAGAGCTATTGAAAATACCAGAATTTTAACCTATGGAGTTTTTCCAGCCACTAACTAAACAACTAACTATGTTTGTATAAAAGTGTATAGGTAAATATATAATATCATACATACATATGTACATGTATGAGTTTGTTTTTTCTTTTCCTTTCTTTTATTATATTTTATATTTGTTGTCAGCTCGATTTGTTTTCGTCGTTGCCATTGCCATCGCGGCCAAAATCTTAAGGGTTGATTTTGGATAAAACTCAAGCATACACATGTTCAGAATGTGTGTGTGTGCGTGTGTGTGTACGCATCCTAATACAAGTTTGTTGAAATATCCATTGAGCTCACACACACAGTGACTAACAGATTATTTTGACCCACTATTCGTTCATGTTACAATAAAAAACTCAATTAAACCAAAAGAAGTTAATAAAAAAATGTAAATTGTTTAAATTTAAAAAATAAAATTTCGGGATGATTTAAAGTTCAACTTCAAATTGCTGATAGGCAGTCCTTTTAATATTAAAAATAACAAATATAATGAAGTAAATAATTCAGTTTTATTTGCTGGTCTTGGGTATAACTTTTTGGTAATATTCTCCATATTCACTGTATTCTCGATGCTTGCCGTTCAGTATTTGCTTTCTCTCTCTTACACACTTTAGCGCTTGCTGCTTTCCTGTCTCTCTCTTTCTGTCCCACACGCTCTCTCACGCACGTACACACACTCAAACACATGCAGCCGTACAAAAATGTAACTGTTTGTGTGCGGGTGTGTGTGTGTCAGTGTTGCGTGTTTATGTTTTTATACTAGTTATTTCTTATATACACACACACATACACGCGTGTATGTATGTGCATGCATACATACATAATGGAATGCATATACATGTACATATACATATACACAAACCTCTTGTTTGAGGGTTGCTTTTAGAACTGCTAATTTTTAATTATTTCTCTGAAATATTCGTTAGCGAATTTTACCTAAAATAATTTATAGCTCTGGGCTACATCTTTGTCGAATCCAAATCCAAAGCCGAAGCTGGAGGCCTTGTTTCCGTAATTCACATAGATATTCGCTGATTTCAGATTTTGCCGTAGCCACATTGGGAATTCATTTCCGCGGATTAAGCACAATTTGGCTCAGCTCAGGATGTATTTTTGTGTGTATATTTTTGGATTGTTTTATGCCTTTTTCAAAAGTTGCGCGGGACAGTCCTTGTAAAGTTATGTAAAATATGTGTAGGGAATTAAAGTGGCAATTCTAATAAACACTTTTTCTCGAAACACAAAAGTATGTGTGTGCGTTGTAAAACTTTATTATGTGACCGTTAGGCCCGCGATCCGAAAAGTTTCGGCCTCACGCGGAATATACTCAATGTGAACTGAACTGAACTGAAATGAAATGAACAGTCAGTGATATATATGTATATGTGTATGTGTATATCTATATACATAAATACACACACGAGACACACGAGCTGTGGTTGAACCAGCGCCAGTGGCAACTTTTTCCATATACCACTGTCCTACCCTTATGCCCCACCCCCGGCCTGTCCTGCTCCATCTGGTCTAGTATCAACCCAACCACCCCTTGAAACAAAGAGTTGCCACCTTACTCTCAAATATTTGACGGTAGAAATTTACAACGCACAATGGCCGAATCGATTTAATATTGCTAAATTCCATGCGCTCGAATACAATTTTACAATATTTAAATAAATTGTTATTAACGTAAATTTATTTTAATTATACAAGTAACACGCCATAAAGTGACAATCGACTTTCTGCGCGGTCTGGCAACACCAAACTAACCCCTTGCGTAATAAATTTAAACAAGCATGCGCTCTCTTAATACCTCTCTTTAAAAATTCATTCACTCAATACATACATACAAATATTTAAGGGGTCTGGTTTCGTCACTAGCATAGAGTTGTGCCTGTTTGCGTACACTAGCATACTTACGAGCGGCATTTCTTGCTTGATATCATGGCTTTGTTTATTATATTTTTTAATATACTTTACTCCTATAGTCATATAGAGAGTGAATAATTTAAGTTCAAACTATTTATTTACAAAAATTGTGTTCGATAGAATACATAGTTCTTAAATTATATAAAGAGATTATATTTTAAGTCAATATAACGGTGTTTATTTCTTTTTGTTGCGTTTTTTCTTTTTTTCTGGTCCATTTACTTTTTTTTTGGTGACACAAACGCGACAAAACCAATCCTCATTGTCATTCGGCGCCACAAAGATGCCCACACAAACCCTAAATATATAATTTTAATCAATATATTTATAAATTAGTTTTATTAAATTTTAATGTAAGCTCACCAATGATACCACGCATCACAGCCATCGCAGCCAATCATTGCAGATCCGTCATCAACTTTTCCACAAGCTGGGCAAATCCATATTCTATAACCCTCGGCATCCACATATGAGGAAGGACGGTTCGATTCAGTAACAGACGATCCATCGGTTTTAACAGGCGATACTGATTGCTGACAGACTGACTGAGTGATCGTTGCTGGTTGCATTTTGGGGGTTGACTGTGATGCAGCTGCAGCAGCAGCAGCCTGCAGTAATTGCTGAGGCAGTAATACTGAGCTTGCTGAAATAGTGGACGCTGAAGTGGAGCAAGTTGGAATTGCAGGCACTGTAGCGGGTGTCATCCAAGTATTTAATGATCCTGATCCAGACGGTAATCCTAATCCCGGTCCTGATCCTAACTCTAAGCAACTGGTCTGTTGTTGGCCAGTTGACATTAAATTTAAAGCTGGCTGCAGGAGCGTAGGTGCAGTGGTTATAGTTTGTTGTTGTTCGCCTAAAATAAAAAAATATGATAATAATTATTGCTTAGTTTTAATATTCGAATGACTAAGATCATACATTGTTTGGGTTTTGGCGGTCCAGTGACCAGCGGTGAGAATCTAGCCAATTCTGGAGAATGCTCCCTCAAAGTCAGATCTGCTGTTGTTGTGGCTGATGCTGTGGTTGCTGCTGTTGTTTTTAATAACGAACTAGGTTCGTTATCAAATTGATTTGTTGGTACTGGAGTTGATTTGCCGCTCAACTTTAGTGTCAATTTTGGCACCTGGTTAGGTGACAAATCTAATTTAGGTGAAGTTAAATGTTGGACCAATGCTGCTGCTGCTGTTGGAACTGCTGCAGGTGCTGTTTGAAATGACTCTGTAACTGTGACTGCAACGGGACCGAGTCCACAATTGAGACCAATACTGCCCTCGACGTTATTATCTGTCGATAATTGTAACATATCTGGCGGTACCTGCCAACAAATTTTTGAAGAATAATGAAATTCATTAAATAACTGCAGCCTCGACTCCGGTGTTTTTTCCGCTTAAAACATCTATAAATTTTGCTTAAAATAATCCTAGACTTTTCTATATAACTTAGCTTAATTCTGCATTTAAAACCAATACACAAAATCTACTGTCATTACTATTTTGACCTCATGTTTCTCACTTCAAGGGTATTATCTACTGACGAAAGTTTAAGTTGTATGATGGCGAAATTTTCAAATAACACAATTTACATCTCACAGTTTACTTTTAAATCAAAGGAGTTTTCGCGCACTTATCACAGCTAAAAGTTGTTAAAATAGTTCTATATTTAATAAAATATATTATTTCCGTTTACTTCATAGATCACAATACAGGATTAGTATTTCCAATTTATAGGACTTACCAGTTTTTCTTTGTCCTTTTTCTTTTCCTTTTTTTGTTTCTTTTCCAGGCTTTTTGGCTTTTCCCCTTTGATAAAATTCTTTTCGTCGCCCTTTTCTTTTTCCTTTTCCTTATGCTTTGTCTTATCCTTCTTGTCTTTTTTCTTTTTGATCTTACCCTCCTTTGGCTTCTTGGCCTTTTTGTGCAGTTTGTGAACATTGAGTTCGTTCAAATTTTTGGTTGGTATTATAGAAATATCATCATAATTAACAGTTGGGCCCACCAAATTCGTCATAAAATTATGCTCCAAAGAAGAAGGCGGTCCATGACCTTGGGCCAAAGACTCAGATGTCGCACCTGCTGCTAGACTGCTAGCAGGCACTGTCTTGGACGAGTAAGCCAAACCACTGTCTACACAAGACAGCGGTATCAGATCGGCGCCACCAGCCAAGCTGAATTTATCATTTCCCATGAAATTAATGTTGAAGGAAGATGTTGATGATGTGGATGGGACTATGGGTTTTAAAGGATTATTATCCAGTTGATTCATTTTAATAGGCTGCACGGCTTTAGGCAGTTTCTTCATTTGATTAGAATCGGTCATCGAATAGGGATTTGAAGTTTCAAATTGTTGTGGCAAATTCATGGTCTGCATTATGCTGGATTTATGCAACAGATCTTCTTTACTGTTGTCTTTTTTTTCTATTTTGTTGGGATTGGACGAGACATCATCGCTGGAGTCATCGGATACCTCAATTGGATCACCAAGGTTTCCAGTGCCAGCTGGAATTTTAACTGGCTGCATCGGCTTAACTGTTTTCACGCTACTTGATTCAAGGTTCTGCACCATCGATAGATCTGAGGAACCCATTAATGCAGAACCAATCCCCTGCACAGGGGGCAAATACTTTGTTAAAATCGCTGAATAAGAGCTATTATTTCCTTTGTGTTCCCGATCATGTTCAGCATTAGCGTCGATAACATGAGGCTCTGTTGAGTTGGTCTTGCTTGCGTCCATTTGCAAAGATGTTAGTTTCATTGATTCGGGCACTAATGGAGCCACATTGCAGTAACTTCTTTCCAAATGCGATTCAGGAAGACCCAAAGGCAGTACAGAAAGACCAGATTTGTGTTCTTAGAAAATAAAATAACAAAAATTAACAAACATCAGGATAAAACATAGGATGCATCTTAATCAAATTTGTTAAAAATATAATCATTAACTAATATAAAAAACTCTTGATTATATTGATAAGTACTGATGATCACTTTTGTCAAATTACAGAGTGGCTCACTCCATTATGAATATTTATACTGCAGTAAATAACTTACCTGTCGTATCCATGAACGCTGGCCTAAATCCCATCGCTGACGAGCGATCTCCAAATGGATGTGTTATCATTTTGCTAGGGCAAGAGGGTTTTTTGCCGAAATTCGCGAGACTCGTGGGCGAAAACATGCCTGATGGTATAAGGCCTGGCCGCGGTGGGAAGGGCAGCAGCGGTAATGCTGTCAAGCCAGGCATATAGCCGTGATGAACACCCATCAAGGGCGGTTGATTGAGGACAGGGGATTCAGGTGTGAGCGTCAACTTAGTGGTGTCCATGAAAGGAAATTTTTCGTTCAGTTGCTGTCCCTCAAGTCGTTCCTTGAGCTTAGCCTTCTTTCGTTCCTTCTTCTCCTTGACCTTTTTGCCCTTAATGCTATCGGTTTCAACAGGTGGGGCAGTCATCACTGACGCAAAGGTATTAACTTGATCCACCTGGCTCAAATTAAGCGGCTCCGTGGCCAGACCCAAAGGCAGCGGCTGATGAAGCGTTGGATTCACTGCACCTGATTTATAGACCTTAGGTTTCTTTGGTGTCAAATCAGTTGACTTGATAGAATTTTTGCCACCTGGCTTTCTACCCCGCTTTTTGGGACGATGCAGATCTGCAGACATGGCTACTATGGCTGATTGATCATTGTTCAAGCTTTGCACACCTTCGGTGGTATTCAGGGCCGGTGCAGGTGTTATAGTCGTACCAGATGGCAGGTTTATCAAGGGCGCATCATTGCCAAACAGATTTGTTGACATATTCAGGCCCATCGGCAAGGGCGTGGGTGCAGGCGAGGGGGCTTTCGGCGTTTTCGGTTTGGATATTTTCTTAAAAATATTTAATTTATTCCGATCTGGTTCATTGGCAAGCTTAATCTCGTCGGGGAAGCCTTCAGGGGAGATACTTGTCGTCGCGGTACTAACACTCATCAATCCCTCTGTTGAAAACTTATCCTTCTTATCGTGGACGAGCGATGAATTGCCAAATGTGTAGTTTCCGATGAGTGGAAGTAGGGGAAGGTGAACGGAAGGAAGTTCGGGAAGTACAGGTTGTGCGACATTAATAGCACTGACTGTCGGTATTGTTTGGGTTGGAGTAATATTAAATTGATTCAAATCGGGGCCTGAAGGACCCGAAGCGTTGAACAATGCTTGACGCTGCTGCTTTTGACTTTTTAGCTGTTTTTGCCGCTGCTTTGTTTGCTTTTTTAATAGCTTTTCCAGCTGCGTGCGCTCTGCGGGTAATGCCGTTAACATGCCACGATTCAGATTTTTGATCGATTTCTTGAGGCTTAGCGTCCGGCTTGCAACACCGCTATTATCACCTACAACCGTAGCCACACTCACATCCTGGGTTTTAGAAAGCTTTTGAAACATTCGCAGCGCTTTTCGATGTGCTTTCTCTTGTGCTTTATGGGCATTGATCAGTTCCATGTTGTTATCATTGCGAATTAAATGTTTCTTTTTTATCTTCTTTGTGGCTTTTGTCTGGGTGGGTAATGGCAAATCTACACCTGGCAAGGTCAAACCAGACGTTGCTACAACAGTTCCTGCTTCCACATGTAGATTAGGGCTTACTTCGTTGAACGTCTTGTCAGAAGCCTCAACCAACGGAATGTCTGTGGATAACGTTCTAATCACTTCTGTTGTGCTTTCCGCTGGTGGTGATTTCGGTGGCGCATCAAGTCCTTTGAGTTTTTCTGCAAGTACCAAATTATTATTTACATAGGCAAATAAATTGTATCGTAGTTTTTACCAATAATATCAGGCACAAAAGCTTCGGGTAATTTTCCTTCTATAGCAGGCGAGATGAAACCTCCAGTGGTCATAACAACACTGCTTATTTCCCTTATCGCATGACCTTCTATATCGGATGCCGAGTTTAACGTCATTGGTGATTCACTTAAATCGCTTTTAATTTCATCCAACAATTTATCGGTTCGCCCATCTGAACGCAACTCTGAGGCAACACCTGATGTGCCCTGTTCGTTCTCAGTTTGACCGGGGCCTCGAGCTCCGGAGGAGGAGGAATCAGTGGGCAGTATTGGTGGCAGGTACTCAAAGATGTGAACAGGGCGTGTAAGAGTTTCGACACTACCGGGTTTGAGAAAATTCAAATTCGAGTTTCTTTTAATGGGGTATTCCGGAACTTCCCGAACAAATGGAACGGGCTCCACATTTCCAATGTAATCGAGTAGTTCGTGTACGTCCGTGGAGAGATTCTTAAGGCTCAGCTGCACATCCTTCAGATTAGGCTCAACACGATTTGCTTCAAGAAGTGGAAAAAGTGTAACAAAGTATTACACATTATAGAATGAATTATTATGTACACAAACACTATTAAAACCAAAATGTATGTATATGTGTGTGGGTGTGTGTGTATATCTACCATGTTCAGCTTGGCTATGAAGATCACGAGCCAGCTCCTGGATAAATCTCTGCAAAATATCTTGCAACAGTTCCAAAGGTGCACTTTGTGTATTACTATATCCGATTGTTTGAGCTATTTGTGCAATTACAACGCGTAACAATTCCGAGGAGTACATTTCTGCCATAATGGACGAGTACAACGAAAAAATTTTGCATATGTTTTTACTTTTGTGGCTTTTCTCAGTGTTTAACAACGTAGTTTTGTTGCAAAACACGAGTTATCGTTCCGCCACCACCACAATTATCGATTAAGTAAATCGGCTTGCCACCACATTTAAGACACGTATTGTCGATTACTGATTATTGGAACTCAACTTATTTATTTAAATTATTCATTTCTACCATTGAATAGTTCATATTGCAATGCATAGTATTTGTATTTCTCCGTGTGAAAGTGTTGGACAACAAATCTCGTGCTATCGAGCATCACATCACTGGCCAACAAAGTAGTTCAATTTACATATTTTAATCGCCTATTCGATAAGTTCACGCCGTGAACTGTTCGAAATATAAAATTATAACAGTGTGAGAACGCATACAATATTATTAAGTTTGTTTACTTAGTATCAGTTTATCAGGGACCGTCGCTACTTCACAATCTTGTCTGTCTACCAGCATGCGGTGGTCGCAGTCACACATTTGGATATGCTTCTTAATAAAGCAAATTGAAAAAAATGCTTATCAACATTAACTGATAAGTATTTATTACTACACAAATTCAATTCAAAATGCTATAAATAAATATGTGTATGTATGAGAAATGCTTTTGAATATGAATTATTATTTCGTTTAATTTTGAAAGCCATGTAACGAGTAAAACAATGATTTTTATAAAAAATTAATTATCAATGAAAGCTATCATATGGCGAGTTGAAGTGTATGTGTAGCTGTGCATGTGATCAAGCAATATCAAAAATTAGCAGGTTTACACCCACGAAAGTGTTCGCACATAAACTTAATTTGGACAAAGGCGCGAGACCTGGAAAACAACTTAGAAGCTATTTGTTTATACATTTATTACTATGTTTTATATGTTCATATTAATTAAGTGTTATTTAAAAGTCTTATAATAATGCAAGCCCCACTAATAAATACATAAATTGATCATATTTTCATTTTTAGATTTGAATTAAGTTTGGAAATCGGTCGCAACTAATATAAAATGGATAAATTTCAAAGAAATCGTTTTTCCTGCGGAAGCTTCTTTGTTGACAGTTGTAATTGTGAACGAGTTCCTGGCTTGAGCCACGCGGAGTTGAAGCCGACTGCGCTGAGCTTGCATCCAATTAATAAACCCGCTAAAGACTCGGATGAAAAGTCAACGAAACCACAAAAATGTGTGGTTTCTAAAACAACTAAAAGACATTTGAGATCCTTTTCGCACCCTGCTATCAGTTTTATATTTACCTGCGAAAATCGGGACTTATGCGGAAGTACGAATAAATCGGAGAACTGCAAATCGAATTGTGAAAGTGGAGAACCGAGTCAACAATTAACTGAGTCTAGTAAAAGCATTGATAAAGCTCAGCAATATTTTGCAGAGAGTGGAATTCTGGGACCCAGTAATCTCAGTAGCTCTCGAGATTATATACGGAAAACATCGAGAATTCACCTTGACCAGAGTTTAAAAATTAAAGTGAGTATTTGTGATCAATTAATTGTAGTCGTCATAGATTAACCATATTGATCAATTTATCAAGATACGAAAATCGTCTTTGTGTCTGCTTTCGAGGAATTTCGGAGAAAAGTATGCTTCAATCGCACCTGCCTGCACACCTGTTCCTACACCTAAAACACCTGTGAAAACCAATAATGAGTTAATTGTAAACAATTTGCAAATGCAAGTTTACAGCTTAAAAGACATTATCGAAACTGGAGAGACTAAAATAATAATGCTTCGAGTTGAAGTGAATAAAATCAAAGTAAGCTCTGATATAAATATATTTATATTTTTAATGTTGTTTAATTATATAATTTTTTCTTAAGAGAGTGCTGCAGGAGTTAATGTATGCAAACAGCCAGAACCAGTCAAAATTTCCCTTGGATAATCCAAATGTTTGTGTATTTTGTCAACAAGAATCCGGATTTTCACAAGTTTTGCATGAATCATGAGCCGTGAACCGTGGGAGGATTTCTTAACAATTACTACAATAAAACGCTTCTGATTTGTAAGCAAAAAACATTTCAATAAAATAAATAGTTGTAAATAATATGAATATATTCTTGGATTTAACGCTGTAAACTATGGACCAGATAGCATAAAAGTATTAGTCCCATAGTAGTTGTAGCTGATAATATGAGATTTTAACTGGGAAAATAAATAGCGACATGGGAAATCTGGGTAAAATTAACTTTACTCTTTATTAAGGTTTATTTTGTTCAATCATTATTATTATGCCAATATTATAGTATTTACAACAACCCTGATTAATGGTTATTTTAATTAAGTTCTATTGAAATCTATTGACAAGATACTACATTTGAAATGGAATCTTTTCAAACTTATCTTATCTTACGTATTCGTACCAAAAACTATATATGAAAATTAGAATTTCACTTTTTGTGGTATTTGGAAACGTTGGTATAAATGCAACATTTCTTCACTGATTAGTTTTTTAGTGTGTCGCTAAACAATCTGTTTTCCAATTACTAAATAAGTTATTTATTGAAAACTGCAGTTTATGTGGTTTGTCGCAGGAAAACCATTTTTTGAACAGAAACTCAAAGCAGGCTGGGAAAATGAAGATTCGTATCACTTCTAAAATTAACTAACTATAACTTGTTATTTATTTGATTTGTATTTTACTAAGTTGCGTTTTATAAATGTACAATAATATATTTTAATTGCGGTATAGCATTCAATATATAAGAGCTTCATCAGTATTTCATTTGTTTAATAGAGTTCTAAGCATTACGGTATAGTCTACAATTACTTGGTTGCTTTCCAAATTTTCATACGCTTTCAGTTTCGTTTGAAACCCTGCCTCATATAATTCCTTTATAATCATTTGAATATCTATGTGTATGGGGTGTTGGTGTGGGTGTGGGTGTGACCGTATTCTCGCTGATAATTAATTCCATTTATGTATTTATTTTCTAAGACTATTCGATTTGTTACCATGACATGAGACTATTGCTTTTCATTATTAAGCTTTGATTATTTATTCTATATTATGTCTATATCGACGTAATCGGGCACTATTCTCAATTTTTGGATCTCCTGGCGGTGGCGAGATATCAGTTCGCAATGTCTCCGTTATGTTCTGATTCCATGTCATATTGCTTAGGTCTTTGGGCCTGGAGGATGTTTCTGGAGCTTCTATTTCTGCTCTACACGACAATGAGCCGAATCCCATATTGTCTTCAGCCGATCCGACTTGTTTTCCGGCTTTGTCATCACTGTTATCGTTTGAATGATCATCAAAGTTTCCCAGCATTGTGGTTGGAACGCCGCGAGTACTGTAATTTAACAAAAAAATATATGTAATCTAAATTCATCTAGAATCTGTCAATTTATTCCACATGTAGTACCTGCTAGATGTCCGGCATCGGGGACGTTGAAATCTTAGATTCAATTGCGTTGGATCTGTAACGTACTTTCCTTCAGTTGACTCACGACGACGGCGTAATCCTATATGTTTATATAGTTTCAAATATACATTATAAGAAAGTATATACTACTTGGGGTGTAAGGCAGTCGAAATTAAATTTATAAATGGTTTTAAGACCTGTTAAGCCAATGTCAATCAAGTTGGCGTAGTAAGATAGTGTGGTTACCACTTTATCTTACTGTGCACGTCAAATTGATTAGAATTTACGTTCTGAAACTTTCATGTAGAAAATGGTCGTTTCAAAATTTTTCATTTTATAACCAAAGAAATATATAATTTTTTATTGTATTCCTTATTATTCCTTAATTTTGAACAAAAGACGGTTTGATTGATGCTGGTAAGGTATAGTATCTTAAAAAATTAAAAATAAATTGATCTATAAATATTTACATTTTATTTCATTTTTAACTATTGAAAGAAATATCTGCAAGGATTAAGGAAAAAATAAGAAAAATTAAATTGGTAAAAGTAAAAGTTCAGAGCGTCACAAAAGACTTTGAAGCGGCCATTTTCAGAGAGTATTTCCAAATTTTGCTTGATGAAACATGCACAAGCAAGCACAAACATGCAGTTACAGAACAAACCTGGTGTTAGGTCCGTTATATAAGGGGTGTTCTGTAAACCAGTAACTTGTTGATAATGCTGCTGAGCTCGACTGGGACTGTCAATAGGCTCCACAATGGGTGTCTGTGTGTGTGTCTCGTGCAGTGTAGAGTTGTGCAGATCAGGTGCCCCAGCTCCTGTAGTTGACATGGTGACGACACCCGCCCAAGAAGCACATTTTGATTGACGCAAATTAGAAGTTAATACAGGAATCTTACTGGGCGTGCTCGACACTGATGACTCGCAACCAGCTGGGGCCAGACTGGGGATGATTTGAATTGGATCAGTGGCAACTGCCTGACTGATATTTCCATTCAACTTGACAACTCTGGCTTGACCATCAGCTGAGTTAATGCTGCTGGTGCTGGTCTCATTATGGGTACTCCCCGGCATCTCTTTCTGGGTGTTAGCTATACTAAGTGGATTGCAGCAATTCGTGGCTAAGTTAGCTGAATTTTGGATTATTTTTAAAGAGTTAACTAGTCCAGCTTTTGCTGCTTCATCACAGTTAATGTGGTCTTTATCACTTGGATCACCAGACGCTCCTCCTCCTGCTCCTCCAACGCTACCGTCTCCTCTTCCTCCTCCTCCACCTCCACCTCCACCTCCTTCTTTGTTCGGAGTTTTAACAGTAGCTGCTAAGGCATCATAGTAGACAGACTCGTCAAGATGTGAGTTTTCTGTTATATTTAAAGAAATACAAATTTTTATCAATTTTTTTATCTCAGTGTACTGTTATTCTCTTAAAAAAGATTCAAGTTATGGAACTAAAGACAGGTTAAGGTCTACTACTTTTTCTTTATTCCTTAGGGGTTGTGAAGTGTTTTATGCTTTACCTTTGGGAATGACACGGATCTCAAGTCGCCCACTAACACAGCCGTCTTCGCGTTGGTTCTCGCCATTGACTAGTTCCAGTTCGGCAATTCGACCGGCATGTTGAATAGACCTCGTAATATCCGATTGAACTGGGTTCGTGGGTGGCTGCTTTGGCATATTGCTGCGTTGGCAAAATGTGGTCTTGGCACACCAAGGGACTCCGATATCTTCTTGGGGCATTGCTCCTCCAGTTCTGATCGTGTTTGGCTCTGGTTTGTCATCGAAAATATTTATTAGACAGACGTTCGGAAGGCTACTGCGATGTTTGCTTTGATTGATTGATTGATCGTCGTTCGAATTCTTTAGATCGACATATTCAGCAGCAGCCGTCCCATCCTTAAACGATGTTACTGAGGGAACTACATTTGTCATCTTTTGATTTGACAACGATGCTATTTCTGAATACGATTCACGTACACAAATATTCCTGGCTATATCCATGCGATAAACCTTTATCAACACATAGAAGATTAAACTTAATTAAAAATTATATGACAACAAACTACGAGTATTAATTCATTCATTGGGGAAATCTGTGCAAAAACAAACGTTTACTTTATATCGTATTCGCATGTCTAGTTATATTTTTAGATTGAATTATTGCTTAGTAACTTGAATGCTTAAAATGTCCCCCAAACCGACAAATATTTTAATTTAAAAAAAAAACAAGCACACAGTACAGCAAAGTAAACTAAAAATATATTAAAAATATACATGCTTATTAGTACTGCACAATAATAAAGTTGTGCCTTTTTGTAATTGTTAGTTGAAGATATGAAAACGGTATGCTTACTGTATCGTCAAAGGCGGCTTGTTGCACAGCTGGAGGTTCTAACTCTTTTCGCAATACATTACCCATGGCCGGCTCCGACCAGCAGTGCGGTATAGACAGTTGCAAAGTTTCGTAGTTCTCGATGCCAGCTATATTAAGTGTGTATCTGTCAAGTACGATGGGCAAAAAGTATTATACGCTTGATAGTTAAGTCTGAGTATAAATCTTAGTAGGTGCATATGAAACTGCTACGCTAACCCAAATTGTATGCTGATTTTCTTTAGTTCTACCATAAACACTATCAGACCAATGCCGGATATTCTGAACGAGTATAACTAAGTTTGACAGTGTCAATATGTACTTTGGAGGCGCTTCCGACCCCATAAAGTATATAGGATCAACAGACGACCCAATATTGAACACCTGGATCTGAGATCTGAGTCACGAAATTTGGAATACATGCCCGTATAGTGCACCCAGATCAAGTTTATGGCACGTCCATAACGGCCCCGAAAGTTAAACAGAATTTGGAAATTGTAAAGATGTTTTGACCACATTATGTGGTTAGCATTGTACATTGTGTGTATGGTTCCATTATAATCTAGACCGAGTTTGGACCGGATTGGACAAATAACCCAGCAGGGTCATACAGTCGGCTCGTTCGAGTGTAGCCTGTCTTACTAGCTTGTACAATACAAATGATTTGCCCTTTTTTTTCAAAGATTTATGTTTTAGTCCCACATTTCAGTAGTAAAAATTTTCATTTTTGAATTGAATAAATCCTTTTCCTGACTGCCATCATGGAGGTGTATCGATAATAGATAAAATGCATGGTTGGGCATTGAAATTTAAACTCAGTTACTCACCTCTTCACCTTGTCGTTCCCGGAGGGTTCGGCTTTTGAACTGCTGTGACATGTGGCAGCTGGAAATTTGGAAGTTCCGCGTAATAGTGCCAAAGATACATCCCTTTTGGTAGATTTATCCAAATTTGGTTGTGACTGCGAGATGGCAAGAGGTTGATTTGAATACTTTACATAGGATTACATAATTGTATACGTGTGTGCTACTCTCTATAGAGATGTCATGGGGAATATAGACCTCCAAATAATTAATGATTACTTAATAATAATGAGTACTTACACATATACATAAATATTCGTGCTTAGTACAAAAGTACAAAAACATATACACAAAAGAGGAATATAGTAGGATACATAGTCTATATAAACATATGTATATATATAAGCATATACATTATAGAGATAGATAATATATGTGGGTATTTGTGTGGACATTTTAAGCATTTTATTTTAATTCGTACCTGACAACGATCGGACGAATAAAAACCCTTAAGATTTGTTTATTTCTTGTTTATTTGTTTGTTTGCTTTCGGTTCGATTCGATTCTTTTCGTTTGGTTTGATTTGAATTTACCTGTGGCTCTTGCTTCCACTCGTTGTCCGTCGTGTCCTCCGAGTCATCGAACTGACTCTTCCATTGCGAGGCAAGGGTGAGGGCTCCACCCCCTTTGGTTACCTGCTGAAGAGCCGAAACATTTTCATCGTCGATCAGGGCAAATTGCGTTACTGAATGATCTCCTGCCGCGCTGCTTTTGGCGGCTGCGAACGAGCTGATCGGAACTGTGGCTAAGCCACTACTTAGACGCTGGGTTGACATGGAACCAGTTCCAGTTCCAGCGCCCGACGATGAAGGACGCAGATTAGTTGACGTCATCGATCTACGATTCGTCGGTGGTATTGTTGCCGTTGTGGTCATGCCAAAGATCTGCTCACGATCACGATCACGTGAGCAGATGAGCGCTTTTGGTGGCATCGAGCTGTCCTCGAACTCCTGATGCGGCTGTTCCGAAGCACCCTGTGTCTGAGTCTGAACGGGCGGTACGGCCAAAACCCGCAGACGTCCGTATGTGGACTTTGGGTCGCCGAGGCTAACGGTGCTCACTGAACGCCTGTTGTCCTTTTCCGCGGCCAAGATAGCAGACGGCTGCTGATGGAACTGGTTCTTAAGCTCTAAGCCAACTTCCCCGATGTTTTCCATACAAATATCAGTTCTTTTCCCGGCTTGCTGCTGTTGTTGTTGTGCCTCCGACCCACCCATTGAACGGCTGTTCCCTGCGAAGTCTGCATTGGGATGTCCATTTTTTCGAGAATCGATGTCAACTTCGCCTAGATTAGCATCACTGTGGCCCTTGTGTCCATCGTCTATTAGCTTGGCCAAAAGGGGCAGGGGGTGAGAGGCAACGGCATTCGTATCTTCCGGATACTTTACATAACCAATAAAATTAATAATTATTTAGAGTACAATTTAAATTTAAAATTTACTTTTGTTAAGTTTAGTTATTAGGTGTTAATTTTGTATTTTGGAATTTGTATTTTTAATTTGCTCAAATAAGTAAGTGATTAATTAACTTGTTAACTCACGTATACTGGCGCCGAGTTGTTCTGATTTGGAGTGGATCCCACTTGTCCCTGTGCCTTCATCTGTCCCATGTAACGCTTCTGCGAGGACTTCAATCCCGTGGTCCCCGCCCCGCCTCCGCATACGCTTCCATCGCCAGTGGCTTCGTGATTCGCCATGACCACTGTCGAAGATTTGATCAAAGCACTCGGAAAATTCGGAACGGGCACCGAACTATTTACGGCCAGTACCAACTGCTGCTGTTGTTGTTGCTGCTGCTTTGGCAAGGTGTTTTGATTACCTGAATTAATATTTTGGATAGCACATTCTCCAGAGGCTTGTTGTGGTGTCATTGCATTGGTTGCATTGCAGTTCTTATCAACCTAATTAACAAATAACAAATTTTAAATTCATTAAATTTAATTCTATGTTCATTCAAGCGTTGACTATTTCAAGGAGTCTCTACTATTTTCTACTACTTTAAGCACGATGCAGAAAGTCTGTACTTTTCAGAGAGGGGTCTATAAGGTTATCAGCCTAATTATAAATAAGACATTATTGTAAATTCATTAAACTTTATTCTATGTTCATTAAAGCATTGACTATTTCAAGGAGTCTCTAGTATGCACGATGCGAAAGTCTGTACTTTACAGAGAGGGGTGTATAAGGTTATCAATTATTAATAAATAATTGATAAAATTAATAAATAACACATTATTGTAAATTCATTAAATTTAATTCTATGTTCATTCAAGCATTGACTATTTCAAGGAGGCTCTACTATGCACGATGCAGAAAGTCTGTACTTTTCAGAGAGGGGTGTATAAGGTTTGTAAGAAGGGAAAGTACGTGTAGGCAGAAGAAGCCGTTCCGACTCCATAACGTATATATATTCTTGATTAGTGTCAACAACTGAGACGATATAGCATAGGTGTGCACCACGACACCACTGTTAAATACCTTTTCTTTAATGTGCAGTGGCTCCGTTGACGCCATCTGGGCAGTGTCAATGTCGTTCCTCTTTCGAATCTGGGGGAAGATTAATAATTATTAAACAGTGAGAATTCCTGAGCTAATGAGGCATTTTCTATAACACTTACATATTCCGTACCGCTGGCATTTGAAGCAGCAACCGTCATTTGAGTGATATTACCATGGATATACTCATTTTTAGCGGGAGCTGTTGGAGCATTCGTCGTCGAGCTGATGTTACCAATTGTGGCTGTGTCCACTTTCTCCCAGTCGTAAGGATCAGCCTCCTTGACGCCCCGACGCTTCATACAGCGCTCGAATAGGCCAATGAGCATCTTTTAGAAACACATATAGTTATTAAACCATTATAAAAAAGAAAGGAAAGTCTTACTGCATAATCGGGCCTGTCTGCATAGGTGAGGGATTGTATATGCTCCAAGAATTGCTTCAGATCCGATGGCAAGTGTTTTAATAGTATTCTATGATCGTATTTCTCCTTTGTCAATCCCACTTGTTCCTTGTCTTTGATCTTTCGCCAGGGCAACTGGCCATTAACAAATTCAACAAGCATATAGAACAAGGACCAAAGATCGTCGTGGCGTCCCATTTCCCGGTTACGATGTGCATTTATCGATGCATATCGAACTGTTCCCCGAAACCCAGCTGCTGCCCGTGGGCACCGTACTTCCCCCGTGCCAGTGGTGTACTGACGTGCTAGTCCGAAGTCGAGCATATAAACCCTCCGGCAATTGTACGGTAAGCGACCTACTGAAAAATTGCTCTGCAATACGAAAAAAAGGAAGCTTATTAAATTATACATATAATTAATTATCGTGTAACTAAATATGATAATTTATTTGTTATAGAGTTATTTAACCAATTTGCACATTATAGCTTATGTTTTAAACAATTGAAGTAAATATTTACTTTCAGGAGTTAAATAAATAATAAATCCTTGAAAGTGGTTTTGTGGGTTTTTGTACATTTTTTTTTTTATCTACTCACCGGCTTAATGTCGCGGTGCAGGAAGCCCACAGAATGTATCGACTCAATGGCTCTCAATATCTGTAAGCCCAACCTTAAAGTAGTGCTAAGAGAGAAGGCTCCTCTGGGCTGGGCTCTCCTTAATTCAGCCAAGTTTTTCCCCTGTAGCTGCATTACCACGTAGTTGAAGCGATCGTTCCTTCCACACCCGATGAAACGGCAAACATGCTCCTTTCCCTGCAGCTTTTTAAGGACAGCCACCTCCATTTTAAGTACCTGCTTTGGCTGACGGGCCGATTCGACCTTGAGGGCCACCTGCTCCCGGGTTATTAAGTCTTGACCCTCATATATTTCACCAAATCCGCCTCCACCAATCTTGCGAACGACCTTTGTAAATTACCAACACAAATATGAAAAATAAGAAAATAATTATTAATCGGATTTTCAGCAAGTTTTGTTTAGAATTATGCAAGCAATTAATCCATATAAATTACCTTCCAACGTTCTTTGACTACATGTCCCGGCTGCAAGAGATCCTCTGACGTCATTTTGCTGGTTTCCTTCTGTGGCGGTTGGTTACAGTTGCTGCTTCTTTCCACTGCGCCAGCCGTCGGGACAAGAGCAGGAGCTCCAGGAGCAACTGGAGTATGCGAGGGAGTTGTCGTTGATGGGACCTTGAAAGTTACCCGACTTCTTACGCCAAATCTATTATGTTTTGCCGGCAATGTTGCTGATCTCTGTAGATGATTTGGAAATGGAGGATAACCCTGATCACCGGACGTATCCGCTGCTGGCACACCCGTATCCGCACCTGTGTCCACACCCGTTTCTGTTCCAGTATCGAGTGCCGCTCCTGTTCGAAAATTGTGTAGGAAACGAGTTTGTAGAGCCGCTGGCACAATTGAGGGCGGTGGCTTTGAAGGGGGTGGTGGCGGGGGCTGATATCTTAAAATGCCTTGATCCAGATATTTCGGTAAGTCATTTAGAAAAGGTTTCCGCTGCTGCGATTGGATCCGTTCTTCTTGCCGATTGTCCTTGGCATTAGATCTCGAATTTTTGTTTGATCCTGCGACATTTTCGTCGTTCCTTTGAGGGAATAATGTAAATATACTATTTGTCATTAATATCAGAATCTAACTCATGATATAGATATCAATGATAGTATTTAAATTTATTAAGTTCTACAGGGACTTAAATGTTTGATATAAGAAGGGTGCATATCGCATTCAATACTTTTAGACCTCTCGAACAGCTGTTTATATTGTACATGAATCATCTGTGGTGCATTCAAGAAAGTGGCAATACGTTCTGAGAAGCCCACTACCGTTATTATACTTTGACGGGATAAAATGAAATAAATATACAAAAACTCGCACTTTATCCTTTTCACATAGGTCACTTGACTCATAACCTCATTATTTATACTTAGTATAAAATATCTGAACCATAATAAAATTCTGGTAGTAAGAAACTGTATTCGATGATCTCACATATGTGCAGAACCAAGAACCAAGAACCAAGGGTTAATCTTCTGTTCTGTAACGCCAATTTATTTCACTTTGGCTTATGTACACACACACGCACTCATACATATAGACATGTGCATGTATGTACATGCTTATACAGTACGTACATACATACATATGTATAAATTTGGAAATTTTTCATGGACATTCAATAAGTGCTGGGATGTAACTGATTTACCAGTGTAGATTTACCTGAGTAATTCAATAAATATTGTTAAATTGCTGTTATCCACGCCGAGGAAAGGGACTTTTGAGAAAAAACTTGTCCACGTAATGCAAGCATGCCCGTTATGTATAACATAGATACTTTAACGATTTTCAAGACACAATTGGTTTTGGGGCTCGTTTAGTTGTGGTTGGTGTTCATTTAGCTCGCGTTTGCCAATAAACATTGTCCCAAGACACAGTATTTTTATTTTATTCTTTGATTTTAAACTATATGTACGGAAGTGCCTGCCAATTTAACCGAACCAGAAATATAAAACTCGTATTGATTGCTAAGCTTTGCTTTCTCTCCCTTGGCAGCTTAAAGCTTTGCTGAGCAAAACAATTAGAGGCACATCTCCAAGTGGAATACGAATGGAATGCAGCGCAGAGAGCGCAGCAGGAAGAGAGAGAAAGAGAGAGCGAGAGACACTCACACATGACAGTTGTTAATGGTTACTAGAACATTTTAGCAGCTGCACCCTTACAGCAGCGCCTGCGCATGGCTTTGCTCCTTGGCAGTAGCAACGAGCTTTTGTCTGTATGTCCCTATACCGTACGTTACGTTGTACAGTGGGTTAAGACTTATTTATTTTATTTGCTTTAGTCTTTGCGCACAACTTATTTTAAGACATTTCTATAGAGTCTATCTCGGTATTAATGCGTTAATATAGATTCATAAAGAATTCCTTTAAGCCATTTAATTGTTTATATATTTATATAGAATATACTTTTTTATATATACATGAAGAGAATAACGAAGGCGACTATTTTCATTTAATGATATTAAGCCAAACAATACACATATATATTTAAATGCATTGACGGATATTTGAAAAGTGTTTTTGGCCAACAATCGTGTTATTGTGGCAGTTATACTTATACTTTAATTGGTTCTTTACTTACTTGTGAGTCTCCTGTAAATGCATTTGGTATTTTGGTTCTGCTATCCGCTTTTTTAACTTGTTCACTCGACACTTCACTTACTCATCAGATCATTTCTAAATATTTGCAGTCGAAGAGAATAATATAGAAATGTATAGATAACATTTGTATATATAAATAAAACAAAAATAAGTTTAAATTCTTTGTTTAGAAACAGTAGCAACGAATAGTCCGTTAAGGCATATGACTTTTATCGAGTATAAAATATTAAAGAAACTAGCTTCCCAACAACCAATTTTTGTTAATTTACACAATCACAATTTCTTATCCACACCTGATTATTTTTGGACATTAAATTCGTTGTATATATGTACAAATATAACGTATACCGTATACCTTAAATATATATAAATATATATGTATTTCTGAGTATAACCGATCTTTGAACATATTATATTTAGGTAGATATAAAACATATTTACACCATTGTTTTGCAAAATTCGAGTTTTATTGTTTGTATGAATAATTTGTTATTTTTTTGGCTTGTGGAAGAATCACCTTTATTTTTATTAACTAGGTAAGCGCTTGTACGTGTGAAATGTTCTATTTTTAAAAATACGTATTTTGGTCTTTCAAAATAAAAAGAGACACTCGACGAGATCTGTTACCGAAACATTTGTATGAAAAGGAAAAAAATATATAACAAGAAGCACGTGCCACGAAATTATTGGAAATTTGTTCAAATACGAGATGAGATTATAATGTTGTAGGTACTTTGGGTATTTACACGAGATCAAAAATATATTAGTAATGAAAATTAACACAAGCGTAATTTTGATTTGAAGAAGAATAATCTATTTTTAAGCATATTTCTCAGTTCTCTTTGGATTTTCGAAAATATACGCGTACATCTGATTTGAACAACAAACAACGGGAGGCTGGCAAGATGTTGACTCAATTTTAAGCACTTTCCACAGAGCTTTTACGTACAAATGAGATTGTTCACTGAAAACATCGAAATAACTGAATCGGGTTCTTTCGTTTCCGAAAAATTGCTCCCAGTGCACCAAAGAACACAACTAAAAAACAGAAATACTCGCATACAGTTATATATGAGTGTATGCTTGTTTGCATGTGTGTACATAATACATACATAATAATTATGTACTTACTCATAACACTTCAAAATGTTCATTGGTTCAAGTATTACTTCTGTTTTCAAAGCGAAAAAAATATATTTTACATATTGTTTAAACAAATGAAAATTAATATTTGTAGTCAATTAAAATTAAAACTTTAATTTCAAGTCACAGTATTTTAATCACTTCAAAGATCTAATTATCTATGTTTGTTCATAACAATTTGATCATAACAATTCCTATTAACCTATTTATTTTTGAATTTGTGCGCTGCAGTGTGACCATGTACCTTGTGTCAAAAATACAATACAATCCATTAATCGGTGCAAATAGTGTGAATGGCAAAAATCGAACACCGAAAAAAATACCATAAAAAATACAAGCGAACGAAAAATAAATACCAAAATATTTAATACTTAAATAAATTATGGTCGACAATCCATAATTTGGTGCAAATGGTGTGAATGGCAAAAATCGAACACCGAAAAAGACCATAAAAATACAAGCGTACTTAAAATAAATACTAAATATATAAATTACTTAAATAAATTATAGTCGACAGGGCAAACCCCTGATAAATGATCAAAATGTATACATTTTAAAAATAAATAAATTCTTAATTGCGATTGCGACTCTCCTTAATAGCCAAATCCTTTTCATGCCAATCACCTGACTTACATTTGTGATTGTGCAGGGTTGCCAACGTATCATATTGTTATTTTATTTTTCTACGTACGTTATTTTCGATTATTGTTAAATATTTTTTGTTTTCTAATTAAATTACTGTACTCACAATAAATACACACATCAAACATATCACCACATATAAAGAATATCTTTCTTAAGAAGATATTAAGTTGTGTTTCTTAACTCAAATTAAATAATTTCAATAATTTTTATTGGAATATATATATTTGTATTACTCAAATTAATTACTGTCTACAAGGGTTTAGTAATGTACATTTTGAAAATAATTTACTTATTAAAGTTATGCTTGCTGTTTGCCTTAAAAGCCTAATGCGATATAGGTAAATATTTTTTGTAATACTTAACTAACTGTAACTCTAAAAAAGGTAAAAAATAGTTATCTGATCTGCTGGGATAAAAATATTTTGTATATACGAACACATTATTTTACAATGTTTCCATTTGCGGCGATAATCTGAACCTGATCGGAACTAGGATTCCAGAATGACGACTGTACTTGCAAAAATAGAAAGTGTGCTCATGCAGCCCCCTCCAAGCTACTCTTACCATATCTCATTCCAAAGAGCTGAGTGCGCTGCGATTGAAAGTTTTGAAAGTGTATGTCTGACCACGTATCGACTTCCGCTTGAAATATCAAATAGATAAAGGGTTAAAATGTTCAAATTCCAATCCAAAAAGGCTCGCCTGCGAATCGGTTTTCAAGGGTGAGAGCAAAAGCCACACCAACAGGGAGACTTACGCGGAACTCGGGGAAATTCGGAAACTAGGGTTTATGTGCACCAAATCAATATGGAAATCAATAAAAAATGTACATAGCCGAAGCGGTCGTCACCCTCAATAGTGCCAAAAAACGTGCACCCTTCGCCTTACACATGCACATACACACACAAGCAGAAGTTCACAAGTGCATGTAGGATAGTGTAACCTTTAAAGAGATGTGGGCTGATTTTTCCAAACGCTTACTCCAAAGAATATTTTTTTATTGGCTTAAACTACAGTATATTTAAAACCTTTCTTTCACTTTTCATTAAATTTGTTTGATTTAAAAATACATTAGTTAAGCATTTTTCAGTTTTGACAGAGATTTTCGAGGAATAGGTCTCCTACTCATTAGGTTCTTTTTCAACATGGTCTTTTGTATACTTCTTGTTATGTTCTACATAAAGGAAAGTCAAGAGCAAAATTTAAAGAATAAGAAATTACACACTTTGTATGTTTTATATTGTAAGCGTGTGGGTGAATATGTGCGTACATATGTTAAATATATTGACATTCACTGACTCTCGCAAAAAAAACCACTATGTCTTACAGTTACCTCCACACTCACATATGCGTAAATGTACACGCACGCGTTTGCATTCATACATAAATGAATTAATGTGTGTGTGTGTGTGTGTGTGTGTGCCTGTGTGCGTGAGGCAGGGGCTGAGAATTTTTCGTTCTTTTTCATCACCGTGGATGATCTCGGTTTTTTATGTATACACTTTTTTTTTAATTTTTATGGTGTAGGGTGGTGACGCTGACTGTGTGTGTCCCTTTCCCGTCCCGTGACCATTTCGGTGGTGTTCCGACTGCTGCAGAAGGTGGCAAAAATTGCCCCCTCCTCCCTCTTCCTCTGCCGCTTCCATCCCCTCCACACTCCCCCCGCCAACGTTTTGAAACGCATATTCTGCTTGCTTTTACTTTTGCTTTTGCTTTTACGCCACCACCAACTTCATTATAATTTTGTCGGGGTTGTTTTTTTTCATTCCTTTTCATTTTTTGTTGTTTTTTTTTTTTTTTTTTTTTTTTTGTGTAGTGTGTTCTTTATTTGCCTCATCGCTGCCTTCCTTACGACCCATAGATACCCTCCGCAACGTTCGTAGCCTTCAGCTCGGTAGCTCGATGTTGTTGCTCGGCAGTCGCAGGGCATTCGAAGGTATACAAAGTCGAATTATAATGCACATGAAACGACACCCCCAATTTTTTTCTCCTCATTTTTTTTGCCGGTCCGTGAAAAATTGGATAAAAAACGCGCTTAGCAGTTTTAGCATCTGAAATTTCTAGCATTGGAATATAGAATATTGATTTTTTCTGTGCGTTTGCAAAAATAAGACGAATCCTCTAAATGAAAGTTATTCCCATTTCCCAAGTAACACACACACACATATGTACATACATACATAGACAGTTAGAGGGTTCTTTATGCATTTATTTTTCAAACTTTTGCGAATTTTGTATTTTTAGTTCTTCCGAAAAGATTTCAGAGTCTGTAAGAGCAGGGAGTACCCAATATTTTCCTACTTAAAAGATAAAATGTCCAAGTAATAGTTGACACGCCTAGTTAAGGGCGTGTCTGTAGTATTTTTATCCAGAGGCGGTAAAAAATTAAGCCTAATTATGAACCAGTATGAAACATTTCATTGTTTCCTACGGAATACATTCGTAAACAATTAACCAGTAAAAAAGGCTGCACCCAAGCGAGCCGACTGTAAAAGACCTCGTACTTATTTAAATACGCCTTTTTGCCAAATATTTTTGAATGATTTGCCTTATGGGAGTTATAAGATACACTTCTCCTATCCGGATTAAACTTGGTGACGGTAGTAACAATGGTACCATGCCAACACTGTGTAAATATTGTCGCGATAGGTTTGGTAGTTTCCAAGCTATGAATACATATGTATGTATGTAAAAATCGTTTTAAGCTTGCCAAGCATACACCATTAACTGAATGTCACTTCAAATTTGGAGAATTTTGATACTGTAGTCTAAAAGATCCAGGAGTTCATACGGGCAGACGATATGTCCCGGCTGGCCTCCTTACGCTCAGTTCCTTTTTTACAAACCTAACAGACTCCTGTACTCTAAAAATGGGAAAATGGTTTCAGGACTTGCCTCTTGGTCAGCGAATACATATAAATAAGTAGGATAGTTCCCACTAATTCTGCTTGAATTATTTCTTATTATTATTATTCGACAAAGCGCAATTTAGACACTACTAATTAATACACACGGAGAGAATAATGTTTCACGGTGCCTGGAATAGTGCGGAATTCAAATCAATTTCAAAGACGTGTTATCTCTTGCGATTAGAAAAAGGTAGCCATTAAATGGAGAAGTCAACTATCTGCTTCCTTTTTACCCAGTGAAGGAGGAAGAGTATGAGAGAGTGGGATAAAGAGGGGAGAGAGGAGCTCGATTATTAATTTAATAAATAAAAGCAATATTTTCTAACTGTGCGACGAATGTTACATTCGTTTCCAAATAAACTGTTGTGGGCCACTCACGTTTTGCCGCCCAAAGAATGCAGGAGGTATCAATATCAATACTCCACCCACATTCACGAACGCCTCCTTTGTGGAGTGATGGTAAGGGGTCTATGTATATGTGTGTGTTGGTGTGCGCGTGCTGGACCTCGTCGTAATAGTGAAGGATGGGAGTCAGTGCTGCCAGCAGTCGATTAAAACATGGCTATATACAAATCTCCAATAAATAGATCAACATGAACGAATGCTATAGTCGGTTTGAAATGGTACGAAGTTTAAAACTATCGTTTAGTTGATGGACACTAGTGGGCTTGATTAAGATTAAGATACTTTAAAAAAGTACAGGGGTCTATTAGGTGTGTTCAGAGGGAGGCGTTTTCCACCACATAAAGTATACATTCTTTATCAGCACAACAGCCAAGTCGATATAGCGACGTCCGCTCGTTTGTAAGAACACGTGGATCTTAGAGACTACTAGAGCTGGAGCCACCACATCTCCATAACTTGAAAAGTAATAAAGCTGACTACACATAAAGTTTCTTAAAGAATTAATGTATATCATAATTGCATGTATATACCATTATAACTGTACATGCGAACTCCGATTTCGGGATACTAATCGATTGAAACATTTACTGCTAGTTAGTTAAAGGCGAAAAAAGGCTAGTGTGGCAGCACTGCTGATGTCTGTCTGTGTGTGTGCGTGTGTGTGTGTGTGTGTGTGTTTGTGTTGACGCTATCTGAATCACGACTCGAAATACATTAACGCTTTAATTGCCATTGTTTAATTTACCTTGGTGTGTACCGGAAATTTGCAGGAACTTCATTTGTACTTTGCAACGGAGCGACATCTAAACTGACCGGGATTCAAGGTTTGGGGTTGAGATACATTCCGTGGGATTTGGTCCCCTTTTTCATTCCGAATTTCGGCTTTTTGTTCGTGCGTGCAAGATATTCGATTAACTGCACCAATAAAATAAGTTCACCACTTTGCACGTTTGTTCCAGAAGTAGAGTTAACGCCACAGTTAGTACTGGAGTACGAGAGTACGAGAGAGAGAGTTACGTTCACGTGCCATACGGAAATGCGGAAGTGTGAACATTTTCAGAATTAAGTGTTACGTGTATATCACTTGGATGTTTGGCTACATCCATATCACCTTTTACCCATGCTTTACTCATGTCTTATCTGCAGTATAATTAATCTGTTGTTTGGAGCACCATTTAGCTCGTTTTTCTTTTAAAAAGAGTCAAAAAGTAGAAAAAGCGGCTAGAAACTTTGTAATCCTTAAAAACTTTAAACATGTCTACGGTTGTTCATTAACCCTGTTAAGCTGGATACTGGGCAATATTTTGCCAAAGATCATTTGGTATGAACGATATAAAACACGGGTTTGAGTAAACATTACAATTATGACAAGAAACATAAAATTATTAACCTTTTGTACAACCGTTACTCGTAAAAAAAAAGAATACACTTCTTATAATCGTCGAATCTAAAAGGAAGCTGGGGGCACGAGAGTTCTTATGAAGTATATATATTCTGGATCAGCATCAATAACCGAGTCGAACAAAAAGATCTCAGAGACTTTATATTGAATAACTATAGAGCTATAGTAATCCTGTTGCCAGAATCGATCGAATGGATTCTATAACAAGAAAATGGATTAAATATAATAATTTGGTTTCAATTAGCAATTGATGCTATGATATAGTGCAGTATATATGGTATGTTACAGTAGTCAGATTTTGATGAAGTTTTGTTGAAATTTGGTCAGCATATAATGAATGCATATTGCGTGAATTTGGTTAAATAGACAAACACAGGAATGTGTCATACTTATTCATTTTAATTGTCTTGCAGAGGCTGTTATGTTTTCACCAAGTTTGTACCGCATCGATAGCCGAGCCGATAATGCCATGACCGTATGTCCGTCTGCTACTACGCGAACTAGACTCCTAGTTTTAATATACTCCCATAGGAACAATCGGTGGAAATTGTCTATATTCTGTCAAGTTTTAAATGGAATCCGACTACTATATCATATTTACTATATCAGCTGCATTGGAACAATTGGTATTTGGCACCAGATTAACACAATTGGCATGACTGCAAGGATATTCAATCTTCTTTACCTCAACCAAACTCAAACATAACGTGTATATGAATAAACTATACTAACAACATTTGATCAGGATCAGACAACTATTCCAATAACTTCCATCGGCCAGCCATTGACAGTTCCTTTGCTAAGGAAGAGCTTTGATTACCGATGTATGCAAGTATCCAGTTATAATTCTTAATTTCTATTCATCATATTCCCCCGTTACCATCTCCGGTACCCAGTTCCAGTTTTCATTTCCCCATCAGGACGCAATCAAGTATCATTCGAATCATCATTCGAATAGTTTTTGCGGGATTCTGTCGTTGTCATTACGCAGTGTCATTGAAATATAATTAATTTCGTTACGGCCTCGATTTAATTTTGTCTAATAGCTAAAGTCCCAACTTGTACAGGGTCCAAAGACCTGGCAAAGTGGTCGTAAAAGGCATAAAGCGCACATTTATTTTGCTCGAGTTGCGTAATTATTGCAAAAGCTCAAGAGAACTGAACAGAATTGTCATTTCGATTCGCCTACCACAACCACATACACTCAGAGAAAAAGGGCTTTCTAATAACAAGCCCATCTGAATTTGAGTAACAAATGTTCCATTCTTGAAACTTAATCTTAAACCATGTAAGTACATACTAGTACTGTGCTAAATCTAGTAACGTGTACTTGAATCTAGCTTGCCAAATACTCAAACTTTAAGACACAAAATCTTTGACTTAAATCGGAATAAACTCAAGAACTTTGAGTCGTACAATATCAAATCATGGTGGCTTTCTTTGACTTGTTTGTATTTATTCTAATTGAAAATTAAATTAAATTAATTAATTTAAGTTATATTGTCACTTAATTCATGATGGCTTTCTTTGACTTCTTTATGTTTGTTCTTATTAAAAATTAAATTAAATTAGGTTTAATAAGTTACGTTTTACAGACAATTTTCTTGAGTTTGTTTTTCTCTGTGTATATTACTTGCAATGTATGTACAGCCAAATACCAAATTGATGGAAATTATCAGCATCTCTCAATGGGTCGCTGCTGCGCCTTGTTCCGGTCTCTCATCGGCTTCATCCCCGTCTCAATTTCGCTAATTCACTTTTTATGAATATGCTCATGAATATTCGCAATTTTTCTGGCTCATTTTTCTATCTCACTCTCTCTCTCTGTCTCTCTATCTCTGTTGCTCTACCGCTCTTATTAATTTGGATGTGAGCATGAATGGGTATTACACATTCGGATATCATCAATTATTTACACGCCAAAAACCCCAAAAACGCGCACACACTTGCACACAAGCCCAAACAAAGATATTGTTCGAAAAGATTTACTACTGATTAACAAAGTCACTTTCTGCTCTGTTCCAGAGTCAACTTTCTCTCCCTTCCATGGTCCGGGGTCCCTGGTCCCTGGTCCCTGGTCCATGCTTGATTAGCAACCTTTTGTGCGAAATTATATGGAATTGCACATGTAGTTGTGTTATATTCCGACTCTTATAGTCCAAATCCAAACGATGTTAATTCGTATGCATAACATTATTAATAACATCACAAAGAAGATCCTGTGGGAATAACTTTGTCAGTAGGAAAGTTACTAAGTGTCTTCTTAGAGAAATAACTGATGCGACGATATCTGATATTTCTAATAAATAATATAGAATAAAGTATTTGTAATATTTAAGGAGACTACTCTTGAATAAAGTCATTTAAAATCGATGTAATTATTTAAAATACCAGCTGGTAACTAGAACTCATTACATTTCCAACAAGACGTACCACTGTAGGCGTCAATTCGACAATTAGAGACTCAAGCTGAGATTCCCGTTACAATTCCAGTTCCATGTCCAATTCCAATTCCAATTCCGGCTAAGACTAAAGAGATTTAAATGTAATTTAATTAATTATGTTGTCGCGGTACTTAATAGTGGCGCAAAACGTTAAATGCATAATTATGCTGGTAATTCCGGTCAAGGGCAGCCGGGCACTTGTTCAGCCGGAGAGGATGGAGCGGTGGACAGAGGGCAGAAAGCAGAAATCTGAGGGTAGACGCTGTTTCCTCCTCTCATTCCGTCTCTCTGTCCTTCCGTCCTTCAATTATAATTATTTTTAGCAGAGTTTAAAATTAACAAAATAGGGGAGGATGTAATGGACAATGGCGCTGGACTTCCGCAGCACAAAAACAAATCGGGATAGGGATTGTGAGCTTGGTACTTGGGAGACGATGAAAACAAATAAAACAACTAAGCATTTTGGGTTTACCCGCACAGATTTGTTTTGGCATTAATTTGAGATTAAAAACCGTAAACTGACGCGTCGGTCGTCGACTCTTGACTTGAGGGAATTTTGTGGCATTTAACGAATTAAAATTTAATTGAAGACCCCCAACAAGACACCCCAGTTCTACTCTCCAGTTCCTCTCCAGTTCCCAGCTTCCCTACCTCTCACACTCCCATCACAAATCACAACGCAGGCAATTAAGGGCCCGGAGAAATGCATTCGAATTGATTTTTCGAAAATACTTTATTAAAATTCAAGTTTCTATCCCGTATAAGAACCTATGGAATATATTTGTCCGGATCAAACTTGGTGGAGATAGTTAATGGTACCATAAATATAATGGGTAAATTTGGTCACGATAGCGCAAGTTGTGGTGTTATGGAAATAGTTTTTTACAATTTACGGGGGGCGGTACGAGTGTCAAAAACTTTAAATAAACTTGATCTGCAAACACTATGGACGGACTTTCATTCTGAACTTCGAGGCTCTAGCTCTTGTAGTCTAGAAGATGCTCATACGGATAGACGGACAGACGGATATCGCTATATCGACTTGACGGTTGATGCTGATCAAGAATATATATGCCTTACGGGGTCTGAAACGCCTCCTAGAGACCCCTCAACTTTTTTTAGAGTAGGGTGTCTATGAAGAAAGAATGCTTTAGTCAACTCGCGACCTTGGGATACCATACTAAGTTACTAAGTTTTATTATGTTATTAACAGGGGGTAGGATAGTAATATTAGTGCAATCTTTTAGGTTATGTTTAAGCTAGTTTGGTAGACACAGAAAACTTTAATATAATTTCATGTTTAGAGCGTATTTTCTGGCGAATATATTTTCTTTCTCTTTGATTAATGTAGCTTAGTCAAGGCATAAGTCTTTCGTATTGTTTGGAGCGTATTTTTGACCGATCAACCCAATGGGAGCTATTCGATATAGCTGTCAGATTTGGGTCTAACTTGGTCAGTACATGTACTACCCGTGTAAATTTGGTTCAGATAGCATAGATTACAAACTTTTACTTTTACCCTTAACATACATAAAGATAAATCGCCATAAACAAAATAAACTTGTACTGCTTGTGAATCATCTTTCACTTACGACCTCTCGGGCCTTTCTAACTCTTATAGTCTCATAAAGACGGACAGATGGACGGACATGGCTATATCGACTGGGCTGTTGAAGCTAATCAAGAATATAAATACCGTATGGGGTCTGCTACAACTTCTTCTCCCTGTTACGTTCATTCCAATGATTACTGTATACCCTTTTACTCCACGGGTAACATATATAATAATAGATATAGAAATATAAGCCCCGGGTACTGAGAAAATTATTAAATTATTAAATATATTATTTTACATAATTTTACTGTTTTTATTTAGCAACTTGAATTAAACTATTTCGATTATTTACAAATTAGGGTTATAACTGTAAGTTATAAGTGATACGGTTGACAGATGATAGTTCCGGGTCCACAGATTCGATCTCATGAACGCGGAAGTTGTCATTGTGACAGGTCGGTAGCTTTGTACACTGAGCTATTTATTCGTTACTAAACTTTAAACACATTAACATTAACATTAACAGTACAATAAGATTGCCCAGCGGGTTCTACAAACCGCCATTCTTTGCTTTGCAACTACTCAAAGTTTGCCTTGTTGGAAAACACAGGAGAAGATGAACCGGGGAACAACCAGGAGAAAGAGTGATGCTTCGCAATACGACACTTTTCGAAATAACCAGAGTCTCGTCAGAGGACAATTGACCGATTAGACTCAGACGCAGACTCATACTCAGTACTCAACTTCACCTCGACCCCTCCAAGTCCCCACGTAATACCAAACCGTAGCCAAATCCTGTCAATGTGTTGATTTTCCGTCTATCATTTGACACGCTCAGGCGAGAAAAGTTGTTAAGCAAAAGGAAAAGCACAAGAAAAAGCAAAAGGTTGGTAACATGCGTTCTCTTAACCCAAATGTTGTTGGCCATCTGAAAGATCTCAGGAAACTGCTGGAATTCCCTTGTCTGGACACAACACGGCCGCAGACACCTCAAGTATTAACAGGCACACACTCACACACACACACACACACACACACACAAAGGCTTGGCCGGCACGAGCCCAAATTCATTGCAAGATGATAAAGTTTTGCGATAACACGAAGCAGGCAACTCGTGGGTTGCCCCATCCCCATCCCCTTCCCATTCCCATTACCAATGGGGCATGCCCCAACTTTAGTTCTGTCTCTGTGTCTGCCTCAGCCTCAGTCTCAGGCTCAGCCTTTGACCACTTCCAATAACTCCAACAACACCAACAACTCCAACAACATCAACACTAACACGCCCTTAACACGTCAAATATCAGGTCAAGTTCAGTCCCGTGTTTTTGTTCTTGTTGTAGTTGGTCTTGATGGTGTTGTTGGTGTTGTTGGTGTGTTGGTGTTGTTAGTGTTGTTGGTGTTGTTGGTGCTGATGTTATTCTTGTTGTCGCTTCGTTCATTCCGTGTACCCATAGAAACCATTTTAAATGGGTGCTATGGAAAGAAAGGCAAACTTATTTCTCTTTTCCCATTAAGATAGTAATACTCGAAACTAAATTCAAATTTTGTCGTTTATTAAACAAAGTGATTCAATTAATAACATTAGTTAAAAAGTAGAAAACTATTTATTTAAAAACCTTTTTTATTATAACACTTTTCTATTATTTGCAAAGTTGACTTGGAATACCCTTAGCTTTATAAATAAAAGCTCTATATGACATATTTAAAGTAACGACAATGTTTTACAGTGCATGGACCCACAAAATATATATTTTCCCTTTGACACTATCAGATATACTTTTCCGAAGAAGTACTAGACTTTCAGCTGTATTTGAGTTTTGGATATCAATTGCGGGTACTCCTTAAAATGATTTTGTTTCGGTTTAGTTTGTCTGAAACTATGCAAGAAATCGACTTTCTACCTGTTCTTGTTTGGGCTACCAAGTCACTCTACTGGCTTAAATGGGTCTACCTGCGGTGTGGAGTCCTTTAGGTCCGAGTTTCAATCCGAGCTCAAACACAATTCTGGACTGAGTTATAGTCAATATTTTATACACAAAAAGTCAATAACAAGAAAACATTCAGTGAAGATTAAAAGATTCGGAATGGAAATCAACAACCAATTGGGTATTAATAGCCAGTGGTGGACAAACTGTAGACAAGGTGGCATCCCATTCATTCATATTTTTGAAGTTCATTCAAGTTCAGAGCGAGAGAGGGAGAGAGAGAGAGAGAGAGAGAGAGAGAGAGAAAGGAATAGGTACTTGGATTAACATAACGCAGAGAAATGCGTGGGGCATTTAAAACCAGACAGAAAGAAGTCTCACACTTCAATGCTCCGTGTACATCTCGGTATTTAAAATGATTACAATTAAAATATAGTTGCGATATACTCGATACCCGATACCCGATACTATGCGAGGTTTTGCAAGCACGCACCACGCCCCCAACCTCCAGCCTCCAGCCGGGTATACTCTGATCAACATTACGCTAACTGGGAAATGAGCAGCGGGAAAAATCGTTGAATGGTAAAAAAAGGCAACCCACGCAGATCAGTCCATATGTTAATATGTAAATTGGTAAATACAACAAGCGTACCTGACATACTAAGATTTGGGAAAGTAAGTGGAACGACAACGTCGACAAAAATAAAAACAAAAGCAAATAAAAAAAAAATAATGAATTCTAAAGTCGCTGAAGAAACCTTCTGAATACACAGGCATAATAATCAAATCTAACTGGACAAACACACACACACACACACACACCCATACACTTTAACAAATGCACACACATAGGTACAATGGATATTTGTTGATGATGCCCAAAGCAGAGCATAGATAGGGCCCGAGAGCCACTGCTAGGTATACCCACGAGTAGTAATTGTGAATAGATTCATACCGGTTATCGATGCAGGCTCGAATTCATTCACATTCACACCTCACACCTCACCAGACACACACACACACACGCACACACGCACACTCAGACAAAAGATACCCGTACATATTCATTTTGTGATTAAGCCTAAGGCCTTTGAGGTGTCTACTAATTTATTAAAATCACACTCACACTCACACTCACACCCCTGATTAACTCGGAAATTTACGATTTTATTCATATGCTCACAAATAACGACAGTTTCGAGTTTTGTGTGCTCCGGAGACGCAAACAATTTGCTTCGACTTGTTTTTTCATTGATCAATTTATTAGTTTTGGACCCGATTTATGAAAGTTAAGTCTAGTCAAAGTTAGTTTCTTCCCTTCTAATGCTGATTCGACAACTTTCTTATGATTTTAAATAAATTGTATTTGAAACAGCCAATTTAAGGAAAAAACAATTGTTAATGAAAGGGGTTTAGTGTACTGCCGTTGTAGGGTATCTGCGTGTCGATCACCTTGACCTCTTGACTGGTGTGACTGAAGCGTGTTCAAAATTAGCATTTTATCACCTCGAATATTACGGTACCAAGAACAAGAATGAAAAGATTCCCCTCTTTTTGACTAATTTATGTGAACTGTGGAAACTATCGAATGTCTGCCGACTAATCGGATCAAATTGAAATAGTTAATGAATGGGGAAATAGGGGATACGCCTGAATGGGTTCATAAATATGCAAAACTAACTCGTATTCGAGTTGTGCGATCTGCTTTCAATATATGAATGAAGCAAGAGAGAACGTCTCAAATCGTAAAACATATACAATATTCTTTCGAGTTTAGATCTTGTGTATACAAATGTGTGTAGGTTTCCAAGTTTCGTAATCAGAAACAGTAAAGATATGAAGTGATTGGAATACACTAAGACCAGCTTATGATGAATATTCATTACAAGTTAGGCGAGTTCCGTGGGTTTTACAAAACATATTTCATGTTTTCAAAATTCATATTTTGGAAGAGACTTGCTAATCAGGAAAGAGTCTATTTAATGTATAATTCCTTACGGATACTTTTCCAACGGCTGCTGGTCTCCGAAGTGTCCCTAGAATTCTCAGATTGTTGGCATCTAAATGCCATCGGTCTTTTCCGTAATATACCCTACAATGCCCTCTATTTGAACACCTGTATTTATTTAATACAAACAACACACTCATAGGTACGGTAAACTAACACTCACACTCAGTCCCAGGTTATAGGTATTATCCACAACGACTCACATAGTTTTATGTGCTGTAAAGGGATGTACACTGACATGAAAAGGGTAGAATATAAGGGAATTACCTAGATAAAAATACAAACTTCACACAAATATAAATATCTGAAGAAATCAGAAGAAACTCAATCAGCTCTTTAATTTGTCCCAGTGTACGGGTATTTACCATTCAAATGGAAAAGTGGAGAGCCAAGATCGAATGAAACCGAGACTATGAATGAATGTTTACACGATCGTTTACCGTCTGAGCCCACAGTGTGGATAAAGCCATATACATTTTTGAAAGAAGGCTTAAACGAGAGTTGACTGTTTTTCGAAACTGATTTTGGGAGTGGTCATATTAGGGAGGCATCTGTTTTATTGCTGCATACAATTAGTTGTTAATGATTTGTGTAATTAATTAATGTGCAAGCACTTGAGCCAAAACCCGTGAATCACAAAGACAAACAGACCGATAGGGACAGTAGGCGGGACAGGGAATGCGAGGGGTGTGGGCTTTCAAGGGCAGGGGACAGATATTTACTCCATTTCATCTGAAATATTTTTAAGCGATTCACTGCAAATACTCTACTAAATAGTCTGGGCTGTCCAAGGGCTAAGAACTTATCTAATCCTAAGCACTACAACATATCAAACCAATATTAGCAGTAAAGCAGTTAAAGGAATATTCAAACCTAACTCTCTTTCAGATCGAACTCTCTTTTTATGAATTTTAAACCAACAATAAATAAATAAATTAACAAATACGAAACTAAAATACTCGCAACAAATAATGGGATTAGTCTTACTAGCTAAACCTGTAGATAAAACCTATTAAAATATTTAACTAAATAAAAGGCTACATTAGGATGAGCCATCCGTACTCCATATAGAGCGAACTTTTCCTTACAAACGTCCTATTTTCGACCGATTTATTATATGGGAACTGCAGACTATAGTTGCCCGACCCGGATCAAATTTGGTGAGTATAGTTATACTGGTACCATACACAAAATACGTAATAATTGGACCCGATAGCTCGGATAGTCTTCAAGTTATGGTGTTATGTAAATAGGTTACTCGCGGAGTACTCGGACATTCATTTAAAATTTAGTGGCTCTACTTCGTATAGTCTCTGAGATCTGTTACGCACATTTGGCTTCTGACGAACCTTGTAGACCCCTCTACTCTTTTTTATAGCACGGGGTCTGAAAACTGTAAGCTAAAAGACCACGTATTCATTATAGTGTGCATTTTAAGATATTATTGACAGAGTTGTGTAACGTGGGCTATAGGATATAATTAACCGATGTGTAAATTTGGCCACTATTCCAATAGTTTCCAATTTATAACGTTGTGATAATGTTGTATTACTAATTGTGGCGCCGAATGGGGCGTGGCATCAATTTGATACAAACTTGACATCACTATATCGACTGGGCTGTCGATGCTGATCAGGAATATATACTTTATCGGAAACGTCTCCTTCGACGCTTCTGACAAACCCAATACAACCCTGTAATCTTCTGGAGTACGGGCTACAAAAATGGTATAAGTTTTGGCGAATAAATATTATAATTTAAACAAGTAAGAAAAGTACAGTCGATCACGCCCGACCGTAGAATACTCTCTGCATTTTAATCCCGATTAAATTATTAAAATCGGTTTTGAGATATTACAATGTGTTGTACTTGCATTAAACCACGTTGAAACATAAACAATCTAAGCAAAATCAAACATCTGTTTGCAGCGAAAACGTTTCTGTCTCGCTTGCACTCATTAGTGATATTGCGTTCAATTATCAATATTGTAACGCTTCTAGTTTTCTTGTTTATAGTCCGATTTCAATGCGTCTTTTTAGGATAGTTTGATATAGTTAGCCTCCATTCGAATTATATAATTACAATGCTGCACTATATGAACAAATGACAATAGGCGGAACGAAAAATGAGAGTTATTTTTATGTATTGTGGGAAAAAGGGGCGTGGCAGTCCAAAATTTTAAATGCCAATGCATTAACGCTGTCGCTAGGAACCTCCATACCAGAATTGGTGATCCTAGGTGCTATGTTTACTGAGATATTTGCCGAAAACACCGATTTTTTCCGAGGTGTGTCTAGTTTTTTGCTCATTGTGGGCGAATGGGGCGGGGCATCGAGATAAAAAAAGATTCTTGTATTGACTGACTAAATATGTGATCGATTGACACCAAGCTCGAACTTGTAGCTCTTACCATCTCTGAAATCTGTTTGTTCATACGGACAGACAGACGGACAGACGGTCAGACGGACAGACGGACATGGCTATATCGACTCGGCTTGTGATGCTGATCAATAATATATATACTTTATGGGGTCCGCCACGCCTCCTTCTGCCTGTTACATACTTTTGCACAAACCCAATATACTCTTGCAGAGAGTATAAAAATTTAAAAAGATATCTAAGTTGTAATAGCCATAGTAAAATAGCTAAAATAGAAAATCTAAATTATCTCTTGTTTTTTGCAAGATGTTTTTTAATATTTTTTAGAAAAATAATGAAGAAAAAGTTTATTGTGGCATTTAAGCGAAAATTGTGTACACCCCGCTCTTCACTTGACACTCCATGACCGCGAAATGAGCAAAGGGATTACGGCCCACACACACACATATGTGCTATATAGCACATATACATAACATCTGCACAAACACACACACGCACATATAAAATGAGTAAATACACGTAGTACTGACGTATAAAACGTCCTTATCTCGCATAGTCCTATGCATGTATGTGTGTGTGCATGTTTGTGCTCACTCACTCACACGCGAATATATGTATGTATGTACATAATTGCGAAGGAGTTAAGAAGCCTTGCTCGTTAGTCAAAAGCGAAACGAACCAACGACTTTACTCTCCACTCCACTCTTCCCCCTCCTTACCTTCTACCACTCACCATCCGCCTGCCGCCCTCCACCCTCCACACTCCACCTTCCTCCTGCCTGTTCATCCATCTTCTTCTCCTTCGTTTTTATTTAATTTTTTTTGTTTTTTTTTTTGTTGTATTTTGCGAATGCTGGAGGCTGCCAATGCAGCCAGCCGTTGGTTGCTAAAGTTTCGTTCTGATTCGAGTGCAAACACATACACATACATGCACGCATGTGAGTGTGAGTGTGAGTGTGTGTGTGCGAGTATGAGTGTGTGGTAAAAAGGGGTTTTATTTTCCTTCCACCATGCGTGTTTTATTCATTTATATTTAAAAGCGTAAACGCAGACGCGAGTTTTCGTTCCTTTCATTCTTTTCCTTTCTTTTTTTTGGTTTTGAGTGTGACTTTTTCCTGCGAAATGAGAAAATATGCATACATACATATGAACACAGTGTATGTGTTTGTGCCTGTGTGTGTGTAGGTGTGTACGTTCATGAGCACACTCGCACTGAATCAGTGTGTGAATGGGATGGATGGAACGACTGTGGAACCATTGAATCCCCATCTTCGCTAATAAATATATGTACATATGCACACTCACACACAAATAGGTATGTGTGAAATGTATATGTACATGTTCATGCATGTGTGCTCATATATGTACCAACACATAGAGACTGATTATAAAGGGTGGAGCATCGCAATGCAACCATCGCTGAACCGAAGCCTCTAAAATAAATAAAATGGCGTTTGGTGACGATTTCACTCATTTGAATCAAATTCGCGATGTCCTCAATGTAAAAAAAAGAAATGCTAAAAAATATTAAAAATTAAATTACCTGAAATCAACAAGGACTCTACAATTTTAGATATAATTAAATTTTTCCCTACTAAAATTATCAATTTCATTTCTATTTTCAAATTTCCTTAGTTATATCTTCTGCAGTGAGATTCTTAATACATAATTTATCACAACTTAATCTCCTCTACGTACACTCCATAATTGGTATATATTAATTTTCAGTGATATTTATTTAAGTTTTCGGAAATTAACTAATTTGTTTGAGGCAAAATTATCTGTAATTCAGAATATAGTTTCAAGAATTTATTTCTAAAACTGAAGAAACATTTTTCATTGTATGTCTTTAAGATTAAGATAATGGTTGAAAACCCCAAACGATCAAGGAGATTTTTTTCGTCATTCCAAATTCAAATTGCAAAAACAAGATCACTTGATTAATCTGTTGTAATAATCTGTTTCTGTATAATGTTCAGCGAATTAAAACATAGCTACTGCAACACTTCAAAAATACCCCATTTATTATCCATTTCATGATTATATATATTTCCAATTAAAAATATTTTCTGAAATATTAAAATGTAACATCTAAAGTTTTATTGTCTTTGAATTAGAATAATTCATTTAAATCACAAACAGTGACATATGTATTTTTATACTGTTACAGAGGGCACTACGCATTGAAGACGTCGCAGAGAATATATGTATGTGCATATCAAAATTCTTGATCAGCATCAACCTACGAGTCAATATAGTCGTGTCTCCCTCTGCACGCAGCTTAGTATGAAAATATGAAACGCGATGAAGTGTGAGCGATTTAAACCAAACTCACATAATATTTATTTGTTCTCATTTACAGCACGCCTATCAAATATCTAAGTACTATATCCTAAAGATTGGGACAATCGGATGGAGTATGTACATGTTGTAAAACACTTTTATGTTTTTACTAATTCTTCGTCGAAACAAAAAATCGCAATTTTATTATTTTAATTAATCTCTTTGATTGGAATTGAAATTATAATTGAAGTTTTTAGATCTCAGTTTTAAAAGCTGTTTTAAGAGTTTTATTTTTGAGTACTCATCTTTTTTTAGCACTCTGAAAGTTTTTGGATTATAACATAAAACATTTGATTTTCGATTGAAATGAGTTTTATAAAGTTCAGTATATTTTTCTTGTTAGTTTCATTATAAAAGTTTTTATGTTTATTATATTGCTTATATAAACATACATATCTAGTTATTCATCAAAGAACATTTTAAACAATCAATATTTCTCATTTTAGTAAAATTTTAAATTCGGAAATCTGTTCACATAATAACTTCTTCGAAGTATACAGTTCGCTTTTCAAAATTATTTCTTAAATATCAATCATAAAATAATTTATTTTTTTTAAATTTTCACATGAAATTGACATTGATTTTTAAACTTGATTTTTTGATTGATTGATTTTTTAAATTAAAAATTAAATTAGTAACTTTTAATTATTATGTCGAATATTAAATGAATGTAGCAATATTCGAAGCGGAAGAACAAAACTATGAAATAAATGCTTAAAATTAGTCTATGTGTCTTATATTTATTTGAAATCAAGTTAAGCTTTTTAAAATAGTAACAAATCAATGCAGTAATAGAAATAATAGAAAAAATAAAAGTTGAAAATCAAAAATATATTTAAACATTCGAACATTAATTTACTATCAGTAAGGTGATAACTACTCATATACACATGTACTCTATATCTTATAACTGGCGAAACAGTGGAGGCAGCTACACATATACACATGCACAGAAAGATATATACATGTATATAAGTGCAACATCCGGCGGTAGTTATACAAAAATAATGAACGATGATTGCCATTGCCTAGACTACTCCCACATTAGCGGGGCACACACACTCCGACTTACACTTGTACTTGTACTCACGCTCACGCTCGCGCTCGCACACATTCAAGAGAACAAACACAGACGCATAGGCGCTCACGCTCCCGCACGCAAAAAAGCTCATTGGTACTTTGTTTTATCACATATTTTGTCTCATTCCCGCCTAATTACCACTCTGCGTGGTAATAATTACCCCATTACCAAACTCTCTTTCGTTGTTTCGCTCTGCTCTTGCTCTCCAACTGTTTATAATTTGCACTCTCTCGTTCTCTCGCTTGCAGCTGCCCGTGCTCTTTATAGCGCGCGCTCTCACTCACTCACTCTCAGCATACTGTGATTCCGGTTACTCTCTGCCGCTCTGTTGCACTCGCTCTCGCTTGCGCTCCCGTCGGTTGTGAGAGCATCGCTCTTTTGGGGTGAAAAAGTATCTTGGAGAAACAAAAAAGTAAAGATACAGATACAATTGGTAGTATGAAATCGACGGTGGAAGCGGCCAGGTTCACGTTTTCGAGGTATAGCGGATACTGCAAACTGAACAACCATAACAACAATAACCAAACTCATAATAAACAACAAAATAAGATAATCGGATATCATACGAAACATTTAATTCGCAACTATGAATAATGCCAGGAAAGGGTATATGCTCATTAAGAATAATCATGATCTTGATCATTATGATGATCTTGCGGCCAGTGAAATTAAAAATTGACGAGCTCGTTGTTTGTGTTTCTGTAATGAAATTTAAAGTGCCCTCATATGTATGCAATTAAATAATTTTCGGGGTTTTAACGATTCTGAATAATTGAATAATTAATAAAAGAAAACCGATTACTATATGAAATATCTGCATACATAGAATATATGATATATGATGTGACTAGTGCTAAACAACGACAACAAAAACAACAAAAACAACAAAACCAAGTGATTTATTGCTAATTTTAAATACGATTTCATATAAGCATAAATAGAATAGTGTATAAAACACATGTATCTTCACACATGAATACATGTGTGTTGTTAATTCCAATGCAAGTTCGCGTAAATAATTAATAAAAAGTTCCATTGTGCAACATAAAATAATAAAATAATTCTAATTAGTTTGTACGTTGCCAACAGTAACCAGATATTATCTAGTTATTTATTGTAACTGGATTATCAAATTGGTTGCAGACCACAAGAACCGCAGCAACTGTCAGTTTTAGCATTCTGAAGAAATATAAAAACATATTTTCATTGCTATCCTTTGACTTAGACCACATCAATTAGTCTAAGGGTATCGATACATATGTACGAGACATGTACTTGTTCTTGTACTACTTGGTAAATTATGTACATTAAAATTTGTACATATCTGCATATCTACCACTGTAGTATAATAAAAATGTAAATCAAAGGCAAATTGAAAAGAGATGGCATGAAAATACGAGAGATGTATCCAAAACGAAGGCAAGCTACAACAAAGAGACAGACACGGACTCACACACAAGCACGCGAGCACACACACTCTCGCGCATACACACAAACAAACACACACAGAGCAAAGCTTTTTAATTGCATTCCAAACTGAGAGTTTGTGCCGTTGCGGATACTGCGAAAGAACAGTGCGGCTTAAAGCGGCCAGCATTGAGTGTGAGTCAGAGCGGGAGAGATGTTGCGCATAAAAAGGGGTGAGAGAGCGCTTCTGATATTGATGTGCTCTCAGCAAAATAATGAGGCACGTGGTCCATAAGAGAAGTAAATAGTACATACACATACAATTGTGTGTATGCAAAAACGCCAAATACATGTGAATTTTATGTGATAGTGTTAAAGGCAGCCTGAGAGTGTGTGTGTGTCGCGTGTGACAGAGAGTAGCTCAGTGTGTATATGCATGCGTGTGTTTGTTTATGTGTTCATGCATGGAAAAGAGACAACTGTCTCGCTCGTTATAAGCAAGTAGGAGTAAAAGTGTTGATATTAAAAATGCAAAAGCAGAAGTTGGCAAATTAAATCGGCGGGCGTATCGAGCGAATCCACTATCTATTCTCTCTTTCTGGCGCGTCTGCTGCTCAGAGCTCAGAGTTCACAGTCTACAGCTTACGAAAAATATACTTACTTGCATACGTTCATACGTTCATACATAAATATTTTCGCACATCCTTTAATACCCTACAATACATACAAATATAAGCACAAATGTATGTACATTAAGTGTTGCACTTGATTTTGTTTTTGTTTTTAACTTGTGCTATTTGTGACGCTCTAACCTGTGCTTGTGTGTTTGTGTGTGTAAGTGAAGTTTTCTGGCATTTTCCCGAGCATTACTAGTGATTTTCCAGGCTCAAAGACTCAACTCGGAGAACAGTGTAAAACATTTCGCAATTTATGCCTTATTTTAAACGGATTTGGATTAATTTGGCACACATTAATCCAATATTTCCGAATCAGACTTAAAGAACCTCATATTCCAATAAGAAACTATTTGATGATTAAGGTTTGTAAGTTTTTCAAAATAAAAGTGCTGGAATAAAGTGGACCAGGAACACTCTACACACACATTTATATGTATATAATTCTACCGCTTTCAGTGACTAAGAAATAAATGATTGAAACAGAAAATTTGTTGAATTCAACGCAGGGAAGGTCAAGTGGAACAGAGAAGGGAAATGGGACAGGATCGGGAACAGGAGCAGGTCGCTCACCTGTCAGCTGTCACCTGTTCCTGGTCATAGCAATTACACCCGCACCCTTATTTCATCTGTTTTTGTTTTTGTCTTTGTATTATTTCTTTTTTATCGGGTTCCGGTTTATTTTGTGTTTCCGTTTCGCTTTCAATATTTCGATCGGTTGCTCTTGTGGCCGTGTTCTGAATAATGTATCCTGTACAATACATGTATGTGCCTTGATCACAGACCTAAAAGAAATTTAACAATATACCCTCTGCAAGGGTATAACAAACAAGTTTGTGTTGCATTTATGCGAATATCGGGAATCAATGAGACATAACTGAACTACAAGTAGAGTTCAATAAAAATACTATTTTATTACAAAAATATATGTTGTTCAGACTTTCTTCGTAGTGACTAAATGAAAATAGATTGTACATACTTTGATTCATTAATTTCAGGTTCAATCCAGTTTGAACTCCTCTCACTACTCGCTCGATTTAAAGTTCCTATAACATTTAAGAATATAACAAAAATTAAACCAGTACAAAAACGACAAATTACGTTAATATAAAAAAAGAAAAACACAGTCCGTTGAATCAGAAAACAAGAAATAAAAAATCGAAACTTACCACCAATATGTAAATTAAAGTAACTACCGTGTAAATGGTAATCGAGACCAACTTCGAAAACACAAGTATCGCAAATTAGACAGGAATCGATATCCAAATCGGAAACGGAACAAAAGTCGGAGTCGGCATAATCGCTCTTAATGAGCTTATAGCGAAGGAGATCTTCTTGCATCAGGACCCATTAACAGTTGGTAAGTGTGAACTCACTGTCGAAACACCCCTTGCTTAAATTTTAATTTCTAAACTTAATTTTGTTAGACATTGAACAGCGTAATCACTTTATTTTGTATTTTAAAAGTATTCATTGCAAATACTGAACTGATTTCCTACCGGAAAATGTTTTAATTTTTCATGTGCTCGACACACAAAAATAATATTTTCATTTAATATATTTTCTTCATCTTCCTTCTGGAAACTAAAGCTTAAAAACTTAAAATACCTTTAATACTAACAGTCAAGTAAAGTATTCATAATAATAATTAATAATTATTATTTTTTTTTTTGAATACTTAAATTGATTTCCCTAACGATGTTTATGTCATTTTTCAAAAGGATACATTTTAAAATTAGTTACCATTTTTTACTAACAATCTTTTAAAGTTTGATCAAGTTAAATCTGTTCAAACGCTTTAGATTTACTTTTAAAAAACAAAAAAAATAATTATCCATATACTGGTATTTAAATATGAAATTATTTAATGTGAACAACTGAGAAACGTATTCCATTTATCACCCACCCTCTACTAACTATCTCATTCGCAATCGCTTCATATGTATTACGGCATAGAAATGGAGCAACATTTCGTGGCAGCCAATTAAAACGGGTTTGGAGCTTTGATGCCGACGCCAAATCACCCCTTTACGAACATGATAATTAACAACGAGCTCTAATTAGCCAATGACAAGGCATTTTACGCACACCAACACATAAATACATAGTATATACACAGCTATAACTGTATATAATCTTAGTAATTAAGCAGACCATTTCTTGGACCCGTTTTCGTTGTCGATTTCGTCGACGTCGTAGTTAGAATTGTTGTCGTTGTCGCTGCCGCTGTCGTTGTCGTTGTCGTTGTCGCAGTCGTAATTTGGTTCGGGGCTTGGTAGAGTTGATATAAAAACAATGTCTATAATGACGTTGACAGAATTAAGAGAGAGCGTTCGCCGTGTATGCGCTTTTACCGTGCTCTCTTGCTTTTACGATTTTGCGTATGCTGTAGATGCTGGGTAGACCGACCCCGTAGTCACACTCTTAAAGAGAAGAGTAAAGCAACAGTGCGCGCAACAACGACAACTCGAGACTTGATTGGTCGTCGCTCGTCGTGCGGCCCCCTACCGGGTGTCCCACCGTCCCACCGTCCCCCAACCACATACCCACGCTGTTGCCGCTGTCACTACATGTTCATGCTCATGTGTATTGCTTGTTTGTTTTTGCTTTTGACTCAACTATACATCGGCTTTTGCTGTTTCTGCTTCTGCTTCTGCTTCTGCTGCTGCTGCTGTTGGCGTACCCACTTTTCTCCCACTACAAAGACAGCTGCTGCGCTGCCGTCAGTACGTACATACGTATGTATTTATATGTGTACGCTGTGAGTGTTTGTGTGCGTGCTTGTGTGATGCCCGCGAGAGAGTGATAATGTATTTGTATGGCAAAGTTAATTGCTCCATTTCGCCCTCACACGCACACACCCACACACCAACACACATACACAAGCACTCACAACTCAGTTACAGTCACAGTTGTTACTGGCTGTGATCCACTCACTTTGTGATTCGTTATCATCTCGAAAGGGAGGAGCGCTATTTACAAAGAGACTAATTATAATTACTTACATACATACATAAATATGTTTGTATGCGTTTACTCCTTTGAGCAATTAACCAGTAAAAGCTCACTTGCTACTAGTATATAATAAACTTTTATGGGAGCGTATTGTTTACCACTCCCGTCTCTTTTTCTCTGCTTGTGTGCGTGTCTATGTGAATATGTGTTCGCAAAGCCAATTAAAACAACGCATTGATGCTGCAAATTATCGTAAAGATGAATATGTATGTATGTATGTACATACTATGTATTTATCAAGTTATCATAAATTGCGCACTTTTATTGTCCAAGCTACAATCAATAATCGTTTAATTGCCACTGTGGGCGTGGCCGAGACTCAAAATTTGCATACGAGCACACCCTCTACTAATGTACATACACATACATACACATATAGATTCACATATGTATGTTTGTATGTATGAATATGCACATCTGCTCTGAGACAGCCGCTTTTTATAAGAAATGAGTTTTCTCGCTAACCCCAAGAAATGTAAATGGGAATCAACAAAAAGTTAAAGGAAGTAGAAAGAGGGAAGTGGAAGGCAACAAAATCGATAATGTCGAACAACGAAATTAAAATAAAAAAAAAAACGACACAAAATAAAAAGCTTTTTGTACGAATACTGTACATATGTATGTACGTGTGGCTGTCAATGTGTGTGTGTGTGGCGAAGGTGGCTTTTTACATACATACATACATACATACTCTGCACAGCGTGTGTGTGTAAGTTGATGGCAGCTGCGACGGCACTGACGGTAATTCGCAGACAAAAATTATACACGAGGCTGCTAAAAGAAAGGTCGGCTGAGGAGGGAGGGGAAGGAAGGAAAAGGGGAAAAATCTAAGAAGGACAATTTATTTATCTTTGAAATGCTTTACGAGAACACGCATACAAACATGCATAATCAGCCGCCCACTATGCATAAGGGGATGTGTGTATATATGTATGTGTATGTAGAGTACATATGTATGTATGTATGTACATAAACACGAAAGGAAGGAGGCGAGCTCGGGAAGAGACTGGAGGGACTGACAAGTCGTGACAGGTTGAAATTATGCATTGTTCTTGCGTTCACTCTCACACACACACATGTATGTACATATATACATTGATTTACATACATATGTATATATATATATTAATTATTATATTTATATGAAAGGACAAATAATACTGTATAAATATTGTTATTGAATAACGAAATATTATTTAAATTGTTATTCAAATACATAATTACGCGGAACCCAAAGAGACTATACATACATACATACATATACAATCTATTTGGCGTTTCTTCCTCATTACCAATCTCTCTCTTTCTCTATGTCTTTCCCTTATTCCCCTGCAAAATACAAAAACTTTCGGACAACTTTCGCGGCTTTCAAACAGAAACAGAATACAAAATTTCCAAGCTCACTGACACACACGCAGATACATATGTATGCATGCACATACACACACACAAAAGTGATTACAAATGGAAAAAGCAGAAGTAGAAACAATAACGACAAGGGGATGGATAACATACCGGGGGAGAAAGGACATAAAATAAGATGAAAATATCTAAGCAAAATAAGAAATCTGAGCGCAAGGAAATATGAAAAAGTAAAATAACAAAAGAAAAAGGAAAAGAAAAATAAAAAGAATAAGGCTATAGCAGACAGACTCGTGTAATTGTGTACTTTATGCTCCTGAGCGCGGACTCAAACTCGGACTCAAGCTCATTCACCCTCGCTGTCGCTATCCCTTTCCTGCTACAGCGAATAGCGCATTGGTTTGGTGCTCAACAACAACAACAACAACACTAACAAAAACACCAACAGCAACACCCACAACAAACTGAAACAGCGATTGCTGGAATGGGAGTGCAAGTAGGAAAGGGAGCGCGACAACGGTGGTGGTGGATACGGTGACGTTGCCATAGAATACGACGCTGACGACGGCGGCGACTGCGACGACGGCGACGGCGACGACGGCAACGACGTCGACGACAAGTAAAGGCAAAATAATATGTGTTAAAGAGAGATAGCGGAATAGCAAGTAGAAGTCGGCGCAGTCAGCGCATTATGTATAAATTATTTATTTACATTATATTTATGCCCGCTCTTCTTGAGATGGGTGACGTATGTATGTGTATGTGTATGTTGCGTGTGTATGCTTGTAAGAGACGATGAAATAAGGAGAACGATTTCGTCGTTGCCTGTGCTGGGCCGACACTTCGTCTCCCACTTGAAGACAGAGTTCCAGCTGGTGCTGTTCATGCTCCAACCTTCATGCACCCACTTGGGGGTGTGTATGTGTATGTGAGTGCCTGTAACTACAATACGATGGAGTAAGAATAAAAAAGGGGTACAAAATACAGAACAGAAAATGAGTATGAGTGAAAGAACTCGTTTTTTTTTGTCAATTATTATCGAAGTGATGTGGTATTTGCAAAAAAAAAGCTGCAGTAAGAGGCAGAAAGAGAATCGAGCGGCGCATGAAAATCTTGTTCTCTTTTGCTTAACTGTCTTATTTTCGCTCTCTCACTCGCTCTCTTTATTTGCCAGCACTAATTAAAAGGCACTCTCTATTTATATATATGTATGTATGTATGTATGTGTGTATATTGTGTTCTCTCTTTAGCACTCTCCCAAAACAGTTGCTCTCTTGCTTGCAAATATTCCCGCTCCCCCAATTGGGCGTGAGCGAGATGGGTGCGTTGGACTTGAACTTAGTGGCAATGATTCTGACTTCTACCGTTCATTGTTTTTGTTCCTGCGAAATGCTGCTACTTCGGCTTTTGCTTCTTCTGCCTTTGCTGCTGATAATGTCTGCGTTGGGTTCTTTTCCGTTTCACTCACGCTCGTTTATAGCGCTTTTAAGGGGCTATCATTACCTCTGCTTACCGTCACTCTAAGCTTGCCATTCTTGGAATTTGGGAAGAAGAAGAGGAAGATGTAGGCGAAGGGGTAAATGTAACTGGGGAAGATGACACAAGCGATGCATAGGCGTGGCTCCAGCTCCGACACAGACAGCCTGGCTGGGCTATGCTGATGACAACAACAACTAAACCGAATCTGCCTATTGCACTGCATCTGGCTGTCGTCGTCGCCACAGCTCGCGTCGTCGTCGTCGTCGTCGTCGTCGTCGTCGTCGTCGTCGTCGTTTGCGAAATATTGTATAATTATGAGCATTTAAATTTTTGGTACAGTTGTCGAATACATTCGCACACGTACACATACAAGAGTACTTTGTCCATTAGACTAATGAAACACACATGCACATGGGTATCTGTACATGGTATTTGGATGCAAATATGAGCTCTGATATTAAAGCATATTTCTCATTTACTTATCAAGCATGAATTCATGCACACACTTGCACACATACTGTCTAACCATCCACTTGAACTTATAATAACAGACACATGCATCAATCCTGTATACATAAACATACATACATACTTATGTATGTATGTACGTGCATTGGTGTGTCGGTGTGTGGCTGGGTCTATGCAGACAAGTGAACACACAGGAGCGAAAGCTTGCACACAAAATTCAGCAACACACGTACGAGAGTGTGAGTTTGTGGGTGTGTGTGTGTGTGTGTGTGTGTGTGTGTGTGTGTGTGTGTGTGTGTGATGATGATGTGCGTAGAATATTCGCATACTTCTGAATGCGAAGGCTTCCCCATCGCATCTTCTGATTGGTCGTTTGTGCGCCAGCGCCCGTCCGCCTGTCACTCCGTCCACCTCCACTGTCTTTCCCCTTTCATCGTTGTCGCCATAGTCAGCGTAGTCGTCGCCGTCGTCCGTCGACCCAACGACTGCTTTAATTATCTTTTGCTCATTTGCCAGACAAGCGGCTGTTTTAATTGGTCCACAGAAATATACTACGATAACTCAGTGTTGACTCCACCCATCTGAGTGTTTAAATGTGAGTTTTGAGAGATTACCCAAGTTTTGTATCATATCAAATAAAACAAGAAAGATTAAAGATTAAATACCCTTGCAGTCATGAATATTGCGTTAATTTGGTTTCAATCACCAATTATTTCTATGGTAGCTATATTATATAGAAGTCCGATTTAGATGAAATTTGAAATTGATTCTCCGAGAATTTCGACGAAATCGGTCAATAGACACCGAAAATTTTCATACTAAGCATTTCAACCGATTGTTCCTATGGGAGCCATATGATATAGTGGTCCGATTTTTGCAAATGATCTGCGTGCAGAGAGAATACACATCTGTACCAAGTATCATCAAGATAGCTTTAAAACTGAAAGACTAGTTCGCCTAGAAACTGACGGACAGACAGAGAGACTATATCGACTCGGCTGTTGATGCTGATCAAGAATATATATCCTTTATGTGGTCGGAAACGCCTCCTTCAATGCGTTACAAACTTCTTGACAAAACCAATATACCCTGTGCAAGGGTATAAAAGGCTTGCAATAATATTACTCCACGACATGGTCACTGAAAGTACAAGTCGGCCAAAGCTAACTTTTCACACAAATCGATCTCATAACTTCAATTTTCAATTTTACTTTTTTTAGACCCTGTACCCAAAAAAGAGTACAGGGGCCTAAAAGCTTTGACAGAAGACAAATGTGCCCAACATGCAAAAGAAGCGGAGGTTGAGCCGTGAACCATGTACACCATATAATTCCTAATCACGATGTTCGTCTATTCGATCCTCCGTCTAGACTAGAAGAGCTAGTGCCAGCAAAATTAGAATGGAACTTCGCCTGTATGTCTGGCAGATCTTAAGATTCAAGGCAACTTAAGATTTCAGTTGTAAGTACGGCTCATAGAAATTTTACAAGTTAGCTTCAGATCAATCTTTAAGAGAGAAATTAGAAATGCTTGATTTGAGTTTTTCTTGTTGCAGAAATGGTTTATATTGTAAACACTGATTAATTGTTAATTAATGTAGAAATATCAATTCTTAATATATACATATGTAGTATGAAATATCAATTCACATAGATATGCATATACATATGTATACGTTTTTCAAGAGGTAATGCGTGTGTGTCGGACGCGTGTGTTGTGTTTTTTGCTAAACTATTTTAATCACAACAATCGAATCGGACACAATTTGTTATCTCTATTCCCTTTCCAGTTCCTTTTCAGCTTGCCCCTCTCAGTCGAACGCTCGGTGTTCGGTCAAAACACAGTTACGCTCTCGTGTCTGTAGTCTCATGATTCTCGTGACAGGGATGGGGCAGGGGGAATGAAGCCGACGCGTTGCGTCGTGTGTTTGCGGCAACAATAATATCGCATGTTTGACCACAGTTTGTTTGTTTTCTTAACACACACACACACACACACACACACAGTCACAGACACACATGTGGTGTGCGTCTGTTTTAGCACCTACTCCTTCTCGTAAGTACCAGGTTTTATCTTTACGGTCAATATAGAACTTGTTGTTTTTGGGAAATTCCTGCTGTAAGGGTGGCATTTCATTCACATGCACGTTATCACCTGCATATATGTATGTATGTATGTGGGTAAGTGTGTGTTTGTTGAATATTATGTTGGTGTGTTCTTTTTATTGTTGTTATATCATCGGTTGGTTTTTGAATCGATTCAATTCCAAAATTCAATTTGTGGCTAATAATGTTTAATGCTCACATATGGCCAAGGTCGACTCCAATCAAAAGACCATTCTTTTTATTCCGCGAATAATATTAAAAATATGTAAATTAAATAATATAACAATTTGGAAAATTAGTGAAATCTCAACACTTTAATCACAACATTTGGTTTTCTTTTCCGTATTAACATTGAAACAACAATTTTTACCTAAATCATTTTCATGAGTTCACAATTAAATGATTTTGATTCTATGTTAATTGAAAACTAATAAATTTTCAATTCCCTCAAAAGTATGACACACTAGACCCTCAGAAAGTACTACTCTCTGACATTGGCACCTTCCACTTACAAGAATTGGATATATAATCGTTGAAAAGTACATTTGGATGTTACAGGGAGAAGGAGGCGTGAGCGACCCCTAAAGTGGGCGTGTTTTACTCTACAAGTAACGGGTATAAAAAGGAGTTGTTTTTCTGTATTCTTTGCGAATACAAGTCCTGAATTTGATCTTTCTTTATTTAGAACGACCTATTTTACAAAGTAGTTCTAATTACTAAGTGACTACGGTAAATATAAAATGTATTAACCGCTTAACCGCAATACGCAACATAACTTACCCGATGAAATAAAGTCTTTTAAGAACCGTTTGGGAAAGCGATCCCACAATAGTTGTCCGATCCGGTAGTTTTATTGTTAATTTCCAAGATATGATGTTATGAAAATGGATTTTACAAATTACAATGGTCGCCTCGCGACTCTAGGATACCCGTTACTCAGTTTCAATATTAACAATGAGGTATGATAATAATATTAGAGCAATCGTTAATTTTATAAGCTTGGCAAACACAGGTTACATATTTTCAAACAAATTAATGTTTAGAACATATTTTCGACCGATCCGATTTGGATTAAACTGGGTAAGTATGTGTATATTATCGGCAAACGTACATATGTTATGTGAGTTTGATTAATATAGCTCAGTCAACTATTTCATATTTGGAGCGTATATTTGCCCGATCGGTCCTATGGAAGCTATACAATACAGTTGTCCTTATTTCTATACTAAAACATTCTATTTTTACCTGTGTGAAGATAGAACGTCCTAAAGTGGGCCTGTAAAAAAACAAAACCAGACTTGTACTGCTTGGGTATTGTACATTTCATTTACGTTTTCCCCTTTCTAGCTCTTATAGTCTCAGAGATCCCTTTGTTCATACAGATGGACAGACGGACTTGGCTATATCGACTCAGCTATTGTTGCTGATCAAGAATATATATACTTTATGTGGTCTGCCACGCCTCCTTCGCCATGTTACATAAATTACAACGATTACAGTATACCCTTTTACCCTATGAGTAACGGGTTTAAAATCTAAATTTGATCGCTCTTATAGCCCCTTGGACTTAAGTGATCATACAGGCAGACAGACCGACGACCATTTTATCGTCTTGAGTGTTGATGTTGATCAAAAATATAATTACTTTATGGGGTCTGCCAAGCCCATTTCTTCCAGTTGCATAAACGATTATGCAGGGTATACCCCTTTTCTATATGAATAACGGGTATAAATGTAGCTTCAACAAATTCCTATACCTTGCAGTTGAAATGCTAAAATGAGTTTGGTACATGACTTTGAAAGCATTGCCAACACATGCGCACAACCCGATCCCATTGCTAATTGCCAAATGGTTGCAATTACTTGTGTAAGAGTATATACGTACATATACATATGTACATATATAAAGCACTCACTCCGATACATGCATACGTTGGCCAATGGCAACTCAAGTTTTCTCAAAGTTGAGTGCTCAACGAAGATGGGCATTAATTAGTTGTTGTTGTTGCTATTGCTCTCTCCGTTGTTTCTAATGCATCCACCCTCACTGTTAATGTTGGGGTTTAATTGGCAACGGCACCACACGAATGCTGTGCTTGTGTGTCTCTCTCTCTCTCTCTCTCTCTCTCCCCTTTTGTATAAGTGTCTGTGTGTGTACGTGCTATGTGGGCAGACAAAGGAGTTGTTGCTGCAGCTCTCCCATTGGCCACTCAACAATTCGAGTGGAGACCTTCTTGTTTTTGTTGTTGCTCTTCTTCATCTTCTTCCTGTTCATGTTGTTGTTATTCTTGTTCTCATTTTCATTCTCCTTCCATTGCCCGACATACTCTGATTCTCTTTAGTTCACTCATCTCGAAAGATAATGAGCCAATGAGTTGAGCTTGCCGCTCTTTAGTTGGTTTCACTAGTTCGATTTCGCACACATGCTTGGGACGTAGATTATGTCCAATTAACACTAGATCTAGAATATAATTACTCAAGGTTGGAACATTTCAGTACAGTAATGTTAAAAAAATGCGACAAGTGGATTACTTGTTAAATTGTTTTTAAAATAATTAATATTTTTGTACCGCTACTCTAAATTGCTATTATTTCAAATCTTTAAGATGCATAACTCTCCGGTATATGATTTCGAAGCGAATGCCGATCGAGAATATAAATAAACCCATACTTTTAAATGTTCCCTTGTACTCAAGTCCCTTAGCTGTTGAAGGTGTTTAATCAAAACAAATAAAAACCACATACACACACACAGATGCACATAAATGAAATCACATAAAAGAGCGAAATAATGGAGCACAAATTAGACGAAATTAAAAATTTTCATCAAATTTTGGATTATTTTTTTTATTGTGGTCATAATTACAGTTAAGGGATAATTATTGGGCAAATTATCATTAAATTGGCGAATCATTAACGTCTTCCTATTCCACTTGGTGCGCAACCAAGCAATGTTCCCATCCCACATACATACATAATATGTATAAGCGTCTGTGTGTATGTGTCTGTGTACAGTGACTAAGCAAAGTCTACGTGCGCTGCTCGGCTGTGATTTAATGTTAAAAACAAAAATTAAATGTTGTACAAATTATAAATTGTTTCTGTGCTTCATGTTAAACAAAAAAATTAAACTGCATTTTTAAATAATTAGTTATAAATTATAAACCATTGGCAAATAATTTTACTCCTTCTAAATGGTTCGGTTCTTGAAACAGTTAAAAAATTGTGTCTTTTGTATTTTATGTATTGTCAAGACACTAACTCAACAAACTGTAACACATGCATGCTCATTAGATCAAGTTGGAATAGGGCTTATAAACACACAGAAACTCACAACACACACACACACATACTTACACACACACACCCATAGGCATACGAATTACAGTGTGCAGATGGGTACCAACAATAATCTCTTTTAATTATGAGTGAGAAGGCGTCTCGACAACTTCCGCTGCGTTTGCCGCTCTTACTGCTCAAATTGCTTTGCGAGTCATCTTCGTCGAATTACAGTTTTGATTCACCCGCAATCACACCTATCCGCATTTTTGTGAGAGAAATTGTACACACATACATGCATATATGTACGTGCGAGGAGAGAGGTAGGCACACAGGTCAGTAATGCCAACTGCTGGCCAAAAAACAACCAAACATTTAAAAAAGAAAAGAAAACAGTATAATATTCAAAAATGTAATTAATGGTTTATAATTGTTAAAAGTACACATTGAAAAACAAATTATTTACCTCCATTTTTCAAATATTAATTATTTTTTTATTTTAACTTTTTTTCTGATTTTCATTTAATATTGTTTAAATTGCGACTCATTCGTAAAAATTTGTCAAAGTTTGTGAATATGTATATCAAATCGGTTCAAAGCTTTTCATACGAATATTAATCATGATGTTTTTCACATTTATCAATTTGAATCAAATTAAGACAAAAATTAGAACATGCTAAAAATATTACATATATTTATTGTATAAACTCGAAAAAAAAAAACAGATAGATTGGCATCACTGACTCAGGTAAATACTCATTACTTCGGATCACTCCAAAACTAGTTTATACACGAAGAAAACGAGAGAGCCAGAAAATGAGAGAGTAAATAAGAAACAAAAGATAATTACTGTTAAGAGTTTTATACCCTTCTACATGAATGGGTGTTATAGCAGGCAGTACGAAACACCTACATATAACCGTACAAAAATTAGCAATTGATCAATTTTATAAAATCTCTGATGAACGATGAAAAATGCATTATTAAATACAGACGAATGTCGAATCAAACAAGAATACCTTCAGGAAGCTCTCGAAAAACCGTTAGTCCTTCGTCGTAAAGGAAAGTCGATATAGCAAGTCTTTTAAAACGATTCTTACTCAAATGAACCAACATCAGGTGAAAATTTCGCTGGATCGTTAAAACTTGTAAAGGAAATTAATAATGAATAATCGGGGAAGAAATTTGATGTACCTCACTGTAATATTCTGTGTTCAGGGCTAGTGCGGTAGTTTTCAGAATTATTCAGTATTTTGCGTACATTCTTACATACTATACATTTATTTAGTAGTGGTGAGTATTTATTTGTGTACGTTGGTACAAGTATGTGTGTCATTAATTTTTTTGATTTGTACGTGATTGTAGTCCGCTCGATTGACGGTGCTTCTTGCATTTTGAAATAGTTTAACACCTCTTTGTGGGACACGAATTATGTCTTTGCCACTTTTTGGGCATTGAACTCTTTTTCAGTGTTCAGTTTTGATTTTTTGCTTTTCTGTTTTTTTTTCACTGGGTTTTTAATGCCGAGCATGATCATGCGCAAACGGACGGATACGGACAACGTTGCCGCGGTAGATTGATGCGAAGACGAAGCTTCAAAGTCGCAGATACACACGTGTGTGTTTGTGTGTGTGTGTGATACTTGCTAGCAAATTATTGTACGTCTCTTTGAGCATACCCACACACACACACACATATGTACATAGAGCCAATTACGTGAACGCAATATTTAATTACTGCTCGATAAAAAGCGGAGCTGACAAGAAAGGGTAAAAAACAACCGAAGTGGGCAATAAAAAAAACAGAAGTTCGATTTCAAGTCGAAATGTGGATACCCTAGAGCTCTACAGCTCAATATCTTTCAGAGTATTCCCATGAGGGTTTCTTGATTGTAAATCTCTATATTTGAAAACGATTATTTGTTTGACTTATAATGATTTCCATAATTGTATTTATGTAGTAATTATTTCATTTAAATTAACTTAACTTCATTAAAATTAACTTTTCACTATATCTACGAAGAAATATTCAACTATAACTTAAAGTTAATCTTAATTTTAGAAGTCTTAAATTAAGTTATGTATTTCTTTGAAAATACTTGTGACTTGCCAAGATAATAGCAATCCCGTCGAACCCATAAAGCATAAAGCATCAACTATAATAACACTTAATTTGAAAATAGCTTCTCGACTCTCTCTTATTCCTTGCGGTTTCATGATCATACGATATTGGGGACTAGGGTGTATAATAACACAAAGGGTAGCTGAACTGACTCCCTCTCTCGCTCTTCTTGTGTTTAGTCTCAGGACCGAGGCAGTCTGGAGTTAGATCCGTGATTCAAGGGGTAATCATATGCCTGAGTCCCAAATTTTGTTCGCCTTCTTCCGTTACCTACCTAATTGCTGCGAATTAGAACCAGTTTGACTTCATTCGAACAATCTGAGATCGAGACAGTGAGAAGTTCTTAACTGGCACCTAGCCAACTTTCACATACTACTACACTCCTTGACGTCAAAATAGGTGTGCAATTTTTTATTTCTCTTACAACAGTTCACTCTTACAGAACTATACAGATCCATTTTAAAAACGTTGTAAATATAAATAGTTAATAATGATCAAGAACACAAGCGAGTGGAAAGCATTGTTTAATGTTCACTCGCATATTAAATTGCAATTATCAAATATCAAGATTTCACACATATTTTTGTGTCCAGGAGTGTATATACATATGTATTCACGTACTGCTGTATACGCATTTTTATTCGTTTTTTATTCTAGAATCTAGATGTGTATGCTCAGATACTATTTTGTCATAATAATTTTTAATTTTCCCTCTCTTTCAAATTCAATCTCTTTATTAAACTGAAATTCTTATGACCGAAGAAACTAATCTTTATTTATATGCTATATGCTGATCTATATATATATATAATTGAGACAAAAATGCCAAAACATAAATTACCAAATTACTTTTCCTAAACATTAAGGATGCTGGTCGTGTCCACACCGAACACTACAAAAGAACATAGGGGTATGTTCTTGATCAGCATTAACAGTCGAGTCAAAATAGCGATGTCCTTCTGTCTTTCTCCCTATTAACACCTGGATCTTTTATTATACAAGAGTTAGAGACACCAAATCCGTCCTTATATCAGTCAAATATAGTTTATTTCGTATTATTTCCACGCCCCTTGCAGCCCCTCTAACTGTAAAAAACTGTGGTCACCTCACCCTAACGACTAGAGCTATCGGGCCCACACAATATGTGTATGGAACCATTATACCTATCTTTACCATCTTTGATCCGAATCTGACAACTATAGACTTTAGCTCCCATAAGACAGGTCGGTTTAAAATTACTTTGACATTACTTACTTAGAATTATAAGTTTATAAGCTTAAAGTTGAATTAAAAAATCGAATATTAATGGGATACACTGTATTTATATTATTTATTTATTTGTACTGTATGTATAGGGCACACCAAAATGTGTACGGGGTCCTTTACAGTACAAAATAATACACGTCTACTATAAAAATAAAAATAGAAGTTTTTTGTACAGCTGAAAACGTTGTATTTAAATTTTCGTAAATTTATTTTCTGGGATGTGATTGATCTGCTGCTTTACGAGCTCGTTTTAATAGGCATTTATTTGTGAGGCTTACCCGGACAATGCCGGGCCAGAGCAACTAGTGCATACCTACACACCTATAGACAATCACACATTTATACACACACACACATACATATATAGCGATATACATTTCATACCAAATCGAAATCTTGCAACGTCTTGGCCTGGCTATTGTTGTCATTGTTGCCATATTTTCTCGTTGTTAACGGAATGAACGCGATTCTTGCTGAGCTCTGTGCTCCATCTCCAAGTACTGATGTGGTCCAAGTGCAAGTCCCGGTCCCAGTCCCAGTCCCAGTCCCGGGTCCAAGTCCCCGCTAAGACTAAGGCTGAGAATGAGGCTCAGACCCAGGCTGTCATCTTGGCCGGGTCCAGTCAGCTTCTTGCTTTAGCCAGGCAAACATTATGAGCTGCATTGTATGCCTCTGAGTACAGCACCCGTTTCTCAGAACAAGAGGTAAAAGAAAACAATTCCTTCTATACAATACAAATGTGTGTGTGTGTCTGTGTATGTGTGTGATTGTGTGCACACGTATAAAAGGCTGTGAATGTATTTCCTTTCTTTTGATTTTGTCTTTGTTTTTGTCCTTTTTGTGTATTGTGTCCATATATATTTACAGTGCATTAATTCGGTTTATTATTACTTTTCACTCTTACTCTTCCCACACGTCCCTCTCGTTATTCTTCCTCTTTTTCGTCCGCGTCTTCTTCCTACTTTACTGCTGCTTCTTCTTCTTCTTCGCTGCTCATTGTGTGTGCAGCTCGCTTATGAATTTATGGATTCAAATGTGATATTGTGTGCTTCTCGACGTGTTATTCTTTATACAAATACCCTGTAGCAATATGTGCCAAAAGGGTGTTTATAACTCGTAGCAGAATTAAGACTACATACAGAACTAATTAAGAGTTTTGCAACAAGGTAAAATTTGTGATATTTTTTAATATGTGCATGTGTTTTATGTTATCTAGGTGCAGGGTATTTCCCTCTCGTCAATGCTCTACTAGACCTGCCCGACTTCTTTTTGGTTTTTGTCTTTGTTTCGAGGTCTCTCCGCTGCAACAACTCATGTCCCTAGCATAAGGAACAATGTACGCACACAGAGGCGCATACAATCACAGACACTTACATACTTTTGATTATTATTGGTGTGCATGTATTGTGTGCGTATAAGCCCAATCTGGACCCATTGCGAATAGAAGGGGACAGAGAAAATGTCATAAGCAGCAATAACAACAGTTCATTCTCTTTCTCTCTCCTCATCCTTCCTAGGGTTTTTGTTTTTTTTTGCTTTTGTTTTTCTTTTTGTGTGTGTGTGTGTGTGTGCATTTACTTAACCTATTCCGTTTATATTTTCGTTGTTTCCTTTCATTGTAATTTTATTCTATATTTTTTTTTTTTTTTTGAAAATGATGAATTGCTGTCGATCGTATGATGTTTAAGGAATAGTCTTAACAAATACATATGTATATGTTTGTACATATGTTTGTGTATGCCTTGCATATGTACCTACATACATATAATGTGTATAATCTGCTTTAGTTATTTTTCATTTTCGATTTCTAAGACAAATATAAATTTAGGATACATAAACTATACAAAGACCCATAGAATATATGCAAAACATAAAAAGAATCTTTATAGCATAGGTTTTTGGATCGAGGAAAGGGGTCTCATAAAGAAAAAATGTCCTAAAAAGCTGAAGCTGATGCTGAAAATCAACCAAACGCGAAGAAACAAACCGAACTGCTCGGGTCGCTTTAATTGTGTCCCACAGTTTCGGTGGCAGAGCGATGACAATACAAGTTCGAGTACACATGTATATACATACATACTGCTTCTACACACATAAATGTATATATACCATATACATTTCAGACAATAATTCATTAACATATTCATGCGCTGAAAACAATTCGCGACAATTTTAATGAAGGCAAAAAGCTGAGCTTAAAATAAATTAAATTTATTGTTCTTTTTTTCCCCCAATTCGATTGTGCGACTTGACCACAGACCGAATTTTGAAAACAGTTCATCACCGTCCACTTCGGATCCTCTGAGGTAGCCTCAGTCGCAGCCGCAGTCTCGGTCGCAATCGCTGTCGCTGTCGCAGTCGGATGCAGAGACAAACCTCAGCTTGGGGGCAAACACAGTCAGTCCTGTGCCGCCTTTTGGTTCCTTTTTGTCGCATTTGCCGGCTATCGTATCGATCCATTGATCTCACCGAAATGAATGATTCCAAGCTCTTTGTGAAAGCAAAAAAGCACATAATAAAATGACCACAAAATGTATATAAAAAATGTATACAGTGAAACCTCTCTAAGCTGACACCCCTATAAGTGGACGTCCCTCTTCGCGGACAATTTATGAATGATATTGATTACTCGGAACAATTCATAGCTAGTATCTTAAAGATACAATATAAATATATTTCAGAAATACTAGTATATTATAACTACTGCTTAAGAACTGATAGATCGACGATTATGTACGTTTGTGGAAATACATTTATGTATATTTTGAAATGCACGCATTATGTAAATATGTATGTATGTATGTATGTATGTGCGCGTGTGTATTTGTGTGACAGTGCTTGTATAATAATCTGGGTACAACAAAAGGAAACAATGCAAACGGAGACAGAACGAAGCTCGGCAAGTGACACTTTTGTTTTATATTCGCAACTTTTTTATGCTGAAATCTGCAGAACAAAGGCGATTTCTCAGTAAAAACGTTCAGCACACACACACACACACACATACATACAATTGTACGTAGCAAAAGGTACTGAGGGGCACCAATAACTAAAGGGTATCATTCAAGTTTTGTGTGTAGGGTGTGTACCCATCCCCCTCCCTCCTAGCCCCTTTATTGTTTTCATGGTCATGAGTTTGCCGACTGTCTCTCTGTCTGTCTGTTGGTCGGGCTGTCTTTCGGTTTGTCCTCGAGGTGCCCAAGCAGACTGCGAAAACAGGGACAACAATGACAGTCCACAGAGTTTGACGAATTCTTCGTGGCACAAAACCACAGCAGCAGCCCCGCTTATAATAATCCAGCCACTGGAAAGGAACGCAGGAACTATCGTAATTGTCGCCCGAACTTGCTTTGTTTTAATAAATGAATTCTCATAGGAAAACCTCTAATTATACCTGTTGCTCACATAGTAAAAGGCTGTAGAATGCCGCCTGTATGCCTGTATGCATAAATAAAATATTAATATACGGGATAGTTTCATCCAAACTCGTAAAAATCCAATAGGAACGATCAGTTTAAAATACCCTCAATTATAACCAATAATCAAATAACCGATAGTTCCCATTGCATTTTAAATCACTTAATAGACATGGCAAATTTGCATACTGTATATAAAAATGGTCATCAAATGTCCAGTAGAATTTACATTTATTTAAAATGAGAAATCCTGTTAATTATAGATTTTAGAAAAAGAATTTCAAGAGAAAATTCTTATTGGATCCTAGAATAAGTCGAAAATGATACATATATTTTGAAATAATTTTTAATCAATGTAGCGTATTTATAAATCGGTCAATCTCTGGGAGTTATTTCTTGGAATACCGCATAATATTTTCACGATTTTTTCACATTCCTTCACATTCGTATAGAATTTGATCAATGTCACAGCTCTAATCGACACAGTTAAAAACACAGTTAAATAAGAAGGTATAGGAGTCGTATTATCTTACCGACATTGTTTTTATTCTATCTTGAATAAATCAATTAAAGGTCGGTATATTGTTTGTAAACCGTTATAAAGAAAACATTACTCTCAATGCTTTATTATTAGTAAAGTTAATATTCAAATTTGTTCTGTTCAGCTGGGTCGATTAAAAAAATGTATGTTACTTAACTTCTTTATACAGACAGTAGAGGCGATTTGCCTCAGATTTCCCAAAGAGTTCCGTTCAGAAGAAACAGACTAAAATAAAAGGTAACCAGGTGTAGATAAAAGTAACACATTGGGCCTAGTATTGCAGACAGACTTTACCATAATCGTACTCGCAAATAAGAAAAGTTCAGTGCCTTCTTCGGATTCAGATTCTGACTGTATACAAAACAAAGGCAAGTCAAGGTTCTCCTTGCATCAATAGCACTCCTCTCCCACTCCCTACCCCTACCTGACTGCCTACCGACTGCCCTTTGCCTACCATTTGGATCTGTGGTAGGAGTACGTGTATCAGTGTTGCCGCTTTTGGTGTGCTTGTATGTACACTGAGAGAAGACTTTGGCTTATACACGACACGTTAAGCATGTGTCTATATTTCTGTTAAGTCCGTAAGAACAAAAGGATCTCTGATGAAGATAAAGTTTGCATACGATTTGTATTGCGACCCAAGTGGTACTTCTCATAACCAGCCTTACCAACCTTACACACCACAGGAATTTAAAATGTTATCTATTTAAGGTTTATAGTTTCATTGAAGTATTGAGAAAAATTCTTAAATTTCCTAATTTAAGAAATGAGTAACCGAACGAGTGACCGAACGTCGACTAAAACGTTAATGGTTTGTCGACTTTTAGTGTCAGTGTAGGCAGTGTTCTGTCTGCAGTCGCCTGCCTTGTTGTTGCTACGTCTTTATTTCACAATGTATGTGTGTATGTGTGTGTGGAGTAGTCGTTATCTGTTTTCATATTCCTTAACTGGTTTATATTCAGTTTGGTCTTCTGCTTATGCTTGTGCAGTACACCCACACAGAAATTCCCTGGGTATATCAACCACCACCATCCCGAGTGGCATGCGGCAAAGGCCTTTTGGCTTTCAATCTGGCTTTAACTGCTGCAGCATTCGGGCTCAAACTTCGACTTTGGCTTTGGCTTTGGCTTCGACTTCAACTCGGCCTCTGTCGTGCAGTATCTGTATCTGTATTTGCATTTGTATCTGTGCCTATCTCACTGCCTCTTCCCATCACCTCCCCCACCATTCTCCCCCTGAAGCTACGTGTCTGGTTGGTATGCAAAAAACTCCACGCCACGCACTCATCAAGTCTGCAGTCAAAATGCATGTTGTATATATCTGCAGTCTTTTCATTACACCTTCGCTTCATAATTTTTCAGCTCTGTCTTTTTTTTTTGGTTGTATCTTGTTTTCTTTCTCTCTCTGCCTTTTTGACGCCAAAGCGCTTAAATCGTAATTTGCTCTGTATAACAGCCAGTTATTGGCTGTATATTGAACACAGTACTCTAGATTCTAGAGTCGAGATGTTTTCAATAAAGCTCCATTGGCTATAAAACATGTTTTATTCAGTTTCACTTTATATTTACAAATACAATTGGGATTCATTAAACATGAAATTAATAACTTAATAATCTATTTATTGTCTGAATATGAGCAGTCGACACAAAGGAAAAAAAATTAACTTTAAATTAAAATCATAAGATATTAAAAAAATTGGATTAAATAATTTAATGCAACACATTTATATAAAGATACAATCCGACGATTAAAGACAAATACGTTTATTTAGACCTTTGTCCTTTTTGGTTCAATGGGCTACAGTTGGTGAAGGTCTCAGCGGGGCGGCAGGGGCGTGCCACAAATAGACGGGCTTTCCTTCCAAGCTTGGTGGGTCTAGCTCTTATAGTCGCGACGATGCAGGTTTCGTACGGACGGACATCGCTATATCGTCACGGGTGTTGATGCTAATCGAGAACATATATGTATTTATATATATGTTATGGGGTCGGAAAGAAAACAAGAGGCCAAATAGACGAACTTTCTTTCTAAATTTGGTGGCTTTAGCTCTTATATTTTGATATCTAGGTGTTTACATGAAACGGCTGATGATGATCAAGAATATATGTACTCCTCCTCCTCTCACAAACTTAATAGACCCCTGAACTCTTTTTGACCAAGGGACAAAAAACCCAGCAAGCATTTAATTTATTTTATATTCAACTAATTTGTTAAGTAGTTTGGGTTACCCGACCTGGACTCGTAGGTGCATTTAACTAAAGCAGTCACAGTTATTACAGAGAATGTCATGGTCCTATGGAGACGTTGGCCAAAGATGTATAGATATTTTATTTAGTACTTTACTGTGGCTTCTTTTCAAATTTGCCCAATTGGATATGATTATTGCATACCCTACACAGAAAGAAAAACTCTACTACTAAATGGTAAACATTTATAATTTTAGCAAAGTTATATTTCATAAACTGGTATGCTAAACTGGGTAACTAAATTAAGTATTCCCCATTCTGATTAGGAACACAAGTGATTTTACTTCTGAGATAGTTTAGGATTGATTTTAGCCCATAGTTCCAGATACTTTTTTTCTGTGTACAAAATTCGAGATTGTATGAAATTTTTTAAATAGGGCTAGTTTACAAGGTATCATCTTGTCGAGCGCTCTCAACCATAACATTCTTAGTTGGTTTGAATGCAAATTGCAGTTACATTCAGAGCACATACCCACAAGCAATTGCTGTGTGTGTGTGTGTGTGTGCGTGTGTGTGTGTGCACACACACCATATTTAAGTTGTCATCAGAGCAGACAGTTGTCATTAAATAGCTATAAAGCACTTTGTAAAACGCATTTCAGATAATTGTCAAGTAATTACCTATTTTATATTGTTAAAGTCAGCTATAACGTGCTCTCCCTTTATTGTCATCGCTCGGTTGCTGTTGTTACTCCAAAGTCATTAAAATGAGCTGATGCCTACGATAACCCTGTGAATATGAAGAGCATGGCAAACATTGTTAACTGGTTGGGACACCAGTGACTTTGCTTGCTAATAGTTATTGTCAAAAGTGCAGAATAGTCCCTAAAAATTGACAGTAGCTCCACAGCAGGTTCTTGCATTTTTAGACCCTGTACTCAAAAAGAATACTGGAGTCTATTAAGTTTGGCAGAGGCGCAATGTGCGTAACAAGCAGAAGTTGGCCTTTTCGACCCCATTTATTAAAACTAGGCAGTCATTGTAGTGTGCAATTTAGGGCTATGTAGCCTAAAGTAGGCTCCAATTAAATACAGTTAGTATTTAATTTAATTTTAATTTACCTTTTTTTCATTTAGCAGTCAAAATTAGATGAAAAATTAAGTTCTGCATAAATTTAAAACCATGTTTGTTTTGATTTAAAGTGTAATTTGAATTGATTTTAATTACTTATGTAGTTGTCCTAATTTTAGTGTTTTTTTTCGTTCCAGCACTCCAATAATGCTAATGACGGCCCTCCAATGTCCAGTTCTGATGTTGAAACTTTCAATGGCAAAATAGTATACAATCTTGATGGCAGCGCGTTTATTATTGATGCAGGCAATGCGACTGTTTCGAGCATAAGTTTGAGTTCGAGCGGTGCCAAACCTACACCCACAGTCACGCCCACAGCCACACCCATAAGCACACGCAGACAATTGGTTGGAGGTGGTGGGAAAGTAGGTGAGAAATTAATAAAACCAAACGAGGATCGGGAAAAGTTAGCAGACAACGGAAACGGAAGTGGAAGCGGAACAGGCGGCGGGATCAGTGGAACTGGAACTGGAATCGCAGCCGAAGCCGAACCCGGAACTGGAACTGGAACCGGGACGAGTTCCTCTGGAGAATACCAACAAAGTCCAAAGATACACACGTTTCGCGTGGTATCCGCCCAAGATGTCAACACACACTGCGAGGATCCAGCGAATGCGTTCCAAGCAAATAGACACAAACCGATATTGATGTGCTTCATATGCAAATTGTCATTTGGAAACGTCAATTCATTCAGTTTGCATGCCAAGACAGAGCACAGGCTCAACCTGGAGGAGCTGGAGCTGGAGCAGCAGCTTTTAAATCGCGAATATTCGAGTGCCATCATTCAGCGAAACATGGATGAGAAGCCACAGATATCATTTCTACAGCCCCTGGATGTCAATCAGATTGGCAACTCTGGCGCTGGTGCTGCCATCGCGGTAAGCGGCAATAACTATGTCGAGTCGAGCGATGATCAGGAGAACATTGCCGCTGATCAATTAAGAGGCGGTGATGCTGATAACGATAACGCTAACGATAATGATAACGACAACGACAACGATAACGATAACACTAGCAACGATCATAACCATCAAAGCGATGCTGGAGAAGATGATGAAGATGGCCATGGTGATAATAATAATGATGGTAATGGTGACGGCATTGCGTTAGCACCTAAAGTAACAGTCAAATCAACTGTGAAACTTAGTTCCTTAAATTCAGCAACATCAAAGACTAATAATCCTTTAAAACTAATGAAATCAAACACAAAAACAACAACAACAACAAGCACAACAACAAGCACAAGTACAACAACATCCTCATTATCTTCTTCAGTCTCTCCCGCTCCAGTGTCTCTCGCATCGCCGGAACGCGAGCTGATAGCAGCTGATAAGGAAGCATCACAAAGTGATGAATTGTCTTTAATGGATTTAAAGGCAACTAGTACTGATAATCTAAGTAGCGATAAGTCTATAAATAAACTCAGTCCAATTGGTTCACCGACTCAGAACCCAACTCCGATTCCAACTCCGCCTCCAGCCCAACACGCCGGTACAATGCCAGTTCCAGTTCCAGTTCCAGTTCCACTTCCGGAATCATTAACAGAATCCAGTGCTGCTGACATATTGCAACAGCATTTGCAACAGGTTATGGCCACTGGAGGTGCAGGAGCTGGAGGAGTAGTCTTCCCACCGATACCAGGCCAGGCTCAAGCTCAAGCTCAGGCACAAGCACAAGCCCATCTTAGTTCCTTTCACGCATCACTTGCAGCGCTCGCAAACGAACAAAATGCGAGGGGCGTAAAACTCCTCACGGACTTTCTGCAGCACCAACTACAGCAACAGCAACAACAACAACAACAACAACAACAGCAACAACAACATCTTCAGTTTCCCTCAAACTGTGCCGAGCATCCGGATTTCAAGGGTATCGACTGCAAAGCCTGTGAAATGATCGATATTCAGCCACGGATGAAATCTCCGCTAACTCCGCAATCTCAATCCCAATCTCAGTCCCAATCTCAACCTCTGAGATCTCCGAATACTAACAGCAGTGGGGCACTTTCCAGCTCCATGCCGATCTCACCCAGCGCCTCGTCAGCTGCTAGTGTTGGTAACGCCACGGCATCCAGTTTTACTATTGGTGCTTGTTCCGAGCACATTAATGGACGGCCTCAAGGTATCGACTGCGCCAGGTAAGTTCGATATCTGTTATTGACTGATCACAACACAGGCAAAACTTCAGTTTATATATTGGATAATTATATTTTGAGAAACTCTATAGGAATTCCGTAGTGTATACTGAATGGAATAGCTCAAATTAAACCACTTTTTGTGTTGGGAGAAATTTTAACTCAAATCAGATTAGACGATTGACAACGTCATTGAAGCTATATACTCGAAATCAACATTTTGGATCAAATTGAATAATCGTTTTGAAGAAATGGGACTAAGTCCCATTCTTATGGACGTATAATTTGGAAACGCAGTCGAATTTGTTAATTACATTAAAGAGAGCTCACACACGCACTCACACACACATATCCAGACTGTGCTACTGCACAATAGGCTCAGGCATGGGGAGGATGAGGTGGAAACAAAGATATGTAATCGAAATTATATCATTCAAGCATAATATTACCAATTTGAGCGTGAGAAAACAAGTGCCGTCGGCGGTTCATTTGCCATGGTCATTAGTGTAAGGGTTGTCCGAAGGGGATGGGACCTTTTTGGGCCAGACTCAACAGGGTTGAGCCCAGCACAGAGCTGCAGAGCTATAAGGGGAAAGGGGCCCTGAACTACGTGCTGACAATGCGAAAGGGTTTGCTGCGCCCTTTTGCAAAATATGCGTAATTATTGCTGCTGTTTGAACTTTGGCACGAACTTTTTGAACGGATTTGTAGACCCTGTACTCATAGGCAGTCACATGGTATATTATCCATCATTTGCTTAACAGGCAAACAACTTCAAAATGTACATATATTTACTCTTGATAAGCAAGAACTGCCAAGTCGATTCAGTCAGTGATTAGTAAAATACTATTTTTGTCCAAAAATAGTACCAGTTACAACTCAATTACACGAGTACAGGGTCTTTTATAGTCACCGCGCTAGAATTCAGTTTTGTCACCTAGCAGAAATTTATATATTCCAAAGCGGCACAATAACTCATTAGTTCAGTTTTACACATACATGACGAGCACTGGAGTTGGGAGTGGGTGGTGGATTAGACCCATAGCCCTAAATAGTGCCACCAGCTATGACGACTGTTCATTTAAACGCAAATGAAGCTTGGGATTTCCGCATCCCAATTTGTGGGCGCACATTGATTGCATTATGTTGGATTCCTTACTCATCATGTGACAGCTTCACTTGCATCTCACTGGAGTTATTAACCTTGTCTTCAACTCAGATGTTGTATTGTGAAAATAATGTGTTTGGGTATCTGAGTATGATTTGGAAGCGACTAATCAGCGGTTAAATTATTTTATAAGTTCGTGTCCTGTTCCATAATTCCAATGAACTCAGTATTCCCTTTGAGTCGAGGAGTAATGGGTAAACAAAATGCAAGACTCCGATGTCCGAGATTACAATTTTACAAGTTTCCAGAATATGATCAAGAAATATCCACCTAATCAAATATTTCAGCCATGCTTGTTACGTGAGAGTGATTTTTGATTAAACCTAAACCCATATCACGAACTGGTCCAACCGATCCCTAAATACATCTACGGCTTTTGTCACTAGCACCCCCAATAATGCAATGGCGCCTGAACTCACGGAGTATTTATCTATGAGTACAAAGATCTCATGAGTATTATATAAATTAAGCCAATGCGTAGTGCTATTATGAGTCGGGAAATGAAAATCAGTTTGAGGGCCAAATCGGGGCTGGGAAATATGCATATGGACAAAGCGATGCGGCTTAACTAAAATAAATTAGACCAATTGCGCTGATTTCACTTAATAAATAAAATACATACATTTATCTAGATGTGTGTAAATGTCTATATGTATTTAATATATGCATATGTATTTATTCATGTCTTCTCTTCAGCTTCAATTGTCGCAATTTAGTGAGATCCATAAAATTTCATCAACACTTTTGTGTAGGGTGACGATACTACGCGATACCGTAGTGTGTGTGTGTGTGTGTGTGTGTGTGTGTGCGTGTGTGTGCGTGTGTTCTCCCATTTTGTGCACTTTCGTACACAATAAAGACGCGGCTCGAATTCAAATTAAATAATTAAAATGGATAATATTTGTTTGTTTGGGATAGATGGGTACCAGATTGACACAAGCCCACAGATTGTAACCCCTATAAACCGAGCGCAACTTCTATTCAATTTATTTAACTAGAACTGTTTTTTTTTTTTTTTATTTATTGTTCTCATGAACAATTTATCTGATTGTAAATTATTTAAATATGACTACTAGTAGTTCTTGTCAGTTCTTGAACGGGCACTTGTGATTCCGATTGTTTAAAATTAATACCAAAATTAAAAATCTCTTTAAAAAGATAGTCAAAATTGAAGGTTAAAAAAAGACTCTTGGTGAAACACCTGAAATGGTTTAAATAGTGTAAAATTTAGATTTTCAATAGTTTAGTAATATTTGAGATTTATTAATGTTTATAAAATAAAATCTGAGATGTTTTTGATTTAAATGTATTTAATCTAAATAAGACTAGAGACGTCCCTTTAGTTTGTCAGAAGTGGAATGTGCTAAGCAGGCGGAAGGAGGCTTTACCGACCCCTGACTATCGTTACTATCTCAGAGCACTGTCCGTCCGTCCTTGTGAACACCCCCAGAGATCAGAGACTAGAGATACCAAATTTGGAATGAAACGTTGTCTCCTTCGCGAGCAGATCAGGTTTATTTCAAATTAGTGGCAGCCCCCCTATCGCCCTCGAAAATTTTAAAGGACTATTCGCATAACACCATAACTTGAAACTATTAGAACTATCGTAACCAACTTTTGTGTATAATTGTATAAGTTTTCTAGAATGTTTCTTTGAGTTATTATACCTATTGTTATATTTCTTTTATTTAGATGCGAGATGCTTCTGAATTCGGCCCGACTGAATAGCGGAGTCCAGATGTCGACCCGCAACTCCTGCAAGACCCTCAAATGTCCCCAATGTAACTGGCACTACAAATACCAGGAGACGTTAGAGATTCACATGCGTGAGAAGCATCCGGATGGAGAAAGTGCTTGTGGCTATTGCTTGGCAGGTGAGAGCTAGTGCTAAAAATAATTACCTAAAATGATTAAAATATTCAAGTCAAATTTCAAACGGTTGAACTGCTGGACGGAATTTAAATTATCAAAATCAAATTGAAACTGGCGTTTAAGAGTTCAATCGAATTAGGTCTGAACTCACTTCACAGAATACACTACTATTGTTCAGTTTCTTCGATATCTTTTAAAAACACTTGAAAGCACAGGTGCTGCCATATTAGCCCTTTTCGAACCGACCTTACAAATGCGTAATAATTCTGAAATAACTATTAACTTAAGCTCACCGCAGATTAAATACTCTTGCTATCATGCATATTACATAGTTAGTTTTTTTTCAGTCCGATTTCAATTTGGATGGTCAGCATATAGGGAATCATAGAAAGTGCCTATTGCATGAATTTAATTGAAATCGCTTAAACACACATTCAATTTTCAAAGCATTCCAACCGATTGTTCCTATGTTAGTTATATGATATAGTAATCCAATCTGATGTAACATATGAACTGCATGCAGAGAGAATTCAAATCTGTACTAAGTTCCATCAATATAGCTTTAAAACTGATAGAATAGTTCGCTTAGGAACATACGGACAGAGAGGCGGACATGGCTATATCGACTCGGCTCTCGATGATGATAAAGAATATATATACTTTATAAGATCGAAAACGTGTCAAACGTACAAAATTCGTGACATAAACTTAGTACCCTCTGCAAGGTTATAAATAAAGTTAGTGTTTAATTAACTTTGTGACAAACACCAGTGTTATTCCTCATACATGTCCACCAAATTTGTAATGGATTTATATGTCTATGTCCATGCAGGTCAACAGCATCCACGTCTGGCACGAGGAGAGTCCTACTCATGCGGCTATAAGCCATATCGCTGCGAGATATGCAACTATTCGACAACGACAAAGGGTAACCTGTCGATTCACATGCAGTCCGACAAGCACCTGAACAACATGCAGGAGCTGAATAGCTCCCAGAATATGGTTGCAGCAGCCGCGGCAGCGGCAGCAGCAGCTGCGGCGAGTGGCAAACTGTTGATGCCCAATTCCTCGTCCCAAGGAGCAGCAGCAGCAGGCGGAGGCAGTTGTTCTGGTATTGGCTCAGTTTCCGGAACTGTTTCCGGTTCTGGTTCCGTTTCGGTTACATCGTCGCAACAGCAAGGAACCATTGGCACCTCGAATGCAATGTCAGTTAGTCCCTCTACGGCCAGTGTTAGTACTGGCAATGTAGGTAGTGTAGCTGCTGCCGCAGCAGGCTCTTCGGGGTCTACGGGTAGCTCCAAACCAAAGCCATCGTTTCGATGCGACATCTGTAGCTATGAGACATCAGTTGCGCGTAATCTACGCATTCACATGACTAGTGAGAAGCATACCCACAACATGGCCGTACTCCAAAACAATATCAAGCACATTCAGGCACTGAATTTCCTACAGCAGCAACAGCAGCAGCAATCGGGAGCTGCAGTCGGAGCTGGAGCTGGTTCCGGCACAGGCCCGGGAGCAAATGCCAATAGTTTCCTAGCTGGACCGGAAGTAGCTTTAGCTGATCTGGCTTATAACCAAGCACTAATGATACAATTGTTACAACAAAATGCTGTACAACAGCAGCAGCAAAGTAAATTGTCACCCACATCACCCTCGCCCGTGAGCACACCCGACCAGTTCTCCTACTCGCCGCAGCCCCTGAAAATGTCACAGAACATGGGCATGGGCTTAGGCATGAACATGAACATAGGCATGAACATGGGCCTCGGCATGAATCTGGGAATGCCTGTCAATATGGGCATGGCCATGGGCATGAATATGGGTGCACATGGGAGTGAATCAACTGGTTCCACTGCGGACACCACATTGGAGTCGTGTCAGCAGCCTACCGGCTTGCCAGACTTATGGCCAACAGCTTTGTACAGTTGTCTGATCTGCGATAGTTTTAGCACTAACAATATGGATGAATTGAATCAACATTTATTGCTTGATCGCTCCCGTCAATCATCGAATGCAAGCGCCGATATTATGGTCATACACAACAATAACTATATCTGTCGATTGTGTAACTATAAGACGAATTTGAAGGCTAACTTTCAGTTGCACAGCAAAACCGATAAGCATTTGCAAAAGTTGAACTTCATCAATCACATACGCGAAGGTGGATCAAGGACTGAATACAAGCTGCAGTACCAACCGCAGTTGGCCACAAATGTGGTTCAACTCAAGTGTAATTGCTGCGACTTTCACACCAATTCAATCCAGAAACTGTCGCTGCACACTCAGCAAATGCGTCACGACACAATGCGCATGATCTTCCAGCATTTGCTCTATATAATACAGCAAAGTCGTATGCGCAAGGATGTCACCTCAATGGATATCGACCAGGATCAACAACAACAGCTGCAGCAACAGGATTCACAGCAGCAGCAGACTGAACAATCACAGAAGCTGCTCTGCTGTCTGTTATGCAATTTCGGGGCTAAGAACCTACACGACATGGTGCTACACGTAAAGAGCTTGAGGCACCTGCAAGTCGAGCAATTCATCAGCTTGCAACGACGAACCGAGAACCTCGAGATGCTGGCCCTAAACGAGGTGTTTAAGGTTACCGATAAGCTTGTCTCCGGCCCCAGCGAAGGTAAGACTGATCAAGTTTAAATTCAAAATAAGTATAGCGGTATATATAGAAGATGAATTTATATTCCTTTCGAGCTACCATACAGCGAGCTGAGAATGCATCTACTTATCTATTTTCTATTTAACGTTGATTTGAACTATTCTATAGCTATATATACCATATACTATAGCTTAAAAAAGAAAGCTAATTCCATGAACATTTGTAGATTGATTTTAGTATAATTTGAATTTTCTGCTGTGTATAACCACGAATAAATTGTTCGGTTTGTTTCGGTTCGTAACTCATCATTAAGCACTGATTTTGGTTCAATTTCATTTTCGCCCTCTTCGCGCTCTTTGATTATTATCGCCCTCGCCATCGTCCTGTTCTTAATTTCATATCCACACACACACAGACACAGACACACTCGTACTTGTACTCAGACTCATACACTCTTACTCATAATCACACTCATACTTACACCCATGCTCAAGCTTATTCTTATGCTCGTACTGACACTGACACTCACTCACACACTCGCACAAGCACATGCACATGCACATACACACACAGACAGACAATCGTTCGATGCTGTTGCCCTTGTGCGATTTATATGCGATGTGAGATTTATACGCTGACGCTGACCCTTGAGGAAATTATTACAAATTACTTAAGAATGCAAAAACGATTATATGTATCCATCGAATTTGCAATTAGTGACGTGCAAACTTTGCTCCACGTCGGGTTCAGGCTCAGTCCCAGTCCCAGTCCCAGTCCCAGTTCCAGTCCCTTCTTGAAGTAAGTTTTTAAAAAGGTAAAGACTACACGGCAAATACCTGGCCACAGTGTGAGACTCCCATATCAGATGTGGCGTCGTGCAGTGTTTGAACCGCAGGCATAGGCATGGGTTATGGGCACGGTTAAAATATTTGAGAGTAGAGCTGTGTCGCTCCGTTCAGCACAAGTTCAAATAAGCGGATCATTGAAATTAACGGATCAATGTATTCACTCCACTGGGAACTCAGCTAAAGCTTAATTGTCTTAAACGTTATATTTTATGTTATCAAATTAGTATTTTAAAGCAATATCCATTTATAGGTTCTTTTGCTTGATTTGGTCAATAGATGACTTGGTTTATTTGAAAATAACAGAGTTATTAACAAATTCAAATAATTCAAGAACTAATTAGTTTTAATTGTTCGTATGAAATAAACATTTTAATATAAAACCTCGAACTGTATCCACCGAGATGACAGGGTATACAGTATGTACTTAGGTTAGCTGATGATTATCAAAGCCAATCTATCTATTCGCTTTTTTGCATTTATAGTTTTGTCCTTTCTGGCAACCTGTATACCAAATATAATCAATTCAATTTAGCTATTCTCATACACAGAATAAAATTGTCCCATGTTCCAGACTAGAGAATCTAAAATCAAAATAGAATTGAATACTTGCCAATTTTTGTATGCAGTTGATAAACTCGATCTAGATGCAAAGTACGATTGTCATTAGGAACTCCAAATTTGATGTACATATGTATGTCCAGGATTACGTTAGTGCCTCCATCGCTTCGGATTGATTTTAGTCCGGAATTCTGAATTTTTTTATTCTTAGAAGTAATTTATACCTGGCCGAGTATATTGCAGTCGGTTATGCTCAACTGTACCTTCCTCTTTTTCGTATTTTGGTTAACATAATATTATTTAAATTGTCTGTGAACTGTTGAAGCTTAACAATAATTAAAACTATGCTTCATGCAGAAAAGTTGACGTAAAACTTCATGAGGTGAACACAAAAGAAGTGCGAAGTATTGGATCGGAGTTGGGTAGAGGGGAGTAGGAGAAGGTAGGGGAAGTAGAGGTACTAGTTCAATTCTCATAAGCTCTTCCTGCCCTTCCTGCGGCAACAAAAGGGCTTCATAATGACGATACCTATCTTAAGTCATAAGTGGGCCCCTGAGCCCTGAGCGTGCCCAGCAATTCCGCACTTCCCTCTCTGAGGGGAACCTCTTCATTTATTCCCCTGCAACCCTATGGGTTCATTGATGCTGGTGTTATTGATGTTGTTGCTATTGGTGTTGCAGTTGGTGTCGAAGCTGAAGATGTTTGCTCAGTTTATTTCATCCATAAAGACTTTCTATACCCTTTCAGAAAGTATTATTCATTTAAAATTGTTGAGCTCTTATAGGGTAATAAAATACTTTCAGACTTATGTCACTACACTTCAATTCTCTATAAGAGAAATTAGTGACATTTCTGACGCGGTCTTCTTAATTTGAATAAATTAATCGTTTTAACTACGTTTTTTAAATGAAGAAGTTTATGCAGTGTATTCTGTCTGCGGTATGATAAAAACAAATCTATTTTCTTCCTTTTTTGCTTTTCATGTTTCCTTGGTTTGTGTTGGCGGTGGTGGTGTTGGCGGCGGTGTTGGTGGATCGTTGGCATCTTCTTTGCTGTGCCTTGTGACCACTGCAGTGGTAACAGCTGCGCATGATTATTGCACTAACAGCAACAGCAGCAACAATAACAAAGGAACAAACCAGCAACAACAATGCCCACACACACATACACAGACGCATTCACGAACACACACAAGCACGTATCAGTTTGGTTATTTCATCCCTCTCTCTCTCTCTCTCTCTTTCTCCTGTTCCCATTCTGTTCTGACCAAGTTCATTTCCCCCGTCTTCACCTCACTGAGACTGAACGATGACCGTACTCTATAGTCTTGATTTTCATTTTATGTCGGACCTTTTTAATTCGATGCAATCAAGCCTGTATGGAAATTGCTTTGAAATTGGTAATGGAATTTGAAATATATTCGCATTTGGTCGATTCAACTGCTGCTGAGCCCTTTGCCTCTCGCATCGTCGATTCTTTTGCCGCTGCCGCTGCCTCTGCCTCTGCCGCTGCCTCTGTTATCTGTGCTCTGCCTTGCAATTAACTGAAACGCAGCTGAGACCAACACTGAGCCTGATTTAGAGACTGGGCTAAACAAGATGCTATGGCAATAACTACGACAGGGTACAAACTATTTTCAGTATTATCTGCCACTGACACTAGGGACATTTGAATACCCTTGGAAAAGGGTTACAACAGAAAAACTAATTTTTCAATCGAACTCACGTTCTTCAAATGCTGACTAATTGAATTATTTAAGAATTTTATTGAGTACAAATTTGTCTTCTATGTAAATCACAACGTCTCTTAGTTGAATACTGTCTAGACTCTAGAGCATACCAAGTCTTTTGCGTGCCTACGATAGAGTTTGTCTTGTTTTACTTTTCTTACCTTAATTTTGAAGGGCCGACCCCTTCACATTAGTATTCCCTCACTCTCGGTCTGCCTCTCACACGGTGAAAAGTCTTGATTCAGAATTAGTTTAATTGATTGTCCATACCCTGTAGACATTTAATGTATATAAAAGCTAAAGACGCGGAAAAACATATTTCTATTTCTGCTCTCGATGGTATCAGCTTCTAAATGAAGTATTCTGTGCTTGTTTTAATAATATAATACAACTTCTGATTGAATAACTTATTTTAGTTAGCCAATTATTAAACTAACCTAATCGAAAAATTGTCCTTTTTATCTTTTTCAGATGCGATACAGGATGTCGGCTTTAAACTAGGAACAAGTATTTGCGGTAAAGGGACAACGGAGGCTGGATTCAGTGGTCAAGGCGGTCAAGGCAGTCAAGGGTCCCAGTTGGGTGATAGCAATATATTCTCACCCGCCTCCGTCTCAAGTTGCTCGACAACAGGTGGCAAAATTCCGAATCCAAGCTCTAATACAAATTCAAAGGTTAATCCGAATTCAAATCCTGCTTCGTTCGGAGACAGCTTGAATCTGTGTGGATCAGCGACAAGCGCTGTGTTTAAGTGCAACCTCTGTGAATACTTTGTGCAAACGAGGAAAGAGATAGTGTTCCATTTGGAGGCAGTGCATCCGACGGCGGAGAACGACGATTTCATCAGTATACCCACAAATGCGGCTGCTTTGCAGGCTTTTCAGACGGCTGTGGCAGCTGCTGCTCTTGCAGCCGTGCAACGGTGTAATGCCACGCCCCCAACGGCACCCGATGACGAGGGAGGCTGTGGGGAAGCAGAGAACGAACCGAATGAATGTCATTTTGAAATAAAGCATGAACAGCTATTAGATGATGATGCTGACGATGCTGTTCATGCCGATGATGCCATGAAGAAGAGTACTAAGTCTCGATCAGAAACAAGAGGCGTGTCATGTCCTTTGTGCCTCGAGAGTGGCTATAATGACAAGTCCTCGCTAGAAGCGCATCTAATGAGTGTCCACAGTGTGACACGAGATGGTTTGGCCAGGTTACTCCAGCTGGTAGACCAAAAGGCTTGGCGATCAACACCAGCAATTGACACAACAGCCATAACGGGCTCCACACTTGAGGATGCCGCCAAAAGCAATGCCGATGACTCTACTTCTAATAAAGGAGCGGGAATAGCCGTGGGTATAGCTGGGGGAACGGTCGGCGGTGTCATGCAGGGTATATCGTGCCAGCAGTGCGAGGCAGCTTTCAAGCACGAGGAGCAACTGCTTCAGCATGCCCAACAGACACAGCATTATCCAATACAAAATGGCGATTATCTCTGTCTCGCCATCAGCCATGCGCAACGTCCCTGCTTTATGTCCTTTGCCACGTTGGCCTCCATGATCACCCACTTCAAGGATACACACACCAGTCTCGTGATCTCCGAACGCCATGTCTACAAGTACCGCTGCAAACAGTGCTCGTTGGCCTTCAAAACGCAGGAGAAGCTCACCACCCACATGATGTACCACAGCATGCGAGATGCCACCAAGTGCTCGCTGTGCCAGCGCAATTTCAGAAGCACTCAGGCCCTGCAGAAGCACATGGAGCAGACCCATGCCGCCGAGTGTACCGCCCTCAGAGATGATAGTCCCCAAGGGGCTCTATCTCCTAGCTCCAGTTCCAACACCGACCTGGATAAGCTGCCAGCTGAGACTTCGCCATTTGATTTTAGTGCCACAAGGCCAACTGAATTAGGTAAGAAACCAGCCAGCACTCTTAGGAAGGTTCACTTAATCGGTGGGATCACCAGTTTCAATACTTATTAATAACCTAATTTTGCAGAGGGGGCCCTTAAAACGTATGCTAAACTTAAACAGTGCTCGCCAATTAAAACAAACACAATTTCTTGGTTTGAATAGTCATAAATTTCGACTGGTTTTTACTGTATGAGGTTTTTAAGCAAATTTAGTCAGAAATTAGCATTTATTATACTCTCTGCAAGAGTATATTGGGTTTGTGCAAAAGTATGTAACAGGCAGAAGGAGGCGTGGCAGACCCCATAAAGTATAGCAGCGCAGCCCACAGACGCTGGTCTTGCCGAATACACACATACATACATGTATGAACACATATAATGTCAAACGTATGTGCATTCGCATACAAACAAACAGATGTATGTGTGATTATGCTTAGATTGTTTTTGTTGCAATGTGTTTTAATGCAAGTACTAGATATTGTAATATCTCGATACCGATTTGAATAATTAAATCGGGATTAAAATGCAGAGAGTAGTATACGGTCGGGCGTGCTCGACTGTACTTTTCTTTCTTGTTTTTTATCAGCTAATGTACGTGACAGTGTCAAGGTAGTCTCAGTTTACGGTGAACCCCCTTACTCTATGATTAGCTGGTCTCGAATATTTTCTTGGTCTTATAATGGTCATCAATCGTTCACAGTGGTCAAAATCAACGAAAATGCAAAACGTGCTTCCCAAAGATCGCGGTCACCATTCACACAAGACAAGCCCGAAAAGGAGTCGCAGGAGAGCACATCTCTGCTATCCCCGAACGCTCTCGAGTCGTTGCCGCCGCCAACAGAACAGCAACAACATTTTGCAGCACTAACAGCAGCATTGTTGAAACAGCAGCAGCAACAGGAATCTTTTGGACTTGAAGCGGATGGACAACTGTTGCCTCTATCTCCGGAGGAATTGACTCACCAGCTAGCTAAAGGTCAGCAGCAGCAGCAAAGCCCTTTTGCCGCCATTAATCCGCAGTCGATGCTGAGTCTGCAAAACTTGCAGCAAATGCAACAACAACTAAGCGCCGCAGCAACAACGACGGGGATGCCAATAAATCCAGTGGATATGCTCAATTTAATGCAATTCCATCATCTGATGTCACTTAATTTTATGAACCTGGCCCCACCACTAATCTTTGGAGGTAACTCCACAGCAGCAGCTGCAGCTGTTGCAGCTACTCCAGGAGGCATTCAGAATAATGGCATTGCTGTTAGCAGCTCCCTCGGATCGACTGGAGCCTCGGTCTCTGGCTGCCTGGCAGACACTAGTGCTGGTAGTGCCACCTCCGATGCCCAAAACATGAACATACTTGCACAGTCAACAGTCTCAGTCAGTAACAATAATCAGGTATTATTATATTATATAATTAATATATACCTTGTATATCTATACCCGGCTATATTCCCCTACAGCAGCAACTCAGCAACAATCAGAAACGGGCTCGTACTCGAATCACAGACGATCAGCTGAAGATATTGCGAGCTCATTTCGACATCAACAACTCTCCGAGCGAGGAAAGCATTATGGAAATGTCGCAAAAGGCGAATCTTCCAATGAAGGTACAGTGTTATTTTATTCAACTTTACTACTTTACTTTTCTTTAACCCGAATCACTCATACAATTCCCACATTTCTCTCTCTTGTGTCTTTGGTTCAGGTGGTTAAGCATTGGTTTCGTAATACATTATTTAAGGAACGGCAGCGTAATAAGGATTCACCATACAACTTTAATAATCCGCCATCCACCACTCTCAATTTGGAAGAATACGAACGCACTGGTCAGGCAAAGGTGACATCATTGAGCGATACTCCTCAAGCAACAACTGCATCAGCGGGTCACGTAGTCGGAACTGGAACTGGAACTGGAACAGGAGCACGTTCGGGAACCGATAGCGATACAGGCAAAGGAACGGGAACAGGAACAGGCACAGTCATAGGTTCGGGTAATCCAGCAATGGACACTTTGAACACAACGTCCACAGCGACATCCACAGCAGCCTCACGGACACAATCCACAAATTCCACTGGCAATATATCCGACTATTTTCGATCGCAAGCTGAAGAAGACTTAATAGGGTTGCCATTGCCACTGGAGGTTCAAATAAAGACTGAGCCACAGGAGGAAATCATTACTACTGGCGAATATGCATTCCACAAGAAAGACCGTCAACAACAGCAACAGCAACATCAAAATTCACTTCAATTCCTTAAACAGCATCAGATGGATTTGGCATTAGAAGCTGGTATAACCCAGCAGGCCATGAATGATGAGGTCATGAGTGATCAGACATCTGGATCAACCTTTCAGCATTATCAAAGCCAGCAACACGCCCACCAGCAACAACAGCAGCAACACCAGCAACAACAACAGCAAGCTAGCTGCTTTGAGACTAAATCGGAAAGTGGTAGCTCCGATGTGCTCTCCCGTCCACAGACCCCCAATCTTTATAGCAGCATGAATGATTTACTAAGCCAACAGCTGGAAAATATGGGCAGCAATATGGGCCCGCCAAAGAAGTTGCAGATAGCTAACAAATCCTTTGAGAAGCTATCGGCAAGTGTGTCAGTGCCGGGGATGGTGACAGGCTCAACCTCAATGCCGGTATCGGCATCGGGACTAGCAGTGGCAGCAGCGTCAAGTGCCCAGCTGGAAAGTAATTCATCCAATTCATCAAATTCATCGTCATCGACTTCGGGCGGAAAGCGAGCAAATCGCACACGTTTCACGGACTATCAGATTAAGGTACTGCAGGAATTTTTTGAAAACAATTCGTATCCAAAGGACAGTGATTTGGAATACTTGAGCAAACTGCTGTTGCTATCGCCACGAGTGATTGTGGTTTGGTTCCAAAATGCACGACAGAAACAGCGTAAGATCTATGAAAATCAACCAAATAACTCGCTGTATGAGAGCGAGGAGACCAAAAAGCAGAACATCAACTATGCTTGCAAAAAGTGTAGCTTGGTCTTCCAGCGCTATTACGAACTAATTCGTCACCAGAAGAATCATTGCTTCAAGGAAGAGAACAACAAGAAATCGGCCAAGGCACAGATAGCTGCAGCTCAGATAGCACAAAATTTAAGCTCCGAAGATTCAAATTCATCCATGGATATACATCATGGTGGTGGTGTTGGTTCCAGTATTGGGTCTACGGGCTTGCCACAGAATGTGGCAGCTGCCGTTGCTGTTGCCGCTGCTGCTGCGGCAGCTCATTCGCATTCGCATTCCGGTTCCGGTTCACAGCATTTCGGATCATCGCCCTCGCCACAGCATCTATTTAGTAAATCCTCGTCGCTGACTGACTTCAGTCCATCCACAACACCAACGCCGCCGCAGCGAGAGCGCAGCAATAGCCTTGATCACCAGCAGCAGCACCAGCACCAGCAGCATCAGCGAATGCAAAAGTTCGAATGCGATAAATGCGAACTGCAGTTCAATCATTTGGAGTTATTGCGTGAGCATCAGTTGATGCATCTCATGAACCCAGCACTGTTTAGCCACAACTCCAACCAATCAGAGGCGTCTTACGGACCATTTGGCAGCATCTTGCAAAGCCTCCAGCAGGCAGCACAGCAGCAGCAGCAACAGCAACAACAACAGCAACAAACGGAATCACAGCAACCACCGCCGGCAAAGAAAAGGAAATATTCGGAGAGTTCATCAATTGCCGAGGAGGCAACATTAGTTCCCGAAGTCAATACCAACACAACATCGACCAGAAGTGCAGCAGCCACAACTGGCAACAATTACGACTTTCTTTATCAGTACTTTATGCAGCACGAGACGAACACGGAAGCAAAACAACAGTTCCTAATCCAACAACAACACCAACAACAACAGCATCAAACAACTAACGCCACAAATTTCGAACTCGATTTTTTAAAAAACTTTTACCAGCAAAGTGAGCTTAAGAAAACCAACAGCTACGATTTTTTACTGCAATATTATCGGAAAAATAATGAAGAGTCTGCCACAAAACAGGAGCAGTCTTCGTTTAGCGCCAGTAACAAGCCAACAATTGAATTTCTACTACAGTATTACCAATTAAACGAGTCGAAAAAGTTTTTTCAGTTAGCTGCCTCGCCCCAAATAACAGGTGATGGCCCAGGAACGATGCCGTCGTCACAGCAGCCGAACGTGACGGCGGATGAATTATCTAATTTAATCGGCATCGAATCGGATCGAGATCGGGATCGGGATCGGGACCGGGATCAGGAACAGGAACACGATCGCGTACGAGAGCGGGAAGGAGAAGACGAACAGAATATTCAGACACAGTTCAATGGAACGGAGAGCGATCAAAAGAACTCGGAAAACGGACTTGATTCGACTTCAAAAACTTCAGTACCTAATGACATCGATGATTCATCATATGAAATACTAAACAACAACCATATCAATGCCAGTTTTAGCCTATCTGGCGGTGGTCAGCACTTTGACCTGAGGCAGTCTAAAAATCCAAATGAAAATTGCTCAAAGAAACATCGAATCAGCGATAATCCAATGAATGGTAAAAAATCACAAAATGGTCTACTGCGGAGCAGCGAAAGAGTTCGAAACTCCAGTGATGCGGACAAATCACAATATTTTCAAAACCTCGAAGATTTCCTCGATGCCACCATGATTGAGAATAACTCACAAATGCTGACATTCACTGATGATGATAATAATACCAATCCAAAACTGGAAAATGTTGCCATCACAAACACTTCGGTTAATGCCACTGAGGCTTCGTTACCATCGGACTCATCGGTTCAATTGTGTGCTCCATCCAAGCAAAATAAGCGCTTGAGAACTACAATTCTTCCAGAGCAATTGAATTTTCTTTATGAGTGCTATCAAAATGAATCCAATCCCAGTCGAAAAATGCTTGAAGAGATCTCCAAAAAAGTTAACCTAAAGAAGCGTGTCGTTCAGGTGAGTTTCGATTTTGATTCCCGTGTTTCACTTATCAGTCCGCTTTAAAAAATGTCCGTTATTTATTAAGTAAAAATTACAAAAACTCCTGTTCAATAAAAGTATGAAATTGTCATAATGAGCACAGAAATCTGAAAAGCAAAACTCCCAATTTACTTGACTTGTTGCGGTGATCCGAACCGCTTAAAAAAAAAAAATATTTTAATTTATTTGTATTTCTTAAATTGTTTTAAACACACATTTTTATTTCTTTGAAATGCAAGCTACATTTCAATATTTTTCTTAATATATTATTAACTGTTCATCATGGATGCGGTAGTAAATCGCAAATGTTTTTGTTATTTTTATTAATTATCTTTACAAACTTTTATTTAATTGAATATTTTCATTTTCATTTTGTTTTATTTAGTAACATAGTCTAATTTACGTACTCACTGGAACTCATGTGCAATGAACACATAAACATAAAATGTCAGCTGTTTTTGGAGAAGTGTTAACAAGTATACCCGATTTGGTGATTTGATGAATATATTGCAACAAAAGTGCATAAATATCGGCAGTTTTTACGATATGATCAGTAAAAGTGCTATCCACATCAAACAGAATGAATTACACACAGGTAAACTATTGAAAGGTACAATATAGCGATGTATGTATAAGTGATACATAAATTATTTTTAAGAACGCAAATTTGGAAATCTCGGAATGTGTCAACGATTAAATAGAAAATTATATATCTACATAAATTTCAAAGAGATCTCTCCATTTACGCTTAAGTTTTTCATCATTTCCTAAAAATCTTCAAAATAGAGAACACGAATTAGTTTTAAGAACAGTGAAGTTTTGTGGATGATTTCTAACTTAACACTTCGGAATCAATGAGGAGTATATATAAATGTAAAATGTTCTTGAACGAACTATCTTATTTTCAATACTAAATACCACGATTTTAAAATAATATTTGAGTAAAATCTTTTTTGTGTTCATTGAATTAACTTTAAAAATTTGTGATTTGTTTTTGAATTTTAGGTTTGGTTTCAAAACTCGAGGGCTAAGGACAAGAAATCTCGTAACCAGCGACAATTCGCGCACATCTCCGATGACAACAACAGTTTTGATGGATCCAGCGGGAAAGAGGCAGGCAACAGCAACAGCAATAGCATTAATAACAAATCATTCCCTCTGATCCAAGAGTCCATGTCAGCCGCTGTAGGTGCCACACTTCCTGTCGCTGTCGCTGTCGCTGTCCCCGTCTCCGTTCCATGCCAAGTTACGGAAAGTGCTGCAGAGCAACAACTACAGGACTGTCAACTGTGTCAGATGCCACAAGTGAACATGCAGAAACATGCATTTAGCGTAGAACACATTTGCAAAATGAAGGAATTGATTGAACAGACCAGTGAATTATATAACCAAGGCAATGCCAGTGGAAGTGACGATAATGACTCGGATCGAGAGAAACGATTCTATAGCCTTTCAAAGGCGTTGCTGTTGCAGCATGTGGTATCTAATGTGACGACCAGCATAGTGCCAGCAGCTGGCGGCACCTTTGATCCATTGAAGACATCGTCGGTGATTGAGAGCATGAACTTGACAGGTGCAATCAATGCTTCGAGCAATGAAATTGTCAAGCCCAGATCCAGATCTAACCCTAGTGTTACCCATCGCGATATTGATATAACTGTTAATGAAGATAACGACGGAGACGACGACGATGACGACGATGATGAGGATGACGAAATGAATGGCGTTGCCAGATCAAACTCAAATGGGAATCGTGACCTCATGCAACAACTATTTAACCGCAATCACATCACTGGTAAGACTTGCGGAACCTTCTCTCAAATGCATCTGAATTATTTAAAAGATATCACAAGCCCGGAATTAGCATTTATTATTTTAATTTAAATTTGATTGGTTTTTGATTGATGTGTTTGAATTGATTTGAACCGTTCTATGATTACTGATAGGTGTCCACTCTTTAGTAGTAGAAACTCTACCTATTATTATGCTCACAATATTATTATTTGAATTTTAGACACCGACAATAGAACTCAAATGTAACTATACTAGAATATATATTCATATACATATTTGTAAATTTCGAAATAAGCAAATAGTTTTTACACGATATTCGAAAATTGTGTTGTCAGAGTCTAAGGAGAATGCTATTGTTTTAAACAGTAACAAATTAATATTTATTCACTAAAATGAAATTGAAACTTACATAATACAAAATCTAGTAATAATTCACAACATGCCTCGCAATTTATTATTTTTAATAATAGATTAAGATTTAGTTGCAAATTACAATACATACCTATGTTTTAATCAGAGGAAAGGAATGCAAATAGTTAAGCTAAAATTCAAATGTAAAATGTCCCGATGTCCCAATGTCCAAATGTCCAAATGTACGATATCAAGGCAGCAAACCTGATCAACGCCAACTCACAAAATTGGTCAATATTTATTGGAAATTTGGTTGAGGTAACTGAATCTGAGAATCGTAGAATCTATCGTTCCTAAGCCATTAAATTATACATAACATATAGCTTTAAACCGAGAGACTTTATAATGCCCTTTTGAAGAAGATATACATCCTTATTATTTCCTTACTCTCAAGAATTCTGTAACCTTTCAAAATCGTAGTAGCTGTACTTTAAGACGTGAAAGGTTTGTGGCTTTGATTTCTAAACATATATTATATTTAAATAAACATTTTAGTTGTGCGACAACTAGGTGGATTATTAATATGTGTATATCCTTACTCCAATTCAGATTCCAAACACCACGCACCTGTATGTGTATGTAAATAGGATTTGTTGAAAATGAAGAGTATACAAGATTTGTACAAATTTATAGATTTCAATTCAAAACGCATTGCACTTCACTGGGAGAATTCTTTTATATTCAGTTTTTAATTATTTGAAATTTGGATCAGTATATCTGTATGCTTTCCAGCCTTGTATCTGAATTATCGCAATGTTTCTGAAATTTAATTTAATTTGTACGTTGTAAATGATTTAAAATTATAGACATATACATACATATACATATACCACACTAAGTTACTTGTCTTGCAGCCTTTGTGGTACGATTATATACATATATACATAGATTGTAATCCTTGATTGATACTTTGCGTAGTACATACCTCAAAACAGAACATTGTTTTATTTGAGTATTATATAACCACTAAAAATTTAATTACAATTCAGTTTGTATTATTTTTAATAATCATGTACAAAAATAAACAATTTATTTGACTAAACTCGACTTTATTTTCGTTGTTTAAGTTTTCATTTTTTATTTAGCCTCAATCTGGGATAATTATTATTTATCATTTACTTAAGTTGTAAAAGTTACCATTAATCGACTTGATAAGTAAGCATTTCTTTTATATATTTTAATAGTTATAGGTGGCAAATAAATTGGACAAATTTCGGTGTACTAAGTGGACTATCTTATCATATGGTAAGTGTTATATTATATAGTCCATATATATATTTATTAAATCTTGAATCTTTCTCACTTTAAGGCTATAAATGTATAACTAAAAAATCGGACTTACCCCATATAACAACGATATTCAGCGAGATCGAGAGATCGAGAGAGAGAATGAGAGAACCTACGTGAACATATAAGAATTAAAGAATCGTAGAATTTTACATCGTTTACATGCACTAAAATATATATAAATATTTATATATATGATAATTATATTTAATCATACTATGAAAACTTGAAAGTTCCTATTTTAAAAAAAATTTGAAAGCATAACATTTCATTATACTAAATATATACATACGAGAGTTTACATAAAAGTAAGCTAACGAAAAGAAGAATTCTAATTTAGTGTTAATTATAAATTAAACGGAATTGTTCCTAACTATTCAAAATATATATGTAGCAATAATCTCAACAATAATAACAAAAAACAAAAAGGCAAAATCTAACAATTTATCCTATATATATCAGGAAGATCTAAGATGATAGAGTTCATGTTAAATCAAATAGTTACTCCTTAGTTTAGCAAAAGCAGCTCCTTTTAACCATTAATTTAAGCAAGTAATCTAAAATTTCGCGATGCAACAAAACACAGACTACCATATTTATAGTACTCGTACAGACATTAATACAAACATATATATAGTATATATATGAGGGGGGAGAGAGAGAGAGAGAAATAAAAGAAATGCAAACTGAGTTCCTAGCATATTATTGCTTTCTGCCTTTGTTTTCTATGTAAGTATTAAATGATATTACAAAAAATGTTAAGAGACACTGCTTAAAAATTAATTATAAACGAGTTTATGAAATTAAAAAACACAAATAATGGAAAATTTCTCAAGAGCTCATGGAAATATCGCTTACACCCATTTTTTACGAAACATAAAAATATGTACGATATAATGCAGTATACAGACTGCAAATAAGACATTAAATTATCATTTGAATTATGTGAATTATCAATTATCCCGCATAAATTTGCATAAGTAATGAACAAGAACAAACATGATTGTGCCAATATTTAACTTTACAAAAATTCAAATGTACTTACCCATATACATGCACCCACAAAACACTTTCGTTCCATTTTAATGATTTAATGGAATTGGTCTTGTTTCAAATGACTCGATAGAAATCGAATTAAATGTGAATTATGTGACTCTTCTGAATTTTATTTAAATATTTTCAGTTTCCAATTCGGAGGTATAAACACTATTAAGAGTGTAAAAAGAATACTAATTTGCAAAAATAAAACAATTTGATCAGTAAAGTAGATTCCCAAATGGACTTAGGAGTGTTTTTAAATTATTTCAAAATTACAAATCATATACACAGACTTGGAATTTAAGTTATTTGAATGAATATGACACTGTTATAAAATAGAACAATTTTAAATTATAAAACTTGTAGTACAGTGTTTGGAAATATTGTTTAATGTGAGAACTTTTATGACATCATTGAAATGACGCATGAGAGCGTCATTTAATTTAATTTACTGTTGTCAGTTATTTCATTTGATATTTAATAATGCCCAATAATTTTTTAATTGTTTTTATTATTTAGGTTTCTTAAATAAACTGAACTATTTTTGTTAACGACTCGTATTCGTATGTGCGAGCTTGTCTATTAGTTGCTAATATTTAAATGTCTGACATTCATAAATATTTAATTTTGAATTGTTTTTACATTAAAGACGAAACTCAATCAACTCATATTAAATGCATGAACTCTTCAAAACAAGAAAAACGATTGAATTCAAAATCGATAAGAAAAACGATAATGAAAATGAAAACTTGAACAACATGAACAAGACAACTTTAATAAAAAGTTCCTATAGTATTTAAAATAAAAAAATTGGAATGTAAGAAAGATTAAATATAGTACATGTATCCAATATACAATTAAATGAAATCTTAATTTATAAATTCATTGATAAACATTATTCTGAATAAAGTAATAATAATTGATTGATATAGAAATGAAATGAAAACCTCGCAGCAAAGTGAATAGTTGTAAAGTATGCATAGATACATAATTATATACAGTTGTGTTCAAATTAATAGCAGCGCATATAAGCTCCGATTTTAAAGTTGATATATAATATGATAATGGCTACAGATAAATAATTTTTTATTTTATATAGTATTTATACTTAGTTTAAAACAACATAAGCGTGTTTCTTCATCAAAAAACTTCTTTCATTTTTAAAGTTATTTAACAAATGTTAATAATAGCGAAATTGTCCTGTTCAAAATAATAGCAGCAAAAATCAAAAATATTAAATATGTTAGCAAAATTTGGATTATAACTTCATATACTGAATTAACTATATTAGTTACGAACTAATAATTGGTTGTGAACCCATTATTAGCTGGAACAACTTTACATCTCCGCGGCATGGAGTGAATTGTGTCCTGGCAAAGCTTTAGAGGAATCTGAGACCATGCATCCTAAACAGCTGGCCAAAGATGTGCTTTAGTCGACGGTTTTACCTTGGCCACACTTCGTTTGACGTCTCCCATAAGTTTTCACATGGGTTCAGATCTGGTGGCTGAGCTGGTCACGGCATAACGTCGATCCTTTCCGTTGAAAACCACAGTTTGGCAAGTTTGCTGGTAGGCTAAGGACCATTGTCCTTTTGAATAGTCCGTTTTATTGGCATTTCCCAAGAGGAATATGGTAGCATTACATTTTTTAGTATGTCCAAGTATCCATTTTGACCCATGATCCGAATTAAACGTATGGATAGGGCCTACGTCGCTATGTGAAAAGCAGCCCCATACTAAGATTTTTAGTCCACTATGTTTAACCGTGTTTAACGTGTGGTTAGGCTGATATTCAGTGTTTGGCAGACTTCGGACATACTGTCTGGATCCAGTTCCACCAAGAAACACAACTTAAGTCCAGTCAGTTCAGAGAATATTGCGGTACTTTGTTAAGGGTCATTTCAGGTGCACTTCAGCGAACTGCACTCGAGCTTATATGTGTTTAGAAGTAAGTAGAGGCACTTTTCTTGGACTTCGGGCTTTGAGTTTGTACTCCAGAAGTCTTCGCCCAATATTTGTACTACTCACTGACAAGCTTTGGTCTACTTTTATTGATTCTGCGGACGCGAATGCATTATCCTTGCTGAAGCGAACAATGCGTCGGTCACCATTTTCAGTGCTAGCTCTTATCCTGCCGCGGGTTTCGCGTTTGTGGTGATAGTTAATGGCATAAGAGACCATTTTAGTAGAACATCCAAGCAATCTTCGGATTTCCCTGTATGTTTTAATTTTTTTCTAAGGCTTAATATCGAAAAGCGTTTTTTCTTTGAGCAATGACATCCTTTACCCACTATAGTGCATTTTTTTTCATTATTTTTATGTATTCCCATGTAAATAATAGTAAACTCATTAATTAAACTTACTTTCAACAAATTAACAACTTTTACTTGAATATTTTTAATATTGAAATAAAGCGCTGCTATTAATTTGAACAACAAAATTTCTGTATCCTTACACAAAATTATGAATAAAACGGAAAAGGAAAGCAATTCCAACGGGATTTTTACGTTTTCCTCTTCCCCACCCTCTATTCTAAAAAAGATATGCACTAGTGCTTGATCTTTAAGATAGAACATGCTTAAAACTTAGTCATATTTGTTAGCCAAAATAGCGCTGCTATTATTTTGAACACAGCTGTACATTGACATATACATATACATATGCATACGCATATACATACATATACATATAAATATATACATATACAAATGCAACACAAATATTTTAATGAACATAGATCCGATTAATATGCTTTCATTAATGGAAATATGGATGTCACTAAAGTCCCAATATTCACACAGTCATCCATAAATCAACACACATACTCGTACAAGCACACAGATAGAGTCGTACATCTCATGCGCACACTAGGCTGAGATATAAATATAGATTAATAGAACAGATGTGGAATCACACATAGTCCTAGTCCTAGTCCTTTCACCACAGTCCTACATGCGAACAGGCATGACACATGACACGTTACAAACCTACAGAAAATATATACATATAATCATGTGTGTGTAGTACACTGGTTAAATCAATTTTAAAAGCTCAATATTCTTCCACACACACACACACACACACACACACACACACACACACGCACACGTACACGTCCATTAACACAAACGCGCACACATTCTTATGCACTTCTTCATTTATACAATTACAAGTACGTGCTTGCATACATACATATGTATGTATGTATGTCATCATTAATATAAAGCCCAAAATGCATGTATTGATATTATGTATGTATGTATAAGTATACATTAAAATGGTAATGTTAATCAAAGTTGCTGCAAGAATTGCATAGAATTTACAAAATAAGTATAAATATTTATAAAGTTCCTATACTATAATAAATGGCAAAAGATGTGCGGATATTATAAAATTATAAATAAAGACATTAAACATATTCAACTTTTTGGTGGATTACGCCTTTTATTTGCAGGGATCGTCGGCTTGGTTTAACCCTATTTCTCTCTGTTTATATGCTGAGATCGGCCGTTGCATATTTATGTTTGTTTATGTTTATGTAATGCTAACCCGACTTTCGCTTTTGTTGCCACCTTCCTTGTAGTAAGAATATTTGGTGGGTTTTGTAGTTGCCTATGCGAGAGAGTCGGTAACTGTTACCACTCAAGTTTTCCGAAGAAAGCCAGCTTTTGTCGCATTGCATATGGGGTTTGATTACGCAGTTCGGTTACTGTGATTACAGGAGCAGTTTTAATTTTTTTTGTAGAACAAGATTTGGGAAGACACGCTCAACTGCAGTCTTCAGTGCTAACTTATTACAACTTCCATTAGGGATATTGCTACAATAATGATTAGTACTTACTGTATGGTGTAGTTTCATAACTTTATACAACAGAATTAGAATTGATTAATTCAGCATTGCAGCTCTTTCCAGTTCGACTGTACGATCAGCAGGTAATGTTTGTATGTATTTAAGGTATACTTATTTTTGGTATTGACATATGGTTATCTATGTATAATTATTTTATTGATTGCACCTTTTAAAAACGTTAAAATTACCATTGTTTTTTAGTTTAAATTAAATTAAATTGAAGATAGAATACCTGTAAACAATTAAGGTGTTTGCAATTTTGCAATACATAACATGCAAGTTACAAATCACAAATTGCAGCTTTAATTAAAATACATTTCGCTCAAATATTTGTTTAATGTTATAAGTATACGTACACTTATACAGTTTCTATGTGTTTGCTTGTGTGTGTGTGTGTGTGTGTGTGTGTGGTAAAATAGCTTGGTATATCGGTCTTTAAGAGTAGTAGTATATATTTAGCGCAGAACATTCAATCACAATCATTTCATGATTGCCTGCATACCATCAAATTATCAAATTAGTAAATATAGTAATTATTTAATTTTTCGAACACAAGTATGAAACGATTTCTATCTTATTTCATTGACAAATTCGTTCTGTTCAGTTTTTAAATACACTCTAATATAAGTACGTATATAGTATTGATGATAATAATATATATGTATTAAGTATTTAGTATTAGATATTAAATATTAACACAGCAGCATTACTTCGATGTTGCGAAGCTTGCACTAGTCTTGCACAGTCGAAATGTGTTTGAATGATAAATAACAAAAATATTAGAAATTTTCCCAGTAAATATTTAAACATCAGAGGTTTTTTGTAATTTATATTTCGATTTTCCAATAATCCAGATAAATTATTGGTATACATTTTTTATTGGTTTACTGTGCAAGAGTTCCGCAAGTATTGGCATTTCTTTTTTTTTACACTTACATATTTACATGCATCATTTTATGTACGTATGTTGGTATATTGCACGTGTACCTATGTATGTACATACTATATATAAAAAGACACATCCGCACTTAAAAAGATGGATTAATGTTACGTGTCACCAGGGTGAAATTAATTCTGTATAGTACAAATAGCATTTACTATATATTTTTATTACTTTTCTATTCAAATCTGGTTTTACATCCATCTTTTAGTAGTACCAGTGTGCTTCAATTTGAGCTGACTTATTTCCCGATTTATTTGCCTTTAATTTATATCTTCTCTGAGATGTTAAAGTGACAAAACATTATCGGTAAAAATAAACATGAAAATAAATTTAAACATTTGATGTTACTATTTTTTCCTTTAAAGAAATAAGTAAGTCTAAAAAATTAAGTACTGAAATCAAAGTCAAAGTGAGTCAACTTTGATAGACTGTTCCGAGGAAGACGTCAGCAAGAACCAATGGATATTGGTACACATGATCTGGGTATGCAATTATGAATGTGTTTGTAGAATGATTTAATGTGCATTAGTTAATTAAAAATTTGGTTTATTGCCTATTTGCTGAAATTAATTAGTTATCGTATTAATTTACACTCTTACGTACTTGAGAATTGTATTGAAAATTTAGGTCGACCAAACGGAAAATCGTTTAAAAAACTGGATGAACTGTAGGAAAAACGGTTTGAATACCTAGCATAGTACATACAAGACCGCTCTACGTATCTTAACTACTAACTTAGTTGACTAATGTTGCTATGGTTATAACTATTACTATTTTAGTAATTGTTTGAATTAGTTAATAGAACGTTTATAACTTCTTAACTTTCGAGTCTATTGATAAATCGAATAGAATAATTGATAATTAATTATTATTGGTAAGAATCTTACACATCTACTAGTACTCGCTCATACAACCACACGCACATGCACACAAGAACAACCAATTCAGTATACATAAAGATATACAGTTAATTAATGATAATGTCCGTTTTTTCAGATTTGTATGCTAATAAAATTAATTTATTAGGCAGAGTCTTTGGTTATCTTATTTACTCGTTATCCATACGATAAACTATAATAAAAAACAAGGGTATAAACATATAAACTGCATATTTTGCTGCCCGAGATTGCTGAATAGTGCAGGGCGCGACGGCGGGAACAATGGAGCTATGCAAAGCGATGCATTCCAGATGCCGTGATTACTCCTGGGATTCTGACGGTTTCTCCACAGTCTATCATCAGAATCCGCTGTAACCGCTTATGTCGGACGGCTTGAGTCGTTCGAATACGCTCAAATGATGCGGATGTGGGTGCGGATGGGGATGCGGATGTGGGTGTGGATGATGAGGATGTGCAAAGCCCGGATAGTTTGTCTGCGGTGATCCATGGCCATAATGTGCATACGAATAATTGGGACTTGGTACGTGCAACGTGCCCGCCGCCCCACCCTGCACACCATAGGGTCCATGGGCATATTCTGGACTGTTTGCCGCGTGCTGTGGCGGCCCATAGGGTGAGGGAGCATACATAGAAGTTATATGCGCGTGATCCATGTACATTTGTGGATGGGGATGAGGATGTGTGTGTGGATGTCCGTGCGCATGAGTGTGTGCGTGTGGGTGAGCATGTGGATGCGCTGTTGGCATATGATGTGGATGTTGCTGTTGTGTAACTGCTGCTGCCGCTGCCGCTGCTGCCGCCGCCGCTTGAGTATTGCCCGCAGCTGATGCTGCTACCAAAGCAGCACTTATAAAATGATTGGCATGTGGATGGGAAAAACCTGTAACACTGTGGCCAGGATACTCAGCAACACTTCCGCTATTATCAGTGTTGTTGTTGTTGTTGTTGTTATGCACGAGACGTGTTGTTGCAGCCGCAGATGCAGCCAAGTTGCTCACGGAGAAATTATTGCTGTTTGAATTGTTGTGACTATTGTTGTTGCTATTGTGGATACTGTTGTTGTTGCCAATAGGTTCCACATGTGCATCGCTATCGTCAGACAAGCAACGCTTTTGTTGAAGCTGTTGTTGCTGCTGCTGTTGTTGCTGCTGCTGCTGCTGTTGCTGTAGCCCCAATAAACGATTCTCAACAGCCGCTGCAGCTGCTGCTGCTGTTGCTGAAGATATTGCACTCGATTCCTGCTCACTTAACGCTGGTATTTGATCCACTAGCGATTCTAAGCCAGAGAGACTTTTACGCGATACATCAGCAACAACTTGGGACAATTGTTGCTGCTGCTGCTGTTGCTGCTGCTGCGGTGATGTTAGTATATAGGACGATCTACTGCCATTATTGTCCTCGTAACGCTGCCAATGCTCCGACGGTTCAGTCTGATGGTAGTGCAAAGAATCCAAAGGGTTCGCAGCTGGATAGTGCGGCGATGATGATTTGTGGGCGGATTGCTGATGTTGCGGCGACAGCCATTGCTGATACTGTACGCCGGAAACATCACGGACTGAGCGTTGTGTTTGCTGTGCAGACATATTATGTAGACAATCAGTTTCCTGCTCACTTGGTGGCTCAAAATCAACAACTGCGCACATGTTTGGAGAACTTGGCGGTGGTGTTTCACCCAAATGCGGTTGGTCTCTCACAGCACCGCCTGCAATCCCTGTCGTACTTTGCACCGACTCAAGCAAATGATCTATTTGTGCAGTCACCGGCGGTGTACCATGTGTATGCGTATAATGCGAATTACAATTCAGTGCTGGCGAAGCCATTGGCGATGCAGATGCCGTGTACAAGATGTGTGATGGCGGTGGTGTATTATACAGACTTGGCGGCGCCTGGTGGCTGCCTTGCGGCGATGCTGTGTGCTCCATGGAGAGTGTATGTAAGCCACCGACAACGCCTGCAGAGAGTGCAGCCGGATCGGCTGTGGCATGAGACTTCTGCGCTGCGGCAGCACCAACAGTTGCTGTTGCATTCGTAGCCACTGCTGTTGCCGTCCCCACTGTTGCTGCTGTACTCGGCATATTATCCATGCTTGGCTTTAGCTTCTTTGGTCTCCCTCTCTTCTTTTTGGCTGCAGTTTCGCCAACGTTGGTACTGCTGTTGCTGCTGCCACCAGTTGCTGCAATCATTGATAGATTTAATATATTGTTGAAATCATGTTGCGGCATTTGCTGCCCAGCAAGCGGCAACTTGTTGCTGCTACCACTGCCGCCCGGCACCAACATTTCCTGATCTTTAATCTTTTTGGGCCGTCCGCGTTTCTTTTTTTCTGGTGGCGCTTGTTGCTGCTGCTGCTGGGCATAAACTGACAAATAATTCTGTGGCTGAGTTGTTCCAAGCATATTGCCAGTTCTCAACGGCTCCTCGTTGCCTCCGGCATAGAGAAACGCATCACTAGGCATCACATTTGAGATTTGAGTTGTATTAAAATGATTTGAACATTCTGTGCTGCCATTCACATTATTACTGGCGTCGACAATATTGTCGACAAACATTAGACTAGATTGCTGTTCCGTTGGGCCCAATTGATCCATAATATTTTCGCCATCACTAGGATTTGACTTTGGATTAGATAAAGGCGCAACCTTATGAGTCGCCTCCTGTTGTTGCTGCTGCAGTTGTTGCTGTTCGCAGCATTGCCTTATCCTCTGTTCGGTAAATACGCATTCCGATTCATCCATATGCGGAATCTGTCCATTAAGAAAGTCCCGAAACTTTTTCAGTGCTCCATAAAACGGCACTTTGTCCGCAGCTCGAGGCAGCTGAGCACATCGGGCGGATGAAGAGGGCATTACCCAAACATACTGAAAATATGAAATAATAACAAATTATATTAAACGGCAAATACTGGCTAAACATCTTCAATATTGGGTGTAGAATATGTATAGAATATAGATATACATTTCAACCTTGAAGACTAAATAAAAACTTACGGTATCGGTTCCATCAACACGATCCGGTTGTCGACCGAAGTGAAACTCCTTTTTGCCGGAGAATACTTCGAATATCAATTTGCCATTGAAAACAGCGACTTTGGGCCTGTAACGCTGAAGCTTCTCCAGTAAAATACGACTACCCTCCTTTATCTCCTTGCGAGTAAGATCCGCAGATCCTTTTGTGGCCCGAGCAACCATGTTGGTGAATCCAATTCCATGCTTCAGTAATGTATGATCATCATCGGCGCTCATTTGCTCTTGCGTGAGACCTGATAAGTACAGGCACTTCCAGAAGTGATTCCCAGGCCCAGCGTAATGATGACCTTTGTAGGCAGCGAATAGGCCGGGATTAATGCCAACCTGCCAAATTGGTTTTGAGATTTTAATTAATTAATTCAAAGCTCTTTATAATGAATTAAGTATAAACAAATACGAAATTTACAACTCACTATAACGATATCTAGGTTATCACATAGATGATCAGGTATAGTCCGCTTAATAACCTCCGACTCAGACATTCCATTGAATCGATCGTGTTTTTTCCGCTCCTTTGGCTTCATAGTCAACATTTCACCAGTCATTAGATTACTACTGCCACAGTCGCTGTCAGGGCTGTTAAAAGAAAAAACAGAATAAATTAATAATTTTATTCAATTATATATAACTAAATTCAACTGCATTTTGTGTGCCTACACTTCATATGTCAGCTATATAATATGGTAATTCAATGTGATCGATAAACTGTTTGAGTTTAAACAAGCAAAGAAGGGTAGTGTCGAGCGAGCCGACTGTAAAAGCCCCATTACTCTCATAGTAGTGCGTATTTGTCCATACAAACGATATATTTATACATATACATATGTATTTAAACATATAAAAATATTATAAATTTGCGTACAAATAATTCTTGTATCATAATCCCCCACCAGCTGCACCAATAAAAATTCTTAATTTAAATTTCAATTGAAAATTTAAATAGTAACTGGACAAAAATTCACTGCAGGTTGAAAAACATTCCGAAACTCCTTTGGCTTTTGACAAAATGTATAGACGTCTCTAAAAGTCTAAAAAAAAATTTAGATTTGAATTATATTAGGGCTTTAGATCTTATCGGAATTGGTTTATCGAAAAAAAGTTAAAGTTTTTAATTAATCGATGTCAAGATGTTGACATCGCCCAAATTAAGCTATGGGCTAAATTTGTACGGCTATATTTATGTGTAAATTTGGTCACGAAAGCTCCAGTTTTCCCAACTTATTCCTTATTTGGTGGCTCTTATATTTTATGTGATATATATACATAGGAGTTCATACAGAAGGACGGACAGACGGAAAACGCTATATCGACTCGGCTGTTTGTGATGCTCAAGAATATAAACTATCTTTATGATATCCGTCACTCGTAGAGTATCGTATGTAACAGTAAGAAGGAGGCGTACAGACCCCATACATTATATACTTTCTTGATCAGCATTAATATGCGAGTCGACTTTTATTAATATCATACTCCGATGTTTATAACATATGAAAAGTGAGTAACGGGTATCCTAAAGTCGCGAGGCGAATATAGTATTATGTCTTGTTCTAAATTATATATCTACACATAACTTAATACTCGCGACTGCTTTTAGTTTCCGTAAATAAATAAATTAAATAACATGTTTGGTTCGTTCATTTAGACAGCATTATAGTTTACTTGATCGGTATTTACTCACCACTGTGCAGGAATTAACATTTGCATGCCATTGCCCGTGGTAATCTTTTTTTTTCGTCCTCTTCGCTTTGGGCCAGGCCCAGGTCCAGGCCCAGGCCCAGACCCAGTTCCAGATCCTGGCCCAGACCCTGTTCCGGAAAGCACGGATCTTGGATTCAGGTTGTCGCTGTTGGAGTTCTCTGCGTCAAGTGATTGCCTGCTCGTCTCCAGGTCATGCGAATCCGAAAAGGATTCATTATGGACCAAATGTTGTTGTTGCTGCTGCCGCTGATGAGTTGGCTGCGACAGCAACTGCTGCTGATGCTTAATGTCGTCACTTGTTGCTGCCGCAGCTGCTGTTGATACTGCGGTGGTTGCTACAGATTCCGAAACCAAACCTGATACTGGAGTGGACGCATAGTTGGAGACATTTGGAGTAACTGTTGGTCTATCTGGTGATAGCATGTGCATCTCTTCACCCATAAAACTATATTGATTGTTCAGCAGGGAAACATTATTGTCATCCCTCTGCGATATAGACATATGAGACAGAGAATCCTGTGTATTTGATGTTTGCACCTGCAACTGTGGACTATTATTTGACGTGGATGGATCCGTTTGGTTTTGATTTTGAATCGGTAAAGGATTCATATTTGTATTCGTATTCGAGTTTTGATTCGAATTTGGATTATGGGCTGAAATCAGCTCGTCCTGGTTGTTGTTCTGGGTGACAAGCCCTATATTATTACTATGTTGCATTTGATGCTGCGGCGTTATCGAGTGAATCGATGAACTATGCGAATTTGGCGTCAGAACATCCCCGGCACTCGTCTCATAGCCGTCATCTTGGTTCTCAGGTTTGACATTGTTCGGGGACAAATTCCTGAAATGCAATTAAACAGCATATATATTCGTAAGTTCTAAGTTTGTACAATTAACAAACAAGAGTCTTGGAAATACATTCAAATTAACCCCACAAAAGGGTTCAAAAAATAAACCATTCAATTTTATATTTAAAGTGTCTTTTAGGACGTCGAAGTATTTGATTCACCTCGACCGAGCTTTCAATTTTATTTCGTTACTTTATACTTTTATACGTGATTTATTGGAATGTCAGTCCCAAAATGTTCATACTTTACTCACAGTTTAAAAGCTGTATTGGGATCCTCATGAAACTCATCCATCATAAGATCATGATATGCTTCCTGCATTTGTTGTTGTTGTTGTTGTTGCTGCTGCTGCTGCTGCTGCTGCTGTTGTTGCGAATGAGGTAATCTTTGTTGCTGTTGCAAATGAGCCTGCAACTCAATGTGTTGACGCTGTTGCTGTTGCTGTTGTTCGTCCTGATGATGCATTTGCTGTTGTTGTTGAGACTGTTCTGAATGGGTATGATGCATGGCAAATAGCTGATCGTGAGAATAATGCTGACTGTAATTTGCATAATGGATTTGCTGTTCATGGATATTTTGCTGATGTAAATTATGTAGATGTTGTTGGTGTTGGAGGAGTTGTTGCTGTTGCTGTTGTTGTTGTTGGTGATGATGTTGCTGCTGTTGCTGTTGGTGGTGTGGATGTTGTTGCTGTTGGTGGTGTTGATGTTGCTGTTGTTGTTGCTGCTGCAAGATTTGGGAGTACATCGTGTTCTGCAATGAATTCTGATGTTGCAGCTGTTGCTGAGATAGTTGCTGCTGTGCGTGCGCATAGTGCTGTTGTGTTAAATTATGATGTTGATGCTGGTGATGTTGCAATGTTGGAAGCAATGGTTGCCCAAAGCCCACAGCTTGAGATGTATCCTTTTCGATTTGCAACAATAGGTCGGCGGGCTGAGGTTGATCCTGTTGATGGTGTTGTTGATGTTGCTGGTGATGCTGCTGGTGTTGCTGCTGATTGCTGTGATAAATATCCGACTGATAGCTTGATGGATCTGTTTCAGTGTTACTGTTGCTCAGCTGCAATCGTTGTTGTTTTTCGTAAAGATTCTCATCATCATCAAGCTGAAGATGTCTCTGTGTCTGCGCCTGCGCCTGTCGCTGCCTCTCGTCGTCTACGGTCGCGTGCGGTGCCCAGATTGGTGCTGTGCTGCGACGATCTGCTGTCAAAATATCACCCGCAAGATTATTAGGAATTCTTAAATTCAAACTGGAGGAGGAGGAGTCTGTTTCACAACCATTGGTTTTATCATTTGAATTAGCCGAATTAGCATTAAAATGCACATCGGAAGTATACTGCACTGGAGCTAGAGAAGACACCGCCGTGGATCCTGGTGCAGGGACCACTAGTTCTACACTGGTTACCAGCGCTTGCTCTGGTGCAATGTACGTTTCTGTCGGCGTCTGTGTCTGTGTCTGTGTCTGCGTTGGCGTTGCCTGTGACGTCGCCGATGTCGTTGGCGTATAAGCGCCCATACGGTCTAACATCGGAGCAACTGAATCGTCTTCTTTGCAATCAACGCCGTTCGCCTCCATTTTGTCGTTCGTTTTAGTGTTTATTGCTTCGAGTGGATCACAATTTGTTTGCGCCGAAGTCGTTGCAGGGGAATATTCTTTAACATCGTTATCAGCCCCTCTGTCCTTTTCCCTATCACGGCCGCCTTCACCGTCACACTCCTCCCTTTCATTTCCTTCTTCTTCTTCGACGTCGTCGCTTTCGTTGTCCTCGTCGTCGTCGTCGTCGTCGTCGTTTTTGCTATCATTAGTATATGAAATTTGCTCACTTCCGTTATTTGCCTTAGACAATTTTGTTCGTTTACGATCAGTTGTTGCATCTGGATCTGGATCATTGGATTTGCTCTTGTTGTTATTCTTGTATGGCCTATTGTTATCACCAGTGGGGCTTGATTTCAAGTCACTATTCTCTGTTCTGTCTGGCACAGTAGTCTCTGCTGTTAAAGATTCTGTAGAGGTTGATGTTTTAGCAGGTGTTGTTTCGGCTTCTGTCGCGGGACTTTGTTTCGGCGTTGCCAAATTATCGTCGTTTTCCACTATTGAAGCCATCACAGTTACTGTGATTTTGTTTGTGACTTGAACAGAGACTGCAGCAAACAGCCGTCGTTCCTTTAAGACTTTCAAAATACAATCTATAAGTTGTGTTTTTAGCCGATATATTGAAATTGATCGATTGGAAAATTTGTTTATTGTTATTGCCGTTGTTTCTAGTGTTAATATGAAGGAACTACTTATCAGCGGGATGTCTTTCTGTAAAAATCTTTCCACTTGCATTTCCCTCTTTCAATTTGCCTCCTTTTACCGTTAAGACTATCCTCAGCCGAATTTACCGCTATTTTTCAATAAGCTTGTCGTTTAATACACACATAAGCATATTCTCCTTATAAATAGTACATTGAGTTATTGTTTATAGCGAACCTGTAAAAGAAAAAATATTTTTTATTATATACACTTATAAATTTATTTTTGAAAACTTATTTATATTTATTTTTAATGGCATTTTTAACCCCGCTCTCTAAAAAGAATAGAGGGGTCTATTAAGTTTGTCGGAAGCGAAATGTGCGTAAAAGGCAGAAGGAGGCGTGGAAGACCCTATAAAGTTTATATATTCTTGATCAGCATCAACAGCCGAGTCGATATAGCACCTGGATCTATTTAACTACAAGAGCTAGAGCCACCAAATTTGCTATGAAAGTCCGTCTATATGTCAGGCAAGTTAAGTTAATATCAAATTTTTGCCACGCCCCCGCAATTGTAAAAAACTATTTTTATTACACAACAAATTCCAAACTATCGTGCTATCATGACTAAATTCAGACTGTACGTGTATGGTACCATTAGAACTACCCGTATCAAGTTTGATCCGGATCGGACAACTATAGCCTATAGCTCCCATAGGAAATATCGGAAAAAAATAGAAAATTTGTATGATGACATGTAGTATTATTTGAGTTATCGCTACAAAACTCATACATTATGTGTATAGTAACATTAAAGCTATCCTCACCAAGTTTGATCTAGATTGGACGACTATAGCCTATAGCTCTCATAGGACAAATTGGTTGGAAATTGTTGATATGTATAGATTTCACACTAGATGGACTTCTCTGGGCTTTTTACATTCGGCTCGCTCGACTGTAGCCTTTCTTACTTGTTTCAAAATGTTTAAATAATAAAAAACACAAAGCGTTAAAGAATATTTCTGTTTGAACGTTACTTGGGAACATACAAACACTTATACATACATATATATGCGAATACGAATGTTTAGAAGCATAAATACATGGTTAGTAGGTATGTACATGTACTATATACATATGTACATACATATGTATATAGACATATGTATGCGTGAGAGTGTATGGGATACAAATTGTGAGAGCATAAACAAATGCGAGTATGTATGTTCATATGTACGAACAATTTAACAGTTATGTATGAGAACACATTGGTATATATGCATGTGAGTGTGTGTGTTCTTGTGTGTGCGATTGTGTCTATGGCATATATCAATGCAGTGCATATAATCTAACCATAGGGAGATGCATCGATGCAACACGCTCCGACAGTCACTAAAATGAGCAGACAGGCCCTGTTCAAACGGTTCTGAGCCTACGCCGAACCGAGAGAGCATAGATACACACAGACACACAGACGCACACACACACACGCATATAAAGCTCACACGTATGCAATTTCAGTTCAGTTCTATCAAGTGCATTAGTTTTTTGTGTGTGCTTTTTGTTAGCCGATTGTTGTTGTCGTTGTTGCTATTTCAGATTTTCATCCCTTCGGTTCCTGTTCATCCCGAAAGGGCATTGGAGACAAATCATTCGAGCTCTTTTCCATGTAGATAAAACTATGCATATCTATGTGCATGTTGTACATAATATATGGATGCACCTACATATGTACTCGTATACTTTTAAGACCTATCTTGCAGATACCCCGTACATTACACTTTTGATTAATGAACAACATCTACAAGACAAAAGTAACCCCACACCAGGTTTTGAAGATAATACAATATAATATTAAACTAGAAGTTGTACTCTTAAAATCAGAAAATTCTCAGCTAGATCTATCGATGGTTGTGTTTATTTGCATCAACAGATTGATTTCTTAATTTGGAAGACTCACTTCTGTTATTGAAAAACTATGTTAAAAGGATTACACTGATTACTAACGAGTTGTAATTACTGACTAACTTAAATTTGAATACTGCAAATAAGATTGATCAGAAATATCAGATGTTCTTGATCGGTTGTGTTGAAATTTCGGAACAGATGATCCCTAGGATATAGAAATCTTAGTACGTGTGTATTATGTGTGCCAAAGCTGTAAGTATGTTTGATTGCACATATGTGATAAAAGTTGGGTCTTTAATTTTAAACAAACTTACACATGTTTGCGATTAAGGCAATAAATGTATTCACAAGATGTATGTATGTAGAATGCCCACAATTATTCATACCTTTATGTACATACGTGCAAACATACATATATAATCTATGTTATGAGCTTGCATACATATAGTATCTATATATATAAATGTGTGCGTATGTGTGTGTGAGTGCAAAAATATGCATGTTTCAATGTACACTGTACATGTGTTCGTTTAAACGAACGGATACAAAAGAAATGAGCAAATTGAGTCAGACGACGAGAAGAGAGAAAAAGCCCAGAAGCAGCAGCTGCATCCAGTACGTTTAAAAGCTAATACACAATCGAAGCATGGAAGAACAGCTGCAGTCGTACTGTAATGCACAGTGGGCAGGATGCAAGTTAAGATTCATGCAAAGTAAAAACCAAAATTATTTTTTTCTTCAAAAAAAAAATCAAAATATACTTTCTGCCTGTTTTTATGAGCTGATTATAATCTAATACTTATATCTATACTATAATAACTGTATTTACAAAAGAATAGATATCTCTTCACAATGATACTTCCTGGATTGAAATAGAAATTGTTACATATTACAGAAAACATACTAAAGTTTTAAATGAAATTTAAATTTAAGCCCACGGCCCAAAAGCGCTATTCCAACTGCCACTCTCTCTATCTTTCCGCCTCTCTCGCTCTCGCTCTCTCTCTCTCTCACTTTATTTTCGTGACGGGAGAGCTGAATTCGACGTTGGTGTTGGCGCATCAGCGACTGTGCAATGTGCACATTGTACAAAACGTCCAAAAGCAACCTAGTATGTATTTATGTATGTATATTCGTGCATATATACAACATATTGAAGGTGCATATATATGTATGTGAATACTCGTACAATTGGATACTTGTACATACATATAAAAATACATACTAACGTACGCAGATGGTTTTTTTGTATCTGAACTCACATTTGCTCGTACACACAGATATACATACATATATGTACGCGATTCCCCAATGCACAATGTTATGTGACCAACAGGCATGTTAGCTTGGTCAGTATACCTCATACATACATATGTACATATTAATTTTAGGCATATAGGACAATGGAATGGGAATTGTATGTAGACAACTATATTTGCTATAAATAGCAAATAGATCACTTATCAATTGCTTGAGAGATACTTGAAAAAAACTTCGAATCGAATTGGAGAAGCTTCTAATTTTATTACTATTACTTAAGGTTTAAAAGTGAACAAGTTTAAATATGTAAATTTGTAAAGTAATAGTATTAGCAATTGTCTTTCCCTAAAATAAGATTGGCCTGATATAATTATTTTTGACAAGTATTAGAAAAGTAAGTAGAACTTAAATTTGTTTGAGTTGATTACTTGGGATTCCAAACATACATATAGTTTAAGCTCATTCAGACTTCCGTCTTTTTCTTCCTGTGTATGCAGTACCCCTTTATAATAAGGTATAAAGTTAACTAAAGAAAATGCGTATTGTTTGCAGTTTCAAATATAAAGAAAAATTAAAATGAAATCACTTATACGTTATGCATAAGATCAGTTAACATAAGATCCGCGGTAGTAAGTCTAACCATACGCTTATTCCAAGCAGAGTCGCCGCGCAGACTACTATGCACTGTTGTCCAAATAAATGTGTGTGCATACATACACGAACGTAAAAACAAACACGTACGCACATGCACAGACTCTTGGCATATATATACACACACACCCATGCATATAAATCTGTGGATGTAGATGTAACTCAACCGGTTCGTGTGCCCATACATAGTACGTACTACGTACACAGGCCTGCATGTATACATGTAAACGTTTTTTCTGCTTGTTTCACTAAAGTTAAGCAAGTTCAGGTGGACATGTTGCTAAAATCTCAATATTGAAAATCAAATTCAGCTAATTACGCAAACGACAGATAAATTGTAAGTGCAAAAAATATCAATCTAAAAAACAATCTAAGATCCAAAGCAATTTCCACCCACATCATGAATTTATCAATGTATATGGCTTTCAGTTTTGAAAAACTATCGCAGATTTTGGAACCAGTTCGTAAAGGAACGTGAAGTTCTTACCGGTTCGATCTACTTTTAAATTAAATTTTAACAAATATACAATACAATAAATTATGTCTTAGATTAATGTTCGAAACCTTTAAATTTAATTTTTAATCGTCCGATCCTTATGCGCTGCTACATTTTGAAAACCAAGTATAATATATATGCATAATAAATTGCATAAACTATTCAAAAGGTAATAAGATAATATTATTCATTTAGATTGTTTGTGATTAATAGTAATTATCCAAATTTAATTTAAATAGGACATAACGTTATAATTATTGGCGCCAAAATCGAAACACAAATCGTATCAACAAAAGTTCACCGAATAATTCAGCGCAACAGATGAGTTTAATTATTAAAAGGATTATAATTAGGAGAACTTTTATTAAGTTGTGTTTTAAGAAATTGTGTTTTGGTTAAGTTAAGAAAGTATTTGTAATATACAGATGTACACTGGGTATGTATGCACATTGATAGATATTTGCGCAGATACATTTTTAGGTATATGTACATACATAAATAAATACATATAATACTTATGTATTTGCCAATTGTCTATTTAGATACAACAAAAAAACATATATAGATAGATTTTGAAAATAAAGATTCTATCGGCTTGTTGCTATACGTACAGACAAACACACATTCATTTCTGTTTTGTGGTTTTAGCGAGATGCTTTAGATGAATGTGAACACAAATACAAAAACAACAACTACAAATACCAACACCGAAACCAATACCAATACTTATACAATGCATACACACGAAAAATTTAGGCATGCTGTATATATGAACAAATGTCTATGCATGTACAAACGAATGCATGTATGTAGTAGGTGCTTATGTTTTGATGGAGTTGGAAGCATGCAGCTCACAAATATATGCATGGAATATATAGCAAATATACGAATAATCATATAACAGACATATATACACAAATGCGACATGGATATACATATGTATGTACACACCCACACGGACGTACACTCACACTGACGCCAATGTATTTCTGAAAATGTTTCAATGTATGGAACGCTCACATCTTTTTTGTGGGTTTCTATTGCACATTACGAATTGTTTTATTTGTAACTTTACACATGATACAGACACTTAGTATGTGTGTATGTATCGGCATGTTTCTTATTTATTAGTTTGAATTTTTCAATTAAAAATATATAAATATTTTAAATCAATTACACAACAAAATATTTTCTAGACACACAGAGGCAGAGAAAAAGAGAAAGAAAGAGGGAGACGCGCACAAACACAATTTTGTATAAGAAATTTTAAATTAAATCTTATAACTCTCAAGTTAAATTCATTATTTACCAAAGTTGGCTTTTGTGTGCAACAACCACAAACCGAACGACCGAACAATAGTGCCGCAAATATAATAAATATACATGCTACATGTATAATGTATGAATATACACATACACACGTATATTAATCTATGTATACAGTACGTAAAATGTATAAAAGGCGTCCGCGATAGACGACCGTATGGTCGGAGTGTGCAATCTCTTTTAACAGCTTGTTAACAGTCCAATTGGAACTGTGAACTGGATTTTAAAATGTATTGCAAAAATAGAGAGTATGTTGTCGTCCAAGAAATACTGTAAAAATACTAAATGTATACTATAGCGATGTAAAATTTATTGCAAGTATTCTTATATTGAAGAAACCAAAATTGGCAGTATTTGAATAGTAAGAAAATAAGAAACGAAGTAATAAATACACTTATATTATTTTGCATTATATATTTGTAGTAGGAACAGCTGATTTATAAAACCAGGGCTGCCACAAAATTATTTTAATTATATCGATATTTTAGAGGGAAAAATTACATGCGACATCTGTCGGACCACAATATTGTATATGCCTTGTTTAAACTGTACTTATGTTTGAACTGCAGGAAGACAACAGAGTGAAGAAAAAGCGCCATCTATCAGGTAAACCAATGTTTTCACAGTATATATAGAAGTGTTATATTTTTACCTGGTCTACCAAACATACCCTACTTAATTTATTATTGTGATACTATTATTATTATGATGCCAAAATATGGTCATGTGAGTAAATTTTGGTTTCAAATAATTCGAGTTCCCAAAGACTTTTTGTTTTGATTGCAGCCGTAGTGTGACCAGTAATTTTTATGAGAAAAATACAACAAGCAATTAAAGTTGCGACCCTGCTTAACGAACGAGTATTTTTATAATTTTCCAAAAACTTTAAGTGACATATGTTTTAAGTTAACAGCTGATTCCACAAATATATGTGTTGTTGACAAATAAAACAATTAAAATAGTCTCACCAACGTAAGTACATTTACATATAACGTTTTAATCTTGAAGAATGTTACTTCATCTTGTTATCGATATCAAAGTGTACATGTGTCATCTCAATCTGAGCGTCGTCGTGAACCTGTGTATGTGTGTGTACGTATTTTTTTTTACAAATAAGAGTTAAAATTTTTATATATTTTAATCAAGATTTTATACTCCTCAAATGAATCGTAAATTTAGTGACCACAGACTTATAATAACAGAGTTGCAAAATTGTTTAATTTGTGCATTTGTACATGCTTAAAAGGACATGGGTAAAACATAAGTTATGTAGAAAATAGTGTTTGTGTGTGTTACTAAAAAGTTCGTACGGAAAAATTAAACAATAGCATCTTAACAGTTTTGCAATTTTATTCTACACAAAATTGAATATTTTATTGGACAAATATTATATGAATTATATAAACGTATTGTGCAGAAGGTATCTAATACACTAAACACGAAATACTTTTATACATATACATAGGTATGTATGCATGTATACATGCAAGTGCAAGTGTGCATGTACTCGTTCAAGGTTTTTGCAAGAGTAGTTCACTGAAAAGACACATACACATGCATAAATATACTCTATACAGACAGTATACCAAATGCATTTATGGATGTATACTTATGGATATAATATGCTATAAAGATATTGATAGACAATCGGGGAATTTAAGAAATTACATTAATTATGAAAAATATTATTTTTTTTATAAATATATAAATTTGTAATTTGTTTGCAGGTGCATAAGTGCAGAGCTGTGCTCCGGCTAAAACGCTTGGCAAACTTTGGAAGTTGGAGAAGGACTCAGAGGCCTGAGATTGAGGAAGAAAAAGGATCAGGACATTTTTTAAGTATTGCATTTCGTTATGTCTGATCTTGGAAGTGGAGACGAAGGCATCTCAGGGTCAAGTAAGTTATTTTCAAACTAAAAAACATATTACATTGAAATAACCATATAAAAAAGCCATTTTAAGGGTATAAATATCTAAATCTACTTTATGGGCTCTTATTAATTATATTTTTATTATTTTTTTTATTGCAGAATACAATGCAAATAACATGGAGGGATCTTTGAGCCGAAATGATTTTGAGTCATCTGGAAAAAGTATGAGATATAAGATATATAAAACTTAAAAGTGCAAACAATTTTCCTTTGTTTCCTGCTAATTTTCACCAAATTTCTGTCTAATTTACATAAATATAAATAAAAATAAATTGGGGTATATGTCTATATATATTAAGGGTAGAAGCCTCAAAGTAATTGAATCTGTTAAACATTATATTTAATATTAAAATATGTATCTTTTATTCTAGCTGGCAGTGCAGTCGAGCAGGAATTGGCTACGAAAATGCTTCAAATTCAATCAAAACGATTCTACTTGGATGTCAAACAAAATCGTCGTGGACGCTTCATAAAAGTGGCTGAGGTAATTATTTGTGATAAGCGTGTTAGTTATTAAAATTTTTAGATTTAGCATGCCTTAGATGCAATACCCTTACAGATTAGATTTACGGTAGACAGATTTCCACTCGTATTTAGTATTCAGTTTTATGCCAAGCATATGCAGAACTTTGTGGTTAGCACCATTGGCAACCAAATGAAATAGTATCCAAATCTAATCGAAAATAAGTCAGTAAATTCAGAATGTCCAAAAGTGGATAAGTGCGAATTTCTTTGATATATTATTTCAATAAACAACAAGTAAGAAAGGCAGCACGCGAGTAAAAAGACCCCGTACTCATCCTAGCTCCCATTTTCCTTATAAATAATTAAATTTTTTTACCGGTTTGTCCAATGGGAGCTATATGATATTGTTGTCTGATCCGAAAGAAACGTATAGAGGATATTTATACTTATGATAAATAGAATAAAATAATTCATAAAAAACTTAATTTTATATTTCTATAATGTGTGAGTTTATTGAGATAGCTCAAGTAACAGTACATGTCATCACAGCTGGACAGACAAACCAATTTAATAAGATTAATAAGTTAGGAATATTCAATTTTTACAGATTGGAGCTGATGGCAGAAGAAGTCAAATATATTTGGCACTTTCAACTGCAGCTGAGTTTCGCGACCATTTGTCGGCATTCAGTGACTACTATGCATCTTTAGGTATGGAATTCTTGGTTAATAAAATTTTATTTTTTGTTGGATTAATAATATATTAAGATGGTCAACATGCAGGACCTCCAAATACTGATAATTTACCAGAGGATGGTAAACTAAAGTCCGAAATGATGATCAAAGATAATCGGAGATATTATTTGGACTTGAAGGAGAACGCTCGCGGTAGATTTCTTCGTGTAAGTCTATAAGAATATATTGACAAGTATTGGAATATAATTAAAACTATAAAGTTTATATTATAATCCAATTTTTTCTTCTCTGCTTCGTTTTTGTTTTATAATAATTGATATTGGTATTATGATTTAGGTATCACAAACAATTACTCGAGGTGGCCCCAGATCTCAAATAGCATTGCCAGCTCAAGGAATGATTGAATTTCGCGATGCACTCACAGATTTATTGGAAGAATTTGGAGCCAATGATGGAGGGTAAATTTATCTGAATTCATTTTAATAAAAATCTGATTTTGCTGATGTTTTTTTTTGTTTTGCAGTTTTAAAGGCGATTTACCTGAAGAACGTCATATGAAGGTGGATAACAAAAACTTTTACTTCGACATTGGCCAAAATAATCGTGGTGTTTATATGCGAATAAGTGAGGTATTTAAATAACCTGTTTGGGAGTTATTTGATTGATTTAATAACTTCATCTCTTACTTCTTTTGAATAGGTAAAAAACAACTTTCGCACTTCAATAACTATTCCGGAAAAGTGTTGGATACGATTTCGAGATATTTTTAATGATTATTGCGACAAAATGAAAAAATCGTCCGATTCAAACACTGCCGATAATAATCTACCGACAACAACAAATAGTCTTAAATAATTGGCAAGCAACAACATCTATATAATAGCTGCTATAAAAGATACATCCAACCCCGAGCACCACTAATCATAAAAAAATAACAAAAACTCAAGATTCGAAGAAAACTACAAATATCTTTTTTAGTTTTTTTTTTGCGTTCCCGCCTTAGAATTGAATGAACTTATTGTAAAAAAGAAGGAGTGTGTGTGCTTTAAAAAAATTGATTTAAACTCCTAGAAGATGTAGAAACCTATGAAACCAAATCTATGTATTGTATGACGATATGTAAATATTATGTCTAACTGCTTATAATATGCATATGTGATGTTTTCTCCATAAATAATTGTTTTGGTTTACTTTCTTTTATATAGTATAGTATGCTATATATGTATGTTATTGTGGTAACTAAAACAAAAAAGGCTTTTAGATTCATTTGATTTAACTAGCATTTAGCAAATTGAAATGTACGTACACAATTAGTTGTGTATGTATTTAAGTAAACTTTCAATTTATTTACTGCATAATAATAATGTAATTATTGAAAAAACGTATAAATTAAGCACTCATTCACACACACAGACACTCATATACACTAAATATATATACGATAATATAGATTCACGAAAGCGAGTTAACAGGGCTTTCAACTGTTTTAAAATTATATAAAAGATAGTAAATTCAGCAGTTTGAAAATATGTATGTATATATTATATTATTATATATAACAGTATAAATGAAAGAGAACACGCTGTGTGTTGTGCTTTACACAGTTCAAACATGTTACTTCTCAGAAATGGAAAATGTGGATAGAAATTTTAGAAAATTTATATATGTAAAAGAAGTAAACATATATATGTATATATATATATATATATAATTTCTATATATATATATATATATGTATTTATTGTAAAAGAACAAATACTAATAATAATTATACTACGATCACAGAGTAAATAGAGCTAGAAAATAAAATCTATTTAATTCATATTAAGATGATATTTATACTTCTGTACTCTGTGAATATTCTTAATGTGCCCAGTGTGTCGTCGTGCAATACTACTACTACTACTCAGTTGTAACTATCAGCTTTATATTTTTATTATTATTGTTATATTATTAAAGAAAACAACATTTAAGTACAAGCCCAAAAGAAATCTTTTATGGTCAAATAAAATGTGGAGAGTGGAAAATATACGACCAGATGTTAATTCGTTACAATTAAATTGAATTTGATTAAAGAAAACAACAACAAATAAATACACTACAACACCTTTAAGGTGCATTTTGTAGATTAAATGGATAACTTTGTCATAACATATATCCAGTTGATGTAACTTAAAATAGAAAAGATATATAAAAAATCATCGTAAATATGTATGTTAAAAATTGTTAAAGCTTTTAGAAAATATGTTACAAATTACAACAAATTTCTTAAAAATAATTACTAAAACGTTTATAAAACAAAAGTTTCAATGTGATCACGTAGAATAAAAAAACTTAATAGGTACGATGAAAAAAATGCATAGCAAATTAATAAAAAAAATAGCATGAGTGTGTGTATATTAATTTAAACATACATACAAAGGAAAACACTATATATATACACATGTAACATAAATATATTTATGTGTGTGTATGTATATTCTTTAGTGTTAACTTAATATCAAATTTCAGCCTAATAAAAATTGATAAATCATATATAGAGAACTATATCTTTAAACAAAATGAGGAATTCGGAAAGGAGCACTATGTTCGTTACTCATTCGCCCAGTGTTTGTATGCATGTATCTTAACAGTTGTGCAATGGTTTGGATTATATGTATCTTGTGCTTTTATATTGAGTTGGAAAGGAATATCGAACTTTTAGAACATATAGTAAGGAAATTTTGTTTAAAAAACCAAACAAAAACTTCATGATATAATATTTGACAAAAATCCGAACTTATCTTTGATGTTGATTAAAAAGCAAGATTCTTTATTGTAAGAATGTGAACAAGATCTTAATATAATACTTAACAAATAAATTAAATTGGCAATGCCGCACTAATTCGATAATAAAGCTTTATATATTTTTGTTTCAACATAAATCGGTGAAGCCATTCAGTTGTAATTACGAAATTATCCTTGACCTAGGTGAACCGATAAACGATCTAAAAATTTTTAAATAAACTTGATTTGTTGCGCCTTAGAGTTCACTAAAAATATAAAGGAATCTTTTTTTTTTGCCATTAATTTAGATAGCAAATTCCAGAATTAGTAACTCCTGAATATTATAATGTTTATTCAAAATAAGATCGTTTGTTTTTATTGAATTCTCAATAGTTGAATTACGAAAAAAAAATCGTGTTGTAATGAAAAGAATATTATTTTGATTTCATTATTTATTAATATTTGAAACGCAGAACAAGTTGTACAAACTATCTGGTATCTATCGGTTGTGGATCGTCTTATCGATCGATTTCGCCAAAGACAACGTCCAAGGTTCCAATAATGGCAACCACATCGGCCAACATGTGTTGTTTGCCAATCTTCTCCAGAGCAGCTAAATGTGCAAATCCAGGTGCCTTAATTTTGCAGCGATATGGACGACTCGAGCCGTCTGAGACCAGGTATACACCAAATTCACCCTTTGGCGCCTCAATGGCCGCATAAGTAGCACCTGGTGGCACCTGATAGCCCTGAGTGAACAGCTTGAAATGATGAATCAGTGCCTCCATGGATGTCTTCATTTCAGATCGTGTTGGCGGCGTTACTTTGGCATCATCCGTTTTAATTTCACCAGCTGGCATTTGATTAAGACACTGATCAATGATACGCAAGGATTGACGCATTTCCTCAATACGACACAGATAACGATCGTAGCAATCGCCTTTGGTGCCAATCGGGACATCAAAGTCCACAAGATGGTACGCATCATAGGGCTGTTGCTTTCTCAAATCCCATTTTATTCCAGAGCCTCTTAGCATAACACCACTGAAGCCATAATTAAGTGCTTCCTCGGCAGAGACAATGCCAATGTCTTCGGTTCTTTGCACCCATATGCGATTTGTGGTTAGCACATCCTCCACCTCATCTAAACGTTCTGAGAATTTTGATGCAAATTCATAGATATCATCCATTAGACCCAATGGCATATCCTGTAAAATATACAACAAATTAGCCTTTTTCTTTTCATCAAATACTGATAATTACCAGGGACACGCCGCCTGGCCTGATGTAGGCCGCGTGCATGCGGGCTCCCGAGACGCGTTCATAAAACTCCATCATTTTCTCACGCTCCTCGAAAAGCCAGAAGAATGGAGTCAATGCACCCACATCCAGGGCATGGGTACCAATGGCCATAATGTGGTTAAGAATGCGTGTTAGTTCCGCAAAGAGTGCTAACCAAAAATGTAATATTAACTTGTAAGTTACTTTTGAGCATAGGTTTTTGTATTCCCTTTTTTTAAATAGATTTTCAAATAAATCTACATTTTTAATACATACTTCGTATATACTTGGCGCGCAGTGGTACATCGATGTTGAGAAGCTTCTCAACGGCCAGGGAATAACACTGTTCATTGCACATCATTGACACGTAGTCCAAGCGATCAAAGTAGGGCAGGGCTTGAGTGTAAGTCTTGTATTCGATAAGTTTCTCGGTGCCACGATGAAGAAGTCCGATGTGTGGATCAGCTCGCATTACAGTCTAAAAACAAAACATACATCAATTTAAACAAAATGCAGTAACAACACGCTTATTTTAAGCACAGACTAGTGAGTCACAATCAACGTAGACTGAATGTTCCTACATATTTTACATGAAGGTATCTGAATCTTACCAAACTAAACAATCTGCGTTTTTAAAATAGCTACTTGTATTGAAAATGGTTTTTACAATTTGAGTGGTCGGCATGAGGCGGCTCAAACATTAAAATAACCTTGACCTGCTTGACGTATTCAAATTTTGTTGACTACAGCTTAAACAGTCTCTTATATATGGGTGATCAAACCGAAAGACGTTGTATCGTCTCAACTTTTAGCGCTAATCAAGAACATTTATATTTTACTTTATTAAGGCGGCTACACATCCCTTCTGCTTCAAATGGCTATTTTTTCGACAGACCAGACTCCTGTACTCTTAAAATATTTAATAAAAAATTTTCGAGCTGTTGTTCTAAAAATTGATTGGTTATAAAAATTACCTCGCCATCAAGTTCCAGCACAAGCCGCAACACACCGTGGGCAGCGGGGTGCTGAGGTCCAAAGTTCAGGGTTAAATTTCGCACAGATTTTTCTACAGGTTCCACTTTGCCTGTTTAAGGAAATGATACCATTAAAACAAAAGAAAGGCGAAATATGTTCAATTAGTTCTAAATTATTTTAAAGCAATCCCACCGTATCAAGAGAAACATTTTTTCTTTTCTTCTGAACAAAAATGTTTTTCGCAAAACAACTACTTCACATACTCTAGTACTAAGTACTGTATACATACTGTTCCATGGAGGCACTTGCCACAACGAGGTAACTTCATCTGGATACATTACAGGGCCACTGAATTGCTTCATAAATTCCGGATCGGGATACCATTTCGCAGCTCCTCGATGTTGGTTCGAACTAAAATATAATTTTAATGTAATTACATTTTAATAATAAATATATATTTTTGATGCAGCTGTAAGACACTGATTATGTAAGTGTCGGCATCACTTATTTGTTATGTTTACCTTAGTATTTGACCACCAGCCGCTGCAATTGGTGACGGCTGTGATTTAAAAATGTGCACTCCTGCGCGCACTGACCGCCTCACAACGTTGCTAAACATTTTCGATTCTTAACAAAGTTATTTTGGGTTTTTTTACACCCAAACAGAACTGTCAACGCAAAATTCGATGGCCAATCAGCTGTTGCGTTCAAGAAAAGTGGTGGGTGTCTTAAACGCTCAACGTCTATCGTTATCATATTGAGAGAACTTATCGATAGTTTCAGCCGATTTCGTGTCTTTACTAATTGAATCTTACAACAAATTTGTTTACTATAGAAATATACTTACAATATATTAAAGTGATTTAATGTAATTAATAAACCAATTATTTAATGCCAAAATATTCAAAATATAATTCACTTGTTTAGAGACTTGCGACTAAATAAATACTGAGCTGTAACTAAAAAGTACTTGCTATAAAAATAATTCTCAGATACAGATACATTTCTTACATACTGCCACACTGTAAGTTCCGTATTATTCTTTTTACGCTTAGCATAGCTCATTAAATTTCACATAAATGTACTTATTTTTAAATTAATACTAACTAAAGTATAAAATAATGTAAATGTGATCGCTTCGACTCGACGTTTATTAAACAATACAAATGAATTATGTGATTTGCTGAGAAACATAATAATAATTTCAAAATGTACCTACACATACATACAAAAAAAAAACTATCAATATGCTAGTGTGTGTATAATGTGTCTATTGTGTGTTGTAAAATTTTGGAAATAAAAGCAAATCAATAATGCTTTATGCATGCTTTAAACTATGTAATTAAGAAAATAATGCCTTGTCTCGTTTTCATTTTATTTTAAAACGAAAATTGGCTTCTATAATTGTGTGGCGTATAGACGAACATTCATATGTGTGTATGAATAAGTGTGATATGATGTGTGTATACAGAAAATCGTCGCGTTCGATGTTTTCGTAGTTGAGTCTGCTTTTAGGGGGAAGAAAAGAGAAAGAGAGAGTGAGTAAGAAAATGAAAAACTGCAAGTGAGCGCTTTCTCGCTCTCTCAGTGTAAACTAACAACAATATTATTTGTTCTGCCAAAACAAGCCATAAAAGTCCTGCATGGAACAAAGAATGGAACAGTAATTGCACTTATAAACTGCAGACAATTATGTGAGGAATTATTCAAAGGCACACAAATAACATTATTCCACTTATATACTCATGTATATGTTTGGACAATACTTTAACAAGCTTAGTATTGTAGAATGAAAATAGGAAATCAACACTGTATTAAATAATTACATGTGAACGTGTGTGTGTGTGTGTGTGTGTGAATGTAATGTGATTAGGTTTTGTGTTGTTAAACGGGCTACAATAATTAAAATTTTAATTTAAGCTTGTACACTTAACAAAATTACTTACATTCAGCTGATATATTAAGTGAGATTGTAGTTATATTAACTCACTACTCAATATCAATACACACACTCACACAAACATACGTTTTGTGGATTATTAAATACACATGTACATACATACATGTTCTAAATGTTCATTTAAATGTTTGTGCTTCAATGGAAAGTCATAATCTAGATGGGAGTGTGCTTCAAGATCGGATGAAGTGAGGGTTCAAGTCAGTCTTAATATTTGTTATCTTTAAAATCATTTTTATTTGTTATAAATATGAATTTATGAAAACAGCTTGTTCAAGCTGAAGGCAATGGTCTAATAACATTAAAACCCTTAATTGTATTCACAGAGAGACATCGGCATGTTGCCGGACTCTACAATAATTTTGCCAGAAACAAGCAACTGCAAGAATTGGGTCAATTGCCATCGCTTGGATATTATTAAAGATTTGACCTCAGCAACAACAACCACAACAGAAGCAGCACAAGGCGTAAAAAGTAACAACCGATTTATACAGATTCAGGCAAAAAGCAACAAGTTTCGAGGACAGAGCCGGGGCTGAAGCTTCTGTGATTTTTTATTGGAAGTGACGATGATATCAATAATGTCCAACAGAACTTAATTGTGTCTGTCGCTTGAGACTCAGTTGTTTTTTTTTTCAAATCCATTTAGCAGCAAGTGAGGTAGCACCTAGCTACCAAAATCGAAAATCAATCTATGCCAATGCCGACGCAAGATAATGGAGAGGGATCTTCAGCCCAATCGCCGTGTTTTTGTAACGAGTGTCACAACTCGGTGGAAAAGTCAACTGAGAGCAAGCGGAATGAAAAGTCCTCAACTGCTTGGAAGCAACTGGAGTCTGAGATTGAGGCTGGAAGCGCTAAAACAATAACTCAGCTGATCGCGATGCCAAAAGTTCGCAATCGAGTTCGAAACAGAAATGAAACTACAACGACACACGTAAATCCAACAATGCATCGAAAGTTTAAGAGCAAAAGTAAGACTATGCCCACAATTGCAACTCAAAACTGTAGGCGTTACGATGACCAGTCTAAGCCCTCCGTGCACTCCCGAGCGCAATCCGAGTCCCAGCTTCAGTCCCGGCCGCAGAGTTTACTCGAAACAGCGACAACAATAACAGCAACGGCAGCAATTACAACAGTATCTAGAATGATAGAATTAGATTTCAAAAATAATAACAATAACAAGAACAGCTCGAGAAGGAGTAACATCAGTAGCAGCGCCAGCAGCGGCAATAGCGGTAAAAAACAGAAGAAGAAGATCAGTTCGGCAATGAGATTTAAAATGTTAGTTCCGTTGCCCACATTGGGCGCCACATCGTTTGTTACATTTCTAACGGTAATCTGCATTGAAACCGTTTTACTTTCGACCATGTCAAGCTGTGCTAAGACATTCTACATGCACTGGAACACATCAAACAGCATGTAAGTATTTCTTCTACATTATTTTTACAACATTGTATAATTGGGCACTTTCTTCAAATTGACACAAGTTTGCAGATTTAGCTTATATAGTTACTTAATATGACCCTTAAAGTTGTAGGTTATTGAGCTGTCCCACTATTATCAATTTAGACTTTCGGGAAGACCCCGGTACCATCCGATCTCAGAGTTCGCTAAACTTGAGATGAATGGTAATATGGCGAGCGGAGGATGAGTACCTAACTATCCTCAGTTAGTTATTGTAGATGGATCTTTATTTTTACCGATCGTAATATAAATATTAATATAATATATATATTAATGAGCATGAGGCATTCTGATTATCATTATTAAACTCGTACAGAATGCAGTTTATGAATTTACCAAAGTTCGTGAAATCCGACAAATCGATCGAAAGCCAATCATTTACAATATTTTTTATTGCAAAAGATACGTTTCTTCCTTGGTTTAAATCATATACTGAAACTGGGTATCTTAAAGTCTCAAGTACGCTTACATAATTTTTTTAAAAACAGCATTGCTTTCCGTCGTATGCATACATGTTCATATACCCATATACATAGCCATATACTTGTAATATACACACGCACATATCAAGTTGTAAGTTAATGCAATGGATACGCATCGCAACGCACTTCAATTGCAACAGGGAGATTTACAAAAGAAAATGTGCACGCACTTACAGACAGTAAAATACACCCTCTACCACACTTACCACCCCTTTTTTGCAACTCAGGCCTTTCCGTTTGCCCTTTCTCTCTTACTCTCTCCACGTCACCTTCAGCTTGGCCTGCTGGGAGCCGTGGCTTGTTCAGGTAACTAAAAGAATCATTCAGTGTCTTTTTACGCAAAGGTCTGCGAAAAGTAAACGCGAGCTGCCACCCCTTATACCCTGTACCTTTTGTAAATGGGTTAAACCAGTGCCCACACAAACACATACACAGACCACCCAATATTCTATTAGGGACTTTCGCTGCTTCTATGGCGCTTTTATGTTGACTCCGAAAAGATTATTTTAAAATGACGCATTCAACGATCTTCATGTGGCGTGCGTCCTTCCAGGACCGTTGTTGCGGCGAAGTTGTGGTGCAAAGCGCATTGCACTGCGACCGATCACTAGTGTCGCGTCTGGAGTGTCACTTCAAGAAATATTAGCTCAGGCTACTAGGGGCGCGAAAATTCTTTTTATTTCAGCATTATTTGTTCTTGTTAACACTTAGGGTATCCTAGTGCTGGTCACAGGGTATTTATAGTCAATAGCACTCTTGGCGGCATCTCTTCTACTGCTTTTAGTTGTCGCCTTCTTTTGGTCTTTTCGCAATGTGCGGGGTTGCAATGGATGCACATATATACGAGGGGTGTATTGTGTACATGTTTTTACAATTAGTTATTTTTGTGGAATATCAAGACATATATATTTTTATTAATAGCTATAAATTAAATTTATATGTATGTACAAAAAGTTTTGGTAAACTTAAATTAGTTCCAAAATTTTATTTTAAACAGAAAAATTGTTTTTCATTTTTTTTTTTTAAAAAAAAGGTTTTGCTTCATTTTCAACAAATTTTTTCTTCTAACACTAAAAATGTATCCGTTTGACTGGTATTATTGTTAGTATTAATAAAATTAAATTTAAAAAACTGATTCGATTGGGAATACTTTACAAGGGGATAGTTAATTTGGTAAATCTATTCGAATGGGCTAAAACCATTCTTTGGTCAAGACATGGTGCTATTTAATCGTAAACGGGTAAAAATAAAATAGATTTATTTATAATCATTTAGTTAGCTAACAGAGTTTAAAAAAACTGCGTATTTTATAAGCAGCCCTCAGTATTTTATATGTTTTTGCTGTCATTTATACAACTGTGTGTGTGTGTGTGTGCGTGTATGTGTGTATGCGTGTATGTGTGTCGCCAAAGCGAACATGTAAAATATGCGTGTTTCATCATTAGGGGTGATTTTTGATTTACAAAGCTGTACTTAAAAAGAAGAACAAAGAAAGAACTTGGAAGGGCATAAGGAAACCAAGGTAACAATGATGTTGAACAGGGGACAGGGAGCAGGGCCAGTTGCAGGCCATAAGTGCGTACGTTTTGTGTGAGGGTGTGAGGTTCGGGATACATGGGGATGAGGAAATATGTCAGCCTTACCTAGCTCCGTGTCGGGATTTAAAGTTTCAGAAATCAGCTTTCCTTTATGCTTGGCTGACTTGCTGGTTTTGAATTCTGCATACTTTGGTAACTTACACCCATCATAATTTTCCGTATATTTCAAAATTTGTTTTCTGATTAAATTTTAAAATTTTTTACTTAAATAGAGTACGGGGGTCTATTAGGTTTGCCAGAAGCGTAATGTGCTTAACAATCACAATCCCATCCTATCATATCATCAACATAGTCGATATATCAATGTTCGTCCTTCTGCCTGTCCGTATGATTACCTGGATCCTAAAAACTCTACGAGCTAGAACCACCAATCTTAGAATAAAAGTCCGTCTACGCTCTTCGCAGCTGAATTTTATTTGAGTTTTAAAAAAGTGATGTAGAATCATTACCATACTACTAAAAACTACTGTAGTTACGAAATTCACACATTATGTGCTTGGTAGCATTATAACTTTCCTCAACAAGATTGGTTCAGTTCGGACCTATATTTCTCACAGGACGATTCTGTCCGAAATTTGTCGTTTTTATGAAAAGCGTAGTTTTAATTTGGAGTCGTGGATATTTTCAAAATATACAATAAAATACTTTCGAAAAAAAATTATTGTGATATTTGAAACATTTGATATTTGAAAACATGAATAACAAGAATAATAATAACATTAAAATTTATTTTCAACCTATTTTCAAAAGAATGTTTATAACTTTAGTATTTTTAACTCAAGTATTTGGAATTCAAAAATTTAAAAAAAACGCGCTCTGTTATGTACATCCGAAATACGACTTCGTCAATCACAGACAACTTATATTATTGCAGAAACAAGTCGCTGCGTAGGCACAGAACTATCAGGGGTTGATAGGTGTTTTAAGGCGAGCGAGTCCTGGCGAGTCCTGACATAGCCGCCATATGTGAATATCACTATCCTTAGTATATATGAATATCACTATCCTTACCATTTAATAAAATTAAACGTACATTATTATTGTTGTTAAAAACTCTTTTCTTTTTATTGAATTTAGATTTCGGATCGATAACACTGATCATATTATTGACGTTAATAAAGGAAATTTGGCCTTTGAATTCGATCAGGTGCACATAATATGTCCAGTTTATGAGCCTGGGACATATGAGAATGAAACCGAGAAGTATATAATATACAATGTGTCCAAAGTGGAGTACGAAACATGTCGCATAACAAACGCCGATCCGCGAGTAATAGCTATATGTGATAAGCCCCAGAAATTAATGTTCTTTACAATAACTTTCCGGCCATTTACACCGCAGCCAGGTGGTTTAGAGTTCCTGCCTGGAAATGATTACTACTTTATTTGTGAGTTTTCATTTGATTTTATTAATTCAATAGCTATTATAACAAAATTTGATTTCACATAGCTACTTCATCGAAGGACGATTTATACCGTCGAATTGGCGGAAGATGTTCAACAAACAATATGAAAGTTGTCTTCAAAGTCTGTTGTGCGGCTGAAGAGAAAAATAAAACAGTGGCAGAGACAACGGGCGCGGAGAGTGGAAATGGCGTTGACAGTGTTGATCTAAATCAGAACTTGAATCAAAACCATAATCCAAATATAAATAATAACCATGGTCAGGGCGGACACAATGTTGTGAATACAATTGGTATAAGTGGTGTCAATACTGGTTTAATAGTCCCCTCACCTGGCAATGGAGCTGGTGGTGGCATACAATTAAAGCCGATCAATAATGGATTGGGAGCCACTTCGATCAATTCAAACATTGATCAGTTCAATCGAGTGCCCCTACAACCCAACATCATTGGCAACAATATTGGTGGATCTGGAGTTGGACCTGGAATTGGTGGAATTAGTGGCACTGGTGGCATAATGTTAACACCTGGCCATGGCAGTATCAATATGTTGCCACCGGGGCGTGGTGGTGGTCATATGGCTTATCCCGGCCATCATCATATACAAACGGGCATACGGATAAATAATGTGCCAACGCAACAGAATAATCAACATCCGCACCATAAGGGCAATAACAATGTTAACACGAATGGTAAGGATACATTAAATAAGCATTCTTCTGAATCTGATCAATACCACATACTAGAAGAACAAGTTGGCACCGGTTTAATTCATGGCATTAATGGTCATTATATTCTGCCATCAGCTGTAGACACAAATCACAGCAATATTGTACAGAGCACCATGAACTGGCCATTAACAACATTAACAAGCACGGACACAAATACATCTTTATCAAATTCATCTACATCTAATTTAATTAATAATAATAATAGTAGCAAACAATTTGCTATCCAAATCTATCCAAAACATATAAACAGTCAGAACATAACAATTATTAGCAATTACACACCATCGTCCCACAATCCAACAACACATCTTGGTAATAAAAAGATGAAAAGTAAGTAGAACTTCTAGAAAATCTAGAATCTGCATTCGCCCATTCACCCACTACACCCACATTAAAAAAACATAACTGTACCTTACGGTGATATCTCTGTTACACATATACCATCTGATTAAATTGTAAGCCCTGTCATTTTTCTATTTATATCCAGTTATAATTTTGTTGCAACTCATTTTTACTCAGTGAAAGAGGAGTGGCAAACAAGCGAATACAACTTGATACTATTTCCATGGATCTGATTAAGCAAATAGATTATACTCTATATTCGTGATTATTAGGAATTACGAGCTTGATTTAAGCAATAAAATGTTAGATAAGCATGATCAATTGTAATTGCATTTCACGCTATTACCGTGTTCATTGATCATATTTATAGCTCAAGATTACCCTCCTGAACTTTATTAGCTCATTTATTTCGATACTAATCGTTAACCGGCGGTATTTCTTTTTTGGAACCCGTCAAAGCCAACCAACTTCCCATGTATGTAAGATCACTTTCTTACATAATATTACGTGCTTTATTACTTAGCCTTCATTAAACTATCTTAAATTACAGATGACCATCATGGTTATGATAAACATCCAAATGAGGTAGTTAAGAATGAGGAACTTACCTACAACAGTGGATCGACGCGAACATGGAGCACGAGTCAAAGAAAAGGATACATCTGGATTTGGATGGGTCTATCATCATCTGCTTGCGTTAATTCAAACATCTTGATTGCTATCACTGTGGTAATTTTATATAATTACCTCTTTGACACAATTGCAGCTGAGACCGGTAAAGCAATGCAACTAAATCATCCTTGCCGTAAAAAAGGTGTGGAAGAAGCAGCTGATCGGTGAATTCCAGATGGATACTTCGACATTTTGAGGGCCATTAAATAACACAATTCGTATTGGTGGAACTACGTATACATAGATAATAATTTTGAAAGTGATCGATTCTCTGAAGGTGTTTTTTCGTAGAATCAATCAATCGATCTGAATATATATCGAAATTGATGCAAAAACCAATGCGATTTAAGGGTAGTAGAAAAGAAGGAGAAAGGTGAAAATAGAATAAATAAGTAATAAGCGTTTGCATATTTGAAGCGCATTAAACCATAGTTTATAGCGACTTAGATTTAATTTAATTAGTTTAAGAGAACAAAAAATAGGCCGCACGCCGATTATAATTATACATAGATTACAGTTTACAGATTAGACAAATCGAATCAATAGCATTCAAAAGTCCACCATCCCCAACTCTATTCCCAAAACTCATGATCGCGAATTTATTGAAATTACTTATATATTAGTCTATATAAACTATCGCTGTGTTTATTCTCGTCCCATAAAAATTCCGTATTTGGTTAAATTGAAATGTATTTCGAGAGTATACATATGTGAAAAATTTATGAAAAGGGCAGTTCAATTATCGTTTTCAAGTAATAGTGGTATAACTCCAAGTCGAAAAAAAAAATAACATATATTTCGAGACATAAATACAGTGGTAGGAAACTTTTCTTTCAACCATATTACATGCATATTAAAACTTGATTTTCTTACACTATTTAAATTTGACATAATGACAAAATAATAATATCAATATGTATGTATGTGAAAATCGAAGAATTAAGAAAAATGTAACAAAATAATTAATTTCTCACAGTAACGATCTGGCCAGTTTTGATAACTCAATCCAAAAAAAAATACAAATCCAAACACATGAAGAATAGAATATACGGCATGTGTACAACTGTACGAAGACGAAGTTTTGACTGAAAAAATTAAAAAATATATATGTGTTAGCGTACATTTACATAGAAAACGTATAGGAAATTAGCAGTTAAGTGACTTAAAAGGCAGCTGGAGAGCAAATGGAAACATATTCGACAGATGCTCTCAAGAACAGAAGAACCATGCGATTACAAAATGTGGAAATGGTTACCATAAAACGAAAGAACAAACGAGCGAAAGAGAATGAAAGTATGGATGACAGAAAGAATAGACGAACCAATGTGTGTATCGTTTGTTAGAATGTATGTTTCGTATGCATTTATATTAACTCTTAAAATAACAATTACATTTAAATGATATAGTACATATATTCGTATTAAGTATTTCGAATATGGGAAAGGTGAAATTCAAAGAACTCAACTGTAAGTTTTATGTTCTTTATTAAGTGCTTTTTGTTTTTGTTTTATTTTGTTAGTTTATTAATTTTATTATTTTGTAAATGAACCAACGCAGTATATATACTATATATACATATAAATTACGTGACAAATTATACTTATATATGTGAAATGACACAACAAAATTTAGGTGAAATTGATTGTATATTTAATAATAATAATAAAAAATATAAGAAATGTAAAGCTCATTTGCAAATCATGTATTGATGCACATTCGCTCCATTCAAAAAATTTAAGAAATTTAAAACTGTCAAATACTTATATACATTTACCATATAAGCAATTATTCATATACATACATAAATCCATAATTGCATACAAGAAGTTTGCACACTCGACACTATACATACATAAATCAGTGAAACTACATGTACATGCCTAACTCGGATGATCACATTTAAGGCCAAAACAAGTTCACTGCATTATAATCATGTTTTGAAGATTTTGCAAACAAGCACACATTATCACATCCACACTCACACCATATAACACGTACACACATATACATACCTTACACTACATACCATACATACATACATAGCATACATATAGCAGTTAAATATACAATAAACACACAATTATCTTGTTGGTGGACACCACTTAATCTCAATCTCAATCGCACTCAATCCCGGTACTTTGATATCTCGCAATAGCAAAACGCCATTTAAATTACCTAACCTAACTAACTTACGACTAAACCGAATTTATATCATCCAACGGCCCAATTGAACCCAAAAGGAACCAGTTCAAAATAAACTAAAATGATTTACAAAATGCTTCGCACATGCTTCTTACTCTAGTATACCACCACTAACCACATACATACTTGCGTTATGTCTATGGTTAGTGATACCACACTCTAAAGCAGTGAAGCCGATAACACACGCAAAACATCAAATAGTCTTCGTGACGTCTTTCTTTCATTGTAAGTTAAAGAGAGAAAGAGTTTGCTTGCCGTTTGCCGTTGGCCGTGTATGCATCGAACGCAGCACAGCAAATAATCTCTAGATAAAGATGCAGACAGGATTCTTAGGATAAGAAAATTCGATCTTTCTAACCACTACTGCTTTCTAGAAGAAGCACATAAATGCGTGTATATTTATACAGCTACAATAGCATTGAGAGGATAATAATATAATGCAAACCATTCAATACAATACAATACATTACTCATGCTTAAATAGAATTTTAATGAATTATTAAAGTGACAGTTGAATCATAAATTACTTTTGTGGATTATCAAATTAATTTCTCTCTAGTTTTCAGTCAGTACTAAACACATACTAATTTCTTCATAATCATATTATTATTTTGGTTCACAATAAACTTACGATAAGAAGACCTGTATAAGACATTTTTGTTCAAAAACAATCAGATCTTTTTCCAATTATGTAACAGCGTCTTTGCAATTTTCATTTTGATTTGACAGTTTAGAGATGACATTGAAAATCTAAAAGAACAAAAACAATAAATGTGATCATAACATCTGACATGTGTGTGTGTGTATATAGGTATACTATATTATATACTATACAATACTATATGTATGTACAGAACAAAGTGTTGTTATAATACACACGTGCCTATTCAAATATACGTATTTATATGGGATTTTGATTGTATGCCATGCCCCCATTTATTTCATTACATTATTTATTATGTGTAATTAAATTATTTATAGAGAGCGTTAAATGGGAAATTTTGACATACACATGTATTTTGAACACCGCCGAGAAAAGAAGAGTAGAGAAACGAAGAGCACACTAGTCTCTCCTTTACTAACTGTATAACGCAAAAAACACTCACAAGCACACACATACTGGCGAACACACATACATTCGTGTAATTTCAGAAACATACTTAAGCAAATGAAAAGGTTTAAATGTAGGCTGATAATTGAGAGATCGGATGGAGTGAAGAAAATGACTAAATTGTAGTTTTTAACTGTAGCACAGCATATTTATATATACTTATACCATTTAAGGTGTAAAATAAGCAAATGCATTCAAAGCAAATGAAACTACATACATAATTTGTATGTATGTATGTGTGTATTATGAAATCACGAATAACAGCACGAATGAGTGGAGTAATGACAAATGTATCAATGCAAATAAAAAAAAAACATTTGAATTTTCAACTTTTGTGGTCTTTCATTTACGAGTTGCGTTATGGAACCAGATATTTAATTTTATCACTATCTATCTTTTATTAACCCAAACAGATTTTAATCAGCAAAGTTTGTCATTTTGAATATTTTGGAACATGGATGTCTAGTATTTGAGTGGAAAATCATTTAAAGAACTATCGCATGACGTTAAAGTTTTGTATAAAAATGTTGTAAACTCGTGGCCAAACTTTAGTTCCAAATAGATCGAATTTCGTTTCAATCTCTTCTCCCTACTCTAGAGTGCAAGAGATATAACTTATTAAAATATCGATTTTTTTCCAGAAGTATGGCTATTTAATGGGAATTAATAGTGCTCTACTTTTATAACACGAATAAAGATTATATGAATAACTCAATAATACGAATAATATATAAATGGTACGGAAATTAGTTAAATGGACAGTCCTATTACTTGGCCAATAATTAATGGTTTACATCAAATCAGAAACCCAAATTAGGATTTTAAAACAATTTTTCTAAGAAAACTTGTAAATGAATTCTTTGAAGAGTATTTGTAAATTTTGTAGTTTTCTAAATAACAGTGCATGCATTTGCTACAGGAGATCTCAAGGACGTTTTTCAGTGACCACTTTACCTCTGAAGTGGATCATTCAAAATATAGAAACTAAACAGATTTCGTAAATGTAATGTTCCATATAAAGATTATTCGAAGGAATACATAAAAAAAAAACACTAAATTCAATTTGTTTCTCAAAATGTTGGACTTTGATTGAGGTAAAAAAAAAGTATTCAATAAAAATAAAAGTGTTTTATTTGTTCTCTAGAGTATCCTTAAAAGCCGGTGTTCAAATTAGCCTAATCAGCCGTTATTAAGAAAAAATCGCATTAAGTTTAACTGTCCCATAAGAACAAAAATTAAAAAACTAAAATTTACTCGAGTATACCGCCTATTGTAATTTGTTTTAAAGTATTTTTTAAGCGAATAAAATATTTGTATAATTTTTCAATTAATTTATTCTGCTTTTGAGCAAAACGTAGGAAATTTAAGAGACAGGAAATCGGGATTTGCCTACGCAGCAGATTAAATAGAGAGAACAAGTTCCAGTTCAAAATTCCACATGGCATCCCCAATAAGAAAATGTGGCATCATCTAAAACACCATCTCTCGGGTAAGAGTGGCGATGTGGAAAACGAGAGCAACTGCGACAGAAGTAAAACCACCCCATGAGATTGTTCAATGTGCATTTGTAAGCTGGCAGGAGTGACATTGTGTTAAAAACAAGCTTCAAAAAGGAAGAAGCTTATTAAGTTTACAAGAAACAAAGGTCAAGAAAAAATTTTTTTGTTTCAATCCTAAATATTGTAAAGTATTTCATGAGACATGCACATAATAACTTAAATATTATTTGTGTACAATTAAATTCGTTTGAGCTTTAAAGAGAGTTCATACACACACACAGTACGGCTGTGTGCTGTGCACACAAAAATGCCCAGCTATGCAGTTGGGGCTGAGCAGTCATCAAGGCTATCGTGAAGGGGCACTCAAAGTGCAGTAATTTGTGATTTGTAATTTGCACAAGGTCACGTGCACTTTAATTTCAAACGACAGTTTCCGAGAGAGAGGCAAGAAGTCTCTCTTTCTTGTACGTTAGTTTATATTAATGATTAAGTATTTATTCCGTTTAGTGGTCGGTTTGTACATTTATTCCCATCCAAACTACTAGAAACTCCTAAAGGAGAGGCGACTCTAAAAATTGGTTAAAAAGATTATAAAAGCCAAGAATACAACAAATTCTAAAAAAAAAAAAAAGGAAAACTTTAACCTGTTTCTACAAAACATTTTCTTTTTAGCTTATAAATAAGGAAATCATGTCATGGGAGAGTATTGCTTCAAAGGACTTGCTTAGGTAAAGACCACTGCTTAAATATGAACTTAATAGAAATTAACTTACCTATAAATATTTTATATTTATATAGTATACCCCAAAGTCATAATCTATCAGCAACACATTTACTGGCTTCTCCCGATGGATCACGATACTTACTAGAGCATTCAAATGGTTTGTTTAACGATATACGCATATAAAATTGTTTTCAAATAAAAAATAAAAATCATCATATGACCACGACCCTAGACTTAAAGTCTATAAAATATTCAACACTTTAACATTTAAAAAATATAAACATTTTTTGAATTTATAGATTTGTGCCAATTTGACGAGAACTACTCGAGGGTTGCCGGATATGGGTCTAGTCCTGAAGACGGAGGATCCCGCTCACTATGGGTACGACACGGCTTTAATAGTTCTGGGCAGGCCAATACCGTTATCAGCTGTTTCTGGGCATGCCAGAGAAGCCTGCGGCAGTACATAGCCAAGCGAAAGGTAAATCCCTATGTATTCATTTGATGTTATGCACCTAATTTAAAAATGATGTTTTATTTAAAATGCTTAGATTGAAAGAGGTCTTCGTCTTTATGAACAACATAATCAAACAGCGGCTGTCCGCACATGGCGGAGTGCTTTAAAGGGTACCTGCCAACGGGAGGATTGCTTCCAGCTGTTAGGTTACCTATACCAGGCGCATATGGACTGGGGAAAGTATCGGGATGCCATCGACTTTGGTCATCAGCAACTGGGCATTTCCGAGGAGCTAGATTCCCCAAATATGAGGGCCGAAACTTACCTGAACTTGAGCCGGGCCCATGCGAGTCTTGGCGGATTAGAGCGGGCCCTGGCCTACGCTCGACACTCGCTGTATAATGAGTCTGGAACAAAGTGTCGTAGTGGAATGGTCCACTTAACTGTGGCAAGAGTCTATCTGGAAATGGGAGGTTTTTCGAGGGCATTAGAAGGCCTTCAGGGAGCCCACAAGATAGCGACTGCAATCGGAGATCCTTCCTTGGAGCTGCAGGTGTACGTAGCGCTCTCTGAACTCTTTGGCCGTCTCCAAGACAACGACAAAAGTGCAACATACGCATCCAAAGCATACGATTTATCTCGATCCCTGCAGCTGGGGGATCTTAACTCGTGCCATCATCGTGCGGCACTACTAAGAATGGCAGCCTCACTGCGGAAGCAGGGTGATCTTGGAGATGCTCACGATTATTGCATGGTAAGTCCAGTGGAGATGGAAAATAGGTGTAATTATTATAATATTTTAGACCCCGTACTCTAAAAAAGAGTAGAGGGGTCTATTAGGTTTGTCAGAAGCGAAATGTGCGTAACAGGCAGAAGGAGGCGTGGCCGACCCCATAAAGTATATATATTCTTGATCAGCATCAACAGCCGAGTCGATATAGCAATGTCCGTCTGTCCGTCCGTCCGTACGTATGAACACCTTGATATTTTAAACGACAAAAGCTAGAGCCACCAAATTTATAATGAAAGTCCGTTATTAAGCTAGGCAGGTTAAGTTTATTTCATATTTTTGCCACGCCCCTTACCGCCCCCGCAATGAGCAAAAAAACAGACACACCTCGAAAAAAATGTAGTTTTAGGCCAACAACTCAGTAACTATGGCACTTAGGAACACCATTTCTGGTTGCTAGAGTTGCTAGAGACAGCCTTAATGCAATGCCATTCAAAATTTTGGCCTGCCACGCCCCCTTTTCTCATATAAGCTAAAAAACTTTCAAAATTTCAAGCTCAAAATTTTCAGGATTTAGGGCATTTAGTCAAATAGTACAGTGTTGTAATTAATTAATTAAATAGGAATATCATATCAAACTATATTCCAAGCGGCGTTAAAATCCGTCAATTAACAGAAAAGTTAGAACGTTAGAAAATTTTTGTAATTTAGCTGCAATTTTGCCGCCTGTGTGACGTCAGCGCTGCTCGCAGACGCTGCGTCGCTGCGACGCTGCCGTGCCGACCAGTGCTAGGCACGAATACATACATATGTGCATACACATAATTTCAAGCGAGTGTGTACTTGTATGTATAACATGTAAATGCGAATAAGCGGAACATGCTTGAAAGTAGCGCGTGGTGCGAATGGTAGAGTTACGGCGCGATGTGAAATCGTTGCCTGAGGGTCGTAGGTTTGAATGCTGGCAATGAGAATTGCTAATTTAATTTTTTTTTAAATATCAATTCAAAATATACATATAAATTTTAATTTTTAAATTTCGTTATAACATTTTAATTCAAATTAAATACAAATGCGCATTACTATGGGAGTACGGGGTCTTTTACAGTCGGCTCGATCGACTGTAGCCTTTCTTACTTGTTATACTCTCTGCAAGAGTATATTGGGTTTGTGCAAAAGTATGTAACAGGCAGAAGGAGGCGTGGCAGACCCCATAAAGTATATATATTCTTGATCAGCATCACAAGCCGAATCGATATAGCCATGTCCGTCTGTCTGTCCGTCTGTCCGTATGAACAAACAGATTTCAGAGATGGTAAGAGCTACAAGTTCGAGCTTGGTGTCAATCGATCACATATTTAGTCAGTCAATACAAGAATCTTTTTTTTTTCGATGCCACGCCCCATTCGCCCACAATGAGCAAAAAACTAGACACACCTCGGAAAAAATCGGTGTTTTCGGCGAATATCTCAGTAACCATGGCACCTAGGATCACCAATTCTGGTATGGAGGTTCCTAGCGACAGCGCAAATGCATTGGCATTTGAAATTTTGGACTGCCACGCCCCTTTTTCCCACAATTCATACAAATAATTCTGAATTTTTTACGCATTTGTTCATGTAGTACAGCATTGTAATTGTGTAATTCGAGTAGAGGCTAACTATATAAAACTATTCCTGAAAGGTGCATTAAAATCGGACTACAAACAAGAAAACTAGAAGCGTTACAATATTGATAATTGAACGCAATATCACTACTGAGTGCAAGCGAGACAGAAACGTTTTCGCTGCTTGTGTGGCGACAGCTTTGGCCGCAGTCGCTAGCCACGCCGAATACACACATACATACATATATGCATCATATATTCTTAAACGTATGTGTATTCGCATACATACAAACAGATGTATGTGTGATAATGTTTAGATTTTTTTTGTTATACTCTTTTCAATGTGTTTTAATGCAAGTACTAGATATTGTAATATCTTGATACCGATTTTAATAATAATATCGGGATTAAAATGCAGAGAGTATTATACGGTCGGGCGTGCTCGACTGTACTGTTCTTTCTTGTTTTTACAAAAGAAATGTGAAGCAAATATGTTGATGACTTCTTAAATGTCCATAAAAAAATAAATCCCCGCTTAGCAATAGCAACAATTTGAAACCATCTGGAGATCGAATCAACCAAGCTACGAATTAAATCCTACGAAATATCCAAGCTCTCTGGTAACTGTTTTGGGCGAGTCTGATGGTTTTATTTGAAATTTATGCAGCATATGACGGCAATCGGATCCTTATCTATCTATCTATAGCTATCCTGCCATGTCTGTCATTCTTGGAACGATATTAGCATAAATACGCTAGAATGTCGACCACAAATCTTGATTGCAACATTATTAAAAATCAATGAGATCACCTCATACGATAGCGGTGTAAAAATTGAGTGTAAGGATATTTAGCCTTACTTTATTCGTAGCTAGGTTGATCCGATTTCAACGAAATTTCTAATCGTTTCCCATCTGCTGACTAAATTTCAACTAAATCGGACTTCTATATCATATAGCTACCATTGAAATAATTGGTGATTGAAACCTAATTAACGCAATATTAATGACTGCAAGGGTATTTAATTTTCGGCGAGCCGCAGATAACTTTTTTCTTGTTTTTTTTTTTCATTCAAATCTTTTCCAATATTTTAATCGCACCTTACGTTTTTGAATTTTGAAACGCCCACTTTAGGGCGTTCTATCTTCATATAAAGGTAAATGTACAGGTAAAATGAGAATGTTTTAGTATAGAAAACTTTTTTGTTAGCTATGCCTAGGAAGTAGATGTACTGACCACGTTTGATACAAATCGGACTACTATATCGTATAGCTCCCATAGGAACGATCGGTCGAAAATGTGCTCTAAAACTGAATTTCTATGAAAATGTTCTGTTTGCCAAGCTATCTTATCTATCACTATTGCTAATAACATATTGAAACTGAGTAACGGGTATCCTAAAGTCGCGAGGCGACTATAGCATTCTTAGTTTTTTTTTTATGGACGTTTAATAAAATTATCAGAATATTTGCTTTTTTTTTCTTTTGTCGAAATAATTACAATGGTACACTGTGCTAACATATGTCGCTGTGTTAGTGAATATTCAGTTGTATTGATTTATATCTTTGAGATTATAGAAGGAGTGTATAGATGAGATATAAATGTTACATTACTTTTTGATAGGAAGCCACGAGGTTATCACTAATTTCCGGAGATCAGGCCACATATATGCGTAGTATTCGAGTTATGGGCGATATTTACCGAAAAAAGATGGATATTGATGTAAGTACTTTTAAAACTCTTCGTACCATTCGAACAACTAAAACTCGAAATCGAAACAAAACTAGCGGGCATTTCGACAGTACGAGCAGGCTATGGGTACCTCGGCAACTCTGGGCGACCGCATGGCCCAGATGGAGGCTATGGATGGTGCTGCTCGATGTCTGGAGACTTTACGCCTACAAAGTAAGATCTGCAACTGTCGACCTCTAGAGTTCAACACACGCTTGCTGGAGGTAGCCAGTTCTATTGGTGCTAAGGTGCGTAACTTTTCCTTCTGCAACCAAGAAGTTACATTTTAAAGATTTACAGTATTTTTAGACACTGTACTCAAATATGGGTCTCAGCTCTTATAAAAGCTAGCCCCAATCAAATTGGGGCTTTTAGTGTCGGCTCGATCTACATAAGTAATATCTGCTAACTTGTTCTATCTGATTTACAAATTGGTTTTAGCTTTTGGTTAGAAAAATACGAAGTCGATTAGCACTTATATACCGGGCATTGGGAGATGAGGATCAATGCAATACCCATCTTCGTCTAGCCGATCAGACCGACGCGGCCCTAGGTCTAAGCTGTGGGGCTTGTGGAGAGGTTTTTGGCCTTCAGCCTGCCAACCTGGAAGCACTACCATGCGCCCATATACTTCACGCCAGGTAAACACTCTGATAAGAAGAACATGTTGTATATTCAAGAACATATATTTGAAAATTTAAAAAAAGAACCTAACTGAACTGAAATCTTTTTACATTCGGACACTTGCAATTCCGCCATGAAATTGACATTTAGTTCTGGTCGTTGATTAAGTCAGCAAACAAGAAAAAACGGTTATCTTCGGCTCGCCCTTGCAGTCATAAATATTGCTATAATTTGGTTTCAATCACCAATTATTTCTATAGTAGCTATATGATATTAAAATCCGATTAAGATGAAATTTAGTCAACAGATGGGATACGATAAGAAATTGATTCTCTGTGAATTTCGTTGAAATCGGTCAATAGACACCGTAAATTTTCATACTAAGCATTTCAACCGATTGTTCCTATGGGAGCTATATGATATAGTTGTCCGATTTAGATGGTCAGCAGCCGAAGAACGATTAGAAATGCATATCGCGTGAATTTGGTTGAAATCGGTCAATAGACACCGAAAATGTTCCTACATTTGCATGCATTTCGACCGATTGTTCCTATGGGCGCTATATGATATAGTGGTCCGATCTGTCCGATTTTTACAAATGATCTGCGTGCAGAGAGAATAAGAAAGCTTTAACACTGAGAGACTCGTTCGCATAGAAACAGACGGACAGACGGACATGGCTATATTGACTCGGCTGTTGATGCTGATCAAGAATATATATACTTTATGTGGTCGGAAACGCCTCCTTCTATGCGTTACAAACTTCGTGACAAAAACAATATACTCTCCGCAAGGGTATTAAAACAAATCCCTAAACTTAACAAAAATTATTTAGTTTTTATGTAATCAAAAATGTTTATTTATATTTGAAGTCAACATATTTTAATATGCATTAAGCCAATGGTAATTGAAAAGGGATTTAAATAAGGGATATTGTTTTTCAAATTTATTATTTTTATAAACTATTTTTTAAAATTTGTATTTTTTTTTTTAAATATATCACTAATCACAATAATTTCTACTTCTACTTCAATCCTTGTAGATGTGCTCACGAAATCTGGCGACGGCGGGATAAAAATACTCCAGCCCGATCATGTCCGGCGTGCCATAAATTGCTTAATTCCCGCCTACATCTCTGTGGAAGCGGTAGTGCCACTGAAAACGAGAATTTTGATGGGAGCAGTGTTACGACAGTTACGCTAAATGCGAATGGATTGGCTATGGATGGATTTATGTCTCTCAACGCAGATGAATCCGTACTGCAATTACCACTGACATTATCAGCTCGATCCGCAAATGAATCGGCTGTGTTTTGCAATGGACTTAAAAATAAGTCCATGCCCAGTATCGAGAGTACAGCACTGCTTCTAGCTTCAAATGCCTCACCAAAGGCCCTTTACCGAAGCAATCTCTCTCTGGCTTCCCTAAGTATGAGGGCCTCCAGCCTTACCATTGATAGTGGAAGAAATGCCACATCGTCCGTTTAAGTCGGAGGCGGACACTTGGGTGCTGCTAATAAAAAACGGAACATTTTAGATTGTTATATATGTAGATTCCCGTTAACTGGCGTTACCTAATCGCGGCCGACAGGACACGTGCTCTTTCTCTCCTAAGTTCATTTAATAATTAGTTTGTTCAATACAAAAGCAGTGGTGCTAAAAATAGGAGCACACTTTCGTTCAAGGCCTACGAAAGTATTTCTGCTGTGCCAATTCCGCGGTGCCAATTTATTTTTACCATATCAGAGAAGCTCATTAATTGGTAGAATAATAAATATTTTGTGTTTGTGTGTGGGATCAGCTTTACTATTCGGTAATTAAATGATCCTTAGCTTACAAATGTTAATTTAATCTAAGGTGGTTTAGGTTCATAAAATAATTGATAACTCTGAAAATATTTGAATATACACTGATACGAAATACTTTTCTCCACTTGCTTTACCTTGAAGCCCCATAATACTATGCAAACTTGGTTGTGAGAAAACTTCAGGCTTGTACCTATTTTCCATTTGATCCATAGGACATTCATTTACTTGGTAATAAAGGTGTAAGGTTTTCTTAGTTGGGACCATATTTTGCTTGAAATATTATTATTTCGGGCTTTATCTTTAGCATCAAATTCAATTAGTGTGAATATTCATATATCTGTATATATTTCTTTAAATTGTTCTGATTTGAAGTTTTTTTAATCTGAATCTGAAGTACCTAAATGAAATAATAAGAAAGTTATTTAATTCACTTGTCCAACACATGCACGTCAAATGTTACAAATAATATTCTAATTACGAATTATTGAGTAAATCAATTTTTAAAATTATATATAAATAAAAATCTATTGAAACTTACAAGTAAACTAAATAGAGAATATTCAAAATAACAATGCACCTGAAGTTTTGTCAAATCCAAATATTTAATGTTAACTATATTTATCAAAGTTATTTAGCACAGAAGTCTTTAAGCACATTTTGCTTTTAAGTAAAGATCGTTATATATATGAATGTTAATTATAAGACAAAGTCAATCACTGATCCAATCAACATATAAAATGTAATCGCTGTAATTGTTATTAAATATAGAAAGTTCTAAACAACACAACTGTCTCAATTATTAGCTACATTGCATGATTATTATTTTTAGTTTAAAAATGTTGAGTATAAAGTGAATTAAAGAGTTTAAAGAGCCGATAATAACCGGTTTATCTTGTTTTATCGCAAATTTTTACGAGTTCTATAATATAAATTCAGCTAATACAGCTCTGCAGAAAATCGACTGAGATAAAACTTTTTATAAGTTTCAAAAATATAATTAGGATTAAATGTATACTAAATTTAAAGATTTATAAATTAGTCGATTGTTAGACCCCCAACTCAAAAAGAACATATGGGTGTATTGGGTTTGTCAGAAGTAAAACATGTAGTACAACATGTAGAAGGTGGCTTTACTGACTTCTAAGAAACATATATTCGTGATCATCATCAACAGCCGAGTTGATATATCGATGTCCGTAGAAAAACCAAATTCACACACTATGTGTATAGTGTGGTGCTAATTGGTATTGAAAAATGCGCACAAGAATGAGTTCAGGGAATTTTTTAGTCGGCTCGTTCGACAACAGCCTTTCTCTCTGGTTTAATACTAAAATGAAACGAGATTTACAAAATCCTTGTAATCACTGTATATTATAAAATAACAAAAAAAAATAAGAGAAGGTGAATTATGTTAAATACAGTTGTAACGTTAGCGATTATAAGACTCCGTTTCACAAAGTTAAGCAACTTTCCGGTTTATAGGGACTTTAAAAGGAAGTTATGATTATGGTGTTTATATAAGACCCTTGAGGCTTTGTTTTAAGTTACTGAATTCCCAAGTACTGATATTTATTACAAGTGAGAAAAAATAATTTCTCTAACGAAACAATTTATTTGAATAAATACAATGAAAAGATTTTTTTTTTTTTGCTCAAGCAATGATTTTTAGGCTCGAAAATTATTTAGCTTACTGCTAAACATATTTATCAAGTTATTCTTATTATAATAACTAAATACAGAAATTTTGAGAAAAACAGATGTACAAATATCGGCAAGAATATACATATGTATTTATATGTATATTGATTAACCAGGATAATGTGAAGTCCTTACTAAAAACAGTATATAGTTGAATGTGAAGAAAGTTCAGCTCAATTCGCTATCTAGGGTATGATGGACGTGGCATTAATATACCCGTGATTAATATATTTTAATATTGCATTACAAGTATGTATGTATTAAATAGCGCAAAATTGAAAAGCATTGTAGCGTCCGTTCGAGGAATTTTTAGTGGTCTATGTTGTGTATCTGTTATCTTTTTCTGTATGGACGAACTTAGTTCGTTTGGCCACGGAAACTACAATTTGGCGAGATTCTTTGGTGATTATTTATGTCCAAACTTGGGTTTGATTGTTGCGCTACTTCCTGCAAATCAGTAGATGAGGACGAGCTGGAGATTAATTGCGTCACATTAGCGTTTTGGGAGGATGTTGCAATTGCCGTCGCCTCGACAGCGTTCGAGCTTCGATCGTTACCGGTTCCATTACCGGTAGAAGGTGCGTTCAAAGTGGATGTGCCATCAACAACGTTTGCGCTGCTATTACTACTCAGCGCCATTCTCTGCATTTGTCTGATTACTGTGGCGGCGTAATATGCTTGCTAAAAAATACAGAATAATTATCATTAATATATCAATTAATCTTAACCGTATCAAATGAACTATATTATAACGAGAGCAATCGAACTAAATGTCCTGGGATCAGGTATACGAATAGTTCGAATTATTCTAAGCAACAGGAAACATCACTAAAAAACGTACCTTCCATCGAGACTTGGCAAAGTTTTTCTTAAGTTGCTCGGAAACTGTGCCATGAATGTTTTTGCTGCTAGCCTCATTGCCAGATATCCTTAAAAAGATAAATATAAATTAAACTTCAATTCGACGAAAAATTCAATTGCTACTCACCAGGGATGATTCAATGCTTCCTTACATGTATATCGCTTTTCAACGGTAACACACATTAGGTTTTTTATAAATTGCTTGGCTGATTCACTAATTTCATCCCAATACGGTGAATCGAATTCAAATTCGCCTAAAAACCAAAATAATTTTATACATATTTTGCGAAACAATTTTTTATTAAGCCAATTACCTTTTAGGATTTGTGCAAATAAATTGGCGTCGTTTTCATCATAGAATGGAGGATATCCACAAAGTAGAATGTAGGATATAACGCCTATACTCCAAACATCAACAGCCTTACCATATGGTTTTTGGGCTAGCACTTCTGGTGCAACATATCCGGGAGTTCCACAAGCAGTTGCCATTATGCCAGAATCTTCCATTTTTGATAATCCAAAATCGCTGATCATGATTTTACTATCATCATCTTGACTATAGTATAATAGGTTTTCGGGCTAAAGCAAAGTAAATTGTGAGTGCTTCAATGTGTAATTGTACTAGATCTAATCTAAAGTAGTGTTGTGAAAATACATCGATTTTACTTCTTGCAAATATCAGCTTCTTTGCGAAAAACTAGTAAGAAAGTTGATCGAAATTTGAAATAAACTTGTTTTGTGTTAGACAAATATGGAATTTCATTCCAAATTCGGTGAGACTAGCCCTAATAATCTCTGAAATACAGCTGTTTATACGGTCGGGTAAACGGACTCCGCTATTATAGAGATCAGCGTCTAGGGTCAAGGTCATTAAATTACTTTAATGCAAATAACAGTACTACATTGAAAATTAACTTGACTCAAAAACGAAAATAAGTTCTTAAAAATTAAATTTGTACCTAAAACCTAATATTACTTCTCAGATATTGATGTTTCTAATGAATGTTTCTAAAAAAAAATGGTGTTCAACTATCAATCGACATATTGATGTTTTCTCATATTTTTGATTGTTCATTATAACTTTTGTCTTGATTTATATCACTTATCGAAAGAAAATTACCTTAAGATCCCTATGTACAACGCCCTGTTCATGCATATAGTCTACAGCCTCTAAGATTTGCCTTATCAAGTGAGAAGCATCCTTTTCGGTATACGATCCTTTTTCCACAATCCGATCAAATAATTCCCCACCAGTTACCCTTAATAGAGAGATTTAAAAAAAAAGTAAATATTAATACTATATACATAAGTTGAAAACAAACACGTACAATTCCATGACCAGATACACTTTTGCTTTATCTTCGTATGTTTCAAGAAGTTGCACAATATTTGGATGCGTTAGCCTGTAAATACAATTTAAAAAAAAATTACGCTTATAAAATTCAACACTGTGTACTTATTTATATCATATACACATAAGATTAAGGGGCCACACAGTCATTCATACTTCTCACATTCTACTTTCATGATTCTCAATTCCCGCATTACTTTGGGACGATGTTTGACTAATTTCTATATTATATACTTAAGTACTCCAAGGCGGTATTTTGGGATCGAGGGTCAAAACTCACCGCGTTCCGTTCGGACTGTTGCCATCGAAATGATTTGCACTGAACCTACATAGAAAGAAAGCAAATTAAACTAAGAAACTCTTCAAAATTATACAGTAAACAATAAATATATGAAAAATAAAACAAACTTTTCTGCGCTCTTCAGTCAAATTAATTAAATTACAGTTATGTATACTATATCTAATAGTCAAGGGTAAATTCAAAGGGTCTGTGCACAAGTGGGTATTACGGTATCAACTATTTTGCATGCACACAAATATTTTTTAAACAAAACAAAATTGTAAAAAAAAAATTCTAAAAAATAATCAAACAATAAATTAAAGTAAAAAACTAATCAGTAAATAGACGGATCTAAATCAAGTAAATTATTCCCGGGAATTTAAAAGTCCTAGCCTACCTACATGTACATATATAAATTGCAGTATTGTTGGAGTAACCCAGCCGGATAGATGGGATTCTACTTACAACCACCTTGGATAAAGGGCCACGAAAATAAAAAATTGCTAGGATGGATAATACGAATAGTATGTAGCTTTAAGCTTACACCCATACACATAAACGTACACGTACACAAATAAGCAATAGTTACAGTAGGAAATGCAGTCATTTACACACACACATACATAAACCACGGTGATAACTTTGACCTGACGTTTCTGAGTGAAGGAGGAGTAGAAGGCTGAGGCGGAGTCAGAGGCAGAGGCAGAGGCATAGGCACAACAAAAAACACAAGAATTGCGACTAATCACTTTTGCATTTCTTAAAAGAACACCAAACAAAAAAAAATTTATAATTTTAGAATACTTATTAGTTTTAAGTATTTGGTATATTGAAATAAAGATCTTACCTCCTAAGCACTCGAATCTCGTTTTCCAAAGACTCTTCTTTGCCCTTTAGAGCTTTTTTATCAATTATTTTAACTGCAAAATGATCTCCGGGCGTGTCCTTACTTTCAGCCAAACGCACCTCAGAAAATGCACCCCTGGTTGGAATTGAAATGAAAATATTTGTAAAGAATATCTATGCATACATAGAATTGATATATATATATATACAATATGTACAATGTAATATGTACAAATAAAAAAACCCAATATACTCTTGCAGAGAGTATAAAAATGCATAAATACGTTATGAAGTTCGACATATTAGTATTATGCTACTCACGTTCCCAAGAGGCCATGTAGATTGTATTTTTCTTCGATTGAAACTTGTTTGTTCAGCTCCTTTGTGTCCTTTGACTTGGCCTTCTTGCCAGAATCCTTTTTGCCAAAGAGTGGCATCGCTTTAGAGTTGATTTTGATCTTTTAACAGATTAATCATCTACAGTTCTGACACATGAAAAAGCGTATTTTTATATAGATTATTAAATGCTTCTATGTAATTATAAAAATTAATGCTCTCCTTAGCTAAATGAATTCTTTAAAGTCTTTAAGCTCTTTGCCGAACTATCAGATCTCTCAGAACTAACACAACTAACGACATGGACCAACAACATTCGAATAATTAAATTACTTACTTTCAAATATTTTCACAGCACATTTGAATGCGGGCAACCATATCACCTTTGTTTTTAAGTGCGAGCGTATGTGTGCGTGAACAGCATGAACACAAAATTTATTATAAACAATAACAGCCTAACTCAGAAGCCGAAAATCAAGTACTCTTTCAGATTGTTCTTATATAATTTTCTAGCATACAAGTAAGACAGATGTATAATTAATTAAAATGTTTTATTTTCACTATCTCAATTGACATATGATATTTGAGTTCAATATTTTTAATTTTAATAAGCAAAATATGATGAAAATGCTTAAATACCCTTTGCAAATGTTCAAAATTTGTCTATAATTATAGTATTTCAACAGCCTACACCTTGCGAAATCTTTAAACAAGACGTGCATTTTTATACCAAATAATGGAAACACCTAAATAGAAAAAACTATTTGTATACCTTCACATTTGGTTTACGTACAAGTATATTCCATTTAAATTATATATTTATCTATATATTCTTCTTTATATCTATTTATTTATTATATATGTTTATATGAAATTAACCTTTAAAAACCATGAAGCTTTGTTCAAAAATAAATAGCTTCATTTCGTTGTGATGAATCGCATTTAGATTTATTGTTGCAATATTAATGAGGTTATAAAATACGACTTTTATTTTATAAATACAAATATTTCATAAGGGAGTACATGCCACATACACACACACACACACACACACACACACACATATATATACATATGTTCTTAGTAAATAAATATTTTGTACCAGCTAAAGGTTATTAAACAACTGATAACAAATTATATATGTATATATATAATTCCATGATAAGAAATATGCACTTTATTATGTACATAATTAATATACATATACGTATATGTATATAAATACATTAAGTAAATGTCTTACCAAAGTAGACATATCACTTTGAAAGTTAGGCACTAAAAAAAACGAAACAAATAGAACACAATAAAAGTCACTAACATTTCTTAGCCATAGGATAAGAGTCAAATTAGTTCGTTTCCATCTTATCGCAAAATAGAATAAAAAAACAAGAAAAAAAGCGTTCACTAATTTCTATTTAAATATCAAACTTACACCTGAAAAATCTCAGTCTTATTATATTATTGTACTCTTGTAGTCCGCAAGTTTTAAAAATTTAAAGTATAGCTTTGATACCACCCAAGGTGAAAGTAGAAGAATGCTATAGTCACATCGCCACTTTATGATACCCGTTCCTCAGTTTTAATATGTAATTAATAATGGGATATCATATAGCTTCCATAGGCTCACTCGGTTTTGTGCTATCTGAACAAAATTCATCATGTGAATTTAGTAGAAAATCAAATTAGATAGACCTTATGTCCGCTTTTCTTTGTTACTCACATTTCGTGAATTTTACATATGATGTGTATTTTACCATTAAAATTATCCATACTAATTGTAATCCGGATAGGCCAACATGCTCCCATAGAACAAATTGGTTGAAAAAAAAAAATTAATTTGACTAAAGATACGGAATGTTGCTCATCAAGTTTGGTATGTATCGGACAACTATATCCTATATCCTCCAAATTCCTTAATTGTCCGGAAAACTAAGCACTAGAGAAAGTACGGCCTCTTTTCCTTTGGAATTAGCAGTTTCGTGGCTCAAAGTTATTGCCAATTTGTGTATGTTATAGCTATTTGGCGTTTTTAAAAAAGTATTTAAAAGCTTATTTAAAACTTATAAATGTTAGTTTTTTTTCTTTATCGAACGATTTTTACTTGACGTCGTTATGGAAAGCTCATACGTGACTCTGTTGTTTTGTGAAATCACTTACTAAACTGACCGTATCTTTGCTATGTTTGTTTTTAAAATATTCAAAGATTACAAATACACAAATTCACTTTTAATGTACACACATACATTCGTACATACATATGTATGTAAAGCTCCGATGTCTGTAATGCAGAAATTTATGCAGCATATATGTTTATATGTGGTATAAATAGCAACACATATTGTTTCGGTGTCACTTAACTTTAAAGAGTCTTAGTTAAAGTAAACACGGTAAATATACATATTTAAAATGACAAGCACATTTATATTCGCAGCATACTAACAATTGTCCACACCTACATGACTAAATGCGAATGTATTTATATACATACATATGCATGTGTGTAAGAGCACACAAACAATTCCACACGACTTTGAATATGTAAAAACAAAGCTTAAATGCACGAATATATAAACACTATCTATAGAAATGTATTAGCAATTTGTAAAACCAGAATAGTATGTATGGGCCATACGTGTACTAATGTATACATTACGAATATATAAAACAGTGCAATATATTTTATTTATAATGCATTTTCAGTAATGTTACTTATATACGCCGTCGATACTTACACAAATCACGGTTTGAAGTTGCTTTTCCAATCGGAGGTCGATTAAACATTAGCGAAGCTTTAAGACTTTATAACATGTTTGATGACTCGATTTCAAACTCAGTTTGTATACGAACCATACGATTCACTTTGATAATGTAATGTAAACTATATTGATTTTTCAAGCCCGGGTAGAATTTTGCAGTATATATTCGACTAGTAATGTTTGGTCACACTAATTTAATTTTGTTTGCAGCAAAGTGAACGAAAACTTAAATAGGAAACGTAATAGTATACAAAAAGGCAATCGTATTATAAAATTGAAAACTTGTCCATTTTTTTTTTAGTTTTTATATTTATGCATTATATGTAGGTCTAACGCTTGCTGCTTTGTCAACTGTCCGTTGGATTTGGCTGCAAATATATTTTATTTCACAGTTTGAATTGCGTTCACAAAGAATATTGTTTCTTCATTAAAAATTTAATCAAATAAATAATGATTGCTAAAAAGAGAATTTAAATTGGCAGATTTAAAACAATCCACACTGCATAGGTAATCGTGAGCACGAAACACTGCTACAAAAAGAAGTGTTAGGAAATTTCAAATGTGCGTCACTTAACACTGGTAAAAGATAGTAATATGTGGCAACGCTGTCGATTTACTTTGAAAATGTATACATATACCTGTATACCTAAGGAAAATTAAAATAATTATACGTAAACTGAAAAGATCAATGGATAATGTGATAATTAGTGTAAATGTGGTGTTTTTATTAATCGTAAACTGAAAAGCAATAAATCTTTACTGTGGCATTACATGATATGATAGAAAATTAAATGCATTTATCTAAATGTAGAGTGGTACAGATTTGTTTGTGCGTGTGTTCGTATGTCAAAAGTGCATCAATAAATAATTGAATCCCAGCCATTTACCAATGTCGTAAATTTATATACCATGCTACTTTTACAATCGCAGCCGCCGTGCTAGATTAGTGCAGATGCATTTAAAAAAAATATGATTTTAAACGGTAAAATTGTAATATTTTGTAATGTATGTATATACTTGTGCATATAAATGTGTGCATGTGCATGTGAACAAGTATAAATGCATGAACACACACACACACATGCATATGTTAGTGACTATACGCTTCTGTTGTACACACAGATATTTACATATGGCGAACAATAATTGTTAAATTATTAAAGTACACAAAATAAATATTTTAATGATGAACAAAGTTAAAAGACTTACAAATAGCATTCCTTTGTAGGTAATAAAACGACCGTATATCAATAGTAATATCAGCTAAGGTAAAAGACGCATAAGGGCTTGACAAGGATGCGTGTGTGTGTGTGTGTAGCTCTAGTTGGGGTGGAGGTCGGGCTCTGCATTTTTCACTTAAATTTTAAAACCACAAATATTTGTTTATGAACAGACACTTTAAAAGTCAGTATATTCAGTTTAATTATAAAAATAAATTTAATAGAAACTTGTATGTTCTAAATAAATTCTAATGTATTGTATTGTTTAATTACAGCTTTTGAAATGCTTCAAAGATGAAAATAAGTTTTCCGAGGAAGATTATCAGATATGCAAGATAAAAATTAATTTAGAAATACGAAAAGGTTTTCTCCAAATAAGTAATGCAACGAAAGCATTGGGATTTATTAAAGTTTAAATGTACTCTAATAAAAAGGGATAGTTATGGTACTTATTATTTCCCACACAAAATGGCTTCCACACAAACCAACACAGATTTTCGATATAAATCTGTGTCGATGTCGTCTTGGCGATGCAACAAATTGTCCATTTTACATTTAATCTGTTCAATTACGATTGCTATAATTTATAATTTAAATAACGCTGGAGCCGATCAAGGTATGTAAATTATTCAGTAAAATTATACTTAGAACAATTACTGTCTAATTGTGAAGAAATTACTTACTATTTAATTCTGCATTTCAAAATCTGTAAGAAAGTTTGCCTAATTAATTAAAATATTTGGTTATTACTCTGTTTTTAGTTGTATTATTGGACACAACAAGAGAAGCAACTCTGGAATGGACTAGATACCCATATGGACCTCAAGCTCAAACTCCAGGCGTAAGTATTATTAAATGAAAGTAAATAAAAATTATTTTAAAAGTTATGAATTTACATGATAAATGGATCTTTTAGGACTTTCGCTCTGATTCTAGACAAACCACTCTATTAGTATTAGAACTAGCATCTTTCATCAAGAGAATATGTAGAAATCAGTCGAATTGGATCCCTAATTATGTATTATATGGCTCTGGGCCGATTTTAAAATTTTAAAATATTTTCTATTGTCACAAAAGTTTTTATTTTTAGCTATTTAAAATAAATTCATCAACCGTGTACAAAATTACATTTTGAATATACTGACTAAATTTTATTTCAATTTCAATATTAAAATGCTTTAATATTAAGCTTCTTTTAATAAGTGTTGTAAAAAGTCTTTAGCGTACATATTTTGCGAACAACAAGTTTATGATATTTGTTTAAATTTTCGTTACAGTGGGTGGAAGAATCGTTTACGGATTTCGTGAAAGGCATTAACTGGCGTAGTTATGTTGTTTGCGATGTTGCCTATCATAATGTTAACAACTGGCTCTGGTCTCCATTTATTGATCGCGGACCGGCCAATCGCCTTTATATTGAAATTCAATTTACAATAAGAGATTGCTCATTATTTCCAGGTAACTTTGGTGTTGATTACCAAGGCTTAAGTATTAATCAAATCAAGTTCATTATTTATTTATTTTTTGAAGGAAATGCTTTGTCCTGTAAGGAAACATTTAGTTTGCTGTTCTACGAATTCGATGCAGCGACTCGAGAGCCGCCTCCATGGCAAACGGATAGTTACAAACTGATTGCTCGTATAGCAGCTGGTGAGGGGCGATTTAATCAAAACTCTGATGTTGATATCAACACTGAAGTTAAGAGTATTGCCGTTAACAAGAAGGGTGTATACTTTGCTTTTCGAGACCAAGGCGCCTGCATAAGTGTGCTGGCTGTAAAGGTTTACTATATAACCTGTCCAGCGGTTACCGAAAACTTTGCTCACTTCAATGAGACACCCACAGGACGAGAGATAACCATTATCGAAAAACAAAATGGAACATGTGTTGAGAACTCAGAAGCCTATGAGACACCAACATATCTATGTAAGGGTGATGGCAAATGGACAATTCTTACTGGAGGCTGTCGTTGTAAGGTCGGCTTTGAGCCGAATGATGTGAACAACACCTGTACAGGTAAGTGATTTAGTTTCATTCTTTAGTGGAAAAAAAATTTTTTTTCACTGGATTGAATAAATGTTTTACACTATTTTTATTAAATATTGCTTTGAATTTTCAGAATGCCCGGCTGGTACATTTAGATCGGCTGAAGTGCGGAAATGCGTGCCATGTCCACCAAACTCGAATAGCTTGAAAACGGGTTCACCTCTATGTAAATGTAAACAAGGTTACTACAGGCATCCCATTGATGGAAAACATATGCCGTGTTATAAGCCCCCTGGAGCACCATTGAATCTTACGCTCTTATTTGTCGATCAAACTAGTGCTATAATTTCATGGAGTCCACCAGCTAAAGATGATTCTCCTGTGGCAGGAAATGGAATGGAAAAATATCGGAGCGATATAGTTTATAAAACACGCTGTACAATGTGTAGCTCAAATGTTATGCTTAATCCATCCACAGACACATTTAATGAGACAAAATTAACACTTACCAATTTGGATCCAGTTACCACATATACAGTTCAAATTCATGCAACAAATGGCATTACTGTTTTAGTTGAGAGCGGAATTTATACAAATGAAACGTATTCGAACAATGATAATCAATATAATAACGCTTCGACATTTTCGAGTACCAACGGTCAACAACTTGATCTAAATGAAATCAAAACAAATTATGCTGAAATTGTTTTTACCACGGAATCGGTTATGTTTTCGACGGTATTTAACTTGAGAGTTATCTCTATAACAAGCAAGGATGTCGAATTAGCTTGGGATAAACCCATCCAGAGTGATACTCCGATTGAGTTGTATGAAGTTCGTTGGTTTCCCAAATCAGATTTGGATTCTATTAACAAAACTGCACTAAATACAAAAGACACGAAAGTTCATATAACTGGTTTGATCGACAACACCGAATACGGATTTCAAGTTCGATGTAAAACAATTAATGGATTTGGATCGTTAAGCAACATGGTCTACGCTCAAACGCATCAGTCTGTAGGTTCAGGTAATGTTCTCAAATTTTTTAATGTTTGCAAAATATAACATACTTTTTTATTACTTATCAACTCACTAATTTTAGTATACGAGGATTCAATTCAAATACGATTTATTGCCGGAGCCATTGTGACAGGAGTATTTTTTCTGGTGATTTTTATTGTTGCGACGGTTTATTTCATGCGGTCCAAACATCAAGATGAGCTTGATAAGAAGTCAACCAACCATATGCCTTTACCCATGGACTATGCCAGTAATGAAGGTAATATTCCCAAATTAAGTGTACAATACACAGGTTCCACGCAACTGTGATTTAAAAAACCAAACCAGAAAGAATAGTACAGTCGAGCAAGGCCGACCGTATAATACTCTGCATTTTGTTCCCGATTATGTCTTATGTAAATCGGTATCCGAGTACTGCAATGGATCTTTGTCAAATATTTTTTGTGCCGACCTCTCTTAAAGTGAGTTTTTCTGCGAATTCGTTCTCCATACACCCAAACAGGCAGTAATCACTTGGTCCTAAGTCCAGCCTATATGTTGGATGCAAAAGAACCTCCCAACCAAGTCCCCGGAACTTCGGTGAAAGACAACTCCTCGTCGGTCGCTTCTAAGCAATTGCTTTCTTCACACTGTCTAATTTTTTGACTGTAAACGATCAAATGAAGAGTTTAGCTTTCTGGAAGTATCTCATGCGCTGCCAATCTCACCAAACCCTGAGTAAAATCTTCCTGACAGTCAGGCCTAGCATGGATACCGTTTACGCAAACTGATAGCACTATTATTTACGCATGATGTTCCCGAAAGGGATCCGTTTTTTGAAACTATTTACAATGCACTTTAAAAATGGGTCAATTTGATGCGTCGAGCGATTGCCAAATTGAAATAAGGCTCAAATGATTCCCAACCATTGTAAGGGCTCTTTCTGTGATTATTTGCCGGAAATTTTTTTAAGTATTAGTGTCGGAATCTGTATATAGGAACCTTTGACAAGTTTGCAAACGAAACTTAAGGAATCAAAAGAAACAAGAAAAAACGGTTATCTTCGGCTCGCCGAAGATTAAATACCCTTGCAGTCATGAATATTGCATTAATTTGGTTTTTTTAACCAATTATTTCTATGCTAGTTATATGATATAGTAGTCCGATTTGAAATTTGGTCAACAGATGGGGGACAATGAGAAATACATTCTGTATGAATTTCGTTGAAATCGGTCAATAGACACCGAAAATGTTCATACTAAGCATTTTCAACCGATTGTTCCTATGGGAGCTATATGATATAGTGGTCCGATTTGGATGAAATTTGGTCAACAGTCGAAGAACGATTATAAATGCATATAGCGTGAATTTGGTTGAAATCGGTCAATAGACACCGAAAATGTTCATACATTTCATTTCATTTCATGCATTTCGACCGATTGTTCTAATGGGAGCTATATGATATAGTAGTCCGATCTGTCCGATTTTTACAAATGATCTGCTTGCAGAGAGAATACACATCTGTACCAAGTTTCATTAAGATAGCTTTAAAACTGAGAGACTAGTTCGCATAGAAACAGACGGACAGACGGACATGGCTACATCGACTCGGCTGTTGATGCTGATCAAGAATATATGTATATACTTTATATGGTCGGAAAAGCCTCCTTCAATGCGTTACAATCTTCGTGACAAAAACAATATACCCTCTGCAAGGGTATAAAAATGTACAAAGAGACTTTTTTAAGTACTAATTGTGATATTTGCAACGCCATCTTTTGTATCATTAATGGAACAAAAAGAAACCCAGATAACTGAAGTTAGAAATTTCTAAAATAATGATTTTCCTATTATTACACCTAATATATAAATATATTATATGTATGCAGATGGTAGGCATGGCAATATATACAAAAAATCATACATGCAATACTTTTTCAAGTACTTCAAATAAATAGGTTGCATTTACTGGGACTCAATGTAATGACTAATCCATTTCTGCACGTACTTAAAATATTTATTGGCTGATAGCTACTTTCTATGATTGTGAACCAATTTTCTTATATCATTGTCAGTGTCGGAGTCTGTATACCGGACGGACGCGCAGACATGGCTAATGAAGCAGATCAAAAATATATACACTTTGTGGGTTCGGAGATACCTTCTTCTGTTACATTTCGTTAAATCAAATACAATTTCTTACAGTGTATAATTAAATCATAGACCATTAAAAATTATTGTTAAAGTCTAACAGACAGAAATCTAAGTTAATAAGATTTTTTGTACGTTTTGGACAATAATCACATTCTCTCTATCAATCTGTTTGTATCCCTAATCCCTTAATTACCGAACCAACATCCAAAATATTTTAAAGGACTCGTTGTGACATATAGTAAGTTCAATGAAATATTTTTTTTTTTTGTCAAAATCAACTTCAATTAAATATATCTAGCAAAACATATTACATAAAAAATTTTAACTATTATTTTTGAAACCACGCACAGATTCGAAATGCACTCTGATAATTTCATTATTTATATCAAAACAACACATAATTATGTTCAATATTTCGCACTCCATATGCAAGTGGGAAGAACAATGATAATTATATATAACCATTTTCCACAAAGTGCCGAAGCAAAAATTAACTTTTAATTTTTTTTATTTGCATATAGGTTTGTTTAACTTAAAATAAATATACGACAAAATTTTTTTCTATATTTTTAGTTAATGCTATGGATACAACTCCAATTGTCAAGACTCTGCATTCCAATGGTATTTAATTTGTATTGTTTATTTGCTATTAAATGTTTATGTTTTTGGTGTGGGCTTATACATTTTTAACATATTGCACGTATCAAAACAGCTATGTAAACTTTTTGAAGTAAGATTCATAGCTGTCAGTGGTAAGATTAAGAATCAACAGAATAAAGGAATGCTTTAAATACTACGTATTAATCAAAATTTATATAATTTTAATAATAATCTAAAAAACAAAATATAATTTGTATTTGTATTGCCTTTTCAGTGACGACCCCTTTATTTGGCAACAGCCGGAGCTACGTGGATCCGCACACATATGAAGATCCAAATCAAGCAATTAGAGAATTTGCCCGTGAAATCGATGCTAATTATATTACTATCGAAGCGATTATTGGTACCATAACATTCTCAATATATGTATGCGAAAACATTTTTTATTATTTTATGTTTCATTTAGGCGGCGGAGAATTTGGAGATGTATGTCGCGGACGACTTAAGATTCCGCCGAACTTTGTACAGGATATTGACGTTGCCATTAAGACTTTGAAGCCAGGTATTATTTTTCGCGACTGATATTCAAATTAAAAACTAAACGGCTATAAATGTTTTGTAAACCTTAATGTTTCGTGGTTATGACTGTTTAATTTCTCTGTTTTTATTTCTTAAAAGGTTCTTCGGAGAAAGCACGTTGTGATTTCCTGACCGAAGCTTCCATAATGGGTCAGTTCGATCATCCGAACGTAATTTATCTTCAAGGAGTTGTCACACGATCCAATCCAGTGATGATTATAACTGAGTACATGGAAAACGGTAGCTTAGACACATTCCTGCGTGTCAATGATGGCAAATTTCAAACACTTCAGTTGATTGTGATGCTTCGCGGCATCGCTAGTGGAATGTCGTATTTAAGTGACATGAATTACGTTCATCGGGATTTGGCAGCTAGAAATGTACTCGTTGATGCCCAACTCATTTGCAAGATTGCCGATTTTGGATTATCTCGTGAAATTGAAAATGCCAGCGATGCGTATACGACACGGGTAAGTACCATCTGTATATAAGCTAAAAGTTTTAATAAAACACAATGCAAAGACAGCATATTTCACGGTTTGTCATACAAAATTATCTCGTCTTCAGGACACCCTTTACTCAGTTTTTCATAATAACTTGTAAATGAGCATATTTTCGGCATATGCTATACGATAAAGTAATCCGAATCGATGATACTTATTTATTTAATGTGTTTAATGAGTAAAGATTCACAAAATTCGTGTAATTAGTAATTAAAATTTTGGAGACTAATAGAAAGAAGTGGTTCTAGTTGTCGATATTATACTGTACTTATATGTATATGTATTGTCTCTGGTAGGGTGGCAAAATTCCTGTTCGTTGGACTGCACCAGAAGCAATAGCTTTTCGTAAATTTACATCTGCATCAGACGTATGGTCGTATGGAGTCGTTTTATGGGAAGTTATGTCTTATGGAGAACGACCTTATTGGAACTGGTCAAATCAGGTTTGTACATCGTTCTTCATTTAGTGCTATGAAAATAAAAACTAACTGTTCTGTTTTGTCTTATAGGATGTAATAAAAAGCATTGAAAAGGGTTATCGTTTACCTGCTCCAATGGATTGTCCAGAAGCTCTATACCAACTTATGTTGGATTGCTGGCAAAAACAAAGGACGCATCGGCCAACTTTTGCTAGTATTGTCTCCACACTGGATAATTTGGCCAGGCAGCCACAGTCGTTATTAACAACGCGAAGTTCGCCAGAAAATGATGGTGCACATATTTTGGATTCACAACGTGGTCACAACATATTCATTAGCACCGATTTGTGGCTAGATAATATTAAAATGTCTAGATACAGTCAACACTTTAAAGAGGCTAATTTAGTGAGTGCTCAACAGGTAAGTGCGCAGCGACTCAAAAGAATTAAACCAATAAGCCTATAAAAAACATAATTTTTCTAACAGATCTCAAGGTTAACAGCTCAACAGCTATCCGACATGGGAATAACTTTAGTAGGACATCAAAAGAAGATTTTACACCAAGCTCGACAGCTTGATACAATTATATAATCGGAATAATTATAAGATGTACAGACATATATATACACATGCATATAATGGAAACAGATATCCGATGTACGTCGACAAACTTTAAAGTTGTGTGACTTAACGATTAAGAAAGAAAACATATAATTACCTTCTAATTTAAGAAACATTTATAGTTCATTAGTTGTAAGTCTACTTATACTTATATGTATACACAAAATGCAAGGCTAGAAGGTGGAGACCTAATTAATAATGTTCTGTACTGTAAAAAGAACTTATCAGTTTTTTTCGTCTCTGATTTAGTTTATTAATTGACATTATTTAATTTAGTACAATATGCTGTTTAATGCATTTGAAAATTATTATTATTTAATAATGACGAAAGGAACCTGACTGAAATTTTATTTAAAGAGTTTAACTTGCATGGAACAATTAACATTTTAGAACTGTCAGTCGCCGGAGTCTGTATGTATTGCATTAAAAAAACCGTAGTACCTACAGACTAATTATATGCGTATATATATCTATATACATATATAATATATAGTAGAATATAACAAGTAAATCGTATATATTATAAATAATAAAAATTATATATTCATACTTTTGCCCTCTTCCTCGCCATAAAAAATACAGTGGAACCCCCACTATCACTCCTCTATTCTTCAAAATTAAATTTACGCTGTGTTCGATTCAAAAGGATTTTACAACTCCAAACTCCGATCGTGGTTGGGTTGCAGGCTTTTGAACCTATACGTATTCTAACTGAAATTACAATATTTAATGAATGTATTTACACTAATACATATGCTTTTAACTGTAGATGAGGCTAAAATCATTTAATTAGTTTCCTTAATCACTATAATAGATTGACCTATTCATAACCGAATAACGTTTATATTGCATACGTGTGTCTACAGTTCATAAGTTGTTTTAGTTTCCTTTCAATTAACTTAACCACACTTATTGATTATCGATTCATAACCCAAAAAAAAAAAAAAAAAAAAAAAAAAACAATTTATAATAAAATAGGTACATACTTAATTTTTTATAAATATATATCTATCAGTCTTGCAAGTGGAAAAGTTATAAAAATATTTAAAACCTTTTAAGCTTATTTTTACTTATACTTAATAGTAAAAGCATTGCATTTATTGTAGGTTGATTATATCTTGAGATTTGGACTTTAATGAGTATTATTTATACACAAGAAACGCAATAAACGTATGTATTTTATTTGTAGAACCATATGTTTAGTTGTTCACGTCGAAATGAAACAGAAAACTGAAAATCAATAAATGGAACACAAAAATTTTTCTATACTTTCTTTCTTTCTTACAAAATAGGCTTTATACGGGGTATTATAACATGGAGGAGTCACATAAAATATTTACAGGAGATGTTTTAAAAACTAAACCGTTATCAATACCCAAGAAATTTTAAACTGTTGGTAATGTATACAGTAATCGTCCAATCCTTTCTATACTTGTTAAGAATCATCGAAATCGTGCATTCATAACATGTGAGTTTAATTTAGTAGTTCTGTAAATAGGCGGCAGAAAGATTGGCAATAGCTAAAAAAAAAGCCCTGGGTGCACGGTTGCCACATAAGTTTTTTAAAAATCGCCAAAAAAAATTTTAAAAAGAGCCAATTTCAATAAGAAGGAGCAAAAATACTGGTTTCTTAGCAATTCATATTTAAATAAAGAAAATAATTTTTTCATTTTGTAAAGACACTTTATTTTATTCCTTTCTTATAATTATGTATAATGCATGGGTTTAATAACAAAAAAAACGACTTCAGTAAAGATTAGTTAAACTGATATTCTTTTCTTTACTTTCTTAATTTTCTCCCTTAACTTATAAATATGTTTTCTTAACATAACAAATAATCCAAAAATAATATAAAAAAAAAAATTATAAAAAGAAATAATTTAGAGAAATAATAATAATAAAAAAAGAGCCAGTTTTGGTTCCAAATCGCCAAGTGTGGCAACCGAGCCTGGGTGATGCATAGATGGAAACTCCGGGTCTTCGTGTATCTTGGAACAAACATTTACCATTATTTGCAACAAGTGTGACCATATTTAATTACTTTAATAAAATTTGAGATTTTTACGAAGATCAAATCTGCAACACCAAAGTATTTTAAGGCTTACGTCAAAGTTACTTTTACCGTTGGGTGCAGTAAAAAAAAAATTAATTTTTTTGCGTCATTATTTACCAAAATTACATATGTATGTATGTAAGTGCAAGACGTATCAAATACCGACACGAAATTATTTAAAAAGCCTGGCAGTATAAGTTCGCTTTGTCTTAAAAAAATTGTGTGTGAATTTGTTCTTAAGGGTGCTACAAGCGCTTACCAGTAATCCTCTAAACTTGAACATTTTATTAAATTGTTTTTCTTATTACTGTAATTTTAGGCATTTTTGCATTCACTGCCTGCGGTCACACAACGTCGCAGAACAGGAGTGAGTGAGAGCAAATTATTGGTAAAAGTGCGTTTTAATTGTTAAGAAATAAAAGAGTATAAAAATAATAAATTGTGACTATAAACGGTTAGATTATGTAAATCTATGTTTATAGGTGTAAGTTCGTATGAAATACTAAAATGCAAATGTGCATAACCGTAGTGGCTATAAAAAATAAAATCAAACACATGTACATATATTTAATGGCTGTATATGTGTTTGTCCCGTTCGCGTTCGTTTGTTAGAATGGAATAGTTATAGGTGGAAAATAGAGTTGCCACGTTTTCATTATTTTACATAAGAAAATTTTAACGATACTTCTAAAAAAACAAGATGAGCATAAGTTATTCAATAAATTTATGTCCCACGAACATACATACATATATATATATATGCATATATTTAAATAATGTAAATTAATAGCTTTTATTTTCTTTGAACAAATGTATTTTCCTTGCTTTATTAATTTCACCAGGTGGCAACATTGGAAACGCAGCCATTTATACAGTAGTAATTGTCCCGTCCCGTTGAACGTGTGGTTTCGTTCGTTTTCACAATATAAAATTTGCTTTTAAAAAGGTTAAGCGTTTCTTGAAACGTTTGTGAGTATGCATATTGTTTTGCAGACAAATACCAAAATGTTCATTAGTTGGAAATAGTTTCGGGCTAATCCTACAATGATTGTGAAGAATTTTCTTTGACATGTAATCTTACACACGTACATGCATACATACTTATTATATGTGAAATCGTCGAAGTGGCTTGGTTTCACACAAACGTGCATATATAGATATACATGCATACATACATACTTGTATACATGTATGTATCCATGCATAAAAGTTTGTATGTGTTTAAGAATATATGTACACATTTAATGCTGAAAAATTATATTAATATTCAATTTAAATTTTAAAGTATAAAAAAAGTGAAATGGAACAGTGTCTCAATTATTTTGCTCTTTTAAATGAACTTAACAATATTGTTCACACATGATGCGTGTATTTGAATGAGAAACATCCAGGAATATATATGTGTACATAAATGTTAGAACCATATGTATATTTCGATATATCTACATATATTTATATATATATATATATATATATATATATATACATAATTTTATATTATTAAAATCGAATACTTTTAGAGATTCGCTATAAATTTGTAGTAAAAGTGAACAATTACTTCACGTTTTCCAATTGTATAAGTACAAATGTTCAAATTGTATATTTGTTGATGCATACGTGTGTGTGTGTATCTGTGAATAAATGTGAGCAAAAGTACAGAGTTAAATAGGGTGATTGCGTCAATGACTGCCTACCAGAGTTGTCAAGTGTGTTGTTGATGCATACACTCACATAACCATATATGAGTATATATATATATATATATATATATATATATATATATATATATATATATCTGTATGTATATATATAGACTGTCCAGTAAAGGTATTAAAGGTTTTTTTTTTTTTTTTTAATAATTTTGAAATTATATATAAACATAAATATATACAAGTATTTATTTGAATTGCAGTAATATTGTAACCATAATCAAAATATTTGCGGAGTGTCAATTAAATGAAAAGAAAAAAAATAGTTGCATATACAAATCGAAAAGGCCCACAAACACACTGTTAATAAAATAAATTGGCCAACAAAATTAATAAAGTAAATACATTTTTAAATTTTAAAAACGTATTTCCGTTTTTAAATTCAAACTCTTAAGGGTGTAACTGTTTGGCACGAAGCTTTTAAATAATTAAAGGAGACTTGGTAAATCTCAATCTCAATAACGACATTTATTCTTGATCAGCATCCAAAGTCGATATTTGTCTTCACATTGAATTAAAAATACCGATAGCAAGTGTTTTACTCTTTAAAAATCGAAAAAATATTTATATGATTAATAAACATAAATACGTTTTATATTTTTTTAGGGCTACAAAAAACAAATCAGTTGTAGTGTGGATCAGACGTCAACAAAATCAAATACTGCAATATTATAGTCTCATTGAATAGTAGAAGAAGAGATCAATCATTGAAAACAAGATTATTACCAAAAGCCGTAAAAGTTCATTAAATGACAATGACGTTGACGGCAAAATTAATGCAAGACTAGTCGGGTTTGGGAATGTACTTCCACCAAAAAGTGCAGCTAAAAATCAATTTGAAAAGCTGAACACAATGCGCGAAGCGTTATTTTCTCAGGATGGTTGGGGATGCCAACATGTTAACCAGGATACAAATTGGGAGGTGCCCAGCTCACCGGAGCCGGCAAATAAAGATCAAGCGGGTCCATCAATGTGGAAACCCAATATTAATAACGGCACAGACCTTTGGGAATCGAATTTAAGAAACGGTGGTCAACCACCCGCACAACAAGTGCCAAAACCTTCTTGGGGGCATACACCTTCCTCAAATTTAGGTGGAACTTGGGGTGAGGATGATGACGGTGCAGATAGCACTAGTGTGTGGACGGGTCAGTCGGGCAATGCAGCAGCAGCAGGATCAGGATCTGTTGTAGGAGTAAATGCGGCTAGCGTTGGAGCTGGTGGAGTCGGTGCAACCGCAGGTCCCCAATGGGGTCAAAATGTTGTGGGAGTCGGTGTTGGATTGGGCTCAACTGGAAATAGCAGTACGGCGGCATCGGGAACTTTACCTGTTGTAGCTCCAGGATGTAAGTACATAATTGCGAGGCATTTGCAAAAACTTGAACATACTTCTTTGTGCCTTAGAGAAATGTTTGCCTTTTAAAATCAAATTTTATTTATAAATGTAATTTTTTTGTTTTTTAATATTATTAAATTTGTAAAAACAAAGGTGGAAATGCTGGCAATAGTATGGCTGCCCCGGGAACTGTTGGAGGAGCTGCCAGTGTTGGTGGTAATGCTGGTAATGGCTGGGGAGATCCTAGAGAGATCCGACCGCTGGCTGGAGGAGGAGGAGGCGGAGGTCAAATGGACATTCGTAATGTGGATCCACGAGATCCAATAGCAATGCGTGGCGTTGGAGCGCCAGGAACGGGTGATCCACGGGACTTGCGTATGATTGACCCACGTGATCCCATTCGTGGCGATCCGCGCGGTATATCTGGTAGATTGAACGGTACATCTGAAATGTGGGGGCATCATCCACCCATTGCCCACACACAGATTCAGAATATCAACAAGATGGTTGGACCAGGTGTTGTTGGAGCATCTGGTACAAGTGTATCCACCTCAAATATTGGACCAGGTGCCGTATCAAGTAACATTGGAGCTCAATGGGGAGCAGCACACAGTAATGCTGTTGTCAGTGGTCCAAAAGATATAACGAAACAGATAACTGGATGGGAGGAACCATCACCACCACCCCAAAGACGTAATATACCCAACTACGATGATGGCACATCGCTTTGGGGTCAACAGGCTCGTGTTCCTGGTGGCGGCAATGGTGCCCATTGGAAGGACATGACAGATTCAATGAGTCGAAGCCATTTAATGCAGCGCCCGCAAAATCCAACTGGCGGTGTTGGTAATGTTCCAGTTGGTGGTGGTGGTGGTGTCGGCGGTGGAAATCCCAATAATCAAATGAGTGGCGTTGTTGGCCCACAGACTCGACTGACCAACACCATTGGTGGCGGTCCGAGTGGTGTTGTTGGCAATCAGCATGGCAAGCCCGATGCAGCTGCAATGTGGGTTCATCCAAATAACAATAGAAATGCTGCAGTTAGTTCTTGGGGTGATGATAGCCACAACGTCGGCGTTGGTGCTAATGTTGTAGCCGGTGTTGGCAACAATTGGACTGTCGAGGATAAATCAAATACTGGACTCAACTCGAATTCTTGGAACGACTCGCCTTCAAGTGGAGGCGGTGGTGTCGGGGGTGGTGTTGGTGGCTGGGGTAAGCAGAACAAAATGTCTTCAACAAATCCAGGTGGTTCCGGATGGAGTAACGCTAACACTGCTACTGTAAACGTGGATGGCGGTGATCTGTCTGCGGATTGGCCACATGGTGGTGGCATCGTTGGCAAAACACAGCAACAGCAGCAGCAAAAACTTGTTAACGTTTTAAACACGGATATGATAAAGCAAAGCAAACAATACCGTATTCTAGTTGAAAATGGATTCAAAAAAGATGATGTGGAAAGAGCTTTATTAAGTGCTAACATGAATATCGAAGATGCAGCCGAAATGCTGCGTGCCAATGCTAATTCCACGTTGGCCATGGAGGGCTGGCGTCGTCACGAAGAAGCCCTCGGTTCCTATGCTGATCATTCAAATGCAACAAACAGTGGGTTCCCACAACGCTACCCGGTTGGTGGAGCACAACCATCGATGTCATTTCCTCCGGTATGTTAATATGTATTCAAAGTATAAATAATTCTACATTTTATATTTAGTATCAAAGTAACAAAATTCATACATTACAATACAATACATTACACAAAATATTTTTGTTCTATGTCGAGTATGATATTTCCAATTTTGGTGTCTTCCAACAAGACACCGATACCAAAAACACAGTAGATTGAGGGAAACTTAATTTTGGATGACAGGAGTAGAAATAATATAGTAACCTTCGCAAGCTCCCGATCTTAGCCCAATTAAAACTATGTAGTCCGACTTTAATAATAGCATGCCCCTAACAATCCCATTGCATTGTATGCAAGTAAGTCTCTTAGTATCAGTGCTACTTTAAAAGTTTTAAAATGTTTAAATCAGCCAGATAGCACTGGAACAATCTGTTGAAATGCGTAGTATGCAAGTGGTAATTGAAACTTAGCTAAAGCACTATGCATGACTGCAATAGTATTTAATATTCGGAGAGCCGAGGATAACCGTATTTTCTTGTTTATATTATATTAAAAAACACCACATAGGTCTCAGAATTATTTAAACTCGATTTTTTGCTTACAAAACAATAAAACAATGTTTTCTATATTCTACAAAAATTTGGAACCGATCCGAGTTAAATTGCAAGAGATAGAGCCTTGGGAGTTCCGCTCATTAGAGTATTTCCTCTGACGCGTCGCAGTTAATCACGTTTTTCTCGGAAACGTGGTTTTGAAGTCGTGTGACACGATTTCTCGAAAAGTTTTGTATCGATTGTTTTAAACACAAATTCTACATGATCTAATCGCGAACATAAACGAAGGATTAAGGCGGTCTTCAAGTCTAGAAATCAAAATTTTAGATATGAAAAAATCGAAATTTTTTTTATTATTCGATGATAATGTAAACGAAGGATTTAGGCAGTCTTCTAGTCTAGAAATCAAAATTTTAGAAATTAAAAAATAAAATTTTTTTTATATTTTTCGATAAAATGTTCCCAAAATAAGTCCCCAAAATGATTTTTCGAAATTCGACATATTTTCGAAGTTACAGTTATTTTAGTGACGTGGCTGTTAAGGAACCATTGAGCGGATGTAAAACTTTGAATGGGTTTTTTTCGAAATCACATTTTTTAATACCGCGGTCATGATATCTCAAGTTCCAGTTGACCGATTTGCCTGAAGCTTGGCATGAGTATTCTTAAAACACACCTCTATGGCATGTTCCAACAAAATCTGTACATTTTAATTTTTAACATGTTTACAAAAATTTTTAAAAGTTAAAACACTAGTGCAAAAAATCGAACTAATTTTTACAAAAGTAACCATTTTATAAAAAATTTGTTTTTTCAATTTTTTTGGTTAATGCCATTAAGACATTTATTATCTTTAAGATTTTGTTAACTTTTATTTTTTTTTTTTATCACTACAAGGGTTGCAATCGTGTCGACGAGGACACTGCCCTCCCGCTTCAAGATCGATTAACTCCGAGAAAATTTATTTAATAGATAGTAAAAATATATATAGTTTTTTTTTACACGGCGTGAAACACTCCATATTCGGCAATCAAGACTAGAAGACTCCCTTAAGTATTTAGTCGACTTTAAGTATTTTTTATTGAACAGTTTTTGTTAAAATTTTCGTCAAAAACGAAATTTTCATTTTAAAACTCTGCCAAAAACGGAAATTTTAATATTTTTTATTTTACTTCGTTCAAATTCAAGTATCTACTAACAGAAATATATTTTTATTTTTATTTCGGATGAAAGCGACCGTTCAAGATTAAATTTGTAAAGTCGTGAAGTGTTATTTCATTGAACAAAATAACCCTCTTAAACCGCTTAACCCCTTAATGATCTCTTATTTAGCTTTGGATAATTTCAACTAATTGGTTTCATTATTTGTATTTAGAATAACGTAATGACCACCGTCACTGGTAGCAACAATCCCAATTTGGCTGCATTACAAGTGCAAAAATATTTAGGTCAAGGAGGACCTCACAATGTTGTCGGAGCTGTTGGAGGTGGAGGTGGAGGTGGTCCACAGTCGGTTAATGCGAATTCATCAGTTGCTTTTTGTCAAAGTGCATCGAATGCAGCGCCAGCGGTTAACATCGCATCCAATAATGCCAATAATCAACCATCTGGACAGCATATTCGAATGCTTGGACAGCAAATCCAATTGGCAATTCACAGTGGTTTTATATCCAGTCAGATTTTGACACAACCGTTAACGCAAACAACATTAAATCTATTGAATCAACTACTTAGCAATATAAAGGTAAGTTTTAATCATATATTAAACTATGCGATTATCGCATGCTTATGTAATTAAAGTATCTAAAAAAAACTTGTAATAAATATAATTTCTTAATTTTTTCTGATAGCATCTTCAAGCAGCCCAGCAATCTCATTCTCGTGGCAGCAATGCTAATCCAATGGCGGTTAATGTTGCCATTGCTAAGTATAAGCAACAAATCCAGACATTACAAAACCAAATAAATGCACAACAGGCTGTTTACTTAAAGCAACAAAATTTACAAAATTCACAGCAGCCACAACAACAGCAGCAACAACAGCAACAGCAACACTCATCTGGGCATTTGAATAACTCAGGAAATGACTTTTTGAGGAATCACGATGCAATAGGTACCCTACAGGGCAATTTTTCTGAGCTCAATCTTAATAAGGTGTGTACTGGAAAATGGTTTTCTTATGACTAACATTAACTTATATAATCAAATGTGGAAACGACTTCAATTTTTAGCAAAGTGGGTATCAGGGTGCACCCAATCAGCAATCCCGCTTAAATCAATGGAAGCTTCCAGTATTAGAAAAGGACAGCATGACTATAGATAGTACGGATTTTTCACGTGCTCCAGGTGCAACAAAACAAAATTTATCGAGCAACTCAAACAATATGGGTCCCTTGGGCTTACAAAATGATGGGTAAGTGATTATCACAAAGTTAATATTGGTTTTGTATTTTTGTGTAAATTATATATTTATTTTTTCGTTTTACATCTAGAACTTGGTCAACTGGACGAAGTATTGGTGATGGTTGGCCTGATACATCAAATGATAATGAGAACAAAGACTGGTCAGTTGCTTCAACAGCAGCTGCTTATACTGATTTGGTGCAGGAGTTTGAGCCAGGAAAGCCATGGAAGGTAACTGTAGAAATGCATTATTTATCACATAACATACCCCAGCAGAAGTTTATTTTTAAGGGTTCTCAGATCAAAAGTATTGAAGATGATCCCAGCATAACACCTGGCAGCGTTGCTAGATCTCCATTGTCCATTAATCCGACGCCAAAAGATGCTGATATTTTTGCCAATACTGGCAAGAGCTCACCGACTGATTTGCCGCCGCTTAGTTTATCATCATCAACGTGGAGTTTTAATCCAAACCAAAATTTCCCTAGGTAAATTTGAATAAACTAAATTAATTTGTTGGGTATTATACAATTTATGGTGTGGTAATTGCAGTTGGTCAGACAACACTCAACAATGTGCCACCTCAGAACTTTGGACGAGTCCTTTAAATAAAAGTTCATCGCGAGGACCTCCACCCGGATTGAGCAGTAACAAATCTGGCGGTGTAACTCCTACAACAGCATCATTAGCAACCGTTGCTGGCAGTTCTAATGGCTGGCTACCAAATCGGGGCGTTCCCAACACTAGCACCACATGGAGTGGAGCTAACGCTTCTTGGAGCTCCAGTTGGTTGCTTCTCAAGAATCTTAATGCTCAGGTATGTAAGACAGAACCTTTCGTCGTTTTTTATATAATCAATACATTGCCGACAACACTATCGTATTAAAGTCAAATTGTTATTAAATCAGTGCAAGAATTTCAACAAAGTCCTACTGGTTACACTTAATAGTTTTTCGTTATAATTAGTTAGTTAATTATTGTTACTTAATGGGGTCAGAATATCTTCAACTAACTTTGTATATGTAAACATGAATAGTGAATAAAATAGCTTTATTCTAGACATTGTTGAATGATTAATATTCTTGTTTTGTGCTTTTAGATTGATGGCTCTACACTACGTACCTTGTGTATGCAACATGGACCTCTTGTTATTTTTCATCCATATTTAAACCAAGGAATTGCCTTATGTAAATACACAACAAGGGAGGAGGCTAATAAAGCCCAAATGGCTTTAAACAACTGTGTTCTGGGCAACACGACCATATTTGCTGAATCGCCAAGTGAGAATGAGGTGCAAAATATACTGCAACATTTGCCACAGGCTCCGTCCTCAAGCAACTCGGCAATATCATCAAATGTTGGCAATGGAGGTTCTATTGTTAACAACAGTAGCGTTAGCTCTGCAACCGTCATTGCAACAAGCAATGCTGCGAACAACAGTAGTAACACTAACAGCACCAATCCCAATGCCAATACAATTACCAACAATGGCAGTAATAATGCGATTGTTGGAACCAATAACTCAAGCGGATCATCGGGCTCAGTTGTAGGTCCAAGTGCAAGTGCCGGCGGTACAGGCTCCGTCGTTTCAGTTGGAAGCAGTGCAGGATCTGGAAGTGGAAATGGCAGCACTAGCAGCAACAATAGTGTTAGTGTTAGTACCAGTAATGTTAATGGGGTAGTGACAAGCGCTAACAGCAGCAGCAATAATGCAGCCAAAAGCCAAGGCGGCACTAACATTACCATGACAGGTGGTCAGTCCAATGTTTCTACTGTTGCCGCTGGCAACAATTCAACCTGGCGACAACAAACTCAAAACCAAGCTCTACAGGGCCAAAATAGACCAGCTGGAAGGGAAGCTGACTACGATTATATATCTCAATTCGTTTGTTCCATTGTTGATGATTAGTGTGAAAGTAATGAAGACGAGATAGACGATAAAGATAGAAATGATGAGAATATGTGAATCAGCACCCACACAGATAATAACACGGAGACAAACACACATACTCACAATTTCGCTAGCAACTCACACAACAGACTAGAAGATTCAAATGATTGATTCAGTATGGAGCGCGCATAAAACCATATTATGATGTATGAAGTATATAAAGTGGATCGACTGATAAACGAATGGACTTAGAATTTTGTATGCCTGTAGATTTATTTTTTTCCTTTTAACGTTCATAGAATTTAGGGCCTGTATATGTAAGAACAAAAGCGCGATATACAAAAGCATCGGAAATAATTTCATACTTAACATACATACCTTAGAAATTTATAAACTACGACGTATCCATTGCAGACGACATATACCATAAACAGGAAGAGAAACAAAAATATGTTTGGAAAAGAGGTTCGGTCTACAATTTAATAATTTCCTTGTTATTCTTACACATTACAAAATTGTAGAACGAAAATGCAAGAATCGATTATGTAAAAGTTTAAGCAGTTGAAAAGTAAATCAATGTATGAACAGACTTTATACACACACATGCACACAAGAAATGATTTTTTTAACTTTTGATTTTAACTTTTGATTATTTTCTTTTGTATTTCTAAAAACAACAAAAAGGATATGAAACAACAAAATTTACCTGTGTTATATACATTATAGGAAGTTATAATCAATTACGGTTTTGCTTTCACTAAAGCATTCCCACCGAAAACAATTCGGTTTAACATAACAATACATAATTAGCTCACAATAAAAATACCAATGAAGTTAATTAGAAAATCAATCGCCTTTAAATATATACATATGTATATATATATATATATATATATATATGTTCTATTTTGAAAGCCTATAGTGATAGAAAAACTATTTGGGCACAGAATGATTAGGTTACAAAATTGCATAGTTGCATTCACTTCGTAACGCAGGTATTCTGTTATTAATTTAAAAAAAACAACTAAAGTTAATGGTAAAGATAAAGAGAAAACCCATTTAATGAATATACTTAAACTATAGTATAGAAACATTTGCAGCTGTAAAACTACAATTTCTTGAAATATTACAAATAATATCAAAATCATTAATATTAATCCGAAATACATATTTTCTCAACAATGGATTGTTTTTAGCGGGGTTTTGCATGCACTGAATGTCGAACTTTTTCAAGTAAAATCATAATTTGGCAATTTGTTCATAAATTTCTTCAATATGTCTGAAAACCGCAAAAGAATGTGTTATTTACAAATAGTAAAGATCAATTGTTTTTAAATATAGTGTAACAATCCAGATACCAATCGGTCCGTAAATCGTAAACAATGGTTCCTTTTCAGGTTCGCATCGACAATTGATTTTGATTTTTGGCCTATAAACACTGAAAAACCAGCAAATGGTGATAAAATATTTTGGATACAAACAATGATAACAAAAGCACATAGTTTGTGGAAAATGGTCTTTGTAGTGATCAATAAATGAGATTGGTCAACAAAGTTTTGCCTCTAGAGCCCTCCATATATATATATATATATACATATATATATATATATATGTATATATACAAGGTATTCTATAGATACTAACAGCTATAGGTGTGTTTGTTCATTCATTATTAAAAATAAAAAAACAATCTTACTGTTAGTTCGATTTTAAAACGGATTCCAGTTGCTGCCGGCTTAGCCTTAGCTCAGTAATACTATATAAACGTAGCCTAAAATCAATTAATTAAACATAATACAAACAAATAAATATACAATGAACGTGGTATCGTTAACAATAGCTTTTAAAATTGATCCAATAAGTGTATGTATTTAAATGGAATATGTAGTTTTCTTGTATCAGTACATACTGCTTTGTAATTTTAAACGGGTTGAACATTTAGTTGATTTAAACATTTTAAATATTGTCATTCAAATCGCTCACATGGTGTATACATTATATACAGTTGGAAGCAATTACGTGTGTGTGTGTAAAGTATACACTGAGTACATAGTATGCATGCACGTAAGTTGGTACCTGAAGGGGAAATCCCAGCTTTTTCTAAAGTTGTTTTTCTGCTGGTTCTTTTTTCATGTTTGGTAAAATTTTTGAAAAGATAGAACATTTGTCAAAACGATAGATCGACGGACTCACTGTATGAACCTTGCTTAGCTCGATTCAGTACACATACTTGCTATTCTTCGTGTTTGGATATAGTACTGGCTCATATTTTTACTCCATCAGCACATACACACACACACACAGATGTGGACATTATTTAAAAGATGAGAATGTGGCACGATGTTGCAAATTGTGCTTGCACTCGACTTAATTATGATTAGAAAAGTAATTTATCACTTTTATTATTTCGCGAAATCTTTAAGTAATTACAAAGATCGCTGAATGCGATAGCAACATTCAAAGATACGTGTACATACATATTTAACCCCCATAAATATGAAAACTGTGATTTAATTCATGATTTCACCGATGTCAGGAACACCCCAAACTGAAGGCAATACAATATTTTAGAATTACCAGCCATTTTATAATCCAGTGCTTGTACATATATTTACAAATAGTATTAAAAGAAGTTGTTACTTTTGATGGAGTTGCTGCTTGTTCAATAAGTCGAAAATAGAAAAATATTGAAAATATATTGTATCTGTGTGTGTGCGCGTGTGTGTGTATGTATATGTAACTACGTACTGCATACTTGCACATTATATTTTATATATATGTAATACATTGCATATGCGAAGTAATTCATAAGTTTAGCGCGTTTACTAAATTAGGCATGTTATCAATAACTACAACTGCTTAAAAAATAAAAAGTATAACAACTATATTTATAAAACTATAAAAAAAAAATAAAATAAGAAAAAAAAGACGTCATACCCCAAATATGTAATAGAATTGATTTGTAGTATAAATGTGTTATATGTGTAATTAAATTAATGGCGAACAACTATTTGAAAAGAAACAAAAAATATAAAGTTAGTGACTACTGGTTATAAATTAATATATAAATATCATAAACATTTTCGCATAATCGATTAAATACGATACTTACATCTAAAGATAAATAAATGTGTAAGTATTAAGATACAATAATTTTGATTCGTGTATGTTAAATATTCATACGACGTACAACAAGGCAACATATGTACTTGTATTTCAACCTAAAGAGAGACAAGTGCGAAAGAGAGGTTAATGCACGCAAAGAAAATCAGTTATTCATTTAAGAGACACACAAGAGACAATTTATCACATACCCAATACATACATATAACACTTATTTAAAATAAGTCTTTGAAAATAAATATTTTAAAATCAGTGTATCCTTGGGTTTGCGCTTTAATTAATTTCAACGAATGTACGTAAAAATTATGACCTCAGGGTAGGTCATCATTATGTTCCTTTTCGTAATTGGGTGTCACAGATGTTTAACAAACGCAATATACCCTCTCACAAAGTATAAAGAGAGCACGCTAATGCATTTATATGGATTCCTCTTTTTTCAGTCAGATAATTCGCAGTGTAGTTAAACAAACTGCATAAACTAATAATGTCTTTTGGGACTTTTATTCTGATCAGCCTAAATCTATTCAACGTCGTAATACCAACTCCGGTGATTCGAGTTGGTAAGTACACTCCACTTTTAATAAAAAAGCTTAACAAGTTATAAAGTAATATATGCCACGTTGAAGAAGATTTATAACACACGTTTACTTTCTAAGCTTTCTGTAAACTTAATATATAAATGTTTTCTTCTAAAAAAGGCGCCCTATTTCCAAGAGAATCTGAAGATCACATTAACTATCCGGAAGTAGCTTTCCAATATGCTGTGCATAGGCTTAATCTTGATAAAAGTCTTTTAACCGAGACTCATTTGGTGCACCACATTCAACATCTCAGTATGGACTCCTTTCAGGCCGTACAAAAAGGTATGCTATCTGCGTTGGCATTTGTTGTGATTATACTCCTAATGATATTTTACCGAAATGTTACTAGTTTGCAATCTAATTCATGTTGGGGTGCAGGCAATATTCAGTCCGAGTAACTCTGTTCTCTCCACTCATATAAATTCAATTTGCGATGATCTCGATATACCCGATATAGGCATAGGTCGTTCAACCCAGGATTTTGCCATCAATGTTCATCCATCTCAGTCACACGTTAATCGAGCTTTCTTTGACGTAATCCGATATTTGAATTGGACCAGATTTGGTATTCTTTATGAAAAGGATCACGGTAACTATGTTTTCAGTCTATATTATACCATTGTATTAATATTATTCTTTGCAACTTTTCAACAAATTCTTAAGCTAAATAGTTAGCCGTGGCAGATTCCGTAAAATATGTTATATGCAGACCAGATCAGCATCAGCAATCACGTAGTTATGTCCGTCTTTTCTTCTGGTTTAATGCAAACTTGTCTCTTTTTTAGAACCCCTACTCAAAAAGAATACAGGAGTCTATTAGGTTTGTCCGAAGCGAATTGTGCGTAAAAGGCAGGAGGTGGCTTTTCCGACCTTATAAATATATGTATATTCTTGATCAGCAACAAGAGCCGAGTCGATATAGCGATGTCTGTCTCTATGTATAAACACCTAGATGGTAGACTCTTTAAGAGTTAGAGCCACCAAATTGCGAATGAAAGTCATTTGTTGGTGTACGCAGATCAAGTTTATTTCAGTTTGTTGGTTATTAATATATCCCATGGCTGTTATAGCAACTAAATGAGGAACGAAGTTGTACTATTTATTACTAAGATATTTTAATAAATTCAGACGAAGAAAAAAGTTTTGAAATCTTTCCAGTTTATTGAGTTATTAGGGTATTGGATCTGTATGGGTATTAAATTAAATATTTGGCATGCCAAAGATAGCAGTTTTTTGTTGGTCTTAATTATTTTTACCTCCCCTCAGGTATAATAACATTGAATCAACTTTCTCGATTGGTGCAGGCCGAAGTTCATATTCGACAAGTTACCCCCACTTCATACTTGTCGGTTCTTACCGAGTTTAAAAACAAAGAAATTCACAATATTTTGATTGACACAAATTCATCTGGAATTTCAATATTATTGAAAAATGTAAGCTAAAAAATATCAAATACTACAGAAAATGTAGGAACAACGCATCTGACAGTCGTTTAAACTGACTGACCTGACGTTACTATTTACTTGATTTTAGCTTTACTTGTTTGCTGGTAAATATTTCCTCTTTATTTTTCAGATACTTCAGCAGCAAATGAATGAGTATAAATATCATTACTTATTTACCAGCTTCGATTTGGAAACTTTTGATTTGGAAGATTTCAAGTACAATTTTGTAAATATAACCGCATTTCGGTTGGTTGATATGAGCGATGTTGCGGTCAAAGAGATTCTCAAAGATATTGAGTCCTTCGATCGTCAGATATTAAAGCGAAATGAATCATTTTATAACATAAAAAAGTCGGTTAGCATTGAGGTAAACGTTTCTATGTCGATCCAATTCTGAATTGTTTGTGTGCTATATGTGTACAATTATAGACAGAGGCAGCTCTTATGTTTGACTCAGTATATGTCTTTGCCATCGGCCTGCAATCAATATACCCATTGATCCAACTTTCAAATTCCACATGTGAAGACGAACTGCCCTGGAACGGAGGTCTCAGTCTTATTAACTATATAAATGCGGTATATTTTTGACTATTTTTCACTTTTTTAAAATATGCATAATCATAATCGTAATTAATCACTCAGGGCTAATAGATTTATCAAAAGCGAAATGTGCACAACTAACAAAAATGTAGCCGACAGCATATATATATTATCAGCTTCTACAATCGAGTTTGCTCTGCGTCTAACCAGCCTAACAATTTTTATATTCAAAATAAACTATAAGAAGGGCTACAGTCCTGCGAGCGGACTGTAGGAGACTCACATTCAAATAGGCATTTTTCGACCGATTTGTCTTATCGGAGTATTGGAATATAGTTGTGGGGTCCGGATCAAACTAAAATAATCATGACATAATATGTATGAGATTGATGGCGAACCGTCAACTTACATACTATATAAATTACCCATTTTTCGACCATTTGTCATGTGGAAGCTATAGGATATAGCTGTCCCAGGTGAATCAAAGTTGGTAAAAATAGTTACAATAGTATTATTGTTGTTAGTCAGTTAGTATGTTTTGAAAACGATTTTTGAACATTTACGGGAACGAAAGGGGCGTGGGAAAATTTGGAAACAATCTTTACCTGCGTACTGTATACAGGGACTTTTATTTCAAATTCGAGATTAAAGCGTTCATATGTACGGTCGAGCAGACCGACGTTGCCATTTCGACTCGGTTGATGATGTTGATGAATAATATATATATTTTATCGGTCGAAAATGCCTCCTTCTGCCTGTTGCACACTACGCTTCTGATAGACCGCTTCGTGATAGACCCTTTTACTCGTATTCAGTACGGGGTTTTTTAAAGGTGATGATGCCGACCTGGGCGATGAGCTTGAATGAGCCATATATATGTTATTGTACGCTTCTTAAACATTATATATATCCGTCATTAAAAATTAAATGGTTTGATACACAATTGCATAGATGGTTGGAAATACATTGTATTAAGTAGGCTTTCCTCATTTCAATGATTTAGGTTGAATGGAAGGGCTTAACAGGACCGATCCAATTCAAAGAAGGTCAACGAGTTCAATTTAAGCTGGATTTGATCAAATTAAAACAACATTCTGTTGTTAAGGTTGGTGAATGGACACCCCAAAATCGTCTCAATATTACGGAACCCTCATTATTTTTTGATGCCGGTTCTATGAATGTAACACTGGTTGTTATTACAATATTGGTATGTACAGTTGTATATTGATCGATATCTCTATCTTAGAAACTTATATTTACCTTCGATATAGGAAACACCTTATGTAATGATGCGTTATGGAAAAAATTATACAGGAAACGAACGTTTCTACGGCTTTTGCGTGGATATTTTGGAAACGATCTCGCGTGAAGTGGGATTCGATTACATATTGGATTTAGTCCCTGATAGAAAGTATGGAGCAAAAGATCCAGAAACAGGGCAATGGAACGGGATGGTTGCTCAACTCATGAAATATGTTCGTGTTGACTAAATTTCAGTTACATTATTAATAATTTTAATAAGATTTCTTTAGTATTAGAACTAACAAGAAAACCAATTGTTGAGCGAGCTGACTGTAAAACACCCTGTACTGATACTAGAGCGCATTGTCCATACAAATAAGCAATTTATACCAATTTTAAACAAACTGTCGTTTTATGGGAGCTATAGTATTTAGTGGACTGATCTGAACAAAATGTTATGAGGGTAGTTATAATCATGATGTAAACTTAATGTGTGAGGTTTTTACACATATCTTCTTACAAGTTACACTCTTTGACTGATTTGTGATATGGGAGCTATGGGATTCGGTTCAAACTTGGTAAGGATAGTAATAATTTTGCTACTAAACACGCCATTTGGTCAGGATAGTTCTAGTAGTTACCAAGCTGTGGTGTGTGAAAATAGTCTTTTTTACGAATTTAACGGGGGCGGGAGGAGACGTGGCAACAAATTGATAGTAACTGGATCGCGAACACTTTAATTCAAAATCTGGTGTCTGTAGAGCTCTTATCGTCTCTGAGATCCAGGGGTTCATTCACACGAACATCGCTATATCCACTCGGCTTACAAACCTAATAAACCTCTGTATCTTTCTAAGTGCGGGGTATAATTAGAATTTATAATTTGATTCTTATGGCGTTACAAAATAATAGCTAAAAGTCTAATTTGATATACATTGTATATTATGGGAACTGTGTTTCCAGAATTTATCAATGATGTCACTTAACTATTAAAATATTTATTTATTAGAAGGCGGATCTGGCAGTAGGATCAATGACTATTACTTACGCGAGGGAAAGTGTTATTGATTTCACAAAACCGTTTATGAATCTTGGAATTAGTATTTTATTTAAGGTATGTATATAAAATAAGTAATAACTAGATAGAAAAATACATGTTTCATAAAAGTCCGAGATAGTGAATATAGGTAATGTAGTGTTATCATGGTTAAGTATTGATTATCTAGTGTGAATATCGTAATTCGCTCTTCTTCCGTTAACAGTCATTTTATATTTCGAAAACGATGATTTTTTTTAATAACAAACACAATTTTGAATGCTTTCTGTTATTCAAGGTACCAACATCAGAACCAACCCGACTTTTCTCATTTATGAATCCATTGGCAATTGAAATTTGGATCTATGTTTTGGCAGCTTACTTGATCGTATCGTTTACTATATACATTGTTGCAAAATTATCTCCGATGGAGTGGCGTAGCATTAATCCCTGCGATTTGGATAACCTAACGATAAGCAATCAATTTTCGTTATCTGATAGTTTTTGGTTCACAATTGGAACACTAATGCAACAGGGGTCAGACATACATCCAAGAGCCGTCTCTACGCGTATTATTACCAGTATTTGGGGGTTCTTTTCATTAATCATAGTTGCTTCATATACTGCGAACTTGGCTGCATTTCTGACCGTTGAACGTATGATGAACCCCATTGAAAATGCCGAAGATTTGGCTAGTCAGACCGAGATCTCGTATGGAACCCTTGAAAGTGGATCTACAATGACATTTTTTCGGGTACGTTTGATTTTAGCATTTAGCAGACCTTTATTTTATGATCGTATTTTTAAGCTCAGTTCAAAACAAGAAAAAACGGTTATCTTCAGCTCGCCGAAGATTAAATACCCTTGCAGTCATAAATATTGCGTTAATTTGGTTTCAATCACCAATTATTTCTATGGTAGCTGTATGATAAAGAATTTAGATGAAATTTGGTCAACAAATGGGACACGTTTAGAAATTGATTCCCCGTAAATTTCGTTGAGATCGGACAATAGACACCGAAATTTTTCATACTAAGCATTTCAACCGATTGTTCCTATGGGAGCTATATGATATAGTAGTCCGATTAGGATGAAATTTGGTCAACAGTCGAAGAACGATTATAAATGCATATAGCGTAAATTCGGTCAATAGACACCGAAAACGTTCATACATTCCATTTCATTTTATGCATTTCGACCGATTGCTCCTATTAAAGCTATATGATATAGTGGTCCGATCTGTTCGATTTTTAAAAATGATTTGCGTGCAGAGAGAATACACCAAGTTTCACTAAGATAGCTTTAAAACTGAGAGACTAGTTCGCATAGAAACAGACGGACATGGCTATATCGACTCGGCTGTTGATGCTGAATATATATACTTTATGTGGTCGGAAACTCCTCCTTCAATGCGTTACAAACTTCGTAACAAAAACAATATACCCTCTGCAAGGGTATAAAAAAATTGACTTTTTAGTTGTTTATAATGATCAAGTCAATAATAAACACTTCTCTCGCTTGGTTAATAAGGATTCGATGATTGAAACCTACAAAAAAATGTGGAGAATAATGGACAACAAGAAGCCTCTCGCATTTACAACAACTTACGAGGATGGAATTCGGCGTGTTAACCAAGGGAACTACGCCTTTTTAATGGAGTCTACCATGCTCGATTATATAGTTCAAAGAGACTGCAACTTGACTCAAATCGGAGGCTTATTAGATACAAAAGGTATATTTATTATTTGATATTATGATACTATTTATAATACCATTAGATCTATATCAAATAACTTCAGTAGAGCCAATCGCTCAATGTCGGTGATCAGTCGGAAAAACTATTACTATATATAAATTTAATAGATTTTAACCAAACTCACACATTATCTGTATATCATGATATAGTAGTCCGATTTGGATGAAATTTGGTCAACAGTCGCAGAACGATTAGAAATGCATAGGCGTGAAATGGTTAAAATCGGTCAATAGATACCGAAAATGTTCATACATTTTGTCCGATTTTTACAAATGATCTGCGTGCAGAGAGTTCTAGTGTTTTATATACACATATTTCTGCCAAATAAAATAAAATTTTTAAACTTTAAAGGATATGGTATTGCCACGCCAAAAGGATCTCCATGGCGTGACAAGATTTCGTTGGCGATATTAGAACTTCAAGAAAAGGGAGATATTCAAATGTTATATGATAAATGGTGGAAGAACACAGATGAGACGTGCACTCGACAAAGCAACAATAAGCATTCGAAAGCCAATGCCTTGGATCTCGACAGTATAGGTATGTATTGCCTTTTAGATTTTGCGAGCTAGAATTTTATACTGAGGTACAGTTGAATTTTTCTGAAAAATTTAATATAAAGCTTAACTCATTCTATTAATTTTCAAAATGTTTGACTCCATAAAGTATACATACTCTTGTCCGTTATCACCAAATAAACGCCTGGATTAACGCGTCATGCAGATCACGAATATTTCAAATTTTGAACTCAATAGAGGCGTATTCTAAAAATCTTTAAAAACTATTCATTTAGCTATATCAATCAAATAGGTATAATAACATTAAAATCATCCTGTCCTGATTTTGTCTGCGTCACACAACCATAGTATTTTTAATGTTTAAATCTATAACAATTTATAACTATAAACATCTGGACCAAAGATGTTTTGTATCGCACTACTTAAGGGTTTAGCTCCACGAATTAAGTCCATTGAATATGTGATTTAGATGAACAAATGAAATTGCTAGGAGTTAGAGGTGGAGAACTTTCGACAGTGGGTACCATCGATTTTCGACGATAGTACCGATAGCGCCATAGCTTATTCTCCACCTCTACTAGGAGTACAATGTCTCTTACAGTCGGCTTATTCGACTGTAGAAATTCTTTCTAGTTTAAAATATCATTTGTGGTCTGCAGGTGGCGTTTTTGTCGTGCTGATTGCGGGAATTCTAGTTGGCTTTATCGTTGCGTTTATTGAATTTTTAACCCATTTTCGAATGCAAGAAAAGTCAATGAGAATCAATCACGGAATCTGTAAACATTTTCGAAACTCGCACTCAAATACCGGTGATCCTCAGAGTTCGTACTTAGATAAGGATTATCTCTCTCCGCCGCGATCTTTTTGGGTTGAAATGCTTGAGGAGCTCCGCTTTGCAATTTGGTGCACCAATAAACGGAAAAGACCTGAACTAAGCACATGCTGTGAAGAATGTCGGAGTGATTTATGAAACCTTAATATAAAAAACAAAATTGTACTTAGCAAAGTAATAAACATGGAGTACTAGCAATAGTAACAGTAATAATCATAATAATAATAATAATAATAATAATAATAATAATAATAATAATAATAATAATAATAATAAAAATAATAATAATAATAATAATAATAATAATAATAATAATAATAATAATAATAATAATAATAATAATAATAATAATAATAATAGGAAAGCAACAGGAAATAAATATTTTTCTCGTTTCCATCAATTGTTTTATTTATTACTACACGATTCACTTCGGCCCGCCAAAGACGAAATACAGACGATTATTACTAAATTCATTAAATTGTTTTGCTATGGCTTGCATTAATAGATATGTATAATATGTTATACAGTTATCAACTCAAGTTTCCTTGAACAACATTCTGCAAAGTTCGCCTCCGCTCCCATCACCACCACCTCCTCCAGATACCTTTTCACATAGTAACAACTGTCGGGATCGTTCGGCACTTTTCTTTTCATTGCCAATAATTCGTCGATTTTTTTGCTTTGTTTGCGTTGCCGTCCCGAATTGATATGATCTTGATGGCTCCCTCCATTTGGATATGCTTCCAAGTTTAGAGGATGGACTCGAAGTTGAAAGTTCCAAAGAAATGTAGTAGTTGAGTTTTGCCTCTATAGTGCTTGGTCGAAAAAGCTTCCTTTTCTTTTGTATATCTTGATTTTTAGAGATTCCTTTTTGGCTTGCATTCAGAGGATCCGATGTATTACTCTTTGATATTTGTAAAAGTTTATTTCCAATGCGCCTTATGAATGATTTTGTTTCAGTGTCAAAGTTCTTAATTTCATTTTGATTGATATTCCTTATCTCGTTCTTGTTTCTACTGTTGAAAAGTGAAAACTTTAACCCATCGCCACTTCCGCTTGCAACATTCTCATTGTCATTCTCGTTATCATTATAAAATTCATTTTGGTAAAATGTTTTATTATCATCATCATTATCGTCCGATTCAAAATCCGAGTTTATTTCTGTGTTTTTTTTTAGATTTTTTTCCAGTTCGTCTTGAAGATTTCTAGAATATTTTGAATGTGTTTGCACTTTCAATGTTTTCCTATCATTCATTGGCATCGGTGTTTCTGAATATAATTCATCTATGTAAATATGTGGCGCTTCCTTTTGTAACTCGTCATAATTTGAGTAGTTTTTTATTTGATCGGATGTTTGATTTATTATAATGGAATGCGTATGGTATATATTCTTAAAGTTTGCCGAATTAGACACTTGAATTTCATTTCCGGATTCTGAATTTATCGAATAGAAGTTGTGTTCGGCTTCATTTAAAATGCAAAGTATTATTAAAAGCCCAAGAACTCCAATTGTCAAAACCAAACAGAGGACCGTAATCGCTATATTTTTATTAGAAAATCGTGAAAATATCATGGCACCAAAAGTAGTTAGCCGATTAACTGAAAGAAGAAGACATTTAATAATAACTTGAAAAAAAATTTCCACTACGCTACATGTACCCCTGTACATAATTTAGTAAAGTTTTGCAAATGTTCATTTTGACTTCATTTTTCTTTTTGTAGTACTGAATTATTAAACAGTATGTTGAACATTTGAACATAGACTAAATTTATGTAAACTTACTTGCTGCTTAGCCTTCTAATGTAATATTATTTTAGTAGTTTTTTCAGAACGCTTTTAAACTGTTAATTATACGAACAAATATTAATACAATAATGCCTGTTCTGTGTTCTTTCTATCTATCTATGTATCTTTCTCCTATTGGTCATGCGCAATGTCCTCGACTTTGTTTTGGGTATACTTGGAGTAACTAGGATTTTACAAATTAAACTCTTTTTGAATATAATATTGTGTTAATTAGTATTGGCCTTAGGTATTGCAATAATATTTTTTAAATTAATTACAATTTTCTAGTCGAATTTAATATACATTCTTTAACGTCCCTTTACATATAGTTACTTATACTTTATAGCTAATTGAAACATGCGCAGTAATCCTTACTATATATCTCTCAAAATATACCCGTTACTCGTAGAGGAAAAGGACATACTATAATTGTTGGAATGTTTGTTATAGCAAAAAGGCATCAATAGTTGAGTCGATATAGTCATGACCTTCTGTCTGCCAGTTCGTCCATCCGTCTATATGTACATAGGGACCACAAAAACATTTAACTGTCTGAAAGGTTTGGAAATTATAGGTGAAATACAAATTAGCAAGTTTTTTTGGTTTGGGCGTTCTATGTTCATGCAAAAGTTAAACAGGTTTTTGTATAAAAAATATTTTGTTAGCTATATGAACCTAGTTTATACATGGACCATGTTGGATCCTATTGTTACAACTTTATAGATAGCTTTTTTAGATCCCGTACTCTAAAAAGAATAGAGGAGTCTAATAAGTTTGTCAGAAGCCAAATGGGCGTAACAGGTGGAAGGAGGTTTTCCCACCCCATAAAGTATATATATTCTTGATCCGCGTCAGCAGTTTACACCAAATTTGGAATGAAAGTCTGTCCTAATGTCAGGCAGATCAAGTTTATTTCATATTGTTGTTACGCCCCGCCATAACTTCGAAACGTCTAGAGCTAGCGTAATCTATACAAGTTCGATGCGGATGGGACAACTATAACCTATAGCTCCCATAGGACAATTCGTTCGAAAATTGTTCTTTTGTGTTAAGACAAGTAGTGATCGTCATCATTACAAATTGCTTATACTATCTTCAAAATATGAGTTAGTATGAAAAATTTGTTTGTTGACCAAACAAATTTAATAAAAATCATTCGTCAATGAACATCCAAATTGGACAAATATAATCTGTCGAAAACATGCTATAAATATGAATTAGTATGAAAATTTTCAGTATTTATGAAGATACCTTAATCTTAAATTACCTTTAGTGTTCATCACCTAAACGATTGCACTAATATTATCCCAATAATAAGAACTTATTGTAATTGAGTAACGGGTATCCTATAGTCGCGAGCATTCTAACTTGTCGCTAAGCATTCTAACTTCTTTTGTTTCACCCTTTAACTAAGACCTTCGATAAAAGATTTTTTTAACTAAATCATAAGATCTGATGGAAACGATGCAAGATTTGTAGAGAAATTTGTGCACCAACAGAAGTGAACACTAACAAAACAATAAAACCGACTGTGGTCATATTTAATATGAATAAATCTTTTTAGACCCCGTACTCTAAAAAAGAATAGAGGGGTCTATTAAGTTTGTCTAAAGCGAAATATGCGTAACAGGTGGAAGGTAACAGGCGACCATATAAAGTATATATATTCTTAATCAGCATCAACAGCCGATTCGATATAGCAATGCCCGTCTGATCATATGAACAATGGAACTATTTAACAACAAGATTTAGAGACACCAAATTTGGAATGAAAGTCCGTCTATATGCCAGACAGGTTAAGTTTATTTCAATGTTGTTACACGCCCTTAACCGCCCCTGCAAATTTTGAAAAATGATTTTCATTACACTACAACTTTAAAACTATCAGAGCTATCGTGACAAAATTCATATATGGTACGATTATAACTATTCGCACCAAGTTTGATCAGGATCAGACATATTTATACTATAGCTCCCATATGAGAAATCTGTCGAAAATTAGGGAATGCGCACTAGAAGGAGTATGGGGTCTTTTACAGTCGGCTCGCTGTAGCCTTTCTTAGTTGTTTTAAACTTGTTTTTATAATGAAATTTATTTTTCCATTGAGATTGCGTTTGAAAACATCTTTCATATGACAGAAATTCTTTGAGTTATCTCATAGTTGTACATTTTCTGTGTACATGTTCATGCATATGTTTGGACTATACTTTTGCTCTTTCTGATGTTTACTCCTCAGCCCGTCAAATAGAACATAATTTGAAGCCCGCATAAAAATAAACTAGGCTTCACATAAATGCACGTACATAAATAATAGTATATACTACATACTACGATATGGCAGCAAGTTTTCGTTCATGTACTTATCTAATTACGTTTCAAACCATACATCCTCCGAGGTGTGTATGCTGTGTTTGCCGCCATTTTATACTTTAAAGGCTTTATGTATTATTGTTATGATAATTCCCTAGATAATGACCTATTTATACGCTTTTACGATTCTAATACTCCATATTATATATATCATATACATATATATATATATATATATATATATATTATTTATTTAAAGACTTTCTAAAAGCGTATTAATTTTAAAATTTGAATTTTAAATATTTTTCCAAATGGAATCGAAACACTTTTAGTAAACCTCGGATAACAGAATGCAACTAGTCTACAAAGTAAAATGTAAGTGAGTGCCGGGTAGGGTGACCTATAATGGGTAATCGGATCTTAAATTTGTTATATGCAGCGCTGCCGGCGTTTTTGATACCCTGTGGAGGGTGTGTTGATTTTGTTAAAAGTTTGCAACAGCCAGAAGGCACCCTGTCCAATACAATTAACAATTTATACAGCCGTGTCGCTTAGTTGGTACTATTATATAGGTATTCATATTAGATAACATAAACATGCAGTCTAATTTGAGTAGCTGTTTTTCAAGACATACTCTCAGAAGGTAAGTAATTGGGGAGTTGTAATAAATAACGACGTGTAAATTTAAAAATAAACCATCACCAGGCATTTGACCGCTACATTTTTATTAAATAAAAAAGTCCGAAGTATGGCTTTATCAGAAGGAAAGCGCCTTAGTTCTTTGCATTTTCAAGTTAAACCCAAATGATGCTGTAGTCCCTTAGAATTCAATAGTTAAACATTTTCAGAGTTTAATCATTTGAAGAAGATGCATACAGCGAGGTGTAAATCGCTACAAAAAGACATCTTTTGTTACTTTTAAAAAAAAGTTATTTAAAATAACAATTTTTATTGAAGAGTTAGGGAAGTGTAATTTTGAGAGTCCCATTAAGTATACGCTGGTTGGGTGAGCTCAGCACAACTTTTTGTTATTTTTACCAGTGCTCACACCGTGTCCACTGTCCATAGTGGTTCAGAACCCTCTTAGTAAATCATTATTAAATTAAATTGTATGTACAAAAAAGTCAGTCAGCAGTTTTTCTAAGCTTCGTTTAAATTGCTCTCATCTCTAGTTTGATTGATGCATAAACTGCTGTTTTGTGTATTATATATGTATTTGTGTATCTGTTAGGCTGTGTATGTGATTATCTGAAAAAGGCCTAGGTGAGCAGATGCTGAAGCCGAGATCAAAATTTAGTTGGGTGTAGGCAAGTGATCCGTTTGGTTGTCAAGTGTGCTCGAAAAGTAAAAAGTGTAAAGTGTAGAGTCCTCTTTAATTTTTTCAAAGCATCGGGGAGATTTGAAGAGGGCGGCGATATATGAGAGACGTCCAAACAAATAGTTAACCGGTCAAATACTCCAACAGTTTTTTAACAATGCGCTTTCAGAGTTACCTTTTTCTATATTATTTGTTAGGCTTCAATTTGTTCGCTTTGCCTTTAGCAAGGCTTTAACAATTTAATTAAATGAGTGTTTAAAATTGATTGAACCCTTTTTTTTTATTTTTGCACATTAATAGATACAGAACGAAGATAGCTATCAAAGAGATCTATTATTAAAAACGAGACAAGAATACGGATTTAAAAAAGGGTCGTCACGAAATGTCCACTAGTTGTGGAAAAGATGGCAACGAAGGAGGAGATCGCCAAAAGCATTGCCAACTTGAAATGGATAAAATGGCATCGCCCAAAGACTTAACTAATCCAGGTCAATCGGTTCCGGAAACAGCAATCACACCTTCGAATCATCAAGTAAGTTAACAACACTAATAAAGGAAATACATTGATAACTAAAGTGTCGCCAAATCATGAATTTCTTTTCAAATATACAGTTCTTACAAATGGTGAAACATCTCGACATCTAGAACAATTCAAAAAATGTTCTTTTGTATCCAATTTAAAGTATTTTAAGAATTTTAGTTATATATGCACTTGAGTTGATAACTTTGTTCTTGAATTAAAAATTCTCTTTTATCTTTATTTTGTTTCTTGTTATCAGTCTAAGTAATTCCCATACACTTTCATTTCACAGTGTTTTTTATACTCAGAGGGTAAATTGTTTCTGTTACGAAGTTTATACATTCTGTCTGACCGTCTCTTGTTATGCGAACTAGTCCCACAGAGCTATCTTGATAATACTTAGAATAGAGTTGTATTTTCTCTGCACTCAGTTCTTAAATTAAAGTACATGGCTCCCATAGTAGCCAAATTTATTTAATACCCAATTCCATTTGCAAATCAAATTTCATCCACATCGAACTATTACGTCATATAACTGCACAAGGACCATTCGATTGTAAATACTCAGTACGAACCTTTTCATTGTCTATTGAACGATTTCAGTCAAATTCACACAATATGCATTTTTATCATTTCCTGCTAATCAAATGTCCACGAGATCGGACTATTTCAATGGATACACTCAGGTCGTCCGCCTTTAGCGGTTTCTTCTCATTAGTTTTGAAGCAGTTTTGAATTTACCGAATCTGGAAACCATTGTAGTGTCGTTTTAAATTTTAATAATAATATTTAAATAAATTGTAAATTGGATTTGTGTTTTGCTTTTAGCTAACTACAGTCCAGCTTCCAGACCGCGGAAGTTGGAGTTCTAAATTGGATTTCATATTATCTGTAGTGGGCCTTGCAATTGGTTTGGGAAATGTCTGGCGGTTTCCCTATCTATGCTACAAAAATGGAGGCGGTGCCTTTATACTTCCATATATATTGACATTGTTTCTAGCTGGTATTCCGATGTTCTTCATGGAACTAGCGCTTGGCCAAATGTTAACTATCGGCGGATTGGGTGTATTTAAAATTGCGCCAATTTTTAAAGGTACTTAAAATGTATTGCATAACATTGTTAAAAATTAAAGGTGTAATAATAATACAAATTGTAATAATATCTATTCATCTTGTTTAAGGAATTGGATACGCTGCTGCCGTTATGTCCTGCTGGATGAACGTTTACTACATCGTTATATTGGCTTGGGCAGTATTTTACTTCTTCATGTCGATGAGAACAGGTTCGCGAAGTTCTGAAATCTACTGATTTCTGATTCGCAAGTTCATAATGTTTAAATTGTTTGTGGTTTATCTTACTTTTTTCAGATGTACCTTGGCGAACCTGTAACAATTGGTGGAATACCGTTAATTGTGTCAATCAGTATGAACGAAAAAACTTGCATTGCTGGGATAAAATAATTAACGGAACTGCAAACAAAGTTTGTTCGGTTGCAGCCGCAAATATTTCATCTACGGAGCTAACAGATCCCGTTAAAGAATTTTGGGAGTATGTTAAACAAACTTATCTTTGTTTTGAACACGTTACAGTCTAGCTAAGCGAAAGTAAAAGATTCCGTTACTCTCGATCACTTGCACAATTGACTCATCCACTTTGCGGTTCAATTATAAAAATATCTATTAACAGACAAAGAACATGTTTTAAAGTTGAGTTCTTTAATTTGGGAGTAGTAGCAAGTTTTAAAAATCTAAGTTTCTCGGAATGTCCATAAATAAGTATTATTGCCTAACTGTTGAAATGAGAAATTATTGCCTTTATATATATGAGATTTCCAAATCTTATTTGTAAAATATTTGGTCCACTTATTAAAGAGTTCTGCTTCATAAAAATATTGTGACGAAATTCCACTAGCACTAAAAAAATCATAACTTATGAAACTTTATATTCAGACGACGGGCTCTACAAATATCCTCTGGTATTGAAGAAATCGGTAACATCCGTTGGGAGTTGGCTGGAACTCTATTACTTGTTTGGATACTATGCTACTTCTGCATCTGGAAGGGTGTTAAATGGACGGGAAAAGTTGTCTATTTTACAGCACTTTTCCCTTATGTTTTATTAACTGTATTACTGATTCGTGGCATTACTTTGCCTGGGGCCCTCGAGGGCATAAAATTTTATATTATTCCCAACTTTTCGAAGCTCTCACAATCCGAGGTATAATATTTAATATATAAATATAAATATAAAATAATGCATGAAGAAAAAAAATGTTTAATATTTTGAAATTTGAAGGTTTGGATCGATGCGGTTACGCAAATCTTTTTTTCATATGGACTGGGCCTGGGGACCTTGGTGGCCCTCGGAAGCTACAATAAGTTCACCAACAACGTATACAAGTAAGTTGCTCTGAAGAAAGTGAAATATCTTTATTTTGTCTAAAAGAGCATTTTCGAAGTAGCAAGTTGTAAATTGTTTTTATAACATCTTAACTTGGAAACTACTGGAGATATCTTACCACATTGACACAGTATACAGATACTATAACTATCCTCACTAAGTTTGGTCCGAATCGGACAATCCTATAGCTCCCATGGGACAAATCTCTCGGTGTAGTTTTAAACGAATTATTCAACTAAACTCACACATTATTTGTATATTAATGATTGCTTATTTGGCTTAGGTCGAACAACTGTGTCTAGCTTCTTTACGCCTGTTGTATAAAAATACTGTGCATTTTGAACTTTCAGAGATGCACTGATTGTTTGTACTGTAAACTCAAGTACAAGTATGTTTGCTGGATTTGTAATATTCTCGGTTATCGGATTCATGGCTCATGAGCAGCAAAGACCCGTTGCAGAAGTAGCAGCATCTGGTTAGTAGAATTAATCTTTTGATCTGTATATCATAAAATATTTGTTTTACTTTCCGTAGGACCTGGTCTGGCGTTTTTAGTTTACCCTTCAGCAGTGCTTCAGCTTCCTGGATCTCAAATTTGGTCGTGCCTTTTCTTCTTTATGTTACTTTTAATTGGCTTGGATTCACAGTTCTGCACGATGGAAGGCTTTATCACAGCCATTATAGACGAGTGGCCACAGCTCTTAAGGAAACGCAAGGAGATTTTTATAGCAATCGTTTGTTTCCTGAGTTACTTAGTGGGACTGACTTGCATAACACAAGTAAGTCACTAAATGTATAACCCTTGACCTGTATTTATAAAAAAGTCAAGAACACATAATGATTCGATAACAAAAGCTTGTTAGACATAGCACTCACATTTTGATTCCAAATCAAACTTACTGACTTAATTTAGGAAGTTTTCAAACACAAAACCTATAACCAAACCTAACTCAAATTAATATCGAGATTGATTTGGAAACATTAAGTGAGTAATGTTTAGCTTTGAATGTGAAACTCTTGATTTAAATTTATTGTACTTCAGTTCGGATTTTTGAATTTTTCTTTAATGTTCGTTCCTTGTTTTTAAGGGCGGAATGTACATTTTCCAAATTCTGGACTCGTACGCAGTTAGTGGCTTTTGTCTTCTTTGGCTTATATTCTTCGAATGTGTTTCAATATCCTGGTGCTATGGCGTTGATCGATTCTACGATGGTATTAAGGACATGATTGGATACTATCCCACGGTTTGGTGGAAATTCTGCTGGTGTGTTACAACTCCTGCCATTTGTTTGGTAAGTTCGCTAGTTGAATCGTAGGACGTTCCAAACAGATCATTCAAATCTCTTCTATTGTTTTCCTTTGTTCACAGGGAGTATTCTTTTTCAATATTGTTCAATGGACGCCCATCAAATATTTGGACTATAACTATCCTTGGTGGGCACATGCTTTTGGATGGTTCACAGCATTATCTTCCATGCTATATATCCCAGCATATATGGTCTGGTTGTGGAAAAGAACGCCAGGAGACTTGTGCGATGTAAGATTTAATGTATTTTGCTTAATGACCAATATTCTTGTTTTTATCCATTATTAGCATTGAACCTCGTAACATTTTCAATACAATACATAATTAATTTTTTCTTTCCAATTGTAGAAAATACGATCTATTGTTCGGATCGATGAGGACATTCCCCGGTTACGTGAAAAAATGCAGAGGGAAGCATATGCCAAAGAAATCGAGGCGGAATCATTATAGGTTAGCATGAACTGCATACATAAATTTAAAATATTGCTTGAAATTGGCTAATTTAATGTTTGCTTTTTTTAAAAAGTTATAAATAAGTTTGTTCTTTGCAATAATATTGTTTTATTACGTAAGATTGTAATGAAAAATTTGTTGTATTTAGATTATTGTAAAATATTGTCTTTAACCAATCAAATATGTAATGATCACTTCAGCTACATTCAACATCTTACAAAATGCAATACTAACTAATAAGTGTTAAAGTTAAAGTTGGTTATTATCATATTATACGGTAAATTGGTTTATTCTTAATATTAATATTTTATGTACGTCTTATTTGAAGTACATCAATGGCTTACTAGAATTTATGAATAAGTTAAATTTAAAATAGTTACTGTTTAGTTATAATTTACAAATGTATGTGCGACGTTCATATATATTTATATTTCATCTATAATGCAGCAAGGAACAGTTCTATTTAGTTATATATATGCAAATATATACATATATATATTTAAATATATAGATATATATCATATCAATATATATATATATATATATGATTATTTATAGTGTTGCGCGATTTTGTTGTAATTATTTTTAAGATATTAAGAAGTTAATTGCTTGTGTCAACTGGTTTCATATCTTACATAAAGCAGTAAACAAAATTAAATATTTTATTATTATTGAATTGTCTATTATTTCCAATCGAAATATATCTATGCTGTTTGGGAGACCATAAAACAAAGGGGTCCAAATTGATGTTATAGATGTGCTAAACTTAGGTTTGGTAACAGCCTTAAATTCGAAACTATATATAATTACCTAATTATGTTTGTTTTTGCAAATAAATAATATACAAAAGAAGCCATGATTTTATTGGATACTATGGGTTATTGCTGCTGTTGCTCGTCATCACCATTAAGAGGACTTTGGGTAGACCGTACTCGGGAGGAGGACAATGTGTACAAATCATGCAATAGGTCATTTATTCGCTCCTCCTTGACCAAAATGAGGCTTTCTAGGTACTGAACCTTCTTGCTTATCGAACTTAAATATTTTTCCTTTTTACCGTTCTCATCCATTAGTAATTCGTACTTGGCGTATGACACGGGCTTGCCATGTGGAATGCTGATAACTAAATCATTAAGTTGCTGATCACTTTTTGAAACCTCTTGATGGAATTGTGGAGGTTTCCGATGCTCTGTCGTTATTGTTGCCGTAGTCGGTTTTCTCGGGAATATAACATGATATGATCCACCATCTCGCTCCATGTACATAAGGCGATAAAGGAGTGCCTTTAAGGCATTCAGTCTTCCCAATGCAAGATCCTCCATCTCGGTGGGGGACAAAGGAAGGCCGAGTCTGCGTAAAACCTTTAAATTAAATACCTGCCAGTTTTCCAGCTTAAGTGCTAGACTGCAATGTGATGCATAGTTGTTCATATTAACGAGATGTGGATCGAGTTTTTTGAAAAGATGCGCAATGGTCACAACATCGGACAGATCACGTCTTGTCCGATGGTTTAGTACTATTTTCTTAGTGAGCAGCCATTCGTTTAGTTTTTCCTCTTCTTTTGGACTCAACGTTATGAGCAAGGACATATTTCCCTTTTATTTTCTTTAAACTACAAATTTTGTTTTTATTTTTTTATACTACACTACCTCCTGAGTTTTTAAATTTATGAGTGATAAATGGAGCGCATTTCAAATCCTAGCTGACAGTTAAAAAAAAAATAACATTAAATATCTCGTTGGTCTAATTTTCATTCGTTAAAATTAAACGGTCAGATTATATTATTGACCTGTAATCAGGTACGCAGTTTGTTTGAACACTTTAGTGAATAGTTCATTAGAACTGAGCAACAAATAGGAATGGAAAGCTGTGCAAGAAAATATATCCCACGTAGAACAGCGACAGCTGTATTCAAATACTCATAGAAACAATCAGTTGGAAATGCTTGGTATGCAATTTGTGTCTAATAAGCGTTTGCTTTTGTTTCCCGTGTGCTTACCGAATTTCATCCAGATAGGACTACTATATTATATCCATTGGAACAATTGGTTGCAAATACTTATGCTAATCGAAAAATTAAATTATTAATTTCCGAATACAGTAATTTGAAGCTGCATGAGTTTTAGATCTTCGAAGAGCCGAAAATAATAGATATTTAAGAACGGAGATGGGTTCGATTTATTTTCTTTGTACCTTCATCGTATAAGAGAAGATTATTATTATATTTAAATTATCTATGATTGATCATATAGAAATACGTATCATAGCATAACAATTGATAAACCCCACTTACACTTATGTTTATTTTTAATACAGTGCCTTAATTGAAACATAAATTATAAATAATTATGAATTATTGTGGTTCCGCCCAATCGTTGACACTATTTAATCGAATTTCTGCACAGTTGTTGCTTAACTCACAATCATCGATAAACTCAACATGCGTAAACGGAAAGTGACCTTTGCGTCCATTAAGCTCGCCTTCCCACTGTCCATTAATATTGGTTTTGGTGACCTTGATTATATCACCTACTTCCAGTTTAAGGGCCGTTTTGTCGTAAGCGTTCGGCACCCTTGACTGTTTTACACGAGCCCGAGCTGGCAACTTGCGCTAAAGTAAAATATTAACAAACAAAAAACCTAATAAATTACTTAATCTTACATTCAAGTCTGTCCTTTTTAAGGTGCTAAACTGGGTAGATGACACGGTGGGTGGATCACAGTTACCGCCAGACGCAATGTTTGAACGACCTAAACAAGAACCGGACTTTTGTGTTGTTAACGCATCTACAGCATCTTCTTCAATAGAACTATCGTACTGCAAAAAAAAAGTATTAATTTAATTAAAACACTGAATTTAAAGGAAAAGAAGACAATAAAGTGCAGTCGAGCTCTCTCGAATCTTACGATCGGATCTGGTGTACATGTAAATTAAGTTCTTACTTAAATTAATTATAAAGTAAATAGAAGAGAAGGAATTTTTAAAATGTGTCCTTAATGTGAGTAACTGGCAGAAGGAGGCGTGGCCGTTCCCATAAAGTACACATAGTTTTGTCCGTCCGTCCGTATGAACAACTAGATATTCGAGACTATAAGAGCTTGGGCCACCAAATTTTAAGTAAAAGTCTGTCTATATGTCAGGCAAATCAAATTGATGCACTCCCGCCCACGCAAATTGTAAAAAACTATTTTCATATTACCATTACTTGAAAACGACTAAGGCTATCGGGACCAAATTTACATATGTTTACGGTACCATTATAACTATCCTCACCAAAAAAAAAAAAAAAACTGCCCACTAGAATGAATACGGGGTCTTTTAGATTCGGCTCGCTCGACTACTTGTTTGGCTATGGTTAAGCTATATATGTCAAGGAAAACCATTATATTGTATGATCGACTTACTCTTTGTACGTAGGGAACAGGTATTTGTCCAATTTGACCAGTAGAATTACGGGCAGTCCACCATTGGTCTTCGTCTTTTCTAATGACAGTGAGAATTTCGCCTTTTACAAATGGTAAATCATCTTGATCCTTAATAAGATTTAAAATAAATGCTTAAAATTATTGAATTCATTTGTAAGAAATTATAATTCTTTATGGTACATACACTTCCAACGAAATCAAATTTGGCAATAACCTTTTCGACTTTTTTCTGTGCGGGCCGCCTTAAGGGCGTGGTATCCAGGTAATGCAGCGTATAAAAAGTCAATAGCTTCGGAAGGTTTTCGAATGATTGATCGCCAATACGAAAAACAATTTGGTCTTGTTGCTGCACCTTGTTTATTATGTAGTTGCTCACTTTAGTGTCTTCTCTAATTAAAATTTACACATTTACTTGAATATATTATAACCTTGTAGTTTAGCAAGCATTTTATTTTTACTATTTTTACCTTACGCAAAGTACATAATCTCCTTCAATTGAGTTGCTGTCACGAACCAGAAAAACTCCCCGTTCGCGTTCATTCATTAATACTTCAGTAGCATCTTGTCGAGACATGGAACCAAAGTACCAACTGTTAAGAAATATTTAAGCAGAACTTATATTACTATTAAATGAATAAATGTATTGTACTTAGCACAACAATTGCTTGTGCAAAGTTTAAATCCTTACAATTATTCATAATGAACTTTCGATAATGTCTAACGCAAATGGTTACTTTAAAGTAAATTATATTTGTTATACCGATCGCTTTACAAAAATTGATATATAAGTGTTAATAATGTCCGGCTTGACTCAAAGAAATTATAACACATTTTAAAATTATTATTAATACCTGCTTCTGTCCGATACATCAAATGTATCCATTTTAAATAATTATTTATATGTATAGTTATATATATTTATATATTCAGATATATTTAGTTTTTGACTATGTAACTGTTTAAAATATATTTTAACTTTGATTTTTTCTCTTTGTGTATGCTCTTTTTCTTCTTCTTTTTTGTGGTGTTGCTGGCATTTCGATACTTATAATGCAAGCCTTCGATTTTAAAGCTATATTATTTAACAATCGATTATTTTGGTTCATGTATCGAGCCATAATCGCGAACGATAAATTGACCAAAACTCGCTCTGAGATATTTGGTAAATTATTTATGTCAATTTCCTTAATTTTATTATGAGTAAAAGTTTATTTGAAAATAATCATGATTTTATTTAATTAGGTGGCCGGTTTGAATATACTTAGAAATACTTATATGATAGAAAAAAATTGTGCGTATTTATGATTAAGCTCATAAAAGTTGGTCCACTAAATTATCCAGCTTACTACTTAATTATTTTGTGAACCGAACGTGTTTCAAAAAGCATATGACGTTAATCGATTAAATACATGGGAAATTATTTAACTTATCAAGTGCAACTCTTCGTGTACTGAAAATGTAAATATCGATTCATCGTTATCTGCATGTTTTTATTTTCATCTCTAGTAGCTACGCCATTTTGTGTAGAAGAGAAAAACTGAGAAAACATAGAAATTTAATATAGTGCATTATAATTATAATAAAATGAAATAGTATTAAGTGATTGTTTGTGTGTGACTTAAATGAAAAGACCAAAAGGGCGTCAGTATTGGCGATATGCATAGTTCGCTCATATGTCTATAAAATCGTATGTCTTAACGCGTATGCAATTCATCCTTATATTCGTGTGTCTAGATAATATGTATGCATACATATGTATGTATGTACTTTCTATATGTGCAAAGAAACTTGTTTGATGTAGATATACATACATACATATGCATATCTGTTCATATGGACATACAAGTATGTGTCTTTAAAAATGCTAAAAAGTAAACGTTTTTATTGATTTAAAAAGTGTTAATAAATTTTACAATCTTAAGGTTTCTTTAAAATGTTACAAAGGTGCAAGCCGATGCTTTTTACTTTATGGACATAGTATCAACATCAAAACGAAAAACTGTAATATGGATATAAAAAAATCTACCTTCCTACCAGACTGATGTGTAGGCGTATGCAGGTTTGTATGCATATAAACATACATATAAGTTTATAAAAATGTATATGTGCGCATTTATATAAATTTAAATAAATATATGTATATGTATAATAAATTCAAATATTAGGCTATATATGCATAAACTTTGCTTTTATGAAATGACATGAAAAATACTAAATGTGTGTTCCCATTATTTTTGACAATAGTTCCTATTCATTTATTCAATTTCTATTCAATTACAATTTAGTAATTTATTGTTAGGGTTCTAAGTAAATTTTGTTATTAAAAAGTTAAAAGGACATTTGCTCTGCAACTATTGCGCAACATGGCATGCATTTTAGTACAAGGAATGAGGAAACAATTCTTGACCCCAAATATATTTACATATGCATTTTTGATTTAACATAGGTCTCTATAGAGCCAAATATCATTGTTCATTTAATTTTTGAAGTTCCCTTGAAAATCCGTGCTTGGGACATTTTAGAAGTTCTCTGATTGATTTCGTTGTTGTGTTTATTGACTGGGTCTTTTATAATCGCGTCGGCTGTAGTTTTCGTTGAATTTTCACCATCATCTTTGCATTTGTGTAGTAAATTAAAATAAGTTTTTTTTTATAAAGTAGTTGTCCGATCGAAACTAAATTTGTTACTAATGTACATAATTATAATACATGAACGTACACGAAAGTAGAAAGCTTTTCCGTCCGTATGGGCGCAAATCTCTCAGAGACTATAAGAGCTACAGACAATTAAAATCTGTCTATGCGCCTGGCTAATTAAGTTTGTTTTGTTTGCCCCAAAAATTAACATATCTTAGAATGATAACAAAAAAAAATTAATTAAAGTAATAATGTTTAATTATTTTTGCAAAGTTCACAAAATACTCCCTATTTTTTCTGTTCAGATTAATAGATGTGCCCAGATTTAATAAAAAAAATAAAAATTTGAAAAATATTGTGGATTATTTAGAATGTATTTAGATGAATGTGGTTAATACATTGAATGGCTGCCCTTCTTAGCAATGATTTTGCTGATACTTTGTGGCATAGAGGATATTAACTTTCTACACATTTCCACAGGAATGTTGTACCATTCCTTCTGGATATTTTCACATATTGGAGCAGTTAGTATTGGAAAATTCCCTTTTCAATTTTCCCCAATGGTTTTCGATTGGATTGAGATCTAGATACTAACTTGGCCACTCAATAACGTCAGTTCTATTTTCATGAAACCAATCCTTAACTACTCGGGAGCAATGTTTAGGATCGTTATCCTGTTGGAATTTCCATTTAAGAGGCTTATTGTCGTCGGCATATGGTATCATAACACAACTCAATATTTCCTTATTCAGGAATATTCAGGAGTCAATTCGGTGAATTCGACCAACACCTTGCCATGAAAACCATTATGCCGCCTCTTGCGTGCTTAAAAGTCTTCATTGTATACCTAGGATCCAATTCTTTGCCTTTGGGTCTTCGAACATTTCTGTTTGAGTCATTCCCAAACCAATTTATTATCGTCTCATCACTTCAGAGAATGTTCCACCATTTATGCTCTCCCTCTAAGCCATACCAGGCCTTGTGAGTTTGAGCAAAATGTTTCCTCTTCTGAATATTTGATCCACGCAGTAGAGGAACCCTGCGAGCAACTCTCCCAGGTAGATCCGAGCTTAATAGCCGTCGACGAATAGTTCGTGCTGATACAACATTCCCATTTCGCTGGCAATTGTTCTCGACGGCATAAAAAGGTTCGTTTTTAGCCAAGGTGACCATACGGGAATCGTCTGTTACGGTAGTTTACCAACGGACACCCGTCTTATTTTTATTTTTATATTTATATATTTTTTTTCAGTTTTAGGGCATTTGTAACGAAGTTTTCGGATCGTCCCATTAGTGAGGCAATACATTTATAAGTTTTCCCTCTTCACGAAGTTTAAAAACGAGATTTCGCTCTTCAGAACTGCAGTGAACCTCTATGACCCATCTAATTTTATTAAAATGTTGCAAATAAATATTTTAATGGTTCAATCTAATTATATGCACTAAAAATACTAGCTTTGCTCACTTAAAAACTCTTTAATATTTTTATATTTCTTTGTTTATTACTTTGGCCATGTACATTTTTAGGTGGAGAATGTATAACAGCCAAAACTTTTTAGCGAGTAAACTTTTTCCGGGGATTTACCTTTTTCCTTTTCTAATAGTGTTGAAATACCTAAAAAATAGTTTCGCGCTTCTATATGTTGTCATACCAAAATTGTTCTACCATATGTTAGAGTCTTTGAGTCACACCTATTAATTTGGCCATGAGTGTATAATATTAGCGAATGTATTCTGTGTGAGTTTGATTAATATAGCTTAGTCAACGCAAAAATTTGACCGATCGCTATGATCCCTATGGAACTATACGATATACATAGTTGTCCGATTTTTATCATTCTTGGGCAGTACATGTAATTCGTGGATTGATTTACCCGTGTAAATTTGGCTGAGATGTCATAGATAACAATCAATTTTTCTATACTAAAACATGTTATTTGAACCTGTACATTAACTTTTTGTTGAAAATGTAACGCCCTACCTAAATTATGTGCACTCTAGCTGGCTTAAATTCATTAACCACTATGACTTTACTAGTGGAAGTGAGATGAATTGTGAAAGACGCAGGTTCGAGTACAGGGCCGTATAAAATTTAATGGGGTTGTCAAAACATTTAATAGAGACAATTAAAAAAATTGTTTTTTTTTTTTAAGGGTATTGTAAACATAAACTTTGGAAAGTATAGACATTATTTTGTTTTAATAAAGAGTCCGTGCTGTCCGATCTGAACCAAAATTATTGAGAACAGTTATAACCTCAGTTATATACATACACATAACACGTGATTTTTTCTGCGATAGCTCAATCACCACTTCGTGTCTTTTGACAATTGTCCTATTTTAGACCGATTTGTCCTATGGTGAATATAATGTTATCCTACGCATAATTTGATCCCGATAGCTTTAATAATTTTCGATTTGTGTTTATATGAAAAAAGTTTTTTACAGTTTGCTGGGGCGGTAGTGGGCTTGAAACCCAATTTAATCAAACTTAATCTGCTCGCATTTAAAATTTGGTGGCTCTAGCTTAAAGTGATCCAGGTGTTCATAAAGACGGACATTTCTATATCGACTCGGCTATTGATGCGGATCAAGAACATATAGAACCCATAAACAAGACAGAAACATACAAACATGTGTTCGAACTTTCTCAATGCATGTGGGGCGGCTGAGCTGTCCGCGGACGCGGACAATAGAATACATACATACATACATACATATACGGGGGGACTAACAAAAACAAAAACAAATTGAATAAAAAAAATTAAAATTTTTTTTTTTATTTTTTTTTTAATCTTCAATTATAGTCACCGTAGTCACATATAGTCAACATAGTCACCGTTAATTTCAATACATTTTTGTAACCTGTAAATCCATTGTTCAAAACAGTTCTCAAAGTCGCGTTTTTGAAGCTTCTCAAGTTCTGCATTAACCGCCTTTATTATGTCTTCATTGTTACCAAAGACTTTTCCTCTCAAATTTTTTTTAATTTTTGGAAATAACCAAAAATCACACGGGATCCGGGGAATATGGCGATGGGCGAATTTCTTCAATGCCAGAAAGCGCTATGAAGTTACTTGTCATTGCAGCAGTGTGAGCAGGCGCATTATCGTGGTGTAAAAAGTAGCGACGCAGTTCCTCGTTTCTCCGATTTCCAAGCACATTTTCGAACACTTTTGGTAGGCAGATTTCAGTATACCATTTGGGAGTAACTGTTTGATAAGAATTTAACGGAATAGCAGCAACAATTTTTGATCTACTGAAGTAAATCGAACTCATGACTTATGTTGCTGACTTTTGTTGCCTGGCTTTCACAGGTGGGTTTGCTCCTTTCGGGCTCCATACCATGGACTGCTGTTTTGTTTCCGGGTCATACTTAAAAAACCAAGCTTCGTCACCTGTTATGATCATATTATAATTGCTAGATTCTCCGTTTGCGAACTTTCTTGAGCAAAGTTTACTCTAGCTTCTTTTTGGCTGTCATTCAAAATTCTTGGCACCCATCGAGCAGATTTCTTCGTGTATTGCAAATCAGTGTTCAAAATTCGTGATACTGCCATAGCATTCAAGCCAAGTTCACTAGCTATCAGTTCCTGTGTCATTCGTGGGTCTCCTTCAATTTTTTGCTTCACCAGAGCCACATTTGTCTCATCGGTCGACGATTTTGGACGTCCTTCGCGAGTTTGAAACTCATTAAAAATGTCCATAAAAAATGTAACCGATTTTTTTTAAACCTTCAACAAAATACCACAAGACCATAGCAAAAATAATAACATTTTTAAATTTCCAAAAAAATTATAAAATACCACCAACTTACCGAACTTTTGGTAGTCCCCTCGTATATGTTCATACATATAATGTCAAACTTATATGTATGTGCATACAAAGGCAAACAGATGTATGTGTGATTATAGTTTTTTTTTTTATTTCTTCAACGAGTTCTTCTAATACAAGTACTATCCATTGTAATACCCGAACACCGATTTTATTATTATAATTCGGAATAAAAGCAGAGAGTATTATATGGTCTGGCCTGCTTGACTGTACTCTTCTTTCTTGTTTAGAGTACGGGGACTAAATATTGTTTTCTTTTTTAAAATTTAAACTAAATGTTACCTATTAAATAAGTAATTTAAAATCCACACTGTATTGCCAAATTTAAGCAAATCGTCACAGGATTTCCTTCCGGTCGGTAGAGTCCGACTGTGTTTTATTTATTTTTTATTTATTGTGCGATAAGAACTTAAAATAAATTTGATCTGAATTATTTAAAAAATAGGCGGCAAATATGACAGAAAAACGACACGATAAATATTAGCTGTTGATGTAAATAAAGAACATATTCCCGCGGAAAATTTTGAGTTTAGCTACTCCATGTTTAATTTTTCACTTCACAGTTTTAGTTAATAAAATAAATATCCATCCATAAATATTTTAGTAGTAAATTCAAATTTTGTATTTTTTTTGCAGATTCCAAATTGCACATTGGAATATGTAATGAAAGTGCATATCCAAGTGAACGAGACAAGGATTTATATCCAAATGTAAAAACTTCATTATTGAATGGAAAGAAAAACAAGACAATTACCAATCAGTATTAAATGAATTAACGATATCGATCAAGAAGAAGAAACCGAACAAAGTTGCCAATAATAGATGCAAGGCTCACCGAATTTGTGGCTCATCAAATATTTTTCGCCATTGCAATTATATCTTTGCTATGATGACGGCATATATGACAAGTTTCGGGAGCCAACGGGCGAGTTTAAATATGGACCTTGTGTTAGTAATTACGTTTTACCTTATATGCACATCGCAATCGATATTGATCGAAGATCAGAATATTCCTGGAAGTGTTGAGGAACATCAAAAGGGTATTTCAGGTTATAACACTAATACAAGCAGCAGCAGCACTAATAGTGTCCGAGGTAATGCCAAGTCAATTTTAAGCAATTCTACTGAGAACGGATTAAGCAGTATCAGCTCATCTGTTGCCTCAAGTGGATATTTGGATAATTTGGATAATTTGGAACGGAGTGTGGCAGCCGTGCTAATGAAAGTTGCGTACGGTACAACATCGACGACTAAACGCAGTATTCCCGACAATAGCTACATATTAGGTCTGACTACTGTCGCAACGCCTCTCTTAACAACGCTTCGGTAAGTTCTACAACTTATTTATACTTCTACTACTTTAATAAGAACAAGAAAAACCCGTAATTTTCGGCTCCCTGAATATTAAATACCCTTGCAGTCATGTATATTGCGTAAATTTGGTTTCATTGACCAATTCTTTCTAGGTTACCTATGTGATATAGTAGTGCGATTTGGATAAAATTTCAGCAAATTGACATTGATAGAACAAGCGTTTTGTATAAATTTGGTTGGCTATAGTCGTCCGATCTGAATGAAATTTGGTTTGCACACGCGATTTTTCACTTACTGCATATGAAGTAAACATTTTTTTAACCCATTGTTCATATGGGATAGCTATACGAAATAGTCATTCCATCTGGCCGATTTTTTCATTTTATATATATATGCGTGCAGATCTGTACCAAATTCCATCAAGAAAGCTTTAAAACTGAGAGACAAGTTGGCATAGAAACAGACGGACAAAAGGATATAACTATATCGACTCAGCTGTTGATGCTGACCAAAAACACTTTATGGTTTCGGAAATGCATCCGTTATTGCGTTGCAAACTTCGTGACAAAACAGTAAAACCTCTGATTTATAAAAATCACAAGTTGCAAAATTTTTTTGTTCGTCATCCCAAGCAAGCATTTTATGAAAAATACATATTTTCAACGTTTAGTGCTTTCTTTAGACACAGCATGAATTTTTCTATTGTTTGCATTTTGTGTGTAAAAAACTGGATTTACAATATTGAAAGTTGGCGTGATGTAGACGGAAAATAATATATATTATTTTTAGAGCATTTACTTGATTTTTATGCAATAATAATAAATATTTAAACTAATTAAACACTGTAGATATCAATCAGCCCATCAGCCACAAAATGCCGGAAATCGTCATAGGAGCTATGAACTGGATTTGGAAAAAGATCATGCGCTACCAACATCAGCACCGAATGCTGATATCTTGAAGAGTAATAATAATCCATCTTACCCAAATCCAAATCGACATCATAGTAGCAATCATGACAGAGATCGCCATCGGCACACAATGCAATACAATTCGACGCCAATGCCTTCATGTAATTTCTGTTAATTTAATATAAAATATTATTTATTAATAATTTTCTTGCTTTTCAGTTCCCAATTTATTAAAGAAAACCCAGATTAAAGGCAGTGGAGGAGGAAGTCAACCAACAGTACCAATGTATCCAGGAGATATACCATCGTATTCACCGCCATCTAGATCATTTTTTACACCACCTTTGCCGCCAGAATATCAAAATCCTTTCGCCGATAAACCAACTCTTCGTGGTACCAATAACGAGGGTCTTATTGCCAATACGGTAACTTATAACAATAGACGGCCGATTCCGCCGCCCAGTTTGATGCCTGGTCATGAAAGAATACCATTTCGTCCGCCTGATTTAACTATTGTGGAAACAAATTCGAACTCAAATCAAAATCCAAGTTCGAATGCGAATGTAAGTTTTGTTTTAGACGGTAAGAAAAAAACCCTTGGTTCTGCGACTGTTGAAACCACTGGTGATAGAAAAAAGGCTTTAAATACACCATTTCGACATGATAATGATGGTGGTGGAATAGCCACTGAAACCGCAGATTATAATAAAAATAGCTCAAATGATAACAAGTCACAAGATACAAGTGACATTAAAAGGCAGGAAGTGTTGCCCAATATCCGTCGAATACTAGGCTCGAATGGCAAAAAAGGTGATATACCCGCTGTGCTATTACGTCATGTAACACAGCGGCCAATTGTCAGCTTCAACCAACAGCCACCAGCATCGGCAATCGTTTCCGTGGAGAGTGGCAATGCTTCAAGCTCAGACAAAAACGGCCAAGAGACTGGCGATGAAAATCTGATTGGAGCCAGTCCAAACATAAACAAGAGTAAACAACAGTCACCAGGTCAATTGGATTTCAGTGATGCCGCTGCCAAGGATTCTGGAGTATTGTATAGCAATGGAAGTCAGGCGAGGAATCAGCAGAGAGTGACAACACCATCAGCAGCAGCAGCAATTGGAGATGCGGCTGCCACATCGTTTATATCATCAACAACAAAAACTACAAGCCAGGCCAAACCAACATATTCCACGGTGCCTAGAAAATCTGATGGATCATCAGCTGCAGCAGCTGCAGCAGCTGGCTCAGACTCAGGCCCAAATTCAGGGCATACCACCTGGACATGGGCATGGAATATACATATATATTTGTCAGTCGTTCTATTTACAATACTCTCTGTGTATTCACTTTACAAGCTGCTTACTTACAATAAGCTTACACACTTATTTGCCCAATCGTATTTCGTTTATATACATCTAATTCTAATTGCAATTTGCATAATGCGAATATTCTATTTATGCTTTGATGCATACAATATTCATGGTACATTTCATATATTTGCTGCGGAGTTACTTTTAAATTTACCGTCGACATTCTTGACGGTTGCGTTCTCAGTGCTAATCCTATTTTTATTTCTTAAATCGTTAAATCACAAAAACAATCGATACTCTGCATTAGTTCGTCCACTAACTGTTGTTGTTGGTTGTGGTGTTCATGTGGTTCTTTGCATTACATTACATTATGTGGAGTCATATACGCTGCAGAACCACCACATGTACTTTCAGCAACAGCAACAACAGCAATACTTTCGACGACAACAGCAGCAGCACCAACAACCATCAGCAGCAGCAGCTGGATCAATAATATCACCATCGACCAGTTTGGCCAATTCGTCACCTCCACCACGGGTTTTGTCGCTAATTTGTCAGATAATTTACATATTTATATGTCTAAGCCTAGGCTTACTTTATCTGTATCTATATCGGATACTGAAACGCATACTGAGAAGTAAATCTCAAAATTATATACATGGGTACCAAAATCTTTCTTATGCTATTCATATCACCATTGCCACAGCCCTACTCTTCGTTCTGTTGGCATTTTTGCAAATTTTTGGGGCATTTTGTATCTCAACGGCGCGTCCATTAATTAGTCAAACAAATATTGTTGAGATCGATTGGTTACAATGGGGCTATCAGTTTTCATTGCGTCTCATTGAGATTGCAATTATAACATTAATATCGTGGGTGACTGGCCTAAAGACCAATATGAGCAGTAATACAAACGCCGGTGGTGCTGGTGCTATCAATGGAGATGTACATATGATTGGACATCCGGGTGCTGATGGTGCTGCGGTTGGTGCTGCTGGAATACCTTCCAGTTCCGTTAGGGAGAAGCATGGTGGAAGCGGTGGTCATCAGAACTCAAATATGGCCAACTTCTTTTTGCCTTGTACATCAGGATCAAGTCAGGAGCAGTTCGAAAATGATTATCCAGCTATATGCAATGCAAATACTAATCTTCATACCTACACCATGCGTACAGGTAAGCTCATTTATGACGATAGCTATGCGCTAAACACGTTGAGTGCTGGTCCATCAGCTCCGGGAGCTGCTGTAGGATCAATGGGAGTTGCAGCCTCGCCAGAATATCAGCTGCAGGAGCCGATGTATCAGAGGCCATACGATACGGGTTCTATACGGAGTGCAGCTAATCATAACATGACAAGCGATCGCTACCACCAACATCATCATCATCATAATCATCACCTAAATCAGTTAATGAACCATGAACCGGCGGCATATATGACAGCAGACTATATGACAGATGCCACAACTGATCACTATGAGAATCCCAACTTTGATTTGCGTGCTAGTTCAACCGGACCTGTTCCTTTGGATCGTGAGGGGATGGAAGGTGGGAACTGTGCTATAACAAAGTTGAACAAAAATACCGTTAGCTCGTGTTCAGCATCCGGCTCAGGATCTGCATCTGGGTCTGGTTCATCGGGAACATCGCAGCAGCAAATGTTGCTATTACAAAGTGATAGCTGTTATTCAGAGCCATTACAGGAGAATTCGAGCTACGAATTTAATAACTTTGAAAGACCAATATTCAAAGAAGAATCACACGCAAGCCATGACGAGTGTTGGCCTGATCGGGAACGGGATCGAGATAGAGACAGGGAGAGACACAAGAGAAACAAGTGTCGGGAACGGAAACAGAACAATGGTGGCACGCTCGAGCGATCTACATATGAGAATCCAGAGCGTCGTAGTTCCAATTCAACAAATTCATGTTCCTCCTCGAATGGTGTCAGGTACGCCAGCTATAATTCTTATGAACGTAGTGGACATTATAACGGTGTGCGAAAGAGTGGCACACTCAACAACATTGTAAATGGTTCTAGCACGGTAGCGGGAGGAGGAATGGGTATAAGTTTGGGAATAGGGACAGGAGCGCGAACAGGTACCATTGCAGGGCCAGCTGGTCCAACTCGAGCATTAATGCAAGGCAATGGTAAGCGCATGAATGGTGCTCAAACCTTGGCTTTAACTGAGCGTTCGCATTATTATCAGCGAAGTGGACTACGGACTCCGCCAAATCGTTCATTAGCAACAAACGATTTTGAAATGGGCACTACAACAGCGTTGTCGCTTAAACATCAACAACAGCAGCAGCAACAGCAGCAAATGCAACAGCATTACAATCAAAACAATTCTGATGATGGTGACGAGGACGAGGAGGAGGACGAGGATGATGATGATGACATGATATCTGGTAGCAATGTAGAATGCACCAATTTGATAACAAGCGATAACAGTATACCATCCAATCAGCCACAGCACCACCAGCATGTACAAAACAAAAACTCTTCAAAATCCATTCATCATCATCCATTAGAACATCCAACAGAATTAACTGGATCAACTGGATCATCAGTAATACCCACAGAGAGTATGATTGTTACTGATCAGGGTTTCTTAAGATTTCGCGCCACTAATGATGATGGTGCAGCTCACGGTGTCCACAGTATACATAAGCCGAATCGCAGCATTCCCAATGCATTATCGCAATTGAATAGTAATAAAATCAATAACGGCATTGATTGCTAAGCGAAGCTATGCAGCACAAACAGCAAATCAACTACTGACAAAAGTTGCCTGCCATATAATCAATCAATCAATTATTTAAAAGAATAAATTATAATTATTGATTATGCTGCTGTGTTTTAAAATCATGATGTCGAATTGCTGATTGCCACCGCTTACTGCCAATTTGTAGTTAATATCGCCACTTTCTACTCTCTACAAACTTGTGATATACATATATAAAAAACACATAAACATAAAGATACTATAACACTCATCAAAAAATAAATCTAAACAGTTATTAATGAAATCGAATAATACAAAACAAGGCAGCTGAAATTTTCTAAATCAGATGTCAAATGTCATTCTGAATATATTGCAATACTCCAATATATATATATATATATAGTATTTGCTATTTTAATGTGTAAATCGCAATATGCAAACATGTATACAGTTTAAAATTATTTATTACACATCATTTGTTTAAGCACTCATTCATACGACGTATAAATGCTCTTAGTTAATACCTTAATAATATTAATAAGCAAATACATATATGTATATGTCATATGTGTACAATAATTAATATCCTGCGCGCATATTTAATATTAATGAAAAGTATTTATAGTACATAGCTATATTACATAGTTTTTATCAAATTTATTATAAAATAAATGTAAATAGTTATTTAGTATATTCAAGCTGTTAATTGTTAAGCATTTCATAAAATCAATAACAACCATTATATATTATAAAATTTACGTTTTAGTCTAATCAAAAATTTTTATAGGTACTTACAGTTCATGAATAATTAGTCCATTTACAACAAAATAATATGAATTTATGATTTGACTTCATTGTTGTCCTGTGAATTCACAACAAATAGATTCATTATACTTTTGAATTTTGATTAATTTAGTGTGCATTTTTATATTATAATATAAACTATCTTGAATTCCTCTGTAAATAGCTTTTATAATTTTGAAATAAATTCGAATTTTTTACGTATTGCCATGCTGCTCGATTAACAGATAACTGATAAAACTACAAATAACAAAAAAATATTAAGCCTGTTCATACATACGTATTAAAGGCTGGCTTTAGGGCAGAAGACTTTAATAATTAAAGTGTGTAGACTTTTCTAAGCCCATACTAAATAAAAATTGAAAAATGAAGATTCACCGTTTATTATATTATTTTAGTTATGGCAACTGCTGAATCTAACAAATTATTGTACAAAATTTCTGAATTAGTTTGGACGAACAAAATTGTATTAATTGCTAATTTAAATAGTACTGATTAGATAAGGCTTTTGCATTTTTAATGTATAAATTCAAATTTAAACAAAATGTAACAAAAACCTATATATCTATAGATATAAATATACATACGTACATTTAATCTTATTGTGCTTTTAGGATGACACAACAGAAGATTTATCTACCAGAAATGAAAGATTAATATGCTTGAACAGAAAACTCAAAATGAATATTATTAACACATATTAATTAATCAAATCACATCAAAGCGCACTACATATAATAAACACATGTTTAACACATTTTTATAATCAAATTATAATGATAAAGTTATCCCATTATTATAATAATAATTATAATACTATATGTATATGAAACAATTACCCTAATAATAAAATTACTACAAACGTATTATTAAATTAAACTTTATTATGAACTTTATTAATGATAAATTCCATATTTTACGTTTAGTAACATTTTTAGCACCTATTTCTGTATCTCGCTTAATTATAACAGTAACCCAATCATTCTTTACAAATATTTGTACTTCGTTTTGATAAAATACGTGTTTTTAATTTTTATTAATATTAAGATCCATGAGAGCGGCGTGAATCCTGAAGTGAAGCCGAGACTCTAGTGAAAATTTCGAGAATTTTTTTCTGCAAAATAGTAATTTTAGAGTTATTTATGCTATAAATTAATAAGTAGATCATTACTTGATATCCTGAAGCATGGATATTGCAAGGTCACGATTTTCAGATGCATGACAAAGTGCAGCCTCAAAGTAGGCGTACGGAACAATAAAGTGATCCTCGACAATGCCACTGCCGTATTCCATACAATTGTGCAAATCCCTAAAAAAAAATAAATGCTTATTTTTCTTTTTTATCTCAGGTTAAAATAACCGCATTAATCATTTAAATTACAACAATTTTCTCTATATCTCTCGCAAAACTATGCCATTATACGTGGAACACAATTTCAATCAAATTAGAGTAAGTACTCCTAATTTCTACTTTTTCACTAGTTTTCAGACTAAAACTTATTTTTTCATCATAGAATTGATTAACTGCTTCATAATAACTAATTATGACTAAAAATGAATATGTCGCAAGTTTCAGAAAGATAGCTTTTACACTGTAATTATACTTACTGAAGAGCTAATGCCGACCTTCCCATTTGATGATAGCAAGTTCCACGTAGCAAGAGGCATAAAGCTCGATTATCGGAATAGTAAAGATGTGATGGGGAATAAATTAATTCGCGCGTTTTTTCCATACCGTTAAATTTATGCAGTTCATTGTCAATAATTTGCAGTATCCCATCGGCTATTTCATAATCATGGCCAATAAACTTGAACATATTGAAGAGATACATCATCTCGATAATCGGCAATACAAGTCGTCCATTTTGTATCTTATATCGCAGGGAACGTTTCGTTAAAAATTTTTCCATTGGCAACGATTTACCGGCTATTTTTTGCTTAAATGTGATTACGTCAAGCATTAAACTGTTTATACTTGCTTCCAGATCAGCATTTGTCGATTCATTACAAGACATTAGCTTAATGGCAGCCAGCTGATAAGCGTATATAGTTCTGGACCAATTACTCTTCTCAATAAGGTGGCTAGCATAAATTTCAGCAGCTGTCCAATTGCGCTGCATGCAATTAATCCATAGAAGTTCCCAGAATGTTATGAAGTGGAATTGTGGCCAAGCATTTTGAGATTTCCAGGACCTTATGTACATCAATTCTGCAGATTTCAGATTTCCCTTAACCAGTTCGTACCGTCCCTTGAAGAATAACATCCATACGCCGTTGGGATACTTGGCTAGCTGTGATGTCAGTATTTGATCACACAATTTAAGGTGATCAGTGGATTGGCGTTCACTCAACATTGGCACCGCCATCAGATGGTATCCAAGTAAGGAGAGTTTACACAGGATTTGCCGTAAGCCATTCTCTTGGTGCCCACGTTGTAGATCTCTCAATGCATCGTTCTAATAGACTTTGGATTGAGCACTATTGTTAAGTTAGCTATGTTAAAGAAGCATACCCTGTTTGAGGAGAATCCAATAAACTGAAGTAGCTTCACAAGTCGTCCAGGAAGTAGCGAAATCATTAGATTAAAGGTTCCAATTCCCATGAGTACTCCGCTATTAAAATGAATTTTAAGTGCATTTGATTTTAAATCCCAATCGCGTTGTTTCATTATTTGCTCGCAGAATCTATTTTGTAATGAAATAAAAAATAAATTATTTATCAATTATATTAAAATGTCATTCATCATTATACTTCTACATTTATTTATTTTTAATTAAGTTCTAGTCTTCCTGTGATTTAAGGAGGACAAACTTTACTCGGTAATACTAAGATTAATTCATAATATGACTTTATGTTAATCGCGTCTTGTAATATTTATCCTTTGTCTTGTTTTTTCCATAATATACATAATCGAATTTTCGATTCAACGCTACCTGTAGCAATTGTAGCACTGTCGGACTTGAAGACTTCCGCGAATAAACCCAGTTAAATTCTCGTCCCCTATGAATGTAAGCATGGCGCTCATCAGAAGAGCCTCAGCCAAGCATAGCTCAGCATGACACTCCAAGTCCGTTAGCTGATTAAAGTTCCTCTGGAATCAGAGCAGAAAGAATGATTGTAATAATTATAATTTGTAAACTTCATTCTGATTACCTTTTTAAATGTGTTACTTATTGATGAGGTTAAGGAGTTTTTTTTTCGATGACGATTACACAGATCTACACATTTTTTTAACTCCGTCGCAGCCTCATTGATGTGCTCAAAGGTCAGCATTGCTTCAAGAAATGCAAATACTGCATTACCCATAGAGTGGTACAGACTTATGTCAGCGAATGGCTTTAACAATTGTCGGGCTTCGTCAAATTTATTATCGAAGAACAAGTTTATTGCCAGTTCCACCACAGCCAATGAATCTGTTAAATTGGTAGGGGACTCTTCCATTCCCAACTGGTCCCCATCACATGCATCATAAAACTCTAATTCCTAGTTGTTAATTTGGAGTGAACTTGGTATTTAAAGAGATTTTTATAATTGAATAGTTATTGTTCTTACGTCCGATGAATCTGATTGATGACAATCGTCCATACTAGTATAGTTCCTTTGGCAATCTACACTAGATATTTAAGCAATTTTTTAAATTTGTTAAGGTGTTATTTAATTAATTATTAACAAACTCAAATTAACATATATTAAACAACCTAAGCACTGCTTAATTTATAGATTGGCTGTACCTTGTACACTTTCTTATTAATTATAGAATATAGACTGAATGTTTCTTGGGCATAGAAGTTTATTATAAAAAAATTTCCACAGTGATCACTAATATCATGTAGACAATGTATGTATGTATGATCTACCTCAAGTGGCTTGTAATATAATTATTTAACTGGACTAAAAATATAATTTTCTAATAGTGAGTTGGGTTGATAGAGTTTTAGGAGTTTCCCAGTTTCCGGTTTAGAGTTAGGGAGTCTATTATGTTTACTTTAAAACATTGTTTAATTCACAAAAATGTTAATGGGTTCAATGTTTAATGGTTTTCAATCATACTCGCTACATATAAAGGAATTTATATATACATAAGTGAACAAGTACTGTTGCATTGTTTGACATATAGATGTTCTTAAATACATATCAATTATAAAACTAGTAGAAGTCTCGAACGAGTTTTGATTTGCCGGTTGTCCCGATAAAAGTGTATGGCGTCATTAAAAATTGTATAATTATAAATCATTATGCATCTAAGTTATACATTTTTTTTTGTTATTTATTTTTTTAATACCGCATTCATTTAAATCAGCGATCCTCTGGTTTCCAGGATTTACAATTTTTTACAAAATATGTTTAATGAACTGTTTATTGAATTGTCTCCCTTTGATATGCAACCCTTTTTCTCAGTTCTTAAGCTGAGGTTACTATATATTAGTGCACACTTGAGACACACATACAACTAAATGTCATTAAATGGTTTATCATTTAAAGTGAGGGACACAGTTTAAAATTAACCTTACAACAACTTTAAACCTGGTTTTTATCCGCTGTTGTTGTTCGAACAATTTCCAATTCACTGACTCGCAAATAACCGTAAAAGTTAAATTTATAGTTCAGCTGAATATTTAAATGCAAATACATATGTATGTGCGTACATATAAAGGTACATTTGTATGTCATATATATTGTACCTTGTACTCTGTACTGAATATAACTCAAAGTACACATTCATAAGAACAAACATTGTTAGTAGATAAAATAGAACATGAACACAATTTGATGATTAATATTATTAAATGTTGATATATTTTCTATTGTAGTATTTTATATTCATTAAGCTATACATTAAACAAAAAAATGTTATATTAATGTTAATTTTTTATTTTTGTATATTGTGTATATTATTTTATATACATATATTTTTTTATTTATACTTACGTATGTATGTATGTGCAAGAGTTATTGATTTGACATATATATATGTATTTCTATTCATATTGATAGTGCTCTTGGTAGTTCATATTTTGATTGTTACAAAATATAAACAAAAGTAAAAATTAAAAACAGCCCCATATACATTGTGCATACATGCATATAGTACATATACGTACGCATTAAGGTACACACTTACATACATATGTGTGTGGTAAGTACATTAAGCTCAAAGCTTTCGGGTTGCTCGGTCGTGTTTTTGTTGCGATGCCATGTCTGGCAGAATTTAATAAATAATTGCACTTTTCACTGTGTTTATTGTAGTACTTAGTAAATGTGTTAAAAAACAGTGCCTCAAGTGATCAATTCAGTTTTTAATAAATACGTTTATTCATATCATTTGTATTAACTTAACATTTTTGTTATGATTCAACTGTGACTGTGTTTGTGAGTGCTTTGCCTAATCTTGAGATTCGCGACGTTATTAAAGCTTGTCGCAATAATGTATTTTGTAATCGCGGAGCACGAATTACAGTGTGTATAGGATAACTGAAAACAAAGCGTAAAACAAATACTGACAAAAGCATAACAATTGAACGAACACACTCATTTTTTACTCACAACACTGGGCGCGCATATGTGCCTATCAGCTGATTGAGTGTACGACAGAAAGCTGAATGATATAAGCCGCAGTGCGCGACGCATTTTGCTCGAATATCAAATAAATAAATGCGCACATAAATGTATGTACATAAATGTTTTGAGTAGGTATTTGAGTGTAATTACTGAACGCTATTCTTAGTTAAACATTTTTATTTTAAAAATCATACTATAAGATTTTGTGTGCGTGCTTACATTAATTATACTAATCTACATATAAATCGTAAAAGTATACATATATAGCAATGTTTCAATTGGCTGTCTGTACGAATTTACCCAAATACATACATACATGTATGTACTTAAGCTTTACATAAATAAATGTACATACATAAATGCTTCAACTTTGCGAATTATCAAAATGTTTTAACAGCATAATACTTATAGGAATCAAAGTTCATTAAATAATCTATGAACTTCCGTTGACTCTTTGAAAATACACTTTGTTCCTAATCCAATCATTTACTCTTTTTAGACCCCGTACTCTAAAAAAGAGTAGAGGGGTCTATTAGGTTTGTCAGAAGCGAAATGTGCGTAACAGGCAGAAGGAGGCGTGGCCGACCCCATAAAGTATATATATTCTTGATCAGCATCAACAGCCGAGTCGATATAGCAATGTCCGTCTGTCCGTCTGTCCGTCCGTATGAACACCTGGATCTTTTAAACAACAAAAGCTAGAGCCACCAAATTTATAATGAAAGTCCGTTATTGTCTTACGCAGGTTAAGTTTATTTCAAATTTTTGCCACGCCCCTTACCGCCCCCGCAATGAGCAAAAAACCAGACACACCTCGAAAAAAAAATGTAGTTTTTGGCCAATAACTCAGTAACTATGGCACTTAGGAACACCAGTTGCTAGAGTTGCTAGAGACAGCCTTAATGCAATGCCATTCAAAATTTTGGCCTGCCACGCCCCCTTTTCTCATAAAAGCTAAAAAACTTTCAAAATTTCAAGCTCAAAATTTTCAGGATTTAGGGCATTTAGTCAAATAGTACAGTGTTTATAATTAATTATTCAAAGAGAGGAATATCATTTCAAACTATATTCCCAGCGGCGTTAAAATCCGTCAATTAACAAAAAAGTTATTAGGTTAGAAAGTTTATGTAATTTAGCTGCAATTTCGCCGCCTGTGTGACGTCAGCGCTGCTCGCAGACGCTGCGTCGCTGCGACGCCGCCGTGCCGACCAGTGCTAGGCACGCATACATACATATGTGCATAAACATAATTTCAAACGAGTGTGTACTTGTATGTATAACATGTAAATGCGAATAAGCGGAACACACTTGAAAGTAGCGCGTGGTGCGAATGGTAGAGTTACGGCGCGATGTGAAATCGTTGCCTGAGGGTCGTGGGTTCGAATGCTGGCAATGAGAATTGCTAATTTAATTTTTTTATAAATATCAATTTAAAATATACACATAAATTTTAATTTTTAAATTTCGTTATAAAATTTTAATTCAAATTAAATACAAATGCGCATTATTATGGGAGTACGGGGTCTTTTACAGTCGGCTCGATCGACTGTAGCCTTTCCTACTTGTTTCTTATCAAAACTGTGCTTACACACACGCATGTATCATATACATATGTATGCATTATCACAAAAGACAAATATTAGTGTGCATATACACACATCCATGCATACATACATGCCAAACGTGCACATGCAATACATGTACGGCTGGCGTTAAATATACAATTTTTTAGAAATATTTAATTTAATTGAAAGTAAATAATTAATTTTTAAAGAAAATATATCAAAATTAGTGTTAGTATTTATTTATTACGAGATACTTTAATTTGAGTCGGAAAATTATTCATATTCGGTCACTTGCAGAAGACTATTATAAAGAATTTTAAGAATATCATTGGCAAATACCAAAAGCGAAAATTAAATTACTAACGCTCAGACTTGACAAATAGCCTTGTATAACATCTTCCGTGAGTCGTTTTTGATATAACTTTTGATTACAAAGCATTATATAACAAATTCTTCAACCGTTGTTAAAATTTTTAGCAAAAAATTCTATTTAGATATTAATTTTAATTTAATAGCTCTCTGCTTTTTGCTCAAATCGCCGAATCGAACAACTACATATATAACAAAGCACCTGTTTTATAAACTATTGGTAAGATTGGTAGTTTTCTAAAAATAACAACTGTAGTCCAATTCTGTCATTGACTTAATCACAATACAAATTATGCCGTTTATTAGCAATTTGTAGTAAAATAAAGTTTATTATGAGTCGGCTTGAAAGACCAATAATATGCGTATAAATAAGCTTAGGTAAAAATTGGTCCCTATAGGATACAAAATGGAAGGACGTTCATTAAAGATCACATAGTTTACCAAGAGGTATTACCCCTATATTGAATAGTGCATAAAATAGGTATTTTGTTGACAGACAATCTAATCCAAGCACATTATCAGTCATTATTTATTAAGCTAATCTTAGTTCGCATATGCCGAACTTATCAAGTTGGCTATTTGATGGTATTTATACTTTAATCAGAGTTAGATAAGTGGTTTTTAAAAAAGCCCTTGTGTACTTGAGTGCCATAAGTTTTACATATTTATGTAGTACATACGTACGCTAGTGGAAGTTTTTAAAGAAAAATCGAATTCATCGACGATTAGTTTAGTCTTACAGTTCCCTGAATACGAATATGAATAGATAAGCAGCGGTCGACGTCTTTAACAGGACACTTTAAAATTCAAATTAAGTTAATGAGGAAACTTAAAAATTGACAGAGTTAGTACTACTTAACATTGTGGTCTATTATTAACAAACAAGAAATTATTTCGATTACGTAGCAGTAAATACATTTTTGGATCGTGTTTTAAGAAAAGGATAGAAGTCTACAAATGGCGAATGGTGTTTGCAAGAGTGTCAGAAGTGTATATATATTCTTGAACGGCACCAATAGCCAAGTGTGTTGAGTGCATACAAGTGAATGTAATTGTCCTTATGAAGCAGTAAACAAATATTTGAATCTTTTTCGTTCAAAACGACAGAAATGTATTAAAGTGTATGTGAGGGTGTCAAAAGTATATATATGTATGTATATTCGACGAAAACATAGAATAATTAACTGATCGATCACGTAATTCCCGCGGATCCCGAAAAAACAGTCGGGACCCAAAAACCAGTTGGGACCCGAAAAAATGTCCTTTATTTATCGATGTAATTGGACGTTTGCATTATTTAGTGACACGAAATATTGCTCGTGCGTGAAGAACTCGCAATGAAAATGTTAATGCGTAGAATGAGTTAATTTAAAAAATAATCATGGCTATTTTGGCTATTTTTGTAAAAAAAAATATTTTGGGAAATGTCGGGACCCGCGGGATAAACTTGAAAAATTTCGCGACAATCGGGATGGGAAAAAGCATATTTGATTTAGGGACGGGAAGTAATTTCGCTCCCGATTCCATCCCAAGTATAAACACAAAATACAGAATCAGCCTGGGATTGGAATATTTGGCGTGACATAAATGTCATTTTATTTATTTATCTTACATAATGCATTTTTTAACCAATTATTTTATTCTAGTGTAATTTAAGGAAATCGTCATATTGTACTTTATATTACTACCTCTTTGCTTATTGAGCGTTGGAAAAATAAATCAACTATATATTTATTATATAATATATATATATATATATATATTTAGTGATATTAATACATATAAATATTAATAAATATAAATATATATTAATACATATACATATATAATATATAAACATATTGAATATTATTTGTTAGAAAACAATGGCTGCACTATCAAAATACGTTGACCGTATAGCGGAGAAATATGAGCAGACTGGACTTTCAAAGCAGGCCTTTAGTTATGCCCTTGTTGGTACTGCGCTATTTGCACTTACTATAAAGGTTACAGTTCCGTATATCCAAAGAAATGCACACAGATCAAAGGCGAATAAAGGCGCTTTGACGCCTTTAGTGATTGATGGATCCGACGATGATATGAAGCTGGCCGAGGCTGAGAAGCTTCTGGTGGAAAAGCAGTTGAAGAAGAAAAATTTGCAAACACTTGAACCCGGTTTGAATAAAGAGTTTCTGAAACAACTCGGCATGCTGGTCAAAATAATGATACCACAAAAGCTTTGCTACGAGACCGGCTTGCTCACAGTCCACACCTTGTGCCTCATATCACGCACCTTTCTCAGCATTTATGTGGCAGCCCTAGAAGGAGCCTTGGTCAAGTTTATCGTTCGCAAAGACGTCAGGCAATTTGCCCTCGTACTACTTAAATGGTTTGGAATCGCGATTCCTGCAACGTTCGTTAATTCGATGATACGGTTTCTGGAAAGTAAGCTAGCTCTTGCATTTCGGTAAGCATACTTTTCTACCTCCTACAATTTTAAAAAACAAATTTTCGAAAATTAAGATATTGTGTTTCAAACTGAGTGCAAAACGATAATCTGAAAAATTTCAAACATATATTGATAATTATTTAATTTTTATATAAATTCAAAATATATAAGTAAGTAAGAAAAGTACAGTCGAGCCCGCCCGACCGTATAATACTCTCTGCTTTTTTTCCCCGTTTAAATTATTAAAATCGGTATAAAGATATTATAATTTATAGTACTTGCATTAAAACACATTGAAACAAAAGCAATCTAAGCATAATCAAACATACATCTCTTTGTTCGTATGCGAATACACATACGTTTGACAATATGTGATGCATATATGTATGTGTGTATTCGACGTGGCCACAGTCTGCGGGCAGCGCTGCCGCCACAAAAGCAGCGAAACGTTTGTGCTCTTATGTTTCTATCTCGCTTGCACTCATACCTTGATATTGCGTTCAATTATCAATATTGTAACGCTTCTAGTTTTCTTGTTTATTGTCCGATTTCAATGCGCCCTTCAGGTTAGTCTGATATAGTTAGCCTCCACTCGAATTATACAATTACAATGGTGTACTATATGAACAAATGCCTAAAAACGGAACGCTGGCCGCGCCGAATACACACATACGTACATATAACGTCAAACGTATGTGTATTTGTATACAAACAGATGTTTGATTTTAATTAGATTGTTTTTGTTTCACGGTGTTATAATGGAAGTACTCCACGTTGTAATATCTCGATACCGATTTTAATAATTTAATCGGGATTAAAATGCAGAGAGTATTATAAAGTCGGGCGTGCTCGACTGTACTTTTCTTTCTTGTTACAACATGAATAGCCAAAAAGCTACAAACTTGTGTATTACCTACCTTCTTACCGTTAATTCTTTTTTTTGTAACAGGACACGTTTGGTACGACATTCATATCGGTTATACTTTAAAAATCAAAATTACTATAGGGTATCAAATTTGGATGGCCGTATTGAAAATGCTGATCACAGGTATGGTTCATATTAATAAATACATACATTCGTTCAAATTTAAATTATTTGGATATTTGGCTAAATGCTTACATGATTTTATTTGAACATTTTTATTTACAGACTCACTGAAGATATATCTGTTTTTGCCAGTTCTGTTGCTCATTTATATAGCAGTTTGACTAAGCCCTGTTTTGACCTGATGTTAATCGGTTTGGCATTAATGCGGTCCTCTAGAAAGATGAAGGCTAATATCCTTTCAGGTATTCTTCTTTTAAAAAATGTTTTAATTTTTGGATACAAGTAATTAACAGTTATTAATTAATACATTAAATAATTATCATATAAAGGCCCGGCCCTGTCAGTAAGTGTTATTGCACTTACTGCTCATATATTACGAGTTGTGTCGCCAAAATTCGGGCAACTCGTATCGGAAGAGGCTAATCGATACGGGTATCTTAGGCATATACATTCCCGTATTATCACAAATGCTGAAGAAATTGCTTTCTACGGCGGACACAAGGTAAGATCCTAAATATTTGGCGGGCGTGCTTAGAAGAGATTTATGGGCTTCTTCATTGTATATCCTACTTTATATCCTCTTTTTTTTTAACTTTCTCAATAACTTATTGTTCCATTAATTACTATTTACTGTCGCCTAGGTGGAATTGCAACAGCTGCGCCAGGCATACAATCGTCTGGTTAATCAAATGAATAACATATTTAGCCAAAAGCTCTGGTTCATAATGCTAGAACAATTCTTCATGAAATATGTTTGGTCCGGCACTGGAATGGTAATGGTATCGCTCCCTATACTAATGGGGTCATCCCCTTCCCACCAAGAAAAAATAAATACTGAAACAAGCGATTCAAGTGTGAGTGAAAGAACTCAATATCTAACGACGGCAAGAAATTTGCTGATTTCGGCAGCGGATGCGATAGAACGACTAATGTCATCATATAAAGAAATCGTGGCATTGGCCGGATATACATATCGGGTTGCTGGAATGTTGGATGTATTTGAGGAGACGGCTCAAGGTGTATACAGCAAGGCAGCAGTTGTTGATAATAACGAAGTGAATGGTATCATTGAGTTCCGCGATGGTAAACCAATAGCAAAAGGTCGCATAATATATACTGAAAATGAGGATAATATGTCAATTAGCCTGCGAGCTGTTCCTGTGGTTACGCCCAATTGTGATATAGTGGTGCCGAGTTTGACACTTTGCATTGAGCCTGGTGTGCATCTTTTGATAACAGGTCCCAATGGTTGCGGCAAGTCGAGCTTGTTTCGAATTTTAAGTGGGCTGTGGCCAATCTATGCGGGAGAATTGCATATTCCTCGCCCAGTTGAGAACAAGCCTTGCATGTTCTATATTCCCCAGCGTCCCTACATGTCTATTGGCAGTTTATGTGATCAGATAATATATCCGGATACGAGGGAGGATATGAAGCGCAAAGGCATTACTGAGAATCAGTTAAGGGATATTTTGAAGATGGTCAGCCTTGAACACATTGCACAACGGTAAGTTCACGATCAAAATCTAAACCCTATACCCAATGAGAAACCAAAACAGTATATTGCTGATATGGTAACTGTTACCTAACCGCATTTCACAAATCCACAAAATAACTTAAAACAGCCAAATCTGAGCTGCACTTTCACGTTTTAAATCAATTTTAGTCAGGTGACTTACTTAGCTTCAGCTTATTTTCTAGACGTTCCTGATACTTAATCCATTTTAAATCGATCATAGTTTAGCAATGAACCAACGAAACAGTACATTCAAGTGGTTCTAGCAAGCTATGTAGGTTCCTTACACCCAACCGTCCTATGCCAAGCTTATGTAAATTACCACGCACTCATTCTAGTGCACATTTTACTATTCAAATGAGTACTTTTTGACCTCTTTGTCCAAAGGGAACTATAGGAACTAATGGTCCGATCCAGATAAAACTTGGGGACAAATTTTCTTGTGTTATCGCACCAAAACTTACACATTATATATTATGGTTATACTTATACCTACACATTGTATATTATGGTTAAACCTTTCATTAGCATTTTGGTTCAGATTTTTGGTTTGCTCGTCTGTAGCCTATTTATTACATTATATGAACCGAAAACTCATAACTTCGCAAAAGGTAAATTAATTATATCTGTTTTCTTGTGTACCCAGTGATAGCTTCGATGTAGTACGTGATTGGAAGGATATTCTCTCTGGGGGAGAAAAGCAACGAATGGCTGTTGCTCGTCTGTTTTATCACAAGTAAGTATTGAAAATCTCAAGTGAATGCTATACTGATTGACCTTTTTACAGGCCACGTTATGCTCTCCTCGATGAATGCACTAGTGCAGTATCAATCGACGTCGAGAGCTCTATATATGAAATTGCCAAAAGCATGAATATTACACTTCTGACGATAACACACAGGCCAACTCTTTGGTATGATTATGGCTATTATCTATGTGCTATATATTTACTAATGAATCACTTATTATTTTCTCAATCAATAGGAAATTTCACACGCACATTCTTGAATTTGACGGTCAAGGAAGTTGGAAATTCAGGAAAATGGATGTTAACGAGCGACAAAAAGATCAATTTAATCATTAGTATTCGCTTTGATTAATTTTATGTATTATAAACTATTGATAGATGGCAATGACCGCAATTTCCTAAGAAATATATAAAAGTTATTTACAATTTTGATAACACTGAGTTTAATCCAAATTTCAGTAAACTGCTTGAACTTTCTGGTTTAAGATCAAAGCATTCCGATAACAAAGGTTACACGACGGTCATATTTACAGCTGCTAATAATAAAGTGATAAAATCATTACTCAGTAAAAAACGTGTTTCGGTTTTTCATATTTTATTAATCTTTTTAGATTCGTTTACAATATATCTTATATTTCGCAATAAAATTCACAATAACTTCTTAAGTTATTATACATATGTTTTTATTAGTATTATTATTTTAATTATTGTTATGAATTATTCATAATAAGTTTAAAATCATCAACCATGCGTAGACAATTTCACTGTTAGATTAGCATATATATATTTATATATATATATATATTAAATATCTAAATTTTTTTTTTTTGGATTTATGTATATGTATGTATGTAAATATCTTATATGCATACAAATATACATTTTTATTTGTGTATGTATTTTAAAATGTAATTTTTATTGTCACGGAACTCACAAACAGAGATTTATTGTCCATTGTTTAATTATATATGAATATAATTTTATTTTATGGTATGTATATTTTGGTATCTGTGTTTCAATGATATTAGTTGTCACTAAAGGTAGACATATTTTTTTATTATTTTATTTTTTGAGTACAATAACTAAATAACATTTAGTAAAATCAGGCATACTCATTATTATATGTGCACAGTGTTACTCAAAACCTTTATGCCGTTCTAAAATATTACACCATTGATTGATCCAAATACAATTCGAATAAAAAGGAAATGAAGCCAACAATCGGTTTGTTAGTACACATTTTATAGTCTCGTATAGTATTCAATATATAATATAGTACATAGGTAGCACAAGTATTTTGGGTAAGTTCGATATGTTAAATTGACATTTTTTTCATATGTACGTGTAAAAATTACAAATTAATTGTGTTCACTCAAAGTAATTCCCATTGAATTAAAAACGTACATAGAAAACATAGATATGGAATATTAATAAGTAATGCTCAATTGAAAGGTAAATTAAATGTAAGATTAGTTTAAAACCAATCTTAAGCATAACATAAAAATATTTAAAAAGATAACATTAAAAGTTTCCTCTTCTTTTTTTTGTTTTTGATTATTTTTGTTTTTTATATTCTTGGCTGTTTTAATTATTGTGATTGTTTTTTGTTATTTCGTTAACATGTTTAGGTTCAGGCACAGTTAGATTACACATACTACGCAATCGATGGAAAGTATGTAGCTGATCACCAGTGTACCCAGTGTCTGCATAACAGATGACTAGTTAGTTTTCAAACAGAGACTGTTGGGTCTCTCTGGTTAATCATAATCGTAACAAGTTTTTATTCAATCCATGGACAACGCATTTTTCAGCCATATAATTTGATATTGATGATTGTATTTCAAATTGGAAGCCTTTGATTATATCTATTACCAATACAAATAAGAAAACAATTTCGTACATTGTCGGTGAAAAAAATACAAAAATAATATTCGACATTTTGGTTTTCTTGTTTTAAGTTTTTAAGATGTTGTTTTAAATTGTTTTTAAAAATAAATAATAATTGAATATAGTAATGCAATAAACAAATTGGTTTGTTAAGTAGTACATATTTTGAATTTTGATAGATATTTTATGAACAGGTTTGTTTATTTATAATCGTAGAAATCGAACTCGTCCTGTGCAGGCGATATTTCACCTTGATTGGTAAGACCTTTATTGAAGTAAAAAAGTTCACTTAGACTGGGCTGCATGCCATTTTCGAATAGTGATGACTGACTCAAGTAGTTAGCATTCAAATATGGTCTAAATTGAGACAGCTCTGTCTGTCTCTCTATGTCTGTGTCTCTCTCTTTCGTTGTTTGCGATCCCAATTGAAGGTTATCAATTTTTCTAGTGTCCCGATGAAAATAGTCAGTTGGCGTGTTCTGAAATTAATTTTCAGCAATTTTAGAAATTACAATAAATGCTTTGCAAACCGTCTTTTTTCCCAAGTTATACAGATTACAGATGAATTTTATTTTCATACCCCATTGTTAGTAACATATTAAAACTGAGTAACGGGTATCCTAAAGTCGCGGGGGGTCCATTGCACTAATATTATTATTATTAGAAAGAGTGCTATCGTTCTGATTATAGGGTATGATAAATATAGCTTGGTCAACGCTAAAGGTTTTCATACTTGTTCATATTGAGAGCGTATTTTCCCAGGACGCCTAGGACACATGTGTAACATAGAAGTCCGATTTGTTTCAAACTTGGTTAGTTTGTTCACATTATTGACGAATGTATTCTGTGTGAGTTTAATTAAGATATATTAAGGCTTAATTTTTGACCGATTCTGGCAAAAAAAAAAGTAAGAAAGACTACTGTCGAGCGAGTCGACTGTTGAAGACCCCGTACCTACTCTTGTGTGCATTTTTTGACACCGTACTCAAATAAAGTAGAGGTCTCTATTAAATTTGTCAGAAGCCAATTATTCATTATTAACAAATATCATGATTATAACTATGCTCACCAAGTTAGATGACCAAGTTTGATTTGGATAGGCAAAATTTATTATTTCTATGGTAAAATGTACACTAAATTGAGTACTGGGTAAGGATACTCAGGATTGGGTAAGAGTATGCTAAGCGAAATGGTAAAGGAGAATGGTTCCAAAATAAAAATTAAATCGAGAATTTTATTTAATGAGCTTGGGACAGCATTGCTCTGAATCAGCTGAGTCGTAGGGGTGAACTCCACAGAGTCCAGATGAACTATTTATTTAAAAACAAGTAAGAAAGGCTACAATAGAGCGAGCCGATATACAAATCCCGTACTCATAGTAGCGCACATTTTACATACAAAAATATAAATAGAGGTAGCAGAGTAATTTATAGTTTAAAATATAAATTAAAAAAAAAAACATAAAAGAATGCTATGTCGCCTCGCGACTTTAGGATAGTTTGGTCTGATAGTTTCGAAGTTGTATTGTAACGAAAATAGTTTTTTACAACTTTCGGGGACGGTAGAAGGCGTGGCAAAAATTTGAAATAAACTTAACCTGCCTGACATATAGACAGACTTTCAGTCCAAAGTCCAGTCCAGACAGACAGACGGACAGACGGACATTGCTATAACGACTCGTCTGTTGATGCTGATCAAGAATATATATACTTTACAGACCCCATAAAGTATATATATTCCACGCCTCCTTCTGCCTGTTACGCACATTTCGCTTCTGACAAACCTAATAGATCCATATACTCTTTTTTTTTGAGCACGGGGTCTAAAAACAACCTGTACCGCTTGGATATTTTATATTTTATGGCCACCACAGCCACGCCTCCCTCTCCCTGTTACATACATTCCAACAAGTATAGTATACTTTTTTACTCAACAATTAAATGGTTTAATTTTAATATCCTAAAGAATAAATAATAAATTTATTTCTTTATCATACCTGTTTAAAAAGTGAGCGATTTCTTTCTCTAAAGTGCGATTGTCGGATAGGATACGTTCTCGGAATACCCACAACATCCTGATCTCGATCTCTATCGGGTATATCAACGCTGTAGTTTATCTCACTTGTATCAAAATTTGGGCCTTGGCCATGTTTTCTTGAGAACATAACTTCTCCACGTCTCGGTCCAGTGGAATGAGTACTTCCTCCGTATACACTTCCAATCCGTCGAGTGGATGCTCTGCCTGCGTTATTTCGTGGCCCGCTGTTCTTATTTTTATTACTTTTACTGTTTTTGCCATCGATTGTCTGTCCGGTAGCAATTGACAACCTATCAACACTTGTGTATTGATTTGCACTTCTATCAGGACTGCGATTTTCATCCATTAAAAAGGAATCTGCAGCATTCCCGAAAGGTCCGTTGTATGGTCCTTGCATACTGTAAGTTAAATAAATCTCTCAATAACATACCGAAATACTAGAAATAAAATACATTCGCACTTTTCCGACAGTTTGATACCCTGCAGGAGTATTAGACTTACTTTTGACCATTAGCAATTTCCTTGAGAACAGCGGCTCGTGCAGCCAATTCCTCTGTGCGGCGTTGCTGGGTAAGTTCCTTCGCTCGCTCTGTCCAGATGAGCTCTTTTAGTTTCTGAAAACTGCCCTGTACAGCTACCGAATTATCGCCCGAGTTGTTCGGTACTCCCATATATCTATTTTTACTAGCTCGACGTGGTGAAGAGGACGTGGAAGTGGAAACGGCTGCCCCAGAACTCGCTGGCCTTGCTTCCAAGCCATAAAATCTAGACTGTCCGGGGTTATGTATGCCACTGCCATCGGAGTGACGCTGACGTTGCTCAAATGCAACGCGCTGAGGAACTATAGGTTCTCGACTTACGACTCGACCAAAAACAGGAGAGCGGGCTCGCTCTTTAGAGCCCATTCGAATTCTACAATTTTAATCATAACAAAATGTATTTAACATATATTTTTGTATATTACCATTAATGAAAACTTACGATCCGAGCATTCTAGAATTTGAGTAAAGTGGCTCCCAAACATTATAAGTGAAAGGGTCCCGATATGTCGGTATTTCATTAGTTATTTCAGCTGCTCGAGATTGTCTTTTGGAGAATCTAATGTTTTAAAAGGCATTGTTAATAGTATTGTTAAATTATAATATTGATATGATATGAAGATCGTTTATAATTTTATGTTATAATATATAATTAGTTTTAATTGCCTATTAAATGATTAAAAATGTTGTTCCCAAAGTTAAGATTTTTGGTCAAGAAAACAATACATGTTTACAGACACATTTTGAAAGTAAACTAACGCCAAAATTATAAGATGATTAGATTATTCTTTTAAATTGTCCTTATTTCCGTTAAGTAAAATTGATATGAAGACTTTCTTCTGACACACCTTCCTTCCTTACTTTGCCCATACCTAATTAGGCCCTTGTAAAACGCTATATTCAAACAAAACTCACATCCACATAGCCCGAAGTTCCTCGCAAGACGGTTCCTGTGAACTCATCGGAAATGTTTTCGGTACAAACACTTCTCCAACATTTCTGACGCCGCCGTCATCTACTAAGCCATTATTTACGTTGGTCGCTCCATTGTTGTTACCCTTAATCAGTTTATTATTATCCGTGTTTCGTTGGGCTCCATAGTCTTCTCGGCTGCGTCCATTTAAGTAGCTTCCATTTCCAAGTGCTTGACCAAATAAGATGACTAATATATAAATGTGTATATAATCCTTTTTCTTTAGAGAGGGAGATAAATAAGTTTTGCTATACTATAGAAATGTTACTATAACACTTATTCCAAATGTTTCTTACCAAAATGCGATTAAAAAACATCTTCATTAGTTATCTAATAAAAATCCAGAAATCCTTGCAATGCATATAACTATATTTTCAATTGAGGTTGATGCGTCACAACTAGATATGTATGTATTCAAGTTTGTAGACTTTGTCTGAAGAATATCAAAATGCATCAAATTAGTGTGTCTTTATAGTTATCAACGTACAAGTGCATGCAATTATTAATACTATATATATATATATAACAATAGTATAACACAATTGTAAAAATCTATTTATGTAGATGATAACATTCTAGAGACTTGAAACTTGAATAATTTAAATTTTATATATTAATTACCTGGTTGGAGACCCTAAACTATATTTCTTACTAGGAAATTTACAAGTGACTTGTTTTACGTTAATATATCATTTCATTTTACCTATATAGATTGATTAATGATTTTTTGACAACAAGAAAGCTGAGATTATGAGAGATTATATTTTTTGTTCATGTACTTAGAATTCATTGCACTGCACAATCATTACAAATTTTTGATTTTCTTGATTGAAAATTTTTGTATTCTTATGTATTAAATTATTACCATACTCTTTTTGTATATCGTCTGGAAAAGTTCTTTTGATTCTCTGCAGTGCACTTAAGCTTAGACACCGAAATCTTAAATGAATTTTAAGGTGGATTTCTGAGATATAACGCAATGAGCTTTTTCATGTAGGTACACTTACATTATTTTACCTATTTATAAAGTATGTACAATTTGTAAATTATGGTCGTATAACAGTAAATACGAGAACGCATAGTTATTAAAATAGTATTAGGTATTTATAAGTAGACTAATTGGTGCAGGTGCTGGACAAACAATAAATAAGATTAGATTACATAATTGGTGCATTTATTTAAAAAATGTGAATTGAATCGTAATTTTGAATGGATTGTTTAAAATTTGATTTACGTTTTCGGCGCTTTATATTGGCTTTTCCAATTAATAAGTAAATTTGGAGTGAGTTGCTCTTTCCGATAGCTGCTATCCGCATTGCATCGTATTTAGATGTTTTATTGGGAGTACGAGGTATGTACCAGGGGTGCGATGTATTACCACAAGGCTCTGCCATAATTTAACTGTTGGGGAAATGGTAATTTGGCGTTTACAATTTTTCATATTTTTCATTGTCTTAAATGCCTGCAAGGTTGTTTTTATGCCAATATTATTGTCGATTACAGATTGCTACTCAAACATGTGAAAGTGCTACAGTTGAGGTCAATTAAACGGTTCGATGCTCAGTTCGCATGTCTTCTAAACATTAAAAATACAATTAAAGTAAAATACTTTAATTAAAGACTACAGTCAAGTGAGCCGACTTTTAAAAACTCCCTACTTATGCTAGCTTACTTTTATCCACATCAACAAGCACCCAACGGATTTGTGCTATATGAGTTATAAGAAATAGAGTGATGTGTAAAGTTGGTCAGGATGGGTAAAGAGATTTTTTGTAGTGTTATGCAAATGGTTTTTACAACTTGCCGATCGACAGGCGGCGAGGAAATTTGAAATATTTGCGATCTGCTCAAAAAGTTGACGGACTTTTCTTCCAAATTTAATGGATATAGCACTTATAGTATATGCTTAAGCGACTCGTCTGATGAATTTGGTCAAGAAATCATGTACTTTATGGGGTTAAAACATTCGCTATTGAGTGTTACGCAGTTTTTCCCAACAAACATATGATTTTTAAACTATATTTTTTGTGGTCCAATAGCATTAATTTTAACGTTTGATCTGCTTCATGGGTGTGTTCCAAGTGTTCCAAATAAATTAAGGAATATTGAAGAGCTATATTAACACGCACGAGGCCACGTAAAGAGAGAACATGTCAAGAGAAATGTTAGTAATCCTGCACATTTTAGTCTCAATATCTGATGTTTCGTATCAGAAAGACAGATTACAAACATGTTTTGATATGTATTATTATTTTTTGAATTTTGGTTATTCCTTTTGGACTATCGCTAGCCATCAGTAGCGCTTAAAATTGAAGCTTGTAACCACTGTGTGTACTCATGAATCCCATTCAGAAAATATCCATTCACTTTTCGAAAGCTTTATATTGAGCTTAAACGCATACACACAAATGTATTCCATTGTATTTGTATTTACATATATATAGTACACAAATGTATATACACATAGTATATGCATTTGTAAATATGTATATACATACATATGTAGGCGTATGTATGCGCGTATTTTACATTCCTAGTCATGTGTGGGTCGAACTAATTACTTGCTTTAAGTTTAATACCGTGCTCAGTTGAGATATAAATTTGTATTCATTTTCTTATATTGCCCTTAATAACTAGGTACAAAATAACAGTATATTTAAATAACGATATAGTTCTTGAAATGTAAATATACATAAAAATTATGTATATGGAAAAAAGAAGAAAATTCGACCCAATGGTATTTTGTCCACAGATTTTGTTAATCAACCAACTACTTACTTTAAGTGTCGTTTTATATTAATGTTAAAGAAATTTGCATTAATTTCAGCCGATTACACATTTATTAAAATTCAGTTTAATTTTGATAGTGATTTTAATTTTTTCTCAATTACGCCAGCGCTGCCAAGAAATACGGTGAACTGTATCGACGCGCCTCATAAACTGAACTAAACACAGCATCCACATCAGTCCCTGGTAAAATCAAGAAGCTCTTTCGCATACTCATACCACGAACATACAGCTTCCTGAGCTTCCGTACGTTGAATGTCTCGTGTTGGTATTCAATAAATCCTTCGGCTTCCAATTCAACTTCGGCTTCGCCTCGGGTTCAGCCTACACAAAATTAAACTTATATATAAGCTTTCTATGTACATACACATTTATCAGTGATGCCGCCTTTAATAATACTAATAATAATAACACACGAACAAAATACTAACAATAATAAAGAATGTTTCTTGTTATTAAGGACTTTTACCGCATTTGCTATATGTTTTTTCATAGTAGTTTTCAAGGTGTAGTGTTTTGAAAATGAATTACTAATTTATTAATTCTTCCTTAATCATCTAGCATGAAGTCGAAATATTTACTTGAAATAAGTCTAAATTAGCATTACTGGCATGTACAGTACATATGTATGTTTGGAAGCTTTTATATGTGTGAAAATGTGCGCGCACATATTTGCGTCATGAATGAAATTTCATAAAAAAAATTGTTGCTAGCTTTTCGGAATTACTTATACCCACATATATTTGTAGACATGTACGTGTGTATATTTGTAAGTTCAAGTGACCGAACGTATTTCGTCACATCTGTTGACTCGAATGGAAATCTACCTACTCCCTGCCGGTACAGCCGTTAAGGCGAAAGTAACCGTTATATATATGTTTGATATTTGTCTTAAATATTGAATACTATCATTTTTAAAAACTAATTATTTTTTTAAACATATTTATGTATGTTGTATGTACATATGTGTATTGTGATGTCTACATATTACTGAGATCTTATGATTTTAAGAGATGGACTGGCATGGCTATATAGACTTGGGTCCAGAATATGTATACTCTATGGGGTCTGCTCGACTACTTGTCCCTCAAACTTCAAACAAAACTGTTCTATAGAAAATATATTTTAATGTCGATTGTGTAAAGAGAAACCGTTAAACATAAGTGTTTGATTTAGAAAAGTAACAACGCGGCAATGTTTTTTTGCTGACAGTGTATCTACTGATTGTGGTTCCATCTTTGGTTAGAATTTTAAATAAACGATGACATAAAAGAGAGCGAGAGCCACGCAGCCAGAATTCCTGTCCAGTTATCCGGACAAGCCAAGGGAGGAAAGCATTGTTATAAATATACAACGGCAGGATTTGCAAAAAATAAGTTGGCTCCCCGCTAAGGAAATAGCCGCCAAACAGTATATAGAAATTTCCAACAGATTGATTTCTTTTTTGTTTGGCTGTTCCATAAATAATGGGAAAATTAATAATGGTGATTGTAATTAAGGTGGGATTAAAACTATCGATTAAAGTACGTTCAGGGATGAACAACCGATAAATTTAAGGCTCAAGCGCTTGAGTCTTTTCTAAGCAAAATCATAAAACTGTCGGATAAGCAATTGGCAAATGTCATATTCACTTCTAAATAAATTACAAACAATTATTTTTAATGTTGTGGTTATGAACTAGCAAACTTCTTTACATTCAAGTAAACAACACGCATATGTTAGTAAAGTATTGATTTTTACATATGTTCACTGTTATTGCAAAGAGATAAGAAAAATGAAAATTATTCTAATAAACCAATAACCGAACCAATACTGGTGATTGTGATTATGGTGTGATAAAAACTATCGGAAACAAAAAAAAATATCGATTAAAGTACGTTCAGGGATGAACAACCGATAAATTTGAGGCTCAAGCGCTTGATTCTTTTCTTAGCAAATACATAAAACTGTCGGATAAACAATTGACAAATGTCATATTCACTTCTAAATAAATTACAAAAAATTATTTTAAATGTTGTGGTTATGAACTAGCAAACTTCTTTACATTCAAGTGAAATATACGCATATGTTAGTAAAGTATTGATTTTTACAAATGTTCACTGTTATTGCGAAGAGATATGAAATGAAAATCTTTATAATAAACTAATATCCGAATTATTTAAATATTGTTTAAACTTTTTATATTATGGAGAAAAGTGCACATTTTGTTTTTCATTTGTGTTTAAAATATAAGAATTCAATGGATGCCTAACAATATAAATGAGTTAACGCACAGGTATATGTGTGTATCTCGAAAAATGTGTATCTCATGATTTCAAACACTTGGACTATTGTATTTATGTGTGTAAATATGTATGTATATGCGTGTACATTTGTATTGTTTGGCATGCACATGTGTATATTTGATTAAATTTCAATTCTCAATCAATTACCTGTGCAGATTTTTTCAAATGATATGCAGTACAACATCCACGATTATTAATTTATTATATCTTGCTGACTGCCGTATATTGAAAATTTAGGGGTCTATTCGGTTAATGAAAATACAGCTGCGCGTAACAGCCAGAAGGAGGCGTGGATGACCCCACAAAGTGTATATATTTTTGATCTGTATTGACCTCCGAGTCAGTTTGTCCGACTATTAAGATTACCTGTGGTTGTTCAATAATAAATATTTAAAAAATGTAAAAGTTGTCTCGGCTCGAGTGTAACCATTCCTATTCGTTCCATTTAAAGAATAATTAATTGTACGGCAACTTATTCGGTCATTTCAGATTGATACTTTTTGACTTTGAAGCGTTTGAACTATCCATAAAGTTCCAGGAACTATGGTGTCGTTAAAGTCCCTGGTCTTTGTCAATCTGAGCATACTACTGATTCTGGTTCTACATTCTACAGCAACCACTTCAAGCGAAAATGAGGATGAGTATCTAACGCAACGAGGTTTGTTGTATACCAACCATAAACACGTTATATTTTAGAACAAATTTTGTAATATTTTTTTTGTAATAAACACAATATTTTATCTGATTATGCATACAACGCCAAAAAATATTGAGCTTAAGAATCCACTGATTTAATAAACTAATTTCGACTTAAAATAATGTTTTTTGGTTTTTCTTAGAATATATATTAGAAAAGTCGTACCATGGACTGATTCGCGAAAACGAGACTCTTGTGGAAATAACTCCATTAATTAAAGTGGACGAAGAGAAAATTTGTAACTTTCGTATACTAAAGAAGCCATATCACGAAATTCCATTTCAAGTAAGTGGACAAAATACATTTAAATGTTATTAAAAAAATTAAATTACATTGTGTATGTTAATTACGAAAAAAACTCTTTTTAATTTTAGATTGAGCTGGTCAACAATTTAGGCATACTTAAAGCACGCCGAACACTCAACTGCGAAAAACGAAAAAGCTATCATTTTGAAATAGTGGCCATCTATTGCGATGGGATGCCATCAAATACAGCCAATGTCCACATTACCGTCATTGATATAAATGAGTATGCTCCAACGTTTCTACAGCCATCCTATGTGACAGAAGTCGATGAGGGTCGTCTTTATAATGAAATAATACGTGTCGAGGCCGCCGATAAGGACTGCACTCCACTTTTTGGGGATGTGTGCAAATATGAAATTTTAAATGGTGATGAACCTTTTACAATTGACAACGAGGGTTCGATTAAGAACACTGAGCCCTTGTCTCACAAAGTGTCTCACAATCATATTTTATCTGTTGTCGCCTTTGATTGTGCCATGAAGGAATCAACACCTATTATGGTCAGCATAAAAGTAAGACGTGTTTGCGATGCTAAATTCCTTGGCATTCCTGAACGCATCGATTATACTGTAAGTATATTATATCAGTTTTTTAAGCTTGATTGTTTATCATAATTTATCTCTTTGTATCTTAATTAAATATCTATAAGCTAGGTATACAACATTTACAATTGAGATAGGGCGCGTGTTTTATCAAGTTTTCAGTTTGTCAAAAAAATGTGCATAACAGACGCATTCTGTCGACTGCAAAGAACAATTATTCTCTGTTAGAAATCACCACCAAGAGCACACATTGAGTCTTTAAAAGTAAAACTGCTCACTCAGATCAGGCTATCACCAATTCATTTGCCGATTTTTTCTAACAGTACAGTATGCCGAAATTTAGTTCTGATTCACTATTCAGCCTGTTTTTCCACCCGGACCCAGGCTTTGTGCTAAGAAACTGGGTAGACTTATTTTAAAGCTCCTGTACAAACTATTTGCATTGTCCGCGGAATCATGCGATTTTGTCAATGTTTGGAAAGCATCTTATATTATTCCTCTCCAATAAAAACGAAAGAAATCTAATGTCTGCACCTGTAGAGGTTTCATAGAACATTTAAGAAATGAATAACATCTCAACTGCAACATTTCCGTAGATCTATGATTTCCCTCTGATTTCCCTCTGACGCCGGTAACCATAATCTCTTATTACATAAACTCATTGGATTGAAATTCTTTGCATTGTGATTCACTTAAGTTTGAGAACACAACAGGATTATATTATAGATACATTATCGAAACCTGTCCGAGTTACTTGGGGCGACTCCTCTTTCTAAGCAATTACATTTCGACAATATGGGTCCTGGGTCCTATCTTTAAAGAATTGAGTCGATTATTAATTCGGGTGTCCTTATGGATCCGAGGGTTTCATTTCTTAAGCATGTTTTCTCAATTCTAATCGTGCTTTTGGTGTCCTCGGCATGATAAAGCGTTGATCGAATAAAATTAACGATGCCTCTTTAACAAAAAAAACTTCACACTGCACTGGTACGCCCTATTCTTGAATATAGGTCTTGTATTTGCTCTCCAATTTAGAATTCATCAAGATAGAATTTAATCTATACAAAAAATGTTCCTTCTTTTTGTCGTCTTTCGTTATTGACTCTTACTAAAAAATGTTCCATCTTTCTCTGATCGTAGGACATTGCTTAATGTAATTTTCTTACACAAACTAATCAACGATGAAGTTGATTCTTCTGAATTAATCAGTCAGATTAGTTTTGCTGTTCCGATCATACCAACTAGAAACTTTCTTCCCATCTTACTTAATTCCTATACTACCATTGCTAATCATTATCCTTTCCGAATCTTCTGTAGTACAGGTCGAACATGGAAATTTCGTTTGCTCAAAGGACTTCACTAACTATCGGGGGAATCGAATTATTAGGAGAAATCGGTTACTTAAATCAAGTCGATTAATTTTAAAGGGACTAAAAACAAAACGAGCTATAGAGAAATAAGTAAGAAAGGCTTTAGTCGAGCGAGCGGAAAAACAAATTCCAAATTTGTTGGCTCTAACTCTTGTGGTTGTGGATGGACAGACATAAGGGCAGACTGACATCGCTATATCGACTCGGCTGTTGATACTGATCAAGAATATATATACTTTATAAGGTCGGACAGTCTTCCTTCTGCGTGTTACGCACATTTCGCTTGTGACAAACTTAAAAGACTCCTCTACTCTTTTTGGAGTACGGGGCTTAAAAAGCATTATCCCAGTATTAAATTATTAATGTTCGACCTGTAACTATAACAAATGTTCTCGAGTCATCGTCATCTACTTTTATTCCTTTAATTAGAATTTCAATTTTCTGCCATCTGTCCAGATTGTAATTCATATAATTAAAATAAATTATGTATTATTGCATTGTTTGTTGCCTGCACCACTTAAATGCAGCGTTTGAAATGCTCTGCATACAGCATAGTATTTCGTTGTGCTCTCGCTACCACTCTCACGAATACACGAACACACAAGAGAGTCGAAGAAAAAAATAAAAAAGATTTTATCAGAGATTTAGAGACACTGGCTCTTCTTTGTACCTCTCTCGTTATCTGATTGCTCGATTTGATTTCTTTGTCTTGAATGACCGTTGTTATAAGGAATTTCTTTCTGATTATGGGCAGGAGGAATACTAGACGGTTTTATAACTCTGTTAATTTGAAGCGTAAATCATCAACGCTTCCATCTGGTGTAGTCTTTGAAAGATAAACTGCTAATTCAGATCAGGCTATCGCCGATTTATTGCTGATTTTTTTCAAACGACCTATTGTACCCTTATCATGTAAATTCCATAAATAGTAATTTTTGCACCAGTAATCACTAAAAGTTCGCTTTTACATAATTTAAAGTCAATTAAACCTTTTTTTTCATCAGGACTGGACGGAGTGCCATGCTTTGTGCTAAGAAGTTGTGTAGACGATACATTATTCCTCTTCACAACAAGAAAGAAAAGTACAGTCGAACACGACCGACCGTATTTTTTAATTTTTCCCCGGTTAAATTATTAAAATCGATAGCGAGATATTAAAATGGGTAGTACTTGCCAGAGAACTGCAGCGATACATTGCATGTAAAAATACCCAAAACACACACAGATTATTTTGCGTCTCGAATCTTTTTTTACTCTACCCTGAAACTGTCGGATATTTTTTTACATCTTTTCGTTTGAGTATTTTCAGAAAAGACCTTGCATCTAAAAAATGTTAACTCTCAAAATTGGGCAAAACCCGAAAACTAATATTTGCTACCTGTTACATACATTCTCCCTAAAAAAACCCATTTTATCATCTAACGCGCACTGTTAAATTTTCCGACAGCAAACCGTCGCTCAAGTGCACGCATATTATGTGTAAGTTTTTTTTCATACTCTGTATTTGCCTGAATATTCATTTTCTGATGCTTCAAAAAACGAAGCGCACAAGCGACAACCATCTCAAAAAGAGTATCGACGATACTCGTAATTTGTGGTACGACTAAAAAAAATACTCGAGTAATTTCGCTTCAAGTAAAAAAATATTCAAGTAAAGAAATACCCGATCACATTTTTACTCTAAATTTTAGTGTTTGAGTAAGACCGCCACCGCATTTTCTGTGTGTATGACTCGAGTACAAAAAACCACCACTCTTGCAGTTCTCTGGTACTTGCACTAAAACACGTTGAAACAAAAACAATCTAAGCATAATCACAAATACATATGTTTGTTTGTATGCGAATACACATACGAATGACAATATATGATGCATATATGTATGTGTGTATTTGGCGCGGGCAGCTCTGCCGCCACAAAGGCAGCGAAAATGTTCGAACATGTGCTTGTATGTTTCTGTCTCGCTTGCACTCATACCTTGATATAGCTTTCAATTATCAGTATTGTAACGCTTCTAGTTTTCTTTTTTATAGTTCGATTTCAATGCTCCCTTCAGGATAGTTTGATATAGTTAGCCTCCACTCGAATTATACAATAACAATGCTGTAATATATGAACAAAAGCCTAAAAACAGAACGAAGTTGAGAACTATTTTAATGTATTGTGGGAGAAAGTGGCGTGGCAGTCCAAAATTTTAAATGCCAATGCATTTATGCTGTCGCTTGGAACGCTCCATACCAAAATTGGTGATCCTAGTTGACATAGTTGCAGAGATATTTGCCGAGATATTTTTAGAACACACCAGTTGATTTTTAAAGATTTACTATCGAAGTCTGTTCAGGTTACTTCAAGCGTCCCACAAGGAAGCCATCTCGATGCTTTGCTATTTATATTTTTCATGAATGATCTGCCATCTGGCACTCTCGCAAACTTGTGTATGTTAAACACTGTATGTCGGCTACTGAGTCTCTTCTTGGAACCAGGTTACAATCTGATCTCTACAGCTTTCAAACCTGGTGTCAAGGCAATTTATTAAATCTTAACTATAGTAAGTGTACCGTAATATCCTGCAGTAGGCAACTCCCCTTTCTAAACAATTACATTCTGAATGGCAACTCTCTTCGAAGAATTGAGTCGGTCATTAATTTGAATCCTTATGGATCCAAGGCTTAAGTTCATTAAGCTCTGGTCGCAAGAATTTAACGATCCCTATTTAACAACACAATTTTTACTACCTTGGTACGTCATATTCCTGAATATGGATCTTGTATTTGGTGTCCCCAATACAGGATTCATCAAGATAGAAGAGAATCCTTACAAAAACAATTATTTCTTTATTTATTTTGCCCTAGGGCCCTTAACTGGAAACATATGTACATTTGTTGATCAGGTAGTCATCTAAATCTCAATCTATTCGTAATTTTTTATTTTTTTTATGTTCATTGATCAATTTTAAATTATATTTTATAAATATTATATTTATTTATCTCCAATCCAGTTGAATTTTTTTTTTCCGAAATCACTCCAAATCATCGGTTTTTCGGATAATTAGAGGTTTTGAGAAAAAATATTATATAAAAAAAGAAAAAACAATTTTCAACAAAAAACAAATTTTTCATATTATTTAAACTAATTGCAATAAACATAAGTCACAAAAAATTCAACAATGATAACATTTGCCCCTAAAAATTAAATTAAAAAAATTTGTAATACTTCGTAGTACCTCCTTTGGCTTTAATTACATTGCCTCTGGATATTCCGCCGTAAATTCCTCAAACCACACTTCTTCAATAGTATTCATCAACTCAACCATTGTTTTCGGCTTTTGTTTCCTTATTTTGGAACTCATTAAGGCCCAGACGTTTTCAATGGGATTGAGGTCCTGACTGTTTCCTGGCTAATCTAAGGACACAATGCCCAATTCTGACTTCAAAGTCAATATCTATGGTTTAAGAATAGATAGGCTTAAAAATAATAGGCTTAAAAAAAATGATCGGAATGACCCAATCTTAAAAAACCACTTACAGAGGGAGCACGATAGCAAGGTGCAGAATGGTCCTGAAATATGGGGTCACACTCTTTCTCAGTAACGGATTCAATACTAGGAACAAGTCCACTGAGAATAATTTCTTTGTATTTTTCGGCATTCACCAATCCTTGAAGCATAATTATGGACTCCGATTTATTTCTGGATATGCATCCCCATACCATGACATAAGGCGAATGTTTAACAGTGTTAAGACAGCAGTTTTCGGAATATCATTCTCCTTTTCTGCGCCGAACTTTGAGACAACCTCGGGTCCAATAAGGTTGAATTTGGACTCATTCGTTTTTTTGGCAGGTGTCCTTGCCATTAAACCCATCTACTTGAGCCTTCGTTGCACTGTCCGGGACGAAATTTTTGTGGAAAATGGTTGCTGCACTTCAGATGCAATTTCCACAGCATTTTTGATTTCTACCTTTCTACTTTCTCCGTCTAACGAAATTTTTTCGCAAAACATCGCACTGAACTTTCACCAATGCAAAAATTTTTCTTTTTTCAGAAATATTCATCTGATTTCGATTTCGCATGTTTTCAACCTTTCCTAGCTAAAAGCTCTGCAAAATAACCCTTAAGCAACTGACACGCCCCAAATTATATTAAAACTAAAAAAAACATTCGTGGGGATTCACAAAATTTTAAATTAGTCGAATAGAATATCATTTGGGGGGCCCCGAGCTTGAGAATGCAAAAGTTTCGATTATCCTAAAGTGCGGCTTTGTTTTTTGTCGCTGGGTGTATGTAAATATGTGTGATTATGCTTAGATTGTTTTTGTTTCAATGTGTTTTAATGCAAGTACTAGATATTGTAATATCTTGATACCGATTTTAATAATAATATCGGGATTAAAATGCAGAGAGTATTATACGGCCGGGCGTGCTCGACTGCACTTTTCTTTCTTGTTTAAATATCAATTCAAAATATACATATAAATTTTAATTTTTAAATTTCGTTATACAATTTTAATTCAAATTAAATCAAATGCGCATTACTATGGGAGTACGGGGTCTTTTACAGTCGGCTCGATCGACTGTAGCCTTTCTTACTTGTTTTATTTCAAAGCGTTCTAATGCAAGTACTATCCAATGTGATACCCGGATAACGATTTTAATAATTTGAGCGGGAATAAAAGCAGAGAGTAATATAAGGTCGGGTGTGCTGGACTGTACTTTTGTATAGGGTCTTGTTAGTACATCAACGTCCATAATTAAAATTAATTAATTAAATATGGCTCGCATCTTCTTACAACAAAATTTTTTTGGAAAAAAGCTTTCTGTATTTTAAATTAAAATTTAGATTGATTGGTTTTGAGTCTGCAGTGTTGATCTTAAATTTAATAAACATTTGTACTAAACATTGTGAGATTTTCCAATATTATTGTATTTTTTTTTTAGTCTGGTAGTACTGAGAACCTGCAGTTGTTTCCAAATGCTCGATTGGATCTTTGCAATATTTTGTGCAGCAGTGATGACCTTAATATTCATTCAGCAATTGCGCTTAAGGTGAGTTTATTTTTTATATATATTTTCTAAAAATACATATTCAACTTTTAATTTGACTCAGACAAAACACATATCATTCGGATGCGATCGAGAGATATCCAACTGTTCAACAAACTTAAATTTAAAGGACCTACTTCCACGTGACGCTGATTGGACGAAGGAATTAAGCTATGATGAAGGCCCTGAGCCAATATTTCACTTTACTGGATCCACTGGCGTTGTTGTGCCTGATAACTTTTTAGGACATTATGATTTCTCCCTACATCCCTTCAGCATAGTTACGATTTTTCGCCACGCTAGTAAAATTTCAATGAATAAACACATGAAGGAGCATATTGTTTGCAGTGCGGATGATCATAAGATGAATCGACATCATATGGCACTATTTGTGCGGAATTGCCGTCTTATTTTATTGCTGCGTAAAAACTTCAACGACGGCGATTTAAATATATTTAGTCCTGCTGAATGGCGATGGAAAATTCCGCAAGTGTGCGACAATGAATGGCATCATTATGTGATCAATTTTGATCATTCAGCCAAAGTTGATTTATTCATCGATGGTATTCAGTTTGAAAGCTCTGTTGAAGAGCGTCATACGAATCCTGAAGTAATTGATGATTGGCCTCTTCATGCTGCGCATGGCATTAACACAACCCTATCGGTGGGGGCCTGCTATCAAAGCTCAGAAAATCGTTTAAAACATGGTTTCAATGGCGACATATCAGAAGTGAAGATATCTCTGAATAGCGCATTATCTATTGATGATATCAAATGCGGCACTAGTTGCGCCGAGCATTTAATTCCATCAAACGATGTTCAATCAAGTCAGGCCGAAGAATTATCACCCGACAGTCAGGTTCAGGTCAATGCTCAAATGAATGAAATTTACATTGAAGCTCAAAGCAAGCATAAAATTGAACAATTAATGCGAAAAATTCAATATATAAATATTAAGAGAAACCCGACTATAGGTCGTCGAAATATTGAAGTTCGGACGACAATGATGTGCTCGAATAGTACAATCCGTCTGCCTACAATTGAGACCTATATCATGGTTAATGAGCCCATTAACCCGGTTATTCGCACTGGTGATCTTGACTCTACAATTTCGAGCGGAAAACTATCAACAGATAGTGCAATCATGTATAATGTGGAAAAACTCGAGTCTCAAGTTCAGGAAGATGAGCTTGTGTCAAAGTTTTCGCAAGCGATGAAAATTACAATTTCAGGTAAGCATACAAATAAATGAAGTAATAAACGCTACAGTCGTTCGAGACGCCTGTAAACGACCCGACGATGGACAGTCGGCAGTCAGCATATGACCAAGACTACTTTCTTTAAGGGGTTAAATGGTGTTCAGAGACAAAAATTAGGCACTATTTCAAAAAAAAATTTCACCTGCTTGCAGCAAAATATTTCCTTCAAACAAAAAAACAAATAAAAAGATTTACATTTCATTTGTCATTAACGGATCGGCGCCAAATTTGGGGAGAATATGGTAAACTTTTAGAATTAATTTAGAAGCAAAAAAAAAAATTCGAATTTCAAAAATTCTGAACACCACTTAACCCCTTAAAGCCTTCTTCAACCTGTTACGCAAACCAAGCCTTGCATAAACAAGACTACTTACACTAATAACAACAAAGAATGCTGTCGTCGCTTTGCAGTTTAAGGATTTCCTTTTCTCAGTTTTAGTATATTTGAAAAAATTGGGTATGATCAAGAGTGCAATCATTTCATTGGTCCGACCTGTGCTCTCTGTGTAAATTTGGTTTAGATAGCATGGCTATCAAATAAGTTTTCTACACTAAATAATATTATTTTTACCCAATATGCGTTTGCGAAGTATGCATGAAAAAAAAAAAAAAAAAGAAAACGAACATGTACTACCTGGGCAGTTTATCTTTAACTTCTGCAATCATATTTATCATACAGACGAACGTGTCTATATCGATGCAGCTATTGATATTGATCAAGAATATATTTTTATGGAGTGTGCCACATCTCCATCTCAATATTATGTGCATTCAATGTGTGAATGTGGCACTTCCTGTAGTATACTCGTATATTTAATCCGTTGCTTGAATAAATTGAAATAAGTGAAAGAATAACATTTTAAATTCAAGATACAATTTTGAAGAATAAGAATAACAATAATTATGAATAAGTATATATTTTTACATATTTTTAAATATTAATTATACTATTAAACTGTGTAATATAATTAGAAAATTTTCAAAATGTATATTGCAGGCACACAAAACAAGTTAGTGTCCTACCAGGAAATCAAATTGGGAGTGCATATTTTGGATAAAATTCATATTGGATTTTCTACCGATCGAGGTAATAAAAATTTGATGCCCACAAAGGAGAATTTGGATTCGTGCAGTGTTATTGTATTTCCCTCGCTGAATCCTGACCATGAAGACATTCAAATTGATGGTGATGAGTCCCTGTCATCGACCATGGATATCCGAACAAATATCAATAAGGATGGTGTTGAAATGATTGGAACAGATTCAATTGAAAACTATCTAAGCGTATTGCGCGCTCTGGTGTATAGCAACAAAAAACCGGCTTATTATCTGAACCGTGTTTTCAAACTATCTTGTACGCAGTTAAATTCTCAATATAAAAGTGTGGAATACACGCTTACATTAACCGTCCTTCATCCTAAACAATCATCTATCAAGACCACAAATGCTCCATCAGCACCCTTATCACTGACAGCTAAAAACACAGATGGAAATGAGAACTTGATTTCTACATTCCATAATGGACATGACTCTAATGGTGATGCTATTGGACAAGCGCAAGGTATTACTTGATCAATTTTTTTTTTTCTAGTTTTACCAAAATATTATTTTTCTTTCAGATACAAAACTCTTCTCATACTCCCTTTTACATACGAATAATGTCCAAGAGCCAAAAGCACATGTCCACTCAACTGTGCATAGACGTTAGTTCTAATTTTTTTTTTAAATATATTCAATAACTAACAACATAATTTTAATTTACAGTTGAAGCTTCTCATCCAACAATGCTAATAATCCTTATTTGTGTGTTTCTCGTCGTGCTTCTTTGTGGTGTTTGGATTGCGCGTCTTAAAAATAACCAAAAGTATGCAGATCGCCATCAGGCGTGCCCCAAGGTAAAGTAAATTTCTGTGAAGCAAATATTTTTCTTTTCATTTGTATTCCTATTATCTGCTACAATGATAAAAAAAAAACATTTAAGTTAAGACATTGTTCTTAAAACTTAGGTGTCTAGTTTAAATCAAAGAGCTTAATTGGATTAGCTTAACAAGCTAATGTCAATAAAAATAATTTTGTCCATTGATTGCTTCTAGATTGCTGACGAAGGTCTGATCTGGGATGATTCTGCGTTGACTATTACCATAAACCCAATGCAAACAGATGCTGCATCTGAAGAAAGTTCCGACTCTGAGAATTCGGATTCTGAAGACGATGAGGGTAATACTATGCTTCTTCGCTTTTATTATTCCATGTTGAATTGTCTAAAAAATCTATTTGTTAATTTATTTTTCAGCTATGAAAGATGGATTTGCACACATCAATCAACTTGAATGGGATAACACTAATATGTTTTCATCAGCAAATTAATCCGGATACGTGTCTGTGTCAATAGGGCGTTTATTAATAAAAGTTATAATTAATTATTAATAATATGTAAATGTGCTTTTAAAATATAAATTATACAATCTACTTATCATACAATAGTTATCCGCAAATACCCTTTAGAGTGCCAGCAATAAATACTGCACATAAGTGCACCCATAAACATACATATATGGATTTTTCCAGTTTTAAACAAGGCTGTAATTCTTGCTTTGGGTATGTAAACAGCCATATTTAGTCAGAGTTAAATCTATGTATGTATGTCTTTAAAACTCACTGCTTCTTTGGTTGAAATGTATGATGTACGTATAGCATCTAAGATTAGTAGAAGTCAGTGCGTATTTGTAATTGTATATGTATTTTATCTCATATCGATATCAAAGTTGCATATACATTTAAAGTACTTCAATTGTAACTTACTTATAGTACAATTAAAGTATGCATTGCTTGAAATCGAAAACAGTAAACGCATGCATATTAAATATACATAAGACAAATACATAAAATGTTTGTATACCCTTGCAAATGTAACCCATGTAAAACATATAATATAACCATTTTTATTTGTTTTCATTTACAAAACATATATTAACTCTATTCATACAAAGTCATTGACTTAAGTTTATATTCGGATCGTTGTTAATTCACAATTATATTTTATTACAATTTTGAGAGTCATCGGATCAAAATGAAACAGCTTAAATGATCGTAATAAATAGAAGGAGACACCTCCGTCCCCATAAAATAAGTCTTATCTTCTATTTTACTTTACGAAATTGATTAGTATTGTTTTAAGTACAAATTTAAAAAATATTTCAACAAAATGAAAATACTCGTACTTTCTTTTACTTATAGTTATAGAAAAATTATTATATATATAATTTATATAAAAAAAAATATATAAATATATTAACAGATATATATATATATATATATATATATATATATATATATATATATATATATATATATATATATATATATATAAATTATATATATAATTATATTTACTTAAAAAAAATTTCGTTTTAACAAACATATTTAGTACCAAAATTAGACTTTTGATTTTGAAGCAAGTGATTGTATTATCTTTAAGTCCATAAATTCTATCAACATTTTTCTAATTTGCAAGGGTAATAGGTTATCTACATTCCTTAATGCATATTAAGCACAATATTTCGAATCGATGTAAGCAGATTGTGTCATAAAGATTTGTAAAATCCTAGTAAATGTAATCATTTTTATTTTTAATCCTTGCAGTAATTGTGCTCGGCATAGGAAAGATAATGAGAATGTATTGTTTCTGATAAGCTTATTTGTCCGTCTGTCTACAGTTCATCATAGTAGAACCGAAATTGATCTTCACAATCAGACCCCAAATTTTTGTGGAGCATTTAGTTATGAGCATTCAAAAGATTTCTAGTAGAACCTGTTCAGAATGATGAAACCCATTGAAAATATTTTTTAAATGTGTATCAAAATTCCGTCGCTTCAGCTTCGTTATATGTCGTCCCAATAGTTAATTTGTACTAGTGCTTCACTATACAACAAATAAGCAAAATCTTTAATTGAAACAACAAAATCAAGCTCCGTACTATAGATGCTGTTTTATTTTAATTAAACGAAAAAGAAACAAAATGGATTTTGATTACCTTTCAGAAAACGGTTGAAAAGCGTATACACCAGAATTTTGTTTATTCTCTGTATCCTTGTGTACATAATGGGGGTTAGCTGTGAACTAAACTATAGTTAGCAATTTACCTTCGAGTTAGAAAAATAGAAACAATGTACCATGTACATGTGCTCGTACCGTTTTTTACCGATGCTGAGTTTGAGATGTCCCATCCGGGTCAAATTTGGTGAGGATAGTTATATTGGTACCATACACTTTTAGTGTCAGTTTCATAGGTCGGCTACGTCTCCTCTGCCTGCAATGCACTTTTCGCTTCTTACAAACTTAATTGGCCCCTCTACTCTTCTTGAGTATTTGTCTAAAAGGAAATAGGAAGTTTTTATATTTGTATTAAAACTGCCCAATAGAATGAGTACTGTGTTTTAAGACAAGAAAGAAAAGTACAGTCGAGCACGCCCGCTGCTGCTGCTTATCCTTACGGTGGGATAACACAAGTCACAGCAGTGCTCAAAAACAATGCTTTACCTCTGAAACTAGAAAATTTACTTACTGATCTACATTTACAACTGACATATATTCTAAGCTTATCTACTAACATCTGTTGTTGTTGCTACTGTTGCCACTGCCACTATCACCATCAGTGATGACAGAGAAATCGTTGATTTGACTGGTGGACTGCCCGATGGTTTATGAACAAGAAATACTTGCGCGTGTTTCTTTGGTGTGTGCACATTGAGGAAACCATTGCTGGAAGTTTTTGTTTGTTGTTGTTGAGTGCGCATCGCCTCTAGAGCTTCAGCAGGATGATCAAGCGGTCGACGTTGCTGCGCCAATCGTGTGACATGTCAGTGCTGAAGACGATGACGACAACGACGACGCTGACGACGACAACGAGAATGACAGCAACAATGACAATGACGACGACGACGACAACAACAATGATGACGTTGACTGGAACCCGATGATCTGCGTGATGGTGTTGATGTGTGTGTGAGTGTGTGTGCCAGCACATTGAAGAAGATTTTCTGCATTGATAAATGCAAATTTCTATGACTGGCGGCTGGCAGTTTTGCATGTGTGCGTGTATATGTGTATGTAAGTGTGATCTTATGCTGAGCAATGTGTGAATGTGTATGTACTTAAATTAATACCTATATTATAATTTACGTAAATGTCTTATGAACACAAATCGTAAAAGTGTTGCTTATATGTATATCTGTGGGCTGGCATATTTTCTTAGGGAAAAGGTACCAGCACTCAGATATTTAATATGTAATTATGATTGTATGTTTACGTTTATGTTTTATTATACTCTCTACAAGAGTACATTGGGTTTGTGCAAAAGCATGTAACAGGCAGAAGGAGGCGTGGCAGACCCCATAAAGTATATATATATATACATATATATATATGTTCTTGATCAGCATCGTAAGCCGGGTCGATATAGCCATGTCCGTCTGTCCGTATGAACAGAAAGATTTCAGAGATAGTAAGAGCTACAAGTTCGAGCTTGGTGTCAATCGATCACATATTTAGGCAGTCAATAAAAGAATCTTTTTTTTTCCATGGCACGCCCCATTCGCCCACAATGAGCAAAAAAATAGAGCAACCTCGAAAAAAATTGGTGTTTTCGGCAAATATCTCAGTAACTATCTCAGCAACTTTTGTCATGGAGGTTTCTAGCAACAGCATAAATGCATTAGCATTTAAAATTTTGGACTGCCACGCCCCTTTCTCCCACAATACATAAAAATAATTCTCAACTTCGTTTCGTTTTTAGGCTTTTGTTCATATAGTACAGCATTGTGTTTGTATAATTCGCGTGGAGGCTAACTATATCGCTAACTATATAACTATGCCGCTGTCGCTGGCAGCGCCGAGTACACACATACATACATATATGCATCATGTATTCTCATTCGTATGCGTATTTGCATACAAACAAACAGATGTATGTGTGATTATGCTTAGATTGTTTTTGTTTCAAAGTGTTTTAATGCAAGTAATGCACTTTGTAATATCTCGATACCGATTTTAATTATTTAATATGGAAAAAATGGAGAGAGTATTTTACGGTCGGGCGTGCTCGATTGTACTTTTCTTTCTTGTTGTTGTTATTGTTGTTGTTGGGATTAGAGTTAATTTGGGTTTTGGAACCCAATTGTTTTAATTATAACAAGGAGATGTAGTGAGTACATCCCTTGTAGTTGGCTGTATGCGCATGGCCACAATTTGCACCTTGCGATTGTTGTTGGAGTTGTTGCTGCTGCTGTTGCTGCCGCTTCAATTGAGCGTCAGAATTAATGTCAGACAGCAATCTGGTGGAGACATGTAAAGTTTGCGAATTATGCAAACGTTTGGATTGCAAACGTATGTTATCCTGTTGAGATACACGCGATTTTGTTGAGATAGATCGGGCAGCATTACGCACACTATTGCGTTTGATTTGGGCGATTTGTGCATTTGACTGTAATGATGGATTGGCAGATTTAACCCCTTTAACAATATTATTATTGTTCAAACTGTTACCACCGCCATTCTCACCAGAATCACTAGAGTCAACCGAGAGTACTCAACTGACATTCGGACTCAAATGTGGCTTAAATTGCCATCCAATAGTTCCAATAGTTGAGGTCTTTGCTGACACCATCAATTGTGCGGCAGCAGTGTCGCAAACTCTATTGTTGTTTGTGCTCACCAGAATCACTAGAGAATCACTAGAGTCAACCGAGAGTACTCAACTGACATTCGGACTCAAATGTGGCTTAAATTGCCATCCAATAGTTCCAATAGTTGAGGTCTTTGCTGACACCATCAATTGTGCGGCAGCAGTGTCGCAATCTCTATTGTTGTTGGTGTTAATCCCACCAAGAATATCAATAGTTGCATCACTATTGATATCGTCTGGCATGGTGCCATAGCTATACAAATGCTCAATTACGCGTTTGCAAAAGGCAATCTTACCTCAAATTGCAGCAGGCATATTGGGATTTGTATTCGTTTTCGAATAGTTTGGATTGAGTGGTTGTTGCTGGTCTTGGGTGCCTTTCAGCTGTAGTGCTGACATTAACTGAGACATTGCCTCAGATAATGAAGAATCTGACGTTAACTTAGCCTAGGACATGTTAATTATGTGTATTTAAGTTAATTTAAATTATTGATACGTATTACGTAAGTTTAAGAAATTGTATTGATTTTATTATTGAAAAGGTAAGTATATGAGCATTAGAAGTGACAGCACTTACGGAGTTTGAAGCATATGAATCCAATGCATGGACTGAATTGTGTCCAACAGCTTCAAGCATCTTGGCAATTTTATTAAAGTCAGTTTCTTCCCAAACTGTTAACATTGGACGTATGGATTGTGGTGCTGCATACTTGTTGCCTGACGCTAGCAAAGCTATTTACTGATTCAAAACATCTGCATTGCACTCGTATCATATATTTTGCCAATTTATATTTCATTATCATGCAATTTGGCGGAATATGAAGAAAAATGACAATCGGCTAGTTGAGTGGACTTCTGATGCTATAAAAACATTTGCTGAATGCAAGGAGAGTTTAGCAACGGCAGCAATACTCGCGCATCCAGAACCAAATGCAGAACTCTGTTTGACCTGCGAAGCGTCAGACACGGCAATAGAAGCTGTACTGGAGCAGCAAACTGACAACGGTTGACATCCTTTAGGGTTTTATTCGAAAAAACTCACCAGCACCGAACGAAACTACAGTACTTATGATCGGGAGCTCCTGGCTATATACGATGCCATAAAACACTTCAAACATTTGGTAGATCCAAGAGCGTTTGTAATTAAAACTGATCATAAGCCTCTTATATACGCATTTTCACAACGGCCGAAGAAGGCATCACATCGACATTTGCGCCATTTGAGTTTTATCTCCCAATTTTCGACGACAATAGTACATCTGAGTGGAAACGAAAATGTGGTTGTTGATGCGTTTTCAAGGATCAATGCAATTTCCCGGCGGCAGATCCACGCTGAAACAAATTCGTTGCAAATATGTGTGGCCTTCAATGTGCAAGGATGTTTTGGAATGGTCAAGGAATTGCAATCCCTGCCAAATGGCAAAAGTTCACAAACAAATCGTTGGCGAATATAGTTGGAAGTGAGCACATTCACACGACACCTTACCATCCGCAGTCAAATGGAATAATTGATCGCTGGCATAGATCGCTAAAAGCTGCATTGATGTGTGACCCTGAAACAACTTGGCTGAAATTGCTTCCAACTGCCCCTCTTGGTCTACGAACCTGTATCAAGGAAGACTTACGAGCTTCAGCTGCGAAGATGCTTTACGGATGTACGCTTCATCTACCCAACGAGTATTTTCCTGATCTGAACTCACCTGCAAGACCCGCTGAATTTGTTAGCGAATTTCGAACCAGCATTCAAGCGCAAAAGCCAATTTAAACCGCGCATCACATCACACCGAAACTCTTCAAACACAAGCATATAAATGATTGTGAATATGTATTTGTTCGAGCGGATGCAGTCAAACGATCATTGGAACCGCCTTACACAGGACCATTCAAAGTCATCGACAAGTCGTCTGAACGCGTGTTCATTGTTCGAATGAATAACAAAGACACATCCATATCAATTGACAGACTAAAACCAGCTTTTATAGAAGATGATAGCTCAGAGGAAGGACTGATAATAATACAAGATCGAAGACCCAGTAGAAGAGCTTTGGCCAGGGAATGTCCGTGTGGCATATTAAAGCAGCCTTAAACGTCCGATGCCATCTTTCGACCAATCGGTTGGATTGTGGTATGGATGTGATCACTGCTTATAAGGTGTGCAAGTTCTTTGAACATTGCCGACTCGAATTGACTGCCCTGGTCTGTTGTATTTGTTTTGTGATTTCCAAATCGAGTGATACAATGAGACCAAAATGCGTTAGCGACGAGGCGATGCTTTTTCAGCGCGCTGACGAAAAGCGTAGATGAGCGGCTTGTGGTCTGTCCTGATCACGAAATCCGTCCATCTAGCAGATGCTTATAGTATCTTACAGCATCCTAGACAGATAGTAGCTCTTTGTCGGATATGCTGTAGTTCTTCTCAGTGTTGTTGTGTTTCCTTGGAATAAATACCAATTGGTTGCCACGAATCGTTCTTGAGAAGATTCGACAGAGGTGCTTGAATGAGCGATGAATTTGGAAGACATCTACGGTAGTAATTGATTCCAAGGAACCGACCCAGCTGGCTGATTGTGTTTGGGCGTTGGCAATTCTGGATGGTATCGGAGGCATGATACCATTTCCAGGACGATGCGTAGATGTTGCTCATGTTCTTCCATGCTGTTGGGCATGATAAGTATATCGTCGATGTAGCCATATAAACATGTAAGTAAGGCTACAGTAGAGCGAGCCGACTGTACAAGACCCCGTACTCATGGTAGTGCGCATTTTACATACAAACATAGAAAAAGAGGCAGCAAAGTGATATATACTTTAAAATATAAATTAAACAAGAAAGAAAAGTACAGTCGAGCACGCCCAACCGTATAATACTGTCTACATTTTTTATACTCTCTGCAAGAGTATATTGGGTTTGTGCAAAGTATGTAACAGGCAGAAGGAGGTGTGGCAGACCCCATAAAGTATATATATTCTTGATCAGCATTACAAGCCGAGTCGATATAGCCATGTCCGTCTGTCCGTCTGTCCGTCTGTCTGTCTGTCTGTCTGTCTGTCTGTCTGTCTGTCCGTATGAACAAACAGATTTCAGAGATGGTAAGAGCTACAAGTTGGAGCTTGGTGTCAATCGATCACATATTTAGTCAGTCAATACAAGAATCTTTTTTTTTTCGATGCCACGCCCCATTCGCCCACAATGAGCAAAAAACTAGACACACCTCGGAAAAAATCGGTGTTTTCGGCGAATATCTCAGTAACCATGGCACCTAGGATCACCAATTCTGGTATGGAGGTTCCTAGCGACAGCGCAAATGCATTGGCATTTGAAATTTTGGACTGCCACGCCCCTTTTTCCCACAATACATACAAATAATTCTGAATTTTTTACGCATTTGTTCATGTAGTACAGCATTCTAATTGTATAATTCGAGTGGAGGCTAACTATATCAAACTATTCCTGAAAGGTGCATTAAAATCGGACTACAAACAAGAAAACTAGAAGCGTTACAATATTGATAATTGAACGCAATATCACTAATGAGTGCAAGCGAGACAGAAACGTTTTCGCTGGCCACGCCGAATACACACATACATACATATATGCATCATATATTTTTAAACGTATGGGTATTCGCATACATACAAACAGATGTATGTGTGATAATGTTTAGATTGTTTTTGTTTCAATGTGTTTTAATGCAAGTACTAGATATTGTAATATCTTGATACCGATTTTAGTAATAATATCGGGATTAAAATGCAGAGAGTATTATACGGTCGGGCGTGCTCGACTGTACTGTTCTTTCTTGTTTTCCGGTTAAATTATTAAAATCGGTTTCAAGATATTAAAATATCTAGTACTTGCATTAAAACACATTGAAACAAAAACAATCTAAGCATAGTCACACATACATTTGTTTGTTTGTACATACGTTTGACATTATATGTGCTCATACATGTATGTATGTGTGTATTTGGCGCTGCCAGCGAATGCGGGCTGCGCTGCCGCCACACAGGCAGCGAAAACGTTTCTGTCTCGCTTGCACTCATTAGTGATATTGCGTTCAATTATCAATATTGTAACGCTTCTAGTTTTCTTGTATATAGTCCGATTTTAATGCACCTTTCAGGAATAGTTTGATATAGTTAGCCTCCTATTATGCAATTACAATGCTGTACTATATGAACCAACGCCTAAAAACGGAACGAAAGTTGAGAATTATTTTTATGTATTGTGGGGAAAAGGGGCGTGGCAGTCCAAAATTTTAAATGGCAATGCACTTAACCTGTCGCTACGAACGATCCATACCAAAATTGGTGATCCTAGGTGCCATAGTTACTGATATATTCGCCGAAAACACCGAATTTTTCGGAGGTGTGTCTAGTTTTTTGCTCATTGTGGGAGAATGGGGCGTGGCATCGAAAAAAAAGATTCTTGTATTGACTGACTAAATATGTGATCGATTGACACCAAGCTCGAACTTGTAGCTCTTACCATCTCTGAAATCTGTTTGTTCATACAGACAGACAGACAGACAGACGGACAGACGGACATACGGACATGGCTATATCGACATGGCTGTAACGAAATTTAAAAATTAAAATTTATATGTACATTTTGAGTTGATATTTAAAAAAAATTAAATTAGCAATTTTCATTGCCCTCAGACAAAGATTTCACATTGCGCTTTACCATTTGCACCACGCGCCTCTTTCAATAATATTCCGATTATCAGCATTTACATGTTATACATACAAGTACACACTCGTTTGAAATTATGTGTATGCACATATGTATGAATGCGTGCCTAGCACTGGTCAGCACGGCAGCGTGTTACATAAACTTTCTAACGTTCTAACTTTTTTGTCAATGGACGGATTTTATCACCGCTTGGAGGATAGTTTGATATGATATTCCTCTACACGAATAATTAATTACAAACACTGTACTATTTAACTAAATGTCCTAAATCCTAGTTTGAAGTTTAAAAGTTTTTTTAGCTCATATGAGAAAAGGTGGCGTGGCAGCTCAAAATTTTTAATGGCGTTGCATTAAGGCTGTCTGTAGGAACCTGCATACCGGAATTGGTGTTCCTAAGTGCCATAGTTACTGAGATATTAACCTAAAACATAAATTTTTTTCGAGGTGTGTCTGGTTTTTTACTCGTTGCGGGGGCGGTAAGGGCGTGGCAAAAATTTGAAATAAACTTAACCTGCCTGACTTAATAACGGACTTTCATTATAAATTTGGTGGCTCTAGCTTTTGTAGTTTAAAAGATCCAGGTGTTCATACGGACGGACGGACAGACAGACGGACGGACATGCTATATCGACTCGGCTGTTGATGCTGATCAAGGATATATATACTTTATGGGGTCGGCCACGCCTCCTTCTGCCTGTTACACACATTTCGCTTCTGACAAACCTAATAGACCCCTCTACTCTTTTTTAGAGTACGGGGTCTAAAAAGTTTTATTTTAATGATGAATGTGGTGGCTGAAGTGGGTCGGGGCGTGATGGGGCTTGAGCGGAGGATGGGGTGGGGCGTGGGCGGAGCTGTGGGCGGGGCCGGAGTGTAGCGGGATTGTGCCAAGTGGCGGAGTTAAATCGTGTTATTGGTAACACTCTTGCTGCTTGGCATAGTTCTGCTTTGGTCTGGTTTCTGTGCCTGGTTTTGTCCTTGTTTTTGACTCCATCTTTCTGCTCCTATTCGATCGCAATCCTGGCCCACTTCAGACCCACCACATCAAATACTTTTGCCCGAACAGAAACGACCCGAACAACAGAACGACAAGGACTGTACTTAACATAATAAAGACAATATGTGATTATTTTGCCTTCTTTTCCTAAGCCTTAACGGCTTCATTCTAAAATTATAATAATCACATATAAGACATACAAATACCCATTGAGAAAAGTTGCCTCCATGCAACTTTGACAGATCCTACCAAATTGTTATATTTTCTCTTTTCTTAAACCCCCCCTCAAAATATTGTCTTCTCTCAATCGCTAGGTTTATAAAAACCTGTATACTTGCAGAATACAGAATTCAGAGCTAGCATTGCGTCTAGTATCAGCAAATTAGCGCTGAACTTATACCGCCCCGAGGTCATAGCCATATAGTTTTTTGTGCTCTATAGAGACGTTACTCTGATCTTTTCAACCGTATAGCCGGTGTTCCATTCTGAAGAATGAGTCAGAATGGGTTAATCACTGAAGCTGATCAGAGTTTCTGTCTCTCTTGAGCATTGATAAAACAACATGTCAACGAGTGGTTTGGACATACCTATATAGGTAATTCAAAGCGCTCGCTTCCGCATCCTGTAGTAAATGGAGCTGCCGGGCGCTTTGCTTCTCTGTTTCTAGAAAAATCTAATTTCTCAGCACACAAAGTATGAAAGAAACATACTATAAATAAACAATTTAACATAACTGCAGGACAATGGTCAACGTCGTTTTCTTGCGTGCGGAATCGTGTGATGCCTGCAGTACACTTTAAGGTCTGTCAGTGTGTGGGTATAGAAAAGCGGCCTGGTTGATTTCGGCAATTGATCGGCAAGCCTGCTTAGAGATAACGCATGCAGTACCTTACATGGGAAACGACACATTACTGAAGCCGCACGCCCGCAAAATGGGTTTTTAAGTTGAGGTAAGCAGTCGGAACACTAATCTGTCAAATGCCTAGAAACAAATTGTCAATTATGCCCAATCTTAGTGTTTCCGATTGCCGAACTCCTTAACACAATTACATGAACTTACAAGTCCAGTTCCATGGTTGAGTTCTCCCTGTGTTGTGCCCGGGACGTGTCTTTAAAAATTTCTTTGCTACATTTTTACTATCGTACATATTTTCTAAAAATTGACTGAATCAGCAGGAGACTTTGAATTCTTGCTTTAATTCACAGAGAAAATCAAGATCAAAGCTTGACATGTTGTGATTCCAAAATATGGACCAAAATCGTCTAGAACGAATAGAAACGGCTAAAAATGGATAAAACCCAAAAAAAATGTAAATTGTCGAAATCCTAATTATTTTGAAGTAGAGTAAATATAAATGGTATTCCAATTAAAAATCTGTTGAGTTTTAAAAAAGAAAATCAAGATCAAAGCTTGAAATATTGTGATTCCAAAATATGGACCAAAATCGTCTAGAACGACTAGAAGCGGCTAAAAATGGAAAAAATCATAATTATTTTGTCGAAATCATAATTATTTTGAAGTATAGTAAATATAAATGGTATTCCAATTAAAAATCGGTTTAGTTTTCACAGAGATAATTAAGATCAAAGCTTGAAATGTTGTGATTTCAAAATATGTACCAAATTCGTCTAGAACGAATAGAAACGGCTAAAATGGATAAAACCAGAAAAATTTTAAATTGTTGAAATCATAATTATTTTGAAGTATAGTAAACATAAATGGTATTCCAATTAAAAATCTGTTGAGTTTTAAAAAAGAAAATCAAGATCAAAGCTTGAAATATTGTGATTCCAAAATATGGACCAAAATCGTCTAGAACGACTAGAAACGGCTAAAAATGGAAAAAAATAAAAATATTTTGTCGAAATCATAATTATTTTGAAGTAGAGTAAATATAAATGGTATTCCAATTAAAAATCGGTTTAGTTTTCACAGAGATAATTAAGATCAAAGCTTGAAATGTTGTGATTTCAAAATATGTACCAAATTCGTCTGGAACGACTAGAAACGGCTAAAAATTAATAAAACCAAAAAAATTTTATGTAGTCGAAATCATAAATATCAGAGAGCCAGCAGAGGCGTCAGAGAGCCAGCAGAGGTGGCAGAGAGCCAGCAGAGGCGTCAGAGAGCCAGCAGAGGCGTCAGAGAGCCAGCAGAGGCGTCTGAGAGTCAGCAGAGCCAGCAAAGGCCCAGCAGAGAGCCAGCAGAGGCGGCAGAGATCCAGCAGACGTGTCAGAGAGCCAGCAGAGGCCCAGCAGAGGCGGCAGAGAGCCATCAGAGGCGGCAGAGATCCAGCAGAGGCGGCAGAGATCCAGCAGAGGTGTCAGAGAGCCAGCAGAGGCCCAGCAGAGGCGTCAGAGATTCAGCAGAGGCGGCAGAGAGCCAGGAGAGGCGTCAGAGAGCCAGCAGAGGCTTCAAAATAATTATGATTTCGACAATTTAAAATTTTTTTTCCTTTCTTTGTTTTTCCATTTTTAGGCTGTTCTAGTCATCCTACACGATTTTAGACCTTGTTTAGGAATCACAACATTTCAAGCTTTGATCTTAATTATCTCTGTGAAAACTCTACCGATTTTTAATTGGAATACTAGTTGAATTGACTCTTCTTCAAAATAATTAAGATTTCGACAATTTAAAATTTTTTTAGTTTTTTCCATTTCTAGCCGTTTCAAGTCGTTCTAGACGATTTTGGTACATATTTGGGAATCACAAAACTTCAAGCTTTGATCTTAATTTTCTCTTTAAAAACTCTACCGATTTTTAATTGGAATACTAGTTGAATTGACTCTTCTTCAAAATAATTATGATTTCGACAATTTAACATTTTTTTTTCTTTTTTTTTGTTTTTCTATTTTTAGGCTTTTCTAGTCATCCTACACGATTTTAGACCTTATTTTGGAATCGCAACATTTCAAGCTTTGATATTGATTTTCTCTTAGAAAACTCTTCTGATTTTTAATTGGAATACCATTTAAATTGACTCTACTTTAAAATAATTATGATTTCGACAATTTAAAATGTGTTTTTCCTTTCTCTCATTCCCGATTTTGGACCTTATTTTGGAATCACAACATTTCAAGCTTTTATCTTGATTTTCTCTTTAAAAAGTCAACCGATTCTTAATTAGAATACAATTTAAGTTGACTCTACTTCAAAATAATTATGATTTCGACAAATTAAATATATTTTTGTTTTTTCCATTTTTAGGCGATTCTAGTCATCCTACATGATTTTGGACCTTATTTTGAAATCACAACATTTCAAGCTTTGATCTAGGTTTTCTCTTTAAAAAGTCAACCGATTTTTAATTGGAATACCATTTATATTGACTCTACTTCAAAATCTAAACGATTTTGGTCCATATTTTGGAATCACAACAATTAAAGCTTTGATCTTTACTTTCTCTGTGAAAACTCAACCGATTTTAAATTGGAATACCTCTACTTTAAAATAATTATGATTTCGACAATTTAACATTTTTTTTTTAGGCGTTTTTAGTTGTTCTAGACGATTTTGGACCTTATTTTGGAATCACAACATTAAGAGGTTTGGTCTTGATTTTCTATGTAAAAACTCAACCTATTTTTAATTGGAATACCATTTATATTGTCTCTACTTTAAAATAATTATGATTTCGACAATTTAAAATTTTTTTGGTTTTTCCATTTTAAGCCGTTTCTAGTCGTTCTTGACGATTTTGGTCCATATTTTGGAATCACAACATTTCAAGCTTTGATCTTGACTTTTTCTGTGAAAACTCAACCGATTTTTAATTGGAATACCATTTATATTGTCTCTACTTTAACATTATTATGATTTCGACAATTTAAATTTTTTTTTTGTTTTGCCATTTTAAGCCGTTTCTAGTCGTTCTAGACGATTTTGGTCCATATTTTGGTATCACAATATTTCAAGCTTTGGTCTTGACTTTCTCTGTGAAAACTCAACCGATTTTTAATTGGAATACCATTTATTGACTCTACTTCAAAATAATTATGATTTCGACAATTTAACATTTTTTTCCTTTCTTTCCTTTTTGATTTTGGACCTAATTTTGGAATCACCACATTTAAAGCTTTTCTCTGTGAAAACTGAACCGACTTTTAATTGGAAAACCATTTATGTTTACTCTACTGCAAAATAATTATGATCATGATTTTCTCTTCGAAAACTCAATAGAGTTTTAATTGGAATACCATTTATATTGACTCTACTTCAAAATAATTATGAATTCGGCAATTTAAAATTTTTTTTTGTTTATTCCATTTTTAGCCGTTTTTAGTCGTTCTAGACGATTTTGGACCTTATTTTGGAATCACAACATTGAGAGCTTTGGTCTTGGTTTTCTCTTTGAAAACTTAATAGAGTATAAATTGGAATACATCATCTCTACATTAAAAAAATTATGATTTCGACTTTTACATTTACAAATTTACATTTTTTTTTTTGTTTCTATCCATTTTTAGGCGATTTTAGTCATCCTACGCGATTTTAGACCTTACTTTGGAATCACAAAATTTCAAGCTTAGATCTTAATTATCTCTGTGAAAACTCAACCGATTTTTAATTGGACTACCATTTATATTGACTCTACTTCAATATCTAGACGATTTTGGTCCATATTTTGGTATCACAACATTTCAAGCTTTGATCTTGATTTTCTCTATGAAAACTCAATAGAGTTTTAATTGGAATACCATTTATATTTTCTCTACTTTAAAATAATTATGATTTCGACAATTTAAATTTTTTTTTGGTTTTTTCCATTTTTAGGCGATTTTAGTCATCCTACGCGATTTTGGTCCATATTTTGTAATTACAACATTTCAAGCTTTGATATTGTCTCTATTTTAAAATAATCATGATTTTGACAATTTAAATTTTTTTTTGGTTTTTTCCATTTTAAGCCATTTTAAGATTTTCTCTTTGAAAACTCAATAGAGTTTTAATTGGAATACCATTTATATTGTCTCTACTTTAAAATAATTATGATTTCGGCAATTTAAATTTTTTTTTGGTTTTTGCATTTTTAGCCGATTTTGGTCCATATTTGGGTATCACAACATTTCAAGCTTTGATCTTGACTTTCTCTGTGAAAACTCAACCGATTTTTAATTGGAATACCATTTATTGACTCTACTTCAAAATAATTATGATTTGGACAATTTAAAATTTTTTTTCTTTTTTCTTTTGCCTTTTTGATTATTTTGAACCTAATATTTTGGAATCACCACATTTAAAGCTTTGATCTTGATTCTCTGTGAAAACTGAACCGACTCTTAATTGGAATACCATTTATGTTTACTCTACTTCAAAATAATTATGATTTCGGCAATTTAAAAATTTTTATTTTTTTTCCTTTTTTAGCCGTTTTTAGTCATTCTACTAGATTTTGGTCCATATTTTGGAATCACAACATTTAAGAGCTTTGATCTTGACTTTCCTTGTGAAAACTCAACCGATTTTTAATTGGAATACCATTTATATTGTCTCTACTTTAAAATAATTATGATTTCGACAATTTAAATTATTTTTGGTTTTTTTTTTTCCATTTTTAGGCGATTTTAGTCATCCTACGCGATTTTGGTTAATATTTTGGCATCACAACATTTCGAGCTTTGATCTTGATTTTCTCTTCGAAAACTCAACCGATTTTTAATTGGAATACCATTTATATTGACTCTACTTCAAAATAATTATGATTTCGGCAAATTTAAATTTTTTTTTTTTGTTTTTTCCATTTTTAGCCGTTTTTAGTCGTTCTAGACGATTTTGGACCTTATTTTGGAATCACAACATTTGAGAGCTTTGGTCTTGGTTTTCTCTTTGAAAACTCAATAGAGTTTTAATTGGAATACCATTTATATTCTCTACATTAAAATAAATTATGATTTCGACAATTTACATTTTTTTTTTTGGTTTCTTTCCATTTTTAGGCGTTTTTAGTCGTCCTACGACGATTTTGGTCCATATTTTGGAATTACAGCATTTCAAGCTTTGATCTTGACTTTCTCTGTGAAAACTCAACCGATTTTTAATTGGAATACCATTTATTTACTCTACTTAAGAATAATTATGATTTCGAAAATTTAAAATTTTTTTAGTTTTTTCCATTTTAAGCCGTTTCTAGTCGTTCTAGACAATTTTGGTCCATATTTTGGAATCACAACATTTCAAGCTTTGATCTTGACTTTCTCTGTGAAAACTCAACCGATTTTTAATTGGAATACCATTTATATTGACTCTACTTCAAAATAATTATGATTTCGACAATTTAAAATTTTTTTCCTTTTTTTCCTTTTTAGCTGATTTTGGACCTTTATTTTTTGGATTCACCACATTTAAAGCTTTGATCTTGATTTCTCTGTGAAAACTGAACCGATTTTTAATTGGAATACCATTTATGTTTACTCTACTTCAAAATAATTATGATTTCGGCAATTTAAAATTTTTTTTAGTTTTTTCCATTTTTAGCCGTTTTTATTCGTTCAAGACGATTTTGGTCCTTATTTTGGAATCACAACATTTCAAGCTTTGATCTTGATTTTCTCTGCGAAAACTCAACCGATTTTTAATTGGAATACCATTTGTATTGTCTCTACTTTAAAATAATTATGATTTCGGCAATTTAGATATTTTTTGGTTTTTTCTATTTTTAGGCGTTTCTAGTCATCGTACACGACTTTAGACCTTAATTTGGAATCACAAAATTTCAAGCTTTGCTACTGATTATCTCTGTGAAAACTCAACCGATTTTTAATTGGACTACCATTTATATTGACTCTACTTCAAAATAATTCTAGATTTCGACAATTTAAAATTTTTTTTTTTGGTCCATATTTTGGTATCACAACATTTCAAGCTTTGATCTTGATTTTCTCTATGAAAACTCAATTGAGTTTTAATTGGAATACCATTTATATTTTCTCTACTTTAAAATAATTATGATTTCGACAATTTAAATTTTTTTTTTTTTTTTTCCATTTTTAGGCGTTTTTAGTCATCCCACGCGATTTTGGTCCATATTTTGTAATTACAACATTTCAAGCTTTGATATTGACTTTCTCTGTGAAAACTCAACTGATTTATAATTGGAATACCATTTATATTGTCTCTATTTTAAAATAATCATGATTTTGACAATTTAAATTTTTTTTTGGTTTTTTCCATTTTTGAAAGCCATTTTAAGATCTTTTTCTTTGAAAACTCAATAGATTTTTAATTGGAATACCATTTATATTGACTCTACTTCAAAATAATTATGATTTCGACAATTTAATTTTTTTTTGGTTTTTTCCATTTTTAGCCGTTTCTAGTCGTTCTAGACGATTTTGGTCCATATTTTGGAATCACAACATTTCAAGCTTTGATCTTGATTTTCTCTGTGAAAACTCAACCGATTTTTAATTGGAATACCATTTATATTGTCTCTACTTTAAAATAATTATGATTTCGACAATTTTAAATTTGTTTTGGTTTTTTTCCATTTTTAGCCGTTTCTAGTCGTTCTAGACGATTTTGGTCCATATTTTGTTATCACAACATTTCAAGCTTTGATCATGATTTTCTCTGTGAAAACTCAACCGATTTTACATTGGAATACCATTTATATTAAATCTACTTCAAAATAATTATGATTTCGACAATTTAAAATTTTTTTTCCTTTCTTTCCTTTTTGATTTTTGAACCTAATTTTGGAATCACCACATTTAAAGCTTTGTCTTGATTTTCTATGAAAACTGAACCGATTTTTAATTGGAATACCATTTATGTTTACTCTACTTCAAAATAATTATGATTTCGGCAATTTAAAATTTTTTTTTTTTTTTTTTCCATTTTTAGGCGTTTTTAGTCATTCTACTAGATTTTGGTCCTTATTTTGGAATCACAACATTTAGAAGCTTTGGTCTTGACTTTCTCTGTGAAAACTCAACCGATTTTTAATTGGAATACCATTTATATTGTCTCTACTTTAAAATAATTATGATTTCGACAATTTAGATAATTTTTTGGTTTTTTCCATTTTTAGGCGTTTTTAGTCATCCTACGACGATTTTGGCTTAAAATTTTGGAATCACAACATTTCGAGCTTTGATCTTGATTTTCTCTTCGAAAACTCAACCGAGTTTTAATTGGAATACCATTTATATTGACTCTACTTCAAAATAATTATGATTTCGACAATTTAAATTTTTTTTTGTTTTTTTTTTTCCATTTTTAGGCGTTTTTAGTCGTTCCTAGACGATTTTGGACCTTATTTTGGAATCACCAACATTTGAGAGCTTTGGTCTTGGTTTTCTCTTTGAAAACTCAACAGAGTTTTAATTGGAATACCATTTATATTGACCACTTCAAAAAATTATGATTTCGACAATTTACAATTTTTTTTTTTTGGTTTCTTTCCATTTTTAGGCGATTTTAGTCATCCTACGACGATTTTGGTCCTTATTTTGGAATTACAACATTTTAAGCTTTGATCTTGACTTTCTCTGTGAAAACTCAACCGATTTTTTATTGGAATACCATTTATATTGACTCTACTTCAAAATAATCCTGATTTCGACAATTTAAAATTTTTTTTTTTTCCATTTTTAGGTTTTAGCGCTAGACGATTTTGGACCTTATTTTGGAATCACAACATTTAAGAGCTTATTTTCTCTGTGAAAACTGAACCGATTTTTAATTGGAATACCATTGGTATTGTCTCTACTTTAAAATAATTATGATTTCGGCAATTTAGATTTTTTTTGGTTTTTTCCATTTTTTTTAGGCGATTTTAGTCATCCTACGACGATTTTAGACCTTACTTTGGAATCACAAAATTTCAAGCTTAGATCTTAATTATCTCAGTGAAAACTCAACCGATTTTTAATTGGACTACCATTTATATTGACTCTACTTCAATATCTAGACGAATTTAAAATTGGTCCATATTTTGGTATCACAACATTTCAAGCTTTGATCTTGATTTTCTCTCTGTGAAAACTCAATAGAGTTTTAATTGGAATACCATTTATATTTTCTCTACTTTAAAATAATTATGATTTCGACAATTTAAATTTTTTTTTTGTTTTTCCATTTTTAGGCGATTTTAGTCATCCTACGACGATTTTGGCTTAAAATTTTGGCATCATAACATTTCGAGCTTTGATCTTGATTTTCTCTTCGAAAACTCAATAGAGTTTTAATTGGAATACCATTTATATTGACTCTACTTCAAAATAATTATGATTTCGGAAATTTAAATTTTTTTTTTGTTTATTCCATTTTTAGCCGTTTTTAGTCGTTCTAGACGATTTTGGACCTTATTTTGGAATCACAACATTGAGAGCGTTGGTCTTGGTTTTCTCTTTGAAAACTCAATAGAGTTTAAATTGGAATACCATTTATAACTCTACATTAAAAAAATTATGATTTCGACAATTTACATTTTTTTTTTTTTTCTTTTTTTCCATTTTTAGGCGATTTTTAGTCATCCTACGACGATTTTGGTCCATGTTTTGGAATTACAACATTTTAAGCTTTGATCTTGACTTTCTCTGTGAAAACTCAACCGATTTTTTATTGGAATACCATTTATATTGACTCTACTTCAAAATAATTATGATTTTACAATTTAAAATTTTTGTTTTCCTCTCTTTGTTTTTACATTTTTAGGCTTTTCTATTCGTTCTAGACGATTTTGGTCCATATTTTGGAATCACAAAATTGCAAGCCTTGATCTTGACTTTCTCTGTGAAAACTGAACCGATTTTTAATTGGAATACCATCTATATTGACTCTACTTCCAAATAATCCTGATTTCGACAATTTAAAATTTTTTTTTTTGGTTTCTCGATTTTAGAGATTTTGGCCTTATTTTGGATTCACCACATTTAAAGCTTTTCTCTGTGAAAACTGAACCGATTTTTAATTGGAATACCATTTATGTTTACTCTACTTCAAAATAATTATGATTTTGGCAATTTAAGATTTTTTTTGGTTTTTTCCATTTTTAGCCGTTTTAATTCGTTCTACACGATTTTGGTCCATATTTTGGAATCACAACATTTCAAGCTTTGATATTGATTTTCTCTTCGAAAACTCAATAGAGTTTTAATTGGAATACCATTGGTATTGTCTTTACTTTAAAATAATTATGATTTCGGCAATTTAGATATTTTTTGGTTTTTTCTATTTTTAGGCGATTTTAGTCATCCTACGCGATTTTAGACCTTACTTTGGAATCAAAAAATTTCAAGCTTAGATCTTAATTATCTCTGTGAAAACTCAACCGATTTTTAATTGGACTACCATTTATATTGACTCTACTTCAATATCTAGACGATTTTGGTCCATATTTTGGTATCACAACATTTCAAGCTTTGATCTTGATTTTCTCTATGAAAACTCAATTGAGTTTTAATTGGAATACCATTTATATTTTCTCTACTTTAAAATAATTATGATTTCGACAATTTAAATTTTTTTTGGTTTTTTCCATTTTTAGGCGATTTTAGTCATCCCACGCGATTTTGGTCCATATTTTGTAATTACAACATTTCAAGCTTTGATATTGACTTTCTCTGTGAAAACTCAACTGATTTATAATTGGAATACCATTTATATTGTCTCTATTTTAAAATAATCATGATTTTGACAATTTAAATTTTTTTTTGGTTTTTTCCATTTTAAGCCATTTTAAGATTTTCTCTTTGAAAACTCAATAGAGTTTTAATTGGAATACCATTTATATTGTCTCTACTTTAAAATAATCATGATTTCGACAATTTAAATTTTTTTTTGTTTATTCCATTTTAAGCCGTTTCTAGTCGTTCTAGACGATTTTGGTCCATATTTGGGTATCACAACATTTCAAGCTTTGATCTTGACTTTCTCTGTGAAAACTCAACCGATTTTTAATTGGAATACCATTTATTGACTCTACTTCAAAATAATTATGATTTGGACAATTTAAAATTTTTTTCCTTTCTTTCCTTTTTGATTTTGAACCTAATATTGGAATCACCACATTTAAAGCTTTTCTCTATGAAAACTGAACCGACTCTTAATTGGAATACCATTTATGTTTACTCTACTTCAAAATAATTATGATTTCGGCAATTTAAAATTTTTTATTTTTTTTCCTTTTTTAGCCGTTTTTAGTCATTCTACTAGATTTTGGTCCATATTTTGGAATCACAACATTGAGAGCTTTGGTCTTGACTTTCCTTGTGAAAACTCAACCGATTTTTAATTGGAATACCGTTTATATTGTCTCTACTTTAAAATAATTATGATTTCGACAATTTAGATAATTTTTGGTTTTTTCCATTTTTAGTCGATTTTAGTCATCCTACGCGATTTTGGTTAAAATTTTGGCATCATAACATTTCGAGCTTTGATCTTGATTTTCTCTTCGAAAACTCAATAGAGTTTTAATTGGAATACCATTTATATTGACTCTACTTCAAAATAATTATGATTTCGGCAATTTAAATTTTTTTTTTGTTTATTCCATTTTTAGCCGTTTTTAGTCGTTCTAGACGATTTTGGACCTTATTTTGGAATCACAACATTGAGAGCTTTGGTCTTGGTTTTCTCTTTGAAAACTCAATAGAGTATAAATTGGAATACATCATCTCTACATTAAAAAAATTATGATTTCGACAATTTACATTTTTTTTTTTGGTTTCTTTCCATTTTTAGGCGATTTTAGTCATCCTACGAGATTTTGGTCCATATTTTGGAATTACAACATTTTAAGCTTTGATCTTGACTTTCTCTGTGAAAACTCAACCGATTTTTTATTGGAATACCATTTATTGACTCTACTTCAAAATAATCATGATTTCGACAATTTAAAATTTTTTTGGTTTTGTTCCATTTTAAGCCGTTTCTAGTCATTCTAGACGATTTTGGTCCATACTTTGGAATCACAAGATTTCAAGCTTTGATCTTGACTTTCTCTGTGAAAACTCAACCGATTTTTAATTGGAATACCATTTATTGACTTTACTTCAAAATAATCCTATTTCGACAATTTAAAATTTTTTTTCCTTTCTGATTTTGGACCTTATTTTGGATTCACAACATTTAAAGCATTTCTCTGTGAAAACTGAACCGATTTTTAATTGGAATACCATTGGTATTGTCTCTACTTTAAAATAATTATGATTTCGGCAATTTAGATTTTTTTTGGTTTTTTCCATTTTTAGGCGATTTTAGTCATCCTACGCGATTTTAGACCTTACTTTGGAATCACAAAATTTCAAGCTTAGATCTTAATTATCTCAGTGAAAACTCAACCGATTTTTAATTGGACTACCATTTATATTGACTCTACTTCAATATCTAGACGATTTTGGTCCATATTTTGGTATCACAACATTTCAAGCTTTGATCTTGATTTTCTCTATGAAAACTCAATAGAGTTTTAATTGGAATACCATTTATATTTTCTCTACTTTAAAATAATTATGATTTCGACAATTTAAATTTTTTTTTGGGGTTTTTTCCATTTTTAGGCGATTTTAGTCATCCTACGCGATTTTGGTCCATATTTTGGAATTACAACATTTCAAGCTTTGATATTGACTTTCTCTGTGAAAACTCAACCGATTTATAATTGGAATACCATTTATATTGTCTCTATTTTAAAATAATTATGATTTCGACAATTTAAATTTTTTTTTGGTTTTTTTCCATTTTTAGGCGATTTTAGTCATCCTACGCGATTTTGGTCCATATTTTGGAATTACAACATTTCAAGCTTTGATATTGACTTTCTCTGTGAAAACTTAACCGATTTTTAATTGGAATACCATTTATTGACTTTACTTCAAAATAATCCTATTTCGACAATTTAAAATTTTTTTTCCTTTCTGATTTTGGACCTTATTTTGGATTCACAACATTTAAAGCATTTCTCTGTGAAAACTGAACCGATTTTTAATTGGAAACCATTGGTATTGTCTCTACTTTAAAATAATTATGATTTCGGCCATTTAATTGGTTTGTTTTTCCATTTTTAGGCGATTTTAGATATTTTAGACCTTACTTTGGAATCACAACACATTTCAAGCTTGAGATCTTGATTATCTCTAGTGAAAACTCAACCGATTTTTAATTGGAATACCATTTATATTGACTCTACTTCAAAATAATTATGATTTGACAATTTAAAATTTTTTCAACTTTTTGTTTTTCATTTTTAGGCGTTTCTAGACGATTTTGGACCTTATTTTGGAATCACAACATTTCAAGCTTTGATCTTGATTTTCTCTATGAAAACTCAACCGATTTTTAATTGGAATACCATTTATATTGACTCTACTTCAAAATAATTATGATTTCGACAATTTAAAATTTTTTTTTGTGTTTTTTCCATTTTTAGGCGTTTTTAGTCATCCTACGACGATTTTGGACCTTATTTTGGAATCACAACATTTCAAGCTTTGATCTTGATTTTCTCTGTGAAAACTCAACCGATTTTTAATTGGAATACCATTTATATTGACTCTACTTCAAAATAATTATGATTTCGACAATTTAAAATTTTTTTCCAGTTTTTTTTTTTCCATTTTAGGCGTTTCTAGTCGTCTAGACGATTTTGGACCTTATTTTGGAATCACCACATTTCAAGCTTTGATCTTGATTTTCTCTGTTGAAAACTCAACCGATTTTTAATTGGAATACCATTTATATTGACTCTACTTCAAAATAATTATGATTTCGACAATTTAAAATTTTTTTTTTTTTTTTTTTCATTTTTAGGCGTTTTTAGTCGTTCTAGACGATTTTGGACCTTATTTTGGAATCACCACATTTAAAGCTTTGATCTTGATTTTCTCTGTGAAAACTCAACCGATTTTTAATTGGAATACCATTTATATTGACTCTACTTCAAAAAAATTATGATTTCGACAATTTAAAATTTTTTTTTTTTTTTTTCCAATTTTTAGGCGTTTCTAGTCGTCCTACGACGATTTTGGACCTTATTTTGGAATCACCACATTTTAAGCTTTGATCTTGATTTTCTCTGTGAAAACTCAACCGATTTTTTATTGGAATACCATTTATATTGACTCTACTTCAAAATAATTATGATTTCGACAATTTAAAATTTTTTTCACTTTTTTTTTTTTCCATTTTTAGGCGTTTCTAGTCGTCCTATACGATTTTGGTCCTTATTTTGGAATCACCACATTTCAAGCTTTGATCTGGATTTTCTCTGTGAAAACTCAACCGATTTTTAATTGGAATACCATTTATATTGACTCTACTTCAAAATAATTATGATTTCGAAAATTTAGAATTTTATTTTCCTTAATTTTTTTTCCATTTTTAGGCGTTTCTAGTCGTTCTAGACGATTTTGGACCTTATTTTGGAATCACCACATTTCAAGCTTTGATCTTGATTTTCTCTGTCGAAAACTCAACAGATTTTTAATTGGAATACCATTTATATTGACTCTACTTCAAAATAATTATGATTTCGACAATTTAAAATTTTTTTTTTTTTTTTTCCATTTTTAGGCGATTTCTAGTCGTCCTAGACGATTTTGGACCTTAAAATTTTGGAATCACAACATTTCGAGCTTTGATCTTGATTTTCTCTGTGAAAACTCAATAGAGTTTTAATTGGAATACCATTTATATTGACTCTACTTCAAAATAATTATGATTTCGACAATTTAAATTTTTTTTTTTGTTTTTCCATTTTTAGGCGTTTTTAGTCGTCCTAGACGATTTTGGACCTTATTTTGGTAGAAACACACATTGAGAGCTTTGATCTTGATTTTCTCTGTGAAAACTCAACCGATTTTAAATTGGAATACCATTTACATTAACTCTACTTCAAAATAATTATGATATCGACAATTTAAATTTTTTTTTTGGTTTCTTTCCATTTTTAGGCGTTTTTAGTCGTCCTACGACGATTTTGGTCCTTATTTTGGAATTACAACATTTTAAGCTTTGATCTTGACTTTCTCTGTGAAAACTCAACCGATTTTTAATTGGAATACCATTTATATTGACTCTACTTCAAAATAATTATGATTTCGACAATTTAAAATTTTTTTTCAACTTTTTTTTGGTTTTGCCATTTTAAGGCGTTTCTAGTCATTCTAGACGATTTTGGTCCACTTACTTTGGAATCACAACATTTAAAGCTTTGATCTTGATTTTCTCTGTGAAAACTCAACCGATTTTTAATTGGAATACCATTTATATTGACTTTACTTCAAAATAATTATGATTTCGACAATTTAAAAATTTTTTTTCCGTTTCTCGATTTTTTGGACCTTATTTTGGAATCACAACATTTAAAGCATTGATCTTGATTTTCTCTGTGAAAACTCAACCGATTTTTAATTGGAATACCATTTGTATTGTCTCTACTTTAAAATAATTATGATTTCGGCAATTTAAAATTTTTTTTTGGTTTTTTCCATTTTTAGGCGTTTTTAGTCATCCTACGCGATTTTAGACCTTATTTTGGAATCACAAAATTTCAAGCTTAGATCTTAATTTTCTCTGTGAAAACTCAACCGATTTTTAATTGGACTACCATTTATATTGACTCTACTTCAAAATAATTATGATTTGACAATTAAATTTTAATTTTTTTATTTTAGGCGTTTAATTTTGGTCCATATTTTGGTATCACAACATTTCAAGCTTTGATCTTGATTTTCTCTGTGAAAACTCAACCGATTTTTAATTGGAATACCATTTATATTTTCTCTACTTTAAAATAATTATGATTTCGACAATTTAAAATTTTTTTTTTTTTTTTTCCATTTTTAGGCGTTTTTAGTCATCCTACGCGATTTTGGTCCTTATTTTGGAATTACAACATTTCAAGCTTTGATCTTGACTTTCTCTGTGAAAACTCAACCGATTTTTAATTGGAATACCATTTATATTGACTCTACTTTAAAATAATTATGATTTTGACAATTTAAATTTTTTTTGTGTTTTTTCCATTTTTAGGCGTTTCTAGCGTTTAAGATTTCCTTTGGAATCACATTTAAGCTTTATCTTGATTTTCTCTGTGAAAACTCAACCGATATTTAGTTGGAATACCATTTATTTACTCCACTTCAAAATAATTATGATTTCGACAATTTAAAATTTTTTTGGTTTTTTTCATTTTTAGCCGTTTTTAGTCGTTCTAGACGATTTTGGACCTTATTTTAGAATCACAACATTGAGAGCTTTGGTCTTGGTTTTCTCTTTGTAAAACTCAACAGAGTTTAAATTGGAATACCATTTATATTGACTCTACTGCAAAATAACTATGATTTCGACAATGTACAATTTATTTTAACCGTTTTTGGTTTCTTTCCATTTTTAGGCGTTTTTAGTCATCCTACGACGATTTTGGTCCATATTTTGGAATCACAACATTTTAAGCTTTGATCTTGATTTTCTCTGTGAAAACTCAACCGATTTTTAATTGGAATACCATTTATATTGACTCTACTTCAAAATAATTATGATTTCGACAATTTAAAATTTTTTACTTTTTTGGTTTTGTTCCATTTTTAAGCCGTTTCTAGTCATTCTAGATGATTTTGGTCCATATTTTGGAATCACAACATTTCAAGCTTTGGTCTTGATTTTCTCTGTGAAAACTCAACCGATTTTTAATTGGAATACCATTTATGTTTACTCTACTTCAAAATAATTATGATTTCGGCAATTTAAGATTTTTTTTTGGTTTTTTCCATTTTTAGCCGTTTTAATTCGTTCTAGACGATTTTGGTCCATATTTTGGAATCACAACATTTCAAGCTTTGATCTTGATTTTCTCTGAAAAAAACTCAACCGATTTTTAATTGGAATACCATTGGATATTGTCTCTACTTCAAAATAATTATGATTTCGGCAATTTAGAATTTTTTTGGTTTTTTTTTTTCCATTTTTAGGCGATTTCTAGTCATCCTAGAGCGATTTTAGACCTTTTTTTGGAATCACAACAATTTCAAGCTTAGATCTTGATTTTCTCTGTGAAAACTCAACCGATTTTTAATTGGACTACCATTTATATTGACTCTACTTCAAAATAATTATGATTTCGATTTTGGTCCATATTTTGGAATTACAACATTTCAAGCTTTTTTTTTTTTTTTTTTAAAAAATATTTATTTTTTTTTTATTATTTTTTTTTTTTTTTTTTTTTTTTTTATTAAAAATTTTTTTTTATTTTTATTATTTATATTTGTTTTGTTTCATTTCTTAAGCGTTTTTAGTCATCCTAGGCGATTTTGGTCCTTATTTTGGAATTACAACATTTCAAGCTTTGATATTGACTTTTCTCTGTGTAAACTCAACCGATTTATAATTGGAATTCCATTTATATTGTCTCTACTTTAAAATAATCATGATTTTGACAATTTAAAATTTTTTTGGTATTTTCCATTTTAAGCCATTTTAAGATTTTCTCTTTGAAAACTCAATAGATTTTTAATTGGAATACCATTTATATTGTCTCTACTTTAAAATAATTATGATTTCGACAATTTACATTTTTTTTTTGGTTTTTTCCATTTTTAGGCGATTTTAGTCATCCTACCCGATTTTGGTCCATATTTTGGAATTACAACATTTCAAGCTTTGATATTGACTTTCTCTATGAAAACTCAACCGATTTTTAATTGGAATACCATTTATGTTTACTCTACTTTAAAATAATTATGATTTCGGAAATTTACATTTTTTTTTGGTTTTTGAATTTTTAGCCGTTTCTATTCGTTCTAGACGATTTTGGTCCATATTTTGGAATCACAACATTTCAAGCTTTGATATTGACTTTCCCTTTGAAAACTCAACAGAGTTTTAATTGGAATACCATTTATATTGTCTCTACTTTAAATAATCATGATTTCGACAATTTAAATTTTTTTTTTGATTTTTCCATTTTAAGCCGTTTCTAGTCGTTCTAGACGATTTTGGTCCATATTTGGGTATCAAAACATTTCAAGCTTTGATCTTGACTTTCTCTGTGAAACGTCAACCGATTTTTAATTGGAATACCATTTATTGACTCTACTTCAAAATAACTATGATTTCGACAATTTAAAATTTTTTTCCTTTCTTTCCTTTTTGATTTTGGACCTAATTTTGGAATCACCACATTTAAAGCTTTTCTCTGTGAAAACTGAACCGACTTTTAATTGGAATACCATTTATGTTTACTCTACTTCAAAATAATTATGGTTTCGGCAATTTAATATTTTTTTTGTTTTTTTCCATTTTTAGCTGTTTTTAGTCATCCTACGAGATTTGGGTCCATATTTTGGAATCACAACATTGATAGCTTTGGTCTTGACTTTCCTTGTGAAAACTTAACCTATTTTTAATTGAAATACCGTTTATATTGTCTCTACTTTAAAATAATTATGGTTTCGGCAATTTAATATTTTTTTTTGTTTTTTCCATTTTTAGCTGTTTTTAGTCATCCTACGAGATTTTGGTCCATATTTTGGAATCACAACATTGATAGCTTTGGTCTTGACTTTCCTTGTGAAAACTTAACCTATTTTTAATTGGAATACCGTTTATATTGTCTCTACTTTAAAATAATTATGATTTCGACAATTTAGAATATGTTTGGTTTTTTCCATTTTTATTCGATTTTAGTCATCCTACGCGATTTTAGACCTTATTTTGGAATCACAAAATTTCAAGCTTAGATCTTAATTATCTCTGTGAAAACTCAACCGATTTTTAATTGGAATACCATTTATTGACTCTATTTCAAAATAATTATGATTTCGACAATTTACATTTTTTTTTTTGGTTTCTTTCCATTTTTAGTCGTTTTTAGTCATCCTACGCGATTTTGGTTAATATTTTGGTATCACAAAATTTTAAGCTTTGATCTTGATTTTCTCTTCGAAAACTCAATAGAGTTTTAATTGGAATACCATTGATATTGTCTCTACTTTAAAATAATTATGATTTCGACAATTTAGAATATGTTTGGTTTTTTCCATTTTTATTCGATTTTAGTCATCCTACGCGATTTTAGACCTAATTTTGGAATCACAAAATTTTAAGCTTTGATCTTGATTTTCTCTTTGAAAACTCAATAGAGTTTTAATTGGTATACCATTTATATTGTCTCTACTTTAAAATAATTATGATTTCGACAATTTACATTTTTTTTTGTTTTTTCCATTTTTAGCTGTTTTTAGTCATCCTACGAGATTTTGGTCCATATTTTGGAATCACAACATTGATAGCTTTGGTCTTGACTTTCCTTGTGAAAACTTAACCTATTTTTAATTGGAATACCGTTTATATTGTCTCTACTTTAAAATAATTATGATTTCGACAATTTAGAATATTTTTGGTTTTTTCCATTTTTAGGCGGTTTTAGTCATCCTACGCGATTTTAGACCTTATTTTGGAATCACAAAATTTCAAGCTTAGATCTTAATTATCTCTGTGAAAACTCAACCGATTTTTAATTGGAATACCATTTATTGACTCTATTTCAAAATAATTATGATTTCGACAATTTACATTTTTTTTTTGGTTTCTTTCCATTTTTAGTCGATTTTAGTCATCCTACGCGATTTTGGTTAATATTTTGGTATCACAAAATTTTAAGCTTTGATCTTGATTTTCTCTTCGAAAACTCAATAGAGTTTTAATTGGAATACCATTGATATTGTCTCTACTTTAAAATAATTATGATTTCGACAATTTAGAATATGTTTGGTTTTTTCCATTTTTTATTCGTTTTTAGTCATCCTACGCGATTTTAGACCTTATTTTGGAATCACAAAATTTTAAGCTTTGATCTTGATTTTCTCTTTGAAAACTCAATAGAGTTTTAATTGGTATACCATTTATATTGTCTCTACTTTAAAATAATTATGATTTCGACAATTTACATTTTTTTTGGTTATTTACATTTTTAGGCGATTTTAGTCATCCTACGCGATTTTGGTCCATATTTTGGAATTACAACATTTCAAGCTTTGATCTTGACTTCCTCTATGAAAACTCAACCGATTTTTTATTGGAATACCATTTATATTGTCTCTATTTTAAAATAATCATGATTTTGAAAATTTAATTTTTTTTTCCATATTTTGGAATCACAATATTTCAAACTTTGTTCTTTATTTTCTCTGAGAAAACTGAAACGATTTTTAATTGGAAAACCATTTAAAACTCTACTTTAAAATTATTATGATTTCGACAATTGAAAATTTTTTTTGTTTTTTTCCATTTTAAGCCGTTTTTATTCGTTCTAGACGATTTTAGTACATATTTTGGTATCACAACATATCAATCATTGATCTTGACTTTCTCTGTGAAAACTCAACCGATTTTTAATTGGAATACCATTTATGGACTCTACTTCAAAATAACTATGAGTTCGAAAATTTAAAATTTTTTTTGTTTTTTTGCATTTTTAGCCGTTTTTATTCGTTCTAGATGATTTTGGTCCATATTTTGGAATCACAACATTTCAAGCTTTGATGCTGACTTTCTCTGTGAAAACTCAACCAATTTTTAATTGGAATACCATTTATATTGTCTCTACTTTAAAATAATAATGATTTCGACAATTTAAATTGTTTTGGTTTTTTTAATTTTAAGCCGTTTTTATTCGTTCTAGAAGATTTTGGTCCATATTTTGGTATCACAACATTTCAAGCTTTGATCTTGATTTTCTCTTTGAAAACTCAACCGATTGTTAATTGGAATACCATTTATATTGTCTCTACTTTAAAACAAATATGATTTCGACAATTTAAATTTTTTTTGGGTTATTCCATTTTAAGCCGTTTCTAGTCCTTCTAGACGATTTTAGTACATATTTTGGAATCACAACATTTCAAGCTTTGATCTTGACTTTCTCTATGAAAACTCAACCGATTTTTAATTGGAATACCATTTATTGACTCTACTTCAAAATAATTATGATTTCGGCAATTTACAATTTTTTTTGTTTTTTTCCATTTTTAGCTGTTTTTAGTCATCCTACGAGATTTTGGTCCATATTTTGGAATCACAACATTGATAGCTTTGGTCTTGACTTTCCTTGTGAAAACTTAACCTATTTTTAATTGGAATACCGTTTACATTGTCTCTACTTTAAAATAATTATGATTTCGACAATTTAGAATATTTTTTGGTTTTTTCCATTTTTAGGCGGTTTTAGTCATCCTACGCGATTTTAGACCTTATTTTGGAATCACAAAATTTCAAGCTTAGATCTTAATTATCTCTGTGAAAACTCAACCGATTTTTAATTGGACTACCAGTTATATTGACTCTACTTCAATATCTATACGATTTTGGTCCATATTTTGGAATCACAACATTTCAAGCTTTGATCTTGACTTTCTCTGTGAAAACTCAACCGATTTTTAATTGGAATACCATTTATTGACTCTATTTCAAAATAATTATGATTTCGACAATTTACATTTTTTTTTTGGTTTCTTTCCATTTTTAGTCGATTTTAGTCATCCTACGCGATTTTGGTTAATATTTTGGTATCACAAAATTTTAAGCTTTGATCTTGATTTTCTCTTCGAAAACTCAATAGAGTTTTAATTGGAATACCATTGATATTGTCTCTACTTCAAAATAATTATGATTTCGACAATTTATAATTTTTTTTCAACTTTTTTTATTTTTTCATTTTTAGGCGTTTTTAGTCATCCTAGACGATTTTAGACCTTATTTTGGAATCACAAAATTTTAAGCTTTGATCTTGATTTTCTCTGTGAAAACTCAATCGATTTTTAATTGGAATACCATTTATATTGACTCTACTTTAAAATAATTATGATTTCGACAATTTACATTTTTTTTTGGTTATTTACATTTTTAGGCGTTTTTAGTCATCCTAGGCGATTTTGGTCCATATTTTGGAATTACAACATTTCAAGCTTTGATCTTGACTTTCTCTGTGAAAACTCAACCGATTTTTAATTGGAATACCATTTATATTGTCTCTACTTTAAAATAATCATGATTTTGACAATTTAAAATTTTTTTTTGGTTTTTTCCATTTTAAGGCGTTTTTATTCGTTCTTGACGATTATGGTCCATATTTTGGAATCACAATATTTCAAACTTTGTTCTTTATTTTCTCTGAGAAAACTGAAACGATTTTTAATTGGAATACCATTTAAAACTCTACTTTAAAATTATTATGATTTCGACAATTGAAAATTTTTTTTTGGTTTTTTCCATTTTTAGCCGTTTCTTATTCGTTCTAGACGATTTTGGTACATATTTTGGTATCACAACATATCAATCATTGATCTTGACTTTCTCTGTGAAAACTCAACCGATTTTTAATTGGAATACCATTTATGGACTCTACTTTAAAATAACTATGAGTTCGACAATTTAAAATTTTTTTTGTTTTTTTGCATTTTTAGCCGTTTTTATTCGTTCTAGACGATTTTGGTCCATATTTTGGAATCACAACATATCAATCATTGATCTTGACTTTCTCTGTGAAAACTCAACCGATTTTTAATTGGAATACCATTTATATTGTCTCTACTTTAAAATAATTATGATATCGATTATTGAAATTTTTTTTGGTTTTTTCCATTTTGAGCCGTTTTTATTCGTTCTAGAAGATTTTGGTCCATATTTTGGTATCACAACATTTCAAGCTTTGATCTTGACTTTCTCTGTGAAAACTGAACCGATTTTAAATTGGAATACCATTTATTTACTCTACTTCAAAATAATTATGATTTCGGCAATTTAAAATTTGTTTTGGCTTTTTCCATTTTTAGCCGTTTCTATTCGTTCTAGACGATTTTGGTCCACATTTTAGAATCACAACATTTCAAGCTTTGATCTTGACTTTCTCTGTGAAAACTCAACTGATTTTTAATTGGAATACCATTTATTGACTCTACTTCAAAATAATTATGAGTTCGACAATTTACATTTTTATACCCTTGCAGAGGGTATATTGTTTTTGTCACGAAGTTTGTAACGCATTGAAGGAGGCTTTTCCGACCATATAAAGTATATATATTCTTGATCAGCATCAACAGCCGAGTCGATATAGCCATGTCCGTCTGTCCGTCTGTTTCTATGCGAACTAGTCTCTCAGTTTTAAAGCTATCTTAATGAAACTTGGTACAGATGTGTATTCTCTCTGCATGCAGATCATTTGTAAAAATCGAAGAGGTCGGACTACTATATCATATAGCTCCCATAGGAACAATCGGTCGAAATGCATGAAATATAAAGAAATGTATGAACATTTTCGGTGTCTATTGACCGATTTCAACCAAATTCACGCTATATGCATTTATAATCGTTCTTCGACTGTTGACCAAATTTCATCCAAATCGGACCACTATATCATATAGCTTCCATAGGAACAATCGGTTGAAAATGCTTAGTATGAACATTTTCGGTGTCTATTTGACCGATTTCAACAAAATTCACACAGAATGTATTTCTCATTGTCCCCCATCTGTTGACCAAATTTCATCCAAATCGGACCACTATAATCATATAGCTCCCATAGGAACAATCGGTTCAAATGCTTAGTATGAACATTTTCGGCGTCTATTGACCGATTTCAACGAAATTCATACAGAATGTATTTCTCATTGTCCCCCATCTGTTGACCAAATTTCAAATCGGACTACTATATCATATAACTAGATAAAATAATTGGTTAAAAAATACCAAATTAATGCAATATTCATGACTGACAAGGGTATTTAAAGGGGGGGGGGAAATTTTTTTTTTTTTTTTTTCCTTTCTTTCCTTTCTGATTTTGGACCTTATTTTGGAATACAACATTTAAAGCTTTGATCTTGATTTTCTCTGTGAAAACTCAACCGATTTTTAATTGAAATACCATTTATATTGACTCTACTTCAAAATAATTATGATTTCGACAATTTAAAATTTTTTTCACCTTTTTTTGTTTTTTCATTTTTAGGCGTTTCTAGTCGTTCTAGACGATTTTGGTCCTTATTTTGGAATCACCACATTTAAAGCTTTAATTTTGATTTTCTTTGTGAAAACTCAATCGATTGTTAATTGGAATACCATTTATATGATATGATTTCTCTACTTCAAAATAATTATGATTTCGACAATTTAAAATTTTTTTCACCTTTTTTGTTTTTTTTTGTTTTTTCCATTTTTAGGCGTTTCTAGTCGTTCTAGACGATTTTGGACCTTATTTTGGAATCACCACATTTAAAGCTTTGATCTTGATTTTCTCTGTGAAAACTCAACCGATTTTTAATTGGAATACCATTTATATTGACTCTACTTCAAAATAATTATGATTTCGACAATTTAAAATTTTTTTTCCCTTTTTTTTTTTTTTCCATTTTTAGGCGTTTCTAGTCGTCCTAGACGATTTTGGACCACATTATTTTGGAATCACCACATTTAAAGCTTTGATCTTGATTTTCTCTGTGAAAACTCAACCGATTTTTAATTGGAATACCATTTATATTGACTCTACTTCAAAATAATTATGATTTCGACAATTTAAAATTTTTTTCACCTTTTTTTGTTTTTCATTTTTAGGCGTTTCTAGTCGTCCTAGACGATTTTGGACCTTATTTTGGAATCACCACATTTAAAGCTTTGATCTTGATTTTCTCTGTGAAAACTCAACCGATTTTTAATTGGAATACCATTTATATTGACTCTACTTCAAAATAATTATGATTTCGACAATTTAAAATTTTTTTCACCTTTTTTTTTTTTTTTCCATTTTTAGGCGTTTCTAGTCGTTCTAGACGATTTTGGTACCTTATTTTGGAATCACCACATTTAAAGCTTTGATCTTGATTTTCTCTGTGAAAACTCAACCGATTTTTAATTGGAATACCATTTATATTGACTCTACTTCAAAATAATTATGATTTCGACAATTTAAAATTTTTTTCACCTTTTTTTTTTTTTTTCCATTTTTAGGCGTTTCTAGTCGTTCTAGACGATTTTGGACCTTATTTTGGAATCACCACATTTTAAGCTTTGATCTTGATTTTCTCTGTGAAAACTCAACCGATTTTTAATTGGAATACCATTTATATTGACTCTACTTCAAAATAATTATGATTTCGACAATTTAAAATTTTTTTCAACCTTTTTTTTTTTTTTCCATTTTTAGTCGCGTTTCCATAAAGATTTTGGACCTTATTTTGGAATCACCACATTTAGAGCTTTGATCTTGATTTTCTCTGTGAAAACTCAACCGATTTTTAATTGGAATACCATTTATATTGACTCTACTTCAAAATAATTATGATTTCGACAATTTAAAATTTTCTTTTTGTTTTTTCCATTTTTAGGCGTTTCTAGTCGTCCTAGACGATTTTGGACCTTATTTTGGAATCACCACATTTAAAGCTTTGATCTTGATTTTCTCTGTGAAAACTCAACCGATTTTTAATTGGAATACCATTTATATTGACTCTACTTCAAAATAATTATGATTTCGACAATTTAAAATTTTTTTCACCTTTTTTTTTTTTTCCATTTTTAGGCGTTTCTAGTCGTTCTAGACGATTTTGGACCTTATTTTGGAATCACCACATTTAAAGCTTTGATCTTGATTTTCTCTGTGAAAACTCAACCGATTTTTAATTGGAAAACCATTTATATTGACTCTACTTCAAAATAATTATGATTTCGACAATTTAAAATTTTTTTCACCTTTTTTTGTTTTTTCATTTTTAGGCGTTTCTAGTCGTCCTAGACGATTTTGGACCTTATTTTGGAATCACCAACATTTAAAGCTTTGATCTTGATTTTCTCTGTGAAAACTCAACCGATTTTTAATTGGAATACCATTTATATTGACTCTACTTCAAAATAATTATGATTTCGACAATTTAAAATTTTTTTCACCTTTTTTGTTTTTTTCATTTTTAGGCGTTTCTAGTCGTCCTAGACGATTTTGGACCTTATTTTGGAATCACCACATTTAAAGCATTGATCTTGATTTTCTCTGTGAAAACTCAACCGATTTTTAATTGGAATACCATTTATATTGACTCTACTTCAAAATAATTATGATTTCGACAATTTAAAATTTTTTTCACCTTTTTTTCATTTTTAGGCGTTTCTAGTCGTCCTAGACGATTTTGGACCTTATTTTGGAATCACCACATTTAGAGCATTAATCTTGATTTTCTCTGTGAAAACTCAACCGATTTTTAATTGAAATACCATTTATATTGACTCTACTTCAAAATAATTATGATTTCGACAATTTAAAATTTTTTTCACCTTTTTTTCATTTTTAGGCGTTTCTAGTCGTCCTAGACGATTTTGGACCTTATTTTGGAATCACCACATTTAGAGCATTAATCTTGATTTTCTCTGTGAAAACTCAACCGATTTTTAATTGAAATACCATTTATATTGACTCTACTTCAAAATAATTATGATTTCGACAATTTAAAATTTTTTTCACCTTTTTTTTTTTTTTCCATTTTTAGGCGTTTCTAGTCGTCCTAGACGATTTTGGACCTTATTTTGGAATCACCACATTTTAAGCTTTAATCTTGATTTTCTCTGTGAAAACTCAACCGATTTTTAATTGGAATACCATTTATATTGACTCTACTTCAAAATAATTATGATTTCGACAATTTAAAATTTTGTTCACCTTTTTTTTTTTTTTCCATTTTAGGTTTTTAGGCGTTTCTAGTCGTCCTAGACGATTTTGGACCTTATTTTGGAATCACCACATTTAAAGCTTTGATCTTGATTTTCTCTGTGAAAACTCAACCGATTTTTAATTGAAATACCATTTATATTGACTCTACTTCAAAATAATTATGATTTCGACAATTTAAAATTTTTTTCACCTTTTTTGTTTTTTTCATTTTTAGGCGTTTCTAGTCGTCCTAGACGATTTTGGACCTTATTTTGGAATCACCACATTTAAAGCTTTGATCTTGATTTTCTCTGTGAAAACTCAACCGATTTTTAATTGAATACCATTTATATTGACTCTACTTCAAAATAATTATGATTTCGACAATTTAAAATTTTGTTCACCTTTTTTTTTTTTTTCCATTTTTAGGCGTTTCTAGTCGTTCTAGACGATTTTGGACCTTATTTTGGAATCACCACATTTTAAGCTTTGATCTTGATTTTCTCTGTGAAAACTCAACCGATTTTTAATTGGAATACCATTTATATTGACTCTACTTCAAAATAATTATGATTTCGACAATTTAAAATTTTGTTCACCTTTTTTTGTTTTTTTTCATTTTTAGGCGTTTCTAGTCGTCCTAGACGATTTTGGTCCTTATTTTGGAATCACCACATTTAAAGCATTAATCTTGATTTTCTCTGTGAAAACTCAACCGATTTTTAATTGGAATACCATTTATATTGACTCTACTTCAAAATAATTATGATTTCGACAATTTAAAATTTTTTTCACCTTTTTTTTTTTATTTTTCGGCATTTCTAGCGCCTAGCTACGATTTTGGACCTTATTTTGGAATCACCACATTTAAAGCTTTGATCTTGATTTTCTCTGTGAAAACTCAACCGATTTTTAATTGAAATACCATTTATATTGACTCTACTTCAAAATAATTATGATTTCGACAATTTAAAATTTTTTCACCTTTTTTTGATTTTTCATTTTTAGGCGTTTCTAGTCGTCCTAGACGATTTTGGACCTTATTTTGGAATCACCACATTTAAAGCTTTGATCTTGATTTTCTCTGTGAAAACTCAACCGATTTTTAATTGGAATACCATTTATATTGACTCTACTTCAAAATAATTATGATTTCGACAATTTAAAATTTTTTTCACCTTTTTTTGTTTTTTCCATTTTTAGGCGTTTCTAGTCGTCCTAGACGATTTTGGACCTTATTTTGGAATCACCACATTTAAAGCTTTGATCTTGATTTTCTCTGTGAAAACTCAACCGATTTTTAATTGAAATACCATTTATATTGACTCTACTTCAAAATAATTATGATTTCGACAATTTAAAATTTTTTTCACCTTTTTTGTTTTTTCCATTTTTAGGCGTTTCTAGGCGTTCTAGACGATTTTGGACCATATTTTGGAATCACCACATTTTAAGCTTTGATCTTGATTTTCTCTGTGAAAACTCAACCGATTTTTAATTGGAATACCATTTATATTGACTCTACTTCAAAATAATTATGATTTCGTCAATTTAAAATTTTGTTCACCTTTTTTTGTTTTTTTCCATTTTTAGGCGTTTCTAGTCGTTCTAGACGATTTTGGACCTTATTTTGGAATCACCACATTTTAAGCTTTGATCTTGATTTTCTCTGTGAAAACTCAACCGATTTTAGGATACCACTTATATGGACTCTACTTCAAAATAATTATGATTTCGTCAATTTAAAATTTTGTTCACCTTTTTTTGTTTTTTTCCATTATTAGGCGTTTCTAAGCGTTCTAGACGATTTTGGACCTTATTTTGGAATCACCGCATTTTAAGTTTTGATCTTAATTTTCTCTGTGAAACTCAACTGATTTTTAATTGGAATACCATTTATATTGACTCTACTTCAAAATAATTATGATTTCGACAATTTAAAATTTTTTTCAACTTATTTGTTTTTTCATTTTTAGGCGTTTCTAGTCGTTCTAGACGATTTTGGACCTTATTTTGGAATCACCACATTTTGAAGCTTTGATCTTGATTTTCTCTGTGAAAACTCAACCGATTTTTAATTGGAATACCATTTATATTGACTCTACTTCAAAATAATTATGATTTCGACAATTTAAAATTTTTTTCACCTTTTTTTGTTTTTTCCATTTTTAGGCGTTTCTAGTCGTCCTAGACGATTTTGGACCTTATTTTGGAATCACCACATTTAAAGCTTTAATCTTGATTTTCTCTGTGAAAACTCAACCGATTTTTAATTGGAATACCATTTATATTGACTCTACTTCAAAATAATTATGATTTCGACAATTTAAAATTTTGTTCACCTTTTTTTTTTTTTTCCATTTTTAGGCGTTTCTAGGCGTTCTAGACGATTTTGGACCTTATTTTGGAATCACCACATTTTTAACTTTGATCTTGATTTTCTCTGTGAAAACTCAACCGATTTTTAATTGGAATACCATTTATATTGACTCTACTTCAAAATAATTATGATTTCGACAATTTAAAATTTTGTTCACCTTTTTTTGTTTTTTCCATTTTTAGGCGTTTCTAGTCGTTCTAGACGATTTTGGACCTTATTTTGGAATCACCACATTTAAAGCTTTGATCTTGATTTTCTCTGTGAAAGCGCAACCGATTTTAATTGAAACACTATTTATATTGACTCTACTTCAAAATAATTATGATTTCGAAAATTTAAAATTTTTTTCACCTTTTATTGTTTATTCATTTTTAGGCGTTTCTAGTCGTCCTAGACGATTTTGGACCTTATTTTGGAATCACCACATTTAGAGCAATAATCTTGATTTTCTCTGTGAAAACTCAACCGATTTTTAATTGGAGTACCATTTATATTGACTCTACTTCAAAATAATTATGATTTCGTTTCTAGTCGTCCTAGACGATTTTGGACCTAATTTTGGAATGACAACATTTAAAGCTTTGATCTTGATTTTCTCTGTGAAAGCGCAACCGATTTTAATTGAAACACTATTTATATTGACTCTACTTCAAAATAATTATGATTTCGAAAATTTAAAATTTTGTTCACCTTTTTTTGTTTTTTCCATTATTAGGCGTTTCTAGGCGTTCTAGACGATTTTGGTCCATATTTTGGAATCACCACATTTTTAACTTTGATCTTGATTTTCTCTGTGAAAACTCAACCGATTTTAGGATACCACTTATATGGACTCTACTTCAAAATAATTATGATTTCGTCAATTTAAAATTTTGTTCACCTTTTTTTGTTTTTTTCCATTATTAGGCGTTTCTAGGCGTTCTAGACGATTTTGGTCCATATTTTAGAATCACCACATTTAAAGCAATAATCTTGATTTTCTCTGTGAAAACTCAACCGATTTTTAATTGGAGTACCATTTATATTGACTCTACTTCAAAATAATTATGATTTCGTTTCTAGTCGTCCTAGACGATTTTGGACCTAATTTTGGAATGACAACATTTAAAGCTTTGATCTTGATTTTCTCTGTGAAAACTCAACCGATTTTTAATTGAAATACCATTTATATTGACTCTACTTCAAAATAATTATGATTTCGACAATTTAAAATTTTGTTCACCTTTTTTTGTTTTTTCCATTTTTAGGCGTTTCTAGTCGTTCTAGACGATTTTGGACCTTATTTTGGAATCACCACATTTTAAGCTTTGATCTTGATTTTCTCTGTGAAAACTCAACCGATTTTTAATTGGAATACCATTTATATTGACTCTACTTCAAAATAATTATGATTTCGACAATTTAAAATTTTGTTCACCTTTTTTTGTTTTTTTTCCATTTTTAGGCGTTTCTAGTCGTTCTAGACGATTTTGGACCTTATTTTGGAATCACCACATTTTAAGCTTTGATCTTGATTTTCTCTGTGAAAACTCAACCGATTTTTAATTGGAATACCATTTATATTGACTCTACTTCAAAATAATTATGATTTCGACAATTTAAAATTTTGTTCACCTTTTTTGTTTTTTTCCATTTTTAGGCGTTTCTAGTCGTCCTAGACGATTTTGGACCTTATTTTGGAATCACCACATTTAAAGCTTTGATCTTCATTTTCTCTGTGAAAACTCAACCGATTTTTTAATTGGAATACCATTTATATTGACTCTACTTCAAAATAATTATGATTTCGACAATTTAAAATTTTTTTCACCTTTTTTTGTTTTTCATTTTTAGGCGTTTCTAGTCGTCCTAGACGATTTTGGACCTTATTTTGGAATCACCACATTTTAAGCTTTGATCTTGATTTTCTCTGTGAAAACTCAACCGATTTTTAATTGGAATACCATTTATATTGACTCTACTTCAAAATAATTATGATTTCGACAATTTAAAATTTTTTTCATGTTCGTTTTCTTTCTAGTCGTCCTAGACGATTTTGGACCTTATTTTGGAATCACCACATTTAAAGCTTTGATCTTGATTTTCTCTGTGAAAACTCAACCGATTTTTAATTGAAATACCATTTATATTGACTCTACTTCAAAATAATTATGATTTCGACAATTTAAAATTTTGTTCACCTTTTTTTGTTTTTTCCATTTTTAGGCGTTTCTAGTCGTTCTAGACGATTTTGGTCCATATTTTGGAATCACCACATTTTTAAGCTTTGATCTTGATTTTCTCTGTGAAAACTCAACCGATTTTTAATTGGAATACCATTTATATTGACTCTACTTCAAAATAATTATGATTTCGACAATTTAAAATTTTGTTCACCTTTTTTTGTTTTTTTCCATTTTTAGGCGTTTCTAGTCGTTCTAGACGATTTTGGACCTTATTTTGGAATCACCACATTTAGAGCATTAATCTTGATTTTCTCTGTGAAAACTCAACCGATTTTTAATGGAAATACCATTTATATTGACTCTACTTCAAAATAATTATGATTTCGACAATTTAAAATTTTTTTGTTTTTCCATTTTGAGGCGTTTTTAGTCGTTCTAGACGATTTTGGGCCTTATTTTGGAATCACCACATTTAAAGCTTTGATCTTGATTTTCTCTGTGAAAACTCAACCGATTTTTAATTGGAATACCATTTATATTTACTCTACTTCAAAATAATTATGATTTCGACAATTTAAAATTTTTTTTCAACTTTTTTTTTGGTTTTTCATTTTTAGGCGTTTCTAGTCGTTCTAGACGATTTTGGACCTTATTTTGGAATCACCACATTTTAAGCTTTGATCTTGATTTTCTCTCTTGAAAACTCAACCGATTTTTAATTGGAATACCATTTATATTGACTCTACTTCAAAATAATTATGATTTCGACAATTTAAAATTTTTTTTCAACTATTTTTGTTTTTTCATTTTTAGGCGTTTCTAGTCGTCCTAGACGATTTTGGACCTTATTTTGGAATCACCACATTTTAAGCTTTGATCTTGATTTTCTCTGTGAAAACTCAACCGATTTTTAATTGGAATACCATTTATATTGACTCTACTTCAAAATAATTATGATTTCGACAATTTAAAATATTTTTTTTTTTTTTTTTCCATTTTTAGGCGTTTCTAGTCGTCCTAGACGATTTTGGACCTTATTTTGGAATCACCACATTTCAAAGCTTTGATCTTGATTTTCTCTGTGAAAACTCAACCGATTTTTAATTGGAATACCATTTATATTGACTCTACTTCAAAATAATTATGATTTCGACAATTTAAAATTTTTTTCAACTTTTTTTTTTTTTTTCATTTTTAGGCGTTTCTAGTCGTCCTAGACGATTTTGGACCTTATTTTGGAATCACCACATTTTCAAGCTTTAATCTTCATTTTCTCTGTGAATACTCAACCGATTTTGGATTGGAATATCTTTTAAATTAACTCTACTTCAAAATAATTATGATTTCGACAATTTAAAATTTTTTTGGTTTTTTTTTGTTTTTTTATGTTTAGGCGTTTTTAGTCATCCAACACGATTTTGGACCTTATTTTGGAATCACCACATTTTAAACTTTGATCTTGATTTTCTCTGTGAAAATTCAACCGATTTTTAATTGGGATACCATTTATATTGACTCTACTTCAAAATAATTATGATTTCGACAATTTATAATTTTTTTTCAACTTTTTTTTTTTTTTCATTTTTAGGCGTTTCTAGTCGTCCTAGACGATTTTGGACCTTATTTTGGAATCACCACATTTCAAGCTTTGATCTTGATTTTCTCTGTGAAAACTCAACCGATTTTTAATTGGAATACCATTTATATTGACTCTACTTCAAAATAATTATGATTTCGACAATTTTAAAATTTTTTTCAACTTTTTTTTGTTTTTCCATTTTTAGGCGTTTCTAGTCGTTCTAGACGATTTTGGACCTTATTTTGGAATCACCACATTTCAAGCTTTGATCTTGATTTTCTCTGTGAAAACTCAACCGATTTTTAATTGGAATACCATTTATATTGACTCTACTTCAAAATAATTATGATTTCGACAATTTAAAATTTTTTTTATTTTTTTTTTTCCATTTTTAGGCGTTTCTAGTCGTCCTAGACGATTTTGGACCTTATTTTGGAATCACCACATTTCAAGCTTTGATCTTGATTTTCTCTGTGAAAACTCAACCGATTTTTAATTGGAATACCATTTATATTGACTCTACTTCAAAATAATTATGATTTCGACAATTTAAAATTTTTTTGGTTTTTTTTTGTTTTCATTTTTAGGCGTTTCTAGTCGTCCTAGACGATTTTGGACCTTATTTTGGAATCACCACATTTTCAAGCTTTGATCTTGATTTTCTCTGTGAAAACTCAACCGATTTTTTATTGGAATACCATTTATATTGACTCTACTTCAAAATAATTATGATTTCGACAATTTAAAATTTTTTTTCAACTTTTTTTTTTTTTTTCATTTTTAGGCGTTTCTAGTCGTTCTAGACGATTTTGGACCTTATTTTGGAATCACCACATTTAAAGCTTTGATCTTGATTTTCTCTGTGAAAACTCAACCGATTTTTAATTGGAATACCATTTATATTGACTCTACTTCAAAATAATTATGATTTCGACAATTTAAAATTTTTTTTCAACTTTTTTTGTTTTTCCATTTTTTAGGCGTTTTTCTAGTCGTCCTAGACGATTTTGGACCTTATTTTGGAATCACCAATATTTAAAGCTTTGATCTTGATTTTCTCTGTGAAAACTCAACCGATTTTTAAATTGGAATACCATTTATATTGACTCTACTTCAAAATAATTATGATTTCGACAATTTAAAATTTTTTTGGCTTTTTTTTTTTTCATTTTTAGGCGTTTCTAGTCGTTCTAGACGATTTTGGACCTTATTTTGGAATCACCACATTTTAAGCTTTGATCTTGATTTTCTCTGTGAAAACTCAACCGATTTTTAATTGGAATACCATTTATATTGACTCTACTTCAAAATAATTATGATTTCGACAATTTAAAATTTATTTGGTTTTTTTTTTTTTTCCATTTTTAGGCGTTTCTAGTCGTCCTAGACGATTTTGGACCTTATTTTGGAATCACCACATTTTAAGCTTTGATCTTGATTTTCTCTGTGAAAACTCAACCGATTTTTAATTGGAATACCATTTATATTGACTCTACTTCAAAATAATTATGATTTCGACAATTTAAAATTTTTTTCAACTTTTTTTTTTTTTTATTTTTTAGGCGTTTCTAGTCGTTCTAGACGATTTTGGACCTTATTTTGGAATCACACATCACATTTAAGCTTTGATCTTGATTTTCTCTGTAGAAAACTCAACCGATTTTTAATTGGAATACCATTTATATTGACTCTACTTCAAAATAATTATGATTTCGACAATTTAAAATTTTTTTTACTTTTTTTGTTTTTTCCATTTTTAGGCGTTTCTAGTCGTCCTAGACGATTTTGGACCTTATTTTGGAATCACCACATTTAAAGCTTTGATCTTGATTTTCTCTGTGAAAACTCAACCGATTTTTAATTGGAATACCATTTATATTGACTCGACTTCAAAATAATTTATGATTTCGACAATTTAAAATTTTTTATTTAACTTTTTTTGGGGTTTTTCCATTTTTAGGCGTTTTTAGTCGTTCTAGACGATTTTGGACCTTATTTTGGAATCACCACATTTAAAGAACTTTGATCTTGATTTTCTCTGTGAAAACTCAACCGATTTTTAATTGGAATACCATTTATATTGACTCTACTTCAAAATAATTATGATTTCGACAATTTAAAATTTTTTTTTTTTTTTTTTTCATTTTTAGGCGTTTCTAGTCGTCCTAGACGATTTTGGACCTTATTTTGGAATCACCACATTTAAAGCTTTGATCTTGATTTTCTCTGTGAAAACTCAACCGATTTTTAATTGGAATACCATTTATATTGACTCTACTTCAAAATAATTATGATTTCGACAATTTAAAATTTTTTTTAAACTTTTTTTTTTTCCATTTTTAGGCGTTTCTAGTCGTTCCTAGACGATTTTGGACCTTATTTTGGAATCACCACATTTAAAGCATTGATCTTGATTTTCTCTGTGAAAACTCAACCGATTTTTAATTGGAATACCATTTATATTGACTCTACTTCAAAATAATTATGATTTCGACAATTTAAAATTGTTTTGGTTTTTTTTTTTTTTTTCATTTTTAGGCGTTTCTAGTCGTTCTAGACGATTTTGGACCTTATTTTGGAATCACCACATTTCAAGCTTTGATCTTGATTTTCTCTGTGAAAACTCAACCGATTTTTACATTGGAATACCATTTATATTGACTCTACTTCAAAATAATTATGATTTCGACAATTTAAAATTTTTTTCAACTTTTTTTTTTTTTCATTTTTAGGCGTTTCTAGTCGTTCTAGACGATTTTGGACCTTATTTTGGAATCACCACTATTTAAGCTTTGATCTTGATTTTCTCTGTGAAAACTCAACCGATTTTTAATTGGAATACCATTTATATTGACTCTACTTCAAAATAATTATGATTTCGACAATTTAAAATTTTTTTTCAACTTTTTTTTTTTTCCATTTTTAGGCGTTTCTAGTCGTCCTTAGACGATTTTGGACCTTATTTTGGAATCACCACATTTTAAGCTTTGATCTTGATTTTCTCTGTGAAAACTCAACCGATTTTTAATTGAAATACCATTTATATTGACTCTACTTCAAAATAATTATGATTTCGACAATTTAAAATTTTTTTCAACTTTTTTGTTTTTTCATTTTTAGGCGTTTCTAGTCGTTCTAGACGATTTTGGACCTTATTTTGGAATCACCACATTTCAAGCTTTGATCTTGATTTTCTCTGTGAAAACTCAACCGATTTTTAATTGGAATACCATTTATATTGACTCTACTTCAAAATAATTATGATTTCGACAATTTAAAATTTTTTTCACAACTTTTTTTTTTTTTTTCATTTTTAGGCGTTTCTAGTCGTCCTAGACGATTTTGGACCTTATTTTGGAATCACCACATTTAAGCGTTGATTCTTGGATTTTCTCAGTGAAAACTCAACCGGCTTTTTTAATTGGAATACCATTTATGATTGACTCTACTTCAAAATAATTATGATTTCGACAATTTAAAATTTTTTTCAACCTTTTTTTTTTTTTCCCATTTTAAGGGGTTTCTAGTCGTTCCTAGACGATTTTGGACCTTATTTTGGAATCACCACATTTAAAGCATTGAATCTTGATTTTCTCTGTGAAAACTCAACCGATTTTTAATTGAAATACCATTTATATTGACTCTACTTCAAAATAATTATAGATTTCGACAATTTAATAATTTTTTGGTTTCAAGGTTTTTGTTTTTGCAAGCGAGGATTTCTAGTCGTCCTAGACGATTTTGGACCTTATTTTGGAATCACCACATTTAAGAGCATTAATCTTGATTTTCTCTGTGAAAACTCAACCGATTTTTAATTGGAATACCATTTATATTGACTCTACTTCAAAATAATTATGATTTCGACAATTTAAAATTTTTTTTTCAACTTTTTTTTTTTCATTTTTAGGCGTTTTTAGTCGTCCTAGACGATGTTTTGACCTTATTTTGGAATCACCACATTTAAAGCTTTGATCTTGATTTTCTCTGTGAAAACTCAACCGATTTTTAATTGATGGAATACCATTTATATTGACTCTACTTCAAAATAATTATGATTTCGACAATTTAAATTTTTTTTCAACTTTTTTTGTTTTCCTTTATTTTTAGGCGTTTCTAGTCGTTCTAGACGATTTTGGACCTTATTTTGGAATCACCACATTTTAAGCTTTGATCTTGATTTTCTCTGTGAAAACTCAACCGATTTTTAATTGGAATACCATTTATATTGACTCTACTTTAAAATAATTATGATTTCGACAATTTAAAATTTTTTTCAACTTCTTATTTTTTTTTTAGGCGTTTCTAGTCGTTCTTGACGATTTTGGACCTTATTTTGGAATCACAACATTTCAAGCTTTGATCTTGATTTTCTCTGTGAAATCTCAACCGATTTTTAATTGGAATACCATTTATATTGACTCTACTTCAAAATAATTATGATTTCGACAATTTAAAATTTTTTGGTTTTTTATTTTTGGCCGTTTCTATTCAATTTTTAGGCGTTTCTATTGTCTTCCTATGACGATTTTGGACCTTTTTTTATAGGGAATCACCACATTTTAAGCATTAATCTTGATTTTCTCTGTGAAAACTCAACCGATTTTTAATTGGAATACCATTTATATTGACTCTACTTAAAAATAATTATGATTTCGTCAATTTAAAATTTTTTTCAACTTTTTTGTTTTTTCATTTTTAGGCGTTTCTAGTCGTCTAAGACGATTTTGGACCTTATTTTGGAATCACCACATTTCAAGCTTTGATCTTGATTTTCTCTGTGAAAACTCAACCGATTTTTAATTGGAATACCATTTATATTGACTCTACTTAAAAATAATTATGATTTCGACAATTTTAAATTTATTTTGGTTTTTTTCCATTTTTAGCCGTTTCTAGTCGTTCTAGACGATTTTGGACCTTATTTTAGAATCACAACATTTCAAAGCTTTGATCTTGATTTTCTCTGTGAAAACTCAACCGATATTTAGTTGGAAACCTTTGATATTGACTGGAATATTTTTAATTGGAAACCATTTATATTGACTCTACTTAAAAATAATTATGATTTCGTCAATTTAAATTTTTTTCAACTTTTTTTTTTTCCATTTTTAGGCGTTTCTAGTCGTCCTAGACGATTTTGGACTATTATTTTGGAATCACCACTATTTCAAGCTTTGATCTTGATTTTCTCTGTGAAAACTCAACCGATTTTTAATTGGATTATCATTTATTGACTCTACTTAAAATAATTATGATTTCGACAATTTAAAATTTTTTTTTTTTTTTTTGTTTTTTACCATTTTTAGGCGTTTCTAGTCGTTCTAGACGATTTTGGTCCTTATTTTGGAATCACCACATTTCAAGCTTTGATCTTGATTTTCTCTGTGAAAACTCAACAGATTTTTAATTGGAATACCATTTATATTGACTCTACTTCAAAATAATTATGATTTGGACAATTTAAAATTTTTTTCAACTTTTTTGTTTTTTCCATTTTTAGGCGTTTCTAGTCGTTCTAGACGATTTTGGTCCTTATTTTGGAATCACCACATTTAAAGCTTTGATCTTGATTTTCTCTGTGAAAACTCAACAGATTTTTAATTGGAATACCATTTATATTGACTCTACTTCAAAATAATTATGATTTCGACAATTTAAAATTTTTTCAACTTTTTTTGTTTTTTCCATTTTTAGGCGTTTCTAGTCGTTCTAGACGATTTTGGACCTTATTTTGGAATCACCACATTTTGATTTTCTCTGTGAAAACTCAACCGATTTTTAATTGGAATACCATTTATATTGACTCTACTTCAAAATAATTATGATTTCGACAATTTAAAAATTTTTTTTCAACTCTTTTGTTTTTCTCCATTTTTAGGCGTTTCTAGTCGTTCTAGACGATTTTGGTCCTTATTTTGGAATCACCAACATTTCAAGCCTTTATCTTGATTTTCTCTGTGAAAACTCAACCGATTTTTAATTGGAATACCATTTATATTGATTCTACTTCAAAATAATTATGATTTCGACAATTTAAAATTTTTTTTTAACTTTTTTTGTTTTTTCATTTTTAGGCGTTTCTTAGTCGTTTTAGACGTTTTCTATTTTGGAATCAACATTTCAAGCTTTGATCTTGATTTTCTCTGTGAAAATTCAACCGATTTTTAATTGGAATACCATTAATATTCACACTACTTCAAAATAATTATGATTTCGACATTTTAAAATTTATTTGGTTTTTTCAATTCTTTGGCCGTTTCTATTCAACTTTTTAAGCTTTGATATTGATTTTATCTGTAAAAGCTCTACCGCTTTTTAATTGGGAATAACAACATTTCAAGCATTAATCTTAATTATCTCTATGAAAACTCAACCGATTTTTAATTGGAATACCATTTATATTGTCTCTTCTTCAAAATAATGATGATTTCGACAATTTTAATTTTTTGTTTTTTTCCATTTTTAGCCGTTTCTAGTTGTTTTAGACGATTTTGGTCCATATTTTGGAATTACAAAATATGAAGCTTTGATCTTAACTTTTTTTTGGTTTTTTTCATTTTTAGCCGTTTTTAGTCGTTTCAAGCTTTGATCTGGATTTTCTCTGTGGAAATTCAACCGATTTTTAATTGGAATACCATTTATATTCACACTACTTCAAAATAATTATGATTTCGACATTTTAAAATTTATTTGGTTTTTTCAATTCTTTGGCCGTTTCTATTCAACTTTTTAAGCTTTGATATTGATTTTATCTGTAAAAGCTCTACCGCTTTTTAATTGGGAATAACAACATTTCAAGCATTAATCTTAATTATCTCTATGAAAACTCAACCGATTTTTAATTGGAATACCATTTATATTGTCTCTTCTTCAAAATAATGATGATTTCGACAATTTTAATTTTTTGGTTTTTTCCATTTTTAGCCGTTTCTAGTTGTTTTAGACGATTTTGGTCCATATTTTGGAATTACAAAATATGAAGCTTTGATCTTGATTTTCTCTGTGAAAATTCAACCGATTTTTAATTGCTTTGATCTTGATTTTCTCTGTGATAACTCAACAGATTTTTAATTGGAATACCATTTATATTTACTCTACTTAAAAATAATTATAATTTCGACAATTTGACTTTTTTTTCAACTCTTTTTTGGTTTTTTCCATTTTTATTATTATTTTGGAATCACACTATTTCAAGCTTTGATCTTGATTTTCTCTGTGAAAAGTAAACTGCTTTTTAATTGAATTACCATTTATTGACTCATTTCAAGCTTTGATCTTGATTTTCTCTGTAAAACCTCATCTGATTTTTAATTGGATTACCATTTATTGATTCTACTTCAAAATAATTATGATTTCGACAATTTAAAAATTTTTTGTGTTTTTCCATTTTTAGCCGTTTCTATTCGTTCTAGACGATTTGGTCCATATTTTGGAATCACAACATTTCAAGTTTTGATCTTGATTTTCTCTGTTAAAACTCAACCGATTTTTAATTGGAATACCATTTATATTTACTCTACTTCAAAATAATGACGATTTCGACCATTTTTTGGTTTGTTCCATTTTTAGCCGTTTCTAGTCGTTATAGACGATTTTGGACCTTATTTTAGAATCACAACATTTCAAGATTTGATCTTGATTTTCTCTGCGAAACCTCATCCGATTTTTAATTGGATTACCATTTATTGATTCTACTTCAAAATAATGATGATTTCGACAATTTAAAAATTTTTTGGTTTTTTCCATTTTTAGCCGTTTTTAGTCGTTCTAGACGATTTTGGTCCATATTTTGGAATCACAACATTTCAAGCTTTGATCTTGATTTTCTCTGTTAAAACTCAACAGATTTTTAATTGGAATACCATTTATTTACTCTACTTCAAATTAATGATGATTTCGACCATTTTTTTGTTTGTTCCAATTTTAGCCGTTTCTAGTCGTTCTAGACGATTTTGGACTTTATTTTAGAATCACAACATTTCAAGATTTGATCTTGATTTTCTCTGCGAAAACTCAACCGATTTTTAATTGGAATACCATATATATTGTCTCTACTTCAAAATAATGATGATTTCAACAGTTTAAAAATTTTTTGGTTTTTCAATTTTTGCCGTTTCTAGTCGTTCTAGACGATTTTGGACCTTATTTTAGAATCACAACATTTCAAGCTTTGATCTTGATTTTCTCTGTGAAAACTCAACCGATTTTTAATTGGAATACCATTTATATTGTCTCTACTTCAAAATAATGATGATTTCGACAATTTAAAATTTTTTTGGTTTTTTCCATTTTTAGCCGTTTTTATTCGTTCTAGACGATTTTGGTCCATATTTTGGAATCACAACATTTCAAGCTTTGATCTTGATTGATGATTTCGACAATTTTTTTGTTTGTTCCATTTTTAGGCTTTTCTTTTCGTTCTAGACGATTTTGGTCCTTATTTTAGAATCACAACATTTCAAGATTTGATCTTGATTTTCTCTGTGAAATCTCATCCGATTTTTAATTGGATTACCATTTATTGATTCTACTTCAAAATAATGATGATTTCGACAATTTAAAATTTTTTTTTTTTTTTTTCATTTTTAGCCGTTTCTAGTCGTTCTAGACGATTTTGGACCTTATTTTGGAATCACAACATTTCAAGCTTTGATCTTGATTTTCTCTGTTAAAACTCAACAGATTTTTAATTGGAATACCATTTATTTACTCTACTTCAAAATAATGTTGATTTCGACCATTTAAATTTTTTGTTTGTTTTCATTTTTAGCCGTTTCTAGTAGTTCTAGACGATTTTGGTCCCTATTTTGGAATCACTACATTTCAAGATTTGATCTTGATTTTCTCTGTGAAAACTCAACCGATTTTTAATTGGAATACCATTTCTTTGATTCTACTTAAAAATAATTATGATTTCGACAATTTAGAAATTTTTTTGGTTTTTCATTTTTAGCCGTTTTTAGTCGTTCTAGACGATTTTGGACCTTATTTTGGAATCACAACATTTCAAGCTTTGATCTTGATTTTCTCTGTGAAAACTCAACCGATTTTTAATTGGAATACCATTTATATTGTCTCTACTTCAAAATAATGATGATTTCGACAATTTAAAATTTTTTTTTTGGTTTTTTCCATTTTTAGCCGTTTCTATTCGTTCTAGACGATTTTGGTCCATATTTTGGAATCACAACATTTCAAGCTTTGATCTTGATTTTCTCTGTGAAAACTCAACCGATTTTTAATTGGAATACCATTTATATTTACTCTACTTCAAAATAATTATGATTTCGACAATTTAAAATTTTTTTGGTTTTTTTCATTTTTAGCCGTTTTTAGTCGTTCTAGACGATTTTGGACCATATTTTAGAATCACAACTATTCAAGCTTTGATATTGATTTTCTCTGTGAAAACTCAACCGATATTTTGTTGGAATACCATTTATTTTGTCTCTACTTCAAAATAATGATGATTTCGACAATTTAAAATTTTTTTGGTTTTTTCCATTTTTAGCCGTTTCTATTCGTTCTAGACGATTTGGTCCATATTTTGGAATCACAACATTTCAAGCTTTATCTTGATTTTTTCTGTTAAAACTCAACAGATTTTTAATTGGAATACCATTTATTTACTCTGCTTCAAATTAATGATGATTTCGACAATTTAAAATTTTTTTGGTTTTTTCCATTTTTAGCCGTTTCTAGTCGTTCTAGACGATTTTGGACCTTATTTTAGAATCACAACATTTCAAGCTTTGATCTTGATTTTCTCTGTTAAAACTCAACAGATTTTTAATTGGAATACCATTTATTTACTCTACTTCAAAATAATGTTGATTTCGACCATTTTTTTGTTTGTTCCATTTTTAGCCGTTTCTAGTAGTTCTAGACGATTTTGGTCCCTATTTTAGAATCACAACATTTCAAGATTTGATCTTGATTTTCTCTGCGAAAACTCAACCGATTTTTAATTGGAATACCATTTCTTGATTCTACTTAAAAATAATGATGATTTCGACAATTTAAAAATATTTTGGTTTTTCAATTATTGCCGTTTCTAGTCGTTCTAGACGATTTTGGGCCTTATTTTAGAATCACAACATTGTAAGATTTGATCTTGATTTTCTCTGTGAAAACTCAACCGATTTTTTATTGGAATACCATTTATATTGTCTCTACTTCAAAATAATGATAATTTCGACAATCAAAAATTTTTTTGGTTTATTCCATTTTTAGCCGTTTTTATTCGTTCTAGACGATTTTGGTCCATATTTTGGAATCACAACATTTTAAGATTTGATCTTGACTTTTTCTGTGAAAACTCAACCGATTTTTAATTGGAATACCATTTATTGACTCTACTTAAAAATAATTATGATTTCGACAATTTCAAAATTTTTTTTGGTTATTTCCATTTTTAGCCGTTTCTAGTCGTTCTAGACGATTTTGTTCCATATTTTGGTATCACAATATTTCAAGCTTTGATCTTGATTTTCTCTGTGAAAAGTCAACCGATTTTTAATTGGAATACCATTTATATTGACTCTACTTAAAAATAATGATGATTTCGAAAATTTAAATTTTTTTTCAACTTTTTTTTTGATTTTTTCGACTTTTAGCCGTTTCTAGTCGTTCCAGTCAATTTTGATCCATATTTTGGAATCACAACATCATATCATTACAATGCATCTTGATTATCTCTTTCAAAAGTCATACCGATTTTGAATTGGAATACCATTTTTATTGGTTCTCATTTTTTGCCGTTTCTAGTCATCCTACACGATTTTGGTCCATATTTTGGAAACACAACATTTCAAGCTTTGATCTTGATATTCTCTGTGAAACCTCAACCGATTTTTTATTGGAATACCATTTATATTGTCTCTACTTCAAAATAATGATAATTTCGACAATCTAAAATTTTTTTGGTTTATTCCATTTTTATCCGTTTTTATTCGTTCTAGACGATTTTGGTCCATATTTTGGAATCACAACATTTTAAGATTTGATCTTGACTTTTTCTGTGAAAACTCAACCGATTTTTAATTGGAATACCATTTATTGACTCTACGTAAAAATAATTATGATTTCGACAATTTCAAAATTTTTTTTGGTTATTTCCATTTTTAGCCGTTTCTAGTCGTTCTAGACGATTTTGTTCCATATTTTGGAATCACAACATTTTAAGATTTGATCTTGACTTTTTCTGTGAAAACTCAACCGATTTTTAATTGGAATACCATTTATTGACTCTACTTAAAAATAATTATGATTTCCACAATTTAAAATTTTTGTTTCCTCTCTTTGTTTTTCCATTTTTAGGCTTTTCTATTCGTTCTAGACGATTTTGGTCCATATTTTGGAATCACAACATTTCAAGCTTTGATATTGATTTTCTCTGTAAAAGCTCTACCGATTTGTGATTGGAATACCGTTTGTATTGACTCGACTTCAAAATAATTATGATTTTGTCAATTTAAAATTTTTTTTGGTTTTTTCCATTTTTAGCCGTTTTTGGTCGTTCTAGACGATTTTGGACCTTATTTTAGAATCACCACATTTCAAACTTTGATCTTGATTTTCTCTGTGAAAACTCAACCGATTTTTGATTGGAATACCATTTATATTGTCTCTACTTCAAAAAATGATGATTTCGACAATTTAAAATGTTCTTGGTTTTTTCCATTTTTAGCCGTTTTTATTCGTTCTAGACGATTTTGGACCTTATTTTAGAATCACAACATTTCAAGCATTGATCTTAATTATCTCTGTGAAAACTCAACCGATTTTTAATTGGAAAACCATTTATATTGACTCTACTTCAAAATAATTGTGATTCCGACAATTAAAATTAAAAGAAAACAAGAAAAAACGGTTATCTTCGACTCGCCGAAGATTAAATACCCTTGCAGCCTGAAAACTTTTATTAAAAAATGTATAATAAATCGATTTATTTTTAACATTGCATTGAATTAGCATTCACTTTATTTATTTTTAAACAATACATAACTTTAATTAAACTAATTAGGTGTATATCGTAGAACATATTTATACATTAACATTTAAAAAAAAAAAAATTTTATTTACATATTTATATACAATTTCTATATGAAAACATAACAAGTTAAAAAAATTAATAACAAATACTTAATTATAAGATACAAATATCCCATCATGGTGACTATATGTCGTTTCATAAATGGTAGCCTGTATTCCACCTATACCATTGCTAGAAAATACCCAATCGATTTCAGTCAGATCTTTTGTTGTACTTATACCATTCAAAAGAGACGAAATACCCATATCATTGAGTCTAGTTTCTAACTGATCCTTGTTGGTAGCCCGGCATATATTAAAATCACCCAAAACTATAATTTTTCTATTTCCACTGTTTATAGCATGCTGTAAAGTTTCAAAAAATATCGACCGAAAATCTGAAATTGGGAATGATGGATTTCTATACACAAATAAATATGTTACATCCATGTGCTTTAAAGTAAGGATCTGGCACACTTTATTGTATTCTTCTGCACTATTTCCTTGACTTATGTTTACAACATTTAATACTTCAGCATTTGGGATAATGTGAGGCTTTACATAAACAACTATCCCAGCTGATGGTCTTCTTATAGTGGAAGTTCCAGTGTACGGTCTGGCATTAATCCTGCCAAAAAGTTCATACCCGTTCATACAATATTGTCTGTTTTCTGTTGTCCAAGACTCTACAAAACATAAAATATCAGCTGATGTTACTATAGAATCGTTTAAAATATCTAATCTATGATTCAGTAACCCCTGAATATTATGGAAATATATTAAAGTATTTTGCTCCATTCTATTCAATATCAGCTGATGGTGCGTGAATAATTTTTTTTCACCTCTAAGCTTCTGTAACTCAATGTACACGGGATCATTCGAGGAAATCTCTCTGGGAGCTTTAAAATCACCTATTAAATATAGCCCCGACGCGCTAGTTGCTCTACTACAAGCTACATATAATGCCGGTCGCGGTATGTTGTTATCCAAATTGACAACAACCTTACTGTAAGTTGCTCCTTGGCTCTTGTGTATTGTTATTGCCTCGGCAGGAACCACTGGAAATTGATATCGTTCGATCGATACCTGCATATTTCGCTTGTATTGAAATGTTCTGATAGTTTTTTCAATTGGGGTCCAATCGGCATTGTGTAGATGTGGCTTTTTTGACCGCGCTTGTATTCCCACATTTGGATCTGTAAAACGTAGCCAAAGTGTCGAAATTAACTCATTTGATCCGTTAGCAACACGGTCTATTTGCATAAGTTGCCCACTTGCTCCGTTAACTAATCCATCATTTGTGTCGATATTTGCAGTGATCATGTATTTCGCCGTGGTTTTCAGCAGAAGCAAGTATGGGAGTCCTTGAGTTTCAGATGTTTTAAATTCTTTAACACTTTCAATGTATTTAAGTCTATCCCTCTGAGGTATTGATGTGGATTTTATAGCATCTTTAGCTGTTGACCTAAACTCTTCTGTATCAATTTGTGCCAGTCTGATCATATTATAGTGATTTACTTTATCATTTGAATAAAACAGTCGTATAGCTTCGCTGGGGATATTGTTTCTTTCACTTAGCGGAACTACTCTCTGCTTAATTAATTGCTTATCCGCATTGCTCATCTTGCCTTCTGACATATTATTTAATGCTAAAGCAAACTCACGATCCTCACGTTGTCGCATAATTTCTGTTAATTCAAAGTATTTAAATAAATTCCATAATGCTGGTCCGACAATAGCACTGTAAGCATCTCGCGTATTTGATGAAAAAATCCACCTGTCACCAACTGGAGAAAGTTGTTTTAAATCACCGAAAGCTAAAATTGAAATGCCTCCAAAATACAGATTGTTTCGGAAAATTTGCTTAAGGCGCAAATCTATCTGTGACAACATATTTGCACCCACCATTGATATTTCATCAATAATTATTAACTTAACATCCATAAGGTTTGAGTGCACAGAATTTACAACATCGTTGCTTAGAGGTCTTAATTCACTTGATGACTGATTAACAGGAAGAGAGAAAAGCGAGTGAAGTGTGAGCCCTCCAATTCCGAATGCTGCTTTGCCAGTTGGTGCACAGAGTAGTACTTTCGGCGTATCAGGATTAATACCAGCTCTGCTAGTCGTCCTTAAAATTAATGATTGATATATCGCTGAAATCAGTCGACTTTTACCAACTCCAGCTCCACCTCCAACGTATTCATAAAATATCTGCTTTGCATTCATGCTATTCATGACATGTGCATAATATTGACGTTGTTTGCTGTTAAGGGATCGTATCATATCTTGAAGATCATTATGAGGGATCACTGCTGGTAGTTTTATCATTCGGATAGTGTTTTCTTCAGAGGTATTTTCCCGGGTTCTCCTATCGTCATTGAAAACGTTAACATTTTGTCCAACTTCTGGTATGGCAAACCCTCTAAATTCATCGTCTAATAACTGAGAAGCTCGAACATCTTCTTCGGCGTTATTTGAATTATTTCCTTCTTGAAATTCTTCTAAGACGTTAAGAAACTGTGATTCATCCAAATGTTCATATTTTCTTCTATTTCCTTCAATATATTCTTTGTGGGTATTAAATGTGTTCTCATTATCATTGCTAAGTAGCTCACTTTCCTCATTTCGCCAAGGATAAAAAAGCATAATTAGCTCCCTAAAATAATCCGATCTAGACGTATTGATGCTGAACCTTCTCCACCGCAAAATAAGTGGATTTTTCTTTGCTTTAATGAGCCCCTTCCATTTTGCATTACTAAGGGTCGACTAACTGTAAAGTCGTTGTCCCCATCGTGTTCTTCATCATTTTCAGCATACTCTTCTCTTTCATTAGCTGTCCTATGATAAGCGGATTTGGAGTATTTGTATAAAGCAAAGAAGTCAGCTAGACACACGTTCTCCAATTCAGTCGGTCTCTCCATGTAGTGATCTATCATACTTGGTACAAAAATATCATTGGAATCAAGGGGGAGTCTCTCTAAATCCTTTTTAGATTTAACTATTCGAACCCTTTGATCTGGATGAGAGGTGTTAATAAAAATATCACCACGACTTGCCTCTGACATGTGAAGACCCAAAATATTGTATGTTGCCTCTTGGGCAGATATTTCAGTGCCATTAATAAATTTATTTCCAATGTGTTGCAGTTTTTGTTTAACTGAAAAATTGTTTGAATTTATTTCCGACATTGCTTCACGTAACAGCTTGGATACTCCTCTATTTGACTTATTAATGTAGTTTATTATATAACTACAACAGGCATATGCATCTAGGATAAATTGAATGTCCATATTAGCTTTATGAAGTTTTAAAATGTCTTTGTTGTATGCATTTAGCATTTTATCGGAATATTTTCTTTTTAAAAATATGTGGGGTTTTTGGAGACTAGATCGTAAAGCAAAAATATAATTATTATAGTCAACATCCAATTTTGACAAAAAATAATTAAAATCATTTAGCTGTTCAGTTTCAGTATCCGTAACGGAGCAACCTAAAAGCTCTTTGATTTTCTTCCACACATCTTTATGCCTACTAGAGTTTGGGTGACCTTCTTCAAGTGGATACAATATTGTTGTCTGTGGCATGGGGGGATATGGCATATTGAAGCGACATATTTTTTTGCCTATTAACTTCTCTTTGACATGAAGCTGTATGCCGATGACGTTGATACTGAATAGCTTCGCTAAGATCAGTATCCTCACTATCACCTTGAGTAGTTATAAATCGGTCAATAAATTGGATGACCTCTCCCATGCTTTCGGAATTGCTTGCCTCTAATTTTGGTGCATTATTAAGCCAATACATTCCATGTGTATGTGGAGAGCCCCGGTGCTGAAATTCTATCCTCCAATAATAATTTATTAGTTGATACTCCCCAAAGATATCAGACTTAAATAATTTCATTAACGGTCGGACCGAATCAAACGAGCTTTTTCGGAGCTTGGAAGCTGGCCAGCTTCATCCTCACTAAGGACTCTATTATCTAGGAGTAGGGATAAAATTACCAAAAGTTCATTCCATTTGGTTTCAGCTGCAGAAAGAGTTATAAAAAAGGTTGGCAAGCCGAATTGGCGAATCATTGCAAGCACCTTTTTCTTTTCAGCTTCCCAATGAGCTGGTGACGAACGAAGGCCCTTAAGAATATGATAACCGTCATCTTGTTGTACCAGGTTATCTACAAAAGTTTCGTCCTGCATATCGCGGGCTGTCACATTATTATTTCCAGATTTTTTTCGCAAACAAATGGAAATGGCACTCTTGATTCGCGTAAGCTCATAGCATTTGTACATATATAAAACCTTTGGAACTTTTGCGCATCTGCGGTCATAAAATCTAATTTGGGATTTTGCTTTACGTACATAAGTCGTTTTACACCTAAATAGTTTGCCACATGAAATTGTTGGAAATGAAAGCTCTTCAGCATCTTCATCAGTTGTCATGTCTACTGGATGCCGACCTTCACCAGGAGCTAATGCTATACGCCCAATAATAGCATTGTTTTCAAGTAGCTCGTTGTCTAGTAATGTTTCTTGGCCACCAGGATTTAGATTTTCCTCTTGGCCAGAAACATTTCGAGCTTCCTCATTACCTTCTGTTCGTTGACGAAGAAGTTGCTCTACAATAATCGTATCTGCTGGATCAGCAACAAAGGGAATTTCTTCTTGATCGCCAAGTGAACGCAACCAATCAGCAGAAATAGATATTTCATGTTTCCGATATAGCTCTGTGTTTACTAAAAAACGCAAAGCCTCAAGAACACGAGCAGGTCTTATTGTTTCTGTCATGAAATCATGTGTATATTCCAATTTGCGTTTTAAATGTATCTGCACAACATGACTATTTTCAAAGGTTCGGGGAAGCGCTGTTACAGTTTCTGAAACTGAAATGGGTACATTTACAACAGCCCCTCTAACTGCACACTGCCTTTCATAGCCAAGGGAAATTATTCTCATGAAAGGAATTCTCGGGGAAACAAGGCGTTCTTCAAGGCAGGTTAAATTTTGCAAACAATCCGGGATAGGAGGAAAGTCGAACCCTTCGGACAGACAGATATTGGGAATTTTACCTGAAGAAATACTTTTGCAACATGTGAAGCACATTAAATAGGTATTATTTGCGCTAGGAAATTTTTCTGCAAGATAGAATACCTTCGAAATATCTAAATTTGGAAATTTGATCGATATAGCATTCAGATTCAATCCCCTAACTTGATTTGGAAACCATGTTCCTCCACAAGAAATACAAATTTCTGTGGGACCTTTCTTCAAGTTTTCTAGGTATTGATTTCTGGCAGCTGAAATTCGATACTGCCTTTGTAAGTCCCGTTGGCGTTCACTCTCTTCAGGTGACATTGCCTCCCTAGTCTCCCTATTTCGTTGTGACTGACGTTCTGATTCTACAGCTCGATTTTGAGAGATTTCCCTATATGTCAACACCCTAGATATGTTGTTGCTAAGAATTTCCTCTGCCCTAATACGACTTTGAAGACGCGTCAGTCTTCTCTGAGAAGAATTAACAACTTGCTCGCGGCGCCTTACAATTGGATTGTTTCGAATGTTACGTCGCTGTAACGCATCCCGTTCCCGTTCTGCTGCCCGATATTCCTCGGCCTGCCTACGAGTCCTGTGCTGCAGTGTATTTTCTACCTGTTGTCTCTGTCTAATTTCTTCGTTACTTCTCTGCTCTACATGGGCTGCAGCATCCCGTTCCCGTTCTGCTGCCCGATATTCCTCGGCCTGCCTACGAGTCCTGTGCTGCAGTGTATTTTCTACCTGTTGTCTCTGTCTAATTTCTTCGTTGCTTCTCTGCTCTACATGGGCTGCAGCATCCCGTTCCCGTTCTACTGCCCGATATTCCTCGGCCTGCCTACGAGTCCTGTGCTGCAGTGTATTTTCTACCTGTTGTCTCTGTCTAATTTCTTCGTTGCTTCTCTGCTCTACATGGGATGCAGCATCCCGTTCCCGTTCTACTGTCCGATATTCCTCGGCCTGTCTACGAGCCCTGTGCTGCAATGTATTTTCTACCTGTTGTCTCTGTCTAATTTCTTCGTTCCTTCTCTGCTCTACATGGGCTGCAGCATCCCGTTCCCGTTCTACTGCCCAATATTCCTCAGCCTGCCTACGAGTCTCTGTCTAATTTCTTCGTTCCTTCTCTGCTCTACATGGGCTGCAGCATCCCGTTCCCGTTCTACTGCCCGATATTCCTCGGCCTGCCTACGAGCCCTGTGCTGCAGAGTATTTTCTACCTGTTGTCTCTGTCTGATTTCATTATTTCTTCTCTGCTCTACATGGGCTGCAGCATCCCTTGCCCTTTCTTCTGCGCGATAATGTCTGCTGATTTTGCAATAAACTTGCTAGTCGTTGAGAATTTGAAACTCGTATCACTTCAGCATTATTCTGATAATATTCGCGACTACGTTCAATTGCTTCTCGACGCCTTTGGCTAGCAGATTTCCTAGTTACACGGGGCATTTTAAGAATTTGATTGAAAATTATTTCAAACGGTATCCTTTAAAAAATTAAATTATACCCAACTAAACACACTTATATCTTAAAAATTCTGGAAAAAACAAAAATAATATTTTCTAGATAAAATCTCTGAAACAAAAACAAATTTCTCAAATTCTGAAAAAAATTAAAATATTTGAAAGCAATATGTAAAAAAAAATTAAATAATAGTGACTTAGCTGATTACAGATCACCTGCTTATTTGAACTGCACTTTTAAATTCACTTAGTTATTTTTTTAACACTTTCTTGTTTTGAAAAAAACAAATGTAATTTATCACTCTCGATAAGTTTTAAGCACTCTCCTAAAACAATTGTATTATAATACTCTTCAAGATTGATCTGCACAGGTCAATGACTAACATCGGTCTGACTGAAACAAGTGAAATCACTCTACTTTATACCTCCAATTAAAAAACGTAATTATACCTAGATTAGGAAAGGGTTCGGTATTAACGGTTGTTACAAGCAATCTTGTCAGGTACTTGTCCCAATTTTAATGCTAGGTCAATATAGACATAATATCAAATAGTTGTTGCAGGTACTCATTTATTGAAATAGGTCAATATTTCATTCACGAATGAAGAGGAAGTATGTCCGGTATATGTCCTTTGACCCTTAATTTATTAACTCGAATATATTAAAATTGATTTTTTCGTATTGACACTAAAAAGAGTACAGGTAAAGGGAGCCGGGGCTGACCCCATAAAGTAATATTTTAGAGACAAATTAAATTGCTGCTATATGATACCATATTGTGAAAAGGGCTGCTATAAAACTAAACTTAGAACTTATTTAAGCAAACTAAACATTTCAACCGATTGTTCCTATCGCATCTACATGATATAGAAGTCCGATTTGGATGAAATTTTAGTCAACAAATGAGGGACGATTAGAAATGCAGTTCGCGTGAATTTGGTCGAAATCGGTCGATAGACACGAAAATTTTCATGTCAAGTATTTTAACCGATTATTCCTATGGCAGCTATATGTACTATATAAATAGAAGTTCGATTTGAATAAAAGTTGGTCAGCATATAGGAAGTTTTAACAAATGTATACTGTGAAAATTTGGTGAAAATAGCTCAATCGACACTGAAAATTTGCATACTAAGTGTAGTCAGCGCATTTCACCGATTGTTCCTATGGCAGCCATATGATATAGTAGTTTGATTTGGATGAAATTTAGTCAATAGATGGGACACAATTAGAAATTCATTCTGCGTGAATTTCGTTTAAATCGGTCAATAGACACCGAAAAGGTTCATACTAAGCATTTTCAACCGATTGTTCCTATGGGAGCTATATGATATAGTGGTCCGATTTGGATGAAATTTGGTCAACAGATGAGGACACAATTAGAAAGGCCCGTACTCTCGTGAATTTCGTTTAAATCGGTCAATAGACACCG